>BSYQ01000014.1:0-1278415 GCA_030272585.1 Bryopsis sp. KO-2023 | reverse complement strand
TGTTTGTTAAACAGATGCAAAAGAAATTGCATTCGTGCTGATTTTCTTTGATTTTTGCTCTTGTGTTTTTTTTCTCCGTTTCGCCAGGAAAACATCGAGAAGGAGCCTCCACTGGAAACCTTCATTTATCCAACCATGCGCCTTCGGCTTTTCACCGTTTTGTCGGAATGCTGGGCGAAATCCAGAACTTCGGACTCGGAGGAAAAGGCTCTGCGATGGGGAAATGCTGCCTTGGAGCTGGCCATAGAAATCGGTCCTGATGTGGAAAGTGGGGGCGAAGCTGTGGCTAGGCGCCAGCTGGGTCGAATTTTTTTGATGTTTGGCAAGAAGTCGGAAGGGGAGGGCTTCTTGAAAGAGGCTGTGGAGCGGGGGGATGGAATTGCTGTACTGGAGCTAGCGGTGCTGTATGAATCGGAGGGGAAAGTGGAGGAAGCCAAACAGCTTTTGGCACGGGCTCGAGGACTGAAAAGGTGAGGGGGGGAAGGAAATACCTTTTGGTTTTCCTTGCTTTTTTTTCCAAATATTTTCAATTTCTACTTTTTTTTTCATTTTCTACTTTCTTTTTCAATTTTATTTTTTTTAATTCAATTTCATAAATTTTTTTCTATTCTAGCAGTGTTGTAGAGAGGAGAGGGGAAAACCTACCAGGCCAAAAAAAAAAAGGACTCCTTCAGTCTTTTACACTTTTTTCCCTTTTTCAAAGCTGTTTGTTTTTGTTATTTCTCAGAGAAAATTCAACTGAGGTTTTGACGGGGCATCCGATATTGGACGCCGGCAAGTCTGACAGCAAAGCTCCAGAATTTGAATTTCTGCAAAGTGCGGTGGACAGGAAGTGGCACCCACTGCTGCTCAGCCAGGAGGCTTTGATATTATCCAGGCAAGGCCCTTCCATCTCAGCCCCTCCATTCATCCAGTTTACCAATTTAAGTTTTTGATTTTTGATTCTTTGTTTTGGGGGAAAGGGCGTTGGTAGAATATACAAACAGTGAAAGAAAGAAATTGCTGAACTCCCCAAAAGAAACAACCTTAACCTGATTAATCCCCCCCAAAAAAAAACAAAAAACAAAAACAAATCTATATTGATAAAATTGAATGAAATCCCTTTTAGTTTTTTTACTTGTATTTTTGGTCCCTGCAGGCAAGATCGCACAGAGGAAGGCTTAGATTTGATCTGCGGCCATTTGCTGGCTTGCCAGAAAGGCCTGGACAAAAAAGACTACAGCAACCCAGGGGTGGTGGAATCGGTGGGCGGTTATTTGGATTTGAGGCTGGTTTCCAAAGGAAAATCGAGCGGCAGGAGAGGCCATCGAAAGCTGCTGGTCGGCCAAGGGATTCCCCAGCTGTGGAAACTCCAAGCAGACCCTGTTTGGGATGGCACCATCATGCAAAAGGTCCGTTATGAAAATTATAGGTACTCATTCAATATAATCAAAAAATTATTACGAAATTGAACGTTCTAAAATTTTAGAACGTTCAATTTTATGATTTATGTCACAGTGCTATGAATTTAAATTCGAAAAATAAAAAAACGGGGTCTTTTTTTTTCTGTTTTTGCAGTACAGAGTCTGAAGTAAATCGTCAGAAAGCCACCCGTTGCTTTCTTTTTTTTTTCTTTCTTTTTTAGGTTACAGCACAGAACCCCCACCACTAAATGCATTTCTCTTTATTTTCTTTCTTGCATTAGCTCTTACCGATGAATGTTGCTTGTATGGCTGTCTGAAGGTTATTTTCGAGGGGGGCTCCGCGTCGGTGCTTGCTGGAGCGTATCAAGAATTTGCTCGGAGGCCGGATGGGGGTGGGGTTTGGTATTGGCATAAGGCAGTCCATGTGAAGCCTTGGGATCTCGACATGTGGAAAAAGCTAGAATCGGCTGCACCCGTCCAAAAATAGATTAGAAGATATAAATAGCATAGCTAGAACTTGTCCAATGGGTAGAAAGAAGGAAACCCTCGGCAGGGAGAGGAAGAATTTTTTTTGAGCTTTTCTGATTTTGGTTTTCTTTTGGTGGTGGTGGGGGGGGGGAGGGGGGTTTCTTGACCTTGGGACGCTGGTGAATTTTTTTGTTCGCAGTGGGTGGGAGGGGTTTTGAAAAGACGATTTTTTTTGGAAGATAATGTATAGAATGATGGATTATTTTTTTAGAGGAAATGTTTTTTCGGTCGATGTGAGTGCTTTTTCAAGAAAACTGTTCAAGAGAGAGTTTTTGCGGACCTTTTCCACAAGGAGGAGCCTCTAATTACAGGAGTTCCTTTTCTTATTCAAAAACACCGATTCCAAATGAGAACACCTATCAAAAACCTCAAGTATGCTTGTGAACCCTGAAACTGGCCTGACCAGAGTTTTGTGAATTTTATCACTTTTTGTGATAAAATGTCGGTGGGGTTTCGATGTGGACTTGCAAAGCGAGTTTTTCAGTGAATGAAAACTGATCCACGAAATGGTTTGGGTAGAAGAATGCAGTAAAATGGTTTGGAGCACAATGTTCGGTGTCGCACGAACGTGATTAAAGTCGCAAATACAGGAGAATCCACAGACTTGTCGAAAAGTCTTCACAAAACCAAAAGATACAAAGTTCGAAAACGTCCCCTCCTTTATACTCGTCTCGACTTCTTGTTTTCCTAACGAAACTCCGTGTCCAGCGCGACTTTACCTTTCGCCGCTTTGCGACAGTAGTTTTCACGGAGGTCGCACACAGTACTGTTTTTTTCCAATGGCGTTTATTGCAATGAACGCCACGTGGAGGTTGCTCTCCGTTGTGGGAGCCTTGGCCGCTTGCCACTCTGCTCACCCCATTGGTGCGCTGATTCCTGTTGCGGCGCAGCGTCGTGGATCGGTTTGGCGGCTTATCGTTTTATCGGCATTCTTCCTGCAGACACCTCGGCGGTGCCGCAACTTGGTCCCCAGAGATCGTTGTTGCAGCCAACAAAGCCTCGTAAGTTCGGTGTGTCGGCCTCACGGGGGAGTTGGGCTGGCTTTTCTGCTGTGCAGTTCCACCGATGACGAACAAGCCCTCCTCTGTGTCTTGGGTGTTCAGTGGTCGGACAGGAAGAGTCCACCTTGGAAAGTGTCCGTGGAGCATCGCGGGGAGAGGCCGAGGAAAGTTTCCCAATCTATTTGCCCTTCACTTTTGCTGTCCCCGCAGAGGACGAAATCAACGAAATATTTTTTACTCCTGACTTTGACTTAAAGTGGGTGTTATCTTACCCCTACACAGTATCGTTGCGGAGGAGATCTGATCTGAGCTACTTCTGCGCCGGTGTGTTGGTGGGGGACAGACACGTTTTGACAGCGGCGCATTGCATCGACTCGTCCGCATCAGGAGGCGACAGTCGACCTCGAGTCATCGTTGGCTCCGCCTCCTCGACACAGACGTTAGGCAATGGCCAGGTACGAAAGCGTTCCCGAGTGTGAAGGGGGGTGCGTCCTGACGACGGTCCCCTACGTCTGACCTTGCACCGCGCGCCCCCGGCTGCGTTGCGTCGGTAAAAGTTCAAAAATATCTCACGACGCGCGCTCCACGACGTTCCACAACATGTCTTTCGCTGGACTGCATCAACCCACCCCAAGCTGTCGCGACGAGTCGTGTAACTACCACGGACTCGAGTGACTTTAGGAGATGCGCGACACGTCGTAGGAGGCGTCACGCGGGATCCTTCTACTGACGCGTTTGCTTTGGGTGGGTATGTTGACTCGACATGGGGGGGCTTAGGGAAAGGTGTCTTTCCTCCTTTCTTTTTTCTAGAAGAAGGGAAAAAACAAATGAAAAAAAAATAGGAATGCTCCAAGTTTCTCCAAGTTCCCTGTTTTTTTTTTGTGAATGAGCTGCGCATTTCTACCATAAACGTTTTCATCCACCCCAACTACGCAGCCACTCGATCCCCTGACCTCGCCATTTTAAAGCTCTCAAGTGGAGCAATTGAAGCACCTGTTCGAATCCCAACCACCACAAACTTTCGCCTGCAGCATGGCGAAATCCTGCAATCCGTTGGGTGGGGGCGGACACGCAACGATTCGGGATTTTCTGAAACCGCCCAGTCTGCCGAGATGAAGTTCATTGGCAGGGGGCGTTGCAGGAGGAAGTTGCGCAAACCCGTGACCAGCAGCCAGATCTGCATGGGCGGAGATGGGGTCAGAGATAGGACTTGGGCCAAATTTTTGGTCCGACTCCGGTCCGGTCCGGTTACGGTCGGGTTACGGTCACCGTACTACGGCCGTAACTCCGTACCGTAACCGGAGTAATATGTTGTTTTTACGGTACGGAACAGGTACGGTATAACTACGGTAGGCCCTAAATTACCGTGAAGTAGCGTGGTTCGGTGCTAAAGCGTTAGGCTGCAGTCAATAGGGTCGCGGGTTCGAATCCCCCTGGGTTCCTTTGGAATCGCGGGACCCTGCGGGGGTCACTTTCTACGGTTTACGGTTGTTACGGCCGTTACGGTCGTTACGGTCCGGTACGGAGCGGTACGGAGTGGTACGGTGCTACGGTTACGGCCGTAAAAGTACGATTTTCTGACGAAAATTGTACTCCGGTTACGGTCCGGTTACGGTGGTTACGGTCCGGTTACGGTGACCGTAACCGTAAAGTCCTATCTCTGGATGGGGTTAGCTCTTGTAAAGGTGAACAACGGTTTCAGTAGAATGCTTGATTAAATACCGTCCACAATAAAGCCACATTGTGCGGAATTCTCCGTTGGAAAAAAAGGAGCGACCTTTTTTCGTCGAAAACTAGGCCTCACGCATGCTTGCCCTTGAGCACCCAACACGGTAGGCAAGGTATCACTGAGTCGAGGGATGTGGTTGTTAAGGTGACGATGGAGGCCCCATTGTTTTGCCCGGTGAAACTAGGGCGGATGATGTTTTGGTTGGAATTGTGGGTTCTTCCCACGTGTGCGGACGTTCTAGCAAACCTGATGTCCATACCAGCATTGCCCCCTTTATTGATTGGATCGAATCAACTACTGGTGCGGAGCTTGTTTCCCGATTGCATCTTTTCTAAAATGTGGTTTTTGATGATCAAATGAAACTGATGCAAGAAAAAAAAACAAAAAAAACCTGAAACTGCAACGATGAGATTTGTGTGTGAATAGGCCCCCCCTGATGAGACTTTTCCAAGACGACAAAAGAAACTCTGTTATGTTTCAAAACAGGCTGCGTTGAGATTTCATGTTTACTGTTTAGTAATTGACTAAGTGGTTTTGTTGATTAAGTTGTTTATTTTTAATTGGTTTGTAAATGTGTGTGAATCATTCTGGTGAAAATTATCTTGCCTGACTGGAAAAAACGTCAGAATTTTGTTCGCTCAGATATCTCCTCTAAGATTCTGTTGCAATCACAAGGCTTGTTTGGGACTGCACTGTTTTTTTTTTTAATGCTGCCCTCTTTGCTCGGCATCAGGTGGATGAAGGAAAAACAAAGTGTTGTGTCAGACCCAATTGAATGAGATTATTTGTAGTACAGATCGGATCTTGGCAGCAAGGATATAGTCTTCTTCTTGGTTGTATCTAGGTCTCTTTTGTAAGCTTCGATATGCTGTTTAAAAAGCTAATAATAGTCTGAGCTCCCCATCACAAGCACAGTTTGTCCAAAAGCAACTGGATCCAGTGATACAGAGGCACATGTTGATTAAATTTGGCACTTTGTCTTTATTTTTTTCTTTATTTATTATCCATATCAATAAGAGTGGAATTCTCTTGACACCCAATTCAGCCTGATTGATTAAGAAAAACAGGGCAAGAGAAAAAGCAGTGTCCCAGAAAAACTATTGAATAAAAAATATTTGTAGTTTTTATGAAGAAAGTTTACAGTACAATCAACAAGTGTTCCATCTCCTGTCATTCATTGTGTATCAGTGAATCATGATACACAATAAATGCTGCAATGAGTTTTTCTTTACCACTGGACTGAGGTGGGGGTGAGTCAGTCACAGAGAGGCCATCCGAATCTTTCAGCCTTTGCATCCTCAAGATCACACCAGGCATTTATAAATTGTCCATCTGCTGCATGTGCTTCAATTGCAGGGACCAGTTTTTGGAACCGTCCCAGCAAATAAGCCAGATAGGTATCACGTGGTCCCGACGTGTGTTGGGAAAAACAGATAAATTCGCACGTGAATCCACTTCGTCCAGAGGGGGCGAGGACACGACAGAAGACAGAAGACAGAAGTTCCTGCGTCGCGCGCAACAGTACGGAGACGACCACGCAGCCGACCTTTTTCCCGTAAGCATGTTGTTTTCAATTTGCTTTAATCTGCCCAGAGGCCAGCATACTAGGGATATGATAGGCAATGATCGGCCTGCTAAAAATAGGTCTAAACGGGGTCGGATCGGGATCGGATTTTCACTAATATCTATTATAGGGTGATACAAAAATAGTCGGTTTTTTTTTTTTTTTTTTACCGATCATGATCGGTGCCGATCATCGGTGATCGGTGTCTTGATCGGACCGATTAATCGGGATCGGCGACCGATCCGATCAAAGAACGGCGTCGGCCGATCCCGATCCCGATCCGATCAAGGCGTGGAGCTGTGATCGGAATAGTCGGCCGATCAAAGTCGGCGTTTTTTTTTTGATCGGTACAATGATCGGGGAGAACCGATCATGATCGGTATGAAAGGCGCGAAGTCGGTGAATTTGGTAAATTTCCGATCAGATCGGATCTGCCGATCACTCACCGATCCCGATCCGATCATGATCGGAAATCGGGTGACGCACAAAGTAACCCCTGCAGGGTCCCCAGAACCCAAGGGAACCGAGTGGGATTCGAACACCGTACCGCACGGTGTCGAGTCATCTACACTGAGCGCTAAGCCAAGTGGACCACGATGTTTTTGTGGGTGTTGCGATGATATACCTTAATCTGTTTGTAATTCTGTGAAATTAGGGTATATTATTGCAACAACCACAGAATCATCGTGGTCCACTTGGCTTAGTGCTCAGTGTAGATGACTCGACACCGTGCGGTACAGTGTTCGAATCCCACTCGGTTCCCTTGGGTTCTGGGGATCCTGCGGGGGTTACTTTGTGCGTCACCCGATTTCCGATCATGATCGGATCGGGATCGGTGGGTGATCGGCAGATCCGATCTGATCGGAAAACGCCGATCCCGATCCCGATCCGATCTGGTTTCCGAGGCAGAATTGAGTGATCGGCCGATTTTGATCGGAAAAGTCGGACCGATTTTTGTGATCGGTCCGAGTTTGATCGGTAATCGGTTTGATCGGACCGATCTGATCGATGATCGATTTGATCGGAAATTGCAGGTGCCTATCTTGATCGGAGATCGGTTTGATCGATGACCGACAGATCGGGATCGGATCCCTAGTATGGAGGCCAGGGTCCATACTGGGTGACAAACACATGGTTCGACTTATATATCAAACAACAAATAGGTCAACTCAACTGCACAGAGGCCCCAAGCCACTCAGGGGGTGGAACCCTGCATTCTCATCTGTTTGGTTTGGGTGAAAGACTTGGGAGGCTTATCAAAAGATGAGGGACTGCACCCGCTCTAGAAGATCCAACTTTTCTTTTTTTTGGGAGGAGACATTCACTCTTGAAGAGTGGAAATATGAATTTGATATATGGATAGGGTTGATTGCATGATCGACTGTTTCTGGTATGCTGACACTGTTTTTTTATTGTTTCATTGCCCAGTGATTTTATGCTGCCAGAAGTGAAGGACATTCACTTCACCACATTTTGGCTGGTGGCTGAACCTCTGAGTTCCCGAAGAATAACAGGATAGAAAATATTGCTGAAATGTTGGTACAGTTTGATAACAAATCTGTAATTGGCGGCTCTTATCCATCTCTGCTTGCAGCCAGTCCTTTTCACGTGATTATGTTTAGAACACAACAAGAAAGAAAACATCCTAAATATTTCCAATAAAAAATAATCAGAATTCATCCCCCCCAGCTCCAGCTTGGATCCCCCCAAATAAAATAATAGTAATATATGATAGAAAATAAAATCAAAATAGAATTGGAGAGAACTTTGAAGAGCATAATTTTTCTCCCAGATTAAGAAGAGAAAAAAGGGAAAGGGGGGGGGGGTCTTTCGATGAAACTGGCAGCCATTTACTGAGAAAAGGGTTTAAAAATACAGAATTGAAAAAATATCTTCTCCATACCACGAGACACTTTCGGAAAATGTAAAATAGAAAACAAATGGCGGAAAGAAAAAATGACACAGAAAATTTGATATTTAGGATCCTTTACTTTCAGATCAGGAATTATGTTTATCCGTTTCTTTTCGAAAACAACGCACCCATTATCATCAAAACTTTTTGCCTTGGCTCCGCAGCACCATCATCATTACCTTCAAATTATTAATTCAAAAAAAGCCCAAAACTCAACCAGAAACCGAAACAATCTTTGGTCCAAAGTGATAGCCCCCTTCCCTTCAAAACAAAAAATAATGAAAGGGCCTTCATCATTTGCTCAACCCCATTGATGCAAGTGCAAAGAAGTTCCCCGACTGTTTTTGAACAATATGTTTCTCGCAGCCCATGTTGATACTCGGCTCTTCTGAACATCATCATTTCATTTATTAAACAGAAATCTGGCTAAACCAATTCTCACTGAAATTTCGAAAAAAGAGTCTATTTCACTTCAGGTGGATTCACCCAGATATTGTGTAGTACCGGTGTTAATATTTCCAACCTTGCCTTTCCTTCTCCTTTTTGTCGAACAGACTTTTCTTACAGAAAATTGTTCAGCAATACAATCCCTCTTCCAGAATTTATACCTAGAGATCTCCCATCTCACAAAATGACTTTAAAATTAAGGAAATTCCGTTCACCACCAGATCCTGATCTTAACAAAGTTCCAATCACAAAAAAAACGCAGGTAGGATTCCGCTCCCACCCAGAAGGGGGGTGTGTTAATGAGTAATGTCCAGTTGATCTGGAAATAAAATTTTGGTTTTATGTTAGTCGCCCTGTGCTGCTCTTTAACACAGCCGAAGCAATAGTGTTGTGAATTTAACGCTATCCATCCCAGTTGGGGTGTGTACTTCCTTCAATTGACTGATTCCGTGATCTTCCAGAGAAGATAGTTACAATTCACCCACAGCAACCGAAAACTGCTTGCAGACAGGAAAAGGTGAATGGGCGACAGGTGAAGGACTGCCCTCCCATTCATTGAACAATGCTGATTTCAAAAATCATGCATCCACAATCCCAAACTCCTTACCAAACACACTAGCAGTGTTCAAATTTGAAATTGTGTATTCTAGCGTGTTTTTTACTAGTGACACCTCGTAGTGCCAGTTTTGAATCAATAAAACACAATATTTACAATATTTACAATTTGAAGGGACGATCTGAACTCAGTTCAACTCAGTTCAGTCCTTCCAAAAGTTCTCAGTTTTTGTGCTGTGATTCACGACCACCAACTAATCCAAAAAACTTCCAACCCAATATATAACTCCCTATGTCGGACTCACAGAAAAGTCCCACTACAAATTCACCTCCCCCATATCTGATATATACAGACATGCATTTCCTCCATCATCATTTTCCCTCTTAATGTTCCAAACCACTCGGCTCAATTTTTCCACATAAAAAAAATCTATATATCCACATCTATTTTGTCAGCGCACCCTCCCATTTACCACCAAACACGAACATCCTACTGAGGCAGTAAGAGTTAGTAACTCTTACTGCGGGGTCTTTTTGTCGTGCTTGGATGATGAGGGATCGGTTTCCTCTTCTTGCTGACAGGCCATTTCTCTGAGAAACGAATTGGACTCTTCGCCCTTTGTGGCACTGCCCCGACCCCCTCTATTCCAGCATCGGCCCCGGCCCCGACCCCCTCCGTTCGAGTCGAACCAGGCAGCTGCTGAGCCCTCTTGAAGATCTTGTACTTCTTGTACTTCTTGGCTTTTTCTTTGTACGTCGCCTGTCAACGAAAAACATATGCGCGGACCAGTATCAATATTCTACAGGTCTTCGTTTCCGTTTCGACTTTTTCACTCCTGTTCGCATAGCAAAGTCCACAGTGTGACCCTTTCGAAATTGAGATGCTGTCCCCACAGATTTTAATAAAAGACGACCAGCGTGAAAGAAAGAGAAAAACCTCGCACTTGAGTGGCGAAACTGGAGGTTCGACTCCTCCACAAGTGTTCTCTGTAGCTCCTCCGCCCTTTAGGTTTCGACTTCGCTGCGCTTGCGCCTCCTCCCCTCGCTCTCCGCCAGTTCGCTGCGCAGCGCCCTGCGCAGCGCCCTGCGCAGCCACGATCGACGTGGTGCTGACAGCCACGTCGACAACCCTGTGTCCGACACATGACAGTTGAACATTATACCGGCTACGCCCCAACAGCCCACCAGAAACAGCCGCGCGAAAACCTCTAGTGAGCGAGACCATATTCTGCGCGTCTCTTTCTTCTTGCCGCCCCTCATGTTTACTGCTTCGTGAGCCCTGATCCAGCGCTTCGACACAGGTACGCTTGTAAAATAATTGTGCGATTTGTCTTGAAGGGAGCAATGCAGTTGGAAGAGAAAACCTTTACAGCGATTGAGGAGCCATCGCTGTGGGCTAATTCCTTGCCGTGAAAGTGTTACAATAAAGGGACGACGTGCAATAAATTCAACTATGCACTGGAAGGGTCACCAAGTTTTCAGTTGAGTGTACCTGTTGTCCAAGGTCCCACACTAGCCCTCCTACATTTGTATTTTTTTGATGAAATAACTGTGCAGAAGAATTTTTTGTCCGTGAACTGCCCTGCTTTTGTATTAAGGATTGCTCTACAACTGCTGGTGATCAACAGGTGGAATCCACTCCAGAAACATGCTCCAGAAGCCCCACCTTGATGGCACATTGTTCAGATCACTGATGACCCATTGATCAATCAGATGAGGTTGGTTTCTTCGACATGCCTTCCCAAACCAACAGGACAGACTGCAATTGTTTTTCCCTTGCTGTTGAAACTTTGTTTTTCTCTTTATTATGAAAGGCAGTATGGAAATGATTGACTTCCCAAAGACCCTTCAATTTGATAATTTGGGTTTTATGTGACAGAATTTTTCAAGAGCTGGCTAGCAAGTCAGTCAAAACAACCATTTTCAAAACAGGTTTTACATTGTTCGTTCGATTTTTAGACAGCGCTTTTTATCCAAAAGAAACTGTCCACAGAACATTTGTCATTGGTGGACATTCCACATTTCATTCGACACATCCTTTCAGCCTGGCTAGGGCACTCTTACATCACCCTCTATTTTCGAGATTTTCTGGACTTTCTGGGAGGATACCAAACCTTCTTTCGGCTTGTATATTGGAGTGTGCTCTGCAAAACAAATTTAAAAAATCAGGCGTGACTCTATGCGACAGGTCCTTCCAAACAAATGCAGCCTGATTTGAAATTACCTGTCCGCTCCCTTTGGGTCTGCCAGCAGGTCTTACAGAGTAGAATATTGAGTTCGGTTCCCTCGTGTGGCCCAGTTTTGGCACCTTGGAGCTCAGCACCTTTGCATCTCCAAGACCCAGGAGAGCCTTCCTCTTTCTTGGATACAATGGCTGCACAAACAGAAAAATCTGTTCAGGTGATGGTGGTGCAAAAACCTTGCTATCTAGATTTGACAAAGCGGGTATTTGGGGGCATAATTCCCTTCCTATTGGCATCAGGTTCTAACCGCACTAGTACACTGGTAAAAAACTTTTAAGGGGGTGTATGAAAAACAATTGTGTACTGCCCCAATGTTGTCCCACCAAATTAACTGGATGTTCGCTTGATTTTCAAGACTCGAACCCAAATACACACCCGTGTTTTAGTGTGCTCTGGCTTCCGACTCCAACTTTTTTTTGCAATGATGCTCTTTGGAATGAGGTCTGTTTGATAGGACTGCAAATCTTCTTCAATTCGCTGAAACCCTTCTTCCACTTTCGCCAAAGCTTCCTCTGGAAGATACTTCATTTTTGCTCTTAAAGCACGTCCTAATCGTGCGACATTCGCTTCTCTGTCCTTTCTCCTCACATCATTTGTACTCTGACCAACATTTGTCGTCCTCAGGTGCAAAATTTCGTCCTCCCATCCAGTTGGCAGGTCGTGGACTGCAGAAGTTGAAGGAGGCTCCGAAGAAAGCACATCAGGGGTAGCGTGGACTTGGGGTTCCAGGGGAAACACAAGAGATATTGCCACCAAATGTGGACAGGCTTTTAAGACCTCGAATTTCAAACAGGAACAAAAAGCGGGATTCAAAACTGTGGATACCTTCGCCCCTGAGTTGGCAATTGTTTTGCTTTGAAATATTTTTCTCCCCACGTCAACGATTTGTATCAAACCTGAATTTAAAAGCCAACGGGCTGTTGTTTCTCTGATTTTCTCCTTTCCTTTTATGTTTTTTTCTTCTTTTTTCTTCCCTTCCAATGCCTCTAAATGTTTGCAACGTGTCACTGCCGTCCCGACACAAAAAGAGGAATTCTGAGAGGCATAGGATTTACACTCGCAGCTGTTGTCTCCTAGACAAATCCTGTACTTTTCTTTTGTATCCGAGTTGCTTATACTCGGAACAAAATAAAGTTCAATTGTTTGATCAATCAGCTCAATTCCACCGCTGTCAATCAAGAAATTCACTTCGTGACTTCTCCGTCGATCAACTCTGTCGTGCTTCCCATGCTCGAGGTTTTCAAGAAACCTAACCTGCTTGTTGATATAGAATGGCATAAGTGTACCAACCAAAACTTGGATCAACTGCTGCATGCTGGACTGGGTTTTCTTGTTCAAGTAATCATACTTGAGAAGTCCGAAAAACCTCTCTACATGATTGTTTGTATTAATCTTCAGATCTCGAACATGCTCCCGTCCAAATAGAGCCCAATGTTCACGAGATTCAGCCCAATATTGTAGGTAATATTCTCGGACTCGAGGATAAGCAGTCAAGAAATCCAGAAACATCTCTTCCTCCCTCTCGAACAGTTGTATGTTTCGTGCATATATCAAGCCTTTGAACCTGTCCATAATTGTCTTTCTCTCACTTGCAGCAACCTGACTCACCCCTGCAATTCAATAAGAACTTAAGACACCTCTGAAAAAAATTATGTTCCACGTATGCACTTGTATGCAAACAGAAAATCAGATATCAAGTCAACGATGTAGTTTCTTGCTTACTTGAGGTCAATGTCCTTTCCCAATCTTGCAGAACATGAAAATGGCACAATATCCAGTTGTGTCCGGTATCTTTGCATGCCCGAATCTCCGCCATAGACTTATCAATCATAATTGTGCTTCCGCTGGGAATAATTTCCTTTATGAAAGTAGATATCGTGTCGGCGTTTTCTGCACTCGAAATAACAAAACCAATCGGGCAGTGGCCCGATTCGGTTTTTACAACGGCAGCCCCTACCGTATAACGATATTTATTGCAACTGCCGGTAAAATCCAACATAACAATTTTTTCCCCGAAATTTTCAGCCACACTTCGAAAAAACTGGCTTGTTATGATAAGAATAAAATGTTTTTTGATGTTTCCATTTTCATCTACCTCTTGCTTTTGATAAAAAGGAAATATTGCTTTCCCGAATTTTTCCACAATCTGATGTGTACCAAGAACATCATTCGGGCTAGCACGTTTCAAGCGATTCATTCTTTTTCGTACTTTCTCGACATCATTCGTTGTGATTCTTTTTCTCCTATTTTCATACGTCTCAAGAATATCCTCTGCTTCCTTATCCAACCGTTCATCAATCAAACGAATAATTTTATTTGTCGACAATTCTTGGTGTACGTACTCCTCTACCAATTTAATGACTTCCGGATCAGGATCTAAAAATCTGACATCTTCCCTGGAGCTAGGGGTGTGATTTTTGTGTGGACATAACTCCACAAACTAGGCATTACCATTTTTTTCACTGACCCTCAGTTTGAAGGGACACTCGATTTTCTTCGAGAAAATAGGGCATTTCGAAGGGCCCAGTGTGGATGGCCTAACTTTTCCTCTTGAACAACCATAAGTAACTGAACCATTGGCATCAGTTCGCACCACCACCAAATCAACACACTCTTTCGCTTGATATTCAGAAATTCTTTTTTCTGTTTCGTTTGCTAGAAATTCACCCCATTTCTTTGGCCAATTCACCTCAGTAGATGTCCCTTCACCAACAGATTTCCTCCTTAGGTATTCTCTCTGAATGTGGGCTGTGCTACCATCCTCAAAAGCCACTTTATGCTTGACTGACCCCAGCCCGACTATCCTCCCTTTTTTTCCCACGTGCGCACCAATGCAAACCAAAACTCCATTTTGGAGTTCACTTTCTTCGACACCTGGTACTTCAAAACTGTTTTCACTGATATCCACAGGTAACACACCCAGGTGTGATATTTGTGTCTGTTTGTGGCTCTTGGGTCTTCCATCCCACGCGATCGAAGCTTTTTCCTTTTTTTGATCTACGTCATCAGCAATCACACCGAACACCACCTTCTTCTTGTGAAATATTCTTTTTCCCTTCCTGGGAGTAGGCGACACTCCTGCCTGAGGAGGATCCATCGCTCGTTCCAGTCCCGAAGAGCGACCCTCTTTTGTTGGCGGAGTCGACTGTTCTGAAGCGTTCGCGTCTGTCGGCGAATCACAGCTTTCCATGAACTTCCTTTGCCACACTGCGTTCCACCTGTGCGAAGGTGTAACTGGCGTCTCGTCGTGGTGTTGGGCGCTGGAGGGAAGGAAAATAATGTTCAACTGTCATGTGTCGGACACAGGGTTGTCGACGTGGCTGTCAGCACCACGTCGATCGTGGAGTAGATAGCAACGGGGGTTGTGCGACCCTGTTACTCCGACTTCGTCCATGTCTGACATCGGGATAGCTCTCATGTCTGACAGTCGGCGCGCGCCGGTCTACCTCGCGGTCGCTCGACGCGCGCCGGTTCGCGCCGGTCTACCCCGCGCTTGTTTAGCCCACTCGCTTGGCGCGCGCCGGTCGCGCTAACCCTAAACCCTAAACCCTAAACCCAACCCCCCCTTTTTTTTCGGTCTGACATACAGAGTCGGAGTAACAGGGGTCGGAGTTATGGGGGTACACCGCGTGACCGGCGACGCAGGGACATTTTGCCTTTGGGCTAGTACCCTGCAACCCAGCCAGCGGGTGGAGGGACATTTTGATGATCTAAGGAAAATCTTCATTACATTACGATTTCCCAATAAATGCAATCTAGACACCCAGCCATGTAATTTCTGTTTTTGGAGGTGGGGCCACAAATGGGCAACAACTGAATGAAACGACCAAATTTAGGGCCAGATTGGCGCCAGAAAAAATTGAAAAAAAAATACACTGCGGAACCCCTGATTTGGCATAATAACAATAATATTAATAATATTAATAATAATCAATAATACTGTCTGACCCGGGGGTGTAGCGTGACGAAGATACGAGCACTGCTTCGTAACTGTGCAATAATAGTAATACAATAATATTCGTGCGGGGTACGTTACCTTTGCATTCGAAGACAATTTTTCGTAAGGCCTCTTCTCCTCCTCGGACATCGCCCGCCACCTCTCCCCCCCAGCTTTCGCGATCTCGGATTGCCTGACGCCCGGATCGGAGATCTTGCGTTCCTCTCGCACCTTCGATAAAAAGAAAAGGAAAGCTGAGGGGGGCCTTTTCGGCTTCGTTGGATCTTCTTGACGGAGTGTGGTCCCTGTCCCTGTCTGCTTCGTTACGCTCATACTTGGCCGTTCTTGCAGTAAGAAGAATAACTTTTTTCGCGAGAAATGTGCGTGCAAGAATAATAATAACAGCCCGAATTTTCGTGGCTACACTTGTTCAGTGGGTACTGGATACAGTACATTTCGATGTGAATATCACGAGAGATATTAGGGATGTTCAGCAATTCAACGATAGCACTATTTCGACGTTATTACTAATCGAAATAGCGTCGTTGGGGCGAGTCGTGGGCGAAAACGATAGCAAAACACGCTATTTCGCTTAGTAATAACGTCGAAATAGTAACAAATAACAAAAAAACACTGCCGTGGTGTTCAAATCAAGAAAGAAGGATAAGGCTCCATTCCAAGGATTCGTTGTGTAATGTTGATTTCAGTGGGGGTTCTGTAACAACTAATTGTGTCGGTGGTGGTTGCTGATGAGGGGTTTTCTGGTGACTCCTTTTCATATTAACTGTTCTTACAACTCCAGTAGATTCAAACAAAAATGGGATCTGTTTCAGGCAACCTCCTGGATACCAGTGCAAGAATAAAAATTGTATTAAAATAGTTGAAAAAAAACCAACTCTCAAACGAAAACCATTTGCATCACCGTCCCATCCATGCAGCCACAAAGAAAAAAAAGTTTTTTTTTTCTTCCAGTTGAACAATAAAACGTCAATTCTCATCCAGGCAAGAAATTGAGTTCAACCCCCCCCCCCCGCCCTTGAGAAAAAAAAACATTGCATCACAAAGAAAAAGTAACTAGATTATGTGTTTGATCAAAAGTTTTATGCCAAGGATGGGAAACTTCCAAACCCACTTTCAGATTGCCTTTCAACAGGTTCATGAGAGAGGATCTATCTCTTTTCTTTTTCTTCAGAGGATCCTCTATATCTAGATCTATCTATTGTGGCAAATTTGGCAAATTTTTATTCAGCTTTCACTGTTTATTGTGCATTTTACAATGATTCGTGTTGGGTGATTCGGTGTGAATATCATAAGTTACATACTGAAAAACAAAGCTTTATTCTGACAAGCAACCAGAACAACGAAATCCTAGCGAAGATTTTTCCCGGGGTTCTCAACACGAAACTGCTCGAGATCAATGTGTCTTACAAAATGGGGAGCGTTGCCTTGAATGAATGTGAACCAGTCCATAAGTGCAGCTCAGACTAACCACCCCTGAACTGTTTTCCAACTGTTGTCCGACATGAGAACATCCTAACTGATCGAATACCCCCATTCATCCAACCACATCTCCACCATCCATGTAACAAAGATCCCACTGATTTTGATTTTATTCACTTCAAAATCTTAATCCTATTGACTTTGTTGGGTTCATAGCCGGCATTTCCTGGTGGTATATACCATCATAAGGAATATTTTGAGGGAGATTTTGAACTGTTAATATCGCAATCCTTAGCCTTGTTTCGAACAAGTGTTTTTCTTACAGAAAATTGTTCCCGGACACAATCCTACTTTTCAAACTTATACCTCAAGATCTCCCCTCAAATCAACTCATTTATTTCACATCTACAGAAATTAAGGCTACTCTGAAATCCAATTCCCAACACGCTTCACCGCGCATAAAACTCCGATATAACGAAATTTCGCAAAGAGAAATATATACAGTTGTGATTTTCACCCTTTTGAGATCACATTCCCATTACCTCCTTAAATTTTAAGTTTTAGTTGGTTTTAATTCTGAAAATAGCATTTGGAAAAGGCGGAACTTGCTCTATCTCGCCCTCTTCTTCGTGAAAATACCCGTCGAAGTTCCGCTTTTTGTGGAACTTTAGCGGCAGTGAAAGCGGAACAACGACGGAACTTCTTATCAACTTAAAAAAAGATCTGATGTAGATCTTGACCCACACCACACGTCGTTTTGGTTTAAGAGTCGTTTTAGACCTAGAAAAGGCAGCTAAAACAAAAGAAAAACTATTTCCGAGCACGACGCACTTTGTCGCGTGCAAAACGAGTGAGAAACGAGGGAGATATCCTAGTTTCTCTGAAAAATACAGAAACTGGGATATCTCCCTCGTTTCTCACTCGTTTCGCACGCGACAAAGTGCGTCGTGCTCGGGAGAACATATCGATTCGGTTGGTTTTATATCCAAACGTGTTCACTTCTTTCCTCACTCGCGAAACGAGCAGGGAACAAACGGGACGGGGTGGATTATTCATTAGTAATACTTGTAGTAAGGACTGTCATTACGCAAAAAGCGCCGTTAACGGTGGCCGTTGCAACGGGCCGTTACAACGCCGTTAACGGCCGTTAAACCGTTGTGCAACAACGGAACGGCAACGGTTTTCACGGCAATTAACGGCCGTTATTTGCCGTTGCCGTTGCCGTTCCATTGTCGTTAAGGAAAATCGGCCTGGCGCACAACTCTGTTCAGGTCCCAGCGTGTAGCCAAGGAATTGGACTTCCGAGCGAGCAATTTGAGCCTTGGAGGGATTTACGCACCACCCGACTTCGCGAAGGCGCTCCAGGACTTGACGAAGGTGTAGGTCATGCTCTGCTCGGTTTCTCCCCCCTACTAGGATATCGTCGACGAAATTTCGGGCAGCCTTCCCCTCCAAAACGGACTTCACGCGTTCATGGAACAGCCCTGGTGATGAACTCCACCCCTGCGGAAGACGGAGGTACCAATAGCGTCCTACGTTCGTTTCGAAGCTAAAGAGTGGGCGAAGGGAGGGACACACTTCCAATTGGAAGAAACCGTCAGAGAGGTCGAGGACAGAGAACGTCGTCCATTCCGCAGGGATGGAGTCCACCACCGAACGCACATTCAGAGATGACGAACCCCAGGGAGGAGAATAGCCATTGAGCGTCCTGAAGTCGACAGTTTTGCGGAGTTTCCCCGACGGCTTCCTCAAGAATAGAACTGGGGAGAAATGAGCGCGCTGTCCAGGTAAGAGGTGCTCTACCACTCCTTTGCGCTCCAGGTTTCCCATGAACTCCGCGATTTCGTGTTTCTCGATGCCAGTAGGATGGTATCGTCTTCCTGTCGACGACAACGGTATTCTGTGCATAGGTATCCTCCAGTCTATTTCCCTGTGGCATATGCGAAGTCGTTTACTCCACTTGTTTTTCGGAATGTGCTGTAGGTCGTCAGTGAAGACGTCAGGGAACCTTGATGTCCAGTGCTGGAGTAGGGAGGCATCCTCAGGGGAGTTCATTCCATTTGTTTGCTCTGCTTTGTCCAGTTTGTCTTGTGTTTCGTTCCTCCCAGTTCCCGACTTTTCCTTTGTCTGTCCCCAGGTGTCCTTATCCATTCGCAAGGGGAGCTGAGCAGCTTCTGGAGTTGGAGGTGGAACTGCAGGCACATTCAGGTTTGCCTTCGAACTCCCTCCGTGTCCTCCCAGAAATGTTGCAGTTGCATGTTGATGTTGTCCAACTGGATCTGCAGAAAGGTCTTCTTGTGTGTCCCTTCCAGAACTGACCCGAAAGCTTCCAGGAAAGATCCCCAGAGAAAGCTGTAAACTGCCATCTGTGTGAGGAGTGGTTGGAGCTGAAGGAGGAGAGGGAATTCCCTGGAAGGTGAATTCCGATAATCCAGAACTTCTTTTCAAAACTCCAGGAGCTGCAGAAGGTACTTCTGCTGCTTCCTTTCCAGAATTTAATCGAGTGTTTTCAGAGGAGGTCCCCAGAGAAGGCTGTAAACTGCCATCCAAGTGGGGAGTCGTTGGAGCTGAAGGAGAAGAGGGAACTCCCTGGAAGGTGAATTCCGATAATCCATAGATTCCTTGCAACTCTCCAACTGATTCTCCTGAAACAGTTCTTACTGTATCCTGATGTGATTCCATTTCGTATGCCAGCACATGAACCAGGGGCTGATGTGTAGTAATGTCATCTTTTGACCTTGCTGCTCCATGTGTATCCTTTGATGAGTCAGGTGTGCATTCCAAGATGGGAGGAAGAGTTGGTGTAGCTGCCCAACATCCTGTATCCAGGTGTAACGGTTGGTTATTGCAGCACTCGAGCTGGAACTACAAGAGTAGTTGCCATGCTTCCTGCAGCTGAAAAAGAGAAGGTTGCCAGAGTGCAACGTGTAGGAGCAGCGTGCGAGAGTGCGGCGTGTAGGAGTGCAGCGTGCAGCGGTGGATGCAGCGTGCAGCAGTGCAGCAGTGCAGAGGTGCAGCAGTGCAGAGGTGCAGAGGTGCAGAGGTGCAGCCGTGCAGGTGCAGCGGTGCAGAGGTGCAACGGTGTAATCGTGCAGCGGTGCCACGATTGCAACCAAGCTCGACGGAGTTTGATGGATGATGATGTGGCAGCCATTAGAGTCGAGTTGTCGATTGGATGTGTGAATTCTTATGGACGTTCACAGTTGAGGTGGCGAGGAGATGTGTGAATTCCTAGTGAATAGTGACACGTCGACAGGGAGAAGGGTTTGATGCGCTGTGGCGCTAGGGTATAAGAGTGTGGAAGGAAAAGGTCGTTGTATCTTCTTTATAACTTTATTCGTGTAAGGAAGTTCTATCTAACGAGACGCTTGAGGAAGGCACTCGTCCTCCTCTAGGAGGGCGAGGGGACCTTGAAAAAAGTAGCCTCGTTTCACCAGGCATAACCCAAGCAATCGTGCATAAGAGGAGGAGCCAAGATCTGAAGGAGGATTCACCTCAGAGGGAGCTGATGAGCTGTGGGTAAGTGGTGGTGCTGAAACTGTCTCATAAGCCAATGCCCTTTTACATCCATCTTTCCCTTCGAAACATTCCTTTTCCAAGTCTGAAATAGGGACATCCCACTCGTTTTGTTTCGTATCCAGAGGAGTGGGATGTTCCAACTGATGCTCAATCATGCACAAACTCTCTTCACTGATCCATGACAATCTCGTATTCTTCTTCAGAAGGACTGCTGCTAAGCAGAGTTTGCCTGTGAGCAGACATGGGCCGAGACCCCTGTGCACAGAACAGGACAGCACAGCCTGTCTGTTTTTTGCACAGGGTTCGACCTGTGCTGCACAGGCGCACAGACCTGCACAGCACAGCACAGTCATGGTCTGTGCATGGTCTGTGCGACATCTGTGCACCTGTCTGTGCAGCACAGGGCCATCCTGTCCTGTGCGCAGCACAGGACAGAACAGGTGCGCACAGGCGCTTGGGACCATACGCCTGTGCAAAGTCTGTCTGGACTGTGCAGTACAGTACTTGATCTGTACTGCACAGTGCGCAGTCTGTGCTGCACAGACTACGAACTGACACCTAGTACGCCTGTTTTAGGCAGGCGCCAGGTCGGTCTGGACAGGTGGGTCGCCTGTCCAGACCGACTTGGCGCCTGTCTAAAACAGGTGACTTAATTAAGCGCACATAAGCGTGCTAATCGAGTATCCAGTTGGGAAGATACTTAATTAATTAAATAACTAAGTGATATTATTATATACATTTTTAATGCATGAATGACGTGAGCCAAGCTCACCAGCCACCAACTGTGGGGAGTCGGTCGACTCTGGGAGGATTCGAACCCAAGTTGGCTAAGTCTAAGTCGAAGGCATTACGAGGTAGCGGACCCCACCATAAGGACGCTCAAGTGGTGCCCGTTACCTTTAAGTACCCGTTTAATATTATTGATAAAAATAGGTACTTAAAGGTAACGGCCCCCACATGAGCGTCCCTATGGTGGGATCCGCTACCTCGTAGTGCTCTCGACTCAGACTTAGTGTAGCGAATCAGGGTTTCTGACAGCCCTGCAGTACGTCAGCAGGCTTGCTGACAGTCCTGCAGTACTTTAAGTAGGAGGCTGGCTGCCCTGAGGCAGCATACAGTCAGTCAGGGTGTGCTGGCAGTGAAGTAGTACGTGGACTACTGAGCTGGCAGCTAGAATGTTCTAGAAGGTCGCTCAGCACCACAGGAATGGCCGTGGGGCTGAGCTGGGCTCTGATTGAAAGGACTGCAAGGTCTGATGCCTTGCAGCATTGATGCAGACTGATGTTACAGCCTATGATCAGTTAGGATCAAGGCTGCTAGGGTATTCTATAAGTTCTTGGGGTTTGAACGTTCTTGTAACCTTACTTTGGGATTGAACTCCCTTTGTCTCGCTTCCAAGTCGTCTATTCTTTCCCTCCAAGCCGTTTCAGGCTTGCAGTTCACAGCCAGCAGCCCACAATAGCGGTCTGCAGGCGGATTCACTACATTGGTTTCGGAGCAGGGGCGCAGCAAGACTGTGCAGGGTCGCTGGAGGACCTTGGAAGGCCCCACAGCCTTGGGAGAGATAGAACTGGAGAGTGCTGTGAGCAGCACACAGAAGCAGCGCACAGGAGCAGCACACAGACGCAGTTTTTGCGCTGTTCAGGGAAGCAGACTTGAAAAGTTACAGGCGCAGCTGTTGCTTGGTCGAGTTTTGGTTGTATGAGTTTCGGCAGACCTTTTGGTGGTAGTGACAGAGTTATTGAAGTGGTTTCTGACTCTGAGACGAGTATTCATTCAGAGGACTCAGCAGAGAACCACCCAGAAGGGGTGCTGCCACACACACTGCGTTTTCCTGATACAGTGGTTCGTTTACCTTCTCCTCTTCGTTTTGCTCAGCCTGTACATATACTTGGACCTGTCAGACACCCTTTGGCAGTGTTGGAGCCAGGCGCTCTGAGAGCACCCCCTCACGGTCACCGCAGAGCAGAACAGGGTCCAGGGTACTTCAGATACACAGAGTGTACTGATCCCAACTGCAATATATACAGGAATCGCTTGAGAGGACAGCAGGAAAGAGAACGCAGAGAGCAGCGCAGAGATGGCCGGACAGGACGAGCAACCGCAGATAGGAATGCCGGCCCCAGATCCCTTCGACGTGCAGGGATTGAGGCAGATGATTTTGGACATGCAGGAAGAGGTCCAGCACCTGAGACACGTAGCAGCCAACGTGAACGTGCAGATGGACGACGCAGCTCGGAACGCAGTGCACAACAGGATGGCACAGTAGCAACCTCCCGCAGCTCTGGGCAGAGCCAGGGCGAAAGGCCCTGACATGTGGTATGGTGATCCACATGATGTTCCCCTCAATGAGTGGCAAGTCCAGTTGCAGACATACTTTGATGTTACTGCAACCAGGGACAGGGAACAGCAGGTACTAGTGGCTGCAGGATGCTTGAGAGGAGCAGCAGGCACTTGGTGGAGAGGTCGGTATGAAGCTGCGATGGCAGGACAGCTGAATCTGCCACAGGACGTTCCAGCTTTGGTGACAGCACTCAGACAGCAGTTTGGTAAAACGAATGAGAACAAAGACTTCAGGCGGGAATGGTCTCGTCTGAGGCAGGGACGATCTCCTGTTGCTGAGTATGTGCATCAGTTCAGAAGACTTATGCTGCAGATCAATGACAGCAACGCTGGAGAGCAGCTCTTTCGTTTTGTAGAGGGCTTGAATGACCGTCTGCGAACTAAAGTTGAAATGGAAGATCCTGCAGATCTGGAGCGTGCGATAGCACTCGCCGCCACTTGGGAAGGTCCACTTCAGGCGTACCGCAGAGAAGGACGCGAAGGATCACGCAGAGACAGATCAAAGAGCAGAGGCCAATCTCACAGCAGAGGCCGATCCTACAGCAGAGGAAGATCGCAGAGTCGAGGTCGCAGTGCCGGTCGTGGCAGAACTGACGCAGATCGTGATAGGTATACACCACACTAATATACACCACAATTAGGGGACCGCATGGAGGTTGATGGCCTCCAGCGTAACCGCGTGGGTTTTGATGTTGGTAGAAACCGAAGCGACAGTCGCAGTAAAAGCAGAGGACGCAGTGGTAGTCCTCGCAGACAGAGGCAGAACAGAAGATCTAGAGAGAGTATCTCTGCCAGAAGGAGCAGAATGGATGCAGGTCACTCTGCAGCGAATATTGATTGTTACAACTGCGGCAAGAAAGGACATTTTGCAACAGACTGTCAGGAAAACTGAGGAGGCCAGAGTCTAGAGAGACTGCTGGCCGAGAAATTCTGGCGGAGGAGGATAGAAGTGGAGTGTGGGATGGCCGATGCAGCCCACCACACAGAGAGGCTACCAATTGGGGGGTAGCAAGAATTTTAAAGCAGAACTCCAAGGTTGGAGAGCCACGTGTAGCCTCAGCCAAGGAGAAGAAGAAGAAGAAGAAGATGGAGAACCTTGCAGGTACAGAGCCATGGGTAGCCATACCTGAAGGGGATCCTGCAGTGTCAGTGTTGAATTTTGCAGGTGGAGGGCCTTGTGTAGCCACATTTGCAGAATGTCTAGTGAAGGATAAAGGGACAACGAAGGAGGGTTGTGGGCTGTGTGAAGCCTCAACCGCTCTGGTCTCTGAGGCAGGAGGTGATGAGCCAAGTGAAGCCACACCCAGCCTGCAGGTGATGTCGGGCAGTGCAGGTTTGGGAGGTGTACAGCCTGAACCTGAGCTGCACAATGTTACTGAGTGTAAAAGTACTGATGGTGATCTGAGGGCAGACACATCAGATTTTTCAGTGAGAGAGGAGCTTGAACAGGGGAAACTTAGTGCAGATTCCCTTAAGAGTGTTTGTTCAAGTGTACCCCCAGTTTTGAAGTTGAGAGGAGTCCAAGTGGGGACTCAAGGATTGTTGAAGACCACAGGGGCTGTGGCAGGTTGTTTTGCAAGAATTTTATTAGATAGTGGTGCAACCGACAATTTTGTTTCGAAAGATTGGTTGCTAGAAAATGACATTCAGGCAAAGGCTACTGAGGTGGTTACTGAAGTGCAGTTAGCAGATGGCAGGACTTCAGAGAAGGTAGAAAAAGAACTGCAGGCCAGTGTCAAGATGGGGAGGTTTGTTTCAGAGGAAAAGATGTATGCAGTGACACTAGGCAGATATGATCTGGTGTTAGGTATGTCTTGGCTGAGTAAACATAACCCTATGATAGATTGGCAGAAGAAGCAGTTGGTTTTGCAGACACCTCAGGGAGTAGTCAAAGTCAGAATGCAGATTGGTAGAGTAGAGGATTGCAGTACTGAAGATTTGGATATGATGTCCGCCAAAGAGTTTGCTCGGGCAGCCCGCAAGGGTATGCCCATGTATTTGGTAAATCTTCGGGAAGTTCAAGAAGAACATTTGATTAATAATGTGGAAAGTACTGATGCAGTAAAAGGCAGTGTTGCAGAAACCTTGTCAGAGGAAGGAAAAGAGGCAACTGAGTTAGAAAAACAGATCAGAAAGGAGTTTCAGGATTTGTTTAAAGAGGAACTGCCGCAGGAGTTACCTCCTGACAGGGGTGTGAATCATAAGATTGAGTTGGTGGAACGTGCAGAACCAGTAAAAAAGGGGCTTTATAGGGCCAGTTTTGCAGAAAGAGAAGAACTGAAAAAGCAGTTAGCAGAGCTGCTGAAGCAGGGATTTATCAGACCTAGCAAGTCTCCATGGGGTTCGCCGGTTTTGTTTGTTCCTAAGAAAAATGGGAAACTTAGGATGTGTGTGGATTTTCGGGCACTTAACAAACTAACGGTGAAAAATAGGTATCCTATCCCGAGGATAGAGGAGTTGCTGGATCAGATTCAGGGAGCACGCTGCTTCAGCAAGATTGACCTCTGCTCAGGCTACCATCAGGTGCGGTTGGATCCTGCAGATTGTGAGAAAACGGCCTTCCGCACCAGATATGGCCTTTACGAGTATGTTGTTCTTCCTTTTGGGCTGACAAATGCCCCTGCCACTTTTATGAACACAATGAATCATGTGCTGCATGATTTTCTGGACGTCTTTTGCATCGTTTACTTGGATGATATTTTGATTTTTAGCAAAGATTGGGCAGAACACAAAGTTCATTTGCGGAAAGTGATGCAGAGATTGAGGGAACAGAAGTTATATGCATCAGCTTCAAAGTGTGAGATCTGCAGAGATCAAGTTGAGTTTCTGGGGCATGAGTTAAGTGCTGCAGGAGTACAGGTGTTGCAGAGCAAGGTGCAGGTTATCAGAGATTGGCCACCCTTGACATCAGTTAAGGATCTCAGGTCCTTTCTGGGATTGGCAAACTACTACAGGAGGTTCATGAAGGACTTCTCTGCCAGAGCCAAGCCTTTGACTGCATTACTCAAAAAGGATGCAGAGTGGAAATGGACTGAGACAGAAGCTGCAGCCATGCAGGATATCAAGGAGGCATTGATGTCTGCACCAGTGCTATTGGTACCTGACCCGAGTCTGAAGTTTGAAGTTACCACTGATGCTTCAGACTATGCAATAGGAGCAGTCCTAACTCAGGACAAGGGGCAGGGCCAGCAGCCAGTTGCATTTGAAAGCAGGAAGCTGCAACCTGCAGAACTCAACTATGCTACTCATGAAAAGGAGCTGCTAGCAGTTGTGCATGCTCTGAAGGTCTGGAGACACTATTTGGATGCACAAGAGTTTGTGGTGCACACCGATCATGCACCCCTCAAGTTTTTGCATACTCAGCCTCACCTGTCGCAGAGGCAAGCAAGATGGATGGAGACTCTGCAATCTTTCAAGTTCGAGATCAAGTACAGACCAGGCAGAGACAATGTGGTGGCAGATGCTTTGAGCAGGGCCATGTAGCAGTTCTTTAGGTGTGGGATTAGTGGTGGTAGTGGCTGAGATTCGAACTCAGGTCACCTGGGCCAGAATAGATGTAATCTACTCTGAGCCGGGTGTCCTGAGTTCGCTTCTTATTTTAACTTGGGGGAGAGGGCGCCTATATACCGGATTAGGTAATAGGTGTCGCTCTCGGGAGATTCGGGAGTAATGGGAGGGGATTGAATTGACTCACGATGTGACCCGCGGGGTGACTAGTGTGACGTGAGTGTGAGGTTAGAGTGGAGTCGAGGGAGGGGTACAGGAGGTGTAGAATGGGGCAGTAGTTAGTGGGATTTGAACCAGGGACATCCGCGGTTGGAGTCCTAGGCACTACGTCAGGGCCGCGGATTAGGCTTGCTTGGGGTTTAAGGAGTCGGCGGCGGTTGTCTTGTTGTTGGTGTTCGTGTAAGGTTTCGTTTTGTTTCGTGTGTCGAAGTGTTTTCCCCTTGTGACTGTTACAGGCCACACATCAAGTGGAGGAAACAAAGTCTGAAATGAATGCTCAGGCTAGGCTGGAAGTTGCAGAAGGATTCCTGCAACAGGTGCAGACAGCTTATTCCAAAGATCCACTGTGTCAACAGTTGATCACTGCAAGACACAGACCTGGACATGTGAAATGGGATGGCCAAAGGCTCTGGAGAAGAATTGGGAATGCTTGGAAATGGTGGATTCGTGAAGCAGATGGGCTCAGGGAGAAAATACTGCATGACTGCCATGAGTCCCCATTGGCAGGACATTTGGGCAGAAGGAAGACCCTTGTCAGGGTGCAGTTGCATTATTTCTGGCCCCACATCTCGGAGTCAGTGCACAAGTATGTCCGGAATTGCATTTCATGTCAGAGGAATAAGGCTTCTAATCAGAGGCCTTTGGGTAAGCTGCAGCCCCTGCCTATTCCTGATGGCAGGTGGACCAGTGTTTCACTTGACTTTGTTGGGCCTTTACCTAGAACTCGAATTGGGTCAGATTATTTGTTGGTGGTTGTGGATAGGTTCACAAAAATGATCAGACTTATTCCGACAAAGCAGACGGTTACTGCTGCAGGGGTAGCAGATTTATTTTTCCAGAATGTGGTTCGTTTCTTTGGGATACCTCAAGAAATTGTTTCTGATCGGGATACTCGTTTCACTAGCAATTTTTGGAGGTCTCTTTGGAAGAAGGCTGGAACAAGATTGGCAATGTCAAGCAGTTATCATCCTGAGACAGATGGTCAGACTGAAAGGGCTAACAGAACAGTGCAGGAAATTCTGCGCAGTTATGTTGATCCTGCAGGAACAGATTGGGATCAGCACTTGGCAGCTGGTGAGTTTGCTTATAACTCAAGTGTCAATGCTACTACTGGATTCTCCCCCTTCTATTTGATGAATGGGCAGAACCCAAGGACTCCTGCAAGTGCTGTGGCTGTGTCAGCCTGCCCTGCAGTGGATGATTGGTGGACTACTTGGCAATCTGATCTGGAAAAATGCAAACACAATATTGCTGCTGCTCAGGCACGTCAACGCCAGGTGGCGGACGAAACCAGGCGGGGAGGGGGCTTTGAGCCAGGCGAAAAAGTTTTTCTGGCCACAAAAGACTTACCCCTACCTGCAGTGTTAAGCAGAAAGTTGTCAGCAAAGTACTGTGGACCATTTGAAGTCACTGAGAAGCTCTCTGAAGTTGCAGTCAGGTTGAGACTGCCAGGTCACTGGAGGATACATGATGTCTTTCATGTGTCCAAGCTCAAACCTGCATTTGAAGATCAGGTGGGCAGCTTTCCAGCAAGGGAGGCACCCAGGTGGCAACCTGAACCTGAGCTTGTGGATGGTCAAGAGGAATATCAGGTGGACAGAATTCTGGCAGACAGAACTGTCAGAGGCAGGAAACAGTACCTTGTTCGATGGCAGGGATATGATCAATCTGAGGACACATGGGAACCTGCAGAACATTTGCAGAATGCTCGAGATGTACTACGTGACTACCAGCAAAGGAGTGAAGGGACCGCAATGAGGCGACGTCCTAGTCGGAAAGCACAATAAAAACTGAAGAAGAAAAGGGAGAGTGTTATTTTCTCTTTATCGTTCGCGTGAGCAGGAATGGTAGACCACGCTCAAGAGACCGAGGATCAGGTGGAACAAGCTTTCAAGTTGTTGAGCTCCAGGGCAGCATCAGCAGCAAATCTGTCTGCACAGCTTCGGAAAGCAAGAACTGAGTTGCAGGCCGCCCGTGCTGAAAATTATCGTTGGCGCGAGTGGGCAACAAATATACCAAAAGTGGTGCAAGGGACTCAGCTCAGAGATGCAGATGCGGATGAGATCTCAGGAAGAGTAATGGAGTGTGAAGAAAAGTCACTTGCAGGAAAGGAGAAGGTGGCTGATCTTAAGGAAGAGGAACCAAGGTGGTACAGCAATTCTGTTGACAGAATACTTCCGAATCAGACACTGCTACTACCAGAAGTGCAGCTAAACCCTGTGGAAGGGCTGACAGAGTCAAGCATGCGATGCACTCTGTGTTTCAAGACCTGCAACAGACCAGTGTACACATTCTCTTGTGGTCAGCACAGGGTCTGCTGCAAATCTGTTTGTTGGATGAGGATGTGGTATGCCTATGATACCACTATTCAGCTCGATGCCGAGGGAAGGATGCAAGCGAACTGTTCAATTTCTCTGAAGGTAGCAAGTCCAGGACCTGCTCAGTTTGGAGAATGTGGATTGTGCAGGATGATAAGGAGACATCCAGGCTTGGCAGTCCCTCCAGCAAGAGTCATGACAACACTTCGGATTGCAGGATTGGAGTTGCCTAAGAGCACTGCAGGAAGAAATCAGACAAACCGTGATGCAGCACCACACCGGATTGTTGAGTGGGAGGTTATACCTTCTAAGAAATCTGGGTCAGCAAAAAAGAGAAGTCTAGATGAGGTGATCTCTCAGGGTGCAGGTGACTAGTGCAGTTTGCTGCAGGTCACTTGAAGGAATGTTTGGTTTTTATTGAAATGTGATTTGCAGTGGGAGCTGCCAGTTCAGGCAGAACATATTAGGCTGATTGAATGAAACTTGGTGTATTTCTTGATTTGGTGGAATTTGGAAAAGAACAATTTTCTGAGGGAGTTATATCATTTTGTTCCTTTTTCTTGAGTGCTTATTGGACAGGCAGAGTATTTTTCAGAGATTCTTAATAAACCTGCCAACTAGATACATTTTTGATAGCTGCAACACAATGTGGGTTATTGCTGCAGCATAATAGTATCCTTTGAGAAGGGACATTTTTACTGATTGCTAGATTTTGTGGGCTGATAAGCAGTGTTTATTTTGGAAAACTGCTGATCAGTCATTTGACTTGTTTTCTACTGATTGAGGTTTTTATATTTGCAAGGGTTGTGACCTTGGGCATAACATTATTTCTTAGTTGTGTTTTATATGCCAAGGAAGTGAGAAGCTGCAGAAAACAGTTTAAGTGTGCAGCAGGGTTCTTTGGTTGTTGATGTTTTGTTAGACCTACAAGGGAGTAGGGTTTGATTTGATGATGAGTTTTCAGATCTTTATTGAGCTATGGAATTTCCCTAAAAGGTTGAGTTATTTCAGTTAAAGTGCAGTAAGGGGCTACTGCAGTTCAGATGGGGAGGAATGTAGCGAATCAGGGTTTCTGACAGCCCTGCAGTACGTCAGCAGGCTTGCTGACAGTCCTGCAGTACTTTAAGTAGGAGGCTGGCTGCCCTGAGGCAGCATACAGTCAGTCAGGGTGTGCTGGCAGTGAAGTAGTACGTGGACTACTGAGCTGGCAGCTAGAATGTTCTAGAAGGTCGCTCAGCACCACAGGAATGGCCGTGGGGCTGAGCTGGGCTCTGATTGAAAGGACTGCAAGGTCTGATGCCTTGCAGCATTGATGCAGACTGATGTTACAGCCTATGATCAGTTAGGATCAAGGCTGCTAGGGTATTCTATAAGTTCTTGGGGTTTGAACGTTCTTGTAACCTTACTTTGGGATTGAACTCCCTTTGTCTCGCTTCCAAGTCGTCTATTCTTTCCCTCCAAGCCGTTTCAGGCTTGCAGTTCACAGCCAGCAGCCCACAATAGCGGTCTGCAGGCGGATTCACTACATTGGTTTCGGAGCAGGGGCGCAGCAAGACTGTGCAGGGTCGCTGGAGGACCTTGGAAGGCCCCACAGCCTTGGGAGAGATAGAACTGGAGAGTGCTGTGAGCAGCACACAGAAGCAGCGCACAGGAGCAGCACACAGACGCAGTTTTTGCGCTGTTCAGGGAAGCAGACTTGAAAAGTTACAGGCGCAGCTGTTGCTTGGTCGAGTTTTGGTTGTATGAGTTTCGGCAGACCTTTTGGTGGTAGTGACAGAGTTATTGAAGTGGTTTCTGACTCTGAGACGAGTATTCATTCAGAGGACTCAGCAGAGAACCACCCAGAAGGGGTGCTGCCACACACACTGCGTTTTCCTGATACAGTGGTTCGTTTACCTTCTCCTCTTCGTTTTGCTCAGCCTGTACATATACTTGGACCTGTCAGACACCCTTTGGCAGTGTTGGAGCCAGGCGCTCTGAGAGCACCCCCTCACGGTCACCGCAGAGCAGAACAGGGTCCAGGGTACTTCAGATACACAGAGTGTACTGATCCCAACTGCAATATATACAGGAATCGCTTGAGAGGACAGCAGGAAAGAGAACGCAGAGAGCAGCGCAGAGATGGCCGGACAGGACGAGCAACCGCAGATAGGAATGCCGGCCCCAGATCCCTTCGACGTGCAGGGATTGAGGCAGATGATTTTGGACATGCAGGAAGAGGTCCAGCACCTGAGACACGTAGCAGCCAACGTGAACGTGCAGATGGACGACGCAGCTCGGAACGCAGTGCACAACAGGATGGCACAGTAGCAACCTCCCGCAGCTCTGGGCAGAGCCAGGGCGAAAGGCCCTGACATGTGGTATGGTGATCCACATGATGTTCCCCTCAATGAGTGGCAAGTCCAGTTGCAGACATACTTTGATGTTACTGCAACCAGGGACAGGGAACAGCAGGTACTAGTGGCTGCAGGATGCTTGAGAGGAGCAGCAGGCACTTGGTGGAGAGGTCGGTATGAAGCTGCGATGGCAGGACAGCTGAATCTGCCACAGGACGTTCCAGCTTTGGTGACAGCACTCAGACAGCAGTTTGGTAAAACGAATGAGAACAAAGACTTCAGGCGGGAATGGTCTCGTCTGAGGCAGGGACGATCTCCTGTTGCTGAGTATGTGCATCAGTTCAGAAGACTTATGCTGCAGATCAATGACAGCAACGCTGGAGAGCAGCTCTTTCGTTTTGTAGAGGGCTTGAATGACCGTCTGCGAACTAAAGTTGAAATGGAAGATCCTGCAGATCTGGAGCGTGCGATAGCACTCGCCGCCACTTGGGAAGGTCCACTTCAGGCGTACCGCAGAGAAGGACGCGAAGGATCACGCAGAGACAGATCAAAGAGCAGAGGCCAATCTCACAGCAGAGGCCGATCCTACAGCAGAGGAAGATCGCAGAGTCGAGGTCGCAGTGCCGGTCGTGGCAGAACTGACGCAGATCGTGATAGGTATACACCACACTAATATACACCACAATTAGGGGACCGCATGGAGGTTGATGGCCTCCAGCGTAACCGCGTGGGTTTTGATGTTGGTAGAAACCGAAGCGACAGTCGCAGTAAAAGCAGAGGACGCAGTGGTAGTCCTCGCAGACAGAGGCAGAACAGAAGATCTAGAGAGAGTATCTCTGCCAGAAGGAGCAGAATGGATGCAGGTCACTCTGCAGCGAATATTGATTGTTACAACTGCGGCAAGAAAGGACATTTTGCAACAGACTGTCAGGAAAACTGAGGAGGCCAGAGTCTAGAGAGACTGCTGGCCGAGAAATTCTGGCGGAGGAGGATAGAAGTGGAGTGTGGGATGGCCGATGCAGCCCACCACACAGAGAGGCTACCAATTGGGGGGTAGCAAGAATTTTAAAGCAGAACTCCAAGGTTGGAGAGCCACGTGTAGCCTCAGCCAAGGAGAAGAAGAAGAAGAAGAAGATGGAGAACCTTGCAGGTACAGAGCCATGGGTAGCCATACCTGAAGGGGATCCTGCAGTGTCAGTGTTGAATTTTGCAGGTGGAGGGCCTTGTGTAGCCACATTTGCAGAATGTCTAGTGAAGGATAAAGGGACAACGAAGGAGGGTTGTGGGCTGTGTGAAGCCTCAACCGCTCTGGTCTCTGAGGCAGGAGGTGATGAGCCAAGTGAAGCCACACCCAGCCTGCAGGTGATGTCGGGCAGTGCAGGTTTGGGAGGTGTACAGCCTGAACCTGAGCTGCACAATGTTACTGAGTGTAAAAGTACTGATGGTGATCTGAGGGCAGACACATCAGATTTTTCAGTGAGAGAGGAGCTTGAACAGGGGAAACTTAGTGCAGATTCCCTTAAGAGTGTTTGTTCAAGTGTACCCCCAGTTTTGAAGTTGAGAGGAGTCCAAGTGGGGACTCAAGGATTGTTGAAGACCACAGGGGCTGTGGCAGGTTGTTTTGCAAGAATTTTATTAGATAGTGGTGCAACCGACAATTTTGTTTCGAAAGATTGGTTGCTAGAAAATGACATTCAGGCAAAGGCTACTGAGGTGGTTACTGAAGTGCAGTTAGCAGATGGCAGGACTTCAGAGAAGGTAGAAAAAGAACTGCAGGCCAGTGTCAAGATGGGGAGGTTTGTTTCAGAGGAAAAGATGTATGCAGTGACACTAGGCAGATATGATCTGGTGTTAGGTATGTCTTGGCTGAGTAAACATAACCCTATGATAGATTGGCAGAAGAAGCAGTTGGTTTTGCAGACACCTCAGGGAGTAGTCAAAGTCAGAATGCAGATTGGTAGAGTAGAGGATTGCAGTACTGAAGATTTGGATATGATGTCCGCCAAAGAGTTTGCTCGGGCAGCCCGCAAGGGTATGCCCATGTATTTGGTAAATCTTCGGGAAGTTCAAGAAGAACATTTGATTAATAATGTGGAAAGTACTGATGCAGTAAAAGGCAGTGTTGCAGAAACCTTGTCAGAGGAAGGAAAAGAGGCAACTGAGTTAGAAAAACAGATCAGAAAGGAGTTTCAGGATTTGTTTAAAGAGGAACTGCCGCAGGAGTTACCTCCTGACAGGGGTGTGAATCATAAGATTGAGTTGGTGGAACGTGCAGAACCAGTAAAAAAGGGGCTTTATAGGGCCAGTTTTGCAGAAAGAGAAGAACTGAAAAAGCAGTTAGCAGAGCTGCTGAAGCAGGGATTTATCAGACCTAGCAAGTCTCCATGGGGTTCGCCGGTTTTGTTTGTTCCTAAGAAAAATGGGAAACTTAGGATGTGTGTGGATTTTCGGGCACTTAACAAACTAACGGTGAAAAATAGGTATCCTATCCCGAGGATAGAGGAGTTGCTGGATCAGATTCAGGGAGCACGCTGCTTCAGCAAGATTGACCTCTGCTCAGGCTACCATCAGGTGCGGTTGGATCCTGCAGATTGTGAGAAAACGGCCTTCCGCACCAGATATGGCCTTTACGAGTATGTTGTTCTTCCTTTTGGGCTGACAAATGCCCCTGCCACTTTTATGAACACAATGAATCATGTGCTGCATGATTTTCTGGACGTCTTTTGCATCGTTTACTTGGATGATATTTTGATTTTTAGCAAAGATTGGGCAGAACACAAAGTTCATTTGCGGAAAGTGATGCAGAGATTGAGGGAACAGAAGTTATATGCATCAGCTTCAAAGTGTGAGATCTGCAGAGATCAAGTTGAGTTTCTGGGGCATGAGTTAAGTGCTGCAGGAGTACAGGTGTTGCAGAGCAAGGTGCAGGTTATCAGAGATTGGCCACCCTTGACATCAGTTAAGGATCTCAGGTCCTTTCTGGGATTGGCAAACTACTACAGGAGGTTCATGAAGGACTTCTCTGCCAGAGCCAAGCCTTTGACTGCATTACTCAAAAAGGATGCAGAGTGGAAATGGACTGAGACAGAAGCTGCAGCCATGCAGGATATCAAGGAGGCATTGATGTCTGCACCAGTGCTATTGGTACCTGACCCGAGTCTGAAGTTTGAAGTTACCACTGATGCTTCAGACTATGCAATAGGAGCAGTCCTAACTCAGGACAAGGGGCAGGGCCAGCAGCCAGTTGCATTTGAAAGCAGGAAGCTGCAACCTGCAGAACTCAACTATGCTACTCATGAAAAGGAGCTGCTAGCAGTTGTGCATGCTCTGAAGGTCTGGAGACACTATTTGGATGCACAAGAGTTTGTGGTGCACACCGATCATGCACCCCTCAAGTTTTTGCATACTCAGCCTCACCTGTCGCAGAGGCAAGCAAGATGGATGGAGACTCTGCAATCTTTCAAGTTCGAGATCAAGTACAGACCAGGCAGAGACAATGTGGTGGCAGATGCTTTGAGCAGGGCCATGTAGCAGTTCTTTAGGTGTGGGATTAGTGGTGGTAGTGGCTGAGATTCGAACTCAGGTCACCTGGGCCAGAATAGATGTAATCTACTCTGAGCCGGGTGTCCTGAGTTCGCTTCTTATTTTAACTTGGGGGAGAGGGCGCCTATATACCGGATTAGGTAATAGGTGTCGCTCTCGGGAGATTCGGGAGTAATGGGAGGGGATTGAATTGACTCACGATGTGACCCGCGGGGTGACTAGTGTGACGTGAGTGTGAGGTTAGAGTGGAGTCGAGGGAGGGGTACAGGAGGTGTAGAATGGGGCAGTAGTTAGTGGGATTTGAACCAGGGACATCCGCGGTTGGAGTCCTAGGCACTACGTCAGGGCCGCGGATTAGGCTTGCTTGGGGTTTAAGGAGTCGGCGGCGGTTGTCTTGTTGTTGGTGTTCGTGTAAGGTTTCGTTTTGTTTCGTGTGTCGAAGTGTTTTCCCCTTGTGACTGTTACAGGCCACACATCAAGTGGAGGAAACAAAGTCTGAAATGAATGCTCAGGCTAGGCTGGAAGTTGCAGAAGGATTCCTGCAACAGGTGCAGACAGCTTATTCCAAAGATCCACTGTGTCAACAGTTGATCACTGCAAGACACAGACCTGGACATGTGAAATGGGATGGCCAAAGGCTCTGGAGAAGAATTGGGAATGCTTGGAAATGGTGGATTCGTGAAGCAGATGGGCTCAGGGAGAAAATACTGCATGACTGCCATGAGTCCCCATTGGCAGGACATTTGGGCAGAAGGAAGACCCTTGTCAGGGTGCAGTTGCATTATTTCTGGCCCCACATCTCGGAGTCAGTGCACAAGTATGTCCGGAATTGCATTTCATGTCAGAGGAATAAGGCTTCTAATCAGAGGCCTTTGGGTAAGCTGCAGCCCCTGCCTATTCCTGATGGCAGGTGGACCAGTGTTTCACTTGACTTTGTTGGGCCTTTACCTAGAACTCGAATTGGGTCAGATTATTTGTTGGTGGTTGTGGATAGGTTCACAAAAATGATCAGACTTATTCCGACAAAGCAGACGGTTACTGCTGCAGGGGTAGCAGATTTATTTTTCCAGAATGTGGTTCGTTTCTTTGGGATACCTCAAGAAATTGTTTCTGATCGGGATACTCGTTTCACTAGCAATTTTTGGAGGTCTCTTTGGAAGAAGGCTGGAACAAGATTGGCAATGTCAAGCAGTTATCATCCTGAGACAGATGGTCAGACTGAAAGGGCTAACAGAACAGTGCAGGAAATTCTGCGCAGTTATGTTGATCCTGCAGGAACAGATTGGGATCAGCACTTGGCAGCTGGTGAGTTTGCTTATAACTCAAGTGTCAATGCTACTACTGGATTCTCCCCCTTCTATTTGATGAATGGGCAGAACCCAAGGACTCCTGCAAGTGCTGTGGCTGTGTCAGCCTGCCCTGCAGTGGATGATTGGTGGACTACTTGGCAATCTGATCTGGAAAAATGCAAACACAATATTGCTGCTGCTCAGGCACGTCAACGCCAGGTGGCGGACGAAACCAGGCGGGGAGGGGGCTTTGAGCCAGGCGAAAAAGTTTTTCTGGCCACAAAAGACTTACCCCTACCTGCAGTGTTAAGCAGAAAGTTGTCAGCAAAGTACTGTGGACCATTTGAAGTCACTGAGAAGCTCTCTGAAGTTGCAGTCAGGTTGAGACTGCCAGGTCACTGGAGGATACATGATGTCTTTCATGTGTCCAAGCTCAAACCTGCATTTGAAGATCAGGTGGGCAGCTTTCCAGCAAGGGAGGCACCCAGGTGGCAACCTGAACCTGAGCTTGTGGATGGTCAAGAGGAATATCAGGTGGACAGAATTCTGGCAGACAGAACTGTCAGAGGCAGGAAACAGTACCTTGTTCGATGGCAGGGATATGATCAATCTGAGGACACATGGGAACCTGCAGAACATTTGCAGAATGCTCGAGATGTACTACGTGACTACCAGCAAAGGAGTGAAGGGACCGCAATGAGGCGACGTCCTAGTCGGAAAGCACAATAAAAACTGAAGAAGAAAAGGGAGAGTGTTATTTTCTCTTTATCGTTCGCGTGAGCAGGAATGGTAGACCACGCTCAAGAGACCGAGGATCAGGTGGAACAAGCTTTCAAGTTGTTGAGCTCCAGGGCAGCATCAGCAGCAAATCTGTCTGCACAGCTTCGGAAAGCAAGAACTGAGTTGCAGGCCGCCCGTGCTGAAAATTATCGTTGGCGCGAGTGGGCAACAAATATACCAAAAGTGGTGCAAGGGACTCAGCTCAGAGATGCAGATGCGGATGAGATCTCAGGAAGAGTAATGGAGTGTGAAGAAAAGTCACTTGCAGGAAAGGAGAAGGTGGCTGATCTTAAGGAAGAGGAACCAAGGTGGTACAGCAATTCTGTTGACAGAATACTTCCGAATCAGACACTGCTACTACCAGAAGTGCAGCTAAACCCTGTGGAAGGGCTGACAGAGTCAAGCATGCGATGCACTCTGTGTTTCAAGACCTGCAACAGACCAGTGTACACATTCTCTTGTGGTCAGCACAGGGTCTGCTGCAAATCTGTTTGTTGGATGAGGATGTGGTATGCCTATGATACCACTATTCAGCTCGATGCCGAGGGAAGGATGCAAGCGAACTGTTCAATTTCTCTGAAGGTAGCAAGTCCAGGACCTGCTCAGTTTGGAGAATGTGGATTGTGCAGGATGATAAGGAGACATCCAGGCTTGGCAGTCCCTCCAGCAAGAGTCATGACAACACTTCGGATTGCAGGATTGGAGTTGCCTAAGAGCACTGCAGGAAGAAATCAGACAAACCGTGATGCAGCACCACACCGGATTGTTGAGTGGGAGGTTATACCTTCTAAGAAATCTGGGTCAGCAAAAAAGAGAAGTCTAGATGAGGTGATCTCTCAGGGTGCAGGTGACTAGTGCAGTTTGCTGCAGGTCACTTGAAGGAATGTTTGGTTTTTATTGAAATGTGATTTGCAGTGGGAGCTGCCAGTTCAGGCAGAACATATTAGGCTGATTGAATGAAACTTGGTGTATTTCTTGATTTGGTGGAATTTGGAAAAGAACAATTTTCTGAGGGAGTTATATCATTTTGTTCCTTTTTCTTGAGTGCTTATTGGACAGGCAGAGTATTTTTCAGAGATTCTTAATAAACCTGCCAACTAGATACATTTTTGATAGCTGCAACACAATGTGGGTTATTGCTGCAGCATAATAGTATCCTTTGAGAAGGGACATTTTTACTGATTGCTAGATTTTGTGGGCTGATAAGCAGTGTTTATTTTGGAAAACTGCTGATCAGTCATTTGACTTGTTTTCTACTGATTGAGGTTTTTATATTTGCAAGGGTTGTGACCTTGGGCATAACATTATTTCTTAGTTGTGTTTTATATGCCAAGGAAGTGAGAAGCTGCAGAAAACAGTTTAAGTGTGCAGCAGGGTTCTTTGGTTGTTGATGTTTTGTTAGACCTACAAGGGAGTAGGGTTTGATTTGATGATGAGTTTTCAGATCTTTATTGAGCTATGGAATTTCCCTAAAAGGTTGAGTTATTTCAGTTAAAGTGCAGTAAGGGGCTACTGCAGTTCAGATGGGGAGGAATGTAGCGAATCAGGGTTTCTGACAGCCCTGCAGTACGTCAGCAGGCTTGCTGACAGTCCTGCAGTACTTTAAGTAGGAGGCTGGCTGCCCTGAGGCAGCATACAGTCAGTCAGGGTGTGCTGGCAGTGAAGTAGTACGTGGACTACTGAGCTGGCAGCTAGAATGTTCTAGAAGGTCGCTCAGCACCACAGGAATGGCCGTGGGGCTGAGCTGGGCTCTGATTGAAAGGACTGCAAGGTCTGATGCCTTGCAGCATTGATGCAGACTGATGTTACAGCCTATGATCAGTTAGGATCAAGGCTGCTAGGGTATTCTATAAGTTCTTGGGGTTTGAACGTTCTTGTAACCTTACTTTGGGATTGAACTCCCTTTGTCTCGCTTCCAAGTCGTCTATTCTTTCCCTCCAAGCCGTTTCAGGCTTGCAGTTCACAGCCAGCAGCCCACAATAGCGGTCTGCAGGCGGATTCACTACACTTAGCCAATCTAGGTTTGAATCCTCCCAGAGTCGACCGACTCCCCACAGTCGGTGGTTGGTGAGCTTGGCTCACGTCATTCATGCATTAAAAATGTATATAATAATATATATAACAATGTATATATGTGCTTAATTAAGGCGCCTGTTTTAGACAGGCGTACTAGGTGTCAGTTCGTCGTCTGTGCAGCACAGTACGTCGTCTGTGCAGCACTGTGCAGCACACAGATCACGTGGTCTGTGTGCTGCACTGTGCTGCGCACAGTCGCACGTGGGCGCACAGGTTGTACAGGGGGTCGAACTTCTGTTTCACATAGGGATTGTACAGTACAGGACAGACGTGGGTCTGTCCTGTGGATTTTCGAAAAACAGGACAGGACAGCACAGGGTGCACAGAACCTGCACAGAACCCTGTCCTGTGCGGCGCACAGGACAGGGGTCTGTCATGTGCAGCCCATGACTGCCTGTGAGCATACGACTCTCATTGCTCATATTGTGTACTTGGACTCTGACCGCTCCATTACTTCCCAAAGTGATTGTGTGAAACACGTTTGTGATTTGCCCTATAGGTAGCACCCCGCAGACTCCTTCTCCCGTGATACGGAAAGGAGGAATGATCGTCTTTGACATCCGAGGTCCCAGGACAACCGAGCCACCCAAAGGTATGTACATGCGCCCTTGATAAATGCGAAGTCGTTTTGCTTGACTTCGTTTGTTTGCTGCCGTGTACACAGTGACCAGTGGCTGGGATCGAAAAAGATTGGTTGTGTCGCTTGCAGGTTCCCCTTCTGACTTCGCAACTCCTTTCGCCATGGTCTCCTGTTCCGACTTCGTGACCTCTTTGGACTTGACCTCTGCTGCCGTGACCTCCTGTTCCACCCTCGTGATCTCTTCCTCCATATCCTGCGGTGGGACTTCTTGTTCTGCTGTCTCCTGTTCCGATGCCAGCTCCTCGAGTGGAGCGTCTAGTTTGTTTTCGGTCATAGGAGTATCGACAGAAATAGAGGTAGAGGGGTCAGAATCGGGAGGGTTAGTCGAAACAATAGATCCCGTGGCCTCCTCTGCGTCCTGGCCAGACGTCTGTGTGCTGTCTCCGTCTCCGTCTCTGTCTCCATCACACTCTCCATCACACAGCGTAACAGTCGATACCTCCCCTCCACTTCCAAAGTGTTCAGCTTGAGGAGGTTCCACAACAGGTGGGTAAAGGGCCGGCAAAGGCAGATCGGCTTCGGCGATGGGTGGTGCACTTGCCGCTGGGTGAGTGACCACGTGACAAGCCACTGTTTTCCCGTCCACACTTCGTAAGCACTCCTTTAAACAATCCACGCTCAATTGCCTATGGCTCAGGAAGGGCATACCCAGTATTATCTGACGAGCCGAAGCAGCAACCACAAAGGACTCTCTACTCTCCCAAGGACCCACTGCTATCGACATGGGTATTACGCCGACGACTTTTTCTTTCGCTCCATTGAACCCAGACAGCTCAGAAAGGGTAGACGGCTGGATTCCAAGTCCGTTTCGTTTAGCGTAAGCCAGCGGTAAAACATTTACTGTAGACCCAGAATCGACCAACACGTCGTGGAGCTTGGGGTCCTCCCCCAACTTGATCCTTACTCTAAGCTGCTTGTATGTCACGACTGGCTGGAGTGACCAAGCGTGAGAGAATAATAGAATGATTACAATGGCGCGAAACACGCCTTAAGTAAAGACAACTGTAGTACAGGTGTGTCACATGCGACACACCCGTCCCATCGATGTGACCAGTGAGCTGACCTGTGGTACAATCGTACCGCCAGTCTCACTGACACGCCTTAAACGTATTCCGGCCGTTCTGGGAGGCCAGGACGGCTGTAACATTGTAAGTAATAGGTCCGCTGTTCCCACTGGCTGTGTTGGGGTTCGATTCCTCTTGGGAGCTCATCTCTGCAGACGAAACAGATGGTGTAGTCGCGTTGAGGAGTGTGCAAAGTCGACGCACCAGCTCCATGTCTTCCTGACTTAGCCCACGCCTGTTTCCACCTCTAGATCGAAAGTCTCTTCCTCCCTGTTTGTGTTCCGCCGCCCACACGCTTGGTGAACGTTTATTTCGCCAGTCTGACAAAGTCCTCCACAAAACTTTTGCCACTTTCAGAGAGTAAGACGCCAGCATACTTGTTGTAAGTCCCAGTCCGAGTAAACCCAAGTCTGCCGATCTATGCTTCAGACGAGCTGTCAACAAACGTATCTTTTCCACCGTCTGTAGAAATTCAAGTGAGAATCTTCTTTTGTCTCGTGACCCAGGCTCTCATACTCCTCAACCAGTTTCTGAATGGCCGTGACTTTTTCAGAAACAGCGGGTGTTTTCCATACAAGGGGATACGCCGAGGCTTGGCCTAAGGCGGATATCAGAAGCAGTGATAACACAAGCTCCGAAACCATGTTAATATCGCAATCCTTAGCCTTGTTTCGAACAAGTGTTTTTCTTACAGAAAATTGTTCCCGGACACAATCCTACTTTTCAAACTTATACCTCAAGATCTCCCCTCAAATCAACTCATTTATTTCACATCTACAGAAATTAAGGCTACTCTGAAATCCAATTCCCAACAGAACTCAATATGTTGAGTTCAAAGCATCCCCCCCATTGACCCACAGTCCCAGCTGTTTTGCTTACATCCCCTGACATCCAATGCGAAGAGAATCCCAGACAATATGCAACTCTAGTTTTTTCTCCTTTTCTTTCTTTCATCTGGTTTTGCTTCGTTCTGATGTTGGTGTTTTGATTTAGAATTATTCTTTGAGGAGAAATTTTAGTTTTTTTCATCGTGTAAGTTCTTTATTTGACGGCTGTTTTTGAGTTGTGAGCATTTTTTTTAATCCCAACTTCCGAGATGAAAGGGGATGGTTTGGGACAGTTTCCCATTGACTTCCTGAAGCCCTTTAGCAATTATCTTAAAAACCAACCAGCTCTTCTGTGGTGACAATATTGCATCAATTGAATTTATCGTTTGCAAACGATAAATTTTCGGTGGGGCTGGGTCTGACATTGTAACTCTCAGGGCTAGTCTGACATGTCCTTGTTTCCTTCCTGAGTTCACTGCATCGAGTTCGCCCCGCGACACTCTCCTTTTCCAACTAAAAAATGGGGCAGCCAGATACAAGCCAGATCATCAACCCCCCCCAATCTCAACTGCAACCAAAATAAACGCCTTGCTGTGACGAAAACCAGCTTCACGAGAGGAAAGTGCGTCAGCTACCGCATCCACTCTTTCTACGCTCCGTGGCATCTATTAGAATCTCCATGAGCTGCTGTACTTAGGCAGAGGGTCGTCTATAGACAGAGGGTCGCCAACAGATATACGAAGAAGCTTGCCCCCCCTTCACGAACCAGTATTTACAGTTTTTCAAACGTATTCGGATTGACACTGTGACTGGTGCTCGTCCCCGCAGGTCGGTATGAATTTTACTTGCCGAAATACAAATTTTTTGTGCCTTTGCGTCGCCCTCCTGCTGGCATCCACTTCGAAAGGTTAGCTCCCTGTGTTTCTGTGTCGACGCCTCCTGTCGAACAACCACACACAGCGTTGGCGCGTGGAAGCTACCGTTTTAGTCACAGCACACACGACCTCTCAAAGACTGTGTTTGCCCCTTTCGTTTTAATCTGAACATAGCCCATCTCGGTTTGTGGCGAAACGAACCACCTTAAAGGGTAAGAAGGGGTGCCTTGAATAGAAGTGGAAAAAAGGTTCTTGTCTTGGCTGGACAGACCTTCGTGTCGCTGTAAAGGTAGCACGTGACTTTCCGTTTTCTGACGTTTTTGTTTTTTTGGAACTTTTCCTTTGTTTCTTGGGTGCATAGTGTTCGGACAAGAGGTCCCTGCGGAGCCTTGGGATGACGGAGTTGCAGCGGCACCGGCGCCTAGCATTATAGGTGTACCCATACCCATACCCAGATATAGGTTCGAACCTTATTACGGAGATCTCGGCACCGCCATGTCTTACACATACACGGTTTCCTTACGGAGGAGATCAGACCTGGGCTACTTCTGCACAGGCGTGTTGGTAGGGAGCAAGCACGTTCTGACAGCGGCGCATTGCATCGACTCGTCCAGAACAGGAGGCGACAGCCGACCAAAAGTCGTTGTTGGCTCCGCCTCCTCGTCACAGACGTCAGGCCCGGGGATAGAGGTAAGAAAGCATTCAATAATATAAATTTAAAGAAGTGCGTCTCACGATGGCCCCTCGCGTTCTACAGCGCGCGCTCATCAGGCCATGACGCCACGCTCGTCTGGGGCAGGCCTCCGAAACTTCAAACATGTCTCGCGAGTCGCGACTCATACCAAAACATGCCACGGCGATTCATCCCGCGACATATCATGGGTTTTCAAAATCACCCCCCCTCGCGAACATGCCGCCCGCCACATCCCACAATGGTCACGACATGCGCCGTCTGGGATCCTACTGCTGATGCATCCATATGCTTCGGGTGGGTATGTTGATTCGACTCCGTGGGGTGGGGAAAGGGGTCTTTCCTCCACATCCACGTCCTGTTTGTGTTTTTTGGACGAGCAGGTCATCTCTACCCAAAATGTCTTCATCCACCCCAACTACAAATCCACTCGATCCCCTGATCTTGCCATTTTGGAGCTCTCAAGTGCAGCAAACGTGGACCCCGTTCAACTCCCAACCACCACAAACTTTCGCCCGCAGCATGGCGAAATCCTGGAATCCATTGGGTGGGGACGGACACGCAACGATTCAGGATTTTCTGAAATCGCACAGGTTGTCCGGATGGAGTTCGTCGCCAGGGGGCAATGCAGGAGGGAGTTGCGCAAACCCGTGACCAGCAGCCAGATCTGCATGGGTGGAGAGGGGGGTGGCTCGTGTCCAGGTGAACAACGGTTTCAGTAGAATGCTAGCTTCATCATGAATTCTCTGGAGGCAAAGGAATTACTGAGTCGAGGGATGTGGTTGTCAAGGTGACGATGGAGGCCCCATTGTTGTACCCGGTGAATTTTTGGAGAGGGACATTTTCGGAGACGATGTTTTGGTTGGAATTGTGGGCGCTTCCCATGTGTGTGGAGGGGCCTTCAAACCTGATGTTCACACCAACATAGTGCCCTTTATTGATTGGATCAAGTTGACTGCTGGTGAGGAGCTTTTCTGATTGGAAAATCGCCCAAAATGATATCCCTTTTGATGATTCAATCATATTGCCACAGCACACAACCAACCAGCAAAAATGTTGCAAGACATGCCAGGCCAGAGCATATGGCATCAGGGAAACGCCAAGAAAAATCCTCAGCCAGCAAGCCCACAGCACACAAACTTGACAGAAAAATTGATTGAAAATTCACTGACGAGGTTTTTGCATGCATAGGCCTGTCCTGATGTGACCTTTTCAACACAACTGAAGCAGCGCTGTTGACCTTTTTAAAAAAATGACGATAGATTGCATAAAACTTTCATGAAACTTCGATGCCGCTTGATCGAGTGGCCATGGTTTCGTGAAAGTTCATCTTGGGGAAAATTGGCTCGGCTTTTACTAATGGCCCAGCCAACATTTATTTTTTTTAACTGGCAAATTTCAATACCTTGCATCGAACTGAACCTTCTCGTTCTTTCTCGAAATGGGAGGTATTGCCGAACTGTTTTTTTATCCAACTTTGTGTGTATTTTTTGTTTTCAAATACTTTCCCTATGACTTTAGGGGTAGAAGAATATTTTTTGTATAGAAAGTTTCAAATTCCAGATTTTGGACAGCATGCAAGTGCAAAATCAAGACCAAGTCCGCTGGAAGCAGTTTTTTTGAAAGTCTCTGGATGGCTTTACATCGCACTCAACTATTTTTGATGCAATATTTTTTGGACACATGATTTTCTTACAAAAATATCGTGTATGTTCTCTAAAATATGTAAATATGGTGATTTATTTTTTTTTTTATTTTTTTTTTTGGGGGGGTGCAAGGGGGCTATTTTTTCTTATGTACAAGGGCATGTTGATGCGGCATTTTGGTATTGTTGAGTTTCTTGACTGGATTATCAACAAGGAATTAATGAATTTTTTTTTTACGCCAAAAAAAAACATGTGAAGGACTGCAGAAAAGCAACCACCCGTTCAGAAATCGAATTTCACCCCTTCAAAAAAAAAAATCCTTCAAAAAACTTGCTCACAACTTCACTTCGGGTCATTGGCTGCCCTGACTGACACTGCTAACGCCCTGTCAGACTGCTGTGCGTCACAGGAGCGAAAATCGAGTTCAGCATTCTGGCCGGTCCCCCGAAACCTCCGCCAGAAGAAGATATCAGCGGGATGGGCAACGCGAAAAGCACGGCGGTGGATACGAACAATGCCGCATCTGTGCCGTCGACCTCGGAATCGGAGTCCGATTCCGCGTGCCCTGTGCCAGAAAAATACAGAAACCCAGCGATTTACAACGTCTATAACCAGCGGATAGACAATGCCCAGGGTGGCAAAACGGATCCCCTGGCTGAAATGCGAGGGGGTGTTTTGGACCCGAGGAACAACATGCCGCTAGCCCCGAATCAGAGGCCTTGTGCTGGACAAAGGAAACCCTTGTCGACAGATAGGGTTCCATCGAGAATTCCGAAAGGAGGAACGGAGACGACCTGGGTGTACCCCTCCCCGCAGATGTTTTATAACGGTGAGAGTTGAAGAATGCCTTGGGGGTGGTTGCATGAACCTTTTCATTTTTTTATGTTTTTTGGGGGGGGGAAGGGGTTGGTTTAGAAATAGAAAAAAAAAACAAAAAAAAAAAACATCCAAGGCTGTTGTTATCTTCTTTTTTTCCAATGGGAAAGAGCCTTCACAAAAAAGATGAGTGGTATATGTCACCCCATTAATTCAAAAAAGAAAAAAGAGTTTTTAAATGAGTGCCGTTAACAACAGGGGGGAAGCAAAATATTTTGCTGTTTATATTTTACTCACTTTCTTGCACATACATATTTATTTAATTATTTTCATTTCTTTTTTTAAATGAAGAATGAAAGAAAGAATATGGGATGTCTTTTTGTTGCAGCCCTTAAGCGGAAAGGCAAAGGGGACGATGTTGTGGAGGATGATATGGAGTCGGTGGTATCAGCTCATAATAGTAAGTGGAATGCACTGGGGGAAATATAATTTGATTCTTATAATGTTTACAATAATAATCATGTTAATATTAAATTTATTTTATTTTAAATGATGTAATACAGTGTATGAAAAAAATATATATACATAATTGTAATTGCAATCATCTATGTGTGACTGCTATGTGGAACTCCTAGAGTACAGTACAAATAAAATCGGAGCTCAGATATATCCCTGTTGCTAAAAAAGAAAAAAAGCTTGGAATTTTTTTTCTAGAGTTTAATCTTTCATGAAGTCTCATCTTTTTTTTTCAGTTTTTTTTTGGGGGGGGGGAAAACCCTTTAATATGTGAAAAGCTTATGTTCGCAGTTCCAGCATCCAGCAAAAAATAAGTGTTCCATGTAAAAAACGCATGCATTATTTATTTAACTTTTTTAAACCTTCTTCCAGTGTGATGTCCTGAGTGATGAAACTTGGTGATGTATGTTCACAGTGTTAAATGATGTGACTTGGAGCCATGTCAGGGATTGGGAAAGATTGCATCCTGAGTGTGGGCAGCCTAAATTATTGAGATTTTTGGGTCGACCTCACGATTTAAGGTGAACGATGGAACAAAAAAAAAGAGGAAAGAAAGCACTATAGCGTCATGCAGGTTCCAGATTACTGGCATCAAGAACATGAAAAAAACGAGAATGCTAAAAATGTTTTTGTGAAGAACAAGCTTATGGAAATATCGGTTGGACCCACCCATCGATCGAATTTCTGATTTTTTTGATCTTTCATTTTTCTGTGATTTTTTCTGAGATTGTTTTTTGAGAATTAGGTTCAGGTACCTCGAATTTTCAATTTTTTTTTTTTTTTAAGAAAGAGGTTTTCCTTGCCTGTTAAAAACTTAAAAATAAATTCTCGTTGTTGAAAAAAACAGCCCTCTTGCACGAATGAAGGGATGGCTGGGATCGGATCCACCGTTCGACCGCCATGATTGGTACTTAGATCGATGCGGGGAGGAAGTAAGATATGTTATCGATTTCTACTTTGATGAATCGAAAGCAGGCTCCCCTGATGTGAGTTGAAAATATATTTTTTTGCGTGTGTTTTTTTTAAGTAACTTTTTGTGTTTTTCTTTTTGTGAATTTCTGTGAATGGGTCGAACAAATGTTGATTTTTCCAAAGCGAAAGAGCCAAGTCAGTTTTTTGTGTTTTGAAACTGGCTCCATTAAACGATTTCTTGGGATTTACGTAGAGAATAAAAGCATTTTTAGATATACCGCTTGCAATATACCCACCCACCCACCCCCCCCCCCAAAAAAAAAAGAAAATGAAAATACCTCTTTGTTTTTTTGCCAGCCATAAAACTGGAATTCTTCATTAGGGTTGCATTGGAAGCTGATTTTCATTTTCAAGTCGTGAATAAATGACATTTGACAATTCGAGAAGAAGAAACTTTACGGGTTTTTTACCAGTTTTAAATAAAAATGCATTTCTGTTTTTTTTTTCTTACAGGCATTTTCAGTGGATGCTCGCCCAGCATTGGACTCTTTCACAGCCCTCCAAGACAGAATGAAAATGTCGATCTATTCCACATTTGCAGAATATGGATGGCCTTGCCCCATAACAGGAGAAAGCTCAATGCACACCCCCAAAAGCAGCTAATTCAATCATTATAGACTTCCCTTCTTTTTTTTTTCTTTTTTTTTTTTGGGGGGGGGGTATTGCATCACAATCGTGGTTTTGATATAGATATTGAGGTTTACGCAGGTGGGCTGAAAGAAAAAAACATGGAATGCATGCATATCGAGATTTGTGTGTAGTATGTTTGGGCCTTCCCATTTACATTTTATTTATTTTTGTCATTTTTTTGATGTGCATGGATGATTGGAAATCGAATGTGGGAAGATCAATGCTTTTTTCACCGTCAGTTGAGCATATGGGGCCATTTATTTTCACCCCATCCAACGACAACACGCTCAGTTTTCTTATCAAAAGAAATGGGAAAAGTTTGGGGAAAGGGCGAGCTGAATCAATCAACCCCCACAGTGTTTCCGCTGATTTCTCTCATTTTCTGGTGCACTGTTTTTTTGTGCTGCAAGCAGAAATGCTTACATTTTGAAATCAGGTTTCGAGATTTAATGATTATACATTGCGTGAGGAAGCCACTCTGCCTCCCAATGTAATCCAACGTTGAAACAATCACCTTCGAATATCCCTGCACCCAAATATATCTCTGATCACCCGAAAGAAATCTCCACCTGTTGTTTCTTTAAAACTATTACAACAGTGACCTTCAAAAAGGCGAATAACAAACAGTGTGTGTAGCTTTATCCTTGCCCCGGTCGTACAATCACGACACCAACTTTGTGGGTACAACACACCCAAAAATGTTGCCCTCATCACCCGAAAGAAACAAACAAATACGATTGAATTCCCAGCAAAAGAAAACGATCAACCTTGGTCCATTCATTCTTACCTTGTCCTGACTTCCTTCGTATAGAACACCCATCTTGCATGAGCAGCTACCTAATTTTTTTTGTTGAAAGACCTGAACACAACATGAGGAAAATCACCACTTGATTGGAGATAGGCTTCTTATAATACCACCGAAACACCGTTTTATTGATTGGATTTTATTCTGGAGTGGTCGGATTTCTCATAGGTTTTTCATTTTTTGTGCATATGGTTGGTCTTGTTGAATTGTGCTGTGCTGGTTTTCTCGTGTCGGCTGCTTTCAAGGTCTTCTGACTGCCTGGCCTGCAAAATGTGTATTAAAAAATTAAAAAAAATGTGTGATGAATCATCACTGATGATGCGAAAGATGAGTTGCATGACAAGGATCGTTCTTTTGGTGGATGCTCGTTGAACCCGTGTCGAGCGACGGAGAAGAAAAGGGCTCCACGCAAAACGAGCGACACATTTTTCGCCGCACCAGCAAGGTGAGAAAAAACAGAAACAAAAAAACTGAACAAAAGAAATCCACAGTCAATAAGGGGAAAAAAAACTCACAAGGGAATCGCACCCACGACTTCTTTTTCTTGTCTTCGCAGTTCTTGGAGGGAAAAAAAAAAACAGAAAGGAAAACGGGGACGTCACTCTTCTTGGAATCCGTTCCGTTCCGTTTCGTTAAAAACAAGTAAGTGAACGATTGCTTTCTTCGAAACCTCGAGATTCTCTGCGCGGTCGTGGCGCTGTCCAACCACGGTAAAAAGGCGGGAAGGGGATCTCTAACCGAGCATCTTTTTTGTTTTTCCAAACAGGCACGCGCGAAAAGAAAACCCCCGGCAAGGAAAAATGACGTGCGCATTGCTGGGCTTTCGAGAAATCGTCACCGCCAAAAAGAGCTCCTTCGATAGGGCTCCCCGAAAGAAGTTCCGCAGAGGGTGTTCCATCGTGTGCGAGGCCGCTCATAACAAGGCCAAGGTGAAATTGACGATTCCTTTCGAAACCAAATTCGGGCAGTCCATGTGCGTGGCTGGCGCCGCGGAGGAGCTGGGCTCCTGGAAAGAAGATTCCTGCTTGGTGATGAACTGGGAGGAAGGAAATGTTTGGACCGCAGATTGCCAACTGCCCACAGGGTGAGGCCAGTTTAAAAAAGTGCCCCTTTGCTAAGTTGTGCACTTATCAAAGATTGGAAGAAGCTATAGGCACCCCAGCCACTTGGTTTGAAAAATATTCCAAAGAAAAAATGCATCCAACAGAAAAAAATGGAGGACTTTAATAGAAAAGAAAAATCGAATTATCTTGCACAGTTTGAGGGGGTTTTAATTTTGGTGGTTTCGGCTGTATGTAGCCAACCTCGTTTTGGGGGGGCATTGAGAAAAGCCTGACCGCAAAACAGGAAAGAAAAAACTGGAGGAGGGAGGGGGAAATCGAGAGCATTTTTCGCTTTAATTTCTTCCACAGCTCAGGCATAAATCATACGAGGAAATTTCCAACTATTTTTTCTTTCAACTGTTCTAGGGTGGAAGGATTCGAAACTTGAAATGCAAAAAAAAACACAAGCAAGTTCCTAACACAAGGAAATGGGATGGGTTGCACTCAAAAACAAACCCATCCCACTTTTTTGTCTTGAGCGATTTTTATTTTATTTTTTGTCACCCGAAGAAAAAGCCTCCATTAAATTCCATATTCCATTAAAGGACCTCGACAACATTGTTAAAAACAATACCTCCAAAAACTTGCGAAAGCAGTCGGAGAGTACGTTTCAAAAAAAAAATAAACATCAAGGGCTTTTTTTTTCCTGGTTGCATGAAATTTGCTTGGTGGATTGTGGTTAGGGCAGAGATCGAATATAAATATATTCTTAAAAACGTCGATGGGTCGTTGGAGTGGCAGCCGGGTCCTAACGTAAAGCTGGAAGTGCCTGTAGAAACCGGAGGGGAAACTCCAATCGCAGTTCATGATTGCTGGACCGGTGGGGACCAAAAGGTAAGCTGTTTCGTACTTTCATTCATCGATTTTCGTTGGGGGGGGGTTCGTGACAGAGGAAGCAGCAAGGTTTTGGAATGGTTCTTTTGACTTTGCTGCGAAATTTATATCTGAAACTGCAAGTTATGGGTGGGTGAAAAAAAAAAAAAGAATCCAATCTTCCCGAAGATTCATTGAAAAATGGGTGGCTGTGGTTTTTGTTTTTGCAAGCACCGGTTGCTTTCCTTTCAGTTTTGTTTTCTCAACCAAAGTTGCTGTGAAGTAGCAAAATCTGGTCCCTAGCTTCTGGACCTCAGCAAACGTGAAGCGTCTGACTGACTGAATTGATTTGTACTCATTCATGCATTATGTATTGGTAGAGGAGGTGCTGGCCTTCAGTTTGTATACCCAGTCAGCGATTATGCCAAAAAAATTGCAGGTTCAGCAAGTGGTGTTTACTGTACAAATGAAAGAAAAGAAATACTTGTTGAATTTGTTTTGAAATGAATGATACGTGTGTGTGTAGATGTATGTAATTTTTGTTGTTTATTTGTCTATATTTTGTTTCACCACATTTTTTTTGGATTCAGGTGTCGATCGGTGACAGGGCCATTTCTCAAGGCAGCCGCCAAAAAAACAAGAAAAATAGAGCCAATGTTGAGCTTCCTGAGGTAAAATATTCCAAAGAAGTGAAAGAAAGCATCATGCTTTCGAGATAAATAGAAGCAATGTAAACATTTAACAAATTCAAGCTGGACAAACAAAATGTGTTAAAAAAACAACATCAAGGAGAATTTAGAATTTTTTAAGAATTTTTTTTCAATATTTTTTGGATTATTATTCTCACAAAAGAATAATTTTGAATCGAATAAATGATAAAATTAAAATAATAAAATCACTTGAGCGATATTCGAGTCGATGGGCTTTAACTTTTCTTTTTTCAAGTTAATCAAAGTGGCATGAAGAATTTGCAGGTGAAATAAATCAACCCCACATGGTCATTTTATTTTTTTTTTCCCCGGTTCAATCCAACTGGGCTTTTCATTTGTTTGGTAAAATACGAGCAATTATTTTTTTCAACAACAGCAATTTCTGTCTGTCTTCCCCCCGCCCCCAATTTTTTCTCCCTTCTCCTTTTTCTTTTATCCCTCCCTCCCTTCCTTTTGTTTTTTTTTTCCTAAGTTCTAATTTTTTTTTCCGCAGTTGCCGACCGAGATAGTGGCAACGGGTCCTGTCGACATCGGAGCACCCGAGGATGTCGGCAATAACGTGGCTGCCAATGGATTATACTTCGAACAACAGGAGACCTTCGCGGAGCCGGAAGCTTCCGCCAACCTGAATGGATCCAGCCCCTTTGCGGAGCGCATGTAAAGGCAAATTTCCGGAGGAAAAATTAACATGAAAAGTCGGATTTATCTGGGAAAAAAACAAGGGAAAAAAAAAGAAAAAAGAGGGGGGGGTCGATTAAGATTTATGTCGAAAGAATCGTCAGGGGGAGAGACACAAGGATGGCTCCGAAAAAAAGAAGAAAAAGGAAGGGGGGGGACTTGTGTGTGTGTTTTTTTGTTTTGATTTACGTCTTTTTTGGGTATTTGTTGGTGTTGGAATAGTTGGTGGTGTGAAGGGTGGATCTGGTTAGTTCTCCATGAATCAACAAATGGTTTCGGAAAGGTCTAAAAGAAAAACAGGGAAAAAAAATGGATTAAACAAAAAAAAAGGAACTTGGGGGGGGGGGGGAAGAAAAACAAGAGTGAGGAACCCCCTGCAATTTGCATAGATACAAGGTCGATGCTGTGTTGTGGGTGTTTTTTTAGTAAGAAGTGATTTTCGCCGCAAGGTATCGTGTAGAATTTTTGATATTGTCGAGAAAAAGAGGAAGACGCGTTCTTTATGATTCGTATAAAGGGGATTAACTGTCACAAACAGGGATGTGTTGTGTTTTTCATTTATTTGTACGTTTTTTTTTTCTTTTGTGGAAATGAAGGAAGCTGCTTACTGAGAAGAAGGGGGGGGGACAAAAAAAACTCGCCGAGAAGCAATTCTAACTTAATGTATGTGTGTGCGCGTTTTCTGCTTTTTTTTTTCCCTTTCAGAGAATAGGGTACTGAAGAAAAAGGGGGGATATATATCTATAGCTTATTTTTATCGTCTGTTTTTTTTTTTCTTGGAAAAAAGAAGGGAAGAAAGGGGAAAAAGCATGTTATAATATATTGAGGGGGGCATTTTTTTTCCCTATCGAATGCATGAATGAATGAACACTTGGATTAAAATTAGAGTGTCTGGAAATATCCCCCTATTGACGATGCAGTCCATCCACAATTGTGAAATATGCAAACATGATTTTCGATAAATCGGGACATTTCGGTTGCATGTGAAGTGTGGGGACTCCTGGCTGATTTAAAAAGAAGAAATTAGCAGTGGCTGCTATCCTTTCTGAACAGTTTTTAATCTAATGAAATGCGAGTGCCTGGCCCAGGAGAGTGGAAATTTCCATGGAAGGGGGCATTTTACACTCAACTGTGTGCTCATAAATTTAGAAATTTAGAAAAGTTTGAACACTACTGTTTGCAGACAACAATGTGAAAAAGAAAAGCAACCGACATGGGAAAATGTCCCCTCCACAATTCCAACAAAAGCAAACCTGTGGGAATTTGCGTAACCACCACCTACGAAAAACCATTTTTCCGACATGGAGAAATACGAACCCACCGAAAGTTGTGCTTTTTTCCAGAACGCATCCATCTATCAACTCTGTGGCTGCCTTGGCGTTGTTACCTCGAATCGAATTGGAAGTCGATTCTAGAACGCAGGTCACCTCCGTTCGTGACGGTCTCCGAAATGGGTTCCAGGTCCTCCTGCCTCAGAACCCTACCACCTGCACGTTTCATGACTTGTGTTCTGTCGGAGTCTTTTAACGAAGCGAAGCAAGAACACTTGCCACCTGTGTCGCAAGTTGCGACTCGCAAGGAGAAAAAAAACTGCCCTCGTCGCAGCATTCACTCACCTGTCAGCGACGTTCTAGAAGAATACGCTCCTAATCCCCAACGATCACACTTTGGCTGTTCGCGAAAAAGAGAAACCCTGTTCTCCTTGGGGAGGCGTCAAAAGAAAACCTAGCGCTAGGTCTTCCAACACAAACGGTTAACTCTTTCCACCCAGTTCGCACAAACGCGAGTCAAGCAAGCACATCAAACACAAAAAAAGCAAGCACAAAAAAAGCAAGCAAAGTGTGAACCCCTCTTGGACCCTCTAAGAGGGAGCCACCACGCCACGACAAGGCGGGGGTTCTTCGTGGTGGAACGCACCTTTCGGCTGGTCTTTTCGCTCCTCCCGAGACTTAAAGCCGCCCACTCAACTCGTCAAGCGGTCTATTACAATTGCTATCTCTTCTTCCGGTGGCTTTCCCCCATCGCGATGAGCCAACCGAGTCGCAGAGGGCTGCTGGGCGCACCACCGCGATGTTACGGGTAGACCACACCAGCCAGGGTGGTCAACCACACACTCCACCTCGCCGAATGGGAAGACTCCAGTCCCCTTTTTAAACGAAATCAATCATAACCAACTGCCGCCAACACAACTGATCGCAAGTGTGACATACAACCGTGACCGTCCAAAAACAAAACCGACAGAATTGACAGTATCCATGGTAGGTAGGACATGTCCGCCTTGTGCGCGACTGGGCGCGCGAAGTTGGTTGAGCGGTCGAACTGGCTCGGATCCTCGCCGAGGTAAGTGGGGCCCTTCAGTTTCATGTCTGGTCATAGGTCGTGGGTGTTTTTCAGTGGGATCGCGATGGCTGGTCTCCGAAAACAAGTTTTGGGAGCGTCAGGGAAGCGTCGTGACAGAGTATCTCGTCTTACTTTGGCGACAGGTATCGTATGCACACGAACATATGATCGCTTGCCAAGCTACTCCGTGAGTAGCTCTTTCCCCAAACACCTCACTTTGCAACACATTCCTTAAGCAAACAAAGGTTCTACCTGGGGACTTGATTCAGTTTGGTTTCAGCATTGTCAGTTACATCCAACTGGTGGGTTCTTTGTGTAATGATATTGATAGATGTGATATCCTTCCTGAACTGTGAGAACTGTTCACCCTCCAAGAGTTCCTGATTTATTGTAGACTTGCAAGAAATGATGGTAGTTGAGCCAAGTATGTCTCACACAGGCCGTTTTTACAGCTAGAAAATAAGGTTGGCTGATCATGTGACTCCATGACTTGTAGACGCTACAGGTCAAGCCATCCCAACAGCCAATAGTTACAACATGTCCAAGTCATCACTTTCAAATGCCCCTTACCCAACAGGTCAATTGTTACAGTTTCTTTTACTTGGATTAACTCAGATGTGGCCTCAGAAATATATAGAGCTCTTTGGATAACAACCGGGAACAACACCATCTCAATCCAGCCTCAATCTCAAAAAGGTATCTTATGCAGGCAAGAAATCAGTACTGTGTGTGCATGACATAGCATTGTGCCATCACTTTTGTCTGTTTCTTTTCTCTGTGCTTCTACGATTTTCTTCTTTCGAAGGTAGAAAAAGAACCCGGACTGTTGGGCATTTCTTTACTGATTTTGTGGCCGGAGCGATTGCCAGCCTGCTTTTTTTGTGAAGGTCTGGGAAAAAAGAAAGAAGTCCATTTTTCTTTCTACAGAAATCTTAAACGAAAGGCATGCTATCTCCTGGTTTGACGATCATGGGGTCCCCCTTCCAATCTAAAACCACACGGCTGCCAGGAGGGGCATTCTTTCGCATCTCCTCGATAGCACTATTCTCGTTCGTTTCCTATCACATGGGAAGAAAAATCAAACAAGAAAAAACACTCACTTCCTGCTGTTATTTCACTCATGATGTGCAAAAGAAAAAAAACAGAAGAAAAAATCCTGAAAGAAAAACAATTCTTGGTGTGGTGATGGGGAGAAGGGGGTTAAGGGGGCAAACAACAAAATCAAAACAGCATTCGCCCCTCGATGTAATATATTTGTAAAAAAAAAAGAAGAAAAATCTCGAAAAGACTCCCCTCCCCCAACCCAATCTGTCGCTGAAAATAGGATTGCTCTTTTTCCCTTGTACGAAAAAAAATATACCTCATCAGATTCATCCTTTCCGACGTTCGTTGGGTTGGTCAAACTTTCCTCCAGATTTTGATCGTTGGTCGGCTTTTCGGTGCTTTCTGAAAGGGCACCTTCCAACAGCGATGTGAAATCTTCGGCAGAGGTCAGCCTCTGGACCGTCTCCATTTGAGGGATGACTAATCCAGAGGAGCTGAGGTCCGAACTCAACGTCAGGTCATCCCCACCCTCTCCATCCGATACAGCAGCTATTCAAAACCAAAGCAAAAAATTCAGTCGATCGACGGCTACCCAAACCACCATTTGTTAGTTTTAGAAAGCATGGGTCAAGATCACTCAATTTCGATTCAATTTTTTCCTTTATTGATTTTAGCAATTATTTTTTTGGAGTTCTGAGTGGAGTTTTGGCCTCGGAGCATACTTGCCATTTCTTCACCTGATATGTCGGTTAAGTAAAACACAGACCAAGTGGGTGAGCCGTCGATTATGCAAGGCTCCATTTCCTTGCTCCATTTTCTGTGACCTTCCGCAGGAATTCGCGAAAGAAAAGCCTCCCAGGCCCCGACATCAGGAAAACCAATTTCCAGCTATAATAGGACCCCCCAAAAAAACCCAGACATTGAACTTCAGAAATCCTTCAATCGTTCACAAAACAACCAACTCCTTTTTTTCCAAAAGCTTTTTTTCACAGTACGAGAATTCAACAAAAAAGTAAAGGTTTCAGGGATGGCTGATTTTCCTTCGATTCTTTTTTTCAAACATGAAGACACCTTTCCTCGACTGCTCCATATTATTTCTATATTATTGCATTATAATCATTATATTAGTCATGTCACCTCGATTCTGGACTCTGGGGCCCCCACTGCTCCAGAACACAAAGTCACACTTTTGGAATCCAAGCCGCCTTTCGATGCCACATTCAAAACCCAATCTTTCATCAAATTCAACGCTTCTCCTTTGCGGCCAAAACTGACAGGAATTTTCAACATCATCAATTTGATTTAAAACGGCCCCTCTGACGGTGCAATGCATTTTTTTGAAAAAAAAAAGGCCTCGATACGTTATATTTATGAACAAGAAAAAATTAAGGTTTGAGGTGATATGAATTGAGGTGAGGGAATGACTAATTAAATCGAAGGAAGCAGCATACCATCCACAACAATAAAAAGAAATAAAAAATAAAAAAATAAAAGTCTGACGGAGAAAAAAAAGTGTCATCCCATCCCATCAAATTAAAATTTTCTAACAAAAATAAATAAATAGAAACATGAATGGCAGTTGCATTGAGGGTTTTTTTCCACAAGATTCGTTTTCGACCTGGCCCAATCAAGTAAGCATATTTGCTTAATGGAACAGCCCCATTGAATATCCCCATCCCAACGATTTGGCGACTAATTTCGTTTTCTTTGCATTATAATAATGAAGCATTATAATGTTAAAAGTTTACAATAATACCTTGCTTCTATCGTCCATCGAGCCTTCACGCTGTTAACCACAGGCTGCGACCCTCCAGACGCTCTGATTTCCCCAGCCCGACTGCGGCCGCATCTCCTCAGCGAGCATGGCCTTCCTCCATTGATTGATCTCGGGGTGCGCTCTTTTCCAGCGGAAAAAAAATCGTGTCGGCGAAGCAACGAGCCCGACTCGCGCTGAGCAGCAAGAAATCGCATGTTGGCTGAAGGCGTCGGAGAATTGGCAGCCCTGTGTTGATCCGAATGGGTAGCGTGATGTTTACGTAACGATACGTAACGATGCCCCAATGACTCACTCATTCAATCTCACCCCACATTTTGAACTGGGTGTTCCAAATTTCTTGGCGAATTTTACTCTAGGTGAACGCACAACAGTTTCAGAAAAAAAACGACGGTCGCTCTCTCGCGCCAACTCCGTTTTTTTCAAAAAACTTTATTTGAGGGTTCGAAATCGCAACAGCAACGGAGCAAGAATGGTGGGAAAACCCCCGTTGAAAACGGATCTTTTGCGTTTCATTTGTCTGAGGGGTTGTTGTGCTCGAACGAGGTCGAGCGTGGAATGACCGCTTTTTGCTGACTTCGTTTTCTTTGATTGCTCCTTTTTGATCGCAGCCGGTCGAAGAATGGTATTCTCAGGTGAGTTATCGTTGATTCTTTCCTGCTCGTCTTTTTCTGTTCTGCGTTTCGCTCGTCACGCGCAAAGCGTCACCCCTCATCCCCACCCCTTTTCGAACTCATTTTCCTGTTCGATCGCGTCGAGACGCGCGACGGGTCGCAGCGAATTTGATATCCAGCGTGTGTTTCCTCCTTTTCCTTTTGTATGCGCTGGGGGGGCAGCTGTTTCTTTGGGAAGTCGCTTATTACTGATTCTTTTGATTTTGTCAAAATGTTCAGCTTCCCCCGATTACTCGGTCGTACGTCACTCTGTCGGTTCTGACCACGGCAGGATGCGCGATGGAGGTGAGCTGGGGTGTCCCCCCCCCCTAGTTCTGTGCAACTTCCCAAAGGGAATAGGTTTCTTGTGCAAAAAGGAAAACCTATTCTGACCTTGGGAGCGATTTTCCACAATTTATGGATGGCCTCGCCTTTTTACAAAAGATTTGCAGGGGTTCAAAAGAAAAAGGAAAAAAAAGTGCCATTTTTTTATTTCTTTCATTCCTTGGGCTTCTCGAGAAAGAAAGTGATTTTTCGTTTGATTTCAAAAGATATTTCTCTGTGTTTCTAAGCTTTTTTGCTCATTCTTTTTTTTTTTTTTTTCCCCCCGGGGGGTTCGAGGGTGGGGAGAGTTTTTTCCTTTCATTCTGTTTCGGTTATCTTCTGCCCTTTTTTATTTTTTTTCAAAACAGGAAAATGGATTTTTTTTAATTGTTTCGTGTGCAACAGATAATCACTCCATTCAATGTCTACTACAATACCCAATTAATTTTTCGAAAAATGGAGTTGTGGAGGCTGGTGACTAATTTTCTGTACTTCGGATCCTTGGGTAAGACGAAGCAAAATCCTTTTACTCCCTACAAATAAATGCACACGTTCTTTTGCTCGAGTATGTTCCACTTTTTTTGTTTTTTTAAAAACAATTTAGATACAACGAATTACTTTGCGTTATGAGGAGTGTGAAAAAGAGAATGGTTGTAGGAAATTCCCTTGGTGTTTTTTGTTTTGTTTTCAACAGAGATTAGATATTTATTTAAATTTATATTTTTTTGCTGGTGGGAATTATCACCATGAAAAGAGTGAGGCCCTTTTTTGGGGGACACATGCACCTAGGGTTGATTTCTGCATATTACATCGAGTGGGGTTATCAGTTGAACTGACTTCAAATATCTCGAGTGGAGCAAATGCCCCCCCCCAAACACACCCCGCCAAAAAAAGCGAAAAAAAAAGAATAAAAATCTGTATTGTATGGAGACAAACTTGGAAGTTGAAGGATTTATTTCGATGAACGAATTTGATAAGAAAAATCCTTTGATTTTTTTTTTTGGGGGGGGGGCCTTTTTTTTTACACCTGTAACCTGAACATGTTGCAATGCAGGGTTGGACTTTGTTTTCCACATGTTCTTTCTTCTGAAATACAGCAAGGCCCTGGAAGAAGGTAAACAAATTCGATGGAACACCTTTTTTTTTTTTTTTTCAAAGCTGGATGCTGGAACTGCGAATATAAGCTTTTCACATACTGATGGGTTATTTCTCCCCAAAAAAAACTGTCGCGGGGCTTCAGCAAAGATTAAATCTAGATTAAAGAAATGAAAACAAAAGAATACAGTTGTTTCCCTCCCCCCCCCCCCAAAAAAAAAAAAAAAAAAAGAAAAAAAGACAGATGTATAGAAAGAAAGAAAATGAATAAAAGTATTTAAACCTTGGTCAAAAGTTCTCAGCTGAGGCTTCTGTTTTCTGTTGGAAGGACTTCTACTGAAGGTTTTTTAAAATTCATTTTAATGGGTGTTTTATTACCTTTATCCAGATAGCTTCAGAGGGCGAAGTGCCGATTTCCTATGGATGCTTATGGTTGGTGAGATTCAAAACAGAGACGCTGATTTAACACTCGATCTTTTTTTTTTTTTTTAATTAGAAAAAGCAATAGCCTTTTTCCCTACATGAATTTATCAACACTTTTTTCCAATATCAACACACGTTGCAAGGAGCAATTTTTTTCATTTTTTTCACTGGTTTTTTAGTATGTATTCATCATTTTGTCCAAATCCAGATTTCTCTATTTTAATTTTCTTCGATCGATTTTGCTGAAGTGGAAAATTTATCTGGTGGTGGTGTTGATGGTGAGCCCATTGCTCGAATCTTGCGAGTTTGCAGGGGAGGGAAAAAACTTGGTCGAAGGGTGTCTTTATTGTGCAAAACTGAAAAATCTGTACAGGCTTTTTTGTGTTTGTTTTTTTTCCCATATCGATTAACTCAATTCTCTTATTTGTCTTGCTGAACACAGGTGCGGCAGTCCTTATGGCAATCGCACCGTTTGCAAACGTCCAATTTCTCGGAGCATCCCTCACGTACATGATGGTGAGTCGTCATTGTGTGTGTGCATCCCCCCCACCTTTAAAAAAAAAAAAAACACCAAAAAAATACTCTTTTTTTTTTGAAAACACCAAAAAAATTCAGAAAAACAGCAACAGTTGCATGTGTGTGTATAATGAAAATAGAATCCTGTCAATGGCGGTCAGCTTCAAGAATATTTCCCCCCTTTTTTTTAATTAAATGAGTGTTGATCCTTTTCCGCCCGGCTTCCAAAAAGGAGTCTCTTTTTCTACCAATTTATTCATCAATTTTTTTTTCTGGTGGGTTCACTTTTGGCCGTTTCTATTATTAAAAAAATAAAAAGAATAAATAAAAAAATAAAAAAATAAATAAATTTGGGTCCGTTATTCTTGTTCAATCATTAATTTCCCTTCTTTCCAGGTATACGTCTGGAGCCGACGCCACCCTTACGTTCAATTGAGTTTCTTGGGTATAATCACGTTCACCGCCCCTTACTTACCTTGGGTGCTTCTCGGTTTCACCGTGATGCTGGGGTCCAGTCCGATTGTCGACCTCCTGGGAATGGTGGCTGGTCACATTTACTATTTCCTGGAGGACGTTTACCCCCAAATGAGCGGGCGGCGGCTGCTGTCGACCCCCTCCATTATAAAAGCGCTTTTACCTCAGAATGATGTTGGGGTGGCGGTCGGGGAAGCCCAGCAGCAAGAAAATCAACCTCGAAATCCCCCTGCTGCTGCCCAAGGCCAGCAAGAACAGCAACCGGACCGCCCCCATGCAGATTAGTCATTTTTTCTGATTTCTTTTCTTCTTTTTTTTCTTTCTCCTTTTTAAATTCAACAATGGCATGTCTGCTTTTTATTTTTCCGTTTTACTTTTACTTTTTCTCTTTTGTTGTGCAATTTTCTTTGGTTTTTTTCTCTTTAATGATTTTTAAAGGGGGGAGAAGAAGGGTTCGGCGAAAAGGGGGGGGGGGATCAGAAGGAAAAAAAAAAAAGCAAAGCCAGCCAAGGCAAAGAAATAGAAAAGAAAAGGATGAGGATTGAGTGCTCATTTTTTCTCACTTTATTTTTTTTTCTGGAGAAGGGAAAGAAGGTGGTTTGTTGAAGGTAAAGTTTCCAAGCTAATTTTTGTTTTGAGATTGGTTGTATGTTTTGACGGTGGGGTAAGGGGGAGGGGGGGGGGAAGAAAAGGTAGGGGGGAAAAGGGGTTTGGTGAAGAAATTGAATGAAAACAAAAAAGGAATGACAAAAGCTGAGGGAAATTTGGAAGACAGAGAGAGAGTGGTGTTTTTTCAGGAAAGGGTTGAAAAATGAAAAAAGATAAAAGTCATTGAAAAAAGATAATCATAAAGGATCTTTCATTTTCTTGTCAAAATGGGGTGGGTGGCACATCTTTTTTCTTCTCCCCCCCCAAAACCCCTCCTGACGCCTATGGCCTATTCGATGGGCGGAGATCAACGAGGATGCCTTAATTGAAAGGAAGAAAAAAAACTGATCATTCTCCCTCCCACCTCGTTTTCTTCTTTCTTAGAAACTCGATATCGATCAAGGCTTTCAAAATTTGAAGGGAAATCATGTGGTTGGGGGGGTGCCGTGCAGCCCTCAAAGGCCCCTCTCGTTGTAATTCAAAGCAGCCCTGTGGATGTGCTTTTTTCCAGCCAGGTGGTAGTCTTCTACAGGGGTAAAATATGGGGTCAGATTTTTCACTTGTTCCTGAGTTTGTTGGCTTTTTTCGGGGAGATTGGAACAACCTTGTCGATGGCTGGCTGAGGAACCTGATGTTTTTTTACTTGGATCCAATAATTATGATTGTGTAAGAGAGAGGGTTGTAAAGTATCGTTGGGTTGCAGAGGCCTCCTGGGGTGCAACAGTTCTCACAGTTCAGGAGGGATATCACATCTGTCAATATCATTACACAAAGAAGCCACAAAGAAGCCACCAGGCTCTTATTGACAATGCTACCAAACTGAATCAAGTCCCAGACAGAACCTTTGTTTCTGAAAGGATGAGTTGCAAACTGAGCTGTTTGAGGAAAAAGCTACTCAAGCGAGCATATGTTCGTATGCATACGATACCTGTCGCCACAGTCAGGCGAGATACTCTGTCCCGACGCTTCCCTGACGCTCCCAAAACTTTGTTTCGGAGACCAGGCCACCTTCCATCACGATCCCACTGAAATACACCCACCACCAGACATGAAACTGAAACTGAAGGCCCCCACTTACCTCGGCGAGGATCCGAGCCAGTTGGATCGCTCGCAACCAACTTCGCGCGCCCAGTCGCGCACGAACCCCACATGTCCTACCTACCATGGATATAGATACTGTCAATTCTGTCGGTTTTGTTTTTGGACGGTCACGGTTGTATGTCACACTTGCGATCAGTTGTGTTGGCGGCAGGCAGTTGGTTATGATTGATTTCGTTTAAAAAGGGGACTGGAGTCTTCCCATTCGGCGAGGTGGAGTGTGTGGTTGACCACCCTGGCTGGTGTGGTCTACCCGTAACATCGCGGTGGTGCGCCCAGCAGCCCTCTGCGACTCGGTTAGCTCACCGCGATGGGGGAAAGCCACCGGAAGGAGAGAGAGCAATTCGAATAGACCGCTTGACGAGTTGAGTGGGCGGCTTTAAGTCTCGGGCGGAGCGAAAAGACCAGCCGAAAGGTGCGTTCCACCACGAAGAACCCCCGCCTTGTCGTGGCGTGGTGGCTCCCGAAAGGGTCCAAGAGGGGTTCACACTTTGCTTGCTTTTTTTGTGCTTGCTTTTCTTGTGTTTGATTTGTGTGCTTGACTCGCGTTTGTGCGAACTGGGTGTAAAGGCTTTTCGTCGTTAACCGTCCATGTTTGAAGACCTAGCGCTAGGTTTTCTGTGGACGCCTCCCTAGGAGAAGAGCGTTTCTCTTTTTCGCTATCAGCCAAAGTGTGATCGCTGGCGATTACGAGCGTATTCTTCCTCCAGCACGTCGCTGACAGGTGAGTGAATGCTGCGATGTCGATTTTTCTGCACCGGTGCAGAGCAGAGCCGGCACCGGTACCAGAGCAGTTTTTTGCTCGTTGCGAGACAGGTGGCGTTGCGAGACAGGTGGCAAGTGTTCTTGCTTCGCTTCGTTAAAAGACTCCGACAGAACACAAGTGATGAAACGTGCAGGTGGTAGGGTTCTGAGGCAGGAGGACCTGGAACCCATTTTGGAGACCGTCACGAACGGAGGTGACCTGCGTTCTCGAATCGACTTCCAATTCGATTCGAGGTAACAACGCCAAGGCAGCCACAGAGTTGGATAGATGGATGCGTTTTGGAAAAAGTATTACTTTCGGTGGGTTCGGATTGGAATTTCCACTCTTCTGGGCCAGGCATCCCCATTTCATTACATTAAAAACTGTTCAGAAAGGATAGCAGCCACTGCTAATTTCTTCTTTTGAAATCAGCCAGGAGTCCCCACAATTCAGATGCAACCGAAATGCCCCGATTTATCGAAAATCATGTTTGGATGTTTTACAATAGGGGGGTGTTTCCAGACACTCTAATTTTAATCCAAGTGTTCATTCGTTCATTCATGCATTCGATAGGAACCAAAAAAAAGACAATAAAAATGGCCTCTACCCATGTCTTGCTATACATATATATCCCCCATTTTTCTTTAGTACCTATTCTCTGAAAGGGAAAAAAGAAGAAGAAAACGCGCACACACATACATTCAGTTAGAATTGCTTCTCGGCGAGTTTTTTTTTTCTTTTTTCTTTCTGTCCCCCCCCCCCCTTCTTCTCAGTAAGCAGCTTGCTTCATTGCCGCCGACGGCTCTGATATAATATCCCAGGGAAAAGGGACAGGATTCCCCTTTGCCACTGCGACAGCACTGATAAAATATCCTAGGGAAAAAGGTTAAGATTTGCCATCCTTGGCTTTTATTTTAAAAAAACAGGGAAAGGGGTAAAGATTTCCCTTTGCCACGTGGAAGGACCGTAGTTTAATCATTTTTCTGGAAGTTGTGGAGGGGTTCTAAATAATATGACTGCTGAAGGAATTGGTCAAATGAACTTTTACACTGATCTGCAGCTGTTTCACATGCCCAAATCATTTGATTTTAGTATTTCTGACTGTTTCAACACCCACTTGTGCTACCACAGCAAGCGAATCAACAAACAGGGTTTACATTTTTTTTTTCAGTCCCACCAAAAAAAAAAATGCATTCAATGCATCCATCATTCCAACATAAAACATGCTAAGAAAAAAACGACGACAAAAAGGGTGAAAAGCCACCAGAAAATTTCAGCCAAAAAACACCAACATCGATACGTCTTTTCATATCGAAAGGTACGACAATAATAATAACAGCTATCTTAAGCATTTCATGCATTTTTTTTTCTTTTTTCAAAGTTTTCTGTGTTAATTTTTTTTTGATATTTTGCCACGAACAAAAACAAGAATGAACCACGAGAAAAATGGAAAACCATCGATCTATTAGTATTTTTCTGCCTCTTCTAGAAATAAGAATTATTTGCTGACCTCATACTGATCTACTGACCCCAACCCCCCCCCCCTTTTCCCCGTCAAAGAAACACCCAATTCTGAATAAGCAGGCTTCTTGCAAGAACCACCAGATTCTGAACAGGCAGCTTCTTGCAGCCCCCCCCCAAAAAATGCTGATCATCGAATAGAGATCAAAATACACCCAAAATTAACACCCCCCCTCCCCTCCCCCCAAATAAAAAACAACAAAGCAGTTCTTTTCCACAGTTCACCCCCTCCCCCCCAAGCTCCACACATGCAAAAATTCAAAACGATTCTACTCATACGTTCGAAAAATAACAACTCTACCCCTTCGACTCCTTTTTCCATATCCCATTCTAAAAACAAACTTCTCATAATAGATGACTAATCCATGACAAAAATCAAAGGGCGCCCCCCCCTCTTGATCCACGTTTCTTTCCCAACATTCGGAGGTACATTAGTCATAGATGGCCACCCTGACAACAAATATCTCAGCCGTTTTTCACATACCCATCAGCTTTGCGGAATTTCTAACAAAATTTTTGGCTATGCATTAGTCATCAATCGTCGCATGTCAGCCACCACAAGTGCCGATCAGTAGGGTAAAAATTTCTAACAAAAAACAACATCTTTCTTTTTGGCAATATTGCTGGTGAAGATCCTGACATGACTCATCAGAAAATTCTCAACAGCATTTTTGCCCTACTTAACATTCATCCACCAAAGCCAGGCTGTTCCGAATTCTGTAAAAAAGCATTTCCAATATTTCGCTTTGGATTATTAGTCATCACTGGTGCTCAGACACAATGTGCCAAAAATAGAAACCCCCCCCCCCTCCCCCGAAAACCACCCACCCAAAAATAAATGGGGTTCGACTCTCTAAACTAAAAATCTCAGAAGTTCAATGAGAAAAAATAGGACCATTGGCTTTACAAATAGGAGGCATTCACCACACCGGAGGGTTCCATTCTCAATATCGTCATGCAGGGTTGTGAAATCACGTATGTCTGGCATGGAGGCGTTTCTTCTCATCTCGTCGTTTTGATACGCTTTCATGGCTGTTTCTCGTAGAATTTTGACGGCATCTTTCTTTCCTCGAATGCATATAAAATCCAGGGGGTCTTCCAGAGTTTTACACCTGCTAGGAACGAATCGAGTTTTTTTTTTTTACCCAGTCGAATGCTGGCCAATGCCCCCCCCCCTCGAATGACTAATCTTGCAATGTCATTGCAAAAATGGATCTATGAAAAACCGACTCTGATTCTGCATGGGTAAACCGATGTTTGAAAAAAAAAAAATTCTAAAAATGGTTCTGGAAAAAGCTGTGTGGTTTTTACGTTTGGTGGTATTTTTTTTTTGAGAATCTCACTTTGATAGCCAAAGGCATGCAAAAGGACTTTTGGACACCGGCCTCAAAAAATCAAACCACCACCGCATCCAATGTTCGTTCCCAGGATCGCTGCATTCCATCTACACAAACAAACAGCAGATGCATGCATTCACATTCAATAAAAATTTTGAAAATGGAGTTCAGTATGTGTCCATAGACCAGTGTCATGCCAGTGGCTTATCCTGCTGATCAACCACCAGGTCCAGTCAACCTCAGAATGCATGCTATGTATCCACAAGAGATCCACACATTTCATCAATATTGATTTCATGTCGACATGCATGCATGCATGTCGATAGCATCTGCTTCTGGGATGCATTCCATCCATTCAAGACATCCAACAGGGGAGGCTGATCATTGATTATCACCTGTTTCAGCAATGTGGAGCCTCTGGGTAATGGAATCATGCAATGACTGCCATTGAGCTCTTGCATGGGCGTTACACCCAAGGCCACATGGTCGGTGTGATCCGAGCATGCATCAGCGGCTTGATGATAGGGATCCATTTCCCATCCATCATGGTACAGGCATTTTGTGGCGGCCGGCGGCATCACGAATTCACAGTGTGAATCGGTGCAGTTATCGAACACTAATGCTGGCCAACCTGAGGAATAGAAATGCAAAATGAGATGGCTGCTGTTCTGTGGGTTAAAAGGGAAAAGGAAGGGGGGGGGGGGTGGAGAGAGGCTGACCCCCAAATTTGAGGGTGTTTAGTCAGAATGAATCCGCATGGAAAAAAAAAAACATCCTGACTTCTTTCTGTTTCACTCGATGCATGTGACTGCAACCCACAATCAAAGCACCATGCTCATTTGCTCAGCCGATTCCCAAAACTGGTGTAATAGAAATGTAAATCCAGCTAAAGTGCAAGGATGCTCACAGTAATCAGCAAACAAGCTGGCCATGTTTGTTTTTTTTTCCCGTTTGCTGTGTAGTCATATGACACTCCATGATTCTTCCAAACCATATTATATATATATATATATTATCCCTACCTTCAAACCCCATGCATTGAGTGATGGTGCTGAACAACGAGCAGAGGTAAAAAGACGACACTCCAGCCCCCAAACAAGCTTTATAATCACAACAGGAGCCCCTCTGAGCAAACAGAATGCTGACGTTCTTTTCTGACGCCCCGAAATATTCTTTCGCCAGCATTTTCTCCTGGCTTTTGTTGTAAGGGGTTATGAATTCGAGATCTTGAAAACCTTCACAGCCTTCGGCCAAATCTAACCCCCCATTGAAGAATTGAGCTGTCGTGGCGGTAATAAAAAGGCTCATGAATAGTGCTGGAATGCAAATTGGCTGGACCATGCTGGTGGAAGGTTGGTTTTCTCGAACACTTGAGCTGGATATAACATCAAAAAGAGTCAAATGTAATGAGTTTTGATTCTTTGATTAATAATGCTTACTCGTTACAATGAGTAGGGATGGCAGAAAAAAACATGGGGAGGTTAGAGCTCAGCTGGAATGAGGTCGGATAGTAGATAGGGTCATAAATTAATAAGAAAAGCATCATGCAAGGATGTCATTAAATCAGCAGCTTTTTAAAAAAATTAAATTTTAAAAACTAAAATAAAAATCGCAGGAATTATTTTAATAAAATAATTCTCAATTTATTCTTGGTTTCTGTTCATGGGTGGCTTTTTCATGCACCTACAATTATGCAGTTGAGATGACTAAACATCTATAAATAGTAACGGTTTTCGAAGGATAAGGGTGGTAAATTCTCATGCGAAGACGATTGCATCGATTGCTCGATTGCTCGTCGTGTTTGTTTACATTTCCAGTGAAACCGAATCGTTTTCCCACATAACGCAGGCCCGACGCGCGCGAAGCCATGACACACGGGGCAAACCTCGGTGTCCTCAGCAGACGAGCGCCAGAAATTCGTGTTAAGCAATCTTGGAAGTGACATTCAGGGGGTGGGGCTTCGAAACTTCGTGGTGTCGAAGTTAGGCAAGAAAAAACACATGTACAAAACCCTGCAATCATGCCCACGAGGCCCCCCCCCTTCTTATCAACAAAACAGTGAATCGATGTTCTAACAAACGCACCTCATGCGGCGGCACTATTGGGACGAACGCCTATCGAGGATGGATATTCTGCTCCGACGTCCAGCCCTCTCTCCACCCAGATTCGAGCCGTGGCGCCGATTTTCTACCTCTCGGTTTTTTGTGTCCATTTTAAGGGCGGCGTCTGAAAAAAAAAACATCGTACCTGGGTCAATACTCTCGATCCAGCTCTGAAAATCTGTTTAGGTTATTTCCGATATTGATCTTTGTTCAGGCTGTGGCTGCTAGAATTTGGAGTGGCGGTCAAGAGTCGGAAGATAATCGATCCGACCGCACACTTGTGTGAGGCGCCGAACAGTACTAAAAAGAAGGAAAATCTGACAAGTGCTGCGTTATTCTGTCATACCTTTCCGTTACTCAGTCCTGCGTAACGACAGCGGACCCAACGGAAAGTATTGCAAGTTATGGCGATTCGCTGGACACGCCAGGCAGTGGCCAGAGCGTTCAGCATCAGTGGTATGCGAAGAAGAACCCTCACTCAGGAAGGTTTATTTCGCTTCAGCCAATCTGTCAAACCTAACCAAAGTATTACAAGCGCAGAAGCCCAAAAAAAAGCAAAAAAAGCGTAGCGGCTCCAGTTCAATCTGATCCATTCTAAAACAACTCCAAGAGTTGATCATTCTTGACTTTTTTTTTTCTTCTACGAATCGCGACATCGACGCGCGAAAGACACTCTGTGAAAGAAAGGGTTTCTCTTGAAAAACTCCCTCCTAACTAACGAGGGGAAAATCAGGAAACAGTAAGATGTTGCATTGATATTGATGGCAAATGACTGTGCAGTGCAGAAATATTGAATCGAACGCAATTAATTGCCTCTTCTTCCTGTGTGGGCACTGTCGCCCCTAATTTGTCACTTCTCTGCTTGAATGGGCTGTTCTAAAGTGAAAGGCGGCGCCTCGCTATGAGTATAAGCATCGATCAATTACAAAAGCCAAAACTGAGCTCCTATTGGTTTTCCCAACAAAACCAACAAGATTCAATGGCAATAAAAAAAAAAAAAAACAAGACGGCTACTACAACAAAAAAAAGGCTGTGACTTCTTGATCTACATAATCGAGCAAAATATCCCTTTCTTGGATTGCATTTCTCCTTTCATCTGCTCCATCATTTCACGAAGGTCAGACTTGTGCTCCAGCTCCATTCTAGCAACCACTTCGTTGTGCTCCCGGTTGACTCTCGACAAGATATCCTCCACACGCATCGCGTCTTCATGATACTTTTCGCGAAGTCGTCTGATTTCTTGCTGATGCTCCTCGCTCCTTTCAGAAGCCCGGTCGAGGAGCTAGCCCATAGCAAAAAAAAAAAAAACAGTTTGAGGGAGTCGACCTTTACCAAAGGATGTTCATTCAAGAAGGACTACCATGAGTCAGCAACTATTCGATCACTTCTGGGTCTAGATATATTGCAATTGTACATTCAATTCACATTCTCAATTGAGAGGAATGCAGCTGCACTACTGAGTGGCACTCATGGGTTGGCACCTTCACATTGTTTTAGTCAGAGGCAGTTGAGGAAAAAAGTTGAGATAACTTACGGTGTTCAGACGCGTATTTTCACTCTTGTATCCTGTGAGTGCCAAGTGAGCGGTCTGGATTTTCTTGACGTATCCTCCATAAGCAGCTTGAACTGGCAAAGGGTCAGTCCACCTGCAAACCAGAAATGCAGCGTGACGCTCACGAGGAACCTGGCGACCTTGATACCGGAAAACAACCAGTAAAAGCTTTTACTTAAGCTTAAGCACATACTCACGTCGCAAACTGCTCGCGAAAATTCCCCACCATCTGAGAAATAGTTTCCGCAGGGGCGTAGGGGTGGAAATCCACAGCTTGCCACTTTGCTTCCAGCATGATAGAGGGCACTTTCCCCTCTCCTCTGAGTTGCTCTTTTTCGGCAGCCACATTAAAGCCCTCCCAAAAGCTGCACTTGGACTTCACAACCAACAGTTTGGAGGGGGGGACATGATCGAAGAAAAAAGTGAACAGGAAGTCCAAGAGTTCCACATCATTCGATTCCATTCGACCTGGCAAAACGTACACGACGCCAACGAGGTTATGTATGGTTTGGATGAGGTCTGCAAGCTGCTCCAAAGCGCCTTTGTCGTTATCTGAAACATCCATCCACCCCTTTGTATCCACCAGGTGATATCTCGCGTTGTCTATTAGGCCTGGCACTGGGTATGTCTCCGAATGCATGGTGCAGGAGCGCAAACCCGCCGAGACTTGCGGAGTCTTTTGACCTTCGGCGCCTCCCCCATCCTTGATTGCTCTCGTCACAAGTTCAGATTTTCCCGCTCCCGTCCTCCCCACCACGATGATTGTTCGGTCTTCAAGTTCTGCCAAGAGTCGAAACAGTGTTGAAACGACAGTGTTCCTTTAAAGAAATATATCTCGAGCAGGTTTACACAGTGGTTAGTCTGGAGCCTGAACGATGGTGGAGTCGTCTCAAGAGACGAACTTGTCAGGGCGTGTAAAGGTTCACGCAAGCGCTGCCGGGCTCTTATATATATATATATATCACCTGTCATCACCGCAACAACGCTGTGTTGGAAAAAGCTGGGGGATTTTCTTGCTTAGCTTACTTAGTAGGTCCCCTAGAAACAAACACAATGACAATCGAGTATGTACACGGCCTGACACAGTGTTCCACACGGATTGACCATACCTGTGGTTTGATTGATTGAACTCGACTGGATATGGTGCACTGGTTCCAAAATCTTGGATATCGTTTCACTCCCAATCATATCCAGAAGATATCCCACGTGGGATAATCATCAATATGTGCACATATCCAATGATTTCAGGCAGGGCTGTGGGTAAGGTTTTGCAGAACCTCAGGCCGCGGCGGCCTCTCCTGTGCAGGACGATACCCTGCGACCTTTAAAAGTTCATTCCAATTCCAATTACAAAAGAGGCCATCACCCCCCTGTTGTTACTGGAAGAACGAGCCTTCCGCAAAAAAAAGTCTTACAACAAAAAGACAACCCCGAACTCCCGTTCACAGACTTTCCTTCCCGACTCACTCAACTCTCACACTTCCTCCACTGACTCATACCTCGTACTTCTAACGTGAAACCCCTACTGCCATGGGGCCTCTCACCCGCACTGACCAGTCGATTCAACACATTTGACATCGCTCTCAGAGTCAAATCGTGTGGTAGTACTTTCATTAGAAATGAGTGTCCGTTGTGTGGATTTGTTGATGTGACGCTCTTATGTCTGTCTTTCAGTACTTGTGTTCTACCCGGTCCAACACGCTTCACTGCCTCAAACCTCCGAAAAAGTTCTACTCGTGGTAGAATAAACTAATATCCTCACTTCCACACCAGTGTAGCCTTCTCCTACACTGTGTTTCATCAGAAAAAAAACATCCCTCACCGGATGGAAAAGAAACCTTCTCTCCTCCGTTTACTATGTCTTCTGGTCCTACCTATTCTCTCATCACCACCATTCTACTCAGAAGAAGTGCCTGATCTGTGATTTGTGCACTTCTAGGAAGGGTTTCCTACCCCTCCTGAGTTTGCCATTGATTTCCTCAATCCTGACTCGACTGGGGGAAATCAGTTCCACTATTTTATATGGTCCCTTCCAACTTGCACTGAATTTCTGATCCTTTTTTTCAGCCCTTGCTGAATCATATAAAAGGACCTCCTCTCCCAGAAAATGATTCCAGTCAGACAATTTTTTCTGTGCATTCACCTTTTCTCTGCTCTCCTTCAATCTCTGTTGAATTCTACCCCACTCCTTGCTTGATATTGTCCACACTTTGCATGGTGGCCATCCAGTGGTTCTATTCACCATGTTGCAGACCATCCAGTTGGCCTTCTGCAGCCAATCATCCCAATACCCTCCATGATCCAACAACAGTACTCTGATTTTAGAAATCAGAGCTCTGTTCCTCCTCTCCACCACTCCATTCGCTCTGTGGTGATAAGGGGGTGTCCTCCAAACCTGAATGTGGTTGTCTTTGTACCATGCTCTCATGTCCTTCGAATGGAAGTAGGCAGCTCCATCACATAATAGGTTGTCTGGAGATCCATGAGTCGCTATCCACTCACCTAAACACTCTCTGACCTGTTTCCCCTTCACCTCCTTTGTCTTCCAAACCATCGAATCACGAGAGAGGTGGTCCACCACCACTACTATATGATTGTGGCCAGACCTACCAGAGGGTAGTGGACCGATGATGTCCATGCCCACTGTTTGACCAGGGTGGGTTAGATGCCCAGCTCCCCTAAGAAGTTCTTTTTCCTTCTTAGGGGCTACCCTCTGGCAGGTCTGGCAGTACCTCTGAATTTCCTCCAGATCTCCTCTATTAGCCTTCCATCCATGTTGTGCACACAGCCATAGCAATTTTTGTGGGCTCCAGTGTCCCTCCTTGTGCAACCGTTCCAGCTGATCTCTGCTCAGCTCTTTCCCTTCCGCTATCTTGCCCAACTCCTCTCCCCTTGAGCCTCCTGTATATGCATGTCCCAACTCTGTGTTTCCTGACATGCCAGACCTTCCTGAATCACTCTCTTTAGAGTCCACTGCCTCAGCCTGCTCCAGCACCTGTTCTGTTGATCTGTTGGATCCTCCTGATTCCATGCTTGTGTTTTTACTGATTTGCATCTCTTGTGGTTCAAGTGCACACACCTGCCCTTGTGTTTGTGTTGGCCTGCTGTACCATCTAGACAGGAGATCAACCCAAGGGTTAGATGTCCCTGGCAGGAATTGAACCCTCAACCTTCCAGGGGAGGGGTAGTTCTCTGCCAACCAAGCCAAGAGACGCACCACTCTGATGTCCTCCACGACTTCTTTCGGTGCTAACTTCGTAATCCTTTGCACTGCTGAGTTCGAATCAGTGTGCAGGGTTAGCTGACCCCCAGCCACCACCTGTGAAACCGATTTCAATGCCCATATTAGAGCTTGAAGCTCCCCCAAATAGGAGCTGACTTTTTCTCCTCCCTTATCCGCACACTTTCGACTGTTGAGGCTGACGATACACCCCTCTGAGGGGGTACCTCTGAACAGAACATACCCCCACCCAGAGGATGACCAGTCTGTAAACAGATTATACTCTCCAGAATCTGAATTACCCAACTTGACATTATTAGTCAGTATGGATTTCCATGCTTCTGCCACCAACTGTTGCATGAGTTTCGGATTCGATCCCTTGGGAAGCTCCAGCAGAGGTTGAATGATGTTATGGAAATTCGGGCAAACTCCCCTGCAGACATTAAGCATGCCGACGAATTGACGGACGTCCCTGACGTCGCGCATTTCTGGCAACTGACGCACTTGGTCGTCGACGTAGCGTCGAAGGCCGTAGCTCCCCTTCGTGACCGTGTACCCCAAGTAGGTAACCTCCTTTTGTCTGACGACCGCCTTTTCCCTGTTTATCCGTAATCCCATTTCGTCGAGCCTGGTCAGAACACGTCGCAGGTTCCTGTCATGGCCTTCGACGCCTTCTCCGCCGATTATGAGGTCGTCGACGAAGTTACGACCGGGGTATCCATGGATAGAGCTCCGGATGCGGGAGTGGAACAGCCCTGGCGAACAGTTCCAGCCCTGGGGGAGACGGAGGTAGGTGTAATCCCCCTCTCCGGTTTCGAACGCGAAGAGGGGTTGGAGGGCGTCGCAAACGTCCACCTGGAAGAAGCCCTGCTCCAGATCCAGGACGGTGAAGTAGTCCCACTCCGGTGGGATCGACTTCAGCACATCCCGGACATGGAGCAGGGACGTCTTCCAGGCGTCCGAGTACGAATTCAGGAGGCGGAAGTCCACCGTTTTCCTGACTTTGCCATTGGGTTTGCGGAGGAACAGGACCGGGGAGAACAGAGCCCGCTCGCCGACGCCCAGGGGACGGATGACGCCTTGCCCCTGCAACGAGGTAAGCAGTTTTCGAATCTCCTTAGGCGCGACGTCGGTGGCGTAGTACCGTATCCCCGTGTTGTGCAGCGGAATCCTGTGGAAGGGAACGCGCCATTTCACCTCCCTGTGGCAAACCCGAAGAGGAGCAGCAGTCGCCTTTGCGTCTCTGCTAAGGTCGTCACGAATCACGTTCGGAAATTCGCGTCGCCAGTATTCCACTGAGCCTGTATCCTCCGTCTCTGACTGCGTTTCCGACGTGCAGGCAGGTTGTTCCTGAGTGGTTTGCACCGTAGCAGTATGTCCGTTCCAGAGTCTTTCCCCTGTCCCTACTGCTGTGGTGTTGTCGAGAAGGTCGTCAGCCACCTCCTCCCAAATCGTCGTCAGGTGAGAGAAAGGGGATGTAGTGTGTTCGCTAAAACTTCTGCCTGGTGGTTTCCCTCTGAGGGCTTCCCAGTACTTCCAGAGATCAAGGTGCTCCTGTTCCACTGTCCCCCCTACCCCCCCCTGGGTGAGCAGAGTAATTTTTCCTCTTGAAGGTGAGAGACTGAACTCTGGTTTTTCCCCAGTATGTCACTGTTAGTGGGACTCTCAGTAGTTACAGTCTGTCCCTCATTGTGTGTTTGTTCCACTGCCCCGACTACCCCCCCCCTGGGTGAGCAGCCCCCTTTTTCCTTTTGTGAACTCTGAACTGTACTCTGGCTCTGTCCCAATGTTTCCCTGTCTGTAGGACTCTCAGTAGCTACAGCTTTGCTTTCTTGCAGCAGAGTGCTGTGTGCAGTCAGACTGTTAGGTGTGAGGACACTCTGGGTGCCTTGGTCTTCCCCACATGTCCGTCCCTCTCTCCCCCTTGGTAAGTCCCTCCATTGATCCTGCTGGGGGGTGGAGAATGTACCCTGGCTTGTCCCCAGTGTAGCACTGTTTGCAGGACTCTCAGAAGCTACATTCTCCTCCTGTGTGTGGAATTTCGACTGCTGTACCCTTCCCTGAGTATCTGACTTGGGTAAGTGATGTACAGCCTCTGAACTGCTGGTGTGTAAGCCAAAATTCTTTTCTCCCTTCTCCCTATCTGAACCGATGAACTGTCCAGTAGCATTAGAGCTATTGGGCTGACATTCAACGTCTGTGTTTGATGTCTGTGTTCTCCCCTCATTCTCAGAGTCCTTCCCCTCAATCCTGTCCCTGAGTGGATGGTGCGTAGCAGAACTCACATCCAGTTCTGTGAGAGAGGCTGTGCTCTGGCTCTTCCTCAGTGTTGCACTGTTTGTTGGATTCTCAGTAGCTACAGCCTCACTGTTCTGTGTTGTTAAACTCCGTAACACACACCCATCCCCTGAACTGAGATGCTGTTCTCCAGAGTCGGAACTGATGGTCGGTATATCCCTGTTTTGGGCAGAATTCGATAGTACTCTACTGTCCCCCTCTGGGCTCAACTGCTGTCCAACAGATGCAAGCTGGCCTGTTTGTGAAACACAGTCCTGATTCGACTGCATTGTGCCCCAACTGCCCTTCGAACCACTGGTTCTGTCAAACACTTCCAGTGACCCACAGTCATTCTTTGGTGGTGGAAAAGAAACCTTTTTACATCCTCCATCTCCCTGTTTTTCTATTCCAGAACACCCCCCCTCCTCAGATTCCACTTCCTGTGGTGGAAAAGAAACTGTTTGACATCCTCCATCTCCCTTCTTTTCAATCCCAAAACACCCCTCCTCCTCAGGTTCCACTTCCTCCTTCTCTCTGAGATCCAAACCATGGGGCAGTAAACCATCCTCCTCCTGTTCGACACATTCCTCCTCTGCTCCTCCTTCCTCTATCACCACCGGCGTTCCCTCAGCCACCCTGAAGCTAACCAAACACAGTTTTGCAGTAAGCATCCTCGCCTCCAACTGGGCGTTATACAGCGTGAGTCGAACTCTTCCGTCGGAGTTCGTCGTCACAGAGTGAAGGAGGTTGTGGGGTTGTCCTATGGCCATTAACGAAAACAGGCCAGGCCCAGTAATTCGAAAAGGAAGAACAACCGTTTTAATCGCGTAGGGTCCCAGAACCAACGACGAACCCAGGGGTAACCGAAACTCCCCATCCTTCCCCACTAAACGAATCCTGCGTCCTTTTTTCGTGAGGGGGTCTTGCAGCACTCGAACCACACCCCGCTCTAACTCTCCCGACTTCTCCCCTACCTTCATGACTGCGTGGCAAGGGATGGACGTTCCGTTCTTGCCCCAGAGGCAGTTGCGAGCGCAGTCGACGGTGAGGGAAAGGTGTGCGAGGAGGGGGACGCCCAGAATAATCTGGGATGTGTTTTCCGAAACCAAAAATACTTCCTTCCCCTCCCACGGTCCTACTTTGACGTCGAGCGTCACCGTCCCTCGCACGCTCTCCTTGCTTCCATTGAACCCGGTCAGCGTTAGCACTCCTTTCGGAGGAGCGACTCCCCATCCGTGCCTTTGACATACCTTCCATGGCATGATGGAGCATCCACTTCCGCTGTCGACCAACGCTTCGAAAAGGTGGTTACTCCCTCCCTGTTCTCCTTCCAGCCTGAGTTTCACCCGAAGTTGTTTTCGCACCGTATCTCCGGCGGGCGTTCCTGCTGCGACCGAATGGCACGACGACGACGGCTGCTCGTGCTGTATTGCCTCCAGCAGCTCGCCGAAAGCATCCTCTTCCACACTCGCCACCTGCGCTCTCCTCTTCGTCCGGCACTGCGCTTCCCAGTGCCCCTTCCGCCCGCAAAACTGGCAGTACGGAATCTCTCCCGTCCGAGTAGGTGGCCTGTCCGCCACCAAAACTTTCGTCCCCACCTTAGGTTCTGCTTTAGCATCCACTTTCACTTCTGCCTTTCCCTCCTCCTCCTTCTTTACTTCCGCGAGAACTGCTTCTGTTACAAAAACCTCCCAGAACCCTCCCTCGAAGCCTCCTTAACCCATCAAACCCCCACTCATTGATGGGACCCTTGACTAATGTCATTAGGGCGAGGCACCAGGGTTCTTGAGCTATAGGATCTCCTATTGGGATCCTATGGACCTTAAGCTCTGACTAGGCTATCACTAGTGCCCGTAGCTAGTCTGTAGCTCTAGCTAGTGCTTACTAGACATCTCGGTGATCACTTGTAACAGTGCCCCCTCCTTAGATGTGAAGCCGCCTCGGGTTCACTAGGAATCAAATGCATGATAGGCATCATACAAATGATAGTGTCTAGTAGTTACACTATTTTAAGAGAGGAGATCATCATCATCCAGTGGCCAACTGTGATATGATGTCTCAAACCTTCGCTTGTGATCTCCTTCGGATCGTGCGAGGTGGTACAATCGATTGTGCTTGAGATTGGTGAAACTCGTCAACCAATTCTCGCGCGTGCACGACATTCTGTTCCGGTTCCCATGAGTTGTGCTCATGACCGTATCCAACCCATTTCACTAGGAATTCTGTGTAGCATTTCTTGCCCCTACGTCGCTCTCTGCGATCAAGAATGCGCTCAACCTCCCATTCCAAGTCACCTTCAATCTCGATAGGTGGCGGGGGTTGCACAGTTCCTTTAGCCCAATATGGCTTCAAGAGTGAAGCATGGAACACCGGATGTATGGGCAAAGTATCAGGAAGCTTTATTTTGAAAGCAACCTCATTTATTTGACGCTCGATAGGGAAAGGTCCTACCCATTTCGGCGTTAATTTCCGCGATCCTGGATGCTTTAACCTTAAGTTCCTTGCATCAAGGAGAACAAGGTCTCCAACCTTGATCTCTACAGGAGCCCGGTGACGATCAGCTTGAGCTTTATAGCGTTGCTGAGCCGCCTGAAGGCGTTTCTTTGCCTCAACAATCCCTTCTCGGATTTCACTCGTCATTTTCTGAACTTCTGGTACAGCGACCTGCTTTGGTCCTTTTCTAGGGATCTGAGCAGTCAATGCTGTCCATGGATCTTTTCCATAGTTCAGGAAGAAGGGTGTTTCTCCAGTTGCTTCTGATCTTGAGTTATTTATTGCAAACTCAACAACCGGTAATAAATCAGCCCAATTTCTTTGGGAAGGCCCCACAAAGTGGCGAAGAGTATCTTGCATCACTTTGTTCATCGCTTCGGTTTGCCCATCTGTTTCTGGATGATAAGCCGAAGAAAGGGCTTGACTGATTTCCCATTTATCACACAACTCCCTAAAGAAGTGTGAGACAAATCTTGGATCTCTATCTGTGACCAATTTCTTTGGCATGCCATGAGCTTTGAAAACATGGTTCACAAAGAGATTTGCTGCTTCAGCTGCACCACAATCCGTTCGAGTTGCAGCGAGATGTACCATTTTAGTTAACATGTCCACAAAGACAAGGATTGCATCATAACCTGCTCCATTAGATGATGGGAGGTGAGTGACAAAATCCATCGAAACATTTTCCCATTGTGCATTCGGAATAGACAAGGGTTTTAGGGGACCTTGAGGCTTTCTTCGCCTACCCTTGTGCCTTTGGCATGAATCACATCCTTGCACATATGATCTGATATGGTCCTCCATCTGAGGCCACCAAAAATGTCTCTTGATTTGCCGTAAAGTCTTAGCCACACCAAAGTGTCCACTATAGACTGTACTATGGCAATCATGGATTATATCCTGTCTCAATGTTCCAAAATTTGGTACAGCCAGCACATTACCATTCCACCAGTAACCATCTTGATATTGTAACACCTGGACAGCTTCCAGTGTGTCATACCAAGGGTCCTTAGTGTACCCTTCAGTCAACCTATCTATCAACTGGGTATAATAACCCTGAGGCGGAGATGGGTCCACAGAGTCCCGCCGGCTAGAAACCAAGCCACGTGATCTCCCGGTCTCGCATAATACTCCAATAGATGGTGAGCAAGACGGTATCCGCGACAAGGGATCAGCCACGTTTACCCGTCCCGGTCTATACTCCCATTCAAATTGGAATTCATGGAGTAATGCTAACCAGCGAACCTGCCGTCGATTCAAGGTCGATTGGGAATGGAAAAATGTGTTTGGACTATGGTCTGTGATTACTTTGAATTTGCTATCAGCCAAGTAGCATCTCCATAGTTGAAGTGCATAAACTGTAGCATACATTTCTTGATCACTTGTAGACCAATTCAGTTGTGGGCCGGTAAGCTTTCTACTCTCATATGCAATGGGATGTCCCTCTTGAAGGAGAACTGCCCCTATTGCATTGTTAGAAGCATCCGTAATTACTTCAAAGGGTTTGGTAAAATCCGGCATAGCCAAGCAAGGTGCTTCTGTTAATGCCTTCTTCACCCCCTCAAAAGCGGCCTCACAAGCTGGAGTCCAATCCCATGTCTGTTGCTTTTTAAGCAAATCAGTGAGAGGTGATGCCAAAGAAGAATAACCCTGGACGAACTTACGAAAATAATTGGCAAGCCCGAGGAACGATCTCAAATCGTGTACCCCTTGTGGACGAGGCCATTCTCGTACTTTATTCGTTTTTCGAGGGTCTACAGAGATACCTTTGCGACCTACAATGAAGCCAAGGTAATGTAACTCTGTTTTGTTAAAGTCACATTTGGACTTCTTAAGGAACAATTTATGTTCTCTTAATCTTTGCATCACGGCTCGTACATGGGCCACATGTTCCTCTGGTGTTTTTGAGTAAATCAAAATGTCATCAAGGTAAATCAAGACATATTTGCCTATCATTCCTTGAAACACATGATTCATCAGTGTTTGAAACACTGCCGGAGCGTTCGTTAATCCCATTGGGAGAACCCGGTACTCAAATAATCCAAAAGGCGTTTTAAAGGCGGTTTTGGGGATGTCTTCCTCTTTGACTCTCATTTGCCAATAACCGGCTCTGAGGTCAAGAGATGTGAAGCATCTCGCGCCTTGTAACTGATCAAGAAGGTCATCAATCCGCGGGATCGGGAACTGATTCTTGATAGTTACTTTATTTAAACCCCTATAGTCAATGCACATCCGGAAACCTCCATCCTTTTTAGGAACAAAGAGGACCGGAGCGCCCCATGGACTAGCACTCGGCTGAATTAATTTTTTGGATAAGAGTTCGGACAACTGGTCCTCTATCTCTTTCCTTTCAGCAGGGGTGTATCTAAATAAGGGTCTATTGACCGGACGCGTTCCCTCGACCAAAGGGATATCCGCTGCCACTGCCCTTTCAGGAGGATATTCCGCCAAACCAGAAATAAACAAATCATCAAAGTCCTTCAACAGAGCTTCCATTTGCTCCTCTGGAACTTTGTCTGATTCACTCGTTTCATCCGCCAATTTCAGATGGGATGATATCTCTTCCATCTCACGAACTACCAACAAAATAGGTTTTATTGAAGTATCTTTCAACTTCCTTTTCACCTGTGGTATCGAGAGTAGAGATGCAACCTGTTTTTGGGGAATATCTTTACCCGTAGCTTTGGGTAATAATCCCTGACGAAGCAATATTCGTTGATGGGATGAAGTCGTTAAAGCGCACTTCTTTTCAAAGAAGTCTAAAACCGCTTTACGCTTCTGCAACCACGTATCACCAAGTATAATATCAAACCGATCTAGAAGATCCAACACCAAACAATCAAGCTTCTCTCGATAGCCTTGAATTTTCAGTGTGATCTTTGTCTCTCCCATTATATCAATATTATCCCCATTTATCATCTGGTCAAGATTGGTGCAAGAAAAGCATCACAATCAATGTCCATTGGGTCAATTGTGGAATGTGGATTCAGATTCTTCTGATCTCTCAATTGTGTCCACTCAAGTGGGACTTCACAAGAACTGAGGTTCACCTTTTTCGACTGACCACACTTATGGCCTCTTGCCCATGGTTCCCCACAGAACCAGCATAAGCCAGCTTTCTTGCGAGCCTCCCTCTCACTCTCGATCAACCGTACCACCGGTCTTCGTGAGGGCTGAGTGCCACTTTGAGCTTTAAGCCTTGGTTGCTTAGGCTGATGCCTCTTCTTACTTCCTTTGGCTGGATCTGAGAAGGTAGTTTCCATACCTCTCTTTTTAGCCTTCCGGTCCGTAGTTTTCAACGGAAAACGAGCATCGTGACCCAGGGCTTTAGCCAACACATACGTTCGCAAGGCTGAGTAGCTTCTCCATTCCCGACCAAGTGTATCAGTCTCCACTTGTTTGCACAAGTGTGGATGGAGGCCCCTCAGAAGGATCCAACACTTGGTAGTGTCGTCCATTGGCTCTTTTCGCATTGCTAAGTGAGCATCCACAAAGCGTACGAAGCCAGGAGTATCGACCTTCTGGTCAATATGATCCTTGCAGGAAGTAAGGGCATTATTTATGGAGTAATCTGTGGCAAGATCTCCAAATGTGCCATCTTCCAGGACTTGGCAGAATTTTTCCCAAGATAAAGACCCGTCCTCGAGTTCTTCCTTGGGTACCCTGGCCAATAAATGTCGGCGGGGTTTTGATCCGAGGAAAGTAGGTGCAATCACTCCCCACTCCTCTCTTGGGACTTTTGCTGCCCTGAAGTACATGGCTAACTCCAAACGGAATTCTGGCCACGGGACTTTGCCCTGGTACTTTTCAGGTTTATCAGCAGTCACTCTTCTGGTTTTGCCCAGGCTAGCATCTTTCTCTTCTTTGGTCACTTCAGACCTGAGAGTGCTAGGGGACTGTGGTCCCTCTGTTCTTTCACTTGGAGAGTCCTCATTGACTTCCTCCAGAACAGACCCTTCTTCTAAGGCAAGTACCTCTTGTTCTTCTTGACTCATGGTCACTTTTTATTTTGGTTTCCTTTGGACACAACCCCAACACAGCAAAACACTGGAAATTTGCCCAAAACTCTGAAACCCAACTTTTATCGCTTCACTAGCCCTTCGAGGACCTCTTGGGTCTCCTCGAACTCACAGAACTAGCTTCCCAACGATTCAGAAAACAAACCCTAACTTTGTCGGGCTGTAACTTTCCACTGACAACTCCGATTGACCTCAAACAAGCTTCAAACGAAGCGCCCTGTTTTCGGCTTACTTTTAGACTCCTGTTCTTTCCAATTCCGAGTTGTTATGGCGTACTTATGCGTCAAAACGTGACGCGCTCTCTTCCTGCTCCGAAACCAACTGTTACAAAAACCTCCCAGAACCCTCCCTCGAAGCCTCCTTAACCCATCAAACCCCCACTCATTGATGGGACCCTTGACTAATGTCATTAGGGCGAGGCACCAGGGTTCTTGAGCTATAGGATCTCCTATTGGGATCCTATGGACCTTAAGCTCTGACTAGGCTATCACTAGTGCCCGTAGCTAGTCTGTAGCTCTAGCTAGTGCTTACTAGACATCTCGGTGATCACTTGTAACAGCTTCCCTGTATTCCGTCCTCCTCTTCATTCGATCCAAAAGCTCCCGAAGTCCGCTGAAGGTCAGTTTTTCGAACTCTGTTTCCAACACGACGCGGCTCAACACCCTCCCCGGTAACCGGGCCACGAGTAGCTTGACCGCTTTTTTCTCCTCTTCCACCTCCGCCGCTTGTCCCGTGTTTAAGAACATCAGGAAAAACCGCTGCAAGAACTCCAACTCTGTCTCCTCCTCCGTTTGTTGCAGCCGCCGAAGTCTGTCCAACGTAGCTGATCCCTCCGTCGAAACTGAAGCCGCAGGCGCCGCACTCCCGAGCTCCAGGACTTCCCTTCTCATCGCCGTCTCTGTTCTACGCCGCCGTAACCATGCAGAACCTTTGTCGAGGAACTTCAGTAGGTACCCCAGCAGAAGCGAGGAGGCGATCCCTGCTCCGACCAGGTTGGCGTTGGATCCCCGCAGGACACCCCAGAGCTTGTGCATCCTGTCTGCAAGCTGCACAAGCTCCAGGGTGTCCCACGCAGCAGCGGGGTTCGGTGAAGGGGAGGGTAGGGCACGATGTGAGTGTCGATGTCTGATCGACCACATCAGCCTCTGCCAGAGCTCGTGTGGAGACGTTCTGGGCGTGTGAGGCGTAGGGAATGGAGGAGGTGATGGGGGATACGTTGCTGGCGCCCTTCCGGCTGGTGTTGCCGGCGCCGCATTTTGATCTGATATCGTCGGTGGTCGCTGTAACAGCAGCGACATACCGGCTAGTAGAGCCAAGCCCCCAAAGGCCAGGATCCACCCTGTTCGCTCCGAAACCATGTTGTTACTGGAAGAACGAGCCTTCCGCAAAAAAAAGTCTTACAACAAAAAGACAACCCCGAACTCCCGTTCACAGACTTTCCTTCCCGACTCACTCAACTCTCACACTTCCTCCACTGACTCATACCTCGTACTTCTAACGTGAAACCCCTACTGCCATGGGGCCTCTCACCCGCACTGACCAGTCGATTCAACACATTTGACATCGCTCTCAGAGTCAAATCGTGTGGTAGTACTTTCATTAGAAATGAGTGTCCGTTGTGTGGATTTGTTGATGTGACGCTCTTATGTCTGTCTTTCAGTACTTGTGTTCTACCCGGTCCAACACCCCCTAATAAAGTTTATTCCAGTGTAGTTACTTTTCTGACACCTCCAGCACACCTAAGATCATGAAGTTTGGGCTTTCACAGTTCTTAGTCGTACGGAAACTTAAATTTAAGCAACCCAATATTATTGAGGAGGTTTTCAGACATCATGGAGGTGGCGGACTCTTTCTGAACTTGACTTGTGAAGAATGTGTTCTCCTCTGTCATGTTTTTCGGTGGATTTTCTTTTTGTAGTCCAGGATGTTTTTTTTTGGTGTTTTTTTCTGTACTCACATTTGTATTACTCTATGGGGGGTGACGGCCTCTTGTGGTATAATGTACTTGAACTGAATTGAATTGGTTTCTTTGTTCGAATTTGATGGGTTACTGCATCCGAACGATTTTGTGTGAGTGTTGCAAGTATCGATTGATTGTTTGTAAGTATCGATTGTTGGGGTTGTGGCTTTTCACAATTGCATTTCCGATATTTTTCCACACACACACAAACGCACACCATCCACGGAATGCCACCAACACAGTTTTGTTTTTGTTTTCCCTTTCTTTCTTTCCTTGACATAGACATATTTTACACAAGGTGAACCAGCCCTTGTAAAAATTTGCAAACCAAAGCGTAACAAGAGAACAATACCTTCTTTCCAAAAATCTCTTCAAATCCCAGAGTCCAAAAAAACCAAAACATTCTAGGGAAGAAAAACGAACCCGTCCAACCGAAAAAAAAAGGAAAAAACAAAACAAAACAGAGAAATAAAAACGCACCACCATGCATTGACTCTCTCTCTCTCCATCCCAACATTGGCGAAAAAAAAAATGTGTAAAATCGCATGCTAACTATTCGTTTTTTTTTTTTTCCTTCCTTCCCAGATTTTGAAAAAAGAATACAGCACACCCTTAAAACATACCTTTGCACGAGACATCTGTTCCCAAGATTTTGTAATTTAAAAAAAAAAAACCTGCTCAAAATTAAGAAAAAAAAAATGCATATAGAATTTCCACACTCATCCCTTTTTTTTCTCCTTCCTTCAACCTTTTTCCTTTCCTCTTTTTTCTTGTTTTTTTTTTCTAATATTTTTTTTGTTTTTTGTTTTGTTCTTTCGCCAACCTCAATAAACCAAATTTAGTATTTAAAAAAAAAAATATTCTCTCCAATCCACCGAATATTTCCCAAACTTTTTCGCGTGCGGGTGCTTTTTTTTTTCTTTTCCTTTTTCTTCTCCCCCATTTTTAAAACTGAAGCTCTCTCTCTCTCTCTCACTCTCTTGCTCTCTCTTTCTCACTCTTTTTTTTTCAACTATCCAGCAAAGGACAAAATAAAGTCAAAACTTGCCGATAATTACTTTACTTTTTCTTTAACTTTTTCTTGGACCTTTACTTTTTGTTCGATCTTTGCTTTTTCTTCGACCTTTGCTTTTTGTTCGGCTTTCACTTTCTTTTTCAGTGGTGGTGGTGGTTTCACTTTTCCTTTCTGTTGCGCTTCCCTATCTTTCACCAAGTCGACAATCACACAGGCCACATTGTCTGGGAAAAAACAAACAGAGAAAAAGGAAAAAAAAAACAAACAGAAAAGAATTAAATCCCCAGAAAAACAATATATGATGCAGTGCTAAAATAACAAAAAAAAGTGAAATGAGATATATATATCCCCAAGGCCACTGGAGAAAAAAAATTCTTTCTGAAGTCGAAACGTTATTTTTTTTTTCAAGTTCGCCACAAAAATTCCGGCGACCAAAAAATCATAAATATTTTTAAATAAAAATAAACGCTGACAATGATATTCTTATTGATTTTTTCAGTTTGATAAATATCTGCAAACACACACACTACAATTTACAGAAAAAAATCCAAAATAAAGATTGGAACCAAAAAAAACCAAAACCAAAAATAGCTAGATATGAGGTTTCGTAAACGAAAAAACTGCACCTGTGCTGTGTCGCTTGATTGCCAGGTCGCACAGATAGTCAGCAATATCTTGAGCATTCATTCCATTTTTGAATTGCCGTCTGACCAAACGAACAGCATTTGCGCTCGTGAGAACATCCCTGAATTAAGCAAAACAAAACAAAACAAATCATATCAAGTTTAGGATGAGAAACGAAGCATGAACTGTTCAAGCCCCCATAACACCAATCCCACCCCTCGCCCCCACAAAATAATTAAAAAAAATTGAAAATCGAGAAAAAATTATTATTCTAATGTACTACATCGAGGATGAAAGTCCAACATATGGAGATATGGGCAACGAACAATATGTTGAGGAAAATAAATTGATCAATTGTGACTGACTATTCATTATTTTAATGTTTATATGAATAAACAGCTGTTTGGCTGGAAATCCCCTCGACGCATGATTTTTTTTAATTTTTTAATTTTTTTTTAAATCAATCGATTATAATAATAATAATTCTTTTTTTTTTGGGGGGGGGGGGGGGAGGTGGAGGGTGGTGTGCTCTCTAAAAGGAGGTGGTGAGTCAGCTCACCAAATTCCATCTGTCGCCATAATGGCAAATTCATCAGTGGGTTGCAATCTCAGCTCAGTTACATCCGGGGTGGCCACCACTGGGCTCCCAGTGAATTTCGCTTCATCCGCCACCTCTTTTTCAATGAAACCCGTCCTGCAATTCAAAAATATAGCTTTTAAAAAGACAAAAACAAGAAAACACAACACAATAATAACACGATCGATAGGCAGCAATCTGGTGCTGATTAATTTGAAATTACTACTTTGCATGAATTAAAAAAAAAAAAAGAAAAATGCAGAGTACAATGGACAGAAACGTTTTTTTTCTGCAGTGTTCAAAATAGCACAGAAATCCTTTTTTTCTTGCTTTCAAAGGTAGAAAATTTGTTTTTATCGATCAAAGTAAAAATTCTGATAATTGTCTGTTTCAGCTTCAAAAAGCAAAACTGTGTGCAAATAAAACACCGAATGTTACGCACTTCCCACCATATTGTTCAGCACATCATTTGGCAAGATTCTACAGCAAACGGTGTCAGAAGGAAAAAAAATTGAAAAAATTGAAAAAAATAAAATAATTAAAAAAAGCAATTGGCCTTACTCGACTCCATCTTTCAGGAAGAAGTCCAGCCCCTCTTCTTTTAATTCCCAGTCGCCGAACGCTCGGCTGACTGCAAGAAGGCCACACACTCTGCCATCCTCCACCCATCCCCCCACAGATCTGACTCTTTCTCGCTCAGCCTTCGCTGTTGGACACTGAAAGGAAAAAAAAAGGAAAAGTAAAATCAGAATTCATGTTGGTACAGTGAGAATTATGAACTTTTCAAAAATATTTAATTGGCAATTCCATGTTCCAATTTACCTTGCCATATAGCCGATGCTCAGTCGTAATGTCGAGCGCCCTACCCTGTCTGCACAAAACCAACCTGGAGTCCCCGACGTTTGCACACACCAAGCGATCTCTTTTCACCAAAGCCACTGTAGCGGTGGAACCAGATCTGGCCGCTTGAACACCTCCAATATCTGTTTGTTTTTTTTTCAAAAAAAAAAATCAACAACAGGGAAGAGAAAAGGGAAATAAAAAAGAGCTTGACGGGTTCTAGGTGACCTTGTGGAGGGGCGGGATCACAGGACAAAAAACGAAAAATACCAATTGGAGGGGTATGTTTGATAAATAATGTATGACTTTTTTTTAATAAATTGACACGTTGACACGTTTTTTCCCTTGAAGTGGATTACTTCGAGGATGAACACCCTAGGGACATCAACGACAGTTCCAGGATGAACACCCTAGGGACATCAACGACAGTTCCAGAGGAGGGGTCGCCAACGCGCGCGGGCGCTGCCGATGCAGAGAACAAGGAAACGCGATTTTGAAACGCGCGCATCCCTGACAAGGAAACGCGATTTTGAAACGCGCGCATCCCTGACGAAGTTCGTTGTGGGAACGTGGCGACGCGAGCACAACGAAAGTCGAGATCCTGCCGCTCGTCAGGTAAATTAACAAGTTGCGTGGGAAAGAAAGTCGCGCAGAGGTGTGTTCTCGAGGAATAGTAAGAAAACGGAACAACGCAACGCAACAGGAGCGTATGTTCTGAACGCGGCGTTATTCTCATAGCATCAGCGAAAAAAGGTGGAGGTGTGGAAGAATGTAAAACTGAGTCAGTTTTGACTACTTAATCAATGATGTATTGCATTATTCACATTTCAGGGGAAAAAAACCCAAAGTGAGATATAGGACACATTCACATTTTTGAATTATGGCCCGAGACAAACTTATCAAATATATATACATTGGTCAATGCAGCTGTGCCATGCAATCGAACTGAAACTTCAATTATGATTGGCTATCCTACCACTGACCCCCCATCCCCCCCTCCAATACAAAAACAAAAATAATAAAAACTAGTAGAAGAAATAGAGAAAACACTCTACCCCCCCCCCCAAAAAAAAAAAAAGTGAATCAATAAACAAATGTAAATATTAGTATTAGTAACATTTCCCCCCAGCTTTTCATGAAAGGGGTGGAGATGGGGGGGAGGGAGCAAATCAAACCATACAATATTCGATACCATCCTATCGTTTTTTTTTTTTGTTTTTTTTTTTAATATTTCAATTTCAAAAGGGTGATGTACCATGCATCTTTTCTCGCCTTTCAGGTGCTCCATCAATTTTTTGTCGGCTTCATGGAACATTTCTGTTAGGGTGGGGGTCAGGTTGACTGGACAGCACAGGCCGCTGATGGGGTCGGCCTGGTCCAGCTCGCACGCCCCAGACAGCATGTCTCCATCCGCCACCGTGGAAAAAATGTCGAACAGGTGGTCCGCCAGCCATTGAACGGAAAGGAGGCCATCATGGCCGTCCAAAACCACTGCCGAGAGGAAAAAAAAAAGTAAAGAAGAATTCCACAGGAATTGTTTTTACTCTGAAATCAGGGATGGGAGGAAATTTTGATTTGAGGGCAAATAGTATGTTGGTTTGAGTCGATGGTGGAGTTTTTCTTTTTTTTGGGAAAAAAAATGATCTACTCTGTTTCTGACCTGAAAGGTAATTATGAGAGGAAAAATAATGTAATGTAATGTCTACTACCACCCTGTCTTTCTTCCACCCAGAAATTATGCTGGAAGTTTTTAGCCCAAAATCAGGGATGGGAGGAAAGTGGGGATATATATAGTGCCCGAGTTATATTTTTTCCCTCCTATTCCTTGTTTTGAGTTTTGCAATTCTGCTGGGAAAAAGTAATAACGACTTCAAAACCAATAAACAAAAATACCCCTCCCCTCCCCCCCCAAAAAGAAAAAAGACAAAACTCACTCACTTGCATACATATAACCGCATTTTCCCGTTTCGAACACCACAGCTTCGTCCTCCATCGAATCCCTTTTCCCTTGCAGCGCCGAGATTCCAAAGTCGAACTCCTCCGCGGGGAAATCGAAAACCTCCGCTTTGCGATTGACCTCCACCGTCCCCGTGGTCACGACATCCCCCTTTTTCGCTTTCGCCTTGTTTTTCTTGCCCGTTCCTAAATTTCGACGCTTCTTTTTGTTGTTCTTCTTTTTCTTTTTCCCACGCGAGGATTTCGTCACCATGGGCCCCCCGGCGGAGATCGTCCATAGACTCCTGCTCGCCCTGGCTGGGAGGAGCTTAGGTCCGGCGCTCCGCAAAGAATTCCCCCCGACGCTCAACGAAAAGAAATTCGTCGACGGAGCGAACGCCATGACGCTGTCGACACCGAAAACCAGAGATGTTATCAACGACGAGCCTCGGCCAGCATTCCGTTCCGCTACGGACCGGCGACGATAAAAACGAACGCGCTTCGGTTGACCCGATTCCCAGCCGTCGACACGCCAAGCAACGGAGAGTCGAAACGAAAACGAAAACGAACGACGTCGCGTTAAGTGTGTGAGTGTCGCCTGGAGGTTGGGAAAAACAGAAATCTGCAGCCAGAATCAGCATCTGTCAATTTCCACGCACGTGGGTGGTTGAAGGATGACGTCATCTGATGTAATTCTTTTGAAAAAATTCCACGAAATGGGGTGGGCTGCTTTCCAGCGCTCACTCTTCACCGATTCTTTTCCCGTTTTGTTTCCCCCTGTTCGACACCACCGCTGATTTGCGACTCGAACAGAAACGCAAGCGTCTCGACGGAAAAACAGAGAAGCGGCGCGTTGGCGGTGGAGGCTTCTCCAGCGCTGGCATCCCCCCACCCCTAATAGTTTGAGATTTCAGTGAGGGAAAATCAGGGAGGTTCCTTTTCGATGCAAGGCGCGAGTTCCAGACCGCCGTCTGCGCAAGCGTCGTGCGTTCGATTCAGTAGCGGTCCTAGCCTGAGGATTCCCGCGGAGGTCATCGGTCGTCGTCGAAAGAGTTTCGACGCTCGAGCGGAAAGGGACGTCTCGTCATGCTCGCTCCAGTCAACGAGCGTCAATGGGAGCGCGCCATCGAGCGAGGCCAAAGAGCGGGTGGTCAACGAGAATATCGTGGAGGATGCGGCGCTGGTGCCCCCCAACGCGCAAGAGAACGCCATTCCAAAACACGTCGCCATCATAATGGATGGCAACGGACGATGGGCGAAAGAGAGGGGAAAGCCGACGGCGTTCGGGCACGAGCGAGGGGTGGCGGCGTTGCGGCGCACGGTGGTGTGTTGCAGGCGTTGCGGAGTGAAAGGATTGACGGTGTTCGCGTTTTCGACCGAAAACTGGCGCAGGGGCAAGGATGAGACGTCGTTTTTGCTGTCGCTGGCGGAAAACTCGCTGTTCAACCAGCTGGACGAGCTGGCGTCCAACGGAGTGAGGCTCCGTTTTATCGGGTTGGTGAACTCCTTGCCGAAGTCGCTGCAAGCGAAGATCAGAATCGCCGAAATGAGGACGGCGGAAAATCAGGAGCTGGTGTTGACGGTGGCGTTCAATTACAGCGGTCGATACGACATCGCGAACGCTGCCCAGAGAATTGCCCAGCGTGTGGAGCGTGGGGAAATCAAGGCGGAGGAGGTCACCCAAGATTCGTTCGCGGAAGAATTGGACGGGAGGAAAAGCTTCAGGGAGGTGGGCGATCCAGACTTGCTGATCAGAACGAGCGGCGAAAAACGGCTGAGCAATTTTCTGCTGTGGGATTTCGCGTACACGGAGCTGTATTTCACGGATGTGAATTGGCCGGATTTCGAGGAGGTGGACCTCATGGCGGCGATCGCGGAATTCGGAAGGAGGCAAAGGAGATATGGGGGCAGATGATGATCGGCTGGTTGGGGCTTTCACCTTTCTCCCCCCCCAAAGAAAATTCCAAATTTTGGCTGAGGATTCAAACTTTTTCCTTCGGTTTTTCCCCTTCTCCTGTTGAGATTTTCGCATATTTTTGTGCTGGAGAGGGGGGCTGGGGATTTTCCGCCCCTGAATGACTAAAAACCTGAGAACTGACGATTTCAGATTTTGAATTGGTGAGGGGATTTTGTCTCTTCTTTCCGTCAGTCAGTCAACCAGCATCCTTGGCTCGTATTTCGTTTAGAATTTGGTGGGGTGGGAGGGGGGGGGCGGTCGTTTTCGTTTTTGTGTTTTTGATTGGATGTTTTGGGATGTAGCTGTCGAGTTGAAAAAGAAAAAATCCAGTTGATTGTTGGAAATGATTCTTTTTTTTTCACCAAGAAATTTTGTCTCCCACAGAAATGGAAATCGGGGTTTTAGTGCGTTTTTATAGTTGCTGGCAGGAAATCTATTCTTGCCAGTGAATTATTAATGGTGAAGTTGGGGGAAAGGAAAAAAATGAGTAGAGATTTTTGGGGAGGAGTTGGTTAGGACAATATGGGCCATATAGATTCAATCAAGTGCATCCATATGGATCGGATGTATAATTAATTGAAAACCAAACAAAAAAAACAACAATTGAATGTGTGGAAAAAGAAACGGGGAGTGTTTTTCAGCAAGGATCGGTTTTGACTTTTTTTTGTCCTTTCCAATAACAGTTTTCGTCTCCTCTCTTTTTTATTGTTGGTCATATTGATGAAATTCCTGTTTTTTTTCTCTCCAACCAATGGATTTTTTTTTTTAATCTCAAAAATAAGTGGATGTTCAGCAATGCATCAATTATGAATACAAAAATCTTTTTTATTATTTTTTTCTTCCAAAACTGGAAGCTTCATGTAAACCCGTCCACAACATGTGAATGGTCGATGTGGTGCAAGCAGATCCTTAAATCTAAGGACAAGGGTATATTTAATATTAAATATATGTTATATCCTTATATATCCTTATTAATAACCAGGCAATAAGAACATTGTTGATCTGACAAGTAAATTCACCTCAACTGCAAATCGACACAGACTCACTGAAAACCCTGTGCATGCGCACCAGCAATCCAATTTTTGCTGTTATATTCAGAAAATTTTATTCCAGACGATCCCTTCTTTTTTGAAAAAAAAATCAGAAATCATCAGGATCCATCTCGAGGAAAACTCCATCATAGAACCAAAAAGGCCAATCGAATCTTTTACGTGAATGCCCCTCATCATCAGCATGCACCCTGATTTCACCTCAGTCGCAATCCTGTGGTGCTTTTCTCTTCTTCCCAATTTTGCATAGCACAGCTCCACCCCCCTCCAGAGGTCAACTCCCTCCTCACTTTGTTTCAACACCGAAGAAAGGCAGCCTTCTCACAGAAGCCCCCCTTTTTCCGTTTTTCAGCTCCTTTTCCTACCGAGGGCATCGAATATGACCAGTGCAATTCTCGTTTTTCTTCGTTTTGTTTTTGTTTTGGAATTACTTCTAGTATGTTGAGACTGAAAGGAAACGGACGACGATTTTTGGCCCGATTTTTCATATCGATGTTCATCTTTCTTTTCTCTTTCTCTCTTTTTTTTCCCCTTGAAGATTACAAGACTAGGCTGCCTTAATGAAGGATCCTGCGATGGCGGCCAGCAGCACGGAGGAATGCGTTGGGGTGAACTGGGGCCCCAGAGAGTATTTGTTGAAATCCACTCGAACTTGCTCCAACCTATCCAAGCAACAAACCAAAAAAAAAATACTGTCCAAAAAAATAATAAGTTGATATGAAAAAATTTGATTCTAGTGATTTTTAATTAATGTGTTGGATGCCAAGCATCCACAGAAATACAGATCTTTTAACCGTTCGTAAAATTTGACGCATATTCTTTTTCTTTCCCTTTTTTTTTGCATTTGGAATGGGACTGTCATGCTTCCTAAACATCAATCAGGGCGCTCACGCACAAAAAAATTAAAAAAATGCAAAATTAAAAAAACAAATAAAAATAAATAAACTTATTCAAATGTAAATACGTTGATGTCTTCTGATTTTAAATACCTTCCGGGTGAAATCCCGCTGGTCAGTTCCTGGAGCATCGTGCAGAAATTTGCCAAGAGGGGGTCTGCTATCGGGATGCTCATGATGGGTGCATATTCCACTTCGACCATTACCCCTTTGAATTCCTCGTTTTGAGAAACGGAACCCACTTTCACGATGAAATCACCAACTTTGTATCTCGACCCCTGAATTTAATCCAAATAAAATGAAAAAAAAAGGTTTTTCTTTATTTTTTTTATTTTTTTGAAGGCTTTTCCTTGACTCAAGACAGGTCTTTTAACTTTTTTTTGGGGGGGGGGTCATGAATAAATAATTAGGCTTTTAAAAACCACCTCATTTTGCACATTTTGGTTTTGAATTTTTTGCTCCCTTAGCCATTTTTTTCAAAGTAAAAAGAAGAATCGAATGGACTCGTAAGTGATTGCAATTTCTGTTTTCCTTCCACCAGCTTTCCCAAGAAGGGTTTTTTTTTAATTTAATTTTTCCTTCTAGATTTCAAATCTAGCTACGCACGACACTCGATTTGCTTGTTTTTTTTTCAGTTAATTTTTGGAGATTTTCTTCTTTTTTTTCTCGTTCCGCCTGACCTCGAATTTAATATTGCTCGATGGAATAGGTTGCAGTTCTAGTTTTGCCAGCACATCCATTATCGTTTCGTCAGCCTCCACCACAATTTTTTCACCCCTGTGTCAGAAAACACACACACACATAACATCTATAAATAGATGCTCCTTTTGCTTGCCCATATAATAATTCTTCACTGCATTTTTGTTTCCAATCTAATTTTACCCGATGCATTTTTTAGGTTTATTTTTCAAGTAATGTGCTGTCCTGTCAACGCTAAAAATAGCTCATTCACTTCTCAAATGAGCAATATGGATCATGACTAATGCAAACATTTTTTTTTGGGGGGGGGGGGGCTCGCATGGATATTCACAATTATTGCAAGCCAAAAAAAAAGCAAAAAAAAACCCATGGAAACCAAAAAAAAATAAAAAATGCTGCATTGTTGCATCTACATTTATTGTTTTGCTCCTTTGATTACCGTTCTAATTATTTCACTCCGGCAGTTTTTTTTGAACATTTTATTCATTTTTTCATTTTTTTTTCCTTACCTTGCAACCAAGTATCTATATTTAGAAGCTTCCGACAAAACCACAACCACCACCTCTTGTCCAGTAGCTGCCGAGTTCAGCGCTTGCTGCCCACTTTTAGACTGCAATTTAAAAAATACACATTCTGTCAATATTTACCCCTGTTTTTTCAGGATAGCCCATATCACTTTATACTATGAGGGGACTGCAAATACTATTAATATTATTATTATTATTGTATTTTCACACTAAAAAAATAAATACATATTTCTATAATAACATGAGTTTTGGCGAACAAAAACAGGAAAATCTTAGTCGGAAAAATCAGGAATGGGGTGAAATATGAAATAAAACATAAAAAAAATTCTGGAGGCCTTTAATTTTATTCAAAAACTTAGAAAAAAATACACTACAAAATAAGTAGAAATTGGAACGCCAGATTATGATGCACAACATAATGGTTAAGAGCAACGCAAACACTTGTCGAAAATGTCTAAATGCATCTCTCGGTGTTTTGTTTTGTTGTGTTTTTTGATTTTCAGATTTTATCGAAGGGCGTACATCCTCCTGCGCTTGTCTCATGAATTGACATTGACTTGTCCATTTCTCCCCAAGGCCAAGCGACAGTTGATCTTCCCCACCTGACAAAAATCAACATTCGCAGAGCATTATTTAAGCAATGCATTTGGGGCAAAACAACGCCAAAATAGAAAGCCAGCAAGTGGAGCAATAAAAGCATGAAAAAAGCAAGCAACAAACAGAAAAACGAAAAAAAAAAAAAAAACAGAAAGAAGAGGGAACCTTGCTGGAGTTGCTCCACTTGTGCAGCGATGAGATCGGCGACTTCAGCACTGACGCTGGCCCCTCCAGAAACCACCCACTGCAGAATCCTAAAAAAAATATAGATACATACAAGAAGAAATATTGGAGGAATTCTTTTTTTTTGTTTTTTTTGTCAGGATCACATGTATATTGAAACAAGAACATCCTGTGTGAAGATACAGCCGTGACTTTCACCAAACTGACCTCTTGGCACCCATCTGCTTCCCTGTTCAAAGTTTGAGAAAGAAACCACCCATGAGCAGAGCTGGTGCAAAACGAATTCGTCTTTGAAGCGAGTTTCCCGTTTTTAAAAGAAGACTAACAGCATTACGTATGGGTGATGTACGTCACGTGACGTCACGTCACGTGAGCGTAACGTGCTGCCAAGGTTTCCCCAACAACCTGAACACAATCGCAAAAAGTTCAAAACCGCGTTCGTTTTTTCCCTGCTGCGTTTCGTTTTTGCGTTTGATTGAACGACGTAAAGAGGGGCAAAAAAAAAGACAAAAAAAAAGAAAACTCCTGTGAAAAATAGAGTTTTCTTTTCTCGGCTGCGTTAAATAGTTTCGAAGGTTTCTCTTTTTTTGTTCGCTCCGTTTTCTTGGGACAGCTTCGCGCCAGCTACGAGCGATTGCGAAAAAGCAAGGGGTTCGACGAACGAAAAATGGATGAGCTCACGTTGTTCAACCAATATGAGAATGAATACTGCAACAAGTCCACAGACGTCTCCAGGAAAATCCAGACGATCATCAACCTCAGCGGCGGTGAGTCGCAAATCTTCGTTGCTGTCACAGGTTTTTGAATCGTTTTTTGATTGCGCTCTTTATTTTTTGTCCTCTTTTTTTTGCCTGAGCGTCGAAAACTTTCCTCCAAGAAAATTTGGGTGGTTACAGATTTGAAAAACTTACTTTCAGTGCTGGCTGACCCCCCACACAGGAAAAAAAAAACCAAAAAGAAAAGAAAAGGGTTGATGCAAAAATGGAAATAAGAAAGTAGAACTGATGATGATTAATTCATATAGTCAAAACTTTGAAAAAAAAAAATTCTAACAGTGAGATGCCGTAGGAGTGCTCTTTTTTTCGTCGATGGAGTTGATTTTTTTTTCTTTTCCACTGAGAACACGTCGAATCTGTCGAATCTTAGCTGAACATTTAAAGTGATTTTTCCCTGTTTGAGTTTTTGATCCGTTGATTGATTTTTCAATTTGTAACAGATCTGCGCAAGAGGAAAGTCGGCGAAGTCGAATTTGATTTGACAGAAGCTGAGCAAGTGGTGAGCTATATTTATTCCTTTGGAGAAAAAAAGTATATATATTAAAAAAAAAAAATCGAAGCAACCGTAATAATGTGGCTTTAAACCAAGATGATTGTTTCTTCTGTTTAAAAATTAGTGATTCGGTTTCAATCAGAAAGAAAGAGTAAGTGAACCGTATTTCCAGTTTTCTTTTGCACCCCCCCCCCCCTGCAAATGAAAGCCCCATCTAGTCTGTCCAGTCTAGATATACATACTTTTCCCCCCAGATATATATATTTTTTGGCATATTTAATACATCGAAGTTGAAAGTCCCATGCAGCCCATGAGAAAATGAGCGATATGGGTTCATTATTTTCACTGATTGCTAAAACATTTCTGTCTTTTTGACAAAAAAACCAAATAAACAAACAGATCAAGCGAATGGAGATGGAGGCCCGCAGTTTGTCGCCATCTCAGTCGCAGAAGCTTCTCAAGAAAACCAAAGAATACAAGGCGGATCTGCAAGCTCTGAAAACTCAGCTTCGAAAAGCCTCGGCTTCTGTTTCAGCTGGGGATGCCGCCAGGGCCGAGCTGGTGAGTGACTAAACCACTGCTGATGTATATTTGCATGTTACATCATTTGCCTTTTTTTTTTTCTTTCTTATTTTTTTTTTTAATAAAAAAATGGGTGCAAATTTCTGAAGAAATGGCCGTTCAATGAAAAGTACAGTCATTTGTTTTTCTTCTGGCAGGACTGTTTCTCCTTTTCTTTTAAAGTTTTTTTTTTCCTTTTTGTAATATTTTTCGGCACTTATATAAAAACGCACATCCAAACATTTCTTGGTTGGCTGGTTCAGCTTTTTTCTTGGTTTTTTTTTCGTTAACTTTCAAGGTTGAAAGAAAGTGGCTCTGTCCCCCCCCCCCCCCCCCCCCCCCCGAGTTTTTTATATTTTCTATATAGTTATATGTATGTTTTTTAAATATCTGTGGGTGTTCATAGGGTCTTGGAGGCGGTCAATTTTCGAGCTCCGCAGCTCAGCGAGACAGACTTCTGACAGCCACGGAGCGCCTCAACAAAACCAATGACAGACTACAGACAGGCCGCCAGCAATTGGCCCAAACTGAGGTAAATATATCATACATACATCCCATACTCTTTCCCCCCCCCGAATCAAAGTAAAATAAAATAAAAGATTAAAAAAAAAAAAACTGGAACCGTTGTATCAAACACAAACACTCGCTCGATGTCAGAAACAACACGCCAAACCGCTGCTCCACCCGACAATATTTGTAGCTCCTTTCGAAACGAAAATCTGGGAAGAGGTTTTCGGGACCATGCATTTCTTGAGACTGGCCTGCGGAAATGACTCATGGAAATTATGCTCCCAAAAGGCCAAAAGCGACAAGTACAAGACGTATTATTGTAAGTGAAAATAAATAAATCAAAGATTGGGTGGTTTGTTTTGGCATACTGCACTGGTTTTAAAGAAGAAGAAAATCGGAAGGGAAAAAATTAAAGACAATACAACTGAAAGGATCTGGAAACCGGGAAAGAGGAAACTGCTCACAAAAAAATAAATAAAAGGAAAAGCAGCGAAATGCCCATTGAAAGTTTTATGAGAAAGGCATTCGTGCCAGCGACCAAGAATTCTTTTTCAGTTTTTTTTTTCGGAGAGGTCTGTGTAAACACACACACGCACAGACACACATATTAGAAAAAAAGAAAACGTATATAATTTGCGGGAAACAAAATATTCTGTTATTCCTGGCTACAGACGCGTATTTTTTTCCCTTTTTTCAGGAAACTGCGGTGGGGATTCTGGAAGAATTGCACCGGCAAAGGGAAACCATTCAAAGAGCGTCTGACACTATGCAAACAACAGATCAAGAGCTCCGGGGTGCTCAAAAAATATTAGGCCGGATGGGGAAAAGGGCAAAATGGTGGTTTTGGCCATGAAAAAAAAAACATCCAAAAAATTAAAAAAAACTTTTCAGCATATGTATCAGATCAATGTGTGTATAGTGATGCACACACAGACAATAGCGCTTTTCCGATCGATATTTTTTTTTTTCAAGGATGTCACTCGAATGCTGATTTTTCGTCTGCATGGGTAGTTGAAAAATATATCTACATGTATACTTTTTTGCATGCAGTTTCAATTTGGATTTATTTTTTGTTTTTATGGCTGTCCAGTTATCTTTTGGTGGGTTATGTAAGATTTAAGAATCGGTCGGGAGTTGAGATTTGCTTAGTATTTTTTTTTGTAACTATTGTTCTACGTTTTTTTGGGGGTGTGGGGAGGGGAGTTAGAGTAAGCGAAAAAATGAGTAATATATAATTTAGGAATGGAAAGAATAAAACAAACAACGAAAACTGAAAATACGAAAAAAAAGCTCGGAGAAATGCAAATGAAGTTGTGCGTATGGTCAATAGGCCAGCTGGTTAAACGCAAAAAGAATTATGAAATCTATCATAACTAAAATAAAAAACCCTATGTTTTGTTTTGGATATCTGAAGTGGGGGAGTTTTCCAACGGAACGAAAAGGACTGGGGAAAAATTCCAAGAAAACAAAACAAAAGCATCTCGATGCTCGAAAACTTCGAGTTTAGAAATCAAACGGTGATTTTTTTTTCAATGAAAGCGGAAATATGGGTAGAAGAATTAAGCCTTCTTTTGAAAAGAAGGAAGAAGGTCTCTCCAGCTCCTCTCCCAAAACAATAAAAAAACATAACAATAGGAAATGGGTTTCGAAGAAAAGCCAGGCAAAAAGAAAAAGTCAGAAATACACCCGACAAAAAGCGAATTCAGCTCTTCCATTCCGTTGTCTGTTTTTCTTCATCAATTCTTGCCCCCCCTGGTTCAAACATTATCGTTTTTTTCTCATATTTGTCTATTTTTTTATTCGCTTCTATTTCTTTCGGCTTTTTTTTTTCTTCATAATTATTACTATAAATAATTGTTTTTGCTATTCAATTTCAATGTACGACAGAATCGGAAAGCTTCATACACCCCGTCCACTTCCTTTTTTTCTTCTCCCTGTTATTTTTTATATTTTATTTTCTGATGATCTGTGGGTTTAATTTTTTGCTGTAGGAGCTTGGAGTTAGCATTTTGCAGGATTTGTCCAGGCAAAGGGAGACCATCGAGAGGTCGAGGGGTACTTTGCACGGAGCTGATGACAACATCGGCCGAGCCAGGAAAGTGCTGGGCTCCATGTCACGCAGAGTGGTCACCAACAAAATCGTCCTCACGTTGATCGCCGTGCTTCTCTTGGTGGTCATCTTTCTGGTCGTTTATTTTCAGTTCATCAAGTAGAAGAAAAAACAGAAGGGCTTGAAAGGAAAAGGAAAAAGTTTCTCCGGGGGGGGGGGAGTTACGGATTCTTTGCTCTGTCATTCTTGCGTTTAGGTTCAAACAGCAAAAAAACAGTAATGAGTAGGGAAAGGGGGGGATGGTTTTTTTTATATGTGTTTGCTTGGTGGCATGTGTGGGTTAAGAGTTTCAAACGTTTTTGAAATCGGTGAAATGGTGTGCGTGTTTGTGTGTGTGTCTCAAGAGACTTTTCGATGGATTTTTTTTCTTCTCTTTTCCTCAAGTCCTTGATTTGTTTTTCGAGATCGATCGGAATTATGACCACATAAGTTTCTTTGGTTTTGTTTCGTGGGTTTTGTGAGGTGGTCATGGCGGGGCCTGTTCATCGAAAAATGAAAAAGTGTGTGTAAGGCTCAAAAGGAATTTGGTGAAAATAGAAAAGCCAAAGTTGGCAAAGGGTTTTGAGGATGAGATGGGTGGCACACACTTCATCAAGGTTGTGTTTTCCTTCCTTGTTTCTTTGGGGAGCTGATCGGCTTCTCTCCCTTCTTTCTGATTGAGGGGGTTCTTTTTTTTGGAGGGGGATATCTAACCGCAGGATTTTGTTGATTTGCCCGACCTTTACTTTGTGAAAAAAAAACTGAGTTACTTTGTGAAAGAACCTGAGGAACAGCTGGAGGGGTGTGTGTGTTGAAGGCTGGCCTTTTTCTGGGGAGGAATGTAGATTGCACCGCCTCCCTTTCTCAAATCTTTTTCTTTTCTCATCTCTCTCCCCCTTCATCAAACCAAAGCAGGAATTCTGGGCCTGTTCTGGCTGGCGTTAGGTGCAGCGCAGAGACAATTCTGCCAGTGATGAGTTTGCCAAACTGCTGGCGAGTCATTGGACTGCAAGACAATATGGTTCACCACAACAGCCGCAGAAACGAGTGAGTTTCTGTGTGAGGACAAAAATAAAAAATAAAAAATAAAAAAATAGGGCCTGCCCTTCTCGCGTAACGCCAACAGGAGGTCACTCAGTTTTGCCAGTTGGTACGGATGGGAGAATTGGAGCATCTTGTTTGACATGCATCTGTGGTTTGTGGCCTGGTTTCCTGGAGCCAACCAACCAGCTCTTCAGTCATCCTGCTCGCGGTGACCTAACAAGTCGTGGACGGTCCACTGGCCAACGATATGGTGCATCCGCACAGTGTCCGTACGGGGGCTCTCTGGCACCGAGGTGCAAAACAATTGTCCGCCGTCCACTCCCACTGCAGTGGTTCTTGGCCTTCGCGTGATTTGAGAATCACAAGTTTGTGGTTCAAAATGGCCCCCTCACGAAACAAAAAACGAAGGCGCAATACACCGAACGGTTTCTGCGTTTTCTCCTCCGCAAAGGCCTGAACCTCGGCGCCATGAAGGCCCCCCTCTCGTTAGCCATCCTGTCGGTCCTCCTCCTGTTTACGGACGCTCAGCGCCTGGATCTTCTAGGTATGACGGCTCACAACCTCACAACACAGATCGCTTTGCGAGGCTCCGTCGACGTCTCTTGTGAACCTGCACAGCTTGAGTGGATGTTTCGGAGACACTGTTTGGTCCCTTTTTTAGTTTTGCGCGCGCAACCTCGATCTCGTCGTTGGGCGAGTTCAACGCACCGGGATAACAAAGGTACCGGATCAGCCCCAAGGGAAGCATCCTCGCCGTGAGATCCCACGGAACTCTGGGGCTTGTGAATTCCCTTCGAGAAAGCTGTGAACAGAACGCCGAAAGTTTGCGAGGGAAGCTCCAGGTGGTCGCAATAAATTCTCCACGGAAAAGGCTCTAAGGACCCGGCGCGAACTGGTGACGGATATTGAGTCACCGAGGTCGGGAATTGTCGGGCTGGCCTTGTGGTTTCGTATTTATAAGCGTGGGAACAACAGCCCAACCACTGTGATACCAAGGCTTCCCCTGAGGCGAACGCAGTAAATTTTGGGAAATTGTTGGATTCGACATCGGAAGGTGGCAGGACGGAAAGAGCGATCGACACCAGAGAAATGAAAAATCTGATTTTGGAGGGTGGTCGGTAAGCTGTATTTGTCCACCCGTTCGGAGCGAAAGAAGGGGAAAATTCACCGGATCCTGGGATACAGGGGGCTGCAAACAAATCCAGATCGGTCGGAATGGGAGGATAGTATTTCTTTGGAAGATTTGCAAATGTGCTGTACAGCAATGAGGCTTTTGGCTGCGCTAGTCATACTCCAGCAATCCCAGTGCCGGCATGAAACGTGAAGAGCAAGCGTGAAATAAGGGGCCCTGGGTTCAGGGCATTTTCTGTGATGAAGCAAATCCCCTTCCAGGGCACAGGTTGGGGAATCCCCAAACATTCCGGAATACAGGGCGACCAGGGCTATGTCGTGGCTATGGCAGCCTCGCAGTCAGACAACTCGAGACCTCTTTGTGTCTCCAACTCCTCGCGGATATCTTGAAAACGACCACATATCTGCGAAAATTTGGCGCGAAAAACACAATATGCCGGGCTGACAATACCCTCCAATGTTTTGAAACTAGAAAGGGGAATGTCCAGAAGCCGCTCCTGTGGTCACGGTAGAATTCCGCGCGTAGAAACAAAATAGATGGTCGCCAGAGTTGCACAATGCGATCGCTCCGGGAATGAATCACTAGGCCAGGTCAACTAGCTCATCTTCCTCAGTTTTCACTGTTTATTAGAGTCTTTGAGAAAACTTGTGTTTTTCTTCAGGTGGGGGCACAGGATTCGGGAGGAGCTCGGTGGTGACGCCCACCAGCCAGGGGCAAACTTCTGGTGCACCAACATCATCCATATTCGCATCTACAGCCGAAGCCATAAGCCAGAGACGGATATCACCCGCACCTGCTATCGCTGGAACCTCGAGCACGCCAGCGCCCATCACAACAAGTGTCCCTAAGCCGAGCACGCCAGCACCCGTCACAACAAGTGCCCCTGAACCAGATATCCCTGAGCCGAACACGCCAGCACCCGTCACAACAAGTGCCCCTGAACCAGATATCCCTGAGCCGAACACGCCAACAACCGTCACAACAAGTGCCCCTGAACCAGATATCCCCGAGCCGAACACGCCAGCACCACCACCCGTCACAACAAGTGCCCCTGAACCATATACCTTTGAGCCAAGCATACCAGCACCACCACCCGAGACAGAACCTGTCCTGAATGGGGCGAGTACACCGCCACCAGCCAGTGGTGGGGTTCCTGGAGGAACAAATCCACCTATAGCCCCTGTGGTTCAGGAAACACAAGCACCACAAGCAGTCGTGCAGCGCCCGCGACCTATGCTCTTTGACCTACTCCCGGAACGTGAGCCATCCCCAGAAGTGGTTCCTGCGCCAGTTCAAGAACCGGTTCCTGCACCAGTACCAGTAGTTCCCGCACCAGTCCCAGTGGTGCAACCAGTTCCAGTGGTCACCACACTGATTCCAGTGGTTCAACCGGATCCACAACTGGTACAAGTGCTCACCATTTCAGATATCCTGGGACAAGCAGGAGCGCCTGGTCAGGGGGGCGCACAAAATGGTTTTTTTCCGTCCGACGCTCCTTTCTCAACTGCAGCACAACCGCAAGGGCAAGGACAAGGACAGGGGCAGGGGGGACAAGGGCAAGAAAACAATGAAGGTCAGGGAAACTCAAATGGCAACAACGGGAATCAAGGCAACGGGGGACAAGGCGGGAACAACGCTCTTATAAAACCTTATGTCGTTTCCCTGAGGCGGCGATCCGATCTTGGGTATTTCTGCGCTGGCGTGTTGATCCGCAGGAGGCATGTGTTGACGGCGGCACACTGTGTGGACTCTTCACTACCGGGAGGGGATACTCAACCTGAAGTCGTCATCGGGTCGGCACGTTTGTCCCAAACGTCGGGTCCAGACATCCAGGTATCCGAAACGCTGACAGGAAAAAGTTTGTCGCTAGCAAGGTGTTCCCAACCCCTTTCGCGAGAATTATTCGTGTGTACATGGTTTCTGGCAATGCAGCATGTGCTCCTACCGCCATTGAGATATGCGTTGTGACGGAGAACAACCATGGCGGATTTTGTTCCCAGGTTGAAATTTGAATTCTGTTGCGTTTGAGTCGGTGCCATACTTCACAGGTGGTGTCCACGGATAGTGTCACTCTCCATCCCGGAACATCTGGGGGAAAGCCGGACCTTGCCATATTGAAGCTAGCCAGAAGAGCAAACCAGGGACCGATCCGGCTGCCAAATTCAGCCGATTTCCTTCCAAATGGAGGAGAGAATGTTGTTGGCATTGGGTGGGGAAGGACTTCCAGACAATCAGCTTTTTCTGATTTAGTGCAGTTCTTCCGGACCACCTTCGTGCCAAGAGATACTTGCTCCCAGTCGTTGAACAGAGACATTCCGGACTTCAATTTGTGTGTGGGAGGAGAGGGAGGAAGTTCCTGTAGCGGTGAGCAGAGAATCAATTTCAAATGTTTTTCAGGAATAATATTGTTATCAGCTGAGCACAGAAGGCACAGCTAGCATGCTTGATCTAAGCAGTCTGAACTTTCTTCAAACCCAGCAAAGAAGTCAGGATTTAGAAAGAGATTCAGTTACAAATTCATTAGTTACCGCAGGTAATAGGAAGGGCAGACCTTTCCATCGAGATTGGAAGTTCGTCGAACGTCGAATAGTAAAAACATTATGACTCATATTTCTCTGCTGATATCGATTCACGAGTAACAAATTATGGCATGCAAACTTCATTGCCATGGCTTTTCGTTGGCAATGCTGCAGACTTATTCACCCAATTTTTGATAATTCTGTCTGTCAGGTGACGATGGTGGGCCCATTGTTGCTGAAAGAAATCCTGATCTTTTGGTTGGGATTGTTGGAAGTCAGCATGCATGTGGAGAACCGATGATCGATGTGCACAACAATGTTGCAACGTCCATTGATTGGATAAGAGAGACCATTAGTGAGTGTTACATCTCGCTGTGAAAGCGAAAAAAACAGAGAATGAAATGGTGTGCTGATGTGATGTGCTGTAACACCACATCAGCTGGAAAATGAAAAGTGATTAAGAAGAGTGAGACATGATGTTTAGCTCGTGGGCAGATCAATTCATTCATTAATTTTGAAAAAGAAAAAGTAAAGAAGAAATTAGTTGCTCAGGAATGAGATATATAGCTCATCGTATTGCCCTGACTGCCGTTGAGTGTGGCTGAATACCCTTGCTGAGGATCTGTTTTTTGTTGTGAATGTGCAGGAAACACATAAGACTGGCATTGGTAACATTGAGTTACTCATTGCCTGACGAATAACATAAGCTAAGGGTTATTAGCTTTGAGGTTGGGGGAACGCAGAGCTTTCCCCCAGCTTCTCGTGAAACTCGTGAATCAAAGTGTTTTTCAGTAGCTTAGTGATGGGCAGAAACGCTTCTGTGAGCTGACGTACAGAGAATGCTGCCCGGGGGTGGGGGGGGGGGGGATTTGTTTACCTTTCTTAAATTTTGGGAGTCTTTTCGACGTCTGGTGGAATATTTATTGCCGTGACGACCAAGGGAGTTCAGATACCAAGGGCCATGTAGGGTGCTCTTGAAACGCTGTCATTTGTTTCTTGGAAGATTTCTTGTTCCGAGGGATCGAAACATTTTTTAATTGAACGTCTGTGAGCTTCAAAATCCAAAGATGGCAGCTGTGTCGTTTTTTCTATCGATTGTTTGTTCTGCGGACTTTAAGACTCAAATTTGAGTTTTAAAACTGCAAAACTGGTCGTCAAGAGGTGAGATCGAGGTTGTCCAGCCAGCCATCGAATTCTCAAAATGCTTCTTTTGGTGGCCACATGTTTTCCCCCTTTTTCACGAAAGTATGAAAACGTGTCCTCAGAGGGGGAGATAGTGGGTTGCACTCCGTGTCTAATAACCCCATCATGATATGATATCCGGGGACGTATACACAAACGTCTGGACATGTCGTCGACACTCGATAGCTTGACGCAGGTATCCGCGGAAGCACTCAACACATAGACATACATTGGCTCGGGGAACTATGTTTCTTTTCCACGCAAGAATTGGCTTGATTTGACGCTTCTCTGCTTGATTCAATGCCCAGTTGTGAAAGGCGAAGCCTCTCTGTAAGTTTACTCGTCAACGATTAAAAAGTCCAAACTAAGATCTTACGGTTTAAATACAAAAAAAATTGCTCAACCATGGAACTGTCGATGCATGTCCAAAACAAAAAAGTTGATCTTACAGAAATATTTTTGACATAGATCTACATAATAGTGCAGAAAAGCCCTTTTTTGGATGCGAACGATATTTGCATCCTCTCCATCATTTCGTTCATAACTTTTTGGTGCTCCTCGTTGATTTTAGCAACTATATCTTCGACACACTTCGCCTCTTCGTGATACTGGTTCCCCTTGATCCTAGTCTGCAGCCTTTTGATTTCTTCCTGGTTTTCTTTCCTTTCAGCGAAAGGTCCATCGAGAAGCTGTTCCAGAGTAAGAGCAAACATTTCAGGGAGTCAGGCGTGAATGAACACTCTTTTTGGAAAACGACTTTCATCCACTAGGAAGTTCTCGTACGCTGCTGGAGCTCCAGCAGACTCGAGTCTGACACGTATTGATACATTTTTGACTATTTGAGACGCAGTTGGCAAAGAACTACATATCTTACTTCGTTCAGAAGCTCAAGGTCTCTTTTGCATCCTGCCAGCGCCGCCAGTTCCAAGCGAGCGGCATGGATTTTCGTGATGTATTCCTTGTACGTGGCTTGCACCGTAAGCCGACCCCTCCACCTGCAGGAAAGAAATAAAGCGCAACTGTTACCAGAGATGCCACGAAATGATTCTAAGTTAGACTCACCAATATTAATGATGAACATGGTATGGGATGTATAAATTTATATATGTGTATATGTGAAGAATGAAGGTGCTCGAGGCTTAGAACTGCTTGCACCTGTTGGCGGTGAGGTGCATATCAACGCCCCACAAAGTGAACATGGGCTGAGTTATATATACTGTACAAAACCAACCGCGAGTTTCGCCTGGTACACTGTACATATGGCATATGCATCATTATCTACGAGCGCACTAGCAACAGGAAATCGACAACTTGTCGAAAATTGAAGGAAGATCGCACACTCACGTCGAAAATTGCTCGCGAAGTTTCTCCACCATCTGGGAATTTTCCTGGGCAGTATTTTTGGGGTGGAAATCCACCGCAACCCACTCTGCTACCAGCATGATGGAGGGCACTTTCCCCTCTCGTCTGAGTTGCTCTTTTTCGGCAGCCACATTAAAGCTCTCCCAAGAGTTGCACTTGGACTTCACAACCAACAGTTTGGAGGGGGGAACGTGTTGAAAGAAAGAACTGAACAAAAAGTCGAAGAGTTCCACCTCACTCTTTTCCATTCTGCCAGGAAGAAGGTACACGACGCCAACAATGTTATCTGTATTCTGTATCAAATCTGCAAGCTGCTCCAAAGCGCCTTTGTCTTTGTCGGACACATCCATCCACCCCCTCGTGTCCACGAGGTGGTATTTCGCGCTGTCTATTAGGCCTGGCACTGGGTATGTCTTGCTATGCTCCGTCGAGGAGCTCACACCTGACGAGACTTCCGGAGTGTCTTGAACGTCGGTGGCCCCCTCCGTGACTACTCTCTTCACGAATTCCGATTTTCCAGCTCCTGTCCTCCCCACAACTAGAATCGTTCGATCTTCACCTTCTGAAAAGATTTCAAACAGTGTCGAGCACTGTCGACTGTCAGCCTGGACGCGGAACGACGGCAGTCAAGGAATATCAACTTGAGATCCCTTGCGTTCGTCCGTTGAAGATACGAACTTGCCAGGTCATGTAAGCACAGGCTGCGTTGGGCAGCATTCTTGTTTGTTTGGCTGTTTGGTAAGCAATGGAGCTGGATATATTACCTGCCATAAGTGCAGCGTCGACGCTCTTTTGGAGGTTGGGCGCTTTTCCAGCTTGCTTTTCTGGCCCGTCCAAACGTTTGGTGTTTAATCACACCACAACACATTTCAACTGTTCGATCAAGTCGATTGAACTCGACTGGACTCAGTGCTCTCAACTACCGATTCCAACCACTGGAGCAATATTCTCTGATCGAAAAAGTACTCTTGAAAGGACAAGTTACAAGAAAAGCCAGACGCCGGAGCAGTTTTGGCCAAACCAGTGGTTCATTATATGCAGAAGACGGAAACGGTTGATCCGATCTGGCTTTACGCGCTTTGATCGGGCTGTGTTTTATCAACGAAGAACTCAGAATGAAGGCTGAGATTGCTGCCTGAGATGTTTGCCTGGCAGGGAATTGGAGCAGCTGTAGGCATGGTGCCTAGCTGGAGGGATCCCGAACTTTAATCCATTTTGCATCCACGTCGGACTTACTTGGCACAGGTTTCCATGTTGGGGGCGTGGAGGTAAAATAAAGCAAATTTGCCGCTGTATCTACACATGAATAGTGAAAACAGACTTTACGCTCAGACGAAAACAGCGAACGGAAAGCCTGGGGGGGGGGGGGGAATCAATGCACTCCTCCCCGCACTACGATTCCAAATTCATTCTCTCCGACATCCCCGGACTGACGTCTTTGTGAGCTCTTGCTGGCGAAATCATCCTTGAAGACTTGAAAGGATTCGAACCCTTTTTTCCGCTCCGATAAGCCGGTGGGAATTGAGAAAAGGGAAAAGAGGAGGGGAAGTTTTGTTCGCTACTCAGGATGAAAATCGTTTCCATACAACGAAGTCTGCGAAAGGAGTTCTGAAGAATTCCTAATTCCTAATTCCTAAAAATTCGTATTTTATTTTACGAAAATAAAATTTGCAAAAAAGAAATCCTTTGCTGAAGAGAAGGTGCTTGGGCATCGAACCCAAAGGTGTACAAACAGCAATGTCTTTCATTTTATCTTGAAAGGCATTAGACGCACCCAGGCATACACCATATTCCCACTCGAATCAAATCATGCCACTGATCATCTGTTTCCCAAAAACATATCTATAGTACTATAGATATATACTGACTAGTCAGTACATCAAACAGAGCATAACCCAATGGCTCTTCGAAAGGAGCCATAGCACACAACGTTTAATATAATCTCCCTCAAGGGAACACCATCGGCGGCCTGCTCGCGATACCTTTCGGGGCACGCGTCTACGACGGCATGATCCAAGGGGTCATGTGGTAGACAGACAGGTTGAGCAAGCAATTCTCATCTACAACAGATTCCTGGACACTCTGCCGCCGGTTAGACTGTTAAAATGCCAGCCAAGGAGGGAGGGTGAGTCTGTCGGAAACGAGCACTGGGGACAGGAGAGTCAGAATACTGTACCCTGTGGGCATGCCGCAGGGGCTGGGGACTCCGCGAGCGAGAAATATTAATGACCGTGTTCTCGACCTATCATCACATGTGCTTCGACCTCCGGGAGGATTCAGTGCTCCGTTGAGAATTCACTCATGTGTACGTACAGCCGCAAATTCCGGATGACTTAAACTCTTAGTGTTTCCTTACCTCCGGGACACTGAAGTTGGGGGACAACTCTTCCTACAAAATAATAGAAACCACGTCGCGCGGTATTGGCCTGTTCGTTCTCTCTTGACTTTGACTGGACAGAATGCGTGGGATGCTCTCCTTGGTGACCTGCTTCGTCTTGCTATTCGCGGCGGACGCCCAACAAGGTATAGAAAACACAAAGTTTCCTAATATTCGTGCTTCGTACTGTTCATGCCCAGCACTGTGCTTTCTCGCTCACCGATAGACAAAGATTCGAGGTTGCAACTACGGTTTTCCTGCTTTCCTCAGCTGTTGTTAATAGCCAGCCAGCACAAGCCAACCCCGCAGCTGCCGTCGATGCTGTCGTTGCTCCGTCGGTAGTCTCGACACCAGAGCCTGCTGTCGCGCAAGTAGTCGCTCCTCAGCAAGTGCCAGCCGCACAACCACAGAATGTTGCACAGCCAGCGGCTGTTCCTGCGGCCGTGGTTACTCCTGTGCCCGCGGTGGTAGCTCCTGCGCCCGTTGTCAATCCTGCGCCCGTGGTTGCTCCTGCACCCGCGGTGGTCGTTCCTGCGCCCGCGGCTATCCCTGCACCCGTGGTCGTTCCCGCAGTGACTCCTGCACCCGTGGTCGTTCCCGCGGTGACACCTGCACCCGTGGTCGTTCCCGCAGTGACTCCTGCGCCCGTGGTCGCTCCCGCAGTGACTCCTGCGCCTGTGGTCGCTCCCGTGGTTCCTGCGGCTGTGGTTGCTCCTGTGCCTGCTGTTGTTGCTGACCCAGTTGTCGCTCCTGCGGTACCAGCTGTTGCCGACCCAGTGGTCGTCCCTGAGGCTGTCCCTGAGCCAGTGATCGTCGTAGAACCACCAGTCGCTGCCAAGCCCGCGGTAGTCGCTGAACCACCAGTGGCTGTTCCCGACCCAGTTGTCGTCGCACCAGAGGCTGAAGACGATGAGACCGTCCCCAACTTGGAACCAGACGCGGAAGTCATTGAAAAGCACCCTTACGTGGTGTCTCTCAGGAGAAGGTCCGACTTGGGGTACATCTGCGCGGGTGTGGTGATTGGGAAGAAGAGCAAGCATGTTTTGACAGCGGCTCACTGTGTGGACGCCTTTTTGTTGAACGGTGACGTCATGCCGAAGGTCGTCGTGGGTTCAGACTCACCAACCAAGTCGTCAGGTCCTGGAGTCAAGGTCAGCGTCTTACCACTCTGGCTCCTCACCTAAAATACAATCCCCTGCACAATGTGTGGCTTGAACTGCCCACTGTGGAACTTGGTGTATGTTGGCAACAAACCTTCAAACAAAACAACTGGGGGGTAGGCTTGGGGGAAATGCTCTTTCAACCTAGCCTCATTCTCAAGCAACACCAATATACATGCAAGGTGCATCTCTCCATAAAGGAACTGGGGCATTACCTAATTCAAATATGCTTGCATGGCCATAACAGGTGTTGGGAACGGCCAAGGTCGATTTCAACCCAGGTTCTTCAGCTGGTCGTCCCGACCTTGCTATTTTGACTTTGAAAAAATCAGCCAAGGTGCCTCCTGCTTCCTTGCCGACCAAGAGGTTCGAGCCAGCTCCCGAGTCTGTCGTGACGGCCTTGGGCTGGGGAAAGCCAACTGAAGGTGGACGCAGGTCCAAGAAGTTGAGGGCGGTGAACATGAAGTTCGTCGTGAAAGACACCTGCGAGCTGATGAGGGGGAAATTCATTCCATCCTTCAACGTGTGCATGGGAGGAGCAGGAGCTGGAACTTGCAAAGGTACATGAAAACAGGAGCATAGATGATACAATGGTGTCTTAGCCGCCGCCCTCGTGGAATAAAGTTGTGGGAGAACAGTTTTTAGTTTCAAAATTTACAGGCTCAAGGGGTGTTCGGTTGGGTAATGAGGTTGCAGAAGCTGTGTGTGTGTGGAGCATCCAGCAAGTGCTCCGACTCTCTTTTCATTGTAGTTTTTTTGGGGAATAGAGTTGTATCTGTGGAGATGGGAAATGACACCTTTATGACAACATAGAAAACAGTTCCCTAGATATGCTCTAGACTCACCTTGGCAAAAGACAGTTTCAGTTTCGACCCAACACTCCAGAGTATTACTTTTCTTTTCTAATTTGGTTTTAGAGCAACGTTCTCAAACTCTCCACCCTGTGCGATCAATCGGTGGGGCCGAGCATCGTCTTTTTTATCTTACCTTTTCAATTCGGCACAGTTCACAACACTACAAAACATCCCTCCGGCAAGTGGATTGGGTTGGCAGTCATTCAGTTGGTTGTTTCGCAGCTTCTTATCAGTCAGCATGTGTGTTCTAATCCTAGGTGATAACGGAGGACCCGTGGTTTTGGATGGAAGCCCTGATTTGGTGGTGGCCATCGTTGGAGAGGACCATGCCTGTGGTGAACAGGTGATTGACGTCCACGCGAGCGTCGCTCATGCCATGGAATGGATCGAGAGAGTTGTCGGTGAGTAATATTTTTTATTGATTTTTTATCACCTGTTTAAATGCAGCTGGGGGAGATTCAGGTGTGGGGAAGGCTGAGTTGACCTGAAATGAACGTCAAGGGGTGTGGGGCTGAACGGTGGATAGCTCTGCTTGCTGGGGGGTTTTCATATTCAGTGTTTGATTTATGTGGCTCCTCGATGAGTTGATGTTACCAGAATTTAGACCGAAGTTTGGTCTTGTAATTGGAATCCAGTAGAAAAGCACGTAGTAAATAGCGGAATATCACACAGTTGCAGCTTTCCATAGAGAGGAAAAGATGTGTCTAAATTCAACCCTTGTTCGGCCCACGATTTTTTTTATATAAAGTGGCTTAAAAGACACCCTGAACAATTCCTTGATGAATTGGAGTAGCTTTAGAGTGTACATGCCAACGGCTCTTTTGCTGTGAGTTCGTACAGAGGACAACTCTTTGCACGTATTTATTTATTTTTTATTTTTTTCAACACCAGTGTTGGTGTCTCATTAGGAACTGTAGCTTTTGAAGGTTAGTCAGTCATCATCGACCAGGGTTCGAAGCCTGCTGAGGACGATTCTGACTAAATTTGCTAGAATTGATCATTGATGACACATGGGTTCAAACTGCTTGGTCAGCACAAAACCCCCACTATCAAATCTGTGAATGACGTTTTTTTTGTCTTTTTTTTTTCTACTGTGCAGGCTAACCATAAGATGTCATGACAGAAGCGGTGTGACTCGTCACGACGGCGAAATAAGGACAAGTAAAAAGAAAAAAGGCTTTTTAAAAACAAAAAGACAGACAGACAGACAGAGAGAATGAGAGAGAGGTAGAGAAAGAGTGAGAAAAAAAAAGGACAAGATGAAATCAATGGAATTCGAGTCGTTAAAGGGAGCTTTACCAACTATATCCGAAAACAAACCCCAATCAAGTTGTGGACTCATATTGACTGAAATTCCCCGATTTTTTTTTTTTTCCCCTTATTGTTCCCTTTAGGATTTGATTGTTTTTAACGCTCTAACCCTGATAGAAACCTTAACCCCAAGAGGGAGCAGTTCTGTATTATTTTCGTGCCATTGGTTTTAATAGCTGGGAATTGTGTTTTGACGGATCAGTTTCGTGTCTATGTATTTTTTCTTAAGATATATCTCTCAAGTTTCTTGGTGTGGAAAATATGACTGTTTCTGGAACTGGGTTGGGGTTTCTTTCCTGTGCATTTTTCTTTTTTTCTTTTTTTTTTCTTTCGGAAAAAAAAAATCAAAAAAAAAAAGAGAAAATCAAGAAATAATCTAGGGGCGTCGTGAAATGTTTGGTGAAGAAACAAACAACAAAAAAAAGGACCCTAGGATTGCTTCAGTTTATAGCCCATCTGTGATTAGCAAATTCGACACAACATTCAAAAAAAAGGAGAAAAGGAAAAGAAAAGAAAAAAAAATACAGAGTGAAACAAAAAATTGAGTTGTTGAGGTATCCGTCAGTACTGAATGTTTGGATGTCTCCAGGAAAAAATTGTAATCAAGATTCCTGATGATTTTTTCTATTATTATTCTTTGTTATGGAGGAAGAAGTGTGTGTGTGTGGGGGGGGTGGAAGTCGATTTGAGTCTGACATGAGAGGTGCACTAGCATTTGCATGTTTTTGCTGTGAGCTGTTTGCTGATCATTAAAGTCCAGTGTGGCAAAAAGCGACTCGCTTCGCCAAAAACGCATCAGAAATGTTAACTACCACTTGTTGTTACTGGAAAAACGAGTCTTCCGCAAAAAACGTCTTACAACAAAAAGACAACCCCGAACTCCCGTTCACAGTCTTTCCTTCCCGACTCACTCAACTCTCACACTTCCTCCACTGACTCATACCTCGTACTTCTAATGTAAAACCCAGATGTCATGGAGACTTTCTCCAACCCTGACAGGTCGATTCAATTCGATTCACATTCTCTCTCTAAGTCAAATCGCATGGTCTGATGTTCATTAGGAATTACCGCCAGGTGTGAGTATTCGTTGATGTGATGTCCCTATGTCTGTCTTCCCGAACTTGTGTTTAACCGGGTCCAACACACTGGAAATTTCGACCAGATTTCAAACATTGGGGGCAGGCCTGCTCCTCATCGGCTGTGAGGAAACACACTTTTCGCTTCTCTTGCTACCGATCCCCGCGCAAAACGCTTCGATAAAACGAAAATCAAGAACTACTTGGCACTCCACAACACACCCTTCGTAAATTCCCTGTCCATCCTCTAAACACAGCGACAGGAAACATCATCCCCCCACCAATTAGTTGCAACACTGGCGCTACAGAATCGCTTTTCCGCAGCGATTCCGACATGTTGGGCAAGCTTGCAAGCTTCAGTCTTGAGCTTCTGGTGTCGCAAAAAACTCATCATGGCTTGCTGATTCGTCGACCGACCACCCATAGATCAACGTTGAAGCTTCCTGTTCTGTGGGAGTCGAAAGTGGCTGCCAAAGGTTGCATCGAGTCAGGCAGCTCAATCAATCCTTCTTTCCAAGGAGCCTCCAATCAGACTCCCTGCTCGGAGCAACGGCAAGTGTTTCCTCATGGCGGCTATGAGTCTTAGCTGAAGCAGGAGCAGCCGTTGAAAGAAAATCGAGCGTTTCCCAATGACGCACTATGATTCTGACACAACCTCCGCAGTACGGACTTCAAAATATTCAACCCGTACGGTAGCAAGCAGTAAAAGTCGTCTGCGCTCTTCGACGATCCAAAAACCGCTGAAGCTGAAAAAAAAACTGCTATATTTTCTCCAAAGTCGAAACCCGACGCTGCCCGTGCTCTATGTATACATACTGAGCGTGGGGTTTAATCTCTTTTTAAAAACTGTTTACTTCTTTCTTTCTTCTTTTTTTGTTTCCGAAAGCATGAGTGTCCGGGAGTTCCAGGCGAAGCTCTCAATTTTCTTCTTTTTGTTTTGCTGTGCGAAAGGTAAGGGTTTTTATCGGACGTTTTCGGGAGTTTTGGATGGTTTCGATGCCCCCGTACCTTTTTTCGTCTGTTTTCCTGATGGATTGTTTCTTTTCTTGTTTTCGGAAAAGCAAATTTTCATGTCACGAAGCCGACAAACGAGCGCGCGCTGGGAAAGAAACGCGTTGATTAGAAAAGAGCACGGTGCTATCCATGCGCGCGCAACGATATGTCGCACGTTGGCGGAGGCATCTTTTTCTTTCCGGTTGCCTGCTGGGGTTTTCGCTGTACTTTTGTCCTCTCACACATTTTCATATTTGTGTTTTTTGTGTTTTTTTCCCCGCGGCACGACAGGTGTTTTCTTGGAACAGCAAGTTTTTCTCCCCGAAGAGGACGTGCCAGAGGCTTTGGGAGCTGCTGTATCTGCTCCAGGATTGGCAATTAGGGAACCCGAACCCATAATCTTCGAATTTATCGCCGATCCAGGGGAATTTGCCACAACCTCGTTTGCGGGTGCAGCGGGCACCAACGCCCAGTTCGAAATCAGTCATCCGTACACAGTTTCCCTGCGCAGGAGATCGGATCTGGGCTACTTTTGCGCTGGCGTACTGATAGGGAAAAGGCACGTCTTGACGGCGGCGCACTGCTTGGATACGGCAAGGACATCGAGCGACGATCGACCTGAAGTCGTCGTCGGCTCCGCCTCCTCGTCAGAGACGTCAGGCGTCGGGGTCCAGGTGCGTCCGGCAGTTCCCCAGACAGACAGAACGGTGAAAAATTAGTCATACATTGGTCATATCGAATAGGACACCCACAGAGCGGTGCGCGGGTGCGTCCGTTTGGTAGGGGGTTGGCTGTTGTGGGAGGGCACTATTATTTTCTTATTTTTAGAAAATATCAGTAAATATATATACTCATACCAGCATCGACGCCCTCTTTTTAGCTTGCTGCAAAACGTAGTGATTCAATATAATTGCATGCATTCCCTCACCCACATATGCATGCTGATCCTTTTTCCTTTTCCCATTTCCCCAATTTTTTGTGGTGGTTCAGTAAAATTGCAACACATGCATGCTGATGCATTTTTCTTGGGCACCATTTCCCCATTTTTATTTATTTTTTGTGGGAAAAATCAACAGACCATTGCGACCGTGAATGCGTACGTCCATCCCAACTATCGATCCCAGCGGGCCCCCGATTTGGCAATTCTGGAGCTGGAGAACGATGCAAACAAAACCCCGGTCCAACTTCCAGCAAAGTTTGTTCCTAGGAGGGGCGATGCTCTGCTGGCCATCGGCTGGGGGCGAAAATCCTCCAGCTCCGGGAATTCTGAGATCGTGCAGATCGCCAGCATGAACTACATGCTGAGGAGAACATGTGTCCAGAGGGTGTTTGGCCCCGTTTTCAATCACCAGGTTTGCATGGGTGGCGAGGGACCCAGTACTTGCGAAGGTAATTCCATTTTTTTTCTCCCCTGTTTTTTTTTTTTTTTTCGAAAGGAATTGGGGGGTCGTGTTTTTTTTTTGCTACCCAAACAAACCGAAAAAGAAAAAAAAAATCCAGGAAACGAAAACCGTTCAAAAAAATATTGGAAAAAAAGCCGTTGAAACAGAATATGGGAAAGGAAGTCCGTTCGATCAATATTCCCCCCCCCCCTTTTTTTTTGCTTTTAAGGAAAAAAAAACACCAGTGGGTTTCCTTTATTATTATTTATTATTCTTATTTTTTTTTCCCTTTTTTAAAGCAAATGTGTGCAACATGCACAATCCCCAAAATTCTCATCAAATATTCTTCTTAGATATTCTTAGAATATATAATATATATCTTGATCCCACAATATGAATATGCAATATCAGAGTATCGCTCTCTTATGTTTTCTGTATGTCTGTATGTCTGTCTGCTGTTATTTATTATTGTGCTGAATTCCACTGAGGGAAAAAGCCTCGATGAGCCCATCTGTTGTGTAACAGCAGTGTCGAAATATTGAACTGTGGAAATGTCTTTCTCACCTGAAACTGTTGTGTTTTTTTTGGGGGGGTTTGATGCTCAGGTGATAATGGAGGCCCCATTGTTTTGCCTGGCGATACTAGAGCGGATGATGTTTTGGTTGGAATCGTGGGCTCCTCCCATGTGTGTGGCAGATCCAACAAACCTGATGTTCACACTAATGTCTGGCCTTACGTGGATTGGATCCGAACCACTGCTGGTAACTGAAACATATCTTCTATATTTTCGTGCGCATTGCTCAGGCATCTAGAGGGGTTTTTTTTTCAATTTTTTTTTTTTGGGGGGGGATAAATCAGTAGTGGATTTCTTTCCAGTGTTTTGTGTTGAGGTTTAAATAAATAAATAAATAAATCAATAAATCAATCAAATGGTTACATGCTAAACGAGAGATATGGCTCCCACCGCTTGCTGTTGCTGGTTTTTTCGTATCAGGTTTTTTTTGCATGATGGTAGAAATTGAAGCGTTTTGAGATGTCATCTCAAAATGATTTTCGATTTCAGATATGCTTTAAGGTCTTTTTTTTCTGCATCTTTGAAATTAAGAAAATATTAAAATTAAAAAATATTAACATTACCCTTGGAGCCCAAGCGGTACCCAACTGAAGTGCAGAAAGTCAATAGAGTGTTTTGAAAATTTCGTAACCAAATGAACATAGGATTTTTGGGGCATCCTAATATACATATGTATTCTGTTTATATTTTATCTTTCATATATTTCCCCTCCCCCCTTGGAATCGGTGATGAAAAAAAACTCTGTCGTAAAACTTTTTTGAAACAATTCCTCAAAAGATTAAAAACTTTTTTATTAAGCTGCCAAACCCTTTCAAGGAATCGAGCCGTTTTTTTTCTTCTTCTTCCAGTAACTGCGCATTAAAAAAAAAAGGGGGGGTTGCAAAAAATAAAGTAAAAATATTTTTTTCAAAATGCTTTGCGACCCCTTGTTTTGCGACCCCTTTTTTTTTGGATGTTTGATTTCGCGATGCAACCTTTTCAACGCTCAGTATCGGATCTCTAGATATTGAGATACTGCAGCGAGTCGTTTTCTAAAGCAAAATCGCCAGGAACGGAATTTTCAGGGGGGAGGGGGGGGCCGTTTAATCGATCTTTAATTTCGGGTAATAAATCACAGCTCTCGCAAATTTCAGACGAGAATCGTCGAACGAGAGGACGCGGGGTGCAAAGGGAATGCGAAACAGTCGAACAAAATATGAATAGAATCCAAAGAGAATACAAATTCGTCGAGTTTCTGCTTTTGTTGTCTGGACATCAAATTCGTTGGGACGATTCCTTCGACACCAGTTGAAGCGGCACGCCACTATTGATGAGTTTTCTGAAGTTCGAGTCGACTGAGAATGCAAATGTCGGATTTCGTATTGTAAATCAGCCGCATACTGAAGCAAAAAACTCGCCGCCCGAATGTGTTGGATAAAGCGGCATGCATTGTATATGTATACAGACCGCTTATTTTTTATGTTGTTTATAGCATTATTATTATTGTTATTATTTAATTTATCTATTTATTTATGTGTCATTTTTTTTCGTGTTCCTCTGCAGGGATCTCATGAGGTGGATGCACACAAGAGAACCAATATTGACCTCAAGATTCCAAAATTAAAAACAAAAAAAAAGAAAAGAAAACGGTTATTGTGATTTTTCGAGTTAAGATCATGGCGAAGCCATGTATGGCATTTCGTCCATTTCGAAGGGCTGAAAGAAAAAATGAAAAAAAAAAAAAGGTATTTATTTTTACCAGGTTTAAATGCATGGTCTGTCATGGCAGCGATGTCCGGGATGAATGCAACAGAGAATGCTTCCGTGAAATGGGGTATAGTTTAGATAGCAATCGCAAATTGATCAGTGAATTTTTTTTTATGGTTCAAGATACTTGCACTAAAATTGTTTAGATCCCGAGAGAAGAGGAGGAAAAACAAAAAAACCCAAAAAAAAGTGTCCAATGTTTGGCAGTTTCGTTGAAGAAGTTGTTGGGCTTTCTGTGGAGGATGTTTTTTTATTGGAACTGTGCAGAGACTGGTGTAATGATAATTGCCTTCATTCCGTGTTTTTCAACCACAATCATAACTCTCTAGTGTTGGCAAAAAACCAAGTGGTTGGTTTTTTGCCAACACATGGTGCACCATCCACTGTCATGTTCTGTTGTGTCTGGCTTGTTTGAGGTCTATCGAAAGAAGAATTTACAATCCACTAAGGGATAAAATCAACTCGGCCTCCTTTCTTTTTATCATGCTCCCACAGTAGCTTCAACAGTTCACAATAAACCTCGTTGACCAAGGGTTTTTTCTTTGTATTTCCCTGATGCTCTTGGCGCTGCATTGGGATGTATTGTAATATTTTTCGTTGGCTGCTCATGTTCTCTCCATCACGAAATATATGTGGGATGCCGATTTCCCCAAAATCTTCATATTTAAAATTGAACCCAAGTGCAACAAATCCCTGTAGTCTGACATGTGGCGGATCAAGGTGTGGAAGGATAACAACCTGATGAGACAAGTTACTCAGTTTTTGATACAGAGTAAGAAAATGGATCGTACGAGATATGAGCTGCTACTGGACAGAAAGGGTGGAAAGCCAAGCAAATATGTTCGTGTCTTTTGCGTTGAGACGTTTTTCGGGTAGTTCGTTTCACCTTTTGCAACTTGCAACACCAAAAAACAAAAATGTGTCGCAATGAAAGACCTCACTCTTGCATCAGCCTCCGCGTTCCCGGCTGGAAGCTTCACCCAATAATAATCTTCCTCTTGGTACGCTATTTTGTAAAAGACCCTTTATTGTGTTTTTGGGTTTACGTGCAGCCGTCGTGAAGACTGGAACGAAGGCTTCGTCGACCTGCGTCCATCGAAATGAGTTTCAACTTCCGAGCCAAGGAGGTCTCGTGTTTTCGTGTAGCGCTCTTGCTGGTGATCGCGTTGGAAGGTTAGACCCTTGTGTTGCCGTAGCTTGCTCTCCCCAGATTTTCCGACACCCCCTGTGAGCTTCCCTGGATCATGCAGACTTGAGAAGACAATTCATGGCCACCACCTGAAGTATATCCCGCGGGTGCAGGCAAAAGATCAACGTTCTTTTCACTTCCGAAAAAGCTGCGTGTTCCTTCAGTACTCAACTGTGCCCATCCAACACCCCAAAGTAGGGGTATGCGTCAAACACGGAGGGTACCAACCAGTGCATTGATATTTGGTTTGTGTGGTCAGCGACTCCAGCACAGACAACTCCGACGTTTACCCGCAGCAGAGCGACTGCAAGAGCAACAGCTCTCGGTTCTCCGAGGAGTATTAACGCTTCACGTGCACTAAATGGCGGTGCGGCATCACTCGAGTCGATTGACGCAAACGGCGACATTGCGTATCCTTACACTGTTTCCTTGCGGAGGAGGTCCGATCTGGGATACTTTTGTACAGGGGTATTGGTAGGGAAAAGGCACGTTTTGACGGCGGCGCACTGCGTGGACTCGTCCTTGTCCGCAGCCGACGGTCGACCTGAAGTCGTCGTGGGCACCCCCTCCTCGTCAAAGACGTCAGGAGATGGGGTCCAGGTGTGTCCATCACAAGCATTGGTTGTACAATCTGGTCAAAATGATCAAGGTAGTCACTGGCTGCAGGATGCGCAAAAGAATTTTCTTCTTCCATAGGTCATTTCCACCCAAAATATCTTCATCCACCCTGACTACAGATCCAGGCGATTCCCTGATCTTGCCATCTTGGAGCTTTCAAGTGCAGCAAACCAAGCCCCTGTTCGAATCCCAACCACAACCAACTTTCGCCCACAGAATGGCAAGCTTCTGAAATCCAATGGGTGGGGACGTCAAGGCTCAAGGACAGGCAATGCCGAGATTTTGCAGGTTGCATCTGTGAAGTTCATCCATTTGAGGAGCTGCAGCGCACAATTGGGACGACGAGTGTTTCCCCATCAGATTTGCATGGGCGGAGATGGACCTGGCTCTTGTCCAGGTAGGGCCAATGGAGAATGCACATTCCAAGTTTTTTTTTGGTACATCATGGAAGAATCCACACTTTTGCAATGGGGCTGGCAAAGTGTTTGCTGTACATGTGTTCTGGATGTGCTTCCCAGGTGACGATGGAGGCCCCATTGTTCTGCGTGGCGATACTAGATCGGATGATGTTTTGGTTGGAATCGTTGGCTCCTCTCATGTGTGTGGGAAGTCTACCAAACCCGATGTCCACACAAGAGTGGCCCCCTACATCGATTGGATCAAGTCGATTGCCGGCTAGGAGACAAATCAGTGGTAATAATTGTTTTTTGTTGTCGCTGACCAGAGAGTGCAACCCTGTTAAGCTACAAAAAATATAAAATCCAAACTTTGAAGCATTGGTCTCTTTATTTTTGATTGAACTCATGCATTTATTCATGCAGCATTCGTGTTGCTTTACAGGGATCCCATACGGTGGATGCACACAAGTGAACATGGACCTCAAGATTCAATTGAAGAGAAGAAAGAAAACGTTGACTAAACCAACACATTCCTACATCCGTCTGTCATGGACACCGTCCTGGCTTGATTCAGGCCAAGTCTCGTTGCCGGGTTTCCAACGATAGATGTGCATAATATGGTGTAATGCTAATTGCCTTCTTCCAGATTCTTTACCACAATCATAGCAAGTGTTCGCAAAAGCATTAATCGATGTTTGTTTCGCAAAAGCATGCAATTGTGGTTGCTCGCTTGTCGGCAGAAAACGAACTGCCAAAACAAACATCAAAAAAAAAAAATGAAAATGGGTCGCAGCAGGAGATTTCCCCTGTTCGTCGTGAAAAGTGTGGCAATGAAAGACCTCACTCTTCCATCAGCCCGGACTCCTGCTGAAAGCGTCACCCGATAAATTTTCCTCCAGGTATGTTTTTTCGTGAAAGATTTTTTTTTGTGTGTTTGGCTTTGTGCTGCAAACGTTAATACTGGAAACGAAAACTTCGTCGGCCCGAGTCCGTCGAAATGAGTTTCAACTTGAGAACTAAAGGGATCTCGTGTTTTCGCGTGGTGCTCTTGCTGGCGATCGCGTTGGGAGGTTAGAATGTGATTTTTCTGGCCCCCCCCCAGAACTTGAAAAATATTTCTTGCACCCGAGGTGGACCACACCGTTACGGGCAAATGTTCTTTACACTTCCGAAAAAGCTCCCATCCGACATCCCCGCGACATCTCCACAGGGATTGTTCAACCACGCACCTCGGTTCTTTGAGCGTTGACGTCGAGGCCTGAATCACGGAGAGCAGTCACACTGACAATACATTTATACGCTGTGTATCGTCAGCAGCACGAGGACAGAAACCTCTGAAGCTTAGCAGCAGAGCATCTACGAAAACAATCGGTTCGCCCGCACTCGTCGCGAACGGCGTGATTGCCTATCCTTACACCGTTTCCTTGCGGAGGAGATCCGATCTGGGATACTTCTGTACAGGCGTGTTGGTGGGGAAAAAGCACGTCTTGGCGGCGGCGCATTGCGTCGACTCGATCAGAACGTTAGGAGACAGTCGACCTGAAGTCGTCGTCGGCACCCCCTCCTCGTCAAAGACGTCAGGCAACGGGGTCCAGGTGCGATGGTCAGAAGTTTCAGTGTTTACCGATTTCGTCAAAATCGTTTAGTCAGCCGCTACGGTTGGATAGATTGATTTAAGCGATGTAAACCTTGCTGGCTTATGGTTTTCCTTTATCTTTTATCTCTTTTGGAATCATTTTTACACTCAAGAATTTCTTGTTCTACCCCCCGATGCTATATGCTCTGGCCTGGCATGTCTTTTAATATTTTATGCTATATTTCTCTTTGCGATTCAACAGGTTATTTCCACCCAAAATGTCTTCATCCACCCCGGCTACAAATCCAGAAGGTTCCCTGATCTTGCCATTTTGGAGCTGTCCAGTGCAGCAAACCAAGCCCCTGTTCGAATCCCGACCTCCACCAGCTTCCTTCCACAGCATGGGAATTTTCTGAGGTCCATGGGGTGGGGGCGGACTGGCTCAAGCACAAGCAATGCTGAAATTATACAGGTTGCATCTGTGAAGTTCATCCATCCCAGAATCTGCTGGGCACGATTGGGACGACGAGTGTTTCCCCATCAGATGTGCATGGGGGAAGGTGGAGCTGGATCTTGTCCAGGTAGGGCCAATGGAGGATGCACAGGCCAAATGAGGTGCAATATGAAAGAAAGCTTGGGGTGAATCGTGAAAGAATCCGCACATGTGCTATGGGGCTGCATGTGCCAGATAAGTATGACATACAGTGTGTCAGTACCAACACCACCAAGCCTGTGGAAAGTTGCTGTGAAGAATGGAAGCGGCTGGCAAAGTGCTTGCAGTAACATTTTTGGAAATGCTTCCCAGGTGATAATGGCGGCCCCATTGTTTTGCCTGGCGATACTAGAGCGGATGATGTTTTGGTTGGCATTGTGGGCTCCTCTCATGTGTGTGGGAAGTCCACCAAACCTGATGTCCACACAAGAGTGGCCCCATACATCGATTGGATCAAGTCGATTGCCGGTGAGGGGACTTGTTTGTTATTCATGTACAGCTCTGTTTTTTGTCTTTTGTTTTTCCCCAATCTTCAATCTCTATATATGTACTGTTTCTGCCCCCCCCCCCCTTCCCGCACCACCGCCACTCAAAGAGCATACAAATAAGTCTTTGTGCAGGTGGGTGGGTGGGTGGGTGGGTTTCTGTTTTTTTAATTCATCTTTGTATTTTACCAGAAGCCCGCAAGCTTTCCATGACAGACAAAGATTTACCAACATCAATATAAAGTTGGGTCCAGTCGGAAAGAACAACTGCCCCTGCTGTGATCATACTATTCTCCAGCAACTACCTTGATTTTTTTTTCATTTTTAATTATTTTCACTTTTTACAATTTTTTTCTTTTTTTTTCAAGCTGCGATGTGGTTCATGAAGGTTGTAAGCATGAAAAAGTTCCTTTTTGGCTTTTCTGTTTTGTTTTGCAGGCTGAACGCTTTATTCTTGAAACTTCACCTGAATCCTCTTTTCGAGTTCGACTTTCTGAGAATTTATTTCCTCTCCGAGGATGGCATCAGCAAAACCTTGCATATTTTAGTAGTTCGACATACATTGTCGACAATTGACAGGAGCTCCATTCCTGTCTTATTTAAAAGGAATTACTTATTTTGCTCCCTCATGACTGATGGAACCTTTCAACTTGACAGCAGACAGGTGTCAAAGTGAAAGCAACACATGCATTGAGTATTAGTCTTTTTTTCCTCTCCTGGTTGCATCCACAACTGGCGTATAGTTTTTTAGCTGCCATGCTACTGTGAGCGCCAAAGTGGTAGATGAGTGAAATGAGGCAGTAGTGGACGAAAGGAAGTGGTGCTGTGTAACGTGGGGTAGTGCGATAGTGAGGGAATCTTGTGGACAGTTTCGATTAGTCGTGGGAAGGTATAAAGTTCGACAGGGAAACTTGTAAACAAGAGACAGCGAACGTTTGTTCGCGTTGAGATAGTCTGCGCTCGAGTTTTATTACATGGTTTCGGAGCTATAATCGGTCTATTCAGTCGTTTAAAGTTCGCACGCTGGCTCGCTTAGGCGTTGAACTCGAAAAGCTCGACCTCGAACTATCCTTCAGCGATAGTTCGTTTGCAACCGCAAAAGGACAGCGAACCAGCGAGGACGCAGATACGCACTCTCACGACTTGGCACAAGGACGTGCTACTTCAGACACGTCGAGTGTGACAGACCTCGGCAAGCAAGCTAAGTGGCGTAACACGCCTTGGTTTGAAACTGACGAACACCTTTTTTTTCCGGACATATCGCGTCCTAGGAAGGACCGCAGGCACGACATGGCTGACGTTGAAAAGATACAGAGAGTGACGAAATGGACAAGGGAGACGGCAGACTGGCTCGTCCCGTATGCCGAGGTCACAGAGGAAGAGACCACGGAGAGAGCACGTGTCATTCTTAAGCACGTTGCGCCGACCACACATGAAGGACGCGCAATCTACAAAATGATCACTAATGCGCTGAAGGCTACAGAGTGGTTTATTCAGGACCCAGACAATCCAGAGCGAAGGATTCGACTGACTGACGAGGAACGCATAGAGACTGCGTGCTGGGATTCTATCAAGGCTAATCTAAACAATCTCCTTCCAACGGAGAGTATTCTCAGTCCAGAACAAAGGATCTTGTCGTTGAAGAAAGAAAAAGGGGAGTCCTTGTTGGCGTTCACGAGCAGGTTCAAGACTGTCTGTGACGAATATCCCCATGTGGCTCCATCGAGAAAGCTGCAGTTGTTACTAAACAAACTGCCCACGGATGTTCGAAATACATTAGCGGGATATGATATCCTGCAGACGAGTCTCGACCAAGTCATCCAGGTTGTTCGCAGAAGAACGGATTGGTTACTCGCTGGAAATTTGAGTGATAAAGGAGTCGAGGATGCTATGGAGATCGACGCTCTGGAGTTGAGTAAGGGAAGTGTTTCGGCTTTGGAAGGAACTTCGTCGCATGTGGATACGCTGAGACGCGTGCCTATTTCCACGCTCAAACACTATGTTGCTGATTTCGCGAAACGAGATAAACGCTTTCGTTCGTTTTTGACCTATCTCGTGAAAAGCCAAGGTACTGGAGAAGGAGGGGAAAAGGCACGCCCATTCACTCGTCAGCGTTCAAAAGGAGGTCGTGGTGACAAACAGCCTGGGATATTTCACGTGGATACTGACGACGCCACGAAGGATGACAAAGTTGACGAGTATTTTGAGGACGATATTTTCGCTGAAGAAGATCCTATGGCAGAGGAAGGTGAAATAGTGAATGTCGCCATCGCTGACGAAATGGACAAGGCAGGCATCAATTTCGCAAGCTCGCTGTTATACTGCCCAGTGGTTTTGAATGATCGCGTTACGATGAATGGACTCGTCGACACTGGTGCATCTATATCGATTATCTCCTCCCGCACCTTGAAGCGAGCTGGGTCTGAGTTGAAAGTTGACATGGCGCGCTCAGCTATACGCTGTTTTAACCAAACCACGTTGCAGGCGAAAGGAGTTGCGGAGATGCACGTGACCCTGGGAAAGAAAACCATGTTGCATGAGTTCATGGTTTGTGATGAGGTTTCGCATGATCTGCTGGTGGGCAACGACTTATTGAAGCGATTTGAGTGCAGGATTAATCCAGCGAAAGGTTTAATCGAGATGAGTCGACAAACGGCAGTGCAGTGTTTGGCTGTTCGAGGCGAAAACACATATACCAAAGGCGTTGAGGCAAAGGAGGTTGCACCCACGACAGTTACGATCCAGGCTACAGAAAGAGGAGTGGTGGAACCAGTGCAGCGAGGCGAGAATGTTTTTATTCCAGTGGGTCGTTCTTTCGTGATCGCATCTAAAGCCTCTCGCACTTTCATACTGCCGTTTCGCGCAGACCGCAGTATCCCTGTTTTCGACTCTGGACGCATGCCTATCGGCCTCCTCACATCATCGTCGCTATGGGAAGCGGGAAAACCTCTTAAGGTAACGGTTTTCAATGCTTCGAGCAGGGCAGTTCACGTTGGCAGTCGCACTGCTGTGGTTGGATTGTCGGTGGGTGATTTTCGATTTCAAATTCAATTAGCTCATCAGGACAGTAAACGCATTCGGTGCGTTTAATGGAGCAATAAATGATGGAAATAAAGACTCAGAAATGGATGTGAAGAGTTTGTTATTATCACACATTCAAAAAAAATATGCTGAGCTTTTTTCACAGCCCATCGGGAAATTTAATAAGGAGACAGTTGAGGACATGCCTTTTATTTCCTCGGATTCTTTTTCTAACTTTCGCCAAAGAGATTTGACTGGGCGTTTTTTTGAAGTAGTGAAACGTGAAGTGGCAGAATGGGTTAGCTTGGGGCTGGTAAAGAAGGTGTCTTTTACACCTAGGGTGATGACTCCTTTAGTCGTCGTTCCTAAACCCCGCAGTCAAAAACTGCGGGTTTGTTTTGATTTCAGGATGCTTAATGCTAGCATTAAGCAAGTTTATTCACCTCCACTGGATAGAGGGGCTATTTTGAAACGAATGCAAAAAAAGAAAGTCTTTTCACAGCTAGACATAGCCTCTGCCTTTATGTGCATTCCTATTTCTGATGGAATAGCCACATACTTTGGTTTTGAGTTCGGAGGTCAAAATTATGTGATGACAAGGCTAAAAGAAGGCTATCACAATAGCATGCATTACTATATGCGTGCTATGCACTTTACTTTGGCGAAAGTGCGAACCAAGCTACCGCCAGGAGTCGAACTGCATGCATATGTTGACGACCTGGCGTTAGCCACTGACGATCTGGCGACGCATCGCGTCGCGCTGGACATTTTACTGGATGAACTCCATAAGGATGGCTGGAGTCTCCAACTCGAAAAGTGTGAGTTTTTTAGTTCTTCTATCTTTTTTCTTGGCGTGCATGTGAGTTCCACTGGTTTCAAAATGGATCCTCAAACGCTTAATAAAATCGAGGATCTTCCTATTCCTCAAAACAAATTTGATTTGCGCGGTTTCTTTGGGTTGATGAATGGGTTAGCGAGTTTTCATCCGTTTTTGCATCGCACAGTTGCGCCACTGAAGTGTTTTCGATCGGCTGATCCAGTGGCTTTTCAAACTGATGATTTTCGTTCTTTGTGGCAGTCGTTGGTTTCTTCGTTGACTAATAAACTCTGGGGCTTAGATTTTTTTGACCACGCCTCTAAGGAGCCGATGAAAATTTTTCTAGACTCTTCCAGTGTTGGGCATGGGGCTATTTTACTGCAGGGCGAACGAATCATTCAGTTTTGGAGTTCGATAAACTCCCGTTCGTGGTCCTCTAGCAATCATGCGGAATTAGATGGTTTTTGCAAAGCAGTGGCTGCTTTTCAGCCTTTTTTAGTCGACCGTCCTTTTTCGGTTTTCACCGATAATAAAGCTGTTCTTGGGATTTTTAATCCTGAGAATCATTCGCCGTTTGTATTACGGCGCTTGGATGATATACAATCTTTGTGTATCTGTCCTTTTTCTGTGGAGCACATTGCTGGTGCGCACAATGTCCTGGCAGATGTGTTGTCGCGTTATGAGTATTTCGCAGGAAAGCGTTCTGCCGCTTCTCATGATGCGGCTGCAGTGGATTTGACCTCGCCTTCTCCTATTCCTACGCCATGGCTGGCTTCGCTGTTGACTGATGCGTATACCGGTCCTGTGTGGCGTTTGCTGACCACTAATGAGGTGGACGGATGGCTGTTGGATACTCGAGTGGAAGAGGTTCGCCCGCAATTTCGTATTCAGGAGGGTCGTTTGCTCAAATTGTCCAAAGTCGGCACCTGGCGTTTGATGATTCCTAAGCAATACGCCCCTGCTCTGTTAAAGAAAGCACATGATGATCTGGGACATAGTAATCGTGCTTTAACTGAAGAACGACTCGCTGCTCGCTATGTTTGGGATGGAATGCATCGCGACATCAAGCAGTATGTCGACTCCTGTGAAGAGTGCCAGCGTTGTCTCAAAATCGCTCCCACAGCGGAATTGCGACCAATCAAAGAGATGGAGCCTTGGGGACTGGTGGGCTTAGATTTTATTGGCCCATTACCCCAAAGTGGTGGCTGTCGGTATATTCTCGTGGCGATCGACTATGCCACGCGATGGCCAGAAGCTAAAGGAGTGGAGCTGGCGGACAGTAAGACGATCTGTGCATTTTTGGACACTCTGCGATTTCGTTTTGGAACGCCCAGGCGCATTATTACAGACAATGCGCCAGCATTTGTGAGTGAACAGGTCCAAGCCTATTTAGGTGACCATGGAATAGGGCGGCTGGAAATTTCAGCTTATTCGCCTAAAACAAATGGGTGTGTCGAGCGAATGAATCAGACGATTATGAATGCGCTGAAGAAAAGCTGCTTGGGACAAGGGCATGAGTGGGAGAATCATTTGGAACGTGTGCTTTACGGGATACGCACACAGCGCAATGCTACTACGCAGATGACTCCTTTTGAAGTCATGTATGGGTTCAAGCCGCGAGACTGGATGGATGATGCAGTCACCCAGGAGATTTTAGAACAGCAAGAAAGTACTTCGACAGTTCTCAGGCCTTCGCGATTGGAAGACAATCGTATACTGGCGAATCAACAAATGACTAAGGCGCAGTCGAAAATGCGGTCGTATTATGATGCTACAAAACGCGGGTCGCAGAGAAAGGAGTTTCGATTGGGTATGGCTGTTTTACTTAAAAACGAACGAGGTCAAAAGAATAGCAAATTTGCAGGTCGCTGGAAAGGCCCATTTAAAATAGTCAGTGATTATGGGTCTGGGATTTTTTTATTGGCAACACCTAAAGGTGCACTGCTGAAAGGCTTAGTGCACCATGATCGATTGATTCGATATGAGAAAAGGGACGAAAAAGGAGTTTAGCACAAAAGAAGCGTGTGAGCGCCAAAGTGGTAGATGAGTGAAATGAGGCAGTAGTGGACGAAAGGAAGTGGTGCTGTGTAACGTGGGGTAGTGCGATAGTGAGGGAATCTTGTGGACAGTTTCGATTAGTCGTGGGAAGGTATAAAGTTCGACAGGGAAACTTGTAAACAAGAGACAGCGAACGTTTGTTCGCGTTGAGATAGTCTGCGCTCGAGTTTTATTACACTACCCTTTCATGTGATAGCTCCCGAGATTATGTATAATAAAAAGTAATAAATAACATATTTTTGCCTGCTGCAGCACAAACAATCGATCAATAATAATTGCAAAACAGCAAAAAGGAGGGCACAATGCCAGACAACCCCCATGATGCCAGACAGGCACACATATAGAAACAAATCTATCCACAGATTTCGGATAAAAAATAATGACCGGAAAATTTTATTTTATTTTATTTACTTATTCATATATATATATATATATATATGTATATATATTTCTGTAGCAAATGAAGAACCTACCGTATTGTGGGCTTTCTACAATGTGGATTGGTCCAGTTCAATTCACATCCTTTTCTGTGAAAGTGACAGGTTTATTATTTTAGCTTTCAATATTTGTCCAATTGTAAAGAGAACACACTTGACCAACCTCACATTTTCCTGTCAAAATTTGCAGCAACATTGGCTGCAACTTTTTCTTCTTCCTGACAGGCCGTTGCGAGCTGTTAGGTTTTTTCTTGAAACATCGATTTCGGTCGACTTTTCTTATGGTATGTTGTTTTCTTCCATAATGCTACATGCTTTGCCCTGGCATATTATGTTAAAGATTCTGTCAGTTTGGATTTGCAATTTCTTCCCTGGCTTTCTTTGGGTGGACGCATTTTCGAACAGTCAGGGAATTCATGAGCAATTATACTTTGCGACAAGCTTTGGCACGGTTTCAACGAGTGCGACGGAGGGGGTCACGTGATATCTGGCGCTCGTTTGGAAGGGTGGTTGCACCCGCTTCCCATGCACTTGGCAAGACAACCACCATCTGACCACATTGGCGAGGCCGTTTTGCTTTCAAAGCATACCTTTCTCGGCCTTTTGGCTAAGATCAAGTGTAGTTCTGTTCTTATCAGTTTGATCGCTGATATGGGATTCAAGGAATCCCTTCGACGATTAACCTGATTTTTCATGGGGTGCGAGATTAACGGGCGCTTGCGCCCGCCCTGCACGGCATAGTCACGGTTCTCCACTACCACTGCGATTGTGCGCTGGCCTCGTTCGGGTTCGATTCCTGAAGCGCTACTACTCTCAACTTTCTATCCAATACCCCTCACAATACTGCAAACAAAAGTCGCTTCCGCCGCCACAACAAACCTCCACCAGACTCCTTTTCCTGGAGAAGCGCGTTATTATCGCTCTGTGTTTGTTTTTGTTTTTTTTCCCCGCGTGGTGCACTAACCAAGCAGGATGAAAAACATTCGCAGGCCACTTGGCTGGCAACGTTTTAGGAACAACCATCTTGAAGAGCATGCTCTTTGGGTTCCGCGGGTGCCTAACAAGCACCTCGTTACGCGAGAGCCCGAGCTTGGAAATAAGAAAGGAAAAAAAAAGAAGTGAATGTGGCCCACTGGCGTATTTTTCGACACCACATCTGTAAACCGATGTGGTGCCATACGGTGGCCCCGGGCGTTACTATCCCGAGCTTCCGAAACCCCGTCGACCTGTTGACACTGGTCGGGGTTTTCGCACCACCAATATTAACACTTGATAACAAAACCTAATCTGAATCTGATCGATTATCAATTAAATCTTGATCCAATGATCTATTTGAATTAAAGATCTCACAAAAAATATATATATCTAAAACATAAAAAAACATTCGTGAATTTTTAGTAAGAATTGAACATAATCCGAGCCTCTTAAGGAGAAAATGGGGGCATACCGCAGAATAAAAAATTGTTTAAGTTAAAAAAGAAAAATTTAAAATTAAATATAGGAACGAGAATAGCAAGGGTAACGCCAACCACATCGAAAACTATGGAATCTGGAACCTTTTCAACATGGCCACAGTAATTCTGTGACCTTGAAATTCCACACACCCCCAAAAGTTGAGAAGTGACATCAAAAAACGGAACGATGAGACTTGTCGATTGGGAATGCCGACCCCCTAGAAGCTGTCAATGCGTTTCGAGGTGCTCCGAGGTGTGAACAGAGCTTTCCAAGGTTACGTTCCATAGTCAGAGGTACGATAGCTTCTCTGTCTGCATTTTTTTGTAAAAGACGGTGTGACGGAGCTAGAAAGAACATGGCAGATGTACTGCCACCAGATGTAATGATTATTCCGATGATAATTCGGAAGAATGGAATTGCCAACTCACACTGATAAACAGTCGTATTTTACGCTGCTCTATGTGAGACCTGGTGGTTCGTACGTCGGGTTCAATTCCTGACGAGGTCGATGACATAGGAAAAGTTGTATATTGATACGCTGGAAGATATCGAATAGCTGGCACGCCAACCCATGGCTAGCGCAGAGTACTAGGAGTCTTACTGCCGGCACTGTCGTTTTATGACATCCGAGGTATGACTTCTACGAAACGTGCGGCTGGGAACACAAGGAGCCAGCGAAAACACTATGGATTCCAGCGAAACGGATACAACTCCCTACGAAAAGCGATCTTTTAGGCGATACGCACGACTGGCAGTCGGGTCGCTAGTCGACCCCTGTCGTGACGCCGAACTCGCGGCCAGCACACATGCGCTAGCGCTAGAACCGGCCGCGAGTATAAATATCCCACAGAATTCTGATAGAGAACAGACAGAACTCGGTGAATACCTCGTTTACTTCTTACTTCGGACATCTATCTATAGGAGGACTCTCTTATCGAGACGGACTTAAGGAAAGCTTCGCGACTTACCTTAAACGGGAATCCCGATCGGACGAGGTACTTCTGGCCAAAGATAGCATCATCCAAGGTTTTCTGAAGTACGCTTTTGAAATGGGATACACCATCCCTTCTCTTTCTGTAAAAATATTCTCTTGCTATTATTCTTGTGTCTCTGAGTGTCTTTATTCAAAATAAGATTGTTTCTGATCAAACTTTGATTCTAGAGGAAAAGGAGTGGAGTCAGAATAGTAAGAGAAGGTGCTGCCCTTCTCTTAGGAGGTTTTTCTCCACTCAGAGGAGCCGACCTCTCCTCTGAGTGTCTCCTTTCGTTTTTTTGGTGTTTGCATTTTATGTTTCTCTCTTTCTCCAGCTCAGTTTCCAGAGTCCTCTTAGGCCATGGTCTCTTAGCGACCATCCTCCAGAGGACTCCACTTTCTGTCTCACTCTCGGGAGCAAGGCCCTCTTAGCGGGTGTCTCCGTCGACTTTGACTCGTGTCGCGTTCAGATGCCTGGTCTTAGGCTTTTCGTTGTTATGGGGAATCGAGACTGTGACTCTCGGATGGTGATGATTGTTAGCGCGACTGGTCTTAGCCGACTTCTTAGGTGACGATAGTTTCAGTGCGTCGCAGTTTAGATACCAAGTTTTTTTTGGATAAGACATTCAGCGTCGGCGTAGTCCGACTCCGTTGCCGTAGACAGACTCTGCGGTAGTTCAGTACAACTCTACCTTCAGTCGCGGCGCGAATGAAGAATTAGTAGTTGTGCCGAATGCGTTTTCTGGTTTCGGAGCGTTGCGAGCTTCGGACATGTTAGGAATATGGGCCCACTAACATTGCAACAAAGTTCTGTGCAACACTGTTTACTCTGGTGATCACCTCTCGTAAAAGAGAAAGCGCTCCAGAAATTAACACAAGTGTAAAACATTGTAGGAACAATGGTTGGAGCAACTTCTGCTGATAAGTATCGTGCCCCTAAGCTCGAAAAGTTTGACGGAAAGAAACCTCCAGCGGCAGAATGGTTCAAGACTGTGGAAGCAACAGCCACGGCGCAGAACTGGCCTGCCCGTTCCAAAGTGAGCAGGGCGAAAGCGAACCTCACTCACGGTGCAGCCCTTTGGGCGGCTGCTCTCCCAGAAGATATGACCTGGGAAAACTTTAAAAAGAAGTTTATGAAAAGGTGGCTGGGGGCCACCGATGATTTGATGAGCGAGCTAACAAGGCGTTGCCAACGGTCTACGGAGACAGTCGAAGATTTCGCGGACGCCCTTCGTGGCTTAGCTGAGGATATCACTGATATTCAGACCGCGACACGCACTGACGGCGCCACCCCGATTGCCCTGAACGACGAATTTCTCCGTCACATTTTTCAGGCTGGAATACCATCGAAGATAAGGGATGCTATAGCCCCACTTCAGCATCAGAACTTTGAGGAAGTGGTGACGGCTGCAAAGGCAGTTGAGGGAATAGGGCTGAGTAAGAAAAGGAAAGCTCCAGACAGCACTGATTCAGATTCAGACACAGAGAAGAACACTGGACAGACCACAGACTCAAAAGAAGAAAAGCTTCTGAATAAAGTGATGCACAAGGTTCAGAAAGTTATGGAGGGACATATGCACAAGATCTATACAGCCCTCCCAGCTCCAGAGGAAAGGCTGCTGGAATGGCGACAGAAAGTCAATGGGGGAGCTTCAGGAAAGAAGGGAGGAAGGAATCAGACTTATGAAGGCCAAAGACCCAGGGGTTATTATAGTCCTTTACTGAACAAGGATCTGAACCTAGGAGAATGTTGGCACTGTGGGGTACCAGGTCATAGATGGGGAAGATGTCTTAAGAGAAAGGCGGGAGTAACCTACAGCCTCCAATACAGAGCAGGCAATACCCCTTTGGTTGTACAGGCGAACCCCGACCAAGGGAACTCCAAGTCTCAGGGTCCCCAAATGAATATGGTAGAGGGGAAGACCTCTGGAGGGGAGAACAAATATAGGATGGGGAATAAGCATGCTTTGATAGATGCTCAGGCATTCCTGGACAGGACAGAGTTACCTGTCCCCCTCAAAACATTCATGTTTTATTCCCCTGAACTCAGGGAGGCCATCAGAAGGGAGGCAGACCTGATGACTTCAGTGGATGCTGGGGTAACTCAACCCCTCCACTTCGAACCGGAAACCTCTGGCCAGGAGGATGAAGACAAGGAGGTGGGCATGCTGGAGGTGGATACACTTCAGAGGGAAGCGGCCTCCAAGAACACCCCAGCAAAATGCACCATCAAAATCAAGGGGGAGGCACTGGAGGCAGTGGTGGACACGGGGGCCAGCCACAGCTGCATCTCCAGAGCCACGGTGGAGAAGCTTGGCCTGGTGGGACAGGTCCAACCCTCCGAATGGGTTTTTAGGACAGCCAGTGGGGAGATAGCCACCTCTCTTGGGTATCTCCCAAAAATATTTGTCAACATAGGAGGAACAGGCTCCCACAACTCTTTTATGGTGACAGACACAGACACCTGCTGTGTCCTGCTGGGGATAGACTTTCTTAAGTCAATCAGGGCCATGATAATGCTGGGACCACAGCAGATATTCTATCACAAGGGCAATGGGAAGATGGGGGCCATCTCTCTTAGGACAGAGGAGAAGCAAAGCCCAGGGACGGAGGAGGAAGTCCAGACTGCAGCCGGGAAGAAAAGGAAAGGAGAAAACTTGACCCCGGAGAAAAAGGTCAGGTTCAACCCCACCACCGAGACCATTCCAAAAGAAGCACCACACAGTCCTCTGCCATCAGGATTCGGACCAAGGAGTACTCCAGCTACAGGGGTACAGAAAGATGGAGGAAGAGAAGGGCCCTCCCAGGATTTTCATTAGGGCCAGAGGTCAGGCCTGGTGATCTCAGGGGTGTGGCCACAGGGCTGCACAGGTTTACTACTAGAGGGGTGACACCTCCAGAATCCATCCTGGTGTCACAAGAGGAGAAAGGAAAAACCTTTGCTGACTTAAATATAGGGGATAGTTTGACGAGAGATGAAAGGAGGGCAGTGGAAAAGCTTTGCAAGTCTAGGAGGGAGGCCTGGTCTCTAAGTGAATACGAGATAGGCTCCTTTAGAAATCATAGTTACAAGATCGAAACTGGTACAGCTAGGCCTGTGGCAAAGAGGCAATATAGGGTTAGTGAATTCCAGAAGGGAGAGATAGAGAGGCAACTAGAAGGGTTATTAAAAGTAGGGGTAGTTAGACCCAGCCCAGGGTCACCTTGGTCTTCACCCACTCTCCTGGTCCCTAAGAAGGCACCAGGAAAATGGAGGTGGTGTGTAGACTTTAGAGATTTGAATGATTTGGTGGAGGCAGATCAGTACCCTCTGCCATTGATAGATGAATTGCTAGATGGGCTGGGAGGTAGGAAGTTTTATTCTAGTTTGGACCTTAGGTCAGGGTATTGGCAGTTGCCCTTAGCTGAGGAGGATAAGGGGAAAACAGCTTTTAGGACCTCCTCAGGGTTATATGAATGGGTTAGGTGTCCTCAGGGACTCAAGACTATGCCAGAGGCCTTTCAGAGAGTTATGGACTCTTTGTTTGGCCACCTGGAAGGAGTCCAGGTCTACCTGGATGACATAGTCATCTTTAGCCACACCTTCCAAGAGCATTTGGAAACTCTGAAGAAGGTGTTAGATATTCTGGAGAGGGAGGGGGCTAAGCTGTCCATAGAAAAGTGCTTTCTATTCCAGGAGGAGATAGAATACTTAGGACACCACATCACTAAGGCTGGATTTAGCCCTCAGGAGGACAAAATGGCCTCCATAGCAAAGCTGAAGACTCCTACTACAGTCACCCAAGTCAGGTCTTTCTTGGGGCTTACTGGATACTACAGGAGGCATGCCCCAGACTATGCAAGAAGAGCAGGAGCTCTCACAGAGCTCACTAAGGAAGGAGTCCCTTTTCTCTGGACCTGGAGATGTGAATATTCATGGAGACTGCTGAAGAAGATGCTGACTACAGCCCCAGTGGTGACAACTCTCAGGAGGGAAGGGGAGGTGTTCGTGTGCACCGATTGGAGTCAGTATGCTATAGCTGGAATACTGGGCCAGGTTCAGGAAGGACAGGAGAAGGTAATAGCTTATTTCTCCAAAAAGAATAGTCAATCAGAAGCTAGGTATGCCCCTAGCCAGGGGGAGGCCATGGCTGTGATCAAAACTATCAGGAAATTTAGTTATTATCTGACAGGGAGGGAGTTTACTGTCTTTACTGACTGTGGAGCCTTGTTTTGGCTAATGGGTTCTAGACACCTGAGCAATATGATGGCCAGGTGGGTCATAGAGTTACAGGGGTATAAAATTAAGGTGGTCCATAGACCTGGGAAGTTTCATGTCAATGCAGATGCATTGTCTAGACTAGTTATGAATAGAGAAAAGAAAAAGGAGGCACAGGGTCTGCCTACAGTGTCAGATCATCTGCCTTTGGGGAGGAAGCTGAGTTAGTAGGGTCTAGGAATAAGAGAAAGACTAGTCTAGGGGAGGACTAGTGGATGGCAAGGTTTGGTGGAATTTCTGGGACAGAGTCGATCAGGAGGCACAAGACGGGGGGATAGAAAAGATAAAGGTTAAATCCAAGAAATCTCCTGTAGAGGAAAGGGCCTCTGGGAGGAAACAAGTCCTGCTCAGGATTCTTAAGGGAGAAGCAGGCAGGGAAGAAGTAGATCGAGATAAGTTTCTCAGAGAACAGAGCAGAGTTCAGTAAACGGGAATTAGAAGTTCGAAGAGGAGAGGAAAGAAATGGATGCAACCCAAGCCGCCGCCCTTGCGCACATCATCGCTGTTTTGCTGGAGCTACTGGTGGATATGGAGGAATATGAGGAGGAACTGCGACACCGTCTGCTTGTGGGAGAGTTCCGGATGAACACAAGAGCAGGCAGGGAAGCTCGGATGAATGTCTCCAAACTCGCTCAGTACACGGAGACACTGATGACTTTGCGAGGACTGTTAGACCAGTTTCGGTCAGGTGTTCCGATTGGTCCAGGCCCTCTTAGGCCCCCGAGGCAGCAGATAACAGCGATGTTGGCCCAACCTATCGGGAACGCTGGAGGACAGGGAGGTGGAGGGGGTCCATCTAATAACCCTGCTGGCCTGCCGCGCTTTTACCCAGTGGCACGGGTAGAGGCCAGGTTCGAGGAGAACGGTGATGGCGATATGCAGGAGGTGCCTCCGGAGGAGCCGATAGTGGTGTACTCCTCAGGGGAAGAGGAGAACACTAGAGATGTGGGGGCACCAGGCCCCAGTGGTTAAGGGATGTTTTTAGTGGCAGTTTGAGTGTGTGGATGTTAGCCTGGTATGCAGGTGGAAAAGTTGAAGTCATGTCGGGGTTGGGAAGTGGTTCTGTAAGCAGGATTCTGCATTTTTCTTAAAGTGATATAAGTTATCTCAGGAATAGTTAAGACTCCTGGAACAAATGAGTTCCACCTCTTAACAGAACACCAGTCTGAGTTTCTTTCAATCTACACTGAAAAACAGAAAACCACTCTGCTCACAGCCGGTCAATCTCTAAGATAATTAAAGAAGGTCTGAGGATTAGAAGTAATCCCAGACAAAACGTTCAGATTCTGCAGAGATCAGGTATCCTGAAAGAGGGGACTCTCAGAATGGAGGACTACAGTCTCGGGTAAGACTGTACACACTTTGATTTATTTTAAATCAATCCCTGTGAGGACCTCATACACTAAGTCGAAAATGGTGTGGTGTTTGATCCAACCTAGAAGTTAAGGTCACTTAAGAGGAAAAGTGCCCTTTCCCATAAACAGGACTGATAGTTCAAACTCTGGGATTAAACAACTGCATGTTAACTGGACTAAGAGATGACCTCTAAAGCTTACAGCTCTCAGCCAGCTCACAGGCCAACTGTTACAGCTGTTTCAACCTGGAGGATTTTGTATTTAAGTGGAAACCCTTATTAACTAGAGGAGAGGGCAAACTTTGCTTTATCTACCCAGGATAAGCAACTTAAAGCAAAAGGATACCGGAGCTAAGAGGCTCTAAGTACAGACGTAAGGCATTTAAGTCGAGAAGGAAGTATACAGATGCGGAAGTATGACATCTGGAGGGACCCTTGCACCCTGAGTCTTTTGCGGAAAGACTTTGTGAAGTTTGCTGGATATTCCAGCCAAGAAAAGGCAGCGGCTAGGAAAAAGGAGGCTAGGTATATGTGGGATTCGGAAACAGAACGAATGTTTCTGCAGGACGCGGGAGGAGATAAAAGGAGGGAGGTGCCAGTGGAGGCTAGGAGACAGGAGCTAATTATGGAGGCACACATAGCAGTAGGACATGTGTCTGTGAAGGGAACTCTGGAGAAGCTCAGGGAGCACTACTTTTGGTATGGGATGGAAAAACAGACAAAAGAAACTTTGGGGAAGTGTGAGACCTGCCAGGAGATCAGGCCAAAGTTTCTGATACAGCCTAGACTGCTCCAGACCCCAGCTGGCCTTCCGTTTTATCAGTGGGGGATGGATACCTTTTCCGTTAGGATGCCTGACACACAGGCTTTAGTGCATATTTTAGTAGTGGTGGACTATTTTACAAAATGGGCTGAGGCTGGAATAGTGGATGCAAAGAGTCCAATTTTTATAGCTCAGTTTCTCTTCCAGAACATCATCTGTAGGTTTGGGGTTCCTAGATTCTTCCTGTGTGACAATGGGACAGAGTTTAAGGGTTTAGTGTTAGATTTATGCAAGCAAGAGGGGATAGAGATTAAGAACACTAGTCCGAACCATCCCAGAACGAATGGGCTGGCGGAGAGATTAAATCAGACCCTGAAACAGGGAATAGTGGGTAGGCTAAAAGAAAAGCAGGCAGAAGAGACACCCACCACAGGTGCACTCTTATTTTCAGTCAAGGATTTACAGGGGGCTTTATTGGACAGTCTTAGAGACTATAATAGCAGGGTAAAAGAAACAACAGGGTACAGCCCTTTTGAATTAGTATATATTAGGAGGCAGGTGAATAAAAGGGATTGGGCAGCTTATCAATTAGGACAACAACTAGAGGAGTCTCAGGGAGATTTAGGGGAAGGATCCCAACCTCAGGGAGGAGGCTCTGGATCCCAGACTTTAGCTGAGAAAAGGGAAGAGGCACTTTTATTAGATCCTGTGATCCAGGAACTGCCAGTTCTGATCTCAGATAGGGAGTTAAAAGAGCTGAGTGAATTAAGAAAAAGGATGGAAGAAAGAGCTAAGGAATCAATAGGAACAGCTCAGTATAGGCAGCAGAGGAACTATGGTGAAAAACTTAAAGAAAAAGAAAGAATAGAAGCTCTTAAAATAGGGGATTCGGTTTTAGTTAGAATTAAGACTTCTAAGAAGCTAGTGGTTAAAGCTCAGGCAGGATTTCGAATAGAGGAAATAGATAGAACAGGAGTTAGAGTTAAGGTCTCTAGGGGTACTCGACAGAGCCGGTGGGTGGCTCTAGAGGATGTCGCTGTACCCGTAGGAGAGCCTAGTACTTAGGAGAGTACTTTAGGAGAGTTTTACGGAGAAGCTTGGACCAAACTACTAGCGAGATATCCAAGAATAGAGAACAGTAGCGAGTGAGACGGGTTTTAAGGAGTGTCTTCGGGAGGTCAGGGATAAAGTTCTAAAAAAATATTTCGTTAAACGACGAAGACTTCGAAGGAAAGAATGGCAGGAACAATGTCCGAACAGCAGCTGAACGAGTGCATGGCGGCTGAAGTGCTCCGCCTTCGGACGGAATTAGAAAAACAAAGAGTGGAGGTTACTAGACGGCTCAAACGGGCCTTCACAAACGAAACCACCGCTGGGAGGACGGCGAGAGAGTTACTCAGGCGCCAGAAAATCGCTCTACTGAGTAACTTAGAGAGTTTGGGGAGGATAGAAGACTTTCAAAGTCGACTGCGGAAAACCCAAGGGGAAGAGGAAATTCCGGAGGAGAGACTGCAGGAGGTGGTTCGCGAGAGGTCTAGGACTTCTGGGTGGCGACGACAGGATTCGAACCAAAAACGGCGGCTGGAAGTCGTGGGTGACATGCACGAGCAGGAGATTAAGCGAGCGAGAGGAGAGGAGAGTGAGAGCGATGGGTTCGAAGTAACTGATAGCGAGAGTGAGGGAGAGAAGGGAGGTTGAGACGTCGGCAGGAGAGCTCTGGAGGATGTAGAACTCTGGTTGAGTGAGGGAGAATATTGGGAGACCCAACACATAGATGTGGAGTCATCTTGAGAGGACATAGAGGAGTGTTTTTAAACCCCAAGCCTCGAGGCGTCGAATTCCTTCGACTGAGAAAAAGAAAACCAACGGAGCGGGAGGTTTTGCTTTTTGTTTAAAAAAAAAAAAAAAGAGAGAGAAAAGAGAATGGTTGAGTGGCGTCAAAGGGTGGAGGAAGCGATCGAGAGGATCGAGGCAGGGGCGGTGCAGTCCAGAGAGGGGGCTAGAGCACTGGAGGATTTATTTAGGGGAGAAGAGTCGTTGGCGGAGGAATATACTCGGAACCAGCTGAAATGGCAGGAGGAGCGACAAAAGCTCATCCAGGAAAACTCCGCCCTTCGACAGGCTGCAAGCGAGGGCGATGCGGGTTCATCTAGTTCTGCTGCTCAGGTGATCCTCCTGCAGCGTGAACGGGATCAGCTGCTCTTACGAGTGGTTGAACTGGAGGAGTCGCTTCAGGCGGCTCAAGCCAGTATCGCCTCGGAGGACTTGGAAACGGTGAGGTTGCGACAGGAAGTCGTGGATCTCGAGGGGCAGCTGAGGCAGACGGATGCAGGAAAACGGCAGATGGAGGAACGGAGAACCGCGAGAGGATTCAGAGTCGACGACAGCGATGACGATCACAACAGCGGCGGGGATGGAGAAGAGCATGGAAGGAAAAGAGGAGAAAGGGATGACATCGATCATGGTGGAGACAGAGAAGGAGGAGAATTTGGCAGAGTGGGGATCAGTGGAGGTGCTGCTAGAGAGGAACAAGAAAGGGATGAAAGAGTGGAGGACCAGGATAGGATTGATCCCACGGGAGGACGAGAGGGAGGTAGTCAAGGTGGCAGCGGAATCAGAGAGAGGGCGGATCACAGTGATGGAGGTGGAGGAACGGATGCAGGGATCGATCAAGCACAGATCAAAGAGGAGGAGGACAATCCCGGCGGGGACTGGGTTGAGGGGAACTGCTTTTTCTGCAGGTCGCGAAATGCAGTGAAACCCATCGGCGGGGCATGTTCTCGGCACCAAGCCTGTCACCGGATTGGTTGTCGAGACCGTGCTTGGTTGGCGGGGAGCTTGGAGCTGGACATGAATGAAGGGGGCATGGGAACCTTTCGCAGGATATACGCTCCCGAATCGTCAATCGCACCGCCGGCAAACTTCTCCGATCAGACATGTTCTCTATGTCGATTGATCGGAGGAGCAAATCATTTTCGCTCCATCTACCCAGCGACCTCTCGACCCCGTCTGGAAATCAACCGCGCCACACATCGGGCTCGGAGTCATGTGCGAGCGGATCAGTTCCCAGGAGCATGGGTCGACAATGAGCAGCAGAGCCATCCAGTGGAGACCCTCCTGGATGAGAGATTGATCGAAATCCATGGAGCGACCACTCCTCCACTCTCCCGAAAGAGGACTGCCCGAAAAGGAGCAACATCAGCAGCTGCAGCATCCAGCAAACGACAAAGGGGACCCAGTGGCAGCTAGAGAGAGGGTAAATTTCTGGGAGAGTAGAAATTTAAAAAAAAAAAAAAAATAATAATAATAAATAAAAATTGGATAACAGTGAAGAGGGGGATTCCCTTTGTGAAAGGGTGTTATTCCTGGGTTATCAAAGGGGTGTAGATTTTTGCCAAAATTTTATAAGGTTTTCTTTTTCATATTATTTTCTTGAATTGAGAAAATAAGAGGGGGATTCTAAAAAAAAAAAAAGGGAGAGACAAATCTTGTGGATTTTCTGGTAGACAATAAGGGAGAGACAAATCCTGTGGATTTTCTGGTAGACAATAAGGGAGAGACAAATTCTGTGGATTTTCTGGTAGAATAAGGGAGGACTTAGAAGTGTTGAATACACTTAATAGGGGGTTTGATGTGGGTGTTGAATACACTCAATGGAGTTTTGATGTGGGTGCAAGAGGTGAAATGAACAGTATGGTTGAAAGGAAGAAAGACTGCATGAGATGCAGTGGGTTTTTGATTAGGTTTTGGGTACGCATAGAGTGATTTCTATGCGGGTGTAAGGGGGAGCGTCACAGCTGTGACGGAGCTAGAAAGAACATGGCAGATGTACTGCCACCAGATGTAATGATTATTCCGATGATAATTCGGAAGAATGGAATTGCCAACTCACACTGATAAACAGTCGTATTTTACGCTGCTCTATGTGAGACCTGGTGGTTCGTACGTCGGGTTCAATTCCTGACGAGGTCGATGACATAGGAAAAGTTGTATATTGATACGCTGGAAGATATCGAATAGCTGGCACGCCAACCCATGGCTAGCGCAGAGTACTAGGAGTCTTACTGCCGGCACTGTCGTTTTATGACATCCGAGGTATGACTTCTACGAAACGTGCGGCTGGGAACACAAGGAGCCAGCGAAAACACTATGGATTCCAGCGAAACGGATACAACTCCCTACGAAAAGCGATCTTTTAGGCGATACGCACGACTGGCAGTCGGGTCGCTAGTCGACCCCTGTCGTGACGCCGAACTCGCGGCCAGCACACATGCGCTAGCGCTAGAACCGGCCGCGAGTATAAATATCCCACAGAATTCTGATAGAGAACAGACAGAACTCGGTGAATACCTCGTTTACTTCTTACTTCGGACATCTATCTATAGGAGGACTCTCTTATCGAGACGGACTTAAGGAAAGCTTCGCGACTTACCTTAAACGGGAATCCCGATCGGACGAGGTACTTCTGGCCAAAGATAGCATCATCCAAGGTTTTCTGAAGTACGCTTTTGAAATGGGATACACCATCCCTTCTCTTTCTGTAAAAATATTCTCTTGCTATTATTCTTGTGTCTCTGAGTGTCTTTATTCAAAATAAGATTGTTTCTGATCAAACTTTGATTCTAGAGGAAAAGGAGTGGAGTCAGAATAGTAAGAGAAGGTGCTGCCCTTCTCTTAGGAGGTTTTTCTCCACTCAGAGGAGCCGACCTCTCCTCTGAGTGTCTCCTTTCGTTTTTTTGGTGTTTGCATTTTATGTTTCTCTCTTTCTCCAGCTCAGTTTCCAGAGTCCTCTTAGGCCATGGTCTCTTAGCGACCATCCTCCAGAGGACTCCACTTTCTGTCTCACTCTCGGGAGCAAGGCCCTCTTAGCGGGTGTCTCCGTCGACTTTGACTCGTGTCGCGTTCAGATGCCTGGTCTTAGGCTTTTCGTTGTTATGGGGAATCGAGACTGTGACTCTCGGATGGTGATGATTGTTAGCGCGACTGGTCTTAGCCGACTTCTTAGGTGACGATAGTTTCAGTGCGTCGCAGTTTAGATACCAAGTTTTTTTTGGATAAGACATTCAGCGTCGGCGTAGTCCGACTCCGTTGCCGTAGACAGACTCTGCGGTAGTTCAGTACAACTCTACCTTCAGTCGCGGCGCGAATGAAGAATTAGTAGTTGTGCCGAATGCGTTTTCGGAGCGTCACAGACGGTGGTCGTGTTAACCAAGAACGTTTTTGCTTTTGTGAAGCAGAGTGGAGTCTGAAACGAAAGTTCCGGCGGGCCGCATCCATCGGAATGGGTTTCAACGTCCGAGCTAAGGGGGTCTCGTTTTTTCACGCGACGATCTTGTTGGCGATCGCCTTGGAAGGTCAGAATAATGCCTTTCCTTGACCTCCCCAGATATTCCAACACCCCCAGTGTTTTTTCTGGCCCCTTCTTGATCAAAATCATAACTCGTGGTACGAGGATATCACACAGGGTACTACCGAACGGTTCAGAAAAGCCGCCGCCTGTTCGTTCGCTTGAACAAACAGGCGGCTAACCCGTAGCTGCGACCATGAGATAGCCCAGAGTTTCGTCTCGAACCTGGAGTGCTTTTTGGGAAATTGACTTCGCGTCAATTGACGCACTTTTTATTGGTTTGTATGGTCAGTGACTGGAGGATTTGTTCAAGAGATCGAACTAGCGTCGACGGGTGTGCTCGACTCGACACTTGGCACAGTTGGTACTCCTGCACTCGACCTCAACTTTGGCATCGCCAATCCCTACACCGTTTCCTTACGGAGGAGATCCGATCTGGGATACTTCTGCGCAGGCGTGTTGGTGGGGAAAAAGCACGTTTTGACGGCGGCGCACTGCGTCGATTCGTCAATAACATCAGGTGATAGCCGACCTGAAGTCGTGGTTGGTACCCCCTCCTCGTCAAAGACATCAGGAGATGGTATCCAGGTGCGAAAGCGTTCACGAGCTTCGAAGCGTTTTAATTTGATCGAATTATGGAAGAACCAAACCAAGCTATTTCAAAATCTATCTGTTTTCTATTTTCAAAATATTTTTGTGAGAACTCCCAATCGGCTCAGTGTGACATGCAAAAGTCTGACAGCTTCACGATCCATCCGTTCTTCTCGAGCTGGTTGGCAGAGAAGAACGACAAAGAACCTCTTTGCCATTCAACAGGTCATTTCTACTGAAGATGTCTTCATCCACCCCGACTACAAATCCAATCGGTACCCAGATCTTGCCATTTTGAAGCTCTCACATGAAGCAAACGAAGCCCCTGTTCGAATCCCAACCACCACAAAGTTTCGCCTACAGAATGGCGAGTCTCTCAGTTCGCTTGGGTGGGGACGTACAGCCTCGAGCACAAGCCATGCTGAAGACATACAGATTGTCACTGTGAAGTTCATCAATTCCTGGAGTTGCGTTGGAAAATTGGGCAGACCTGTGTTTCGCTATGAGATTTGCATGGGTGGAGATGGACCTGGCTCTTGTCCAGGTAGGGCAAATGAACATTCCAAATCATGAAAGAATCCACACTTGGTAAAGAGAGAAAAGGTTACAGGGCTTCAAGTTCTAGATTGCTATGCACACCCATGCATGTTGGTTTTCAATGTGAAAATTCTGATAGGGAAAACAGAGGGTTGTGCTTTTTAGGTGACGATGGAGGCCCCATTGTTTTGCCTGGCGATACTAGAGCGGATGATGTTTTGGTTGGAATCGTGGGCTCCTCTCTTGTGTGTGGAAAGTCCACCAAACCCGATGTCCACACAAAAGTAGCGCCCTATATTGATTGGATCAAGTCAAATGCCGGTAAGAAATTCTGTTCTCCAGTTTTTCTCCTTTTTTTTTCTTTTCTTCCTTTGCAGTCTGTTTTTTTTTTTCTTTATTCCTTCAATCTGCAATCTGGAGTCTGTTTTTTTTCTCCTTTTTTCAATCTGCAATCTGTTTCATGTCCCCCACTCAAAGAGCAAGCAAATATTTGTGTGGGTGCTGTTATTTTATTCATTTTGAATTCCACAGGAAATCCATGAGCACCGCCCAAGGCAAGAAATTATTTCAAGATTCCTCAAAACAGCCAGATCGATATTGTTGGGTCCAGTTCAAAAGAAGAGCTGCCCCAACCACGCCTGTAATATTCTCCGCCAAAAATCTTGATTTACTTTCCGACCTGTGATGCGGTTCAGCAAAATGTCAAACAATTCAAATCTTGCGTGTGAAAAACAACTTCTTGTGCTTGTTGTAAAACCATCGTTCACGTGTTTTGGAGTGTTTTCAACGCCTCTGTTTCAGAACTTTTTTTTTCACAAGTCTTAACGATATCGTTTCGTGCTCTCCTCGACCAGTAACTGCAACGAACCCTACTGCGAACATTTCCTGCCGACTCGGAGCCATCTACGCCACAACTAATCAATAAAGAATTCCACCCTGACATTACTTCATTCCACTTTTGCGCTCACACGCGCGTCACTAAACTTCAACTCCACCTTCCTACCTTCCAGCGATTTATTATTTTTCTGGCTAGCTGCCTTATCATTTCTCGCGAACACTCCCATGCCACTGCCTGCGCTTAGAAATTCCTTTTTTCCTGTCGTAGTAGCTCGATATACCGGTGTGCTTGTGGCGTTTGTAAGAATTGTGATTTCAACGTCTGAGTACCGTGAGTGTACGATTGGGATGCGTTTTGTTTATTCGGTTCGTGTTGCCTCCCGTCATCCCTCGCTGCACGGACCCAAATTTTGTGGGCAGGGTCGACTGGAGTTAGCCAAGCATTCGTTGTTCATTCACCACGACCCGAGCTTCCACTTGAATCTATTCCTGTAATTGTGCGGCCATGACTGTATCTCGTTGGGATTGCTTTCTTCGAATCGTTGCAGGGTTGGAGATTCCCGCACCTGACAAAGCCAACGAGTTCCACAGTGTAAAAACGTCGGTATGAGTTACAACTTCCGAGCGAACGGGGTCTCGTGTTTTCGTGTGGCGCTCTTGCTGGCGATCGCGTTGGAAGGTTAGGCCCTTGTGTTTCCGTAGCTTGCTCTCCCCAAATATTCCGACACCTTCTCTGATAAACAAAACGTTGGCCACCCGAAGTAAAACGCACGAGTGCGGACAAGAGATCAACGTTCTTACACTTTTGAAAAAACCGTGTGTTCCTTCAACACTAACGCGTAACTGTGGTCATCCGACACCCCCAAGCATGGGTGTCGTTCAACAACGCTCCTCAGTTCCTTGAACGTGAAGAAGAGCTCTTCTTTTTTGCACGAAACACAAGTACTGTAAATATATTTAGTGCATTGATATTTGGTTTGGATGGTCAGCGACACGAGGACAGAATCCTCCGACGCTTATAACCAGCGGCAGTGCGACTACAAATAGCATCGGTTCTGCGACGAGTGGAATCGGGAGCAGACCATTTGCAAAAACTATCGGTTCGGCCGCACTCGACGCGAATGGCGAGATTGCCTATCCTTACACTGTTTCCTTGCGGAGGAGATCCGATCTGGGATACTTCTGTACAGGCGTGTTGGTGGGGAGAAAGCACGTCTTGACGGCGGCACACTGCGTCGACTCGTCCTTGTCCGCAGCCGACGATCGACCTGAAGTCGTCGTGGGCACCCCCTCCTCGTCAAAGACGTCAGGAGATGGGGTCCAGGTGTGAACATCACAAGCATTGGTTTCACAATCTGGTCATAATGATCAAGGTGGTCACTGGTTAGGCAATACGACTCCAATCCGCAAGAGAATTTTCTTTTTCTACAGGTCATTTCCACCCAAACTGTCTTCATCCACCCTGACTACAAATCCGATCGATACCCTGACCTTGCCATCTTGGAGCTCTCAAGTAAAGCGAGGAAAGCCCCTGTGCGAATCCCGACCTCTACTGACTGCCGTCCACAAAATGGCGACTTTTTGAGATTGCTGGGGTGGGGCCGGACAGCCTTGAGCACAGGCAATGCTGAAACCGTGCAGGTTGCATCTGTAAAGTTCGTCAATTTGAGGAGGTGCGGTGCACAATTGGGACGACGAGTGTTTCCCCATCAGCTCTGCATGGGTGGAGATGGACCTGGCTCTTGTCCAGGTATGGCCAATGGAGAATACACATGCCAAATGAGGTGCATCATGAAAAAAAAGCCTGGGGTGAGTCATGAAAGAATCCACACATATGCAAGTGGATGCTGTAAACAATTTCTCCATGTGCTTGCAAGGTGACGATGGAGGTCCCATTGTTTTGCCTGGTAGAGCCAGGGCGGATGGTATGTTAGTTGGAATCGTGGGATCCTCCCATGTGTGTGGGAAATCTTCGTCTCCAGATGTTCACACCAGTGTAGCCCCCTACATCGATTGGATTCAATCAATTGCCAGTAGGAGGAGAAAATGTTTTTATGATTTATTTGTTGGTGAACATCCTGCTTGTGGTACCTTGGACCAGTTCAGGCCTTCGAAAAAGTTTTTGGAGCATTGTTTTTTCTTTCACATCTCATTTCGAATTCAGTAGCCGAAAAGTGCCAGTTTTCTTGCTCAACATTACTCTCTTTTTGGCCCCCACTGCAAATATATATCCATGTTGTGGTTTTTTATTCGTCCTTGTATTCCACAGGGGTCCCATGAGGCTGCCATGGACCACAGAGGTTTATTTTGAGATTCCAAGAGCGAGATCAATAGTGTGTGGTTCGGTTCAAATGAACAGTACTCTACCATGCTTGTACAATTCTCTACCATAGTGGATAAAACTTTCTCAATCTGTCGCCAGATTGATTTCACAGTGTTCACCACCTGTATTCAGGATTTGGTGTTTTGGATCCTCTCATATCAAAAGTTTCATTTTTGTGTGTTTTTTCTCCTGGTCGTATCGCAACTCTCACATTGCTCTTAACTCTTAACCACCTTGCTACCGCTTCACGTGACACCTCCAAAAATTCTGAACCCTGGCTTGAGTCTTACAAAAAAAAAATCGTCCAACAGGCCACCCTGAATCAACCACACCAACTCGGCGATACGCGCTGTGCTCCAGGCAGTGTTTCATGATGAATCAGTTTAACTGATTCTTCATGAAATCCCACTAGGGAAAGGAAGGGAGGGGGGAAACGATGCGATCCCGTCGAGTGGACTCGACCACATTCCAAGGTGGTTTGAGGTAAAAAGACAGCGTTCCAATGCTGTGACCAAAAGTCTGCCCGTCCCAACCCTTTTCCTGAACTCAAGCATCCTTCGTCCGTCGACATGAGTTTCAACTTCCGAGCCGAGGGGGTCTTGTGTTTTCGCGCGGCGCTCCTCCTGGCGATCGCCTTGGGAGGTTAGATTCTCGTGGTCCAACGGGGATATCCAAAGGGAGCAATCTTTTCCTGGTCGCCCCATGATCAAAATCCCCTGGTCTTGGCCACCCAAAGCATACCACACTGGGAGGGATCCTTCATTGAAGGATCAGCACTCGACTGAGGACACCTCATAGATAGTTTTGCCTAGATCTAGGAGTGGCTCCACTATTTGCATTGGGGCGCGTTGCTTTTCATTTGCCTTCGAGTCTGCTTATTTTTTTACTGGTTTCCATGGTCAGTGACACGAGGACAGAGTCTTTCGACACGGGCCCAACATGCTGTTGCTAGTAGTGTATGGAGTGGATCAGCCGCAATTGATGCAAATAAGGGCATCGCCAATCCTTACGCCGTTTCCTTACGGAGGAGATCCGATCTTGGGTACTTCTGCGCAGGCGTGTTGGTGGGGAAAAAGCACGTTTTGACGGCGGCGCACTGCGTCGATTCGTCCTTGTCCGCCGCCGATAGTCGACCTGAAGTCGTCATGGGTACCCCCTCCTCCTCAAAGACGTCAGGCGATGGGATCCAGGTGCGAAAGCAAGCTGCAGCTTCAGGTTTTTACAGTATTGGGATTATCATGGGAATATTGACAGCATTGGGTATGGTTTTCACATATTTGGTTGATTTAGCTTCTTATGTTGATGATTTGCTTTCAGTTGAATGGATCAATCGATTAAAGCGTTTAAACCTTGCCAGCAAGGTTTCTCTTTGCATACCCCTCCGATGCTATAGGATCTGGCCTGGCATGTCTTGTAATTTTTTTTTTGGTGGACTTCGATCGACATAATGAAGCCTATCAGCTGAAATGCAAGGCAAAATCTTTTTTTTTTTTTTCATCTTTTGAAGCATGGTCTTTTTGCGATTCAACAGGTCATTTCCACCCAAACTGTCTTCATCCACCCCGACTACAAATCCACGCAATTCCCTGATCTTGCTGTTTTGGAGCTCTCAAGTGCAGCAAACCAAGCCCCTGTTCGAATCCCGACCTCCACCGACTTCCTGCCACAGAATGGCGAATTTCTGAGTTTGCTGGGATGGGGACGTCAAGCCTCGAGGACAGGCAATGCTGAAACCATACAGGTTGGCACTGTGAAGTTCATCCCTTCGAGGAGTTGCAGAGGTCAATTGGGCAGACGTGTGTTTGCCCATCAGATGTGCATGGGTGGAGGTGGAGCTGGATCTTGTCCAGGTAGGGCCAATGGAGGATACACATGCCAAATGAGGTGCAATATGAAAGAAATCCGCACTTGGGTTATGGAATGGGTTTGTGTCCACACCATCAATCGCAATCCTGTGGAGTTCTCCTCTTAAGAATGGGAATGGTTGACAAAGTCGTTGGTTTTCGGTTTGTGGAAAAATTGATAAGGAAAACAGTTGGATGTGCTTCCCAGGTGACGATGGCGGCCCCATTGTTTTGCCTGGCGATACTAGATCGGATGATGTTTTGGTCGGCATTGTGGGCTCCTCTCATGTGTGTGGGAAGTCTACCAAACCTGATGTCCACACAAAAGTAGCCCCCTACATGGAGTGGATCGAGTCGATTGCCGGTGAGGGGACTTGTTTTTTTATTTATGTGGTGGTGTCGGTGAATTTTGCTGCTTGTGGTACCTTGGGACCAGTTCAGGCTTCAGATGAAGTTTTCGGGGCATTGGATGTTTCCTTTCACATCTCATTTCGAAATCAGTAGCTGAAAAGAGCCAGTTTTATCGCTCAACATTACTCTGTTTTTGTTTTACTGGAAATATATATCCTTTTAGGTAGTTTTTTTATTCGTCTTTGTTTTCCACAGAAATCCCATGAGGCTGCCATGGACCACAAATGTTCATCTCGAGATTTCAAGAGCAAGATCAATAGTGTGGGGTCCAACTCAAAAAAACTGCCCCCCTGCCATGCTTGTACAATTCTCCACCATTGTAGGCACGAACTTTATATTATGAAGCGCTCTAAATTCATTAGTAGGTTTATTTCGCAGCGTTCAGCCTGTGTTCAGGATTTTGTTGTTTTTGACAGTCGGTGGGAACCCTTCCTCTCGTATTTGTAAGAAAACTGGGTAAAACAAAAACAAACTTACAAAACCAAGTGTCTTTTCCCCTCTGTTATTTCGTATTTATTGCCTTTCCTTCCCTCAGCACTACATTTCTTGTACCTGATCATATTCTGCCCTTCTTCTCATTCCTCTTACACACCCCTGAGTACTTCGTTAAATGTGCGTCCTTTAACTCACTACGTTCCAGAAATTCTTAGAGTATTGAAAAAACAATATTCTTTTTGCCTCCGGAATGATCACAGGCATGCATTTTTGTCTGTTTTTGCTCCTGACCATATTGCAACTCACATTGTTCTTTACGATTATGGTTAATAACCCCCTTGCAGCCGCTTCACGTGATAGCTCCTAGAATTCTTGCAGAAAAAGTCGTCCAACACGATGGGTAAATCAACCACACCCGCGCAGAATGCACTTCGGACAATAATCGAATCTTTATGACATATCTTGAGGGAAAAGGACGAGGGGGGGACGACGCGACCCTGTTTGGGGGGACTCGTCCTATTCCGAGGTTGCCCGAGGTAAAAGGGCCCCCTCCGAGGTTGCGATCAAGAATCTTTCCACCTCGGCCCTTCTCCTCTTGTCAAGCATCTTTCGACCAACTTCGGCATGAATTTCAACGTCCCAGCTAAGGCGACCTTGCGTTTCCACGCGGCGCTCCTCCTGGCGATCGCCTTGGGAGGTTAGATTCTTGCGATGTAGGATTGTGCACAAGGATATCAGCTTGGTTCCCTGAGGATTTTTTTCCCTGGTCGCCCCATGATCAAAATCCCCTGGCCTTGGCCACCCAAAGCATATCACACTGGGTACGCCAAGGGGTCCTTCATTGAAGGATCAGCATCGACTGTGGCCAGCGGACACACCAAAGTTTTGCCTAGAACGGAATGGCTCCCACTATTTGCATCGAGACGTGTTTTTTTCTTTCGCCTTCCTTGCGAGTGTGCTAATCCTTTCAGTGGTTTCTGTCGTCAGCGACACGAGGACAGAGTCTTTCGACACGGACCCTTCTTAAGGTTATCGTACGCGTGCAATCGATGGGATCATCCGCAATTGATTCGGAGGGTAGGATCGCCAATCCTTACGCCGTTTCCTTGCGGAGGAGATCCGATCTGGGCCATTTCTGTGCAGGCGTGTTGGTGGGAAAAAAGCACGTCTTGACGGCGGCGCACTGCGTCGATTCGTCCTTGACCGCCGCCGACAGTCGACCTGAAGTCGTCATTGGTACCCCCTCCTCATCAAAGACGTCAGGCGTTAAGATCCAGGTACGAAAGCAAGCTGCAGCTTTTCACTTCGATCGAAATAATGAAGCTCGTCAGCAGACATTCACGGCAAGCATACTATTTGCGATTCAACAGGTCATTTCCACCCCAAAGGTCTTCATCCACCCCGACTACAAATCCAATCGATCCCCCGATCTTGCCATTTTGGAGCTCTCATGGGAAGCAAACCAAGCCCCTGTTCGAATCCCGACCTCCACGGACTTCCGTCCACGGAACGGCAAATTTCTGAGTTTGCTGGGGTGGGGACGTCAAGCCTCCAGGACAGGCAATGCTGAAACCGTGCAGGTTGCCACTGTGAAGTTCATCAATTTTAGGAGTTGCAGGGGCAAATTGGCCAGACGTGTGTTTCGACATCAGATCTGCATGGGCGGAGATGGACATGGCTCTTGTCCAGGTAGGGCCAATGGAGAATAAACATGCCAAATTTTTTTTGGTACATCATGGAAGAATCCACACTTTTGCAATGGGGCTGCAAGTGCGTGCAGTAACATTTCTGGACATGCTTCCCAGGTGACGATGGCGGCCCCATTGTTTTGCCTGGCGATACTAGAGCAGATGATGTTTTGGTTGGAATCTTGGGCTCCTCTCATGTGTGTGGGAAGTCCACCAAACCTGATGTCCACACAAAAGTAGCGCCCTACATCCATTGGATCGAGTCGATTGCCGGTGCGAAGGATTTTTTTTGTATCTATTGCTTGCTGTTTTCTTATTCTTTTCCCTGATCTGCAGTGTTTTTTTTGTGATAAATCCTCTTTGTGTGTGCATTTTTGATGATTCTTGTGTTGCACAGATATCCCATGAACTTCCCGTGACAAACCAAGATTTATGTCGAGATTCCAAGGGGCAAGATCGATATCAATGGGGCCAGTTCAAAAGAAGAACTGCCCCCACCATGCTTTTACTTTTTCCCCAGCAAAAGCCTTGATTCACTTTCGCAAAACGTCACAGAATCGAATGTTGCATGTGGAAGACAGCTTCTTGTGCAGCCCTCAGGGCTTGTGTTCGAACAAAGTAGAAAAAAAACAAAACATTGAGGGGGGTGAAAGGGATACAACAGAAACTAGGAGGAGGGAGATGATCGATCTGGCACGGATTGACAGGGGATGCCTGTGAAAGGAATGTTTGTCCGTCTGTTGTAAGAACCAACCTGTTTTCCATTGTCTCTGGCGCAACGCCCCTGTCGCAAAATTCTTTTTCGCAAGTCCAAGTTACCTTCACAAAGCCGTTTCGTCGCTGGAGCGGCCATATATATGTGTCAAAGCGGGGGATACCAACTGTACAGTACTAATCAGCGAGCGCCACATTTTTTTGAAGGTTTTTTCCATCAGGCCAGAGTACTCAAGCGAGTGCCGCCTTTGTACACGTGACACATAGCAATTCAGTATGTACTGCGCGCCGCAGGTCAAATGTGCACCACAAATACGGTTTCGTATTGCGTCACAGCATCCCTCGCTGTAAGCTGCCGCGAATTCTGTGGAGAGGGTCAACGGGACTCAGCCAAGCATTCGTTGTTTTATCACCCCCTCCCACGCGGCTAAGCCTGTATGTCATCCCGAGTGCTTTCTTCAAGTCGTTGCGGGGCGGAAAGCACCGGGATGGGGCCTGATATTGGTTTCGCGTGTCGGAGTTCACGAGTTTGCGATGAGTTTTCACTTCCAAGCTAGGGGGACGTTGTGTTTTTGCGTGGCGCTGTTCCTCGCAAGCGCCTTGAGAGGTTAGGATCTCGGGTTCGAGTGTTGTGTGGCATCAACGGGAGAGCGGTCTTGCGAGTTCAGTGGCTCCTGTCCCCTTGTTGAAAACACACAACTCTTGTCTACCTGAAGGATAACACATACATGACTCCGTCGTTGCGAGCGTGCTTATCCTTGCATAGTTTGTATGATTAGAGACAAGAGGACAGCCATTGCCACTGCAGTGGCAAACGAGTGCAGCGAGATCGTCCACTGCGAGCCGCAGTGCTTCGGCCGCAATCAACACGCAGGGCGAGATTGCCTATCCTTACACTGTTTCCTTGCGGAGGAGATCCGAACTGGGCTACTTCTGTACAGGCGTGTTGGTGGGGAAAAAGCACGTCTTGACGGCGGCGCACTGCGTCGACTCGTCCTTGACCGCAGCCGACGATCGACCTGAAGTCGTCGTGGGCACCACCTCCTCGTCGAAGACGTCAGGAGAGGGGATCCAGGTGCGCTCGTCAGAAGCTTCATGAATGCGATTTTATCAACACGATCAAGGTTGTCACGGCATGCGGCAATCATATTTTCTTGGTGATTCAACAGGTCATTTCTACACAAGATGTCTTCATTCACCCCGGCTACAAATCCAAACAATACCCTGATCTTGCCATTTTGGCCCTCTCCAGTCCAACAAACAGCACCCCTGTTCGAATCCCGACCTCCACTGACTTCCGTCCACAGCATGGCAAGTTTCTGAGGTTGCTGGGGTGGGGACGAAAAGCCTCGGCATCAGAATTTGCTGAAACCATACAGGTTGCCAATGTGAAGGTCGTCGGTTTGAGGAGGTGCAGCGCACAGTTGGGCAGACCTGTGTTTCCCCATCAGATCTGCATGGGGGAAGGTGGAGCTGGATCTTGTCCAGGTAGGGCCAATGGAGGATGCACATGCCAAATGAGGTGCATCATACAAGAATCAACACTTTTGCAATGGAGCTGCAAGTGCGTGCAGTAACATTTCTGGAAATGCTTCCCAGGTGACGATGGAGGCCCCATTGTTTTGCCTGGCAATACTAGATTTACTAGATTTAGAGCGGATGATGTTTTGGTCGGCATTGTGGGCTCCTCTCATGTGTGTGGGAAGTCCACCAAACCTGATGTCCACATCAATGTAGCCCCCTACATCGAATGGATCGAGTCGATCGCCGGTGAGGAGGCATATTTTTGATATGTTTGTTGTTGGTGAATATGCTCCCTGTGATACCTTGGGCCAGTTGGGCTACACATGCAATTTTTGAAGAAATGGGTCGATTCTTTTCTTTCACATTTCACTCCGAAATCAGCAGCTGAGAGCTTCAGACTAGAGCTTTAGAGTGTTAATTCTTTTTATTAGCATTGCTCTCTCACAACAAATTTTTTTTTGCTTAAAAACAAAAATTGTGGTTTCAGGAAATCCGTGAGCTCCTCGTGACCCAAGATTTTTCTCAAGATTCCAAGGGGCAACATCAATATCCCAGTTCAAAAGAAGAATGGCCCCTGTAATGCTTGTACTTTTCTCCAGCAAAAACCTTGTTTCAATATCCAAGCTGTGATGTGGTTAAGCAAATGTCGCGCGTGTGGAAAGACGAGTTGTTGTGCCGCTCTCGGGAGGGCTTGTGTTTCAACGACTCGTATAACCTGCTTCGGTGGGAGAAAAGGAGATATCGATCGGCCTGGCACGGATATGAGAGGGGGCATGCCTGTGAAAGGAAAGTTTGTCTGTCTGTTGTAAGAACCAACACTGCCTAATTCCTGACGACTCGCTCGGAACGCACGCCCCCCACAACAACGGAATACTTCGCACAACTCATGCTTGCCACCAGCCATTGTGCTGTCGACAGCTCCCAATATCTGGAGCCTCGCCGCAGCAATGAAAGCCTGATAAGCTCCAGCGTCTTGGCAAAAAAAAGCAACTCGTTGCTGTGGGGGTGTTCCACGACGTTCATCTCTCGCTGAAAAAGTTTTAAAAACGACGTCTCGTTTACAAACGCTTCAAAAAAAGATTCGTAAAGTTCAAAACTCAGGGTCGAGTTGCCGATAGGTCCGAGAAAAACACACACAAAGCCGCATTCCAAGCGCGGCGCCTCCCTCACCAGTTTCTGGCAAACGGCACTGGTGCAGGATGACGTCATGGTTCGAGTTTCATTTTGGAAAATTATCGTCATGATAACTGATGGATGCGCAAGTCGTCTCTCCGTTCGTGACGTCGACGTCCGCGAAAAAAAGGAGAAAAGCACCACCTGCTTTTTGCTTCTATGGTCAAGAACGGCGACATGAACGACGAGTACGAAGAGAAGCTCATCAACGAGGAATACAAGATATGGAAGAAAAACACGCCGTTCCTGTATGGTATGTTTTCCGGTTTGGTTATCGCCATCTCCGCATCCCCCGCTTCGAGGTCTCGTGGTTTGAATCGCTCACGAGATGCTGCGCGATGTCGTTCCTAGTTTGTGGTGTTTTGGAAAAACAAAAAAAACAGAAACAACTCCATCGCGTTTTATTTCCCCGTGTCGTGTTGAAGGGATTTCGTCCCTCGTTTGCAGCAAGTTTTTTTGAATTCTGTTTTTGTTTCAGACCTCGTTGTTACTCATGCTCTGGAATGGCCTAGCCTGACGGTCCAATGGCTTCCGGTGAGTTCGACGGTTTCCTTACCCCCTCTTGTCGGTTTTTGTTGCTGGGATTAAGTCTGTTTTTTTTGTAGTATTCTCAAAAAAAGAACTTGCGAAAATATTTTTAACTTACTGAAAATATTCAAAATTTTGTAGCCAAAAATTTAGCATACAACGTCCCGTGAAATATACCACTACAGTGTTGAGGGGTTTTTTTCTCTTGTTTGAGTTTCACTCTGTGAATTTTGGATCCTCTTTCCTGCAAAAGAAAAAAGTTAAAAAAAACAACAGGAGGATTACAAAATAAGATTCACCCTGGATCGAAAAAACATATTCAAAAATAAATGATGCAAATAATGAAGCCCTGTATTGCTCATCCATACATTATAGCCTTCAGCTTTTTTGATGGAAAAAAAAAGTAATACTTGCAAAAGAGCAAAGTAAAAAAAAATAACTAGCATAATAACAGGTCCATATGTTCACTCATTTTCGAACATGTTCCATGGTGAGTACTCCGCCTCGATATAATAATAAAACTTCAAAAACAAGGAAAAAGTGAAAACGAAAAGGGAAAACAGGTGCAAAAACTGAGCTGTCGTTTGTTTTTTTCAAAATACAGGGGGTGGAGGAAGTCCCTGACAAAGAGAGCACTCGGCAAAGGATGGTGTTGGGAACTCACACTTCGGGGGGGGAGCCGAATTCGCTGTTGGTGACGGAGGTGCTGATGCCGAACAGCGACTCTGAAATGGATCTGAGACAGACCAACGATGAGCTGATGGATTTTGGAGCTCTAGGGAGGGTGGCGGAGCGAGTTAAAAACGTCAAAGTTATTCCTCATGAAGGGGAGGTGAACAGAGCAAGGTCAGTTTTTTTCATTTTCATTTTATTTATTTATTTATTTATTTATTTATTTATTTATTTATTTATTTATTTATTTATTTATTTATTTATTTATTTATTTATTTGTTTGTTTGTTTGTTTGTTTGTTTGTTTGCTATTTTTTGTTATTTTTTTGGGGGGGGAGGGAGAGTTGTCTGTTTGTGTCTTTTTGTTGTTAACAGAAAATGAATAGTGTGAAAATTTTGTCAGCAAAAAAAATTGGAAGAATGTCGAAACGAAACAAAACCATAAATGAAGGGAGAAAAAGGGAAGCCTGATCGTTCGTTTGAAAACACCTCCTCAGAATTAAATGAATGAATGGGAGTGGTGTTTTTTTTATTTTTCTCTTTTTAATATGTTTTTTTGAGTGGATACCAGAATAATTTCTTTCAAGTGTTCTTTATTTTATTGTTGTTTTTTTTGTTTGTAGATACATGCCTCAAAACCCCAACATGATTGCAACCAAAACGATAAAAGCCCAAGTGTTTCTGTTTTGCATCGACCATCACCCCGATCAGCCAGCACCGGATCAAGTGAGTCAATATCAATGCACAGAAGAAAAAAAGGGGTGAAAAAAAAGAAAAAGGGCATCTGAATGCATAAAGCATTTCTTTCACAAAACTGTGCATCTTTTTTTTACTCCAATGTTAGTTAATTCCAGAAAAATCGTTCAGCAATTTGCTGCTTACGTCTTGGTGTTTCGAATTAATCTGGGCTTATCAGCAATTGATAGAAAAAAGAGTGAGAAAAAAAAGTGACTGAGAGAACACCGTTTCGACTAAAATATCATGACGCTTATTTTTACGATTACTTTTTCATAAAAATAAAATAAAATTTGCATTGTTTCTTTCAGATTTACTGCTGTTGTGCAATATTGCCAGGGGTAAAAGGCAAACCACACAGAAATAGGAATATATTCCGTCATTGACTCGATGTTTTTTTTTTGGTTTCCTTTTTGATGGAGTAGGTCAGAAATTGCAATCCAGATATTCGATTAACGGGGCATGAGCAGGAGGGTTATGGCTTGGCATGGAGCCCTTTCAAACCAGGCTATCTTTTGAGCGGATCGGACGATCAGCGAATTTGCTTATGGGATGTCAATGCACAAACAGGACCTGGCCGAGTAGGTGCCCTTTTTTTTCCGTCCCCCTCTTTGCCCCTTTTTTTTTTAACCGCATTCTTGTTTGAACCATAAACCAAGGCTCTCCCACAGTTGCTTTTTTTTTTTTTCTGTTTTCGAAACATCCCTTCCCACCAACCACTTCACAATTTCATTTCATTTTTTTTTTTACTCCATTGATTCAGTACCATGCTTGGATTAACGAAAGAAGGGGTCTTAGGATGAGGAAATGGTGTACTCATGGCTATGATCGAGTTTTTGTTGTTGTTTTTTTTGCTGACCTGGGTTCAAATCCTGATATGTATTATGTGATTGTTAATTTGCATCGTCCCGGTAGTCTGACGTTTTGGCCCTGTTTTTTTTTTTTTTTGAGAAAAAGCAAACGTGACGGTGGTGTATTTTCTTTTTCAGGAATTGAACGCTATGAATGTTTATCATGAACACAAGTCTGTCGTGGAGGTGGGTGTGGAAAAGGGGGTTGAAAAAACAAGCAATTTTACAATAAACTAGCATGATTTATTTTTTTTTAATATCTATTGCATGGAAATCAACCTTTGTTTGGTGAAGGAATCAGAGTATTCAAGCAACCGTGTTTTTTCTTTCAAAAATGTTTGTTCAGTGTTCTACATGGATATGTTCTGTGCTTGGTTGATCAAATTCATTATTTTTTGTAACTGTTTAATTAATCAATTAATTTTATTTTTTGCTTGTGGTTTAAAAAAAGGATGTTGCTTGGCATAATCGGAACGAATGGATGTTTGGCTCCGTCGGGGATGATCGCTGTTTAATTCTTTGGGATCTAAGAGTGCCTCCCCACAAAGGTAATTCTGTTTTTTGTAATTTGTGATGAACAGACGCACATCTATTTTTTTTTAAACTTAATCGTTTGTTTTATTTTGCTTCAATTAATCAATTAATTAATATTGGTTTTGCTGTAATTATTTATTTAATTGATTATTTTCCTTCTCTTGTATTTTTTTAAAAACAACATTGTTGCATTACCGTGATGTTGTCATCGATTGGCATAGACAACTCTTCTGTATTTCTTTGTATTTTCTTTTTCAATTAATTACTTAATTTCTTTAAATTAATAATTTGTTTTTATTTTGTGACATTCGCTGGTATTTTTTCAGCCTGAAAAAGTTTCACATCTTTTTCCAAGTTGCCTGAAGGGTTTTTTTTTATTTAATTTCCAGCGGTTTTTTATCGATCCGAAGCCCACGAGGCCGAAGCCAACAGTCTGTGCTTCAATCCCAACAGCGAATATATTTTAGCAACGGGGTCTGCCGATAAAACGATTGCGCTTCATGACATTCGAAACCTCAACCAACGGCTCCATTCACTGGAAGGCCATGCTGAAGAAGTGTTCCAGGTAAGGGGGGGGGCAAAGAAAAACAATTTAAAAAAAGACGAAACTAGGCTGCCAGTATGTTGAAATTGTGGGTGGGTTGGTTATCTGTTTCGTACGATTTTCATTTTTCTATATGTGTTTTTCTTACAGAATTTTACGGAAATGTATATGACCGTAGCTTTTGTCCCGGTCAAACTTAACATCACCATGTTGGATTTTTTTTTTTCTTCGCGAGCGCCCCTGGATTTGAGTTGTATTCAACAGCGAGTGTGTGTGTTGTATCTTCGTCGTTTACGTTATTTTTCATTTTTTTTTGTTCAAATGGAGGTAAATAGACCTCTTTAGTTTCTGTTAAAACTCTTTGAGTTCCCGGAAGCTATTGTTTGTTGATTTTTTTTTCTTATATTTTTCATTGAATAAAATAGTGAATTTTTTTTATTTTTTTTTCCCCTGAACAGATAAATTGGAGTACAAAGAACGAAACGATTTTGGCATCTTGTGGAGCCGATCGCCGCGTGATCATTTGGGACCTCAGCAGAATCGGGGATGAACAAGTAGGCACTTTCCCCCCCCCAAAAAAAATATAATAATATGAAATAAGGGGTAGGAAGAAACAATGCATATTTTTCGTGAGCTGGATTCAAGATATTTTTTGAGAAAAAAATATGCACACACAATGTTCACTCCTCCTTCAACTCTTTGTGGAGCAATTCATGGTCTTTCGCTCAAAAGAAATCGCATTGTCTGCGGAAAAAATAAAAGAAAAAAGGGAGCGAAGAAACCTTTCTTTTTTTTCTACACCCCCCCCCCCCCCCCCAAAAAAAAAAGTTTCCCCTGTCTTATGCCTGTTTTTTATTTTCAATTTTTTTCTTTCACTTCTGTCTTTTTTGTTTTTCAATTCTGTTTGTGATTCTTTTTTTAATTTTTCTTGTTTGAATTTTGAATTTATATATTTTTTATTTCTGGGGGATTTAGATTACTGAGGATAATGCGGACGGCCCCCCTGAGCTGCTGTTCATCCACGGAGGCCACACTGCCAAAGTTTCAGATTTTTCATGGAACCCCAACGAGGATTGGGTTTTATCGTCAGTAGCAGAAGATAACATCCTTCAAGTAGGCAAACATATATCCCCAGATTTGTTTTGTCTTCGTTAATTTTTTTTTCCTACGATCGAATTCAGTTATTTTTATTGATATTTAAAAGATTTTTTTCTTTCTTATTTTCTTTCCCTTGGTTTTGGTCTGGAATATTTTGGCTAGTTTTTTTGTTTTTACTCAAGAAAACGGGGTTTTAACCAATAAATTATTGCAGTGAAATATTGTTAGACCAGGGCTGGATGTGCTTTTTCGATTTTCTTATCCTATTATTATTATTATTATTATTATTATTATTATTTATTTTTTGTTAATAAAAAAAATCTTACATTCGAGGATTAGAAAGTCCCATTCAGCCCATCCACTATCGAAATAAGTTATCATCTTTAGTCGCCTTTTTCTTAAGTACATATATTAAGAATTAAAATATATATTAAACATTGAAAATGTATTTAAAATGTATTTTTATTAAAATTTCCCTTCGTTTCGACTTTTTTTTGCACTCACAGGTTTGGCAAATGGCCGACTATGTCTACGACGAGAATTACTATAAAAGATGATCACCTGGTCAATTTGGGGGGGGGGACCTGAACAAAACTTCATATAGAGAGCAAGGGATTCCATGGGTGCAGGATTGAGGGGGGGGGGGGGGGGAAGCCTACCAAAACACCCCAACTCGGTGTAAGGAGGGTTTTTTTCGAAAACCATATGGGTTTCTTTCTAGTTTGTTTGTTTTTTGTTGCCATCGAAGGTAGTCTTGAATGGAGCAAAATCTTGTAGATGTTTTGTAAAGAATACTTAATACTCGCAGCCCTTTTTCAATAAAAGTGTGTGGGGTGGAGCAATGTCGCTTTGGTGTCGCTTTGTGTCTTCTGAGGTTTCTGCCATGTGAAACTCCAGCAAGGAGGACACGAATTCTGTAATGCTGGATTTTCAGAGCATGAACGTATATGACTAAACCCCTCCTGAAATGACAGCTCAATCAGAATAAGATGGGAGGTTTCTTGCTGGTTTGTTTCAAATCGACATGAAATATTGTTGTAAGTCTGCCACCAGCCCCAGCCGGATGTGAACTGGCTCGGGTGGTCAGTCAAGTCAATTTTCACCAAAATGATTTACAAGTACAAAACCACTTGATCAAGCGACACTGAAGTTACATGAAATCTCAATGCAATCTGTTTTCAAGATGTAACAGGGTTTTTCTCAGATGTCTTGGACAGGTCTCATCAGGGGAGGCCTAGGCACACAAAAAAAATCTCATCATTGAAGTTTCAATCAACCAGGTGTCTTGCATCACTTTGATTCCATAATCAAAAACCACATTTCAGGAGATATGCAATCGGAAATGCTCCGCACCAGCAGTTGACTTGATCCAATCAGAAAAGGGCACTATGTTGGTGTGGACATCAGGCCTGGACCCTCCGCACTCATGGGAAGAGCCCACAATCCCAACCAAAACATCATTCGCCCTGCTTTTACCGGGTAGGACGATGGGGCCTCCATCGTCACCTTGGCAAGACACACACCTCGACTCAGTGGTTCCTTTTGCCTCCAGAGAATTCCTGATGAAGCAATCAATCTACTGCAACTGTTGTTCACCTTGACAAGAGCCACCCCCATCTCCACCCATGCAGATCTGGTGTTTGGGTGCGGGTTTGCGCAATATTCGCCTGCAGCGCCTCGTGTCAATGAAATCCACTTGGACAACCTGTGCGATGTCAGAAAATCCCGAATCCCGTCGTGTTCGACCCCACCCAATGGATCTCAGGAGATTGCCATTCTGTGGGCGAAAGCTGGTGCTGGTTGGGATTCGAACAGGGGCTTGGTTTGCTGCACTTGAGAGCTCCAAAATGGCAAGATCAGGGGATCGATTGGATTTGTAGTTGGGGTGGAGGAAAACATTTTGGGTAGAGATGACCTGCCCGTCCACAAAACAAAAGGCTAGGAGGACTTTAACCAGCATTCCTCCAATGACCCCTTCCCCCACTCCACCAAGTCTTAATCAACATACCCACCCAAAGCTCCTGGATGCATCAGTAGAGGGGTCCCACATGGTGGGTGATCCTAATGACCTGTTAGTAGTCGGTGGTATTTTTGCGCAGTGACAGCACATGTTGTCGAGGGGTGCGTCGTTGGGAGCAGTGTATTTTTTTTCAATTTCACTGGCCCCAAAGTGGCCCTAAATTTGGCCGTTTCATCCAGTTGTGGCCCTTTTGTGGCCCCAATCTGTCCGAAAAAAATAGAATGTGGCCCCAACTTCAAAAACAAAAATTACAAGGCTTGGTGTTTATAAGCATTTACTTAATGTTGTTGATTTTGATTTTTGTGGGAACTCGATTGATTTCTTGGATGTGGCCCAGGCCTTACAAACTTCGGGGGAATGTGGCCCTTTTGTGGCCCCAAATTTGTCTTCTATTAAAACATTTTGGCCCTTTTGTGGCCCCAAAATTTGCCATTCTGATTTTTTTGGGGGCCAAAATGGGCCAAAAGGGCCACAATGGGCCACAAAAATATACACTGGTTGGGAGCTTGTTTACATTCGTGATCGATTTCGTACCTGGATCCCATTGCCTGACGTCTTTGACAAGTACGCGGAGCCAACGACGACTTGAGGTCGACTGTCGGTCGACGTTGTGGACGAGTCGACGCAGTGCGCTGCTGTCAAAACGTGTCTATTCCCCACCAGTACGCCGGCGCAGAAGTAACCCAGATCAGATCTTCTCCGCAAGGAAACAGTGTAAGGATAAGAGCTGGTCGCGGATGACCTGAAGATGCGTGCAGGTGTACCCCCGCTGCCAGTGGCGTCTCCAGTGACATCGACCGCTGTTTTTAAAGCACTTTTCATCGACGCAGCCTCCTGGCCAGGGGCGCTTGGGGTGGCAGCACTGTCCTGTCCAGTCACTGAGCACCAAGCAAGACGATTCATGAAAACAAAGAAACACGTCTGGGTTGTTGCCCTCTTCGACATGATTGTCTGTTCAACGAAGACAACAGTATTTCTGTTCAATTTTTTTCAAGGCTGTGCATTTGGAATAGTAGCTGTACTTTAAGGCCGTTTGTCTCGCCACAAACCGAGGTGCGCGTGGTTCGGGGACAAAAGGTGAAACAAGTTTCACCGAGAAACAATCCCAGTGCCTACCACGCGGTGAGCTGACCTTTCGAGGTGGACGCGTGCAACAGGACAACGCAGAGACACAATATTCTGGTATGTCGGCAAGTAAAATTCATGTCAGCCTGCGGCGGGACAAGCGCTGGTCGCAGGTTGAACCCTCCTTTACGAAGGAACGATGGAAAAACTGTGGAAGTTCTGTTTTTTTGAAGGAGAGGCGAGCTGTTTCACACACTTGTAGACGACGAGTTCAGACATCAGGGTGCAGTGTAGAGAAAAAAAGTGATGTGGCAGTTTTCACACTTTCCTTTTTCCGCCAATGCACGGTTTGTTCATGCGTTTCTCTTTGTAACAGGGATGGGCATGTCAGTTAGTAGGAGATGCTCTGGTTTGGTTGTTCCACTTTTGAGCGCCCAGCGGATGTTTTTATTCCCTCTTGGCGGTTTGGCAAATCATGTGCGATTGATGTCACGGTTTCTCATCCTTTACAATCTCGCTCTTTGTTGAGGGCTTCCAGGGAAGCGGGGGTTGGTTTGCTGCGCGGTCTGGATCGAAAACGCCGGGCTGCGTCAAAATGTGACGAGTTGGGCTTGGATTTTATTTGTTTTGCAGTAGAGACTTTTGGGGGGTTTTCGTCTGACAGTCAAACATTGGTTCGTTCTTTATCGCGTATGGTTACCACTCTTCAAAACCTTTCTACGTCGATAGTTGTGGAAAGGGCCTGGCAACAGCTTTCTCTTTCCTTGCACCGTTCGCTAGCTTCTGCGTTGCTTGAACGGTCGTCGATTTTTAGTGATTCGTTTTCTTATGAGAGGGGGTGATTTTGTTTTTTCCTTTTGAATGACAATCAGTGTTTGTAGATACGGACCGGTGTAATAGGGGTTTGGTTATTCTGGGAGTCAGTATCGGTATTGAATGGATAAAAGGTGGCCAGAGTGATCATTGTTTGTCTTTGGGTGTAAGTCACATTGCGTTCGATCTCTCTGTTGTGTTATCTCTCATCGAACCCATACTCTTTCTTGTTTCGACGCACCCGCATCTTCACCCCGTAATTGTCACTTACAATACTCAACTCTTTCTGATGGTTTTGCAAGCGAACTCCGCGTCGCGCTTGCGCTCTCTGGTCAGGCGATCCGATTCCGCAAAAACATCGTCGATGAACGAAACAAGGGGTTGTAAAAATCACCCCCCACACACCAGGCAAGGCCAGTAGAGTGGAGTCCGTCAGGATGCGTCGATGAGCGGTGGGACAACCCGTGAGAAACGTTCTAAAACTTTTTTTCACCAGTTCTAATACCGGTACTCACTCCTTTCCCAGTCAGCCTCTTTGCTGGAACACCTTTCCCACTGACCTCCATTCAAAAACGATCGAAAACGTCTGAAAGAGAAGGTGCACGTGTGGGATGTTGCGTTCTTCACATGAGAGGAAGCAAGACTGTTTCTTCACTTTTCTACCCGTTCGGAACGACAGCTTCGATTTAAAGGCCGTTTGTCTCGGTGAGTCGCTGCAAACCGAGATGTTCGGGGAGGAAAGATGAAACTCACACGCCTTTCGACGTGGACGAGTGTAAGAAGACAAGTGCACCCGTCTTCTCTAATGTTCTGGACAGCCCGAAAATCTTCCACAAGATCTCTCCCAACCCTCATGCGCTCCTTATCCTTTCACCCCAAGTCGTGTCCCCTTCGCGCAGCATGTGCACTGACGGACTCCACTCTACTGGCCTTGACTGAGGAAGGGGGGGGCTTCGTTCATCGAGGATGTTTCTGAGGAATCGAATCGCCTCACCAGAGATCGAAATCCCGACGCGAAGTTTGCATTGCACGACCATCAGAAAGAGTTGAGTACTTTTGTAGTGAAAGTTGGAATTTCGGGGTGCGGAAGCGTCGAAACTAGAATGAAAAACGCATGAACAACCCTACAGTAGCGGAAAATGAAAAGTGTGAAAACTGCCACATCAATTTTTTTTCTCCGCACTGCACCCTGATGTCTGAACTCGTCGTCTGACTTGCAAGTGTGTGAAACAGCTCGCCTCTCCTTCAAAAAAACAGAACCTCGACAGTTTTTCCATCGTTCCTTCGTAAAGGAGCGTTCAACCTGCGACCAGGGCTTGTCCCGCCGCAGGCTGACATGAATTTTACTTGCCGACATACCAGAATATTGTGTCTCTGCGTTGTCCTCTTGCACGCAGCAACCACGAAAGGTCAGCTCACCGCGTGGTAGGCACTGGGACTGCTTCACTATTTGTCCCCGAACCACGCGCATCTCGGTTTACAGCGAGACAAACGGCCTTAAAGTACAGCTACCATTCCGAACGCACAGCCTTGAAGAAAACTGGAAAGAAATACTATTGTCTTCGTTAAACAGACAATCATGTCGAAGAGGGCAGCAACGCAGACGTGTTTCTTTGTTTTCATGAATCTTTTTGGCTTGGTGCTCAGTGACTGGACAAAGGGACGCCACCCCAAACACCCCTGGCCAGGAGGCTGCGTCGATAAACAGTGCTGTAGAAACGATGGACGACGGGACTGTAGAATCCACTGGCAGCGGGGGTACACCTGCACGCATCTTCAGGTCATCCGCGACCAGCTCTTATCCTTACACTGTTTCCTTGCGGAGAAGATCTGATCTGGGTTACTTCTGCGCCGGCGTACTGGTGGGGAATAGACACGTTTTGACAGCAGCGCACTGCGTCGACTCGTCCACAACGTCGACCGACAGTCGACCTCAAGTCGTCGTCGGCTCCGCCTACTTGTCAAAGACGTCAGGCAATGGGATCCAGGTACGAAATCGATCACGAATGTGAACAAGCTCCCAACGGCGCACCCCTCGACAACATGTGCTGTCACTGCGCAAAAATACCACCGACTACTAACAGGCCATTAGGATGCACCATGTGGGACCCCTCTACTGATGCATCCATGTGCACAGGGTGGGTATGTTGAGTCAGACTTGGTGGAGTGGGGGAAGGGGTATTTCCTCCACAGAATGATGGTTAGAAGTCCTCCAAGCCTTTTGTTTTGTGGACGAGCAGGTCATCTCTACCCAAAATGTTTTCCTCCACCCTGACTACAAATCCAGGGGATCCCCAGATCTTGCCATTTTGGAGCTTTCAAGTGCAGCAAACCAAGCCCCTGCTCGAATCCCAACCAGCACCAGCTTTCGCCCACAGAATGGCCATCTCCTGAGATCCATTGGGTGGGGTCGAACACGACAGGATTCGGGATTTTCTGACATCGCCCAGGTTGTCCAGGTGGATTTCATCAGTAGGGTGCGCTGCAGGCGAAAGTTGCACAGATTCGTGCCCAAACACCAGATCTGCATGGGTGGAGATGGGGGTGGCTCTTGTCAAGGTGAACAACAGTTTCAGTAGATTGATTGCTTCATCAGGAATTCTCTGGAGGCAAAAGGAAGCACTGAGTCGAGGTGTGTGTCTTGCCAAGGTGACGATGGAGGCCCCATCGTCCTACCCGGTAAAAGCAGGGCGAATGATGTTTTGGTTGGGATTGTGGGCTCTTCCCATGAGTGCGGAGGGTCCAGGCCTGATGTCCACACCAACATAGTGCCCTTTTCTGATTGGATCAAATCAACTGCTGGTGCGGAGCTTTTTCGATTGCATATCTCCTGAAATGTGGTTTTTGATTATGGAATCAAAGTGATGCAAGACACCTGGTTGATTGAAACTTCAATGATGAGATGTTTGTGTGCCTAGCCCTCCCCTGATGAGACCTGTCCAAGACATCTGAGAAAAACCCTGTTACATTTTGAAAACAGATTGCATTGAGATTCCCTGTAACTTCAGTGTCGCTCGATCAAATGCTTTTGTACTTGTTCATTTTGGTGAAAATTTGCTTGCCTGACTATTTTTTGGGGGGCGGGGGAGGGTCGGAATGCTACGTAGAAGGCGAACGACCTGCTTCCTTCAATTTCAATTCTTAACGTATCACCCCTTCAAGAAGCAAGCTTGAATTTTCCGCATTGGAATTGAAAAGTCTGAAAGATTCTGAAACTTTCAACGCCTCTTCGTGCGTCTTTTTTCGGAAACTTTGAAAGAAGTTGATCACCAAGGCATTTGCTTGTGTTTTTCTCCGTGGTAATAATAATTCCATATCGTGTCCATAAGTAACAACATTGTTCCACCACTCTTAAGAGTATATGAACACAAGGTTTTTCTCTTTGTCGTTCTTGTTCCAGCATCATGGCTCTCTTTTGCTGTGGGTTGTATATACAAATACCCCAAACACAAAACCAAACTAAAAATTGATATTATTCCACCATATATCAATGAGTGGGTACACCACCGCTGAAACTCCAGAGAAGAAGAAGAAAAAAAACCCACCAAACTTCTCCCCATATACAAATACGTAATTATTGATTGATTGATTTCGATATATTCCTTTGTGGACGCATAGGGGGTTGTCGAACGTAATTCCACCTCGCAATCAACAACAGAAAAAACCCAAACCAAACCCAAACCAAAAACTACATGCGCAGAAGCCCGGGCCTCTGAAAAAACAGAAAAAAAGCACTCCGCTGGTGCAAAAGAAGCGATTCCGCAACAGCGACTCATAAAAAAAAGCGAAGGCCACGATGTGTGGGGAAAATTAAATTGACAGAAGATAAAACTTCAGCCCTGCATAACACTCGCGGGGACTTTTCCTACCAGGTTTTCAACGCAGTCCCCTTACCAGGCAAAAATCAAGGCTGCCACGTTTCTGGAGGAATTTTTATTGCAAACAGAACGAACATCAAATTACATTGTACAGGAGGTGCGGCAGATTTTTTTGTTTTTTTTTATTGCACCACCATTGTCCAAGAGGCATTTTTTTGTGTCTTGTTGAATACACTCGTTCGCAACAGCGATACCGAGTGGTGAAACGGCCGCCAAAGAACGCTTTACACAATGTAAGCAAAATAAACGACCATACACCCAACCACCTTCTTCCTTAAATCTCTTCCTTGTCCTCCGAGTCTTCCCGACTAAACCCCATGACCGACTCAGTTCTGATCCCATTTACTGTATTCCACACGCTTTCCTGCGCCTCCGAAAGAAGTCGTTGCACTCAGTCAAAAAAATGCGTGAGCTGATTACTGTGTGCCACCAAATAAGGCTTGCGACCACGCTTTACCTCATGTGTCAGCGGGAGAAGCTTATAGCGGCGTCCAGACAACAACTGTGAGATCACATAGGGCCCTTTCCAAAGAGGGAGAAATTTATTTTGAGGTGTAGCATCCCTGGTTCCATCCAATAATAACACCCGTTCCCCTAAATAGTGATGATGCAGTTTCAGGCGTTTACCCTTGTTGTATGTCTGTCGCGCCTCCTGACCCCGTTGTTTCGCCTCACACCACTGCTGCTCCGTTCCTTCCCAAAGCGCGTCAGGTACAAACCGAGTGACGCGATGGCGTGCCCCATTGACGGCTTTCACTGCCTCGGGTATCAACGACGTCCAGGAACAGTGACGATCGAACATCATGCGACGAAGACGAGTGAGCAAGGATTGCTGAAATCGCTCGATCAATCCATTGGCACGATGGTGGTGAGGAGGAATGCGCAACATGGTGATGCGCGAATCCTGGAGCCACTTGCTCATTCGAGCAGAGTGGAAATAGGAAGCACCATCACAGACGATGGTATCTGGGCGACCCCGACGCTTGTTCCACATTTCCAGGACATCCAAAATCGAGGAGGTATCGGCCGCCAAAACACCGTGCGCGAAGCCCACACGCGAAACATGGTCGACGATGCAAACCAGGTACTTTTCGCCCCTGTGACCCGGCTCTAGAGGCCCAACCACATCGATGCTGATGGCGTGGCCGGGCTTTGTAGCACGAGGGCAAATATCGCCCAACGGCTCTTTTTCTTTCGGTTGTGCGAAAAACTGGCATGTTGCACAACGCTTGACGACTTCGCAAACGTCACTGTAAGTCACCTGTAGATGGCGTTGACGAACTTGATCCCATAACTTCTGTGCCCCCCAGTGCTCCGAGGCGTGGAGACGACGCACCACCGCCAGATGCGCTGCAAAGTTCTGCTCCTGCTCGCCTTCCACTCGGATCCCCTCCGCCACTGCAGAATTCGTTTCAGAGTGAAACGCAGCAGTGTGAGAATCAGGTGATGATGACATCAGTGGATTTGGTAATGCTCGCCCTGCGTTTGGCAAAAGCGAAACCTCCTGTGGAGGTACGACATTCTCGGTAATCGTTGTGGGCGCCTGGGGTTCCGTATCCAAAGGAATAACCGTGGGAGCCAGAGGTGGGGAGCAGCTAGCTGGAGGCAAGGGTGGCTCGGAATCCGGGGCGACGCAGCGCGCGTTGGGTCGGCGGTACCAGCGAGACAATGCGTCAGCCCAATGGTTGTCTTCGCCTGGGATGAAGCGAATCGTCAGCCGGCCAGGGATCGGGAAGTTGGCAGCCATCCAGGTAGCAAGGCGGGCGACCCGCACATCTTCGGTAAGTGTTTTGTACGAGGCCCCCAACAGCTTGTGCAGAGAGGACTCCGAACAGAGATAGGACTTTCCGGTTACGGTACCGTAAACCGTACCGTAACCCCACTCCGGTCACTTACGGTTACGGTAGTTACGGTCCGGAGTGGTTTTCGTGCTCGGAACCGGACCACCGTACCACTCCGTACTGCTCCGGTACCGGACCGTACCGACCGTAACCACCGTACCAACCGTAAACCGTAAATAGTAACCCCCGCAGGGTCCCGAGAACCCAAAGGAACCCAAGGGGATTCGAACCCACGACCTTACAGACTACAGCCTAACGCTTTAGCACTGAACCACACTACTTCACGATGATTTAGGGGCTACCGTAGCTATACCGTACCTGTTCCGTACCGTAAAAACAACATATTACTCCGGTTACGGTACGGAGTTACGGCCGTAATACGGAACCGTAAACCGACTGTAACCGGACCGGACCGTAGCCGGACCAAAAATTTGGCCCAAGTCCTATCTCTGACTCCGAATCAGTCAGCAGGGTGAGTTTGCTCCCTTTCACCAAGCTGGAAATGTTTTTCAAGGCCCAGACAATTGCCCCCAACTCTCCCAAAAATGAGCTGTCAGAGCTGTTTGAAAGTTGTCGACTGTTGATGGCCACCACCCTCCCTGCTGAGGGGTGACCATCATATAAGATGTACCCTGCACCTTGGCCACTCCAATCTGTATGCAAAAAGTATTCCCTGGATGGCCTGGGTGAGTGAATATGTCTTGTGTGTTGTAGGATCTGACCCCAAGCTGCCTTGACCACCCTCTGCAGCTCAGCCTGGGAAGCCCCCTTCGAAAGGGCCGTCAAGGGCCTGAGGATCTCTGTCAAGCCAGGAGTGACCGGGCGGCAGATGTTCATGATGCCCATGAACTTGCGGACATCCCTCACCGATTTCATAGAAGGTAAATTGGCCAACTGAGCTTTGATGTACGCATCCAAAGAAATGCCTTGGCCAGAAATTGAAAAACCAAGGAAAATCAGCTCCGCTTTTGAAATTTGTGCTTTGGTTTTGCTTACTGTCAGCCCGTTAGCCATTAACACCTCCAAAACTGCCTTCAGGTTGCGATCATGGTCTGCAGCCCCCTGCCCACCGATAATAATATCATCAACGAAGTTGCGCCCTTCTGTGGGCTGCAGGATTTTGGCCAAACGGTCATGCAGGAGGCCAGGAGAGCACACCCAACCTTGAGGGAGACGCTGATACACAAAGGTACCATGAGGGGTCTCAAAACCAAACAATCTTTCCAAAGCCGAACAGATTGGCATCTGAAAAAAAGACTGATTGAGGTCAAGAATGGTAAATCGGTCCCAGTGGCTAGGCAGCCCCCGAATAGTTTCCATCACGTTGATATTGTCACTGCCCCATGATTCACTGTAGGAATTAACCCAGCGAAAATCCACAGTTTTTCGGACAGCCCCGGATTTCTTTCGAATAAACAAGCATGGGCTGATAACTGCCCGCTCTTGGGGGCGTAAGGGGCGAATGACCCCATCTTTCTCCAGTGTACCCAACAGCTCCTGTATCTCTGTGCTGTCCACCTGTGTAGGAAGAAAACGGCTGCCATTGTGCTGGAGGGGAATATGCTCATATGGAATACGCCAAGAAATCTCCCGATGACACACTTGCAGTGCCTGAGTTGGGGAGGTGTGAGACTGGGAGAGACTGGGGGTGAAGACATCGGGATAGGCTGCAAACCAAGAGGAATCCTGGGAGGCCCCCACTGTTGCGTTGGGGACAGAAGAGGTAGAGGAGGAGGATGCCGACTGAGGAGAGCAGTGACTACTCGACTGAAAGGTGGCAAGTGCTTGAATACCAGAACATGAGGCAGTGGGTGGAAACGGCTGGATTTCACCAGTCAGCCAGCTCGTCACCTGAAGCCTGCAGCTTGAGTTGGTGTATCATGTAAGTCGAAAACTGCTGTGTGTTACACTGATCCAAGGAAACCCCCGAATCCCCAAACTGATGGCTGACACCTTGTGCCCTTGACATTCTGCCAGGAGTCCCAAACTGACTGCTGCCCCCTGTGTCCAAACAACCTCCACCCAAATCCCCTACAAACGTCGGGGTGCCCATGCCTCCACCGGCTGAAACAGCTTCTGACTCACTGCCCAAACCAACAGGTTCCTGACCTGCGTCTGACTCACAGCCCAGCCCACAGAATATCTGAGTGCCCATGTGAAACCACTTCTGCCTCACATCCCAAATCATCAGGTTCCAAACCTGTTTCTGACTCACAGTCCAACCCACAGAAGTTCTGACCTCCCCTCTGCTGTCTGTCTCCCTCACACCGAATGTCTCCTGTCCGCTGACGCTTCATGCGCAGCCCATGCATCGCATTCATCCCCAGTTCATCCATCTCCGTCCCAGAACATTCGACAAAAGGAGGCAAACCATTACAGCGCACATCGTCCGTCGAATGCCGCAGGTCACTTGGCTGTGGCAACGCTCCCGAATCCTCCTGAAACCCTTGCAGTAAATCACTCTCTTCGAAGACAACCTTTACCCCCGGCAGCACCCTCAACTCAGCCAGGCAAAGGCGACTCGTTAACATTCTGGCGCGAGGCCCTGGGTTATAAATACAGATACGAACACGACCCTCCTTCCCAATAGTCGGCGCATGGATAAGGCCGAGCGGTTGGCCGATTGGGAGTAGGCCAGCCAAACCCTGTCCACGAATACGAATAGGAGGACAAATAGTAACGGTTTGATACGGCCCCACCACACTCGAACTGCCAAGCGGAATACGAACTCCATGCTCCCCACGGTGTAAAAATAGAGGTCGGTGACGCTTCCCACTCATTCCTCTGGAAATGACGACCGTCGATATTTGTTTGAGCGGTTCAACGGCAACCGCTAACACCAGTTTTTTTGTTCCTCCCCCTTCTCTGTAGCGAACACCGCCTGGCAAGGAATACACCGGCCACGATCGTCCTTCAATACATCCCGCTGACAATCGATACTGACGGCGAGACTATGTAACGCAGGAAGTCCAAGGATAATTCCCCCCGAGTGCTCGGTTACCAAAAACTCCTCCCTCGCCGAGTTCCACGGACCTACTTCCACTCCCAACAACGCGACACCAGCGACCCGATCCTTTGATCCGTTAAACCCTGTCACACTTGGTATAGCACTGTGTGACAGGAGAATATTATGCTTTCTCGCCAGCGCGAGAGGTAATATATTTACAGCGGAACCGCTGTCCACCAACGCAAACTCGGTTTTCGGGAAACCCTCCAGCTTTGTCTTCACTTTCAGCTGCTTACGTACCACAGGGGTCGTGACAGGAGGAGGAAGTGTTTCGCCTTGTTGGAGCTGTTGTCGAAGAGCTTCACAAAGAGCTTGTACGGCGTTGGAACCTCCAGTTTCGTGTGTTCCCGGTTCGACTCCTCTTGGATGCGTTGTGTCGGTGGGTTCCTTAGCTTTGCGAGCTGGGCAGTTGCGAAACATATGCCCCAGCTTTCGGCAATAGTGGCAGCGAATCGGCGTCCTCCAGTTGCGAGAGGGAAGTCCAGTAGGTTCCGTACGACCTGCTGCAAACGCTTGCGCCTCCTGTGGCTCGGACTGAAGCTTATCATCCAGAACATCGGCGAGTTGCGTGAGGTGGTCGACCAAGTGGGATAGATCTCCTTCCGAGGGGGTCAGTGTCGAAGTGGGTGCTGAGTCTGAAGCACGCGCCTCGTCGGCCGCCATGACGTAGATCTTATGAGTCGGGTTCTTTTTTCCTTTCACGAAAGCCGCGAACTTTTGCCCCAACGTTCGTAAACGCTGTACCCCATGAAGACCGTAGCTCAGAAGGACTCCCAACGCCAACACGTACCCAGTAAGACTGGTTTGCGGGTCGAGCTGAGTGACACGAGTCACCTGGCGATAGATGCGCTCACACCAAATGATCAGCTCGTAAACGCCAGAGCGCTTGATCGCGGTTTCGTCGTTCAGCTGCACCCCCTCCGCGGGTTTTCCTTTTTGTTCCACCTGACCCTGTAACCCCACTTTGTCCTCTCTCACTTCCATGCGGTCCGACAGTCCTGGTATATACTCTCCCTTTTCCGCTCGTGCCCGTAACACTTCGTATCGAAGAATACACGCCATATCTTTTTCAAACTGGGTAGTGTCCGCCCTTCCTGAGAAGAAGGCTTGAACCGATTGTGTTTCGATTATCAAAAACAGAAAAAACAATTTTACAGCCAACCGACTGGCTGGCTCCGAAACCATGTTGAATACACTCGTTCGCAACAGCGATACCGAGTGGTGAAACGGCCGCCAAAGAACGCTTTACACAATGTAAGCAAAATAAACGACCATACACCCAACCACCTTCTTCCTTAAATCTCTTCCTTGTCCTCCGAGTCTTCCCGACTAAACCCCATGACCGACTCAGTTCTGATCCCATTTACTGTATTCCACAGTCTTGAAACAAACAAACAAACATCAATTACATCAATGTCTTGAAACATCCAACCCTCTATCTTGGACGCATTCTCCACATTAACAAAATCTAATCAAGTCTAGTCATCCTGACAAAAAATGAGCGTTACGAATGACACATCGAACGGAAAGAGCGTGGTGCTGATACAGCCCTGTCCAATCTCTGCGCGTTTCAAGGGGAAGGGGCGCACTCAGCCTCCTCCGAACGCGCGCCAATCTTGTTTCAAAATCAGCTGGGAGCTTCATGAAGGCGGAAATCGACAGCGCCCTCTCATTGGGCGTCTAAAACAGCGCTTCGTTCCCTAAAGATCACTCATGGAGGAAGATCTGCACGAGTGGGTGGCGATCACCAGTGTCGGGGCAAAACACGTAGCAGACGCTCAATTCCCCCCTTCTTATTAGTCATCGATTAGTAACCCTTAGCTGTGGAATCATCTGGCACCTGGGATCAAATGCTTGTTGTTTCAAAGACAGTTTTCTGGGAGATATTCAGTGGGGTGAAAAGAATCCTTCACGGGTGAATGCTAGGCCCCTGCTGCCTTCGAGGGTGGGTTTTCCAGAAACCGCCGTCAGTTTCAGTTTGGAAGAAACTTTCGATGTCGCCCAGCCATCTTTGGAAAGCTCTCCTACTAGAAGCCGTACCCCCCCAGGAGGAAATGCTGACCAGGGGGGTCTGTCTCTGCCAAGCTGCTGGAGTCCTTTTTTGGGGTTTTTTTCGAAGGATTGGCTGTCTGTCGAGTTTTCCAGCGACGGGCACAAAGGCTTTGAATGGATTGCAACGAAGGGGTGCATTCCAGAAGAAACACCCCTGTTTTATTTTGAGGTCACCAGCATTCGGTGCCCCAAGAAATGCACGATGGGTGGGTGATCCTTTGCTTCAGGATGTATAATTATTTAATTATAATTATTTTTTTTGGGTAGTTGAGTGGATTGCTTAATGTATGATGGGAGGGGGTTTCGGGGGAAAAAAAAGAAAAAAAAGAAAGAAAGGGTAAATCTGGAAAGTCCGGAATGAATCATACTAGAATTTGTCCACCTGTAAAAAAAACAATGCAGCTGTACTGCTGTGTTTTTCTTTATCTTTCCCCACCTTGAGAAAAAAAGAGTTCCGCAGAATAGAGACCTGAGAGAGTGTGTGGGTTTTTTCGACCTTCAGTGATCGGCTTTGTGGATTCCAATGCGATGACGCAACCAAGATACACGGAGCCCAAAAACTTGGCGATGGCTTATTGGTGCTATGTCAGTCTGACCCCCACAGATGCCACTCAAGAAAAAGGTGGCTTATATGCTTATCAAGCTCCACAGAATGGAATTGATCGCACGAGGGATATAATCTTTTTTGCAATGCATTGTGATTGTGATTTTTTTTTAAAATCTTTGCTGGTTTCAATTTTTTATTTTCTCAATTCACTCCCCAAGGTGATGTTTTTGGTTGCGTTCTGGATCGAGAGGATGGCTCGATTTGTTTGACTAAAAATGGGGCATTTTTGGAGAAGAAATTCAACAAGGTCAATCCTGGGCGGCTTTGGCCAGCGATCGGATTGAGAAGTGCATGTGAGGCAAGTTTCAATGCACCATCATTTGAAAAAAATGAGAATGGATTAATATGCATGCTTTCATGCATGCCAATTTTATACATACAGACAATACATGCAGGAACCCCCTTCAGAATTTCTGCATCCTTGGAGAAAAAAAAGGTGTTCGAATGGTCATTTTTCAAGGATTTTTTATTTTTTTTTTCGTAATTCCCTCTGTGAAAGAATGCATCGATCCAATGAGCACCCTGTAGGGATTTTCTTTTTTTGGAATATCTTCTGTTTTTGCAGGAGTTTTTTTTCTGTTTTTGTTTTTGGCGAAAGTCTTTCAAAAGGTGGATAAATGAGTGATCAAAAATTCTTGATGTTTTTTTTCCCTATTTTTCCTTGCAGGTTAGAGCCAATTTTGGAGATTCACAATTTTCTTTCGATATAAATAAGTGGGGAAATGGGCAGTGGTGAGTCATCAAACTTTTTTTTTTCCTTGAAAAGTGTGACCTCGTGTTGTCTCAAACAATAGAAGGCATAATTATGACATAATTATTCTCTGACATAATAGTTTCCTCTTGCCTAGTTCTTGCAGGTTTTTTTTTTCAATTATTTTCAAAATGCACAGATCGTTTATGCTGTTCATATAATCACTTTCTTTTTTTTTGAAAAGAAAGAAAAAGAAAAAATACATTTTCACGATTTGTTTTTTCTGTTTATTTAAAATAATTTCCTTCAGAAAAAACCGTTAGGTATAGAGCGAATTATTATAGGGTTTTTTTTCTTTGTATTGTTTTTTTTTCCCAGGCGCCACATACCAGGCATGAATTTCGACAGCGGATTCCCTAACCATGTGCACAGCTTGAAATCTTTCGCATGTATGCTGTCGGAAAATGGATTCCAAGCCAACCTGGACAGTGGTGGAAAAGTGAAAGCCAATTTTTCCATCCCAACTGAACTGAGCAGCTATCAATTCGAGGTCATCATCGTGGAAAGCATTCACCGGGGTAACAGAAATTCTGTTTGTTTTTTTTTTTGAATTGAAATTTTAAAATTTTTTTTTCTTTTTTTTTCTTGGAGATCTGTACAGTTGTTTATTCTTTTCTTTCGTTTCTTTTGGTTTGTTTTCTGGTCCATTATTATTAGTAATGAATGTGTTGCTTCGAATGTTGGAGAAGTACAGTTAAACTAATTAATTAAATTAAATTAGTTAAATTAGAATTATAATGAAAACAATTTTTTTTGTTTGCTTAGAAAAAACAAAAACTGAAGCTGCAATATAAGCGAATTGCTTTTGTCAATGTTTTGGGAAAAGGGGTTGGGGAGTTGCAGAAATCAACATTTCAAGATTTTAAAAAGGATGTTAAGAAATTAATTAATTTAATTAATTTTTTTTCTCTTAATTTGCTTTTTTTGTTTTCGTCTTTCTTTTTTTCCCTCTGTGCATCATGATTGGGAAGCCATGCAAAAAACACGAAAGCCTTTTTTTCTTACTCAAAAATATACCCTGGAGTGATGATGGGGATTTCGATCTATTTTTTTTTGGCTGTAAATTCACTTTTTCAGTAAATTCAATATCCTGCATAAACTAGCTTAGCATTCAAATTTCTGTAGGTAACTTTTGTCGTTCTTTGTTCTTTTGTTGAATGGTTGTATAGGGAAATGCGAGATTGGCTTCATGGTTTTGAATTCAAACTCCACCACATCAGTTTTCTCAAGAACCTTTTTGGCAAAGAAAGGTACGGAAATGGAAATTATCATTTATTTTTTTTACTATATTTTTTTTTTCTGCATCGAGAGCTTTTCTTGCACAGATTGTTTCGTGTCAAATTTCTTAAATGCTGGAGAATGTGGAGAAAATCAATGATGGATGATATATTGTGTTTGGGGGTGGCTTTTTCTTATACATATATTTATTTTTTGTTTGTTTTTGCATTTGCTTAATCAGGCGATGTTTTGGGTGTGGGGTTGAACAGAGAAACGCAAACTTTGATTTTCACGGTGAATGGTGAAGAAATCGGTGTTGGGCATTTGGTCGGGGTTTCTGATGGATTGAACATCTGGCCTTATTTCGAAGCTTTGGATCCAATCAAGGTGATTTTTTTTTTGGGGGGGGGGGTGGGTGGGTGAGTAAAGAAAACTCAAATTAACTTATTTTTTTTATTAATTTTATGAAAGAAGTAATGATGGGACTGTTTTCCCGATATAACATTTTCTACTAGTTTTTTTTTTTTTAATTTGGTCTTCTTTTTTTTTTTTGGACTACTTTTGTTCATGCAACAAAGTATGTTGATTGTGTGAGACAGAATTGTTGTTTTTTAAAAAGCAAAAACTTTTTTTTAATTTTGCATGGGAGATTTCTGAGCCACGTCAATTCTCCAAAAGAAAAAAACACATCCTTTTTCAGTCCATAGTTAAAAAAAAAAAAAAAAATCCAAAATGCATATGCATACATTTCACGTTCATTTGTTGATGCGATAAATTTATTCACCCCGATTTATGAGGAGCCTAGAATGATTAACTGTGCTATTTTTTTAATTTCTTTTTTTTGCCAAAAAAGGTGTGGAGCGATTTTTGCTATCCACGAGGAGTGCATTCCTGTCGTTCGCTTTCCCTGGATCAACCGCCCATCAACATCAAGTCTTTTCGTGGAAGCAGTTTTCCAGGTGGTCGAATATTTCCTTTTCTCATTTTTTTTTTGTGGTCCAAAAACACAGGGTGACCAACCCAGCTGTAAAAACCGGGCCGCTGCTATATTTTTTTCTCAAACTTTCCTTTTTTTCATATTTTGGTCGTCTTTTCTGTTCATCTTTTTGTTTTTTATGGTTTTTTCTAGACGACATCCCTGAAATTTCCCCTCTTCTCCACCACAAGTCAAACGCGGTCCTTCACTCCGTGGAGCTCCGATTTCCCCAAGAACCCCATCAAAAATGTCGAAAGCTGGTGCTGCTGTCCCCCAGCACGCATTACACCATCACCAAGAGCTTGCCGCCCACGGGCTACCCGTCCAGCACCCATCAAATCCAAATCTGGCAGACAATGACTGGGAAAAGAATCGGCCATGTGCCGATATTGCCAGAAACGCTGATCAAAGATTCTGGGGTGCCGGAAGGGAGGCCTCTGAGAGTGAACTGCGTGGAGTGGATATTGGAGGGGGAGGTTCTGTTGATGTTGGTTTCGTGGAGGACGGATGCCTGGGTGGTGGCATGGAATGTCAGTGAGTTGCTCCCGTTCTGTTTTTCTTTCGATGGGTTTTTTGTTTTGCTCTTGCTTTGGTCGGTTCTGGCTGATTGTTCAGCAAAAATTTTCATTTGTGGAACCCTCAAAACAGCTGATCTACTTCAATTGATTTGTTCCTTCATTAAAAGTTCAGGGGGGAGCCTCCAAAGAATCAAAATCATTCAAAATTTGTCATTTTTGGTGTTTTGTTTTGGAAAGGTAGGGGGGAGGGTGCTGGTGCCCAAAAAAGTCGAGTTTTTTTTCCTTTTTTTTTGGTCGATTTGATTTTCCTGCTTTCGTGGGTGATCGAAGGTAGACAAGAAGTCGAGTGGAAGCTGGAGGTCGGGCTGGATGCCATTTGCTCAGCGGACGGCACTTTAGATAAAGAGGTGGTCTGCATCCGAAAAGGGCCGCACCTGAGCGGTGGAATTCTGCTCTACAGCCTGCAAAACCGGCCGAACTCAAACAGATTTCTCAAAGCCCTGAAACCCACAGAGCGAGGTCTGAAGAATGTGGCCTGTTTCCCAGGAGGAGAGGTCGATGCCATCGATCAGGTTATTGTCAGTAAACGCTCCACAATTATTTGTTTCTCCTTGGCAGACAGTCCCGACATGACTAATCAGGGAATCCCCAACAGGTTCTTGCCTTGCATGAAATTGCCCGACCATAGAGCCATGCTGTTCTGAATTTTTAAATTTCTAAATTAAAATTTGCTCTGGAGGATAAGTCAACACAGGTAATATACAAAACATCTCAGCAAAAACCATTGTTTTGCTTCTTGTTTTGGCACACAGAATGATTTGTGGGATTTGAAAACCATAGCACGTCAAATTTCCCCCGACCAGTCGTCTTTGCTCGCTGGGGCCTACCTCTACCCCCTGGACGATCGAAAACCACACACGCTCATCAAAGCGCTGCCCTTCCGAGCAATGCACCACCTAGCCACATGGTCCAGCGATTCCTTGTTCGCAGCCTCTTGGAGGGCCCGCCAGAATTCCATTTTTGTTCTGGACATCGAGACGTGCAGGAGCGATGCCCTGGCTGGATTGCCTGTGGAATGTACGAGGTTGATTTCACCGTGTGACATGGTTCTAGCAGAGAAACCCTGGGTGATATTGCTGAGGAAAAAAGGGGAATCACTGAGGGTGGCAGCATCGATCCAATCGCCCGGAAAGGCAAGCGAACATACCTCTTTCTTGATCCGGAATTTACGTCACTAGATGAGTCATAATATGTTATTTTGGAAGAATTTTTCTGTATGTGCATGTCAGCATCCATCCGGACTTTTTTCTTATTGTTAGAAAAGCAATAACAGATGATTGAAAGAAAAACAGCAAAAGGAAGTTGACTTTGAGGTTGAGTGGGTTTGCCTTTCGATCCAGGATTCCCATATAGGTTGCATATGGGATGTGAAAACTGGGAACCCCATAATCAGGGTCGATCTTGGGGAAACACCTCGTCCATACGAGGCTTCCTGGTGGGTCGTCAAAACCCCCTCTGAATTCGCAGTCATTGACAAATTCTCAGGGCTGGAAATCGGGCGGAGCCGATACGATCCATCGAAACTGAATTTCTGGCCGAACGAGAATTTCCCAGCAGTCACTCGAGATTTGGAAGAAACCCCAGGACCGGCTTCCCTGGTGATTTGGACCGTCGGGGGGGCCTTTTCGAAGGATGATTCCACGGCAAGAACGGTGTCTTTTGAGGCAGAGGGGGATACGACAATGTGCAGGATATCCCCTGATGGATCGAAAATCGGGGTGGCAGTTTTAGGCAGGGAAAGCTCCATCACATTCAGGAGAGAGAGCAGCATTCAAATTTGGGATTTGGTGGGCCGGATGACTTTCAAAATTCCATTGGTCAGGCTGGATGTGGGTCTGACTCCAGAGATTCGCTACATTGAGGATCCAGAAGGGGGGTCGAAAACCCACACAGGGCTGTGGGGATGCAAGTTCAAGCAGATCTGTTCACATTTCGACTTTTCTGGGGATGGTAGGAGGCTGGTCACGTGGGATGTGTCGACCTCGGTTTGTCTGTGGGAGATTGGAGGCGGGAGGGTCCATCACTTGAAGGAGCTCGGGAAAGTGCAAGGCGTGCGCTCGCAGTAAGTTTTCGTGTGTTGCATTATTGTCTCGAGTTGCTTTCTCTTTTTTTCCTTTTCCTTGCTGGGAGGCCACCTAGGTGCGCGATAATACTTTTGGATGGATACCCTCACAGATGTTTGAGCCACTGTCTCGTGTTGTTTGCGTTCAGGTCTGAATATATGTGGGGCCAAGATGGCCTGTGTTTCATGAACTTGGATGGCGGCGCCGCCGGCGGCGGAGAAGGAGTCGCTCTCCTTGGAACAATGGGGATCACACGTTTCGATGGAGCGGGGAGCAGGACGGACACTCACCCCGAAAAAGCGGTCGAATTCGCTCGTTTCACGCATGGCAGACGCCGTGCTCTGCTTTTCCTTGCACAAGAAAACCAATCAACCCTTGACACTCTGGTTGAAAGTTGGGATTTGCTCGAGCTCCAGGTGTTGCAGAGAGGGAAGCTGAGTGAGCTAATGAACCTTGGACCGGCGGAACGTCTGCGTTCGGAGACAGACATGGGTGAGGTGTTGGACCCCGAAGCCCTGTTGGAACTCGCCAATGCCCATGATGGGTTGTCGAGAAAGGCGGTGGTGGTCTGGCCTGTAGGGTGCGCTTCCCCGATTTTGTTCGGACGAGATCCTCGCAAGAAAGTCAAGCCTCAAGATCCCGACTACGCGATTCCGGGTGCATTCAATTGGCACCAGCGGGCGTCGGAGGCGTACGTAGGTGCGGTGGTGCAGCGATCCGACCACCGAGCGCTGAAACAATTGACGCACTCTTTCAACGTTTTCGCTGGGATAGGCGATGGCTCCAGGATCGCCTGGGTGCAGCGGAAGCTCAGGGCAAGAACCTTCACGGTTTGTGTTTCTTTGACGTACGGAGGCAGCGAAATTCCAACGTGGTGAGCTGATAAAGCCTCGCTGCACTGTTCTTTGTACTGTGGTTTGCCCTCCAAGCGCCACTGAAGGCTGTTTTCAGGTATGAGGAGTTGTTGGATCTGGACGATGCGGCCATAAGGAACCAACTGACGTCGAAAATACGCGAAGGGCACGGATGCGGCCTCATAAATCAGCCTGTGTTCGCGAACGGGCGATCCATCCTTCTGGAGAGCGTTTCGCGGGGCCACGCGAAAATCGTCGAACAGATTGTCCAGGTGGCGTTGACGGAGGGCATCCCAGCCATGTTTTTACCGTGGTGGACGCTTGATGATGGCGAAAACGAAAATCTGAGCGCTCTGCAGATGGCTGTGGATCTGGGCTTCCCTCAAATCGCGAAGATTCTGATAAAATACGTGCTGGCGGCGGGACCCAGCGAGGAATGCCAGAATGGAACGGTGATGTCCAGAATCCTGACGAAATTTCTCCAGCGGCACCCCACTGGAGCTGATTTCAGGCAAGAAAGCCATTTTGTTTCTTGAAATCCCTTAGAAGGATCAGTGCGGTGAGTCTTCATTGGTTTTCTTTCTTGGTTGGGTATGCATGCATGCATGCATGCATGTCGATGTGGGGATCGAAACCTTCACTTGTTCTGCGCTGTTTGGGTGGATATTCAGTGAATATGGTGTGCATGCCTTTTGCCAGGTCGGTTTTCCACAACACCATTACCAGCGAGGCTTTCTGCCATCACTTAGGAGATGTTCATGTCCCCAATGATCTGTTCTCCACCGAAACCTACCTCGTCGGCCTGCATCCCCATTGCGGCGTCCTGCCTTGGCAAACCGACGGCCTGCTGGGGCTCCAACGGGAAATCCACGAGAAGCTCGCGCATTACGGCGACGAGAAGTACGCGAACGCCGTGAAAATCGATGCCAAGGCTCTGGTGATCCCCACCGCGAATTTCGTGACGGCTGGACCTGAGTGCGTTCTGAGACACCTGCAAGTCGTAACGCCGAACGAAGACGTGTTTGGCAGCTTCGCGATCGACGCCTTGGTCAGACACAAGTGGGAAAACGGCTGTAAACGCCATGCGATCCTGGAGTTTTTCGCGTACATGTGTTTGCTTTTTAGCTTCACCGTGTACTCCATGGCGGTGGGCAGTCGATGCTTCGATCCAAGAAACGCCGACGCGTTTTGCGAGACTAGAACGGTCGCGAAATTGTTCCTGGTGGTGTCTGGGGCGATCGCATCTTTGCATCTGATCGAGGAGGTCGGCCAATTGTGCAAGTATATCAACGCCATCGACCCTCGGGATGGAGCCACCGAATCGCAGAAGCTGCGATCCAGGACGTCGGGATTCATCCGCTACGTTTTCGAATCGAAATGGAACGCGCTGGAGTTCGCGACCTACGTGCTCGTGGCCGGCGTAATCCCGGCGTTGCACTGGCATAGGCCGCAGGAGCTCCACGTCGTGGTGGCGATCACCAACATAGCCCTCTGGTGGAAAACGCTGTACTACATGCAGATCTTCTCCCCCACGGCTCCCCTGGTGATCGCCATCTTCAGGATCATGAATGACATGCTGTCGCTGGTCCTCCTAGGCTCCATCGTCTTGTTCGGATTTGGGCTGGCCTATTTCGTGTTGCTGCATCCCGAGCCTGGTGAGGAAATCGACATGCGGTTCGGGACCATGCTGAGGTCGATCTATTCGGTGTTCACCATGTTGCTCGGCTTGTTCGACCTCAGCGTTTTCGAGGAGCTGGAGAAAAGCGGGGGAATCGCCACGCTGATGTTTGTGGTGTTCGTGCTGGGGATGGTGGTGGTGCTGCTTAACTTGCTGATCGCCATCATGAGCGACAGTTTCAACAGAATTCGGCAGGTCGAGGATTCCGCGTTCATTCAAGCAAAGGCTAGGATCATCGAAGATGTGGAAACCTCGATTTTCTACGCAAGGTGGTGCATGAACTCTTGGTTGCATATGAAAAGCTCGAACGAATGGAGGGATGGACAGGGCCCCAGGGGTGCAAACATAGAACAGTTTTTTTCCCAGAATAGTTTTTTCCCAAAATCGAAGAAATTACCCCATCAAACATGCATTATTATTAGTCATCGTCAGGGATTCAGGATCAATTCAGAGCATTTTGATGCTAATGCACTCAGTATGTACCACTCCATTCCTTAGGATACTCCCCTCTGGCCTTCATCAAAGTTTTTCTGGACATGAATATGTTGATAGCATTCAGGACCTGTATTGCAGGCGAGAATTCCCTCCGTACATGCACATATTGATTCCTCAACATGAAGGTGGGGGTGGGGCCAGCTCCAGCCGAGATCCCAGAGATCGACAATTGCCTGCACCACACAGGTGGGAGTAAAAACTCACTACACGAAACCTATAAGTACTGTTGTTTTTTTGCAAGATCGACTCTCTTTGACGTCCTAACAGATGAACAAATACTCTTCAAAAGCTGCCTACGTTCATAAGAATAACAGCCTTATGTTGTGTGTGGGACCGAAAGCCGGAAAGCTGCTGATGATTGCATTCGATCGATCGAGGGGCAGATGGGATGCTTGCATGACAGACTTGACGAGGTGGAAGCCAGAATAGAACGCATGGAGTTGAAACAGGATGAGGTCCTCACAGCTCTGCAGCATTTAACCGAGAAAAACAAACCCCAATCTCAAGGGGAATGAATAAAATCAAGTCAAAGAGAGATAGCTACGTTGAGCTGTGGTGTTGCAAAATATGGTAAGTTGTCGGTAGGCGTATTTTTGTGTGTGATGGCTTATTGGCAAAATATGGTAAGTTGTCGGTAGGCGTATTTTTGTGTGTGATGGCTTATTGAAAGGAATGGTCACGGAAAGTGTTTTTGCAGGTGGGGTTTTGGATGCGAGTGTTGCAGCAGCTAGTTGAGTTTTGGGATTAAATGGTGGAATTTTTCATTGTTTCTCGAATAAATGTTATGTGGGGTGGGGGAGGATGTTTCGAAATATACAGTTTTTATGTGTGTGTTTTTTCGACTTGGAAGTTGTTTTGGGGGTTGCACGAAATGAGGCAGTCTATGTTCTGAATAATAACCTTTCCACCACATCCGTCGCTGAAAAAGATGAAGAAAAGAAACGACTGTGAAATAACACAGCACCTGAAATTCACCGTGCACCCGATACCAAATCCTCCAATTTCCAACAAGTGGTTTTGTGGCAGGGATACAACACAGGGATTGGTTTTCTCAATATGAAAGTTTTTCGAGGTTTTTATGGTCACCAAATACAAGGACTTCCAACTTTTAGACCCTTTTGTCGGTTTTCCCTCATTTTTTGGTTGTTGAGAAGTTTCACTGGAAGTCGAGTCAAGTCGACGTCCGTAAAGTTATCTGATCATATTAAGTGACATAGATTAGTGTTCTATACTGATTGAAGTTATTTACTGTATTGACTATTGGAGATTGTTCTGAAAGGGAGTGCAACAATTCTTGTCAAATTAGGAACACAAGGTGACTTTAACTCACCTTGTGTTCCTAATTTGACACAGTGAACTTCTCAACACTCCCAACCATAATAAGAATCAACTGGTGTTTTTGCAACGACGAATTCGCCTCTTGCTGTGGGTGTCCTAATTGATCCATAACTCAACATGGTGCACTATTTGCATGATTTTTTCACTGTTAAGAATCTCAAAGTGAAAGCACTCAAATTGATGCTGGGGGTCGCTAGAGGCCTCCATTTCCACCAATTCGTGCACCACAACTCGAAAGGAGGAACTTATTTTGTTATTTTGTTGCAGTTATACTTATACTACTTTTGACATATCCCAATCGATCTGCTGATTTTCCCCTTCTGAGCTCAACCAAGTTCTTTTGTGCCAAAAAGATGTAGAGTACTGTAGACCTGGTTTGACAATGCTGACGAAACAATCAAGGAACAGATCGATGGAAAATCAACTCCGGAAAACACCCTTTAAATTGATAGAAACGCCAAAGAAATAAATAATTGGTAAAATTTCAGGTTGAAGCAAACAAACACAACTTACATTGTGAAACTGAAATTGTGAAGGACACTTCTCTTGTTTCAGGTTCAAATCAGGTTATTATTATTCACTCAGAATGGGATTATGTTTTATTTGCTTTATTTATTTATCTATACTATGTGTGGATATCGATGAATACCCCACGCGTATTTCATGTTTTATTTTCATCTCCATTGTCATTAACGGGCTGTGAAATGTATTTTAATGTTTATTTGTTTTGTTTGGACAGAAATAAAAAGAGAGATGTATGGTTATCAACAAACACGATCGATTCGCTTTAGTTATTTTTTACATCCCGAAATTATTATTTTTTTAACATCCCGACACGCAACACAATGAGAATCGGGTCGGTAATCATTCCGAAATTTTGCTTCTGCAATGAGAAACTGAAAACACTGAAGAAATAAAAAAAAATCAAACTGAGGTGATCAAATAGATCAAAAAATAAAAAAACGCTCCAACAATCCATAAACAAAACTGACCATCAACAAGTCGAAACAGGACTGAACGCTGAGTCTGACATGAAGCATCCAAAGGAACGACTCGCTGCCTCCTGCATGGTGTCCAGAACGCAATGCGCGCTGACAGCTCTACAGACCACCTCTCAGACCAAGCCAAAAAAATTCACGATTGACGATTCAACGTTCAGACGGACACTCGCATTCGTATTCGCCCGTTGGCTGTGGCTGCAACCACAGAACACATTTTTAAATTTGGGCCTTCTTAAGTCAATGCGGAGAAGCAAATTCGTGCTGTCGAACTGCCAGCTGCTTACCTCACAGTCGAGAGTGCAGGTGTTGCACTCTTTTTTGAGATCGCAGTCGTCTGCATGACAAAAAAGCAACACTTAAACAAAGGTGGCCACACAGTCGAAATCAGTCGTATGCATCAAACGAGGGACTCACCCTCATCGCCTCCATCGTCGGGATTGTCGTCTCCATCGTCGGGCTTATCGTCTCCACCGTCGGGCTTATCGTCTCCACCGTCGGGCTTGTCGTCGCCACCGTCGTCGGGCTTGTCGTCGCCACCACCGTTGGGCTTGTCGCCGCCTCCGTTGAAACGACGACGACGATCACCACCACCGCCGCCTCCTCCACCACCTCCACCGCCGCCTCCACCTCCTCCTCCACCGCCGCCTCCACCTCCACCTCCACCGCCGCCTCCACCACCTCCTCCACCTCCTCCGCCGCCACCTCCGCCGCCGCCTCCACCACCTCCTCCGCCGCCACCTCCGCCTCCGCCACCGACGATGCGGCTTTCTGGCTCATCTTCGTCTTCACCGCTACCCTTCCCTCTGTTCTTCTTGCCTCTGCCTTTGCCTCTTCTTTTCCTCCCCTTGTTTTTTCTGCCTTTCTTTCTTCCCAAGAGACGCCTCATTCCGGAATCGCACCTCGCGTTTCCAGTACAGCAAGATTGTTCCCCAGTGCCAGGATCGACGCATTTACCAGAGCCGTTGGGTTTCTTGCCAATGCACTGGATGATGGGCTTGGTGCAATCTTTCACTTCTTTACACTGGGGATGACCAACACAGACACTCGTCAGATAACAACAACGCCATTTGCCCTTGCCAACCGTTGCTGTCTTCGACAGGACTCACCTTTCCACCCTTGGTTTCGCAATTAGAAACGCACAGTCCCCTGTTGGGGAACGGCCCATCTTCGCCTGCAAAACAGGAGACACAGATGAGGAGTGGTTCGTCACCGGCGGAACAGCACAGCAGAAAAGCAAATCCACTTTCATGGCAAGGACCATGTACCAAACTTACAAGACTGCGATGGCTCCAGCAAAGATCTCTGGGGACCAAGTTGCAGCACCGTCGAGGTGTCTGCAGAAGAATACCGATAAAACGATAAGCCGCCAACCCGATCCGAAATGCTGAACAGCCAGAGCAATGTTCCTCAGCGCACCAGTGGGGTGAGCAGAGTGGCACGCGGCCAAGGCTCCGACGATGGAGAGCAACAACCACATGGCGTTCATTGTGTTGCGTCGGGATTCGCGGTTTGGAAAGCTCCCGGAGCTCGTATTTGAGCGCGCTTGTCCTCTTCCTCGTAGCACCAGCGTTCCATCGCCCCCCCCCCATCCTTGGCTTGATCGACCTCCCCATTCACGACGTTCGCCACTCTGTGCTTTCACCCTCGCCGGTCCCCTCCGGTCCTCAACGGTCCGCGGCCATTGGAACTCTCCGAGTCTTGTTCAACCAACGTTGGGACTACGACATCCAAGGTTCTTGACCTCTTCTGTCTTGATTCTTGTCGTCTCTTTTTTTAATTCTTGTTCGTTTGGTCAGACTCAAAGTTCTTTGGTCCCAGGGCTTATCTTTTCTTATCTTTTTCTTTCCTTGGAATTCAGGAAATGGTCCTTGCATTGGCAATGGTGATCAGCTTGCTCACTATCCGATTGTATTATATTGTCCCACCAGATGGTCGTTTAAACGACCGAACCGAAGCACGAAGATTTGTTTGGCGGAGGCCAACAAATCGCCATTAGGGTTAATCCAGCATAACCAGGTGCCTTCTTTGCTAACCCCAATCGTCCAGGATCTGGACAAGATAATCAAACATCAAATTTTGAGGTGCAGTGGCCAGAAAAGTGTGGAGGAGATTTATGAGATGGTCAAACAGAGCGCCAAAGGACATGGAGCCTAACCTATGAATGCACCACATGGAATGTCTTCAAAGAAAGCTGTTTTATTCACAGCAGGTTCTTACATGACGTCACATGGAAAAATCAAGTGCAGCTGATGGCATGCATATATTGGCACAAGGTGCTGTGGATGTCAAGATGTCAGACTGAAAGCCGAACATGGTCGTGAATTGCACACATGATTGAATGTGTTAGATCCTCACATCTGCAATCCTTTGATGGACCTATTAGAGATGCTGCCTCCCCACTGCTGGTTGAAAATTTTCTCGGAGCCACAAGGGGGGAAATTCCATGGATGCACATTTCCATGCGACCTGATTGCTGATCGAGCGGCAACAGGCTTTGGATCGATGATTTCCATGTATTTTCTTTGTGCATGCATGCATGAATGCATGCATGGATTCAATGTGCCCCCACCCCCCCAAAAAAAATTGAAGAAGAAAAAAAAAGAGTGACAGAAAAGCAGAGTTGTTTTGTTTCGTACACCCAGTAAAAAAGATCCCCTTTCCGTGACTGAACCTCCCCGGACCTCATACGAGCCGATCGATGTATTGAGATACGATTAGAATACATTTTTTGAGAGGGTCTTTGCAGGATGGGTTCCATCCTCGGCTGCCCAAAGAAGGGAAATTTTGGTTTTGGCTATTTCCTGTTCCTGCAAGCATGCAGTGTTACATTAAAAAAAATCCTTTTAAACAGAAATCCAGAAATTCCAATGGATTGATCAAAGCATCCAGAAACCCAGACATGCCAATGCTACCGCCTGAGGGGCCATTAATGGTCAATGGCCAATATTGGTTCACTGTTTTCTCGCCCACCCATACTGATTTCCTCAACAAAGTCTTCTTTAGTAAGTAGAGTTTAGCCAATCGGGGCATCCCTCCTAAAACTGGCCATCGCCATGTCAATTGATTGATCAAAAACCATGCAGGAATTTTTTATTCCTGTGAGTTTCCGCAGTCGAGAAACACTGGTGAAATGGCATTTCAATGTGCATGCCAAAACAAAACAAAGAGAAAACACTTGTTTGCTGTCCAATTTTTTATTTGCAAATTTTGGAATGTTTTAACCACCCCCTTTTGTCCCCCCTCACCCTGCCCATCTTAGGGGTTTCGAGTCGATCGCTGCCGACCTCTCCAAAATTCGAGGTTGGTTGCGAACCACTGTCCATTTGCACGTGTTGCTCAGGGAGGTGATTATGGGGAACTAGGGGGTGGCCCTATATAATACAACATATTTTGTCCATGTGAAAAATTCTCATCCAAAAACACCCTCTTCAAACACTCCCATCCTTTTCTTCTTTCCGGCTCCATGTCCAATGTCCTCTTCATGACCTTTTTCTTTCCCTTTTCACTCCATGTCCGAAAAAAAGAAAGGCTCACCGGCCAGAATTTACTCCAAAAACATTGAACCCGGTCCCCCTCCCCCCTCTAGTGTTTTCCCCCCATTACCTTTTTCAACCACCCATGTTGAAGTGGGCTGTCCAGTCCATGGACCGCCGGCCTCCCTTGCCGAGAGGTTGGTGGTGATCCACCTTACAATTTTTTCTTAAATCGGTTTCGAGGGGGGGGGGGGGAGAAAAACTACAGAGTGATCCAGAAAAAATCAAAAAATAATCCCCATCAATTGGAAATAAAAATAAATAATCCGCTGCCTTGAAAAAATAGTAGAAAAAATAAATAAAAAAAAAATCCATCCATCCATCCATCTACATCAAAAAAAGAATAAAAATAAAAAATCGAAATTCCATCCATTCCGCCTTGCATCCATAAAAATAAAAAAAATAATTCTTCCCATCAATAGGGAAATAAAGAAAAAAAAAATCATTCCCGTCAATAGGGAAATAAAAATAAAACCAAACCGGAAATTCAGAATCGTTTCTTTCATCTTCATCTGAATCCCCACTTCAATTTGATTCTTTCCATATTTTCCAGTTCTTTATTGTCCTTTCATATACCAGTTTTTTGTTTTTTGTTTTTTTTTGTCTGGTCCGGAAATATCTCCACCTCTCAAATGAACACATGCTCTTTTCACTTTGGATTCGATTCTAGCACCACCAGAATTTTCCTTTTTTTTGATTTCTTTAGTCAAGTCCCCGGATATTTCCAAAATGTCTCAAAAATATATCCCACCCTCTTCTGTCCCCCGCCCACTTGATTTTTTCCAGGATTGCAAAAAACAAAAGGAACTGGAGGGTGGGTATATACGACAGTGTGTTACTCTCTGTTTACTATTTCAAATTGAAATCTTTCACATCCATGCTCCATCCGGTTTCCTCCAAAAACTCCACCCAGCAAAAATTTCGTGCTTCCCCACTGTCAATCCAAACCATCCTCTATAACTCCACCCACCAAAAATTTTCACCCCACTCTTAACAGCCAGAAACGGCTCTCAAGATCCCCCCAAAAAAACCTCAAATTGAAGAATTCGAAAATTAAAATTGACGAGTTCGAAAATTAAAATTAGCGAATTAAACGTAAATCTTTTTTTTGTTTTTTTGATAAAGTTAATCCTTCTTGTTTTTCGTAAACAATCAATTTTTTACTTTTTTTTAAACCTCATTGTTTTATTTTTTTTTGGAAATGAAAGAAAAAATTCCTTCTGAACAAAAACTTTTCCAGCTCTGATTCCCCTTCTGCGAATTTAACCCCATTTTTTTTTTTCCATGGAAAGTTTTCCTCCTTTTTAGCCCCCCTCGTTCCCCCCCCCCGATTCTGGCATGGTTGAACTGTTCACATTCATTTTTTGTTTGCTTCATTTTCATTCAATTTTTTTTTTTTTGCATAGCCTAAACTATATCTCTCTCTCTCTATATATATATATATATATATATTATTTTTTTTTTCAGCCTGCCCCCTTCTATATATTCTGCCCCTTGCAGAATTGAACCAAACCAAACCAAAAACAATCGAGGAACAGATGGAAAATCAACTCCCTTTAATTGATTAAAATGTCCCGCGGGGGCGGGGGGGGGGGGATGATGGGTGAAATATCAGGTTCAAACATAAATTACACTGTGAAGGAGAATCGTCGTACTCTTGTTTCAGCTTCAAATCAGGTTATTATTATTCACTCAGAATGGGATTATGTTTTATTTGCTTTATTTATTTATCTATACTATGTGTGGATATCGATGAATACCCCACGCGTATTTCATGTTTTATTTTTATCTCCATTGTCATTAACGGGCTGTGAAATGTATTTTAATGTTTATTTGTTTTGTTTGGACAGAAATAAAAAGAGAGATGTATGGTTATCAACAAACACGATCGATTCGCTTTAGTTATTTTTTACATCCCGAAATTATTATTTTTTTAACATCCCGACACGCAACACAATGAGAATCGGGTCGGTAATCATTCCGAAATTTTGCTTCTGCAATGAAAAACTGAAAACACTGAAGAAATAAAAAAAAATCAAACTGAGGTGATCAAATAGATCAAAAAATAAAAAAACGCTCCAACAATCCATAAACAAAACTGACCATCAACAAGTCGAAACAGGACTGAACGCTGAGTCTGACATGAAGCATCCAAAGGAACGACTCGCTGCCTCCTGCATGGTGTCCAGAACGCAATGCGCGCTGACAGCTCTACAGACCACCTCTCAGACCAAGCCAAAAAAATTCACGATTGACGATTCAACGTTCAGACGGACACTCGCATTCGTATTCGCCCGTTGGCTGTGGCTGCAACCACAGAACACATTTTTAAATTTGGGCCTTCTTAAGTCAATGCGGAGAAGCAAATTCGTGCTGTCGAACTGCCAGCTGCTTACCTCACAGTCGAGAGTGCAGGTGTTGCACTCTTTTCTGAGATCGCAGTCGTCTGCATGACAAAAAAGCAACACTTAAACAAAGGTGGCCACACAGTCGAAATCAGTCGTATGCATCAAACGAGGGACTCACCCTCATCGCCTCCATCGTCGGGCTTATCGTCTCCACCGTCGGGCTTATCGTCTCCACCGTCGGGCTTATCGTCTCCACCGTCGGGCTTGTCGTCGCCACCACCGTCGGGCTTGTCGTCGCCACCACCGTTGGGCTTGTCGTCGCCACCACCGTTGGGCTTGTCGTCGCCACCACCGTTGGGCTCGTCGCCGCCTCCGTTGAAACGACGACGACGACGACGATCACCACCACCGCCGCCTCCTCCACCGCCTCCACCTCCTCCTCCACCGCCGCCTCCACCGCCGCCTCCACCGCCGCCTCCACCACCTCCTCCGCCGCCGCCTCCACCGCCGCCTCCACCACCTCCTCCGCCGCCGCCTCCTCCTCCTCCTCCACCACCTCCTCCGCCGCCACCTCCGCCGCCACCACCACCTCCTCCGCCGCCACCGACGATGCGGCTTTCTGGCTCATCTTCGTCTTCACCGCTACCCTTCCCTCTGTTCTTCTTGCCTCTGCCTTTGCCTCTTCTTTTCCTCCCCTTGTTTTTTCTGCCTTTCTTTCTTCCCAAGAGACGCCTCATTCCGGAATCGCACCTCGCGTTTCCAGTACAGCAAGATTGTTCCCCAGTGCCAGGATCGACGCATTTACCAGAGCCGTTGGGTTTCTTGCCAATGCACTGGATGATGGGCTTGGTGCAATCTTTCACTTCTTTACACTGGGGATGACCAACACAGACACTCGTCAGATAACAACAACGCCATTTGCCCTTGCCAACCGTTGCTGTCTTCGACAGGACTCACCTTTCCACCCTTGGTTTCGCAATTAGAAACGCACAGTCCCCTGTTGGGGAACGGCCCATCTTCGCCTGCAAAACAGGAGACACAGATGAGGAGTGGTTCGTCACCGGCGGAACAGCACAGCAGAAAAGCAAATCCACTTTCATGGCAAGGACCATGTACCAAACTTACAAGACTGCGATGGCTCCAGCAAAGATCTCTGGGGACCAAGTTGCAGCACCGTCGAGGTGTCTGCAGAAGAATACCGATAAAACGATAAGCCGCCAACCCGATCCGAAATGCTGAACAGCCAGAGCAATGTTCCTCAGCGCACCAGTGGGGTGAGCAGAGTGGCACGCGGCCAAGGCTCCGACGATGGAGAGCAACAACCACATGGCGTTCATTGTGTTGCGTCGGGATTCGCGGTTTGGAAAGCTCCCGGAGCTCGTATTTGAGCGCGCTTGTCCTCTTCCTCGTAGCACCAGCGTTCCATCGCCCCCCCCCCATCCTTGGCTTGATCGACCTCCCCATTCACGACGTTCGCCACTCTGTGCTTTCACCCTCGCCGGTCCCCTCCGGTCCTCAACGGTCCGCGGCCATTGGAACTCTCCGAGTCTTGTTCAACCAACGTTGGGACTACGACATCCAAGGTTCTTGACCTCTTCTGTCTTGATTCTTGTCGTCTCTTTTTTTAATTCTTGTTCGTTTGGTCAGACTCAAAGTTCTTTGGTCCCAGGGCTTATCTTTTCTTATCTTTTTCTTTCCTTGGAATTCAGGAAATGGTCCTTGCATTGGCAATGGTGATCAGCTTGCTCACTATCCGATTGTATTATATTGTCCCACCAGATGGTCGTTTAAACGACCGAACCGAAGCACGAAGATTTGTTTGGCGGAGGCCAACAAATCGCCATTAGGGTTAATCCAGCATAACCAGGTGCCTTCTTTGCTAACCCCAATCGTCCAGGATCTGGACAAGATAATCAAACATCAAATTTTGAGGTGCAGTGGCCAGAAAAGTGTGGAGGAGATTTATGAGATGGTCAAACAGAGCGCCAAAGGACATGGAGCCTAACCTATGAATGCACCACATGGAATGTCTTCAAAGAAAGCTGTTTTATTCACAGCAGGTTCTTACATGACGTCACATGGAAAAATCAAGTGCAGCTGATGGCATGCATATATTGGCACAAGGTGCTCACTATGGGAAGAACCGCTCTGTGCGGGGTAGAAAAATCACGTTCGATTTCCGCCGAAAACTGAAGTCGCGAAAATCGACGCGACAGAGAGAGGGAATGGTAGGAAACACCTGGGTTCGACTCCCAGGCATTCCCGTCACGATCTGGGGCGGAAAAACGGAGTCGCTGGCGAAGTCGTCAGCGACGGACGAAATGGCGAAACTCTACCCCGCACAGTCAACCCCGCACAGGACAGTAACCCCGTACAGGACTCTGTGCGGGGTTAGTATCCTGTGCGGCGTAGGGTTGACGTCACCGAATCGCGAAATGCGGTGGATGGTGTGATCTGTCACACTCGTTTGGAATGCCAGTTCGCAGATCTCAATTGCGTGCTGGAGTCGAACGAAAATGGCCAGGGGAGGGAGCACTCGATCGAGTCCCTCGCGAGGTACTCGCGGACCTCCCATAGGCTGAGAGCCATGCGGTCGACGGAGGATTGCTGCCATGCGTGGTCCAAGCGTCAGAACGAGATCTTTGGAGGTCGGTTGGTGAAAAGAGGTCATGGACGACGCCTGCGTACTCGGCAATCCTCCAGTGAGCCACGCTTTCGACGCATCCCCAAGCACGGCCTCGGGCTCTGCTTCGAGCAGCGCCGCGAGATTCTTACACGAGCGACGCATCGCGCAACGCAGCTCCCCTGGGTTTTCCCACCAGTTCAAGGAGAGCCGAAGGTTTGTTTTTTTTCAACTGCTGTGTCCTGCGTGTATTTCACATCGGCACTTTACTTTTTTGAAGGACTACGCCCCAGTATTTTTTTGTTGTGTTTTTTACTTTAGCAAAAATTGGACAAAAAGGAGGCTTCAAGATATTGCCACCTTATGAATGTTAGTTGAATTTCTGAGCCAGCCTATAACGCATTTCAGTGCCACCTGCTTGCAATCTTGTTGATCCTGCCCCTGCTTGTTGAAGGTTGGAAATCCTAGCTCCTACCTTGTCACACCCCTCCCCCCCCCAAAAAAAAAAAAAAAAGAAAAAGAAAAAGGGAAAGGAAAATAAAACAAGTCTGTGTTCGAGGTTTGCACCTGTGCATTGTACACTTTCTTGAAAAAGTGAAAAAAAAACCCACAACAGGATGCTGGTCCATCGAATTCTTGCTTTCTCCAATCATGTTGATTTGCTGTCCAAATAGATTCTTGCAAAGGTAAAATCAGTTCGCTGGATTGATGGATGGACAACGAATCAAAGGATCGACTTCAAAAATGGATGGCTTCCCATGACTCCACAGAGAAAACCCCCAGCTTTTCTTGGTTATGTTTTCAGGGGCTGGAGAATCCCAGAGGGCTCTTTGCGCTTCAAATTCTGACCTGTGCAGCTTATCTAAACGCGCTTTGCTGCAAGTTACTCCCGGAACCAGGAAGCCAAGGAAGGGGAAAATTTAACCCTCAACAACGAAGGCAACATCCAGGCGATCGCCACCATTGACAGAATCCCCTTCAGAAGAAGAAGACGATCTCAAACCTTAAGAGGAAGAGGGCTCGGGGCCGGACTGGGTGGTGCTCGTTGCAATCACAGATGAAATCGAACCTCCTGAAGACGCTGCTGCCATTATCGCAACACCACCAGGAACGCTGCCCTCACCAACGCAAGGCCGACCGGCCGGCAGTAGTGGGTAGGACTGCACTGGATTTTTTTGCATTTTGTGAAGGTCTGTAGCACTCCTGCTAGTACTACTCATGAGCTCAACAGTCGCCACCAAATCCATTTCCTTCAGAAAGTTCCCACCCCATTCAATTTGTTGATTGTGTTTAGGGGGAAATCTTGAGAGGGGTGCAGTGTTTCGAACTGTAGATGAGGTGTGACTGTATGGAGTGGCGAATGGGACACGAAACTTCAGACGACCCCTCGTCGCTACTCAGATCTGGCCATGTTGTGGTGCTGTTCAGTGGAGGGCTCAACACCACACTGTTGCCTGCTCTGCTGCATTTGTGCCTGCCATCGGATGCTCCTATTGATCTTGTGAACGTTTCATTTACCAAAGAGACATCGCCAGATTGAGTGGGGAGCATCGAATCAGTCAGGGAACTCAGGCAATGGGCCCCTGATAGGCTGTGGCGGCTTGTTGAGGTTGATTCTTCCCTTGATGAGGTGGATGGTCTCAGGTGACACATCTATTCTTTTTCCAATTCATGAAGGATCATCGTGGGGTTAACAGCCGTCTAATAGTTTTTGGCCTGATCAACAGATCAGACCTTCTGGCCCTACTGCACCCGTGCTCGTCGATTTTGGACCCGAATGTTGGTGCCCCTCTGTGGTTGGCAGCAAGAGATACACTCAACATGATTTCTGACCCACTGGACAGCTCAGATGAAGTTGTTGTGGAGGCTGTTCGATACATGGTGCGGAGTTCACATCGTCGGCTCCTGTGGTTTTGACAGGGCATGGTGCCGCCGATCAGTGCTGTGGATATGCTCGCCATAAGTCAAGGTCTGTTGCTCCATCCTCACTGACAGCATTCCAACGCAAAGATTCGTCTGGGATCCAATTCCATGCTAGAGAAACAATGAGACGAACAGAGAAACCTGTGGAAACATGTAAGTCTTGCGCGATGCCGCCCAAAACATGAGGGTTTAACGAACAGTTGCAATGCCCGATGTCAGGTGTCGGGAGGGTGCCTTGCACAGGTTGAGAAGCGAAGTTCAGATGGAGCTCCGTCGGTTATGGAAGACAAATTTGGGGCGAGATGATCGTGTTGTGTCTGATCACTGCCGAGAGGCCAGATTTCCTTTCCGAGACGAGGAGGTTGCGGTCCTATTTGCACATCTTCCGTTGTAGGTCAGAACCTGACGCTGTAAAGAGCAGTACTGTGTGCTTCAACCTTTACAGGCAAAGGCGACAAAATGGTGGTGAGGGAATATTTGAGGAGTCTTGAAGTCTTGGAGAGTGCGGCCTCCAGGAAGAAGTGCGCAATCCAGTTCGGCAGCAGGGTCAGCAAACTATCTAATTGTCGCTATTTCAGCAGCAGCCAGGCAGCCAACAAAACAAGTGCAGGCTGTGTGGATCTCACAGATGTCCATGGGTTTGGGTTTGGGTTTACACGATGGTTTTGGTACAGGTTATGGTCGTGTGTTTTTGACAACAAAAGTTTGGGAGATGTACAGATGCTGGGGATTTTGTAACATGAAAACACACATTTCACATGATTGAGATAGCATTGGTTATGTGCGGGGTGTTTAAAAACCACCGCACATGCACCGATCTGCCCCGCACAAACCGAAAATAAAGCCGCACTGCTCATCAACTAACAACCCCGCACACAGCCTCACCAGCCCCGCATGGCTCTGCGATGATATGACCCGAATACTGCGAGGTATGGGAGACCCCGCACAAAGCCTCACCAACCCCGCACGGCTCTGTGCGATGTTATGACCCGATTACTGCGAGGTATGGGAGACCCCGCACAAAGCCTCACCAACCCCGCACAGCGCTGTGCGATGTTATGACCCGGTTACTGCGAGGTGCGAGGGACCCCGCACAAAGCCAAACCAAACCCGCACACATCCACCACACCAACCCCGCACGGCTCTGTGCGATGTTATGACCCGATTACTGCGAGGTCTGAGAGACCTCGCACAAAGCCAAACCAAACCCGCACAGCGCTGTGCGATGTTATGACCCGGTTACTGCGAGGTGCGAGGGACCCCGCACAAAGCCACACCCACCCCGCACGGCTCTGTGCGAAGTTTTGAGCCGATTACTGCGGGGTACAGTGAACCTCGCACAGAGGTTGACGTCTTTGTCGCCACCCTACCCCGCACAGGATCTGCGACTCAGCCCCGCACAGGCACCTCGCACATACACGCTGGAACCCCGCACACTGTGCGGGGTTTATATTCCCCTGTGCGGGGTAGGGTGGCGACAAAGACGTCAACCTCTGTGCGAGGTTCACTGTACCCCGCAGTAATCGGCTCAAAACTTCGCACAGAGCCGTGCGGGGTGGTTGTGGCTTTGTGCGGGGCAGTGTAGTTCATGTGCGGGGTGTCAAAATGACCCCGCACACAGGGGAATTTCCCATAGTGGCTGTGGATGTCAAGATGTCAGACTGAAAGCCGAACATGGTCGTGAATTGCACACATGATTGAATGTGTTAGATCCTCACATCTGCAATCCTTTGATGGACCTATTAGAGATGCTGCCTCCCCACTGCTGGTTGAAAATTTTCTCGGAGCCACAAGGGGGGAAATTCCATGGATGCACATTTCCATGCGACCTGATTGCTGATCGAGCGGCAACAGGCTTTGGATCGATGATTTCCATGTATTTTCTTTGTGCATGCATGCATGCATGCATGCATGCATGGATTTCAATGTGCCCCCACCCCCCCAAAAAAAATTGAAGAAGAAAAAAAAAGAGTGACAGAAAAGCAGAGTTGTTTTGTTTCGTACACCCAGTAAAAAAGATCCCCTTTCCGTGACTGAACCTCCCCGGACCTCATACGAGCCGATCGATGTACTGAGATACGATTAGAATACATTTTTTGAGAGGGTTTTTGCAGGATGGGTTCCATCCTCGGCTGCCCAAAGAAGGGAAATTTTGGTTTTGGCTATTTCCTGTTCCTGCAAGCATGCAGTGTTACATTAAAAAAAATCCTTTTAAACAGAAATCCAGAAATTCCAATGGATTGATCAAAGCATCCAGAAACCCAGACATGCCAATGCTACCGCCTGAGGGGCCATTAATGGTCAATGGCCAATATTGGTTCACTGTTTTCTCGCCCACCCATACTGATTTCCTCAACAAAGTCTTCTTTAGTAAGTAGAGTTTAGCCAATCGGGGCATCCCTCCTAAAACTGGCCATCGCCATGTCAATTGATTGATCAAAAACCATGCAGGAATTTTTTATTCCTGTGAGTTTCCGCAGTCGAGAAACACTGGTGAAATGGCATTTCAATGTGCATGCCAAAACAAAACAAAGAGAAAACACTTGTTTGCTGTCCAATTTTTTATTTGCAAATTTTGGAATGTTTTAACCACCCCCTTTTGTCCCCCCTCACCCTGCCCATCTTAGGGGTTTCGAGTCGATCGCTGCCGACCTCTCCAAAATTCGAGGTTGGTTGCGAACCACTGTCCATTTGCACGTGTTGCTCAGGGAGGTGATTATGGGGAACTAGGGGGTGGCCCTATATAATACAACATATTTTGTCCATGTGAAAAATTCTCATCCAAAAACACCCTCTTCAAACACTCCCGTCCTTTTCTTCTTTCCGGCTCCATGTCCAATGTCTTTTTCTTTCCCTTTTCACTCCATGTCCGAAAAAAAAAAAGGCTCACCGGCCAGAATTTACTCCAAAAACATTGAACCCGGTCCCCCTCCCCCCTCTAGTGTTTTCCCCCCATTACCTTTTTCAACCACCCATGTTGAAGTGGGCTGTCCAGTCCATGGACCGCCGGCCTCCCTTGCCGAGAGGTTGGTGGTGATCCACCTTACAATTTTTTTTTAAATCAATTAAACGATCTACATTCGAGACAATTACAGTGCCAGAAACTCACCACTTTCATTGCACCGGACCAGAACTTTCTCCATCTGTAAGACAGGGCAATGCTTTTGATGGCGGGCCATCCCAAAGAAAAAAATACAACCCAGCGATGTGTCAGTTCTTTTTGTGGGAACTGTGCACAAGAGTCAGTCATGCTGATCTCTATCCTCAGTCTGGATGCTTTTCTCTGTTCAACCCCACACCCAACAACATCACCTGATTAATCGATAAGAAAACCCATGCCCACACCTATATCATCAATCATCGATTTTTCCGGCATTTAAGAAATTGGACCCATAAAAATAAGTAGAAAAACAAGCTTTGAATAAATAAAAAAAAATCCTTTAAAAATGACGACTCGAAAGCCTTGTTTTTTCCAAAGATGCGGAAATGCAGGAAGGGGGGTTCCTGCATGCATCGTCTGTATGTATCCAATTGGCATGCATAAAAGCATGCATAACAATCCATTCTCATTTTTTCAAATGATGGTGCATTGAAACTTGCCTCACATGCACTTCTCAATCCGATCGCTGGCCAAAGCCGCCCAGAATTGACCTTGTTGAATTTTTTCTCCAAAAATGCCCCATTTTTAGTCAAACAAATGGAGCCATCCTCTCGATCCAGAACGCACCCAAGAAACATCACCTTGGGGAGTGAATTGAAAAATAAAAAATTGAGACCAGCGAAAAAAAAAAAAATAATAATAATAATCACAATGCACTGCAAAAAAATATGATAGCCCTCATGCGATCAATTTCTTTCTGTGGATGATGATAATAATGCTGTGAATAACAGGGCAAAGAAAGCAATTTTTAGCATGTCGTTGGAACTCTGTAACACTCTGGAAAGCTGCACACAGTTTTTTCTTCTTCTTATAATCTGAAAAAAATCACATTTATAATACTGCATCAAAAAAATCTATGATACTTTTAATGAAAGCGGAATTTTCTTCTCGAGTGGCATCCGTGGGGGTCAGACTGACATAGCACCCATAAGCCATCACTAAGTTTTAAAGGACTCTGTGTATCTTGATTGCGTCATGCATTGGAATTCACCAAGCCGATCACTGAAGGTCGAAAAAAACCACACACCCTCTCAGGTCTGATTCTCTGGAATAAGTGGGGAGAAAAAAATAAAAAATAACGATACAGGTACATGATGTTTTTTTTACAGGTGAAGAAATAGTCACCTGTGACTCTTCTTGTGCTGTATGATTATCTCTGGATTTCGTTTTTTTTTATTCCTGTTTTTTGAAAAGTCCCCCCATCATTCACCCAGAAAAATTTTTACCCCATCGAAAATCTCCTAGGAAAAAAAAAAAATACAGCAGGCATTTGATCCCAGGTGCAGATGGTTCCACAACCAAGGGCTGCTGATCGATGAGTAACAAGAAGGGGGCAATGGAGCACCTGTTTTTTGTTTTTTGCCCCAAAACAAAAAACCACACCGGCGATCGCCACCCACTCGTGCAGATCTTCCTCCATGAGTAATCTGTTGGTAGCAGAGCGCTGTTTTGGACGCCGAACGAAAAGGAGCTGTCGATCGATGGATCGACGTCCGCTTTCAGGAAGGCATTCGGAGGTCGAGCAACCCCCCGCGTTCTTGCCACCCATTTGTCACGTTCATTTTTTTTGTCTGACAAAAGTGCCAGTTAGATGCAGGAAGAGATGGGGTTCATTACAGTTGAGGGTTGGGCGAAATGGATTGCTGCTGTGATCAAGTATGGTGGTGGTTTCGATTTTCTGGGACGATGCTCTTGAGACAGTGAACAGAGCATGTGATTCAGTTTTATGGCGGCCCAAACAAACAAACAAACAAACAAACAAACAACATTTACATTGTGTAGGAGATGCCGCTCTCCTATGGCGGCCCAAACAATTCAGTGGTTCTCGCCCCTCAACCTTGAATCGTCAATCGTGAATTTTTTTTGGCTTGGTCTCAGAGGTGGCCTGCCAGCGCGCATTGCGTTCTGGACACCATACAGGATGCAGGGAGTCGTTTCTCTGGATGCTTCATGTCAGACTCAGTGTCCAGTCCTGTTTCGACTTGCTGGTGGTCAGTTTTGTTCATAAAATGGTGGAGCGTTTTTTTCTTTTTAGATCTAGTTGATCACCTCCGTTTATTTTTTTTATTTCTTCAGTTTTTAGAGTTTTTGATCTGGACGTTGGATTCGTTTTGTTTGCAAACACAAAACATTGCAGGGATAAGTTCAGAATCATTATTTTTGCCGAATTTCATTGTGTTCCTTTTGGATGTAATACTAATAATCAACTCAAATCCAAAGTTTCTGGTTTAAATTTTATGACGGACATGGAAAATTCGAGGGAAAAAGGATATAAAACTGAATAAAAAACATTCATTTCACATTTCCTGGGGGTGGCCTTGTTTTCCCCAAAGCCTTGAAAACAAGCATCTCGAATAAAATATAGTTTATATAAGTTTAACCCACTTACAAGGCAGGAGTTTGTAGATTTCAGAAAGAGCCTTGCAACTATTGAATGATTTTTTCCCTTGTATTTTATTTGGCATGTACACCAGATATTGATATCGATATAAACATATTTTGTTCATTTTTCAAATCCCGACAGTCTTTGGAAGATCAGAAATTGGATATGGAGTTTCTAGCTTCATTTTGTCCGCCGTGCTGCAGATATTTTAGAACTAGATCAAATGGCTGCGCAGCCATTTGTGCATGCACAGTCTGACAGATCGCAGTGACGCATCTTGAAGGAAGGAAAGGAAAGCCAACATACGTAGCTTTTGGGGGTTAAAAGGATTTTCATTTTTTTCAGACAGAACTGGAAAGGAAGCAATTGAACAGCCTTCCCAGCATCAAAATTCCAAAAAGCAACTATGTGTTACAGCAAGGGAAAAATTTCCCCCCAAAAAAGACCCATTTTTATTGGCAACGTAGTCAGGTCCCGCCCTTCTGTCCTTAAGGGAAGCTTCCCTCCTAGAAAAAAGAGCAACCCCAAAATTAGAATCCTAGAAAGCAAATAAGGGGCAAAGAAAATAAAATCAAACTATAGGCAGCCAATGCTGGACCAATCAGCAGGCGCAGGCTGTTCATAATTCTGGGCAGCCATCGCTGGGCCAATAATCACCAGGCGTAGCCTGATAATAATTCTCAAGACCCTTGGCCATCCAGAGCGTGAGTTTACGAACGCATCCATTGTTCAAGTCGACAGACATGTTTGATCTGATGACCCCCTCTTAGCACCGCCGCCCCTTCGTCCGAATATCGTCGGTCAACATTTTCTTGCAACGCGCGCGTGGGCTTTTTGGATTCCAAGGGTTTTCTCGATCGCGTAGCTATCGCATGAAGCTACGATACCTCCGTTCCCCAGAAAAGCTGGATTGGCTCCACGCACCATCAACTCCAGAAAACAAGGGTCGAAACAGCGTTTGCGCCTGCAATCAACAAGCCTCGTGAGACGGCCGTGTTTGGGCTATCGTCGCCAAACGTGCATCGACTTCGCTTACAAAACCAATATTGCAATGGCAAAAAGTGCGTGGAGCAAAAACCGTGGCTCACCACCGCGAAGCGCCTGGTTTCGTTGAACGCCCTTCGTCTGTCTGGGTCGGTGATGTCTTGAAAAAGGCACCTGTCAGGTGTCCGTGGCGCTGTTAGATTCGAGCGTTCCTCGACTCGAGGGCCAATCATATTCTCACGATCGTCCCCGAAGCCGCCACTTGCATGCAGCGAAACCGTCGCCCTGCATCTCTCGATCGCGGTCACCAACTCCACCTCCTCCGGCACAAACACCGCACCAGCGCTCGACATGGTCTCTTTTTCTTGCGAGATGTATTTGGCGTCGAGAAGCGACAAAATGGTAAACACTCCGCTGAGCGCTCGGCGAGGGTCTCCTCGACGCCGGATGCATTTTTTAGAGGACCCCAGGCGGTAAACCAGATTCTGTCCGCCGCCGTGGAAGTCATTCTGGAATTGCATTCTCCAAAGACATCTGAAACTGGCATTGGTGGATGCGCAAGACGAGCATTGGGCCACAGAAATCCAACTGATTTTGTATTTCTGGATTGAACCCCTTTTTTAACTACAACAGCAGTAATTAGATCTTTTGCTTTCATCCCAAAAGCCACCGACCCCGCACAATTAAAGAATTGAGCTCGGATATAAACCGATGGATCTTGCCCCCCCCCACCCCCACTGCGCAACGATTGTAACCAGCGTTTTTTCTGTCGCTCTTGTACAAGACATGTCAGATTTTGTTTTTGACACAAAAAAAGAAAGTGATGTTAAATTTTTCTTTTTAGTTTTTCCTGGCTTTGCTTGTTTCGGCTTTGTGATTGATGTTTGTTTGTTTGTTTGTTTGTTTCGGCATCAATTTTTTTGACGAGTCTGAATAAAACACAATGGTCGCATTTTTCGAGCGTTCCTTTCTTTTCATGACATTTCATTACAATGAGTTTCCAACCCGCTTTCAGCTCGGATTGAGCTGGCGCGTGCGGGTGATTATTTTTTTCAAGAGCAAATTAATTTGATGTTTGTTTTTTTTGTTTGTTTTTTTATAAGAGCGCCTACTAATACGAGGTGTTGTGATACGATGACCTGCAATATTATATATGTTGTCAAGTTAAAAAAAGATTACCTGAGATTTTTTTTTTTTTCATTTATTTTTATGCCATTTCGTGCATCTTTTTGTTGCTTTTTTAGGTTGGAACAGAGTGTGCAGCTTGGAATCCATCCCCAACAAGAATTCAACAAGAATCTGGGTCTGTAGCAATCAACAGCAGCTGGGAACCCTTTCAGGTTGTTCAAGAGGCAGTGACATCATTTGTACTTAATGTGGTAAAAAACCAGTCCTGTGAAATTGATGTTCGCTTCAAAGCGATTCGAAGGAATTCCTTGGAGGGAGCCATCCTTGGAAAACTCATCCCGTGTCTGTTAAGAATGGAAAATTTTCCGGAAGGTTGATGGCAAGAGTATTGTGGATGGACTTTGGAGGCAATCATATGTCAGACGATTGACAGATTCGCTTTACGAAGCCTCCCCTTGGAGAAAATCATTTTCATACTCTACTGTTCCAACTGCACACTATGTTACAAAAATAATCAACGAGAATCGAAACAAACACTACCAGTGGGATAGCCTGTTGCTAGCAGAAGGAAAATTTTGGGGACATCTCTCCCCTGGCTAGGAGATCATATATAATACAAACTAAATTTGTATTTTCAACGTAAATTTATGATGAAAACAAATGTGTCGATAATTTGACTTGCTCCCACGCATCAAGCAAGAATTTGAAAAAAAAACTTATGGAACCACTTTGCAAAAAAAACCTATCGCGAAAAAAAAACACAATGCGCATTCTGGAAGCCTAAACAAAATCACAAAACAGAAGATGCTTTCCTTTTCTGAAAAGAAGTCGAAACATCTTTTGTTCTGGAACAACGCATGGGTTGACAAAATCACACCCCTCCCCAACGACGGCAAACTTGTTTTTGCCATGTTCATTAACAAACATGCGGTCGCCATGTGCTTGCATGTGTTGATTGATCCTATTTCGTATGATCACACCGCCCCTTTCAAAACGATGTTTGACAGGTAGCCCGGCTCTTGGCCAAAAAAGAACTTCGATTTGCTCCCCATCACCGCGGAGGTCTTGTCCATTTTGGCCAGATCCACAGCCACTTCTGAACCTGCGATCATGTCGGCAGCATCCTTGGAGCCAGCAGCCCTTAGTCTTTCCGCCTCAGCGTCAGCCTTCGCTTTGATCAGTTCCGCCTGCATAAATTCCAATCACCATATGCTGAATTTATCTTTGTGCGCACGGAACGATACGTTGTACAGGCTTCTCGGTGCGGACACTCTCCAAACTCCCAAGTCAAAGTACACCAGAAAAAAGAGGATAGCAGATTCCATACTTCATTGGTTGGATGCTATCTGCAAGTTATCGACATCAACAAGCGTGGTCACTCGAATCACCTCTGCCTCTCCACCAGCCTTGATCTTGAAAGCTTCCGCATGCGCAACAGCCAAAATTTTGCTGTTTTCCGCATCAGAATCAGTTTCGATTCGCTTGGCCCTCGAATTTCCCCTGGCCGCCGTTTCCGCCTGTAAGGCCTCAGCGGATGCCACCGCCCCAGACGCCAAAGCTGTGGTCAGCTTTTTGTCGACCGGGTCTGCAGATATGACGTTGATCGACAGCACTTGGACACCATACAAGACGGTGACTGCGTTGGCGTGCTCCACTGCAGATTTTATTTGCACACGATCGAAAAACACGTTGTCCCTGTCGCTCCTGCTTTCGGAGGTGGCTGGGTAGCCGACGGCTGCTGAAGTCTGCAGGAGAACATTTTCCGTTCATATCTATCGACCAGGGCATGTCTGCAGCCTGGAAAACTTCTAAGCAAGCAAATTTGAATGAGTTACGACGATCGTGTAACGGGGATTGGTAACACCTGTGCTGCAGCCGCCACGTGGAACGAATCGCTGTAGTTCAGGCCCCCGATAAAAGATGCAAGAGAGGCAACCGCTTGTTTCAAGACATCCTTCCTCAATTTGGAAATATCGGCGGACAAGCTGGAAGTGTCGGTACCGATATTCATGGTTTCCGCCGCCATCATGGCTGCCGTTTCGACATCTACTATTCGCCAATTGACAGTGGAGGTAACTTGCATGATGATGTTGTCGGCAGAGGTGGCTTGAATCCTTTCGAGGTCGTCCGTTTGTAGCTTCAAAGAAATGAATTTCTTGAACGTCCAGTTGCGATGGGTCAGGAAATGCACATGGCCTGCCACCGCAAAACAAGCATTCCATCATACTCAGAATACCGCCCCAACAGATTGTGCATAGTGTCAGTTCTTGGGTCCACAGAGCCTCAGCAAGCGGTTTTCATCTTCTTTCCAGATTTCTGTGTCAAAAACGCCGCACCTCCTCGAAGGATCACTTGTTTTCCATTGTTTTGAGTGACAGCAGCGTAGCCATCGTCCACGGTGAGCAACGTGTAGGGACCCAATTCAATGGTTGCTGTGCCCAGGTCGATCGAACATGCGAAGGTCAAAGTATCGCTTGTCCATTCGTGCAACCCTGGGGGAAAGAGATAAGGCTCGCCGCGATCCCAAGCCAACCCCACAAACCCTGCAAAAGCACATGCGACCTTCCAACCACTAGTATGCAAGGCAAATTTCCAAAAAAAACAACGTTAACAAAAAGGGAAAGCAACGAGAGAAAAATGCTGTTGAGAATTGATATCAATGAGTGGTGAATGGAAGAAACGAAATCCCAGCAAACAAGTGAATCGGTGAAGCCTTGCTGAAAGTAGCATTCATCGTCTCAGCACTGGAAAAAATGCAGGCCACAGTACACTACATTTAATGGGGGAGCTTAACCAGCCCATTACCTTGCATGACCGTGATAATGTTCCGATCGCCATGCTGTATGTGTTCACTGCTGATGTCGGTAGGTTCTCCAACACCTTTCCAGAACAGACCAAACTTATGCATCCCAGGCCCAGCGAAGACATGATCATCTTTGTAGTCGATCGCTTTGTGGATGTGGCCTGGCGGGACGTCCAAGATCGTGTGCGTTGCTCCGAAAACACAGCATCCAAAAACAGGTGGGAGGCAGCACCCCCAAAGACAGCAGGATTTCCAGATTTCGCTTCTGTAGCTGTTTGGCGGAATAAGGTCGAGATCCTGGATGCCCTCCTTCATAAATCGCGTTGTGAGGAGCCCCGCTTGACGCAACACTTCATAAGATGGCGACGCGAGCGGTCTGTTTCCAGGACCGTCCCTGGATCCTGCAGGCAGGGATATCAGCCCGGGGACGGGCTGCCCTACCGATCTCTTTTCCATATCTTGACTTATTGGAGCCCCTGTCTTCATTGTTCGAGCGTAAACATCAACCAGGGAGGGCTGGATTTATTCGACTCAATCACTCCTGCCCCAGGACGTATCGTACATGTATGATGCAGGACGTATGGAGCTACATACGAGCGCAGGAACGAAGTCGCATCCATTGAATGGATGCGACTTCCCTCCTCCCTCGTCTTTCCACACACAAAGGACCACGGTCACACTGATTTTTCACATCACACCAAGACTTGGTGAATTCGTAGCTTCTAGACACCCTTGAGGAGGGAAATTACCACGCGCAAACCACATGCGGTGTTTTCTCAGACAAACCCCCTTCCAAGCAACACACCAGAAAGAGCCAAACGAGAAGTATTCACAGAAAAAATCAAAAAAGCAAGAATAAAAAGGCAACAATGCTCAGATTTTTCAGATTTTATGTGGGCTAGTACATACATAACTTTCCAGTCCTAGCCCCAACAGTTTGCTAGGATTCTTACAATGCTCCTTCTCCCGTTGGTGTTCAACGCATACGGGTTGATGGCTGGAGTTTTTTCTTGTTTCCACTCTTTTGCACACATCGTGGCCTTCGCTGCTTTGCACAAGAAAGTGGGGAAAGTGGAGTCAGGTCCCAAAAGTAGTCTCAACAATTGAAATGCAATGAAAGTGATTTCTCACACTAATCAGCAAACGAGCTGGTCTTCTGCTTTTTGTTACAGAACGAAAAAAAAGGAACTTGAGCCATGACAGTCCCATGATTCTTGCAAAACCTGCCTCCAAACCCCATGCACTGATGTTACCGAACAAAGAGGGCAGCAGGAAAAATAACAGTGCAGTCCCCAAGCAAGCCTTGTAAAAGCAACAGGACCCCCTCTGAGGAAACATGAAGCTGAGGTTTTTTCCAGTCAAACAAACATTACAGTTTTTACCAAAATGATTTACACACACACATCTACAAAACCACTTGATCAAGTGGCACTGAAGTAAAAAAATAATAAAAATCTCAATGCAATCTGTTTTCAATTGTAACGGAGTTTCTTCAGTTGTCTTGGAAAGGTCTCATCATGGGAGGCCTGGACACACAAAAATCTCGTCATTGAAGTTTCAATCAACGAATTTCTTGCATCAGTTTGATTCAATACCTCAAAAACCATATCTTAGCAGAGATGCAATCGGGTCAGCTCCTCACCAGCAGTTGATTTGATCCAATCAATAAAGGGCGCTACGTTGGTATGGACATCAGGTTTAGCAGAACCTCCGCAGACGTGGGAAGAGCCCACAATTCCAACCAAAATATCCACAGGACTAACAGAAATTTGAGTGGTCACCGTATCACCGGGCCGAATGATGGGGCCTCCGTCGTCACCTTGGCAAGACACACACCTCGACTCAGTGGTACCTTGCCTCCGGAGAGTTTCCTCACATTGTGGAACGCTTTATTTATTTTTTACTCTTTAACTCTTTATGGATGGCATTTAATCAAGCATTCTACTGAAACCGTTGTTCACCTGGACAAGAGCCACCCCCATCTCCACCCATGCAGATTTGGTGGCTGCGCAATAATTGTCGGGTCATGAATTGTCTGAACAATATTCGTATGCACCGCAACCTGCGAATGAAGTCCACCTCGACAACCTGGGCGATTTCAGAGTATCCCGAATCCCTCCGTTTCCGACCCCACCCAATGGATCTCAGGAGTTTGCCATTCTGTGGGCGAAAGCTGGTGCGGAATGGGATTCGAACAGGGGCTTTGTTTGCTGCACTTGAGAGCTCCAAAATGGCAAGATCAGGGAATCCCCTGGATTTGTAGTCGGGGTGGATGAAGACATTTTGGGTGGATAAAACCTGATCGTTCACAAAACCAAATGTTTGGAGGACTCGTATTTTTTTTATTTGTATTTTTTCCTTGTTTAAAAAGAAAAAGAAAGGAGGAAAGACCCCTTTCCCAACTCCACCAATTCGAATCAACACACCCACCCAAAGCACATGGGTACATCAGTAGAAGGATCCCACATTGCGCATCCTACGATGTGTCGCGCATTTCCTGAAGTCACTGAACTCCGTGGTAGTTAGACAATTCCTCGCGACAGCTCGCATCGTGGGGTGGATTGAGGTAATGTTTGTTTGTTTGTTTGGATTGAGGTAATCAAGCGAAAGACTATAATCCGAAAGACATGTCGTGGAACGGCGTGGGACGCGCGCGTCGTGTGTTATTTTTGAAATTTTAGGTGTTGCCAACGCATCGCAGGCGGGGGCGCGAGGTGCAAGGTCAGTCGTGGGGGACCATCGTGAAGACGCAACCCTTCACACTCGGGAACGCTTTGGTACCTGGATCCCTGGGCCTGACGTCTTTGACAAATAGGCGGAGCCAACGACGACTTGAGGTCGACTGTCGGTCGACGTTGTGGACGAGTCGACGCAGTGCGCCGCTGTCAAAACGTGCCTGTTCCCCACCAACACACCGGCGCAGAAGTAGCCCAGATCAGATCTTCTCCGCAAAGATACCGTGTATGAATAAGGGTAGCTTGTGTTGGGTTTGCTGCGTCCAAGTACACCAAGTCCACCACTCGAGCTGGCAAAACCTGAAGCTGGGACACCAACAGAGCCCGGGCTCCCTGGGACGCTGCCGGATCCCTCGGGCCCTGTTGGAAATGTTGTTGGGACATCTGCAGCGCTCCCCTCTGCACGGACACTTTCCTGTCCGACCACTAAACACCCAAGCCACAAACAAGAAGCTCCACATCAAAAACGTCTGAAAACAGAACACGTGTGGGATGCTGCACTCTCCACTATGAAGGTACCGGTCTGTCGCGAAGACAAGAGCGTGTTCTTCACTTTTCTTGAAGGCTACCCGTTCGGAACGGTAGCTTTGGTCTGAAGGCCGTTTGTCTCGCCGCAAACTGAGATGCGCGCGTCGTTCAGGCAAAAATAGTGAAACTCACAGTCCCAGTCCTGGGACTGCGCCCAGTACCCCGCACTGAGAATGCGGTTGGCTGTTTGGTAGCGGACGTCGATTTGGAAACACAGGCAGCTCACCTCTCGAGGTGTATGCTAGGAGCACACTCTTCTCGCATATCCCGACGTGAAATTCATATCGACCTGTTTGTCGCCGTTCAAAACACACTCGTTTGCTGAGGCAGTATGGAAAAGCTGGCTGTAGAATTCGTTGCAGGCAACGTCAGACGTTACACGTCGGTGCTGTGCTGTGAAACAGAGTACACCGTGGCGGACATGCCGTTACTCCTTTTTTGAATATTTTGCCTACTCCTCCTCGCATCAAGTCCGACAAACCGAGATTTGCAAAAAAATGAACGTGACAAATGGGTGGCAAGAACGCGAATTATCAGTGAATGATGCGATAGATCTAATAATAGGAACCTTTTGGGAATAGAACCCAATCCCCTGGAGGGGGCCACCAGGGATTCCACTCAATTCCTTCAAACTTAATTTTAAGGACATGTGTCAACCCTGAAGTGAGAAATCTGGCATCATGCTTGATGTTCACTGAGGTCACTCAATTTTTGTACTCTGTGATCCATACACAAGGAATTCTACCCTCATTTGTCTTCCATCACCACTCTTCGCTCAGGCAGCCTAGAAGTCGGCCTTGAACCCTCTATTAGTTGCATCTTTTTCGCTTTGGAACGCATCAGCCTTCGAGCCATCTAACACACACACCCATGCACTGCAAAATCAGCAGTCGGAAAAAGGGAAGCTAACCCCAGGGAAAACAAAAGAAGCAGATGCCACATCAATTTTTATTTATTTTTAACAAATTCCATATTATTGTAATCCAATCGAAGCAGCGAAATTCAACCCAAATTTCGTACACATAAATATGACAGGTCCAATACCACCACGACAGCAAAATTCAATCAGGGCAAATCCCACCACCGCATCCATTTCCTCCCTGTATATCGTCTCTCTTTTTGTTTTCTTTTTCAAAATGGGGACATGATGCGACATGCCCTCATTTTTTTTTCTTTTTTTCGTTAAGTTTTTCATTTCACAGTCCCCGAATTCCCAGATCCCAAAACAGACCCAGAAATGTCTTTTTTTTCCCATCCCTGCTCTTTCTTCTCAAGAAAAATAAAAAACGCTGCAACTATGATAAAGAAAAACTCAATCTACAATGGAGGGATGGGTACCCAGCAAAAAAAAAAAAAAACAGTTTGCTGGTTTTCTTAATCCTGCCAAAATCCCCACCCGCCCCCTGTGGAAAAACGGATACAAACGGCAAATACATACTTTACATATCGACATTGAGAAGGAAAAAAAAAGAAAAAAGAAAAGAGGTCAGCACCGCACTCAAATCCTATCACAAATTTGTCATGGAGGACACATCAAACTTACTGCAAACTTACTTCTCGTCTGCTTTTCCTCTTATAGTCGATCGCCACCACCATTGTTGATCCGTTGGGATTGAGTTATCCATGAATACAACCACAGAGATACGTTCAACAACTTATGTTTTCAAGGTCGAAACAGCTTTAAAATGTTTTTGGCATGAAGATTCTCTAGCTTCTTTTTGTGGATATCTTCTGTGCTCATTCCAGCCTGCAACCTTCTACAATAGACACATTCATCAAGCGAGGGACTGGTGTGAATGCACAAAATGCTGTGTTGCAATGAACCTACAAGATTCAGAATCAACAAAAGACTATATTTCTCTTCCTCCAATTGCCAATATTGGCATTAATGCACCCAGGAGTGCTGTCAGGGAGCGAAGATGAAGAACTGTAGATAACATTTCAAGAACACAGTGATTTAGCGTTTTATTTTCGACTCCACAGAACTTTTTTGCAGTAGTGGGGTTATCCTGAAGTACATGCTCTGGGGATGGAAATAGGAAGCAACAGGATGTATCCTCCAAAACAGGGGAGATGTGGTTTGGTGTGATGTGTATAAGGGAAAAAAGTCACAGAAAAATCCTGAACCTGGGAGTAGCGAGGAATCCGAGCCTGACGCTGATGCACCACCAGAAAAAACGACGGCACGCAAGCACGGTGACCAAGCTCACAGCAACACAGACTCTCTCGCCCGTCCATCCCAGCTAGAGGCGCTCGTAACGCGATCAACCAACTCCATTCCCTCGCCATTCCATCTAAGCTAGCCCTCGTAACACGATCGCTGAACTCCACTGTCAACGTCCATAGGAGTATATCCGATTATCGCGGAGCAGAACTGCAAGCCTCTCCACATAGCCCGCCCAGGAAAACAATATAAAAAAAAACAAACTCTGTTGGCTTACAGACCCCTCGTCGAGCTGACTCCAAACCCAGGAGGGTAGTAGTCGCGATCGCCACAGAAAGGGTCCCCACAGTTCACGGAAAATAGAGTGGCGCTTTTTTTACCCTCAAGCGTCGAAGCGTCAAGTCGTTTCACGTCCAAAAAGAAAAAAAACAGACCCTTACCCAACCCTAACCCAAACTCAAACTGCCCCCTCACGCACCGCTGGGGGGTATTATTGGCAGCGAACGGCATCCAAACTTCGCACGTGGACACGACCTTAGAAAGCGGACTTCCTGTCTTGTGCAAGTCAGAGTCGCTTATCAGTCAGCGGAAACGTATCGGAAATCGAAAAAATGTCAACAGGCCCACAAGAAGTCGAACGCCAACAGGACAAGCGAAAATGTTTCCAAACCCATGGGAAGTCACATCGTCTTTGTCACGTGTTTGTGGGTCCGTGAAAACTAGAACAAAAAGTTCACGGAAACAAGGAGAAGTGAGTGTGGGGTGTACTGAGTGTGTTTTTCGCGGTATTTGTGTGTCGATTTCACGCACGTGATTCCACCGTCAATTCAATGCACGTCACATGATCGATACTTTTGCGTCAAACAGACGCGCGAGCCCTCAGCGTGTTCTTGCGTCAAGTTCGCGTGCGTGATTTGGCGATAACTTGGTGTTGTTTGACGCAAGCGCTTGCACAGCGTGAAACACCGCCCACAAAAAGACGCTAACACCCCGTGAAAGAATCGGTGACGCTACTGTATCATCATTTTATCGCGGTTGGTTTTTTCAGATGGTAAGGAGGTTCAGGAGAGATAGGGAAAATGTAGTTGTAACGGATCGTGGGGGAGTGGATTCGAAACGGCACATGACAGTTATTGGGATAGTATTTGAGTTGAGAGGACGGATTGGGCGGTATCCTGGAACCATATTTTCGGGATATATCTTACACCAACATAAATTTTCTTGCTTCCAGCGTTTTTGTTGGTCAGGCGGTGTTTTTCAGATTTGGTTGCGCCGCCATCGTTATAAACGGGTTGCACCCATTCCAAAATCAAAACCGATCTAAGAGCTGCAAACAAACAAACAAACATCAATTACATTGTGTAGGAGAGACATTCTAAGAGCTGCAGCTGTTGAACAAACGAACAAACAAACAAACAAACAACATTTACATTGTGTAGGAGATGCAGCTGTTGAACACCGGGCTGTTGTTCGCATGTAATTGTGTTCGTTTGTTGTTTGCTTGTTGTTCGATCACCCCTGTTTCCGCTTCCACCACAGCATCGAAATTCGACCCTTCTGAACGAAACACAGCAAGGCCACGGCGGTGGTTGACTCAGCAAGGAGATGCATCCATCGTTTTTCCTCCAAGCATGTGCTCATCTAACAGAAGAGGTCAAATGCCTTGGAAGTCGTAGTCCCAACGTTGGTTAAACAAGACTTGGAGAAGTCCATTGGCTGCGGACCCTTGGGGACTGGAGGGGACCGGGCAGTGTGAAAGACCAGAGTGGCGAACGTCGCGATGGAGAGGGGGAGGTCGATCAAGCCAAGGATGGGGGGGCGATGGAACGCTGGTGCTACGAGGAAGAGGAGGAGTGCGCTCAAATAAGGACTCGGGGGTTTCCAAAACCGCAATCCCGAAGCACCGCAACGAACTCCATGTGGCTGCTGCTCTCCGTCGAGGGAGCCTTGGCCACGTGCCACTCTGCCCACCCCACTGGTGCGCTTGGATCGGTTTGGCGGCTTATCGTTTTGCGCTTTCTTCTGCAGACACCTCGGCATTGCCGCAACTTGGCCCCCAGAGATCGATGCTTCAGCAAAAACCTTGTAAGTTCGGTGTGTCGGCCTCACCAGGGACTTGGGTTGGCTTGTCTGCTGTGCTGTTGTGTTATATATATAACGACCCCTTTTCTGTGTCTTTCGTTCCACAAACAGGGAGAGGGACTTTGACACCGAGTCACTATGCGACAGAAGATGCACACGACGCGGTGGAGTGGTAAGTCGAAGACAGCCAAAAATTCCCATTAATGGCTCGCGCCTGGAGAGGTTGTCTGACGAATGTCTGTGTTGGCCATCCCCAATGTAAACCGGTGGGCGATTGCAGCCCCCCACCCATCCAGTGCGCTGGCGAGAACGCCGACGGCTCTGGTCGATGCATCAATCCGGACACGGGGAAAAAAGTCTTGCTGTTCAGGAAAAGCGATTTGCGATTCCCGAATGATCATTCCTCATGAGGCGTCTTTGGGAAGGAACGGGAAATGCAAAAACAAAAGAGGCAAGGGCAAGGGTAGGAACAGGAAGCAAAACAAAGGGGAGGGTAACCGTCGAAACGCAGATGATTCGAAGGACGAAGACGAAAGTCGCATCGGCGACGGCGGCGGCTCCAACGACGGCGGTGGTAGAGGAGGCGGCGGCGGTGGTGGGTCCAGGTATATATTACATATATATGTCTATCTATATAATAGAAGCCGAGGGTAGGGCAGATTCAGATGATTTTGACTTTTACAAAAAGTGAGAAGATTCTGGAAGCTTGGTGGTTCACAGTGAGGGGAGCCTGCAATGCAAGGATCAACTTACAGCGATGCCACAAATGCTTCCCTACCAACCAACCAGGTGATGAGGTGAGTGTCTGCCTGTGGTTTCTGATGAGGTGAGTGTCTGCCTGTGGTTTCTGATGAGGTGAGTGTCTGCCTGTGGATTCTGCCTGTGGATTCTGATGAGGTGAGTGTCCCCCCAGTCAGGAAACATCAATTTCTGTCCCAACTGTTAACATCAATCTCCCCCAGTCTGAAAACATCAATCTCTGCCCCAACTGGTAACATCAATCTGCCAGAAAACATCAATCTCTGCCCCAGTCTGAAAACATCAATTTCTGCCCCAACTGTTAACATCAATCTCTGCCAGAAAACATCAATTTCTGCCCCAACTTTTAACATCAATTTCTGCCCCAACTGTTAACATCAATCTGCCCCAGTCTGAAAACATCAATCTCTGCCCCAACTGGTAACATCAATCTGCCAGAAAACATCAATCTCTGCCCCAACTGTTAACATCAATCTGCCCCAACCGCCTCACCAGGCCCCAACTGTTTCACCAGTCTCAATCTCTCTGCCCCAACCATCCAAACCATCCAAACCATCCATCGACGTGGCTGAAACTGGGTTGAATTTCAGTGCCCCTGGGTTAAATTTCATTGGAGGTCTGGGAATTTCAGTGCAGTTCAAGTTTGATTCCAGTGCCCCTGGGTTGAATTTCATTGAGTTTCAGTGCTTAAGTTTGATTCCAGTGTTGATTGTTTCGACTGGTTTTTTTTGCAAGGACGAATTCGCCTCTTGCTGTGGGTGCTGTGGGGGTGGGTTGAAACTATTAAAAAAAAACAGTTATTCCATGCAGGTATACTTTCGATTCCATATCCCAATCGATCTGCTGATTTTTTCCTTTTGAGCTCAACCAAGTTCTTTTGCGCCAAGAAGTTGCTTCTGATGTAGAGTACTCTAGACCTGGTCTGACAATGCTGACGAAACAATCAAGGAACAGATCGATGGAAAATCAACTCCGGAAAAAAACCTTCAATTTTTCGCCAAGAAAAAGAAACAAATGATGGTTGAAATTTCAGGTTCAAGCAAACAAACACAATGTGAAGGAAAATCGCCGTTCCTATTTCAGGTTCAAATCAGGATATTATTATTCACTCAGAATGGGATTATGTTTATTTGCTTTATTTATTTATCTATATTATGTGATTTATTTATCTATATTATGTGTTCATGAATCAATGAACACTATTTGCATATTTCATGTTTTATTTTCATGTCCATTGTCAACAACGGGCTCTGAAGTTGGACTGGACGGAAATAAAAATGAAATGGAGAGATGTATGGTTATCAACAAACACAATCGGCAAGAGGTGGTTTGATTCCCTTTTTTTTTGTTTTTTTGTTTTTTTTGTTTTTTTGATTCCCTTTATTATTATTTTTTTAACATCCCGAAGCAACACAATGAGAATCAGGTCAGTAATCATTCCGAAATTTTGCTTCTTGCAAACGAATCGAAACTCGAAAAACTTCTCTTCAAAACTGAAAACACTGAAAGAAATAAAAAAACCAAACTGAGGTGATCACATAGATCGAAAAATAAAAAAACGGTCCAACAATCCATAAACAAAACTGACCACCAACGAGTCGAAACAGGACTGACTGAACGCTGAGTCTGACATAAAGCATCCAGAGAAACGACTCGCTGCTTCCTGCATGGTGTCCAGAACGCAATGCGCGCTGGTAGCTCTACAGGCCACCTCTCAGACCAACCCCAAAATTCCACGATTCACGATTAATCACCGTTTTGTTGAGGAGCCTCACTGCAATCGCATTCGTATTCGCCCGTTGGCTGCAACCAAAGAAGAACACATTTCAATTTGAGCGTTCCCACTATATAGCGCTGAATCAATTTCGTGCTGTCGAACTACCAGCCGCTTACCACACACACTTCATCCCCAGCGAGAGTGCAGGTGCTGCACTCTTTTTTGAGATCGCAGTCGTCTGCATGACAAAAAAGAAACACTTTAGACAAAGCTAGCCACACAGTCGAGATCAGTCGTATGCATCAAAACGCAGGGACTCACCGTCACCGTCGGGGTTGTCGTCGGGGTTGTCGTCTCCACCGTCGGGGTCGTCGTCTCCATTGGAACGACCACCACCATTGGAACGACGACGACGACGACCACCACCGCCGCCGCCACCTCCTCCTCCGCCGCCACCACCTCCGCCGCCGCCACCTCCTCCGCCACCACCACCACCTCCGCCGCCGCCGCCACCACCACCTCCGCCTCCGCCGCCACCGCCACCACTGACGATGCGGCTTTCTGGTTTATCTTCATCTTCGTCTTCGTCTTCGCCTTCGCCGCTACCCTTCCCTTTGTTCTTCTTGCCTCTCCTTTTCCTCCCCTTGTTTTTTCTGCCTTTCTTTCTTCCCAAAAGACGCCTCATTCCGGAATCGCACATCGCTCTTCCAGTACAGCAAGACTCTTGCTTAGTGTCAGGATCGATGCATTTACCAGAGCCGTTGGCTTTCCTGCCAATGCACTGGATGACGCGGAGGGTGCAATCTTTCACTGCTTTGCACTGGGGATGACCAACACAGACACTCGTCAGATAACAACGCCAGGTGCCCACGACAACAGTTGCGGTCTTCGACAGGACTCACCTCTCCACCCTGTTTGTCTTGGCACTCAGTCTCGCATTGACTCTTTTTTGTGTACACTTCTTTGTCCATGCCTGCAGAGCAAAAGACACAGATGAGTCAAAATTAAGCAACAAGATCGAACCAACCTGGGTGGTTCGTCACCGACAGAACAGCACGGCAGAAAAGCAAATCCAACTTCCTGGCAAGACCCATACACCAAACATACGACTGAACTTACAAGTGGGACGCGGCTGCAGCAACGATCTCTGGGGACCAAGTTCCAGCACCGTCGAGGTGTCTGCAGAAGAAAGCGTATAACGATAAGCCGCCAACCCGACCCGAAATGCTGAACAGCCACGGCAATGTTCGTCAGCGCACCAGTGGGGTGAGCAGAGTGGCACGCGGCCAAGACTCCGACGACGGAGAGCAACAACCACATGGCGTTCATTGTGTTGCGTCGGGATTCACGGTTTGGAAAGCGCCCGGAGCTCGTATTTGAGCGCACTCGTCCTCTTCCTCGTAGCACCAGCGTTCCATCGCCCCCCCCCCCCATCCTTGGCTTGATCGACCCCCTCCAGTCGACTGGAGGGGATCCTCATGAGGACATCCTCACGGATCTGTGGTGGTGGTAGTGTTTACTCATTTTTCGTGTATAATCCGATTACAAATCAAATCAAATCAAATCATGAGTCATGATTTGATTTTTACTCATTGTACTTATTGGTTTATTGGTTTATTAGAATTCTAGAAGTCTTGTTCAACCAACGTTGGGACTGCTGCTTCCAAGGTTCTTCACCTCTTTTTATCATAGTTTGTTTGATCAGCCTCCATGTTCACTTTTTCTTGAGGCAGGGGGGGGTGTTTTCTTTTCTTTTCCTTTCCTTGAAGTTCGGCAAGCATTACATGGGTGCATTGGCAATGGTGGTCAACTTGATCACCATCCGATTGAATTGAGATCTCAATTCCCTCTAGAGGGAACTGTCACGAGATCATTAAAAGGAGGCAATATAAACTGCCCCAAAAAAAGTGGCTCCTCAAGCAATATGTAATCATTGATTGATTGATTGATTGATAAACTGCCCCCCAAAAACGTTTTCCATAGCAAGCTGAGAATTTAGAGTTGGAGCATCTCTTCATAAGAGACGTCGAACCGGTCAATGGAATCTGACGAATCAAAATAAGATATTCAATATTTGCAACTTATCTAAATGGGGGCAAAAAAAGGAAACCAAAGCAACTTCCTTCCCCTTTCTGCCCATCACTGAATTGTTTGGGCCGCAATAAAACCGAATCACATGCTCTGTTCACTGTCTCAAAAAAACATCGTCCCAGAAAATCGAAACCACCACCAGACTCGATCACAGCAGGAATCCATTTCACCCAACCCTCAACTGTAATGAACCCCATCTCTTCCTGCATCTAACTGGCACTTTAGTCAGACAAAAAAAATGAACGTGACAAATGGGTGGAAAGAACGCAGGGGAGGTGCTCGACCTCCGAATGCCTTCCTGAAGGCGGACGTCGATCCATCGATCGGCAGCTCCCTCTTGTTCGGCGTCCAAAACACCGCTCTGTTCCTTACAGACCTCTCATGGAGCAAAGACCTGCACGAGTGGGTGGCGATCGCCGGCGTGGTTTCTTGTTTTGGGGCAAAACAGGCTCCACTCCCCCTTCTTATTAGTCATCGATCAGCAGGCCTTGGCTGTGGAACCGTCTGGACCTGGGATCAAGTGCTTGCTATGGATCAATATTTTTATTTTAGTTTGGAGATGTTCAATGGGGTGAAATCCTTGATGGGCGAATGATGGTGGGAATTTTCAAAAAACAGGAAAATAAAGTACGAAATCCAGACAATCCGGAAAATCCAGAGATAATCATACAGCACAAGAATTAGTCCACCTGTGAAAAAAACTCCTGCAGCGTACTGCTGTATTTTTCTTCCTTTCCCCACTTATAAAAAAAAAATTCAACAAAATAGAGACCTGAGAGTGTGTGGTTTTTTTTTTTGACCTTCAGTGATCGGCTTCGTGGATTTCAATGCAATGATGCAAGCAAGATACACGGAGCCATCATGAACTTAGCGATGGCTTCTTGGTGCTATGTCAGTCTGACCCCCACAGATGCCACTCAAGAAGAAAATGCTGCTTTCATCCAAAGTAGAATGGATTTTCTCTGGAGCATTATCATAGATGTAATTTTTCCAGATTTCAAGGAAAAAAAAAACCCAAACTATGTGCTCCTTTCTAGGGTGTTTAAGAGTTCCAACAACATGCTAAAAATTGCTTTCAGTGGAGATTCTGCCCTGTTTTTCACAGCCTTGATTTCACCATCCCATGAAATTGATTGCATCAGGGCTTTTATCTTTTTTTCAATGCATTATGATTTTTTTAAGTTTTTCCCTCGCCAAGGTGATGTTTCTTGGGTGCGTTCTGGGTCGAGAGGATGGCTCCATTTGTTTGACTAAAAATGGGGCATTTTTGGAGAAGAAATTCAACAAAGTCTATCCTGGGCGGCTTTGGCCAGCGATCGGATTGAGAAGTGCATGTGAGGCAAGTTTCAATGCAGCATCATGTGCAAAAATGCGAATGGATTATTATGCATGCTTAGTGCAAGTTAGTGCATGCAAGTTAGTGTCAGTAAACGCTCCGCAATCATCTTTCTCTCCTTGGCAGTCCCGATATGACTCATCGGGAAATCCCCAACAGCATTTTTGCATAGAATTCCCCGACCAGAGCCATGTTGCTATTATTTCTGTAGCCATGTTTCTATTATTTTTGTTTTGTTTTTCCTCTTTTGGATGATTAATCATCACAGGTAGCACCAAACGCAACCCAGTTTTTCCAATCGGCCGGAAAGGCAAGCGAACATACCTCTTTTTTTGATCCGGAATTCACGTCAGTGGATGAGCCACAGTATGTTCTTTTTTTTAAATAAATAATTCTGTACGTACATGTCAGCATCCATCCCGACGTCTTTCTCATTGTTTGAAAACCAATAATTTTGAAACAGCAAAACAAAGTAGACTTTCGATTCAGGCTTCCCATGCACGTGGCATGTGAAAACTGGGGACCCCATAATCAGGGTCAGTCTTGAGGAAACACCTTGTATGGACGCCTCCTGGTGGGTTGTCAAGACCCCATCTCAGGGCTGGAAATCAGACGAAAAACGATACGATCCATCAAACCGAGAATTTCCCAGCGGTCACTCGAGAATTGAAGGAAGCATCAGGAGCGGCTTCCCTGGTGATTTGGACCGAAAGGGAGGACTTTTCAAAGGATGCTGCCACGGCAAGAACGTTTTCTGTTCAAGGAGAGGGGGGCTCAACAATGTGCAGGGTTTCCCCCTATGGATCCAAAATTGGGGTGGCAGTTTTGGGCAGCGAAAAAAAAAGCTCCATCTCATTCAGGAGGGGAAGAGCAGCATTCAAGTTTGGGATTTGGTGGGTCAGATGACTTACAAAATTCCATTAGTCAGGCTGGATGTGGGTCTGACTCCAGAGACTTGCTACATTGGGGGTCGAAAACCCACGCAGGGCTGTGGGGATGCAAGTTTAAGCAGCTCCGTTCGCATGTCGACTTTTCCGAAAACGGCAAGAGGCTGGCCGCGTGGGATGCGTCGACCTCGGCTCGTCTATGGGAGATTGGAAGCGGGAGCGTCCATCACTTGGGCAAAATCAGATCCGAGGTAGGGGTTGCGCCGAGGTACTGCCGACGTGACGCCGTGGAGCGTCTGGTCAGGTCGTCAGTCCAAGGAAAAGCAGAGCTGTCGTGCAAGCACCGCGCGAATTCGAGAGGCGGCCCCTGATTATCGCACTTTTCCCCGTTGGAGCGAATTCGAGAGGCGCCCCGAGCAACGCAGTTTTTTTTGTCGGAGCAAACTTGACGTCCATATGGCTCGTCGGAGGAGGAACACGCTGTACAGCGGTTTGAGAGGTAAAGATTGGTGAAAAAAGGGCCCTTTGGTATTATTATTATGTTGATTGGGCTCTGGAACTCAGCACAACCCCATAGGAGCAGCTGGGGGGGGACCTTGGGGGGGCTGCCCCTCCCAAAAAACACTCCTCTCCCCCAGATTTTGCGGTGCACCAAGAGAAAATCCCCCAAAACATCCCAAAAAAACCCAGACGTTGCTATGTCTTGTTTTTCTGAACAGCCCCCAATTTTTTCTTTGCCCCCCAAGTTTATCATCCTGGATACCCCTATGCATATCCCCTAATATGTCTTTTTTGATTCCAGTTGGAGTCGGTCCCTATCTAGTGTTCATCAGTGGGGTCTGATATCTTCATACAAATGGGATACTTCAATTGAATTGATTTTTTATTGCGGGAAAAAAAACCAGATTGCTTGTTTCCCTAGTGCAATTTTCTTTCTGAGCGCACACACTTTTTTTAACGTTTCCAGAATTCCATTCTTGCTGCTGGATCATCTCTTACCCTGATTTTTTTGATCCCTATGAGTTTTCTGTAAGAAAGTTAAATATTATGAAGCTGTTGAAAAAAAATCCAGCATGGATTATGTCAATAGGGATTCAATTTTTTTGTTTTTTTTTTTCAGATGCGCCAATTTTTTGCGATACGAACAACCCGCCCGCCCTCTGTGTGAAACCCAACACAGGGGGTTTGGCATCGATTGCGGAGGATGAAGATCAGCCCACCACCCCATCCATCCAGCCCACCACCCCGTCCGCCAGCCCGTCCGGTCACGCCACCGCCCCACCCATTATCCCGTGCGTCCAGACCACCCAGCCCGCCACCCCGTCTGTCATCCTGTCCGCCACCCCGTCTGTCATCCCGTGCCCCAGCCCGTCCGGTCAGGCCACCGCCCCACCCATTATCCCGTCCATCCAGACCACCCAGCCTGCCACCCAGCCTGCCACCCAGCCTGCCACCCCGTCTGTCCTCCCGTGCCCCAGCCCGTCTGTCCTCCCGTGCCCCAGCCCGTCTGTCCTCCCGTGCCCCAGCCCGTCCGGTCAGGCCACCACCCCACCCATCATCCCATCCGCCAGCCCGTCCGATCAGGCCACCACCCCACCCATCAACCCGTTTGTCCAGACCACCCAGTCCGTCAGCCCTTCCGTCCAGCAAAAAAATGGAGATCGAAGAAAAGAGGGTGAGGACGTGGTGATGGCCGAACCTCCCAAGATTTTGCAGACCGTTCCGGGAGAGAAAGTGGGGTCCAAAAGGAAAAGGGATGATGATCGAATGGAGCTTGACGAGTCGGGGCGCATCTTGATTGCTGGAAGGAGACTGAAGAAGGTTCGACGAGTACCACCCAAGAAAGCAAAAGAGGAGGAGGTCAGCCGCTTGCTCCACTTCATTAAGGTTTTCACTGGCTGTTTTGCTGGTGGGGAGACAGATGATGATCGATTCAAGGTGAGTTTTAGTTTAAAAAAAAAAATTCTGGGTGGTACCTCTTTTGCTTCTAGGAAATAAAATAAAACTGAATAGAAGGTAATAAGTATATATATGTAAGTTCAAATTTTATTTTATTATTCCTTGAAAACGAATGATGGTGTGTGTTTTTTTTGTGTTTTTTTTTTTCTTTGATACGAATTTAAAAATGCGATCAGCCAGATTATTTAAGTTGGTTCGAAGTTTTATTTATTTTTATTTTTCTGTCTCCATAAAAACAGTTAATGTGATTTAACGTCTTTCTTTTCTTTTTTTTGTTTTGATTTGTTTTCTTTTATACTAATATGTTAGAAATCTGATCGGTCAGATTTTTTATAAGTCGGTTTTTCAAAGGTGTCTTTCCCTCCCCCCTCTGAAATCGGAAGCTGTTATTATATCTCTACTTGTTTTATTTTGTTTCATGTAAATGCAAAAAAAATCTGACTGGCCATATTTTCTAAATGTTTTTTTTTTTTCTTCGGTTTCTATTCAGAGCTTCATACATGTGGAGCTGAGCAAGCATTGGCGAAAAAGTCCGAATCAAGCTTTCGAAGTCATGAAAAATCTTCGAATCCAGGCCATCAACAAAAATCGCCTCCATCTATTCGACCAGGTTTGTTCTATAAGAAAAAATTTGTGTAACCCTTCCGAATGCAAAGCGATAAATAATGCTCGAAAGAAAAAAAAAAACTACAGATCAAAAAAGCCCTTTTAATAATGGTTTAGCAAATTTTATTGAACCTTTCGTTTGGCACTCGATGAAGGTTTAAAAAAAATGTGTGTGTGTTCCACTCCCGATATAAATTTTGGCAGTTGATTGTTTTTTTACGTCCATGCCCCACAACATCGATGTTTCAGCCAGTCTGATTTTGTTTGTTTTTTTGTCGCGTTTTTTTTTTTTTTTTCCAGCCAAAGATTTCCAGCCACATTTGCCGGCAAATGGAATTGAATAAATTGTTGATTGTTGCTGTTTTTTTCCAGCCAAATATTTTCAGCCATGGTTGAGAAAAGAATGAATAGTTGATCGACTGACAATGGTGTTTTTTGTTTTTTTTTTTTTTTGGTTTAGGTGATGAACGAATCCAACTATACTCAGTGCCACGGGACGGTCGCCAATGGGTTCTACCCATTGTTTTAACCTCAAAAAAAAAACAGAGCAAATGCGCAGCATTGGATGGTAAAAAAAAAAGAAGAAAATTTAGATAAAAAAAAAGACGAGAACTGATTTGGAATCGAAAAAAAAAAAGAAAGGAAAGAAAGAAAAAAAAAAAAATTGATTCAGATTGGGTTCTCGGCGCTCCAATGGCTGCGATGGAAAAAAAAAAAAAGTAAGAGGGGTTATAAGAATTCGCAAAAACAAAAAAGAAAAATCAGTAAGAAACAATCTTGTGGTTGTTTCTTGGAAAAATTAGCGATTCTTTTGGGATTAACGGCAGCTCAAATGGCTGTGATTTTTTGAAAAAGAAAAAAAAGTAAGAGGGGTTATAAGAATTCGCAAAAAAACAAAAAAGAAAAATCAGTAAGAAACAATCTTGTGGTTGTTTCTTGGAAAAATTAGCGATTCTTTTGGGGTCATTGGCAGCTCAAATGGCTGTAATTTTTTGAAAAAAAAAAAAAAAAAGCAAGAGGGGTCATAAGAATTCGCAAAAACAAAAAAGAAAAATCAGTAAGAAACAATCTTGCGGTTGTTTCTTGGAAAATTAGCGATTCTTTTGGGGTCATTGGCAGCTCAAATGGCTGTGATTTTTTGAAAAACAAAAAAAAAAGTAAGAGGGGTTATAAGAATTCGCAAAAACAAAAAAGAAAAATCAGTAAGAAACAATCTTGTGGTTGTTTCTTGGAAAAATTAGCGATTCTTTTGGGGTCATTGGCAGCTCAAATGGCTGTGATTTTTTGAAAAACAAAAAAAAAAGTAAGAGGGGTTATAAGAATTCGCAAAAACAAAAAAGAAAAATCAGTAAGAAACAATCTTGTGGTTGTTTCTTGGAAAAATTAGCGATTCTTTTGGGATTAACGGCAGCTCAAATGGCTGTGATTTTTTGAAAAACAAAAAAAAAAGTAAGAGGGGTTATAAGAATTCGCAAAAACAAAAAAGAAAAATCAGTAAGAAACAATCTTGTGGTTGTTTCTTGGAAAAATTAGCGATTCTTTTGGGATTAACGGCAGCTCAAATGGCTGTGATTTTTTGAAAAAGAAAAAAAAGTAAGAGGGGTTATAAGAATTCGCAAAAAAACAAAAAAGAAAAATCGGTAAGAAACAATCTTGTGGTTGTTTCTTGGAAAAATTAGCGATTCTTTTGGGGTCATTGGCAGCTCAAATGGCTGTAATTTTTTGAAAAAAAAAAAAAAAAAGCAAGAGGGGTCATAAGAATTCGCAAAAACAAAAAAGAAAAATCAGTAAGAAACAATCTTGCGGTTGTTTCTTGGAAAATTAGCGATTCTTTTGGGGTCATTGGCAGCTCAAATGGCTGTGATTTTTTGAAAAACAAAAAAAAAAGTAAGAGGGGTTATAAGAATTCGCAAAAACAAAAAAGAAAAATCAGTAAGAAACAATCTTGTGGTTGTTTCTTGGAAAAATTAGCGATTCTTTTGGGGTCATTGGCAGCTCAAATGGCTGTGATTTTTTGAAAAACAAAAAAAAAAGTAAGAGGGGTTATAAGAATTCGCAAAAACAAAAAAGAAAAATCAGTAAGAAACAATCTTGTGGTTGTTTCTTGGAAAAATTAGCGATTCTTTTGGGATTAACGGCAGCTCAAATGGCTGTGATTTTTTGAAAAAGAAAAAAAAGTAAGAGGGGTTATAAGAATTCGCAAAAACAAAAAAGAAAAATCAGTAAGAAACAATCTTGCGGTTGTTTCTTGGAAAATTAGCGATTCTTTTGGGGTCATTGGCAGCTCAAATGGCTGTGATTTTTTGAAAAACAAAAAAAAAAGTAAGAGGGGTTATAAGAATTCGCAAAAACAAAAAAGAAAAATCAGTAAGAAACAATCTTGTGGTTGTTTCTTGGAAAAATTAGCGATTCTTTTGGGATTAACGGCAGCTCAAATGGCTGTGATTTTTTGAAAAAGAAAAAAAAGTAAGAGGGGTTATAAGAATTCGCAAAAACAAAAAAGAAAAATCAGTAAGAAACAATCTTGCGGTTGTTTCTTGGAAAATTAGCGATTCTTTTGGGGTCATTGGCAGCTCAAATGGCTGTGATTTTTTGAAAAACAAAAAAAAAAGTAAGAGGGGTTATAAGAATTCGCAAAAACAAAAAAGAAAAATCAGTAAGAAACAATCTTGTGGTTGTTTCTTGGAAAAATTAGCGATTCTTTTGGGATTAACGGCAGCTCAAATGGCTGTGATTTTTTGAAAAAGAAAAAAAAGTAAGAGGGGTTATAAGAATTCGCAAAAACAAAAAAGAAAAATCAGTAAGAAACAATCTTGCGGTTGTTTCTTGGAAAATTAGCGATTCTTTTGGGGTCATTGGCAGCTCAAATGGCTGTGATTTTTTGAAAAACAAAAAAAAAAGTAAGAGGGGTTATAAGAATTCGCAAAAACAAAAAAGAAAAATCAGTAAGAAACAATCTTGTGGTTGTTTCTTGGAAAAATTAGCGATTCTTTTGGGATTAACGGCAGCTCAAATGGCTGTGATTTTTTGAAAAAGAAAAAAAAGTAAGAGGGGTTATAAGAATTCGCAAAAACAAAAAAGAAAAATCAGTAAGAAACAATCTTGCGGTTGTTTCTTGGAAAATTAGCGATTCTTTTGGGGTCATTGGCAGCTCAAATGGCTGTGATTTTTTGAAAAACAAAAAAAAAAGTAAGAGGGGTTATAAGAATTCGCAAAAACAAAAAAGAAAAATCAGTAAGAAACAATCTTGTGGTTGTTTCTTGGAAAAATTAGCGATTCTTTTGGGGTCATTGGCAGCTCAAATGGCTGTGATTTTTTGAAAAAAAAAAAAAAAAGTAAGAGGGGTTATAAGAATTCGCAAAAACAAAAAAGAAAAATCAGTAAGAAACAATCTTGCGGTTGTTTCTTGGAAAATTAGCGATTCTTTTGGGGTCATTGGCAGCTCAAATGGCTGTGATTTTTTGAAAAAAAAAATTGAACTGGAAAAAAAAAAGTGTTTTTCGCAAAAAAAAACAAAAAAAACAGTAAGAAACAAATTATTGTTTCTTCAAAAATTAGCGAATAACGAATTGGGTTCAATTCTGCAAGGGGCAGAATATATAGAAGGGGGCAGGTTTGAAAAAATATATATATCTATATATAGATATAGTTTGGGATATGCAAAAAGAAAAAATTGAATGAAAATGAAAAAAAGAAATTGAATGTGAACAGTTCAACCATGCCAGAATCGGGGGGGGGGGGCTAAAAAGAAAAACTTTTCATGAAAAAAAAAAAAGAATTGGCTAAATTCACAGAAGGTGAATCAGAGCTGGAAAAGTTTTTCTTGTTTAGAAGGTTTTTTTTCTTTCATTTCCAAAAAAAAAACAACCATTGAGGTTTGGAAAAAAAAAATGAAAATGGACTGTTCACGAAAAAAAAAGAAGGGTGAACTTTATCCAAAAAAAAAAAAATTACGTTGAATTCGTCAATTTGAGTTTTTTTGGGAGGGATCTTGGGAGCCATTTCTGGCTGTTAAGAGTGGGGTGAAAATTTTTGCTGGGTGGAGTTATGGAGGATGGTTTGGATTGGCAGTGGGGAAACACTGAAATTTTGCTGGGTGGGGTTTTTGGAGGAAATCGGATGGAGCATGGATGCCTTTCAATTTGAAATCGTAACCAAGAAGCAATGCACTGTTGAATATTCCCACCCTCTAGTCCCTTTTTTTTTTTTTTTGCAATCCTGGAAAAAATGGGCGGGGGACAGAAGAGGGTGGGATATATTTTCGAGAGATTTTGGAAGAATCCGGGGACTTGATCTAAGAAAGTGAAAAAAAGGAAAATTCTGGTGGTGCTAGAATCAGATCCAAAGTGAAGAGCATGTGTTCATTTGAGAGGTGGGGATATTTCTGGAACCAGACAAAAAAAAAAAAGACAAAAAAAAAATTGGTTTATGAAAGGACCAAAAAGAACTGGAACAAATGGAAAGAATCAAATTGAAGTGGGGATTCAGATAAAGATGAAAAGAACGATTCTGATTTTCCGGTTTGGTTTAATTTCTATTTCCCTATTGATGGGAATTTCAATTTTTATTCTTATTCTTTTATTAATTTAGATGGATGCAGCGGATCCTTACTTTTTTTTTGATGGCAGCAGATTCTTTTTATTTTTACACTATCATTTTTTTCAAGGCAGCAGATTCTTTTTATTTTTACACTATCATTTTTTTCAAGGCAGCGGATTCTTTATTTTTATTCTACTATTTTTGCAAGGCAGCGGATTCTTCATTTTTACACTATCATTTTTTTGCAAGGCAGCGGATTCTTTATTTTTCTTCCCAATTGATGGGAACTATTTTTTGATTTTTTCTGGACCTTTCTTTAGTTTTTCTTCACCCCCCCCTGAAAACTCATTAAAAAAAAGAAAAAAACTGTAAGGTGGATCACCACCAACCTCTCGGCAAGGGAGGTCGGCGGTGATGGACTGAACAGCCCACCTCAACATGGGTGGTTGAAAACGATAATGGGGGAAGTGGACGGGGGACAAAAAAAGGTTGGGATTTTTTTCGACATATTTCCAGACTTTGCTCGGGTTTCGAATGAAATCGAACTTGAAAAAGAAATGTTTCTAATGGTGTTTGAATCGGATCGAGGGGAAAAAGTTCTTGGGTTCGTTCAAGAGGTGGGTATTTTTATGGAATTAAAAAAAAATTGGTGTATGAAGGGGGGAAAAGGAAATGGGAAAATGAAAAGAATCGAATTGAACATGAGAATGGAAGAAATGATTGTGAATTTTTGGTTTGGATTTTACGATAGAAATGGGACGTTTTTTGGGATATATTGGAATTTGCTGGACTGCCCCTTAAGTTTTTCTTCCCCCTGAAACGCCGTTTAAAAAAATTAAACTGTAAGGTGCATCACCACCAACCTCGCAGCAAGGGAGGTCGGCGGTGATGGACTGGACCGCCCACCTCAACATGGGTGGCTGAAAAGGGAAATGGGGGGAAGTGGGGGGACCGGGTTCAATGTTTTTGGAGTGAATTCTGGCCGGTGAGCCTTTTTTTTTTTTTCGGGACGTGGACTGAAAAGGGAAAAAAAAGGTTATGAAGAGGACATTGGATATGGATCCGGAAAGGAAGAAAGGATGGGAGTGTTTGAAGTGGGTGTTTTTGGATGAGAATTTTTCACATGGACAAAATATTTTGGAGTTGTATTATATAGGGCCACCCCCTAGTTCCCCATAATCACCTCCCTGAGTAACACGTGCAAATGGACAGTGGATCGCAACCAACCTCAAATTTTGGAGAGGTCGGCAGCGATCGACTCGAAACCCCTAAAATGGGCAGGGTGAGGGAAAAACGGTGAGGGGGGGGGACAAAAGGGGGTGGTTAAAAACAGTCCAAAATTTGTAAATAAAAAATTGGACAGCAAACAAGTGTTTTCTCTTTGTTTTGTTTCGGCATGCACATTGGAATGCCAATGCCATTTCACCAGTGTTTCTCGACTGTGAAAGCTCACAGGAATAACAATTTCTGGATGGTTTTTGATCAATTAATTGACATGGCGATGGCCAGTTTTAGGAGGGGTGCCTCGATTGGCTAAACTCGATTGAAGGGTTTTTGGAAGACTCCGTTGAGGAAGTCAGTATGGCGGGGCAAGTTAACAGTGACGACCAATGCCCCCTGAGGCGGCAGTATTGGCATGTCTGGATGCTTTGATCAATCGATTGGAATTTCTGGAGTTCTGTTTGCATGGACTTTATTTATATAACACTGCACGCTTGCAGAAACAGGAAATAGCCAAAACCATAATTTCCCTTCTTTGGGCAGCGCGAGGATGGAGCCCATGCGAACCCTCTCACAAAATGGAATTCTAATTTCAAAAGGCCGGGCCTTCAAAACATGAAAAATAATATAAGAATAGATAGGGCCAATTGTTTTCTTGATGCAGTGACGGTCTATTACAGTCCTAAAAAATCACAAAAAATATCCATCTCCCTAATCGGGCAAAAACACGCGTTTATAAAAACAAAAAAAAATAAGAAAAATAGCGTTGCTTTTCTTTTGAAAACAAAAATTCCCTGGCAGGGAAAGATGCTTTCTTGCTTCCCTGATCCAGAAATGGAGATATCTCAGTACATCGATCGACTCGCATGAGGTCCGGGGAGGTTCAGTCGCGGAAAGGGGATCTATTACTGAGTGTACGAAACAAAAGGATTTCAACTCTGCTTTTCTGTCCCTATGATTTTTTCTTCTTCATTCTTTTTTTTTTTTGGGGGGGGGGGTTAATTGAAATCCATGCATGCATGCATACACAAAGCAATATTCAAAGCCTGTTGCCGCTCTGTCAGGAATCAGATCACATGCATACACATCCACTGAATTCTCCCCCCTTGTCGCTCCGAGAAAAATTTCAACCAACAGCGGGCAGGCGGCATCTTCGACGGGTCCATCAAAGGATTGCAGATGTGGGTCTGAGACATTCAATCATGTGTACACTTCACGACCATTTTCGGCTTTCAGTCTGACATCTTAACATCAACAGCACTTTGTGTCAATATATACAAACCATCAGCTGCACTTGATTTTCCCACAAGATGTCCCTTTATAGCCACTGTAGTTCAAAAATTCGATGTTCAGATGCTGAACGATTTGGGTTACGCCCAAAAAGGCTCCTGGTTGATTCTGGATTACTCTCAATGGTGATTTATCGGCTCCAGGCCATGCCACCCTGGAAGTCGCATACAAATCAAGAACTCAAGGAATGCCACACAAAGTTCAACTCCTTTTGTCTGAACAGTATGCCCATAAAATAGTTTGCTGATTTCCTGGTACGATATCCAACAAGCTCAGAGTACCTGCAGCTTTTGGTGGAAAATTTCACATGACACAGTGCATTTTTCCTCACCAACGAAAATGGTTTAAAAAAAAGAAAGCCCTCCACCAAACAAATATTTTGCCTCAGTCCGTATCAGATGGGTTGTGGGCTCTTTGAAACTGGACTCAAGGTGTAGCAAGTTATGCAGTGGTTTGGTTGGTTGGTTGGTCAGACCAAGCAGGAAGCAAGTTTGCAAGAGGGATATTTTTCAGATACGACTAAAACTTTTAGTATTGTAGTCACACAATTTTCGTTTTGAGATCAACTTATAACATCCATGATCACATCAGCCAACAACCCTTTTTCCATCTGGCCGAATTCAAAATTACAAGTCAAAAAAAACCTTGACTCAGTGCCGGTGTTCCTCCCTGAATTAACCTTTTTACAAAACAAAAGGCTACATCAATTATTCTAATTCACGGGCCATGAATCATACATTTTTTCTTTTTGCCAAAACGCAATCTATTATTCTGTGAAGTAAAAGTCTCTTTTTTTTTCTCCTTCGTATCTTATTCCAAAAAAGCATTGCTCACGGCTGGAATCATCGTTTTCCAATATCCTAAGAAAATAAATTTGAACCCCGATTTGGCTGACAAAGACTAATGAAATGTCTCGATTTCCCAAAAAATATGTCTTTCATCTGCTCTGATTTATTCAAAGAAGTCCATTTGCCCGAGTGAACATCTCAATTCCAACTTAGTTTCCATATCCGTGTGGGTGGATCTTCCTGTTGGGGAAGATGCTGGAAATAACATTCTGGGCACCGCTGGCGGTGGTGATGGAGCCGGTCGAGCCTGGAATTTGGACAACCGTAGGGGTGGGGGCAACAGCGACGGGGGCAGGAGATGATGTGCTGGTGGTCGTGGCAGTGGCTCCTGAATCAACCCAGAAATGCATGTTACCACACCTGAACAGAACCGAACCTCTACATCAACCAGGTCATTCAGACAGCCTGTAAGTAGTTACCTGCTCCGGAGACAGTTCCGGTAGGAGTGGTGATGGAGCTGGATTCAACGGTGGATTGGCTTCCTGGGCTGCTGGTTTGGACAGACACTGGACCACTGACTGTTGGCAATGGGCCTGGTCCTCCAGTTGACACGGTGCTGGTTCCCTGAGGGTTGGAACCGCTGGAGGTGGTGGTGACCGCCACAGTTCCTGGGTTAACAGTGCTGGAGCCACTGGCAGTGACCACTGGGGCGGGGGCCACAGGAGCAGGGGCCACAGGAGCAGGGGCGACTGGGGCAGGGGCCACTGGGGCAGGTACCACTGGTGCTGGGGCCACTGGGGAGGAAGTGGTGGTGGTGGTGGTCACAGTGTTGATTGGGTTGCCACCAGGAAGGGAGGCACCAGTGGTGACCGAGACGGCACCAGGTCCATTTCGTCCAGCAGAGGCAGATCCAATAACAATACCTGGTCCTGGAATATCAAACAAACAAATGGATGATCAAATGATTTTAGAAGAATCAAGGCCAGAAAAAACAGATACTTAAACTTTATCTATGCGATTTTAACAGTGGTTGATATGGTCATGTCAAGTGCAGGCAAAAATGAAACCGTACCTCCAGTCACAATTGCACGGTTCGTTCTGAAGGAGATAAAACCAGGTGCGATGGTCTGGAAGATTTCCTTCAGGGAGGTTGTGAAAGGTCTCCTGATCAAGCCAGCAATGGAGGCTGGGTTTCCAGTGAAGATGGTTGGGCTGGGGAAATCAAACACAAATCCAATCAGTACACCTGTCAACCTTTCCAGACAGAGTAGTTCTAGCCAGCACAACTGCAGCTCTCCTGAGGAGGCGAGTGTTTGCCCAAAGTCGCACCTGGTGGTGATCACGGTAACGACGCGTCCTGGCAGCACTTGGAAAACTGTTCCGAAATTGTTAGGGAACACGAAGCCTGGGAGAGTGGTGGTCATGGCCTCAGAGAAGGCATTCTGAATTGTCTCGAGCAACTCAGTAGCCAAAGTTTCAGAGAAGTCTGCGCTGAAACTGGCTCCTTGCTGAGTGACGGTATCTCTCACGTCGACGAAAGCGTCAGCGAAGAACTTCGTCAATTCAGGCACGAGTCCGGAAACGATGCCGTCCACGGCGATAGCAGGGTTGCCAATCTGAGCGCAAAGAAAAAGTGCATGGCGTCAGGGATGTTTTCAGTTGATGAACTGCTGCAGTGCGATACACAACACATTCTGTAGTGCCGACCTGGACGTTCACGTTCACGAAGTTGTCCTTGAACAGCTGCAAGACGGAGCGACGGAAGCTGGTGATGAACCTGGTGGGGATCTGTGGGAGACCGCCGGGAATGGAAACTGTTGCCGATGGGAAGTTGACGGAACCGATGGTCACGGATGGGACGCCAATAGAACCTGAACCTTTCTTTGGGTGTTTGCCCTGAAGCTGTCTCCTGAGGTTAGGGAGGTCATCTGCACACAACAATATCTGCTCAGTACCGGAAAAGTTGATATCGCCAAACACAAGAACTCGACGATCACAAAACGCGACGTTGCATACACTTCGTAACTGTGTCGCAATTCTGCAACCCTTGAAATCATAAGAACCCAGCAAGCATATTCAGACCAGCAGCACCGCGTCCTTTATCAAAACACGCAGGAAACGTGTCTAGAGACTGCTCTGCTATCACGACGTTCGGTTGCATCGGAGCGATTCGTAGTGACTGAGCGACTTACTTATTCTGTCTCCTGCGGCGAGACCGAGGAGTGCCAAGGAGACAACGAAGACAGCAGCGCGCATCTTTACAGGTCGTTGGCAGCAAATGGAGCAGAGCTTCGGAGCGAGGCTTTGCCTGTTTTCTTGTTTTTCCTTTGTTTCGGGGTTCGGGACTGAATCCGTTTGTAGCAGCGTTCCGCTGCCCTTAAAAGGATTCTTTTCCATGGCACACGTAATAGAGCGGTAACGCATGTGACAATACAGAAGGTACACGCGGTCCCGTACAGGATGGGCAGAGTTTGCCTGTGAAGCAGGGCAAGCCAGAAACCCACCTCTCGCCGCCAGGGAATTGTATCAGATTTTTCTTGCCACGTGGGAGAGTCTACGGCGGTCTGTGTACTGACGCTGGTTCGGCAGGGGGGAATTTTGTGGGATCCAGAGACAAATTGCTTGTTGGTTTTCTGGGGACGATTTGAATCGTGCCCTCAGGAGGTCGTTGCAGCATTCAGATTGTTTTATCAGGATAAGAGGGGGATGTGGTGGGCTCGCTTTCGCCGGCGGTAAGGTATTTTATTTCCTGGTGGATGGATGGTGGGTTTTTAGAGAAAGCTGGTTCTTCCACTTGATTGATACTTTACGCGAAAAGCAGCGCGCGGGCGAGTGCGCGGCTCGATTCGCAGAACACCAAATTTCAAGGAAAGAAAATGAAGTCATCTCCCAGAATGCGATTCTCAATGGAGCAAGGTGAATTGCCTCGGAACGTGGGCGTTTTTTTCTGCAGAGGTTTTTTCCATCGATCGATGGGCTGCACATTTCTTGAAACGCATAAAAAAAATCCAAGGAGTTTTTGACACAGCACAAAGCCTCCCCCTCAGAGGTCTAAAAAAAGATCTATCATGGCCATCCCTTTCTGGGATTTCCCTTTGGTAATTGCTTTCTAAAAAAAGATCCATCATGGCCAGCCCTTTCTGGGATTCCCCTTTGCTAATTGCAGGTTTTTTGGGTGTTTGAACCAGGTTGAGTTGCTCCAGTCGTTGCTTCTTAAACCAAACTAATTTTACAAATTTCCGGTGCAACAATGCAAAATCAGCCATTCCCTCCTCAGGAACCACCACAAAATAAGAAAAAAAAGGGCATTCGACAAAACTTTTTTTCGTTGGTGTACTGGACGTTTTTTTTTGTATCTTCCCAAACTGCTTTCCGCCAAAATTGCAATTCACATGACGAGCTATCCTCCAAAATTTCAGGCTTCAAAAGGTCCGCTCTTGCCGGAGAACTTGACCTGTAAAAAGCAAAAAAAAAACCATCAGGAAGGACTCGCAATTCAACCATTCCCACTAAAGCCACTCTCACACACTATGAATAATTGGAGATCATTTTAGCTGATTAAAACACGATGCGGTTTTTTCCAACAGCAAAAAAAAAGCAACAGGGAAAAAAGATCGTAAAACACCCTCTTGCCACAAAAGAATGCTCCCTACATTCAACAGGCAAAAATAGAAATAGAAAGTGTGACTTCGATAAGCCTCCCCCTCCCTCCCCTCCTGTCGAAGAGCTACTAGCAACGAGCACTCTCCCAAAGGGGGCAGTTTGAAACAATTAACCCCCTGCCGTCCCCAAACAGTCTCAGGAATTTTATTTACCCAGAGCTGAAACTATGTCTTTTTCTGCATCTTGTTTTGCGAATGGATATTGGCTTTCATTTTATGCCCAAGAAAGTGGCAATTTCATATTTTCAACTAGGAAAGTGGAATATTTTCAACTCGAGTGAACGATAACTCAAGTTCCAACCCTTTTCACCCCTCAACGTCCACAAACCAGGGCAAAAAACGACGACAAAAACGACGACAAAAAACCCAACAAAAAGCAATTTTCCCCCTTTCCTTCCAGGCACCCCTCCCCCCCCAAAAAAAAAATTTAAATAATTAAAAATAAAAAAAATCAACGTTGGTGACAAAAATAATACCCTAAAAATATGGATAAGAATAGGGTCTTCAGTTCCTACCAACGCAAACCCCTTCCAACCCAGAAATCCTTTTTTCCCCCACCCACCTTGATAGGATTGACATTTTCCCCGATGGACCTCATATTCTGATTGGCCCCCTCTCGGCCCTCGTTCACCTTCTCTGGATACACCCCATCCTTGGGGTGCAAATACTGAACCTCTCCGTTAGGAAAAACTCGGTAAAAACAGGCATCCGTCTTGAACTTGGTTCTCAGCTGGGTGGTCAGGGCCAAGCACTGCTCCTTTCTAGCCAACTTCAACAAGTTGGGGCCCTTTCGCATGATGGCAGCTCCACCGGTGGGCATCTCAAAGATCTGCTCCTTCTTGGCCTCCCAGGTGATAACATAGAACTCCTCAACCTGAGGCACAGTGAGTGCTGCAGGTCAGGAATTGTGGGAATGGGGAAGGATGGACTTTTCGAGGTCCAACGAGAAAGGGTGGATGGAAGGATGGATGGTGCAGCTCCACACCTCACACCACTCGTACAGGAACGATTTCAGAAGGACCGCTGGACGCCCAACGTAAGGGATGGGAAGCAGAAGGGTGAGACATTTCGCTTCGTTCCGATACGTTTTTTGACCGCATTCACCTGAGCTTTCCTCAGAAGTCCGCCCGTGCTTCCACCGAAGATTGGGGCAGGGGTGTTAGGGTCTAAGTCGGGCACGGTCCAGACGACCTCCTCTTTCGCTTTGGCGGCTGGAGCGCCTTTCGCATCATCAGCGCGAACGACGAACCTGGCGTTTCGCACGGAAGGGGTCCGCTGAGGCCGGACGCTAACCCGCCCGACCACAGCGGAGTTCGCGAGAGTCAGATTGGATGCCATCATCACGACAAGCAGCGGAAACGATGGGAAGTCGAGCGGGTCGACAAGGTGGAGCAAACGAAAGGCAGAGGAACGCGCGCGATCGGTAGACACCAGGGACCGAGGTGAAGTTTGAAGTTTGTCTCCGTGACGCTTTGCGAAAACGATTTGCAGATCGTTGCGATCACGTGGCTGACACGTGGCGGCTGATCTGCTGGATGGCAGACGATCGAAGCCTTGTTCAGTGTTTTGTTGTTTTGTTTTTTTTCCCCAAAACTGAAAAGTGTGAATCGGAGCTGAGGGAGACCCAGGGAAGGTCGAGATGGGTTTTTTCAGAACTTGTGTTCAGCATCGATTGGTGAAGGCAATAATGTCTTCAAACAAGACATGGAATATCAACAGATAAAAAAGATTCATAAGCTTGTTGATTTCTCTTAAGAGAAAAGTCAGGACTTCCCAATCGCTATGTCAGTCATAGTGATTACATGAAAGCCACCGCCACCACCAGTAAACGACTAACAAAAAATCCTGAACCCTGCTGACCCTATTTTCTGTACCTTTCGTTTCTTTTTTTGTTTTGTTTTGCTCTCCACACCATCCATGACATTTGCTACCGTTTATTATGCCAAAAATAGTATGCAACTATTTAACCGTAAAAAAACCCACCAAAAACACACGCGCGCACGCTATCATCTCCCCAAAAAAGCAAAACAAAATTGCTGCAAGAAAGGAACAAGGAAATCCCCTCCCACCCCCCAGTCGACTTCAATCCTTTTTGTGATTTCATGGTCATTTTTCGAAACATCTTCATGAAAATTCCCCTCAGTTTCCAGGAAAAATCCGTCCCCAATATATATATATATCCGTTCTCATACAAAATCGAATATCCTGCTTTGCTATGGCCAAACCCCTTCACCCCCCAAAACGAATTGCTCGATAAAAGCGGTATTTTTCTTTTTTTAATCAAGTGCTTCGAGGGTAAGTGCTGGTTTTGATGGCCTCCACCTTCCCGTCCCTATTCAAATTCCTGAACGCCTTTTCGAACCGCTCCACCTCCTCCATATCGAACTCTTTATAAAACTCCTCCCTGGTGCTGGTGGTCAGATGCTCCAGCGGGATTTCCTTCACATCTTTCCCCTTGCTGTCCATAAAACCCACCCTGGGCAGCGTCTCATGCAAAAACAACGCCACGAAAATCTGTGGGCATTTCAACACCTCCTCTTTTTCCCGGTTCAGCACATCCTTGCAAAATCCCAGAATATAATTCAGCCCGTCTCGCCGCCGCCCCAGCAGCGAGAAATTCACCTCGGTCAGAAACCTCTTGAAATCTTCCGTGGTGTGCGTCGATCCCAACCCTAAAAACCATTTTTTCGTTTCTTCCCAGATTTCCACTTTCGGATAAAAAGCCATCGGCTGGGTTTTCAGGATGGCCACCGCCTCCTCCCTGGAAATTCCCAGTTCTTCGCTCATTAACCACTCGATTTTCCGATCGACCGTGATATGGAAGCCCCGGCCGATCAGTTTGGGGGCAGCTATGAACAACCCAATGACCTCCTCCTTGGTCAACCCCAAACTCAGCAGCTTCTCCAGGGTGGGTTTGGTCGTTTTCTCGATCGAATAGCTCAGCATCCTGGGGCACTTCACCACACAGGTCGCCACTTGCTTCCTGGTCATCCCCAGCAAAGCTTCCGCCCCCTTGACCACCTCCTCGAATTTTTTCCCGTACCCCACGATCTGAGGATGGGCCAGCAGCATCAGCTTCACTTGGTTCTTGTCCAGGCCGGAGGTTTCCATCAGCATCGTCAAAAAGGAGCCCACGTTGGTTTTCAGGGCGTAATTCACGAAGGGGGGATGTCTGCTGACGATTTTGACGGCTTCCAGCCGGTCCAGGTCATACTCCTCCATCAGCCAGGACAGTTTTTTCTCCAGATTCAAGGGGGACGTCCTCCTGAAAGTTTCCATCGATGCGCCGGTGCCCAACACCATCCTTTTCCTGTCATCCAACGTGGAGCCGTACTTCTCGAACACCCCCATGTTCAGCCGTAGATTCTTGGACACCGGTTTTCTTTCTAGGGAGTCCCATTTTTCTTTCGAGATGCCTAGGGATTCGAGAAACTGGTCGATGGTGGGTGATTCTTTGAGCTGGGTTTCGTTCAGGGATGCCTCGGCGTCCGCCGCGAAAGCTTCGGCCGCCGTGACTTTCGCGATCTCTGGAACGGAGGGCGGAGGTGTGGCAGTGACGGTCGCGCAGAGCCCTCGCCGCGAAACAAAACCTCGAACGGCATCGCCACCCGTGAAAAACTCGCTCCATGCTGCGAGCAGAGAATCAAACAGCACCTCACACTGTGGGCATCGGCATCCGACGCTTTTGATCCAGCGGAATGGTCGTCGGCTGTCAAAAGTGAAAAGCATTCGAGCGATGACGTACCTCCGACGGAGGCGGCGGGACACTGCCGTTTCCCAGCCCTCAGCAGCTTTCCGAAAGCCGACATGGCGGCGAGTGAAACGAATCTGGGGTCGATATGTTTTTTTGAACGCCGAGCTTTCAGGGAGGCGACCGCTTTGGTTGTAGGAAAAACTCACCGGTGCCAGAAAAAGCGCCACCCCAGTCAGACATCATAATCGCATTTCTGGCATTTCTCACGTAAGCGGACGGCTGGTGGCGACCTTGCCGTCCAGGGCCGTATTTCGTTTTGGTTGTCTTGCTTCTCCGTTCGTGCCCCTTTTTTCGAGATGCACAGGATTCTGACCCCGTCGCGGTTGATCACGGGTGCCTGCAGCGGCCGACTGGGCGCGCTATCTGGCGGAGCCGCAGATCCGGGAATTTTCCGGTTGTGTTTCGTGGATGCCGCCAGTTTGCTGTCGACACGGCAATTTTGTCAGTCTATCGATCAGAGTGAGGGGCAGATCTCTAGCCCGTCCGAATTTTTCGCTCCGAAAGTGGCTCCCGGCGAAAATCTAGAGGCGAACCTCAAGATTCTGGAGCGCTGGGGAATGCCTCGAGACGCGCAACACCGAGTGAAAGGTCAATCGACGTCGCTCGGGACCGCTAGCGGCGAAATTTTGGAGGCTAAGCTGGAGCTGCTGGAGAAGGAGGTCGGGATCGAGAAAAGACAAGTGGCGAAAGTGGTGGAGCAGTTTTATTCGTATCTGGACAGGCCGTCGACCCGAACCGTGGAGCCGTTTCTGGGGCTGTTCCGTTCGGGCGGCATTCCGGAGGCCGAAATCAAATATCTGATTTTAAAGCGACCGCCGATTTTGGGTTTCCATGCCAAGCTGCATGAGATGTCGATCTTTTTCCAAAAAGAATTGAACATTGAGCTGAAGGAGTTTCTGCAGCTGGTGATTAAGTTTCCTCAGCTGGCCGGCTACCATATCGACCAAAACATTCGCAAGAAGCTGGACTATTTCCTGGAGGTCGGGATTTCCAGGGAGCAGTTTTCTCAGATGGTGCGGAAATTCCCCCAGATAATCGGCTTATCGCTGCAGAGCAACATCAAATTCAAAATCGATGCGCTGGCGGAGGAAGGCGTTCCGAAAGAAAAATTCACCCAAACGCTGGTGAGGGCTCCCCAGCTGCTGGGCAGGAAATTCCCGACGATTCTGGACAAACTCAAAGGGCTGCAGAGAGACATGGATGTTTCTGCCGAGGGAGCATTCACCTTGCTCAACCGAAACATGAATGCTTTCCAGACCTCGGCTCCTCGATGGGCGGAAATGCAAGAAGCGTTGGTGTCCAGTGGATTTTCCTCAGGCAGGGCTGCCAAATTGCTCATCCGAAACAGCAAGCTGCTCAAGGTGTCCCGCACGGATCTGATCGAAAAGATCAAATTTGCTAAATACTTTTTGGGGAAAAATAACACCGATCTGTGGCGGAATACGCGCTATTTGACTGCGTCTTACCAGGATAAGATATTTTTCCGGGCGGTGTTTTTGGCCAGCCGGGGGGAGGATCTCACCAAGGTCAAGCTGCCAGCTTTGGTAAAATCAGAGGCCAGTTTTTTCGGACCGTTCGATAAGACGTTGGTGAAGAATTTCAGAATCAAGTGGGGTGAGATGAGTCAGGCGGAGAGGTTGACTGCAATTATCGAGAAATCTGTCCAAGCACAGGAAAACAGTGAGGAAAAGAGTGAGGAAAAGAGTGATACTCAGGAAAGCAGTGGGGAAAAGAGTGGCACACAGGGAAAGACTGGGGAAATGAGTGGAGCACAGGGAAAGAGTGAGGAAAAGAGTGATACTCAGGAAAGCAATGATGAAATGAGGGAACCCCAGGAAAGCAGCGAGGGAATGAGTGAAACACAAGAAAGCAATCAGGAAGAGAGGGAACCGCAGGGGAAAGAGTGAGGTGTGACACTGGTTCACCCCCAAATTCTAGCTTTTTTGTCGAAAAAAAGAGCACAAAGGAAGGAAATTCATGTCCGTCCTGACACAGGCGAAAAGCGGAGACTTTGGAAGGAAAATCCGCCCAACACAAAGGGCTTGGGTGCTTCAGTTTTGTTTTTGCCACAAATATGGACTTGGTTGATGTACAATATATATGAGTCGTCCAATCTCACCTTTCACCGCTCCAAGTTTTGTGGGGGTGTTGAATCTGGGGGAAAAAACTCCCAGTGCGTGGATTTCTATTGGACAAATTCTTCCCTCCACCCCCCCTGTGGGTATCTTGCCATCAAATTTCTGAGCAAATCAAATCCGGGGGAGAAGGGGGGGGGGGGGGGGGGGGGGGGGGTCTGGCTTTTGATCGAAATACCCCCAAAAAAGTCTGATGATTGCCTTTGTTGGAAATTCGAGCGAGGAAAAACAGCAGCGCGGAGTATGGTGGTGAAAATTTACTGGCTTTGAGCAGCGGACGTTGTGTTTGGGAGAGGGAGAGGAGTTTGGGGGGTTCAAGGAAATGTTCAAGGTTTTATTAGAAGACTGTGGGGTGTTGGCTATATTACGATCTTGGCTTATGATTCATAAAAAATCAAACCTTTTTGCAATGACAGGGTGTAAGACACCAGCACAAGGATATTCACAACGTTTACTGTTCTACATATATATATATATATATATATATATATATTCCCACAGCCATCTGCACCGTCTATTCTTCCCAATTACAATTCAACTCCCTCCTCCAGGGACCACCCCATTTCAAGACATTTTCCTTTTCCTTTTCCTTTTTCTCCCTCATACTTCCGTTTTTCACATTGCCAATTGACAAAGAAACATTCCTTGCACAGTTTTCATTAGTCGATCGAATAAACCTTCGACTGCGAAACCAGAAAACTTTCTGTTTTCTGGACCTTCAGGAACATCATATTCTGATCGGAACCGTTTCACAGTTGGTTAATTGCGGTGGCAGTCAGATTTCAGTCCCACTAGTATCCTGGTCAAAAAGGTCGCAATTCAACAATTACACAATTTCAGAACGATGCTTGTGAAACAAAGCTGCATCTGTAGCTCTTATTTTCCCACATTTTTCCAAAAAAAAAAAAAAGACCTCTTGAGATTCTACCTGCTCCCACTCCCTCAACTTCCTGCTCTCCCTGAAGTTGCAACCCTGGACTTTGAGCGGTGCAGAATACGCGGAGGGTTGATTGTGTTGGTTAGTATATATGGGGAAAATGGAACCAAACAAAACAAACAAAACAAACAAAACAAACAAACAAACATCAAATTACAAAAAGTGGAGCCAAACAATATCTCTAACTTGACTTCACTTGACAAGGATCTGACTGAGGGCTAGAACGGCATAGACGACACTGGCTTTTTACTTACACAATGATAATGATAATGATTACACTGTTTCCTGAGAAGCCGCTCAGACGCCCTACCAGTTTTGTGTTTACTTACACAAAACACTCATATTCTGTGAAGCTATCCATGTGTGCTTTCCATACGACTAATCCAATCAATCGAGCCTAATTTCACTAATGTAACCAATCGAGCCTAACACTTCACAGGCGGCCACAACAGCAAAACAAAAGAACCTCCCTCTTTCTCTCTTTGCTCACCAAAGAAACTCAAGTTTTTCAAAGGCAGGATTGGGTCTGGAAACGAAAGCAACAAGAATTAAGGGTTTTTTTAAAGAGAGAGTGCTGTTTCCAGAGTTTTTTACAGCAAGCAAAAACAATTAGGCAACATCCAATCCTCCTTTAGTTTCTTTCTTCAGTTTGACTTTAAATGAAAGTCACCTGTCGCTGATAATATCACTACACTGGAATAATTGTCATTCTTCCCGGACTCCCAACATTGCATGAGGCTCATTCAAAGTCATCTCAAAATCCACTTCCAAGATGAGCTCATTAACAGTTTCTTGTTTTCTTTCGATTCCAGTTTGTTATCACCTCGCAGCTTTTTTTTTTTTTTTTTACATCTTGTTCGCCCTGTAAAGGATTGAGAAGGTGGAGTCAGATGAGGGACGCAGGAGATAGGGAAAATGGTTAGGAAAGTGTGGGAATCTGTATTGTAAAGTGGCAGTACTGATGAAGAAGTACTGTGAGTAACAAGGCGGTACAGAACGGGAACAGATATTTATTGGTGGATGGAAATGGTTGCGAGATCCTTGTAAGTCCCTTCTGGGCCAAGACTGTGTGTTCTCTGTGTGTTGTACCCATTCACGTTTCAATCAGAAAGTCTTGTTATTATACGCCCAACATGAACCCCTATAACCTGCTTTAATGACTGATAATGATTGCCATAAACCCTACTTTAAATTGCTGGTCCATCATGGAATCATCGTCACACTTTTGTCACACTTTCTCATGTAAATCGCCGCCATCAAACACACAGATTCACGCTAAACACGACGTTTATTCACGTGCGGAGCGCAATTCAGCCCAGAGCATGCGTTCCAATCGGGAGTCTTTCTCCAGGTTGATCACTTGGGTTAGCCCGCGCTTGGACCTCTGCCAACTCCCTGCCGAACGCGGCAAAGCCCCGTCAGGCTGGACGATGATTCCATCCGCGCGTTTGGACCCTCACGCAGCGTCCAGAGCTGGGTACCGTTCTGGTAGTCGTTTCGCTAGGCTGAGCCGAGGTGTCGCTCCCGTCGAAGAGAGGTCCTTCATCGAATCGCTGGGCCTGACGCTGACGGAATGGCGGAGGAAGTGTCGGGCGTGGAACTTGAAACCGGGGGTGGTGAACGAACGTGTCCAGCGCAACGTCCGGCTGCTGAAAGAATGGGGGCTGCCTCCAGAGGATTTCAAAAAGGTCGTGAAAGGCTCCATGGGGGTGGCGGGATTTACCGAATCGGCGATCGAGAAACGGCTGGTGTGGATGGCCAATTACCTAGGGTTCACTAATGATCAAGTCATGAGGGTGGTTCGGTCGAATCCTTCTGTTTTGAATTACTCCATTACCCACCGGATGGCCCCCTTCGTTCAGATATTTTTCCAGGCGGGTTATACGAAAGCCGATGTTCGGTGGATGATTTGGAAATATCCCCAGGTGATTGGCTTTTCCAACAGGTTGGATTCCCTGTGCGATTTTTTCCAAGCGAGTTTGGATTTCGCCAGGTCGAAAGTCATGGAGGTGGTGGTTAAGCATCCCTCCACCTTGGGCTCTTCGATCGACGGTACCCTCCGACCGAAAATAGATTTCTTGATGGAGTTGGGTTTTGATCGGGAGGAAGTTTCCTCGATAATCGGGGGGTCTCCGCAAATCCTAGGCTTATCGCTCGAGCAAAACATTCAAGTGAAAATCGCCAAGCTGGAAGGGGTGGGGTTGGAGCGGGAGGATGTGCTGAGGGTGATCAAAAGGGCCCCTTCATTGTTGTGGAAGGATTTCGATAAGTCGGTCAATGCTAGAATCTCCTGGCTGCAAAACAGTCTGACATACAGCTCCGGGGAAGCTCTGGAGGCGTTTCGGAAATGCCCCAGGGCTTTTTGCGTGAGTTTGCACACTTGGAAAGAAACCAGCGAGTTGCTGATGGATTGGGCGCCGGATCGGCTGCATGGGATGGATTTTTTGAAAAGAAATCCTGGGGTGTTGACCCTATCCTCCGAAACGCTGGAGGAGAAGCTGGATTTCGCCACCCAGGTTTTGAAAAAGAGCAAGGCGGAGGTTTTGAGTTGCCCGAGGTTTTTGCTGACCAGTTTGGATAAGGCGGTGTTGTTGAGGGCTGGGTTTGTCTGCTACAAGGAGGAAAATCCGTCGGAATTTTCGCTGGGCGTTTTTTGCTCCAGGAAAAGGTTCAATGAATTGTTCGATGAGGAGGAGTTGCTGGAATTTGGCAGGCAGTGGAGAACGCTGACCAAAGGGCAGAAAATCAATGTAATCCAGAATGACTGTCGCCCCCTGTGAACCCTCTGCAAAAATTTCCTTGTATAAAAACAAAAAATCAAAAATCAAAGCTGGAAAATCGAGGAGGGCTCGTAAAACTGGTCCTGTTTCTTCCCTTCCGGTTCTTTTTCTTGATGTATTTCTGGGGGAAAAAAAGAAACTGGAAAAAAAGCAGAAAAAGGTTTTCCTGCTCATGGTCTGCTGCTGAATCTGCAAGGGTAAATTAGACAGTTACAAAATCGAGACAGACATGCCACCCTCAAAAAGAGAACCACGCAATTCCATCCAGTTCCAATCTGCTTCCTCTGGTCCTCCGGTCCTCCGGTCCTCCACAAAAACAAAGAAATAAAAAGAGCGAGAAAAGGTCCTGCCTTAAGTCATATTTTCCAGTCCAAAAACTGCAGAGAAAGGAAAAAGAAAAAATCCACCACGGACGAGAAAAGAATGTCAAAAAAGAGCCCGCACACCCCACCGAAGAGTAGGAAAAAAAACACTTCAAAATCGAAAGAAGGATACCAAAACGTATGATCCTATTTTCTTCCCCTTTCGTAGACTTTCTTAAACTTTTTTTTTTACGAAAGAATTCGGATGACTTCGATATCGAAGAGGAGGGTTTTATCGATGAGACCTTGGTTTTTCAAAACGAAATCCAAGGCACGCTTCCCCTGACACCCAAAAAAATAATCCATAAATTAATCCATATATATATATATATATATTATTCTTCTTTTGTTCATTCATTTTTGGTGTAGATTTTTTGCAAAGGGGGGGGGGATCCACTGTTGTTGAAAAAAAATAAAAAATAAAAATAATATTTATATAATTATATTTATAAAAATAGATAAAAGCATGTGCATCCTTGATCAAAGAAAGACAAGGTGCCATGAAACTTAAAAAAAAAAAAAAAGGACTCTGGCAACAGGTGCCAATTTTCTTGGAAGAGCTCAAAATATTTCAGATTGAAATAAAATTCAAGATATTTGAATTTGTTTCTTCAAATTCGGAACAACAAATATGTGTATCACTTCTACGGGAAAAGGTTTTTTTTTTTTGAATGATTACCGAAAATGTGCTTGGCTTGGGTCCTAGAGTGTTGAAATCGTTGTTCGGATATCCAAGTTCCACTGGAACAATAAATCTTCGAATCCCTCCAACCTGCAGATCAAATAATCAAATAATCAAATAAATATACAATGTGTATATGTATATATTTCAAAATATGTAGCGATATTGGACCTTGTTATTAGAATTAGTATTTATTTTTTGTTTTTTTCACCGATCCACAAACAGAAAAGAAAACTGTAGCTCTTCGAACTATGGACTTGAAAAAAACAAAAAAGTAAACACACCTGTCGTGAAAAAAAAAAAAAAAAAAGCCTATGCTCCTTGGGAAGAAGAAAAACAAAAGTAGCCCCGATTTAAAAAGAAACAAAAAAAACACCTATGCTCGTTGGGAAGAAGAAAAAATAAAAATGCAGTACAACAAAAAAATTATAGAGGTTACATGGAAAAAAAAGTGAAAAAAAAATAAATGGTGCATTAATTTCGGTGTCTTTCGAATTATCGATTCAATTTCGATCACCTTCATTCCATAGAGGGCTTCTTCGAATCCGGGAATGACTTTGTGGGCACCCAGCGTCACTTTGTAAAAATCCTTATCATCCCCAACAAAAGCACCTCCCTTGGTCTGCATATATCCGAACAAAAACCACAACATCAATTCTTTGACACCAGAAACAAAAAAAAAACTTCCAACTAGCCAAAAAAAAAAACAAAAAAAAAACTTGAACGAAAGATTGAGGAAAATCCGAAAACAAAAGGATTTAAAATTCGTTGGCCACTGAATTCAAATATCGACCCCCCCCCAAAAAAATATATATATATATATTTTTCCCCTGTCAAAGCTTTTGCTCATATTTTTTTGTAAATTTTTAAACGAACCTTGTTTCGAGCTTCGAAAGGTCTTCCATAATAGCCAATGGTGTAACCATCCCAATCGATGAGCAACGTATTTCCTTCTTGGACATCGTCGCCTTTTCCGGTGATCAAATCTTGATATTGAAGTCCACTGCTGCTTTTAACATAATCAGGAACTCTGCACAGCAAAAAAAACCCAGAAAATATCAGTCCGTCTATTCTACTGCCAAAAAAACGCCGTTGAAATTATGGTCATTATTTTTAAAAGTAATTTCTAATTGCAAAAAAACACAGTTTTAGAGTTGCAAGGAAAAAAAAAAGCAGCTTTCGAGAAGAAATGGCAAAAAAAAAAAAAAAGATAGAGAATAAGGAAAAAAGCATATTGTGCGAAAAATATCGACGCAAGGGAAAACAAAATCATGAAAGAATGGATAAACCTCCTAGTGCACCTCATGCGTGATTTTCCATAGTCTTTCCCTCTGATTCCTTCCATTTTTTCAAAATCATCATCTGCCCTGGATTCAATCCGTGCGAACGCTGGCAACGAAAACGCACAGCCAGCCAAAAGACTCCGTCTGACATCACACATTTATCACAGACTTGTCACACTTTTGTCCACACCATTGACCCATCAATTTATTTGTTTGTTTTTTTTCCCTAAAGAGTTTCATATCAAGGGAAATCAGGGTGTGACGTGCATCGAAACAAACTACTGAAAGGTCAACAAAATCTGAACCAAAATGAAATGATCGATATCTTTAAAAAAAAAAAAGAACTCCCTGAATATGAAAATATTGCACCCATATTTTCGGGGATGTTGAGGAAAAATATCCATAAGGGTTTGATTCTCACAAACAGGTTTCTTTGTCATTCTGTACCAAAAAGAAAAATTCACTGGACAGTTTTTCTTTTTGTTTTTGAACTGTTGTTTTTATTCTTTCTATGTTCATGACATCTCAATGTTGTAATTCTGGAAAATTCAGACACACCAAAACCAATATCTTCCTTTTCCCAGCAAATCAACGATTATGATTTTCTGCTGGCCATTATTATGAGCATATCTTACCTTGTCGACTCCATTTCCCTGTTTGAATTTTCGCTTTTTTGACATCGCACCGCCACTCTTTGTGAATTTTGACAACGGAAATTCCTGAACAGTTCAGACGCAATATTGACACAATCGAGAAATGCCCAGCAGAATAACTTTTGTTTTTTTTCCCCCTCAATCTTGCAGTTATCAGCAAATAACACCAGTCTGCCCGACCAATTTTTTTTTTCAAAGAATCTCGGGTGAAAAGAGTTGCATTTTTGTCGACCTGTTTTTTTTTTTTTTTTTGCTTCTCTGGAAAACATCCGAAATATTTTTTACGTTCATGTTCATCAACAGGAGAAAAAAAAAAAACGGAAAATAAAGATTCCACATCTGTTAAAAGTAAAACAATTTCAAACTCATATAAATAAAAAAAAAGAAAAGAACAGAGGTAATTTCAAATGCAATCTTGACTAAAATCGATCGGATGGAAATTTCTTCCTGCTCAAAGATGAAACGACTGCTTGGCTCATCTGTAAAAATTTTTAAAGAGTTTTTTTTTTCTGAACTGCAAAGAATCCATTTCCACAAACAAAACATATACATATATATATATATAATATATAATATAATATATGTATATATGAAAAAAAGGAGAAAGAAAAGAAAAATTCAAGCCACAGTGTGAGTGCACCTTTTCTTTGCCGCTTGGAAATGTCGAACTTCGCATTGTTTCACGAACGACATTTTTTCGTCAGTCGTTTTTAATAAGGGCGAACGAGATACCCCCAAAAAAAATCAAACTGGAGTCCGCCCGGCTCCACACCCAGGCCTCTCGACAAAACCGCAAAAAAATCAAATTATTTTTCGATTTTCCGGTCCAATGGATAAAGTGTTAGTGTGCCCGACATGGAAAAACGACATCGAAGGCTGAAAATGGGAGTGCCAGTTTTCTCCCAAGTTCTGCGTTGTGGAAAAAAAAAAACAGAATCTGATCTAAAGAGGGAAAAAAAAAAAAACACTCGGCACCACTCGATCGAATTATTTTCAAAGTTTTGTTACCACCCTTCCTCCCCCCCCCCCCTTGCGATCGACGCTCGCGGGATCGCATCGCAGTGCTCGTTCGGAGAGAGGCGCAGGCTTCGGGTTTTTTTTGTACAAACTCGACCCCTTAGCCGTCATTTTCGATAAGGAAAAAACGACTCGATGTTGAGCGATCGTTTGTGTATATGTTCCTCCGGGGGGGGCCTCGGGTTGGGCCTGTCGAACGTGTCTAGAGCATCCAGCGTTGGCGCTGTTCGAACGCACTGGAAAAAGGAATTCAGACCGGTGAGTGGAGGCGCCTGGGAAAAAAAAATCAGGACCCCCCCCCCCCCCCAAAAAAAAAAAAAAAAAAAAAAGAAAGCTGAAGAAAGGCCAAACAATTGAGGAACAGGATCTCTGTTTTTGTTTATTTTGCTTCTTTTTTTTCCAAATATGTATAGGTTTTCAAATGCCTCCGACCCATTCACAAAGTGAATGCATGAATAATGAGCTGTAGAAATCCAGATAGAAAAATAAAGGAAAGCAAGAAAATGAAGCCCCCACAGTACAGCACTTTTTTATTTATTTATTTATTTGCTTATTTATTTATTTTTGCTTAGTGAATGGGTTACATAGGCCAGGTCATCGGAAAATGGATTTTAAAAAACTGGGCCAATCAATGTCATGTCAACATCTCTATTACATTACATTACATTACAGTATTTTTTGTCTCGAAAAATAGTACTACAAATCTGATGAAAATCTCCTCTCCATTTTGTTTTTCCCAAATTATTTTCCATGTTTTTTTTCTTCTCAAATCCTGCTTTCCTTTTTTCTTTTTTTTCAATATATGGCACACCCACAGTTCAACCCTCCACTTTTCAAACATCGTCATGGTGGAATTTCTTCTTCGACGGTTTACCAAAAAAACGATTCAGTGCTCCGGTGGCGAAACAACGCTGTGACGGCGAGCGATGGTGGTGGCGGATCGAATCCCCCTCCCAGCACTTCTGATGAAAATGGCGGCGGAGGGGACGAAGATGACGATGGAGAGGAGGGGGTTCATAAACCCGAATTGCTCAACTTGGCCGAGGTGATTCAAAACCCACTTCGAAAAGAAATAAGAAACTTTTTGAAAGTTAATTTAAATTCAAATAAGATTGAAATATAATTAAAAAATATATAAAATAGATAAGAAACTGATCGCCGTTGGAGCAGGAAAGCCGATGGAGATCGACGCCGGCACTCATTTTTACGAATGGTGATTTGTGGAAAGTCCATCCAAGCGTAAAATATAAATAGTTTTATAACCCCCCCCCCCCCCGAATACAGTCCCCCGGGGGACTATAGATTTGCAGTTGTGTCGGAGTTTTAAGGGGGGACTCTATTTGGGGGGGGATTGTATTCGGGGGATTACACAAAAATTCTGATTAACATGTCCCCTGACTTGTTTACATCCAGAACTGTAGCCAATGCCCCTGAAAAATAATCACTTGAACACATCTCTAGTAGATAAATGTCTGAACTTTTTTTCCCTCGTCCAGTTCGACTTCGAGGTCGATGTCACTGTCGCCCATGTTTGGATAGAAGCGTCGCTCAGAAACGTCGAGTCGGACGTCGATGTAGCTGATGTGTGAAAAGAATATCACAACCGTTTTTCTGTTTGTTTGTTTTCGTGTCTTGGATTTCCACTACAATCGAAAGTCTTGCAGACGCGACTCGTGTCGTCTGTCGAACGTGGTTCTCCCCCACCCAGTCGAACTTGGTTTTTTTTTTTTGAAGGGGGGGACTGTATTTAGGAGGAAAACCACGTTCGAAAGGGGGGGATTGTGTTTGGGGGGGGGGGGATACTAATCGGGGGGGGGGGGGGGTTTTATAAATTTTTTATAAAAAATTTTCGGAAAGGAAGGGAATCCCCCCCCCCAAAAAAAAAAAAAAAAAACGAGGCAATCAATGAATGAGGTGTCATGCTTCACAGTTGCAATTTTTTTTTTTCAGGCAGAAGCCATCGCTGCAGAAAAAGGCGTCACACTTCCTGCCGATTTTAAATTGGCGGCTCAAGCCGATGGCCTGAGGGCACAGACGCTCAATGGCTTCATCCAATTGCAGGTGAGCGAGTTTTTCTTCTATTATTACTATTTATTATTATTTTTTTTTTTTTGGGGGGGGGAAGGGTTCTATTCTCACTGTGGAAATTGCTGAATCATGCCATCAGGCATCCCTGTTCTTGGCATTGTTGGTTTCAAGATGTCCATTTATCAAATCAGTTTAGAATTCAAATGATGAATATTTCTTGTATTTTTATATGTCTATTAGTGTTTTTTGTTTAATTTTGATGCCATAGCCATCATCCACGCATCGTTTGCTTCTTTGTCTGACTTTCTTTTTTCTCTCTGAGAAAAAGCACATCGATATTGTTGGAAGGCTAGATATTGTGTCCAAAAGCTTTTTGTTTTTTTTGGTATTCTTTTTTAAATCATTTTTTTTTTCAATTGTGTTCAGATGTTTGGCTTTTGAATTTCCTGGCTACCGTTTGCATGCAATTAGGGTCTTCTTTTCATAGGGTTTCTAATGAATGGTCTGCCATGGGTGCGTGATCGACTCATCGTGGATCCAAAATTCTTGTTCAAAATTTTGGCAGAGGTGTCAATCGACTCAGGTGAGGTATTTTCTTCCTCCTTTTTTTTCTTATCTTCTTTTTCCATCCTTTTTTCTATTTCTTTTTTTCATGCCTTTTTTTTTTTTTTTCAATCTTTAAGCAGGAGCGTTTATCTGTATATTTTAATGTTGGATTTTGAGTATTTCAACACATATACCTAAAAAAGGTGGCCTGTCATTCAAAGGAATCGTTGATATTCGTTTTACAGTGGCAATTCCTTCAGTAGAAAATCCATGGTTGGGTAATGATTATGGCAGTGGCAATTTTTGTGCTCAAAAAGGTTTTCAGTTTTTATTTCAGGAGGGGAAGGGGTTTTCAACATTAAGCAAATCTTTATTTGGGAATAGAAGATAATATCATCTATTTTTATGACAGAAAATGCTATTGACAGGTGGCACACTTTTCTCCGAATTATTATTATTAGTGGCAGTTATAAGACCCCCCCAAAAAAGAATCAATTCATCTTTTTGTTTCGACTATTTTCTTTTTTCAGGGTGTGCCACTGTTGCTGAGGTCCGTAAGAGAGGCGAGCATTTTTGGGACGAGTTCGAATTCTACTTGTCAGACATGGTGGTGGGCATCGTTTTGGATGTCGCGCTGGTAACTCTTCTGGCCCCTGTGGCCATTGTGGGAAAATTCCCAAAATGCATGCAAGAAACAGGTGTGGAAGAGGGCCCTGATGCTTTCCAAGATGAGGGAGAAAAAAAAAAAAAACGAAACGAAATGAAAAAGACCTGATGAAACAAATACCAATTAAAAAATAATAAAAAATAATAGTTGTAAGAAAGGTATAGTGGATCAGGGGTCTCTTCTCGAAATGCAATTTCTGCGTTGCCCTCATCCCACCTCGAAAAAAGCGATAAATACGTATTTAAGAAATAAAATAAAATAAACTATGAATTAAGTGAGCCAAAGAAAAATTCAATTCTGACAATTATAATCAAATGTACTCACAACATCCAATTAAAAAAAAAAATAAGCAAAAAATACAGGAACAAAAATGAAGAAGGTGCCAAAAAAATTCGATTATATGCATACCATCAGCAAACATTCAAATTTTGCTTTTTATTTTTTTTCCACAGGAAAAATAAATGGCTCAATTCTTTCTTTTTCTTCGTTATTTTTGTTATTGGTGCTCTTTTTTTTTTGCATGCAACTCGCAGGTATCAAAAGGTGGTTGGGCCGTTTGCCCTGTGCCGTTTTCGAAGCCTCTGTGCCAGGGGTGCGGGAATATTCAGTCATCGACAGAGTAGCGTGCTATTTCGTCAAAGGAATAGAGTATGGTGTGGTCGGGATGGGCTGTGGTTTCGCAGGCCAAGGCGTTGCAAATGGCTGCATGATGCTCAGGTGAGGAGCTTTAAAAAATTCTTCTAAAACTAAGGAAAGCAGAACTTTTGACTAGAGACTTAAAAAAAAGTGAGGGAAGGTGGTGCTATTGATTAAGAAACTATTATGGCATGCACAGAGGGGGGGGGTTAGTTCATCCCGAGCCCCATTCAATTTTTGTTTTTTTCGCCCCCCTCGACAAAATTGTTTTCGAAGGGATTGTAATTTCATGTTTATTTATGATTTCAAAATCATAATTTTTTTTTTCCTAATTACAACAACACTGAAGCTGAAAAAAATCCCTCAGTGCAAATGAGTGGTGTGTTTCATGTCGAAGTCCGTTGATACTTAATTTTACTAATTTTTTTTCGTTTTTTTTCGAAGAATAGGTTTTTTTGTCATTCTCTCTGTTGAAGAACACAATCAGCCTCTTTTTTTTTTTTTCTTATGTTGAGATGCTATTTTATTTTTTTTTCGTGATTTGTTGAAAAAAAGACGTCATTTGAATGGTGGAGCCACGGAGAGTGATGTCCCAATTCCACCGCTGCTCCAGACGGCCTTGGTCTGGGGGCTATTCATGGGAGTCTCCTCCAACACTCGATACCAAGCCGTGGTTGGGCTGGAGCGATTAGTCGACGTATCGATAGCAAAGAAAGTCCCACAGGCAAGCTGGAAGGAATTAAACAGACTTCAGGAAAAAAAAAAAAACAAAAAACACATGTTATGTGGATGTGGATGTATGATTTGTTTGTTTTCTTTATAGGAAGAAAATTTTACTTGAAAGCCCATATCTTTTTTTTTGGCAATATTGATCTTGTGAGGTAGTAGGATTATTATTATTTTTTTATTTATTTTTTTTGGAAAGTGAAAGTCAGGATTTCACCTCTGGACATCTTACGGACGATCTTAATAATAATTAAAAAAAAAAGTATCTAATTTTTGAATTTTTTTTTCTCCAATATGTAAAAGCTGTGTTAAATTTTGGTCAAAACATGAAACATGTGCATATAACTTCCTTCCCCCCCCCCCCCCCCTCCTCTCGCGCCCCCCTTTTTTTTTCAGCCACTTCTCTGGGAATTTGATGAAATTTTTGTTTTGTTTTTTTTGGTGTTGATACAGCTTGCTTACGTGACGACCATCATCATTCGTTTCATCAATAATATCATCGGAGGCGAAAATTTCATCGACATGGCACGATGGGCTGGAATTCAGTGAAAAAAAAAAGAACTTCTTGGGATGGAAGGGGTGGGGGATATAATTTCGCTGGCTTAGGAGGGGTTGGCAAAAGAGTTCAAAAAAAAAGAAAGAGAGAGTCGGAAAAAAGAGACGGTGAACAGCAGGGGAAAAAAAAAAAGGCAGCAAAAAACAAACAAACAAGGAGAAGCTTGACAAGCTTTTCTTTTTTTTCAACGATAACGCCCGGTGGTGCAATTTTTTTGTTTAAAAAAAAAAGAACGAAACCATCAATTGTGAGACGGGGGGAAAGGGAGGGGTTGGGGGTTACAGAACGTTAGGAGTGTTTTTTTTTTTCTTTTCGTCTTATGTTGTTTTTTTCTACTTCCTTTTTTGAGAGATGGGTTTGGGTGGGTTTTGACAGAGTTCCAAAAAAAAAAAGAATGAAAAGAGTGAAAAGAAAACTACTGAAAAGAAAGTTGAAAGTTGACTGGTTTTTTTTGGTAGTTGATCGTTGTTTTTTTTTTCCCTATATAAAGGTGTTTTTCTTTTCGCCTTGACTAAAGAGATGATTCCCAAAAATGGTTGATTCTACTCCACATAAAAATTTTTGGCTGTGTTTTGTGGAGTAGTGTGAATTTGTTTTTTTTCCCCCTTTTTGAGTCTGTGGATTTACGTCTGTGATTTTTTTTCCCTTGAAAATAACTTGAAAAAAAAACACTTTTTTTTTCTTCTCTGTTGGACAAGATTGCAGATTTTTGCTTGGGAGGGTAAAAACCTCGGTAGGATTTTTCAAATCTTCTGAGGAAAACGTGTTTGTAACACAATCGACAACCCGTCTCCAAATTCTGGACATTGATTAATGATGACAATCTACTTTTATATCCAATATAATGCCATCAGAAAATCGAAAAAAGCAGCTTCCAGACCGACATTTCAATCAATGATCAATCAATCAATCAATGATTACATGTTGCATATATTATCAATCGACCGATATTACATAGCAGAACCCAGCCCCCCCCCCCACACACACCTCCAAGAGTGACGTTTCGCTGCTCGGAAGGGTTGGCGGCGGAGAAACCCTGTTCAAATCTAGTCAATGCAATCATCCATCCTTTCATTCTTCGCCGACGGTCTCCACCCAATCGGACGATTTCTGGCAAATCGCTGAGTGTGTCGATTTGGATCATACGGGTTAGCAATGCCTCCACATGCACAGCCGCATTGAGAACCCTCCCAGGAAATGCACAGGTGTCAGTGACGGATGGAAGCTTACTGATTTCCTTTTTCGAGCTCGCCATTTGTGGCGTCAGGCCGTCTCGCACCACACGAAGAGCTGCGCGGCGTTCGGAATAAAAATCATAGTGTCGTGGAGGACATCTCTAATATTCCACAAATTTTAAAACGGGGCACGGAAGGGAAGGAAAGTGGCCTCTCGTCAGGTGGCGCTGGTGTCAATGGTGAGTAAAAAACCCACTTCGGACGGCTGGCTGCACGGTAAAACGAAAAGAATGAGTGGCGCCAGAGCACCGGCTCGTGGGATCCCACCACTCGCGAACTCGCGTCACGACCTTGAACGTCTCGGTTAGTATCCTTGCACGTGGGCCACAAAACGCCCAGTTCTGAGGCGACCTTTCATTCCTTTACCGTGGGCCGAAGAGATCAACGCGCTCGTCCGAAGCGCAGTTCTATGGATGTCAAGCGTGGATTCTATCCTTCCTTTATCTACGACATAGTCGCTTTGGCGATACGGTGCCAATCAAGATCCGCTGTACTTACGAGTTTTGACGCTTTTGCCGTTTCCTGTTTTGCTAGAGGCGTGGTGGTGTGGTTTTGAAGCCTGTGATTCGTGGCGGAGCGAAGGACCCGATGCTGGCGTGTCAACAAGATATGGAGCTGGAAGTTTTCTCCAGGCTGTCGTCGTTCCTCGAGGACGCGATCAACTGCCATCAGGAGCACCTGACGACGTTGGAGGAAAGGGGCTGGGTACCAGGAGATGTCGTAGACGGTGAACCTTTGGACCTGGTACGTTGATTGGAAACTCATCACGCTCGTCGACGGCACGTGTCGTGGCAGGCATGCCAGCTGCCGTTTGTTGTTTTATTGAAGGCAATCTCAAACTTTACTGTTCGGTTTGTACTGAAGGTATGCGAGGTACCTTTCGAAGCGAGGTGTATCGATATATTTTCGGGAGCTGACGACACGCACTCGGATGTATCAACAGAGTCGTCGGCAATATGTCCGCTGATCCCGTCCATGGCGTCCAGCCAAGACGGACCGAACCATAGCTCGGACATGCCATCAAAACTATTGCCAGGTGATCTACCCAGAACTCAGAATGTCCCAAAAACAACAACAACAACACCGCGCGCTGTTGCAGAGCGCGCGCTGGCTCGCGTCAACAGGACGATATCGCTTTTCTCGCGTCCCAAAACGCCCACCTAAACTTGAAGGAACCCTCCTGCCCAAAGCAGGCTCTTGTTAGTGTTCCGACGAATGCAGCACTGAGGCAGCCGCGGGGGAGGTTCCGTCCCGGCGCCCAGTCCGACAGAAACTTCTCCGAAAACGTATCAGTCACTCCGGCCGAGCGGCCTTGTGTGGATTGGCGGCGGAAGGCGTTTTTTCCTCACGCATGCAGTATTCTGGCGACATCTCTTGTGTGGCTGATCCCCAGTCGAGTCCGACAGAGCTGTCATAATATTCGAAACGGCGATGCTACCTTCTCGGCGGCGGAATGCACCTGACGTATCAGAGATGAGATCCTGACGTCATAGAAAATCGTCGAACGCAATCCCAAACCTGAACCACATCTTGTTTGGACGAAGTTTGATATCTGAGGGATCCTCTCAGCAATCCACCAACAATAATCGCCACGTTGAAATGTTGAGATGGAGCCCTGTAACCACTCACTGATCACCAGTAGCACCGATCATTATTAATGCATGGATAAACATGGATAAGTACGATCATGGCGGGCTACTTGAACAAGCAATTTTATTCAGATTTACATTTTTTCCAAGATGCTAGGCACTTTCACAAGGGATTTTTGCTAGGTTTATTTTATTTTTAGATGCACCTGTGGAGGGTTTTCTAGAGCTGACTTTATTGGGCTGGATTTTTACCAAGGGCTGGGCTGAATCACCATCAGTTGTGGACGGCCTTTGTTGGGCAAGTTTGCCTGATGTAAATTAAACATTCATTCATTCAAACATGGATAAGTAAATGGGCTGACCCAATTGAGATGTGTTCACAGTGGCGGTCCATTTCCCCTTTCCAGCCACACAGCTGTTTTATGGAGACAGCCCATCATTGCCCCACACGCAAGAAATGCTGCCCACCCCGGAGGAGAGCCCCACAAAACTCCAATCCTTGAGCAGATTGGATGAAGGGGGATCCGGCCACCATGAAGAATTTTCTGAAATCGAGGTCCAATTTCTGGAGGGTCCGGACAAAAAAAGCAAAAAAACAAACAAGAACAACAGGAAAGGGCTGGGAAGAATTGCCAGACTCATCAATGGATTAAACCGTAAGATGCACAAATGACTTTTTTTTTGAACGAAAGAAAACCAAAAAAAAAAAAACTGGTGCGAGCGCATGCGCTTGCCATGTGTTGTGATCAGTGATGTGACGGGGAGCTAGAATATTAGATCAGGGGTATAAAAAAACACGGGGGGAAATTTGTATGATTTTAGCCACACAGGGGATCGAAAGGAGAGCAGCGAAATCTCAAAAGGATCAGATGGATCAGATGGATCAGATCGGATCGGATCTCGGATCGGTGAAATCCATCCCAATAGTTTCGTTGAGAATTGATTGTGGTGGCTAGATTTTGGCATTAAGGGATAATTTGGGATAGTTGATTGTTCTTGAATGTGTGTTTGAGTAACGGGGGGTTGGGGGGGGGAGGTGAATGAAAAAAGAGTCTTTGACCATTTTTTCTTCTTTTTTTTTTTCTTCTCTTTTTTTTTTCGAGAGGAACTTTACCGGACTGTAGCTACAGTCTTAGAAAGACAAAAAAAAAATAGAAGTGACATAATGACTGAAAAAAAAAACAGTTTTTGAGGTAAGCTAGCGGAAATTTCGATCAAGACGTAGGGCGATAGTCTGTCATGTGCGCTTTTCAAAGCGTAGATGTGTGTTTGTGTGGGCGTGATTTCTTTTTCTTGCTTTTTTTTTATACCCCCCCTTTGTTTCTTTTCGGTTTTTGATATTTTTTTTCGAGAAGAATTGGGATTGGGTTGAAAAGCTGAAGAAAAGAAGCGTTCATATTTTAAGGATATGGGATTGATTTGTTGATTAATATAGGGAAAAAAAAAAGAAAAGCATTCCATTATGTGTGCGTTTTTTCTCGTCTTTTTTTTTTTTTTTTTCAGGGGGGGGGGGGAGTGGGGTTCTGGTATTGTATTTTACTTTACTTTTCTATTCTGTTTTTTTTTTTTTCTCTTTCTTTTTCTTTTCCAGCACCGCTTGATAAAATATGAAGTGGAAAAAAAAAAGGAAGCCAATAAAAAAAAAAAAAAAAGAGGAGGAAATTTACACTGACGATCTAATTCATCTTTGTTGAAATATATATATATATATCGAGTCTTTTAATTCTGGTTGTTCGGAAAAGAAAAAAGAAAAAAAAAAAAGAAGCAGCAGCAGCAAAAAAAAAAGAGGAAATATAGGAGACATCAACTCGGAGGTCAATCAAGCACAAAAGCACAGAAAAAAAAAAGTGAAAAAAAAAATGGTTGGATGGGGATTCATGTTTCACTTTTTCACAAAGTCTTGCAAGAAAAAAAGGAAAAAAAAAATTGGGATCAGAAATTTATCATTGATTGCGGGGTAGACCTCTACGAAAAGTAGAGAGAAAAAAAAAAAAAAAAGTTGCAGATATCCAAGTGGTAATAGATTTGGAAAATATGAAATGATGTGTAAAAGTTGGAGTTGTTATTGCAAACAGAGAGAGAGGTGGGGGTGGGGGGGGGCAGGCAAAAAGAAAAATGGAAGCTAGGTTGAAACTAGAATTTTGAATACAGCGAGAAAATGTAATCATATGAAAGAAGAATTTTTCGGGGAGAGTAATTTTTGTGGATTGAAAGATGGTCGGAATTTTCCCCAGAGCTGGGAAAATATGCATGTAATTTTTTTATGCAGCTCCATAGCTGCAAAAGAAAGAGTGCCTTAGATGCAAATTCCTTTACATATATGTATATGTATATATATATATATAAAAAAATGAAATGAAATGAAAATGCAAGTGAAAAAACCTCAGGTTGATGTTTCTTTTTTTTTGGGGGGGGGGGGAGGATGACATCGACGCATTATAAATGTGTCGGTGCTGTTTTTTATTCCCAGCGAAAAAAAGCTATTGATAGATTTGCTTGTTTGGTTTGTGAATTTTTTGCTTGCGTGTTTTTGCCAATGAAAAACAAGACGCCCCTAACCCTGATTTTCATATCAAAATCTGTTTCTTGGTAGAGAGAATTCATTTACATCCTGTTCAAGACCCCCCCCCAAAAAAAAAAAGAAAAGAAAAGAAAAAGACAGGTCAAACCAAAAAAAACAAACAAAAAGCCTGCTCAAATTGAACAAGAAACGCCATGCAAAACTATATCAAAGATTCACCACCACAAGCACTCATTTTCAAAAAATTCCAGACAGCAATAGCATTTTCTTTTTTCCCCATCAACAGAGAAAGAAAAAAAAAATCATTTCATTCTGGTACATCCGGAGCCCAATCGGGGGGTTTCATATCCGGCCAATCCCCTCGACAACCCAGTCTGACATAGAGCGCTTTTTTCTTGCACAGTCCATCGTTGTTTTTCAAAAAGGTTTCTAGAGCGGGCAGCACTTCTTGGATGGTAGCTTTCGCAACCTCCATTCCTCCTCCGTCAGATTTATCCTCCCCAGACGTTTTGACTTTCACATGCAAATCGCAGAGAGCATATGCATCGTGCTGGGGTTGACTTGCATTATCCTCCTCTCGGGTGTCTGACCAGCAAAAAAAAAACAGCTTTTTATAGCACCTCTTTTTGAAAAATTGTCCTTTTTTTAGAGAAAAAAAAGAAACCCTAACAAATCAACAAACCAAATAAATAAAACGAATATATAATAATAAAAGGATAACAAAACAAAACAAAACGAAACAAAATAAAATAAAGAAAAGAAAAGGAAAACAGTTTTCATAGATACGCACTCGATGGATTGTGGTGTTGTATGTCTGACATGACACCCCCCTTGCCTAGTCAACATTTTTCCTTTGAACCATTTCTTAATTTCCAATTTCTTTTTCGAAGGGGTTGTTCACTTTCTCCCATTCTCAAACAAAAAAAAAAAAACTGCCAAAAAAATAATAAATAAATAAATCGCACCTAACCAAATAAATAAATAAATAAATAAATAAATAAATCGCACCTAACCAAAGAGTGACTGCCCCATACAAGTGCCTCCAGCAAGCTTCCCTGGCGGCCCCCCCGATTCCATCTCCACAAGTGGAAATGCAGCACCTGATATGAGAGCTCAGCGACTCCAGTGCGACGGCCTCAGCAGCACCTGAAAAAGCAAAAAAAAAAAAAAAGAAAAAAAAAAAGGAATAACCCAGTGAAAAAAAAATAAATAATAATAGATATTTTCTTGCCCAGAAATCAAGAAATTTTCAAGAGAAAGAGAGAAAAAAAAGGGTGAAATTTAGTTGAAGACCAGTTGCAGGAGGAGCATGGCATGCCACCTAAATATAAATGTAATATTATAACAAAACTAAAACTGAAAAATATTTTTTTGACATGGTGGCATACCGTAAAAGTCTGAAAATAAGCCCCCCGTCAAATAACGGCCCCCCCCCGTGTATACGCCCCGGTACGAAAAACAACACTTGTGGTCCGTGCATACGCCCCCGTCCGTGTATACGCCCCCTTGGCGCGATTTCATCTACTGGATCGACGAAGTCGGTCACGTGTTCCCAAGTCGCACACCACACTTCGCTACACTCCGCTCGTTCGCTGATGTGGTTGGACGTCACCGTTGGGCAGTTGCCTCGCGCGAGCGCGCTCGTTCTCTCGCTCATTATTTCCGTGTTTTTAACGCTTTGTAGTTGTTGTTATCTATTTCGATCCTTGTATACGCCCCTGCCCGAATATAAGCCCCTGCCCATGTATACGCCCCCTTTCCAGGGCTTACTATTCTATACGCCCGGGGCTTATTTTCAGACTTTTACGGTATGCTGACATAAGGCTTTTCTGGTAAAAGGGGTCTCGTCTTAAAAAAAAGGAGGAGGAACTGGAGAAGTTTGAAATTGGATCAGGTTCGGGTTTTATTTTTTTTACCCTAAAAAAGTGAAAAGGATTTTTCCTAACAGAATAATTTGGAAAGGGGGGGGGGGGGGAAGGTGCTATTAACTGAAAAAAAAAAAAAGAAAAGAGAAGCAGAAATATATGGCGAAAATGATAAGCAGAAGCCAGAAAGAAGTGAATAACCACGTATCTAATAAAATATTGAGGATTCAAATATATGTCGATGAAACATTTTATACCTTTCTCAATTTGAGGATATTTTTTTCATACATTAAAAAGAGAGGACGGGCATAAAATTGATTTTGAGATCAAGAACACCACACAGCAGAAAAAAAAAAAAAAATCGATAGAAGGGGGGAGAAAAACAGAACACTGAGCAACAGTCAGGGGATTTTGCTTACCAACTTCATCAGGTCCATCTTTTTCCATCATGTCTGTCACAGAGCTTCCTGTCAATTGCTCCAGTAGCTGCGGAGTAAAAATCGGGGCATATTCCAGCAAAGGCGACAGCACCGTCACTAAGTTTTGGTTGAATTCAGCATCGTCCCCAATAATCACGACATTCGCTGAGGAAAGCATTTCTGCAACGGAGCGCCCCAGTTTCTGGACACAACCAAAAAAAGCCTTGGTGACTTTTTTTTTCTATCTTATCCCTGCTGTCTATTTGCTTCTTTTTTTTTTTTTCAAATTTCGACATTCAGAAGAAAAAAAAGCCCATTGTGAGCACTTTTTTTTTTCGAAACCGACCACCTCTCTTTTCTTAATACAGATTTTTTTGGAAAAAAAGTGACCAAAAATTTCCCAAAAAAAAAAAATTGCTTCGATAACACAAAAATTCGGGGAGGGGGGGGGGGACTGTTTGGAAAAATCTCAACAGATACACCGAGGGGGAAAGCCAAGCCATACCTTCAGCTTAGCTTTCGACGTGGATCGCACTTTCACATCTTTCGACGGCGGAGGAGCGCTGCCGAAACCCACGCCAGAGCAGAACACTCTTCCACAACCATCCGTCGAATTCCTGGCAGTCCGACGCACCAAGCCGACCCTCGATTCACATCTTTCTTTGTGGCGGCGCGGTCCAAATCGCCGAAAATTGAATGGGCAAGACGCCGGGCTCACGGGGGAACACACGAAACTGTCCATCGAGCCCTTTCCCCCTTCTGGTTAGCTCTTTCAGCTCCAGGTGTGTTTTTCCCTGTCGTACGGTGGGGGATTACGAATGACGAATCGTAAAGTAGAACCCTCTGGTCAACTTCCATTTGGGAAGGTTGGCAGAAGCGAGTCAGCACGTGGTATGACGGCACTCCTCTTGCGAAGTGCGTGTTTCTGTGTGGGAAAAGAGGGGGAAAGCGTCAAGAACCCTGCCCCTTTCGAAGGGAAAAGCGCTGTACACTTCTGCTGGGCCGGCAGATATTTCTCGAGAGCGCATCATCCCCGTGGGTGCCAGCAAATCGCGATACAAACTGCGAAATTCGAATGGAGCATACCAGTCGGAGCCGATTCACCACAGACACCCCTGGAACAGTACTGCAACAAAAACAAACCCTGTGCCCTCCCTGTACTCTAGGTTGGAGGCCGTGGGCCCACTGACAACGCACAGCCATCAGCGGCGATATAACGCTTCACTCCAACCCGGTTCTGGGTTTTCGTCCGCGAATCTCGACACGTCCGTGGTAAAAAAAGGGAAAGTCTGGTGTACCCGAGAAGAAGAGCAGGTCAGTGTCCATTAAAAGTCCGACCCTTTAAAAAACGCGACTGTGCATTGATACAGATCTCATAGTTTCGCCACCCGTAACGTAGTTCGTCCCAAGGTCGTCACCGTCTGGGCCAACAGCCTTCACCGAGACATAACTTGACAGAGATTTCGGTGCAAGCTTATGTTGGTTCACTGAGGAGCCGTCAATGCAGTAAGCAAGTTCCTCCTTGTGCGGAATTTCTCCAGGTGCGGAAGGATGTGGGGGTCGTCAGTTGGGTTGCAGGTATTCCTGGCGGGAGTTATCGCGACTGCGCTGATTCGTCCTGTCACTGTGGAGACGGAAGCTCCGATAGGCAGAATATCGGTCGAGGATGTTTTCGTGCACAAGTCCATCGTCGACGAAATGGGTGAAGAAAAAGGGACGCCCACCAAGACGTTCGCCCTGACGTGCAGCACAGGTGGGACGTCACATGGAAAAAGGGTGGGAGTGTTGAAAGCGCTCGGATCTTTTTAGGTGCTTCGTTTTTCTACTTCGTTGTTTGGGCGGTTGATGGTAGGAAAGCAAATGTTGGTGGAACGCTCCGATCGACTCACGCGGGTTGGAGGGTGGGCGCGATTGCTGTACAGGTTCAGCTGGATTTTCAGGGGGGGGGGTTCTGCACAACATCACCAGAAAATCAAATCCTAACCCACATACTTGCAGCACACAGGAACACTGTATCCAATCTTTTTTTAGATATACTCTGGTTACCACTAGCATGCATGGAAAAAGAACAATGCCATTGTAAAGCATCAGAATTTTGAACACATAACTGTGCAGGTTTTCGCCTGGGACACACAGATATCTAACACGTTCTGGAAGCAATTTGACATACTCTGTTTGGAAAGCACTGTTCTGGAATAGCGCTTTTCCTTTTTTAAAAGCCACCTTTTTGCGTTTCAACCCACGCAAACAGAAGACGTTGCAGAAAGAAGTTAGCACTTCTCTGATTTCGACGAAATGTATTGGCCTTTCTGCATTTTTGAATGAGCTTTTTTTTTGGGGGGGGGGGGGTTACGAAGCTATTTCTCTCCTCCAGTTTTGGTTGCTCCTCCAGTTGTGCCGCTCACTGAGGCATAAGCTGAAGATTATGAATTGCCTTTTGTGTGACGCTTATTTGTTGTTTCTGCAGCTTCGCAGGCTGGTCGGACAGTCATGGAGCACGTCAAACTCGGGGTTAGAAATGGCTTCGAGGAGCCCCTCGACGCCAAAGTGGACCTCCTAAGTTTCGAAGAAATGGAATGCGAGCTCAGAGAGACCCTGACCTCCTCCGAGCAGCAAATCCTCTCCCATGGACTGTGCTTGTATTCTTACCGCCGATTTTTGCAGTCTGAAGACAACTCGGTGGAGTGCCAGCTGTTGGGGGGAAGCTCGTTTCGGCTGAAAATGACTTGTGACGGGGGATGCCCCAGGGCTCCAGAACCGAGAGGCGAGCCGTATTGCTCAGGGACGATGATGGTGCCTCCAGCCAGTTATGGTGAGTGTCGGAAAACTGGAGACAGCTCAGTGATTGAGACTTGAACCAGACCTCAGGTGCACACCCCTAGCAACCCACCCAAGTGTAAGAAGATTCCGGAGGAGATAGGATGCAAGCGACAAGAATCAAGTTGAATTTCCACCCTCGTTTAGTTTTCTTCATCCCGTTGCTCATCGATTGCTTGGATTGCACTCTGCAGGTCTCATGAACTCGTTTGGCGATGGCTCCCCTGGGTTTGCCCTGTATGGGCCAGACTCAAAATGCGCCTGGAAGATACCTCGCTCCTCAAAGGGGGTGACTAATTTCCTGTTCACTCGATTCGATCTGGCAAAGGGGGATAAGGTGCTGGTTTACGAGTCCATCGACGGAACCTCCAGAAATCTCATCAAAACGTACAAAGAACACAGCTTCCCTGAATCCGTCTCGACGGATGCCCCGTTCATGATCATTGAGTTCGTCTCGGATGGGGGGGAGGAGGGGTTGGGGTTCTATGGCTTTTACTACGATACGTTCGAAAAGCATGGGCCGGTGTCCATCCTCCCTGGTTCGGAGGACCCTGAGATCAGCGTGGTGGTCGAAAACAAGGAAGGAGGCAAAGTCAATGTCTTGCCTCCATCCGTTGGCACGATCGAGCCTTTGACACCGTTGGTTGACTCAACCTCCTCGACGGGCAATAAGAAAGGGAGGAAAGTTGGTTAGGGAGGTTCATCATTCGATCGATCTAGCCGACGGGGTTTTTGAGCCCATGTCTTGTTTTTGGTTGCACTTGGATTTGTAGGGAGAAGATGATCATGGGGGGTTTTCCAAGTTAGATTTCATTGCCATTATGATCGGCAGTCGGTCATGGAGCCAATCCCCACGAATGGCTATGCTTGATAAAGAAAAATACATCAAAATATTGCGATCATCTTTTTTTGTGTGAGAAGTAGTTAAGGGAACTGATAGTGAGCAACAAGGAATAAATTATTTTTCCTCTAGGTAATCGGGGGTCAATGCAAGCAAAAAAAATGCAAAAAAAAGTCGGGTCAACGATGCTGTGTGTTGGATTATTTTCTCAAGAGCTGTTTCTTTTTTATGTGCCGTATCTATGTCAAAATATCGAGAACTTCGATTATGAGGTGTTCATGCGTTGTTCCTGGGAGCGTCTTGCCTCGACGTTTCAAAAGGAAGAAAAGGAGGATTGGGTTGTGTAAAGACATTTCCGCGCATGTAATTTGCATGCACATGTAGTTCTTCTTTTCCGGCTCTTCACCCCATTCAGATTATCATTTTGACCATTCATGCGGCATCTGATGTTATGATATTTGAGTTTTGTTGTTTTGTTTTGCTTCACCAAGCATCCCCTGATATTCTAAAAAGGTGAAATATGGTTTTTCTATCGCCCATCAAATCCAAATCTGGCAGACTATGAATGGGAAAAGGTTCGGCCTTGTCCCGAAATTGAGAAATTCTCTGGGCTGGAAATCGGGCGAAGCCAATATGATCCTGGAAGTAGTAGATTCGAAAATGGTGCAATGCGGTCAGAGGAGGTGTGATGCGCTTGGATGCTGTCGCACAATCGTCCCGACTGTTTTTTTTATCGATATTTGTGTCTCTTCGTAACTTCTGCTGACCAATCAACCATACTCATCCTAAGCAGAGTCTAACCAAAACACACCCGTTGTGCCCCCAACGAATTATCCAGAATATACCGGGGACCACCATTGTGAAAATGGGGTATGATTCACATAAACCAATCATTACTAACACAGCAAAATTCCAAAAGAGACCATATGGACCATATGGATGCATCCCCTCCCACCTCCCCCCCCCCCCCAGCCACACAAGGCAAATACCACCACCTCTATATCATTGATTGATTGATTGACCACCACCTCTTCAGACGACCTCAGGGTGGTACAGAAAAACTGTACCAAACAAGAAAAAAAAAACACAAAAGAAAACACTTAAGTTGCGTGTTTTTATTTTGCTTTTATGTAATTGAATTGAATTGCTTATGTGTTTTTTCTTTGCAGTTGAAGCAAAAACAACAACAACAACAATAATTACATATTGGCCTGAGGGTCCAACATTATATACTCCAGTTGTAGCGATCATCGCATCCTGCCCCCACAAAACCTCAAGCCCTGATCATAACATAACATAATTACATGCGAAGGAGCGTGTCCATCCTGATCGACACCTTGCCAACGTGATTCTCCTGATGGGACCTGGACCACCCCCTCATGGTTTCGTACTCACGGATGGTCTTTTTCACCTCCCGACCCTCCCACAGAGAGATTCGATCTGAGGCGCAGGGTCTCAAGGCCGTCGATTGGCGCACGATCTTTAGTTAGTTCTAATCCGCCGCCAGCCATTTTCGAATACGGCGGCTATAGGTATGAATGCATGTGATGCGGTGTCTTTGAAGGTCCCTGTGCCTGTTCAGAGGGGGCGAGCGCTGTTTTGATGTTTATTTTGGGAGGGGGGGGGAGTATCAAGGGCTGGTCGGGGTGTCCCTTGGATGGTTCACGATTGCCGAAAAATTTGCACGGTTTTATGTCTGAGAAATCCTGTTTGTGGTGGTGTTTTTTGTGTTTTTTTTTTTTGAATGATAAGAAGCAAAAAAAAATGTGGTGGTCTGGAGCAAGGAATTTTTTTTTTCCCGCAGTGAAGGGGTTACTGGAAGCTTCCAGCCTGGATGCCCCCCCCCCCTTCTGAAAACACAACCAAAGTGAAGGGGCAATGAATGCTAAAATATTCTTCGATCCATTACTGAATGGATCGATTCATGTGAATTCCGGGGGTTCAGCTCTTTTCCTTTTTTTTTTCCTGCTCACACCGAGCCCGTTTTCTTGCTTTCTGTTTTTTTCCCCTGTAGGTTTTCCAGTCTTGCCTCTGCAAGACCTCGTTTTTTTTATTCCCCACCCTCCCATAAAATCGCCGATGGGGTTCCACCAATCTTTGGTCAAAATGCCGCCCTGCGTGCTGCTCAATTTGTGTTTCCTGGTCACTTTGGCCGCATGCCAAATATCGAACGATCCATCGGAGGCAAAAAGGAAGCAGGAGCTGCTGGACACTGGCTATATTTACGTTGGAAATGTCGACTCGGAGGAACCCCCCTGGAAAAACTGCTCTCACCAGGCCTGTGATTGGGACCCCCTTAGTCAGCCCCCCGGGGCGGCGGCTCCGGTGGATCCACCTTTGGTTTCGCAAATGGTTTTGGGGGACGGGTCTCGTTTCGTTCGGAAAGAATTCGAAAATATGAGGGAGGAGGAGGAGGGGGGGGCAAATGTTGAGAATAGGAATCGAAAACTGGCTCAGGTAAAATATATCAGGAAATGGTAAAAAAGAAGATGATTTTTTTTTTTTGGGGGGGGGGGGGGGGGGGGGAACTGCTACTGAATTTGAATTTGCAGAGCTTTTCGAAGCATTTACTAATGTGACGAAAGCAAATATTTGTTCAAGGAATTTTTTGTTTATTTCTTTTAGTAGTTTTTATTTTGTGGGAGGAGGTTATGAGATGGTGAAAAACTGAACTGTAGGTATCGGGTCCCTTTGATGCCGAAATGCAAATGAATGGGCAAGACCGGCGCCAAGTCAGGAATTCAAAATATCCATTCAGTGCGATCGGACAGCTAGATAATGGTTGCACTGGTAAGTTGAACCCAACCCAACCCCTCCCCCCCCCCTCCACCTCAAAAAAAAAAAAGAAAGAAACAGAAAAAAAAATGACCTTGAAAAGAAAGGAAAAAAAACAACTATCGATGCAATTTTTTAATTTTTTTTTCCAAACGAGAAACCTTTTTTCTTTTCGACAAACAGTCCAATAAAAACTAGGATTTTTTATTTTTTTTTTCCCTTTTTTTTGAACCACATATATTCATTCCACAAAGATGCAGGGTGGTACGTGTCTTTCTGTTGGCTTAATTTCATTTTATTTTCTCAGGAACTTTGGTCGGGCCGTGCCATGTGCTAACAGCTGGGCATTGCGTATTCGACCCTCAAACCCGAAACTGGTCCAGAAACCTCGGATTCACCCCTGGCCGCACCGGGTCTGACATATGGCCCCCCCACGGAAGGGCCGAATATCGTGACAAGCAAGTCATGATTGGCTGGCAGCTCTTATCCAACTACTCGTCAGACATCGGGCTCATAATTTTGGATCGACCGATAGGACACCGGGCCGGAACAATGAATTTCGGTGCGGGTCATGATGGAGAAACTGTCGCATTGAACATGGCGGGTTATCCAAATGACAAAGGGAATGGGCAGCTGTGGTTCGATTTCTGCGAGGGGGCGTATTTCTCGTACAGCCCTAGGGTGGTTTACCATCAATGCACGCCTGATAATGGAAATTCGGGGTCCCCGTTGTGGGTTTATAAGAGGAAATCGGGGTTTCGGGAGGTCAGGGGGGTGCATACGGGGCTGGTTAGCGATGTGAGTGTGTTTTTGACCGACCCGAGCGGGTCGGGGTTTACCAGGCAGCCCTATGGGGTTATGTTATATAAGCAAGCCACGGCGGTGCTCAGGAAATGGATCGACGAAAACAAATGCAACTGAGAATCGATATTCTTTTTTCTAGTTTCGTTTCGTTTCTTCCCCCCCAAAAAAAATGCGGTTCAAAATTTGGCCCCGTCTCTGCCATTGTTTTTTCTGTTGAGAAAAACTGGCTGTAGGTAATTTCTCGGCCCTGTTGGGTTTTTTTTTTTTTTGTTTTTCTTTCTTTCTCAAGAATGTTGAATATGAAAAAAAAGAAAACGGACCTCCCATTCAAAAAACAGTCGCATTAGTCATTCTCCCTATTGCGTTTTTTTGTTTTTTTTGAATTTTAAATTTTTTTGCTTCGGGGTAAAAAAGGGTTTCTTTTTCGTTTCTTTTCTTTCTTTTTCTTTTTCTTTTTCTTTTTTACATTCAAGAAACATAATGGAAGCTGGTTTATGAAATTTACCATGAATGGTCCAGAAACCCTGGTCGTGTCGAATGTTTTCATGGAAAAACACCACCAAAAGGAAGGGTGCCCCCAGACAGACAGCATTGCAGGTTAGGGGAAAAAAGGGGGGGGGGGGGCAAAAAAAAAAAAAAAAAAATTGGAAGAAAAAAGAAATAAAATTGATTGTAAAACCAACAAGTGCTAAGGAGATTGAATGAGTGAGTGCAAAAATTTTGAAAATGGGATATGTTCCTTTTCCCTTTGTTTCAAAAAATGCTTTCATAAAAAAAAAAGCAAAGTTTAATATTGCCGATTTAAAACAAAAAGGAGAGAGCAATACGAAAGGAAAGAAGTGCATCGTTTCAAATCTCAAGCTAAAAATATTAGTCAGCACTTCCCGGGGGGGGGGGGGGAAAGGAAAAAAGGAAAAAAACAACGAAAAATCGAAAAGGGGGAAGAAGGGGGGGGGGGGGGGGTTATAAAGAGGGGCCAAAAAAAAAGAAAACAAAAAAAAATTGACGTTTGGGCAAAAAAAAAGAAAAAAAGAACGAAAGCTAAAAATCGAAAGGGCGGAAAATATCAGCAACGACGAACATCAACATATTTTCTGTTTCGACTTGGATTCTTTTTCAAACTGTATATTTTTATTTGTCAAAAAAAAAAGAAATATATCTATGTGCGAGTTTTTTTTTTTCTTTTTTTCTGTTCCCTTGACCTTTTTCTTATAAAATCTGCTGGATGGCCAGCTGGGTTCTTTTGTGTTTCTTCTTCTCGATTGTTTTGTTTTCCTTTTGCAAGTCCTCTGTGGCAGATTTCTGCTTTCGAAAAGATGGCCAAAAAAAAATCTGGAGGAATAACCGACTATTGTACGAGATGGAGTGAAAAAAGGATGAAAAAAACAGAAACAGTTCTGGGCTGCAACAAAAAAAAAAGAATGTCTTGAATTTCTTTTCCTTCTTTATTGCATTTTGCCAATGAAGTTTGTTCTTCCCAAAAACCTGTTGTCCAGCAATTCGCCTCACCATCCTTTCAAGAAATTATAAAAAGACAAATACTTATGGTATTTGTTTTTGTTTTTTTTTCCTTTGGACAGAAAAAAAGAGAAAGAAAGAGGGGGAAAAAATCTATCAAGAATGCTATTTCAAAAAAAAAAGACGATTTGGAGCTCTTTGTGGGTTTCTTTTTCGGTCCATGGGGTGTTGTATTCGACGTTCGATTTTATCACATTAAAACCTGGCCAAAAAGAAAGAAGAACAAAAAAAAAAGGCACAAAAAATGAGGAAGGAAAAGGAAAAGAAATTTAGCAACGGATTATTTAGAAAACGTGGGGCGAGTCGACAAAAACAAATATATGGGAGACCCGGATACTTTGTGTTTATTTCTGGTGTTGCTTTGACAAGAAGTCAATTGTGTGTAAATATGGGGATATGAAAAAAGTTTTTTATGGGAAGGGGGGAGGGGGGGTTGTTCGGGAGGACAAAACAATGACCAAAAAAAGACAAACATAATGCCATAATTGTAATAAATGAATTCCAGTGCGTCTGGTTTTTATGATTTGCCATAAAGGGGAGTGTGGAATGAAATGTAAAGTTACGGATGGGTTTTGGGAATCAAGATGCTCTTTTTCGTTGAAAAAGGGATGTTTGTTTGTAATTTTACTGGTGGTTTCTATTTTTTTCTGGGCACTCTGTTTTTATTTTCATTTTGAGTGAAGAAAGCAGCACAGAAATAATTTTCAGCAGTCGCCACAGTGCTTATGTCGCCACAGTGCTTATGTGAGTGCTGTTGATATTTTTTCCCTGAAACAAAATTGTAAATGATAATTAAAAAATTATACTTACTCCGTCCCTGAATAATTGTCCACTTATGTTTGGGGTTAAGGTTCACGAGTGAGACATCCAATTGATGTGAAATTTTGTGGGCAGCATTTCTGATACACGTAGATGAAGCTCACAAAATTTCAGATCCATTGGTGTAGAGGCTGCGATGCAGTGACTCCGAAACCAGAAAAGAAGAAAAACCTCCATTTTCACTTCCACGACTTTTATTTTTTCCATACCAAAATTAGCCCAAAATTTTGAGATACTGTTACCAAGCAACAATACACACTTCTTACAGTGTATCCCCAAACTTTGCTATGAAATTCCACCTGGCCTCTCGTGTAATGCGCTTGGCATTCCGTATCAAAATCCCATTTTCTAGGCAGCTTGGTGACGTTCGCTCCTATTTTCGAGCGTTCTGGCGCGAAAAGGTCTCCTGAGTTGCGTTTCCGACGTTTGCGAGGTCGAGGTGGAGTTCGCGCATTGCCCCGCTATTTTCTGTTTCAGAGGTCGACTTTCCTCGGTTTTATAGTCGTCACGATTACCGAACGACGACATCATGCTTTACTCACTGGTTCAATTAGGACGAAATTTTGTGAGCTCGCGATAGAACATCTGAGGCATGTGTTCACAAAATTTTGTGGCAAACGATGAACTTTGAACTTTGAACTTTTAACTTTTAACTTTTAATCACCCTGTTATTGTTCCATATCTCTCCTCCTATCTTGATGAAATACAAAAGGGAGAACTCCCTCATCAGCAAACCAGAAAGATGAAAACTGTGGAGGCCTATCATTAATCCCCCCTCTAATTAAAAAAGGCATTGGTGCAGTAGACAGTGCAGTGCACCGTCAATTCTCTTACAGAATATGCCGAGTCAATAGCATCAGGTAGCGAGGTCAAACCCCAAATCCAATTTTCCATTAGAACTCGCTGCCTGTCAATTTGAACTCGCAGCCCAGATAAGCTCGACAACAACCATCGCAAAGTCTTCTGAAAAGCAATCTGGGAACAGCTGGCCATTTCCTTTCTTTTTCTGCTTCGACAATACAACTGTAAGGTCACCAGCAAATATATATATATATATATATATATAAATCCCAGTGGATGACGGCACCGAACGACTTTGTCACACCGACAGACGCTCTTCAACATTCTAACCAATGACCACATGTTTCACAAAAGCTGCTCAATCTATGCTGCTGATGATCTTCCCAAAAGTTCGAAAGGAAAAACCTACGGGCAAAAATCTGGAAAAATGCTGCAAAACCTGCTCATCGATTCCACCAGAAAACTCACAGGCTTGGTTCCCAGATCGAACCCTTTTTTTGCCAGAAACGCATGTCTGACTTTGATCTTGCCCTCCAGCGAAGAAGTGAGGTACTTGTTGCACCCCAGCAATTCACCTGCATCTTTCCCTAGAGCAGTTCTTCCGTAATCGATCTTTGCTTTCAGACTTTTGCTGGTCAGCCCCACCACGTTCGGATTCTTAACGAAAAAGCTGGCCACCTCCTCCCCCTTCAATCCATACGACAACAAGCACTCTCGGAGATCGACCCAAGTTTCGAGTCTGACATGGAAGGCGCTGGGCCATTTCACCAACAGCCGTTTAGCATCCCCTCCGGAACAACCCAGCTCCTCCTCCAACCAAGTGATCTTGTTCAGCACCGTCTTCTCGAAATCTCGACCCCACAGTTGAGGTGCCCATTGCAGAATCCTGAGCATTTCCTCCCAGCCCAGCCCCAGCTCCCGGAAGCTTTCCGCTGTGGGTTTGATGTTTTTCTTAAGAGAGAGGGTCAGAATCCCGGGGTGCCTCCTGATCACCAGGGAAAGCTGTGCAGCGTCTAACCCCATGCTCAGGAAATATTGAATGGTGGGTTCGATTTTCGTCTCCAAGGAGTAGCTCAGGATCTGGGGAGCTTTGACCAAGGCTTCCAGATACTCCTCCTCACTCAACCCACACCTGGTGCGGAAATACTCCAGCGAGGGCTCGAATTTTTGCCGACGGCCGAAATTGTGGGGATGTTTCAGCAGCATTCTTCGGAGCGTGGCTCGCGAAAGACCTCCGGTGAGAAACCGGTCCACAAACGGAGCGAGATTCCTTTCCAGAGAGTGGCCCAGAAATGCTGGGTATCCCGTAACGAGTTTCACGACCTGCTTTCGATCGAAACCCAGGACGTCCATCAACCACACCAGCTTCTTTTCGAGCGTCTCCCGTCTGAACTTGGAAACGCACCACGATTTTAACGCGATTTTCTTTATCGCAGCGACGTCGAACCCCCATTCCACGAGAAGATCCAAGTTCTCGCGCAGCCGCACGCGGTCGCATTTTAAGTTCGCCCACCCCTTCCATCTCGTGGCCAAAGCTTTCTCATCGACACCGTGTTTGTCGAAACCCGACGCCACCTCGCTCAACGTCGGGGGATCATGTTTTACTTTCTCATGGTAAAACCGGGGTTTCCTCGCGGGGTCCACAAGGAAATCAAACGTGCTTCCGTGGAGAACGATTGGAAGCAGCGCATCGTGAAAACGACCTCCTTCGCGAAATGCCCTCCATGCTGACCTCACGGACGAATTTTGCCGACCAAAGCCACGCAGACTTTGGAAAGCCAGGTTGAAACCCTGCCTTGGGACGAAAGCTCAGGCTATCGATCGCCGCTCCGACCCAAAGCTTCGGAAGAACGCGCGAACGGCTTCTTGTTTTGACAGATATCACACTTTTAATCTCACTCTTTTATTTTCACGGTTTTATCGTTTGAGTCTGACTTGTCCAGAAATCAATTGCTGGGCTTGGAACAAAATGCCTCCAGACAAACGCATGCGACAGAAACCGCCGTAGCGCACTCGTTTTTTCGGCGCGGCTTCACACTTCGACAATTGGCGGCGACTATGAATCGATGCGCTCATCAACTATCTCGCTTGGCGAACCTGGTCTGTGCCAGAGGCGAATTTTGGCTTCCGGGGGGCCCGAGATCTCTGTGGAGCGAATGCGGTGCTCCGTGCGCGAACGCCGCCATTTCCCGATGGACCTCGGGGCGCTCGTTTTGCGCTGCCGTCGGGGAGGGAGTGGAGGTCGACACCGACAGCGAGATTCCCTCGGAAACGCTCGACAGCATGAGAAAGAAAGAGGCCCATAAAGCTAGGTTTAAAGTGCTGGTCGATTGGGGGATGAATTCCCACGAACTGCGCAAAGTTGTTAAGGGCACAGATACTGTTTATGAATCGGAGACCGATAACGTCGAACCCAAACTGCACTGGCTGATGAACGAATACGGATTCGACAAAAGCCAGGTTCTAAAAATAGTTCAAACTTACCCCCCTTATTTCAGTCGATCCTTGCAGGATGAGGTGGCCCCCTTTCTGAACGTGTTTGCTAAGGAGGGCTATTCCACTAGTGCAGTGAAAAAAATGATCAAAGATGCCCCCTGGGTGTTGGGCTTATCCTCCAAATTCGAACCCACTGTGGCATTTTTTGACGAGGAAATAGGGCTGGACCGAAAAGGGTTTGTCAGACTGGTGGTGAAGAACCCCTCTTTGCTGAGATATTCGATCGACATTAATTTGAAACCCAAAATCGACTTTTTCAAGAATTTGGGGCTGAGCAAAAGGGATATAGTCAACATGTTGAGGGGTTCCCCCAAGTGCCTGCGATATTCGCTGGAAAATAACATCAAGGTGAATTTGGAAAAGCTGGGGGGGTTAGGTTTTACGAAAGACGAGCTGGCTCTATTGGTGAAGAGGTGTCCTCAGTGCGTTGCCCGAGGTTTCGAAACGATAATCAAGCCGAAATTCGACATGCTGGAAGAAGAACTGGGGATGGGGCGAAGGGCTGCCATAAAATACATGATCACCAAGCCGGCGGATTTCCTGGCCAGCATCGACACTTGGAAGAGCGCGTTCAAGTGGTTTTTGAACAATTACGATGCTGTGGAGAGGGAGCAGGCTTTGCAGTACTTGCGGAAAAACCCCACAATGATTTCGTACAAAGCCGAGGGGCTGGAGAAGAAGCTGGAGTTTGCCCGGACGGTTTTGAGGGCAGGGAAATCGGAGGTGTTCGGACACCCACGGTATTTGTTTGCATCTTTCGAGAATATGGTCATGTTTAGGGTGGCTTATTTGCATTCCAAGCTTTTGGACTATCGGGTTCCTTTGAAGCTGTTGGTGGCCGATCGGAAGAAATTCGGGGAGTCTTTTCCGGGGGTGGGGTTCGATCTGGAGGATTACGGAGTAGCGTTCAAACTCTGGGAGCCCTTGTCTGGAGAAGAAAAAGAGAATGCAATCAAAAATGGCATGTATCCGTGGGTGTCCGAAATGTAACGCACGCGTGCATCGAAATTTCTTGTATCCATGTATTTTTTCCTGGTCGATTTCGAGAAGGGGGGGAGGAAGGGGGGCTCTGAATTCGACATAGAACAACTGGTTGGAGCCTAGCTCACCAGAATAGGATTGAAAAAAATTCGCCGCTGTAAAGAGAATGTGATCTGAATTGGGACCATGACACTGAGTTGTTGCTCGCGGATGTTCCTGGCTGTAGTGGAATCTCAAACTCGGTGGGGGCGGCTAGGTGCGCCTGAGATTGTTTAATTGGATAGAGAATGGAGAGTTCGATTACAAGGGCAGGTCATATTTTTGCTGTATGAATGAAAGAATGAATGGCCAGGCGGGGAGGAGGGAGGAGGGGGGAGGCGAAGTGGAACAATATGGTCGATTCCAAGTGAACGCCCACTCCATCTTGGAAGGTACTGCCTCTGCGAGAATTTGGGTCTGCCCCCTTCTGCCCATAGAATTCAGAAGTGTCGTTCGCTCCCCGTCGGTCATTGGGACAGATGCTCGTTAAGCGTACAGGATATTGAAAACGTACAGGATATTGAAAACGGAAGGACAAAAAAATCCGAAAACTGAAAACGGAAGGATAAAAAAAAGCTGAAAACATGAGCCGACCAAAAGACAGAAATGGATGAGTGGGTTTTGCACCACGGCAAATGACTCTCCTCGATGTTCAGAATCAAGATTTTTCAGGATGAGCTGCAACAATTTTGAAATGGTACTTTTTTGGAACAAAAGTAACAACAAACGAAAACACGAATAATGAGCTGTCATTTTGAATTGATTTCACCACGTTTGTTTATGCTCAGAAAGAAAACCAAACGATGGACTCCCCTGCAACGAGCCCTTTTCCCCAACATGTACAAACGGCGCAAGAAAGAGCAGGGGGGAATAAAAAAGAATGAACTCATAAACACACAATTAAAAAAAAAAACAATAAAGAATATGGCAACCCTCCTTCTTTTCTTTGAATCTGGTGAAATAAGAAGGGCCAGGGCCAGGCGGGTTGAAATCGAACTCGGCTCCAGGAACAGGGCCGAGGGGTGCAGTCACAATCACGAGGATTTCATGGGAGGTTGAGCAACGGCAGTGTTCACCCAACTGGGGTTCGACAATTTAAAAAAAAACAAAAAACAGCAGTTAAGTAAGGGGTGAAAAAAAAAAAAAAGAAACAGAAAAGAATGCGACAGAAACCAGCAGCAAAAGAAAGGGTGAAAAAACACAGAAACGACTGCGACAGAAAACCAGAGGAATTCGAGAAACCTCAATGTCCGCTCGACATCTGCCAATATAGGTCATTTATATGCTTCCATGAATATATAGAAGCTTCTCAGGGCCATCACCCCCCCCCCCCCAAAAAAAAAAGGAACCGGAATCGGAAAAGGGCAGAAATTTGTGTCACCTCATGTACGAGCTCCACACGATTCCCACTAGCCCCACGTACGCCACTCGATATTCGAGCGGGCAAAACATGAAATTGAACATGATCATTGGCGGCCAGAACGCCATGCCAGTGGTGAAAGACGGGACGAAACCTTTTTTCACTCTTTCGACTCCACCTTTGATGCCTTGTCCCTCCAGAACCCCCATGTACGAGAAAAACACCACCAACCAGGATGGAAAAACCGTTACCTGAGATGCCATCGTTTTCAGGAGAGCCTGTGGGAAAATCACAAGTGCAAGAATCGTTGTAGTCAGGGCTCACCTCGACCAAAAATGGAGCTGAAAAATTAAAGGCACCGCATAAAATCGACTGTTGACTGATTGTTCACCCGGTACATCTATTGCAAAGTTTATTTAATGTGAATTCTGCTTTTATTTTGGTTTTTTTTTTTGTTAAATTTCCCTGTGAAATGAATAAGCGCACCCACACCACCAGCACCAACTAGAAAAATGCTTTCTTGGATTGAATGCGAATTCAACATAAAATGGCGTTTTAAAACCCCCAAAAAACCTGAAAAATTGGTAATAATACCGAAAATGAAAACAAAAAGTGGCTGATTGATCCCATAACATGCAAGAATTGCTGTACGGAAAAGAAAGGTAAAGGAAACTCACGGATTTCCATGTGGTGGATGCCCCCATCAACTTATCCACAACTTTGAAACCGAAATGAAAATAAGGGCCGTGCAGCGCCAACCCCAAAAGGCTGAATCTAGCCGTCCTTGCCCAATCCTGACTGGAAGCAAACAAAAAAAACCGAAAGCACTATTATTTCAACCCAAATTGTGCATTCATGCAGGTGGCTGGATTCGAACATCCTCCCTATCGAAACAAAAATTTTCAAATTGTCTTGCTGCACATGCATCCCCTTTCAATCAGTTGATTTAGCAAGTTAACGGCGATCTAGCCCAAAAATCGAGCTCGTTTACGAATGCTGCACGATTCGCATGCATGCCCACGATTTCTGAAAAACTTGCTTTTGGACACCCGAAACACGCAAGGATAAAAACAAAGCCGAGGTTTCGGCCAAGAAACAGCAAGAGGGTGGAAAAGAGCTCCGTGCCTGCCCTGCTGTTTGGAATTCCTTCTTTGAACGAACTGAGTGACGCAGTCCCCGGCCGTCAAGACGGCACAAGACGTCAATGCCGACTTGAACACGGGAGCCCTCGCATACGCACGAATGCTGGAGAAACTCATGTTTTTTTACAACCGAGACCGGGGCCACAACGCCCCTCACTTCGCAAAAAAGACAGAACGTGAAGCTACTCCGTTTCCAACGATACTTGAAGGACACTGTTCACCTCTGTGTAGTTGTACTTTCAAAACCGTACAGGACCGGAAAAACAGGTCATAGTTACGTGAAAACGCACCAACACACTTCTCAGCACTCTGCCAGCGTTGTCTCGGCCAGAACCTCATAGACGATCGCATTGCCCCAAGCGCAAAGATATATATATGCCACTTTTTTTTTTCCTACCATTTTTCAACATTTTTCCTTGCGTGGGGTGGGGTTACTCCAAGAAAAAAAACGTTCAAAGTTTGACGACAGAAATGGACCGGCTAAGGACCGGTCACGTGTCCCAGCCGGGTCAGACACCGTTTCATATGACAGACATGGAAACGTCCGTTTGGGGCAGCGGGTTCTTGACACCTTCACCAGCCCCCAGTGTTTGCAATCGGTAGTTCCTTCAGTCTTCTCCGAACTCTTGTGGGTTTTTTTTGCGTTCGAGTTGGGGCTTTGTTTTCGTTCGAGCGGCCGCACCTATCCCCATCTCGTCGCTGAAGGACACGCTCGAATTACTAGACGCTAGTACTCAGGGGAAATTAGAGATGTCTCGCGGAAGCAAACATCGCCAGGGGCATGATTTTCTGAACCTCCCCTGCTGGCCCCTGATTCTGCGCAACTTTGGCCGAGTGGACTTCGTCAGCGCCGCCAGCACTTGCAAAAAGATTTTCGACGCGTCGAAATTTCACGAGAGCTGGGGGCCCACCGTCCGACTGCACAAACTGGCGAAACGAGCGAAACACAGCCTTTTGGAAGTGGCGCTCAGGGATGACACGGCGGGGGATAGCTTGATTTTGGAAAAGTTCGAAAGGTTGCAGTGGTGTTTCGGACAGTTCTTGTTTTTCACAAAGCTTTCGTTTCGATTGTCGTCGCTGAGCAGACCTTTTGTGGAAAAAGTGACGTCTAGCATCAGGTTGAGGGAACTTAAGGAGGTGGGTGGGTGGGTTGTTTTGAGGCCTCCACAAAAACCCTTTTGAAGGCCAGGAAGAAAGTTTCTATTTAGTTTTTTTTGTTCAAGTTTTTTTTTCTTTTTTTTTTCTCTTTTTTTTTTTTAATAAGTTTGGCCCTCCTCCTGACACCACTGCTTTTGGATTTCCGACAGCCTTGATTTTTATTTTTATTTTTTCCCCAGCGTGTGTGTTTTTTTTCTTCTCTTTTTTCTTTGTTTTTTTTTTCTTTCTGTGAAGAGAGGTTAGAAAGGAATAAAATGACAGCAATAAAAAAAAACTGCATATGCAAAACAGACATAGCTTTTTTTATATAAATTGAAAAGGAAAGGAAAAGAAAAAAAGCCCTGCCATTGTGGTATGCAGCCATACTTATTCATACAGATATTTATTTTTATTCAAATATTTTGAAAACCAATCGTGCAAAATCAAATCTTAAAATCCTACCGCCCTTTATTTTTCAATTTTCATGTTTTCTGCCAACACAGCTAGTTCTATTTGTTTTTTCCCTTTTTTTTCAACACTTTTTTTTTTCTGTCAGCAGCGATCGCACTCAAAACTGATTTGGTTTTTTTTTTTTGCTTTTTCGTGTTTTTTTTTTTCTTTAAAGAAGGAAATCAAGTGCATTGGAGGTGGCAATCACCACGTAAAAACCATGAGGTTTTGCTTCTTGTTACAAAATGGCTCAACGATCGAAGTGCTGTATAAGGTGAACAAACCTTGCGACCTTTTCACTCGACTGCAAACCCACGCATTCAAATTTTGCATGGAAGGGGCGAACGACGTAATACTTCCCTGGAGGAAAGAATCGTACGGAGCCGTGGAGGTCAACAACAGTAGGGCCAAATGGAGCAAAAAAATATGTAATTTTACATTCAGTAGAAAAAAAATGAAAAGAATGAAAAAAAATGAACCTTGGAAAAGCCAGTGGAGTGAACTGATGAAACATCGTTTATTTTTTAAAAAGAAAGGAAAAAAAAAAAATAGTGGTTTCTGTGGTATTGTTCCGTATTTTTTTTTCTTTCAAACTATTTTTTTTTTCAAACTGTTTTTTCTTTTGGCAGGCTAATATTAATTAACAAATTAATTACGAAAAAGAAAAATAGTCAAGCCCTTCTACTCATGTTATTTAGCTGATAACATAATTATATTTATCTGATATTTATTCGATATGTATATGTTATATATATTTTTCAAAACAACAGAGGGCTTCCAACACCACCACCACCACACCAACAATTTTCCAAGATATACATATATATATATATATGTATATTTCCACCTCTTTTCTCTTTTTTTTGGTTGGGACGATGTGCAGCTGGATGTCAGTCATAGCAACATGGCATCTTATGAAAATTAAAACATCCATGATTGAATATTGAGAATTTTTCTGTGTGTGTGGGAATGCTTTTCGCAGCGGGAATCGCCGACAAAGAATGGGATCTGAAGCCGTACGTACATGCGTTGGAGGAAACCTGGGAGGTATCCCACATGTCAGTCTCGTTCTTCATTTCCATAGCTCTTTTGGCGGTGGACCATGCCCTCGGAAACCACACATGCGAAGAAGAGGAGCCCCCAAGCCTATCCTCCACCGTCCCCCCCCCCTCGCCCGAAACTCGCACAGCCAACCAACACGATGTAGACCTCGCCGCCCGATGTTTGTTGAATTGCCCGGTGTCTGACCAGGGGGAGGGCCCGAGCGAAGAGCAAGACGGGGGAAATCTGGAGGAGGGAAGAAAAGGGTTCACTCTGCTAGATTTGGATGCGGAGGAGAGGGAGCTGGCGGCGGAAATGAGACTGCTGGCGAACGAAGTGGTGTTTTCGATCAAATTGGACGGGGTGGGGGGGAATATGGTGGTGAGTCGACACCACATTGAGATGTTCTTCCAACTGACGGTGGAGCATGCGATCGACATGTTGAAGTCCATGAAAATCGCCTTGGTGAATTTCAAATTCCACGGGGAAATCATGATGCGGTGGTCGGCACCCCGGGACGCTTTCGTCCGGCTCCTGGAAATCGCGACGGTCCAGTTTCATAGGAGCACGGTCAGCAACTTTGAGATTTCCCGGTCGATTCTGTTTCTGGTGCCAGGAGGGGGGGCGATCAAAGCCACCAGCGATTTTTTCATGGATGACCCCAGCCGAGGACTGGGCTGCCTCAGGAGCTTGGTGGTGGCTTCTCAGAACAACGACACGCACTCGCACATAACTTCGGACGGGTATGGGATAGGCTCACGGCTGGAGGAGTGGCGATTGCAGCTGAAACCCACGGTTCGGCTTTTGGCGAGGCTGTCTGGGAACAGGGGGTTGTGCGATGTGTGTGTAATGTCGTTTTTTCTGTGGATTTTGGTGGGGGATTTTCAGGCAATCGATAAGTTGGTGGGGGCGTTGTGCGATGTCGCCAGAGGAGGGAATGGAGACTCGAGATATTGTTGAAGAATTTTGTGGGTCGAACGGACAGCAAAACAATAGAGAAGGAAAGAGGAAACGGCGGGGGGGAGGGAGGGGTGGACCCCCCGGGTTTTTTTGACCAGAGATTTCCTCCGTTCGTCTCGTTTCGTTTTAAGGGGGAAGAAGGGGGGGGGGGGGGTAGAAAGCTGAACTGGTGTTTATGGATGAGGATAAGTTCTTCTTTTTTTTTTGGGGGGGGGGGCGATGTCGATTCGTTTTTCTTTCCTTCTCTTGCACCTGTGAGGATTGACCACCATCGAGTGACTTGCAGAAAAGTGCTACCATTGCGATCAGTTTTATTCAAGCTACTCCCCCCCTCCCCCACAACGGATTGTTAATACTCTTTTTTTCTTTTTTTTTTGGGGGGGGGGGAGGGGAAGGTTGGGTTGGTGGGGAGGTCGAGTGGAAAAGTGGAAAAGAATCGATGTTTAGATCGGTGACTAATTGTAGAGTCTTGTTTCGAAAATCATGGGGGTGTTTTCTTCATCTTTTTTTTTTTTTTTCTGGTGTGTACAGGGGTTACGATGTAAAAAAAAAAGGAAACCTAGACATAGGCTTGCACAATGAGTATAGGTGGATTTTTTCTTTCTAGTTGTGAAGGGAAAAAACGATGCATGTATGTAAGAATCATGGTGCTCAGATTGTATGCGTTTTTCCCTTTGACGACTGACGCTTGTGTTCTCGACTGAACATGGATTCGCCCTGTTTTATTTTTTTCTGTTCTTTTTTTATGAATTTTTTGAGATTGTTTTTCTATGTTCGCACATGTTATTCTATGCATTTTTTCCTTGAAGACTGACGCTTGTGTTTTCGACTGAACATGGATTTGACCTAGTTTTGTTTTTAATTGTGTTTTTGGTGATGAATGGCTTCCAACCAACACGGCATCTTGTCAGAGCAAGGGGGCAGAAAAAAACACCCAGTCTGGAAAAAACACCCAGTGCATCTTCTTCTTTTTTTTTTGGAAAAATGGAGGATTTTTCAACCCACCTGTTCAATAAAGACCAGGTGCCATTCACATATAACGTAACGCTACTGTAGAAAAGGTTAGAGGGGGAAGAAGTGAATGGTGAACCACGTGGGCTTTTGTGAGGGTTCACAGGCGGTACAGGAAAATGTGGTGTATTGGTTCAGTACAGTGGTTTTCTGGAGGACAGGCAATACTTAGAAAGGGAAAGGATAAAATGCTGTGGAAGGAACGATACGATTAGTTCTTGTAAGTCCCTTCAGGGCAAAGCCCAAGTGTGTCTCTTGTGTGTTCCACCCAACTGGATCAAGTCCAGTAAGCTGATTGTTATAGCTACTTCACATGTTACGGTACTCCCTCTATACAGCAAACAGCATATCGAAGCTTACGTAATGATCTCAATACAATCGAAAAAAAAAAGGATTTTATCCTTGTTGCCAAGATCCGATCTGTAAAAAAAAAATCTCATACAATTGGGTCTGACACAACACAGTAATTGATACTTACTCCGTCCCTGAATAATTGTCCACTTATGTTTGGGGTTAAGGTTCACGAGTGAGACATCCAATTGATGTGAAATTTTGTGGGCAGCATTTCTGATACACGTAGATGAAGCTCACAAAATTTCAGATCCATTGGTGTAGAGGCTGCGATGCAGTGACTCCGAAACCAGAAACGAAGCAAAACCTCGATTTTCACCTTCCTGTGAACGTTTTAATACTATGGATCCGATGCCGATCACCGATCAGATCAGGGCGACCGATCATCGTTCATGATCGACAATCGGCAAGCCGATCATGATCGGTGGTCGGTCATAATCGGCCCGACTTGATCAGAAACGGGTGGCTGGCATCCACTGGCTGCTTTTCTTAGACGCTTCTCTTTGGCTCGTCTTTTGCTTTGGACACAGAGAGACCTGAAACATGACCACCTATCGGATGTTATCATCGGCCACCCTTTGCAAGAAGACATCACCCGAGGGTGTCCAAGGAAACCAGTCCGCTTCGTCGAGGTGGGCCATGGTCTGCTCCACAGACTTCCCGTTCCTGTTCTGTTCCTGCGATTGCATTGTGGGTTTCTGGCGAACGTCGCCATGGGTGGGATGCACCTTTTTCATTCACCGGGTCGAGTTTTCTTAGGGCGTCGACAAAGATGTGTTGTCTATGATGATCTGTGCGTAACTTGCGAGAGGCCCATTTCGTGCATCTCTGTGTGGTTTGGTGGGTTGGAACAGGGTTTTTTGCTTGAAATCCATGCCCCGTTTCGGCACGAATTTGGGGCCAGCAACGATAAACCAGGTTCCACAACAGAAAAAGACAAAAAAAGAAAGCTTCTTCGATTTGAAATCCATCATTTTACATCCCGACGCATCACGAACGCATTGTGTGCAATCCTTCCCAAATTATTGTTTCTGCACACTTTCTGCTAAAAAACTGAATCCAACTCTGAACAAAATAAATAAAAAAACGAAACTGAGGTGATCACTTTGATCGGCGAACAAAAAAAACGCTCCAACAACAATCCCGAAACAAATCTGACCAACAGCAAGTCGTCCAGGCCAAACGTGATTCGACGCTCAGTCGATATCAAGCATCAAGCGCAAACGCTCGCTGTTCCCTGCGTCATCTCCAGGCCGCATATGGCGCTGGCAATTCGACAGGCCGCCTCTCAGACCCACCAAAAAAAAGAAATTCACGAATTCTTATTCTGTCGGAGGACAAGTGCACACGTGCTTGGCATCGGGCGAGGCCTGCAAACGAGACATAATTTGATTGAGCGCTCTCACTGGAGGGCCGTCAAACATCATCTGAAAAAACCAACCGCGATAAAATGATGATAAAGTAGCGTCACTGATTCTTTCACGGGGTGTCAGCGTCACTTTATGGGCGGTATTTGACGCTTGTGCAGCGCTTGCGTCAAACAACACCAAGTTATCGCCAAATCACGGACGCGAACTTGACGCAAAAACACGCTGAAAGCTCGCGCGTCTGTTTGACGCAAAAATATCGATCATGTGACGTGCATTAAATTGACGGTGGAATCACGTGCGTGAAATCGACACACAAATACCGCGAAAACCACACTCAGTACACCCCACACTCACTTCTCCTTGTTTCCGTGAACTTTTTGTTCAAGTTTTCACGGACCCACAAACACGTGACAAAGACGATGTGACTTCCCATGGGTTTGGAGACATTTTCGCTTGTCCTGTTCGCGTTCGACTTCTTGGGCCTGTTGATATTTTTTCGATCTCCGATAGGTTTCCGCCAATCGATAAGCGACTCTGACTTGCACAAGACAGGAAGTCCGCTTTCTGAGGTCGTGTTGAGGTCGTGGATGCTGTTCGCTGCCAATAATGGGTTTGGGTTTGGGTTGGGTTAGGGTTGGGTAAGGGTCTGTTTTTTCTCTTTTTGGACGTGAAACGACTCGGCGCTTCGACGCTTGGGGGTAAAAAAAGCGGGGTTTTCCGTGAACTGAGGGGACCCTTTCTGTGGCGATCGCGACTACTACCCTCCTGGGTTTGGAGTCAGCTCGACGAGGGGTCTGTAAGCCAACAGAGTTTGGTTTTTTTTTAATTTTTTTCCTGGGCGGGCTATGTGGAGAGGCTTGCAGTTCTGCTCCGCGATAATCGGATGTACTCCTATGGACGTTGACAGTGGAGTTCAGCGATCGTGTTACGAGGGTCTCTAGCTTAGATGGAATGGCGAGGGGATGGAGTTGGTCGATCGCGTTGCTAGCGCCTCTAGCTGGGATGGACGGGCGAGAGAGCCTGGGTGGCTGTGAGCACCACCCTGCTTGCGTGCCGACGTTTTTCTGGTGGTGCTCGGCGTCAGGATCGGATTCCTCGCTACTCCCAGGTTCAGGATTTTCCTGTTGTGACTTTTTTCCCTTATACACATCACACCAAACCACATCTCCCCTGTTTTGGAGGATACATCCTGTTGCTTCCTATTCCCATCCCCAGGGCATGTATTTCAGGATCACCCACTGCTGCAAAAAAACTGTGTGGAGTCGAAAATAAAACTCTGAATCACTGTGTTCTTGAAATGTTATTTGCAGTTCTTTATCTTCACTCCCTGACAGCACTCCTGGGTGCATTGGCAATTGGAGGAAGAGAAATATATTCCATTGTTGATTCTGAATCTTGTAGGTTTGAGCCTTTCGTGCATTTGCATCAGTCCCTCGCTTGATGAATGTGTCTATTGTAGAAGGTTGCAGGCTGGAATGAGCACAGAAGATATCCACAAAAAGAAGCTAGAGAATCTTCATGCCAAAAACATTTTAAAGCTGTCTCGACCTTGAAATCACCCTGATGATGAAAACATAAGTTGTTGAACGTATCTCTGTGGCTGTATTCATGGATAACTCAATCCCAACGGATCAGCAATGGTGGTGGCGATCGACTATAAGAGGAAAAGCAAACGAGAAGTAAGTTTGCAGTAGGTTTGATGTGTCCTCCATCACAAATTTGTGATAGGATTTGAGTGCGGTGCTGATTTGCAGTGCATGGGTGTGTGTGTTAGATGGCTCGAAGGCTGATGCGTTCCAAAGCGAAAAAAAATGCAACTAATAGAGGGTTCAAGGCCGACTTCTTGGCTGCCCGAGCGAAGAGTGGTGATGGAAGTCGAATGAGGGTAGAATTCCTTGTGTATGGAGCACAGATTACAAGAATTGGGTGACCTCAGTGAACATCAAGCATGATGCTAGATTTCTCACTTCAGGGTTGACACACGTCCTTAAACTTAAGTTTTAAGAAATTGAGTGGAATCCCTGGTGGCCCCCTCCAGGGGATTGGGTTCTATTCCCAAAAGGTTCCTACTATTAGATCTATTGCATCATTCACCGATAATTCACCCCTCTTTGGATGTCGTACAACAGCGTGAAACAACGTCAAAATATCGCTGACGCTCTCTGAGCGTGAAAGCAACGTAGCCACAACAAGCGACGTGAAACAACGTCAAAATATCGCTGACGCTCTCTAAGCGTGAAAGCAACATACCCACAACAAGCGACGTGAAACAACGTCAACATATCGCTGACGCTCTCTGAGCGTGAAATTAACGCAACCGCAAAAAGCAACGTGAAACAACGTCAAATTACTGGTGGCGCTGTTTCACGTTGGCACAGTCGCAACAAGCACGCAATTTTATGGGCGTTATTTTTGCGCTAATCATCGTCAGCGGTATCCGAATTCGATAAAGAGGCGTAAGCGATAAAACAACGGCCAGTTCTCGTCATTTTATCGCGGTTGGTTTTTTCAGATGATGTTGGTGCTATTACTTAATAATCCATATTGCTCACCTCCTCGCACACACCCTCTTCCGTTTCAGTGCACGCGTTGCACTGTCCTTTTTTGTTGTCGCACTCATCTGCAAGACAAGAGCACAATACAGTCAGATTTTGTGTGATGTTGTGATGCACTCGACGAACCCAATCTAGCCGATTCGTGTGCACTCAGCCCACCGTCGTCGGGGTCTGGGTCGCTGCCATCACCGTTGTCGGGGTCTGGGTCGCTGCCATCACCGTTGTCGGGGTCTGGGTTGCTGCCACCACCGTTGTCGTTGCCGCGATTGCGGCGCCTTCGAACACCTCCACCTCCCCCGCCGCCGCCTCCTCCCCCTCCACCTCCACCTCCCCCGCCGCCGCCTCCTCCCCCTCCACCTCCTCCACCTCCGCCGCCACCACCACCTCCGCCTCCACCACCTCCGCCGCCGCCGCCACCACCTCCTCCGCCGCCACCTCCACCTCCTGCGGCTGCGGCGGATTTTTCTTCATCTTCTTCGTCTTCATCTTCACCACTTCCCTTGGCTCTTCTCCTCTTCCTCGCCTTGGCTTTGTTCTTCCTCCTTCCCTTCGCTTTTCTCTTTTTGCCCAACAGACGCCTCATCCCGGAATCGCACGTCACTCGTCCGGAACAGCAAGAGTCTTCCCCGGTTATAGCATCAACGCATTTGCCAGTGCCGTTCCTCTTCTTGGGCTTGCACGTCACGGTTTTTGTGACGGGGGGGCAAGGCGGGTCTTCGACTGGGGTGCACTGGGACGACCAAGACAGACAATCGTAAATAAAAAAACCATCGTCTGGTGCCCACACAAGCGTTGCTGTCTTCGAGAAGTCTCACCGTTCCGGGTTTCAAACCGAGTTTGGGACCAGCGCCACGCACGAGTACTCTGCACTTCTTCTTGCACTCTTCTTTGTTTTGCCACCTTCTTCCGTCCTCGCCTGAAGCACAAAACATAGAGGAGGGTTTTCCGTCGCCGATGGAACGCAACTTCCTGGGAAGGCCGACACACCAAAAAAAAACTTACACTGAGCTACCAGCTGCAGCAACGATCTCTGGGGGCCAAGCTCCGCCACCGCCGAGGTGTCTGAAGAAAAAAGAGCGTGAAAAAGGTAAGCCGCCAAACCGAGGGTTGCACAGCCAGAACCACGGTCGTCAGCGCACCAGCGGAGTGGGCAGAGTGGCACGCGGCCAAGGCTCCTAAGACGGTGAGCAGCAACCACATCGCGTTCATCGTGTTGCGTCGGGACTCGCGGTTTGGGAAAGCCGTGAGTCCGTATTTCAACGCGCTCGCCCCCTTCCTCGTAGCACAACCGTTCCATCGCTGGCTTGATGGGCGCGCCACCAGGCTCCATGCGCCTCACAACGGTCCCCACTCTGTTCTTTCACACCGTGCGACTCCGTCCAGTTCCAGCAGATCTGTGGCGACTGCTGGTTCCACCAACGTTGGGACCTCGACTTCCAAGGACCCGTCGACCTCCGTTGTGTCGGGGCGCACAAATTTTGCGTTGGGGACAACGACGATCATCCTGATCCACCATAAACGTGTAGATCATGGCCACCCACATGTCTCCCTGAAGAGCGAAATTCTTTGGGACAAGCCAGAGCGCCGTATGTACGAGGTGGTGAACGAACAACAAACAAACAAACAGAATTCGCGCTGCAACAATTCGATCTTAGCTTTTTGTTGCTGGGCAAGGAAAGCCTACCAAACCGCTGCCCCATAATCCAAAGTGCTCCACACGGACTGTTTCGAAAATCCAAAAGCGGGATTGAAAACAGCATGCCGAGTCAATTTGGAGAATGAACAAGCCACGGCTTGTTTTTTTGGCCCACCAAGACACTATGGGAAATTCACCCCTGTGCGACCAAAATTGTAATGTCGCAGTGAAGTGTACAGAGTCGTGCACGCGAAGTCAACGGTCGCACCCCTGTGCGCCCAGGTAGCCACCCGTATTCGACCTAAAATTTAAAGTCGCACAGAGGTGACGTCTTTGATGCAGTTCCCAGTCGCAGAGACAAAAAACAGTCGCACCTGTGTGCGACATAAGTGTGTGCGACCGAAATATTGAGGTCGCAGAAGCTTTAGGTCGCACCTGTGTGCGACCAGGTAGCCACCCATATACGACCGGGGAAAAAGTCGTCACAGTTAGGTCGCACCTGTGTGCGACCAGGTAGCCACCCATATACGACCGGGGAAAAAGTCGTCACAGTTAGGTCGCACCTGTGTGCGACCAGGTAGCCACCCATATGCGACCGGGGAAAAAGTCGTGGATATTAGGTCGCACCTGTGTGCGACCAGGTAGCCACCCATATACGACCGGGGAAAAAGTCGTCACAGTTAGGTCGCACCTGTGTGCGACCAGGTAGCCACCCATATACGACCGGGGAAAAAGTCGTCACAGTTAGGTCGCACCTGTGTGCGACCAGGTAGCCACCCATATACGACCGGGGAAAAAGTCGTCACAGTTAGGTCGCACCTGTGTGCGACCAGGTAGCCACCCATATGCGACCGGGGAAAAAGTCGTGGATATTAGGTCGCACCTGTGTGCGACCAGGTAGCCACCCATATACGACCGGGGAAAAAGTCGTCACAGTTAGGTCGCACCTGTGTGCGACCAGGTAGCCACCCATATACGACCGGGGAAAAAGTCGTCACAGTTAGGTCGCACCTGTGTGCGACCAGGTAGCCACCCATATGCGACCGGGGAAAAAGTCGTGGATATTAGGTCGCACCTGTGTGCGACCAGGTAGCCACCCATATACGACCGGGGAAAAAGTCGTCACAGTTAGGTCGCACCTGTGTGCGACCAGGTAGCCACCCATATACGACCGGGGAAAAAGTCGTCACAGTTAGGTCGCACCTGTGTGCGACCAGGTAGCCACCCATATGCGACCGAGGAAAAAGTCGTCACAGTTAGGTCGCACCTGTGTGCGACCAGGTAGCCACCCATATGCGACCGGGGAAAAAGTCGTGGATATTAGGTCGCACCTGTGTGCGACCAGGTAGCCACCCATATGCGACCGAGGAAAAAGTCGTGGAAATTAGGTCGCACCTGTGTGCGACCAGGTAGCCACCCATATGCGACTTACAACATTAATCTCATATTACATATCGTTCCTTCCCCCACCCCCAATAAACAACAATTCCCACCCAGAGGTAAAACATTCGTTCAAATATATTCCAATTCCCATAGAACTTCACCATTCCAATCTTTCTCGATCAAAACATCGACCTCTCTTCCAGTCTGAGTTCCCCTAGAAAATCTATGTTCCCTGGTTCCAGCCAGAGTGGCTTCCAGCAAGAGCCCTCATCAAAATCAACAGGTAAATCCATACCCCCCTCATCACACTTCCTTTCCCCACAGTGTAACCCCCCCTGCCACCCTTGATGCCCCCATCATACCACAGACATACCCCCTTCAAGAGGAACCGGGGCAAACAGAGCACATCGGAATTCGTATCGTTATTTGCTCCCCACAACCGTGATTGCCGGTCACCTCTTCGGATCGTTCATCGACTTCCCTTCATGCAGCTTTCCATTCCGACCATGGATACCCCTCCATTTTCTGAATACTCTGATTAGGCTGTGGAAGGCATAGGAAAACAAGAACAGGAAGCCGAGTATTAACACCGGAATGGCTGGGACGGCATGTTGATAAAACATGTGATCTGCAGGCTCCCATTTCACAGCCGACTCTCGTAACAATTTGTCTTCTTCATCCGGGTCAGAATTCCCTTGCAAAAATAACAAAAAGAAAAGGCGTCGATTTCGAATCAGCTTTTGCTGGGGGGGGGTACGTTTCATGAACCAAACAAAACCCTTTGAAAACATGAATAGGACAGGGAAGAAAGAGGGGTGATTGTTTTGGTGTGTTTTACCTAAAATGGATTCCACCCTCTTGGCCGGCTCAGATGCTGTCGAAGTGTCTCTTTCGACCAGCGACAGTAAGAACCTTCCTCCTTGAGCAATTGTCCACACCAACATGGACATCGCCCCCCATATCAGCGATGCATCCGTGGAGCTGGCCTGAACCACTGCACCACCCAACCCCATTTTTTTATCTATTCACATTCTTGTACACACCTCTTTCAAGCTTAGTCTGGCAGTTCAACTAACCATACGGTTTCTTCAGGCAAAACATTTCCAACTGTGAGTGAGTGCAATGCTTTTTCCTTTGAGAATGCTTTCAGCCAAAACAACTTACAGAAGCCAGCGAGACCGATCATCAACGCAAGTTGCTGTTTACGGAGCATCGATTTCCCGAAAATTTGCACATCGAAAGCCACCTCCAGCAAAATCAGCGAAAAGCAAATCCAGGTGATAAGGAAAACCACGCCTTGAAGCACACCCCCAGAACAAGGGACAAAAACTGCGAAACACAGATGCACCTGAAACCAAGTCAAAAACAAATGATAGGCACCAAAAAAAAACCCAATTCTTTCATGAGCGAGCATGTGAAAAAATTGCAAGCAGCTTCCCATTGCCCTTTCAGATCCTTGATTATGGAGGGTTTCCGCAGCTGCTTGCCATTGGCCAAACTTTGTCCAATGCACAACTGTGAATTCGACTTTTGAAGTAGGTGTTGATGGCAGAAAAAATGGAATATACACACACACAATATTTCCAGGAAGGGCATAAATTTTCAGCAGACAGTGACTGAGCTGCTACTCACTTGGATTGCATGGACAAGCGTGACTAATAGATTGGAGCGGAGCCTCATCCAGCTATAGCTTTTCAGGGAAACTATTCCAGCCAGGCTTAATCCCCATAGGACAAGCGGCAACGGAATCATGTGCCAAAATGCAATTAGAAACGGAGTTTTCACCAGCCGAGCGCATCTCTGTCGCAAACAAAATAAAGCCACTCTTCACCTTACAGCGAAAGGCTTGTTTTTTGGGATTGCATGTTCCTATCTTCCTTCTTGCAATGGCGGTTGTCACTTTTTTTTCGCACTGAGAATTGTTATGTTCGCCTATTTCCAGGAACAGGCTGGAAGTCGAAGGGAAACAAAGATTAAAAAACGACATACATATAGAAGCTTTTTCAGCAACAAAATACACAGCTGGATCTGCATCCTATCTTTCTGATTTTGATTGGCTATAAGCAACTCCCAGGCCCCACCCCCCAAACGTTATTAATAAAATAAAACATTAGAAAATCTTGTTTGACAAGACACCCCCCCCCTCCCTCGTTTTTACCTTTTCCCAGTCTTTTTTCAATTTGATCAAAGAGGGTTTCTTACTTTTTTTTTGGGGGGGGGGGGGTTAAACATAATCAGCTTCCCAATTACAACCTAAACATTTACCTCCAGCAGCACCAGCCCAGCGGCTTGGCAGGCAGCATACACAGCCAAGAACACGTAATACTTAGAGCCTTGAATCACTCGTCCCACTGCTTCAAAATCCTGGTCTTCCGCTTCGACACTCCCTTCCACTCCAAGGCCCCCTTGCTGCAACTTTCTCTTTCATTCGTTCGGAGTTTTTCCCTTCTCAGCTTGCTCCTTCAAAGCTTTTTGAAAGTAGTCCTGACCGGCTTTCCGCAGCGCCTCTCTTTTGGAGGCTTCGCCATCATTCGACTCCATTTCCAATCTGGCAAGCCCCCCCAAACACGGAAGCCAAGGAAAAATCCCTGACGAACAGAGCCGCGTCTTGAAGCAGCTTTCTCGTGGGGGCGCTGGGCTGGAAGCAGGGTGCCGAAGAAAATGAAACCAAAACGTCGTATAGGTTTTGTTGTTGCAGTGATTAGTCATATCGCTGCTGGCCACGGATTAGGAAGAAGAAGAAAAAAAATACAAGTCGCACACGAAGTCGCACACGCTGTGCGACTAAAGTGAAAGTCGCACATCGTGTGCGACCTGTTTGTTTCCCGGTGCGACCTTATCCATCGCGTGCGACCTGCTTGTTCTCCCGTCCCCGACCCACCCTGACGACTGTGTCGTCGAACATAAGAAAATGCTCCAATTTTCATCAGAGCTTTCAGAAGGGGCGTCTGGGAGTCGAACCCAGATACGCCGAACGTCCCCGAAGCGTTAACCACTCTTTCGCTTCGTGGAAAGCGGCTTTGGCTTTCCAAACCTGTGCGACCGTATTTTCGCACGGTCGCACAGGGGTGGATTTCCCATAGTGATTCTGTTCCTCGTCCCATCTAAGAAACCCTGATTTGAGAACTGAAAAATTGGATTCGAGCAGATTCCTAAACGTAACAGGCCAACCGGAACCCTACACACTTTCACCAAAACAGGAGATGCTTCCTTTCTCAAAAGATTTCAAAAAAAAAAAAACCGAAAAAAAAACGCGCTCGAATAGTTTATCAGTCGAAAGATTTCAAAAAAAAAAAAAAAAAAAAACCCGCACTCGAACAGTTTATCAGTCAACCTGGGGGATAAAAACACCCCGAAGCCCTTCTGATCACACCGCCCCTTTTAAAACGATGTTCGAGAGGTAGCCCGGCTCTTGACCAAAAAAGAACTTCGATTTGCTCCCTATCACCGCAGAGGTCTTGTCCATTTTGGCCAGATCCACAGCCACTTCTGAACCTGCGATCATGTCGGCAGCGTCCTTGGAGCCGGCAGCCCTCAGTCTTTCGGCCTCAGCATCAGCTTTTGCTTTAATCAGTTCCGCCTGACATAAATTCCAATCACAACATGTTAAATGAACCATTGTGCGGAGGACAGCACGCGATACGTTGAACAGGCTTCACGGTGCGAACACGCTCCAAACTACCAACTTCAAGGTGGGACAGAAACGAGGGCAGCAGATTTTGCAGATGCCATATTTCGGCAAGTGGTTGCGATTCTGCTGTCTGCAGGTTAAATCTACATCCACAAGGGTCAATCGAATCACCTCTGCCTCTCCACCAGCCTTGATCTTGACAGCTTCCGCCTGTGCAACAGCCAAAATTTTGCTGTTTTCCGCATCAGAATCAGTTTCGATTCGCTTGGCCCTCGAATTTCCCCTGGCCGCCGTTTCCGCCTGTAAAGCCTCAGCGGATGCCACCGCGCCAGACGCCAAAGCTGTGGTCAGCTTTTTGTCGACCGGGTCTGCAGATATGACGTTGATCGACAGCACTTGAACACCATACAACACGGTGACTGCGTTGGCGTGCTCCACCGCAGATTTCATTTGCACACGATCGAAAAACACGTTGTCCTTGTCGCTCCTGCCCTCAGAGGTGGCTGGGTAGCCCACGGCTGCTGAAGTCTGCAGGTGAAAACATTTGCCGTTCATATCCGCCAACTGTGGTATGTCTACAGCCCGTCAGACTTCGAAGCAAGCAAACTTTAACAAGGTAACACCTGTGCTGCAGCCGCCACGTGGAACGAATCGCTGTAGTTCAGGCCCCCGATAAAAGATGCAAGAGAGGCGACCGCTTGTTTCAAGACATCCTTCCTCAATTTGGAAATGTCGGCGGACAAGCTGAAAGCGTCGATGTTCATGGTTTCCGCCGCCATCATGGCCGCCGTTTCGACATCTACTATGCGCCAATTGACGGTGGAGGTAACCTGCATAATGATGTTGTCGGCGGAGGTGGCTTGAATCCTTTCGAGATCGTCCGTTTGCAGCTTCAAGGAAATGAATTTCTTGAACTTCCAGTTGCGATGGGTCAGGAAATGCACATGGCCTGCCACCCCAACACAACCACCATTCCATCTTCGTCAAGTACCACGCCAACGTTTTGGTCAGAGTGTCTGTCCTTGGGGCAGACACAGAGCCCCAGCGAGCGGTTTTATTCTGCTTTAAAGCAAAAAAAATCTGGAAATTTGCGGAATTCTGTGTTGAAGAAGCCACACCTCCTTGAAGAAGCACTTGCTTTCCATTGTTTTGAGTGATGGCAGCGTAGCCATCATCCACGGTGAGTAACGTGTAAGGCCCCAATTCGATGGTTGCTGTGCCCAGGTCGATCGACTTTTCGAAAGTCAAAGTATCGCTCGTCCATTCGTGCAACCCTGGGGGAAAAAGATAAGGCTCCCCGCGGTCCCATGCCAACCCCACAAACCCTGCAAAAGAAGCACGTGCAACCATCCAATCATTAGCACGCAACAGGTAAATTTTTTCGAAACGGATAAAGGGAAATCAATAAGATAAAAAGGCTTTTTATGAATGAGGGGCAAATGGAAGAAACAACATTCCAGCAAACAAACGAGTCAGCGAAGCGATTTATTACTTAGTTTTTCTGATGTTTATGATTTAGACGCCATTGAAATATTTTTAGACCTCACATATACAATTTCCCTACACTGCAGTTTACCATTCTCTAACAAAATAAGTGAAACCTTGCTGAAAGCAGCAACTTCCTAGTGATTTTCTGCAACCTCAGATTCGTTTCTCAGACGTTCGATTTCATTGGGAACTCTTGACTCAAGAGTCTTGAGCAGCCCATTTTCTGACACATACCTTGCATCACGGTAATGATGTTACGATCGCCATGGTGTATATGTCCACTGCTGATGTCGATAGGTTTTCCAACAGCTTTCCAGAACAGACCGAACTTGTGCATCCCAGGTCCAGCGAAGACATGGTCATCCTTATAGTCGATCACTTTATGGATGTGACTTGGCGGGACGTCCAAAATCGTGTGCGTTGCTCCGAAAACACAGCACCCAAAAACAGGAGGGAGGCAGCACCCCCAAAGACAGCAGGTCCTGCAGATTTTCCTTCTGTAAGTGTTTGGCGGAATGAGTTCAAGCTCATGGATGCCCTCCTTCATGAATCGCGTCGTGAGGAGCCCCGCTTGACGCAACACTTCATAGGATGGTGATGCGAGTGGTCTGTTTCCAGGGCCCTCCCTGGATTCTGCAGGCAGAGATATCAGCCCTGGAACGGGCTGGTCCAGCAATCCCACCTCCATATCTTGACTTGTTGAAGTCCCTGCCTTCGTTTTCATCGTTGGAGCGTAACCAGCAAACAGGGAGGGCTGGATTTATTCGATTGAATCAGTCGTGCCCCAGGACGTAACGTACACGTATGATGCAGGGTGGGTGGGACTCCATACGAGCGCAGGAACGAAGTCGCATCCATGAATGGATGCGACTTCCCTCCTCCCTCCCTCCGATCACAAAGAACCACACTGGTGTTCCGTCGTCGCCAACGTCGCCGCCGAGTCTGTCGTATGTCGCCAGTCCGACATGCGATCACCTCATTGGATGCATCGTGTGACTCATATCTGTTGTGAGGTTCGGTGGCGGCGCACAAGGAGTGTAGTTGGTAGTACCAACTTGGTACCTGAGTGGCTCCTCAGGCAACATGTAATCATTGATTGATTGATTGGTAGTACCAACTTGGTACCAACAACCATGGTGGGGAGTCTTGTTGAAAATGTATAAACAAGCAAACTAACACATACCAACATATAATAAATATATATGCCCACTGTTGGGGGCTTTGGTTGTGGGGAAAATTTCGCCTTGTTTTGGCTGGTGTTGAGGGTGTTGAGTAACGGGTTAGATTGGTCGATTTAATGTGGCGCTTCGCATGCTTGACAGAAACTGGGGAAGCACATAAAGAAAGAGGTTTATGGTGTTTTGGACAACTCTTCGTGTAAAAGCGATTAGTTCGCAACACTGCAACACCCCAGCAAGGAGCGACACACCACCAGTGATCGAGAAAGCAATGGGGAAAACGCAACAGAGGGGTGGATGATCGGGCTCAAGAATGGTTGCAGATTTTGATGAAAAAGCAAAGAGGGTTTTTCTCGTTGTTCCAAGAAGAGCAGGCCGGATATATATATATATATTAAATGTCTTTTACTACTTATTTTTTCATTTTTTCTCTGTTGGAATCCCGAAAATTACCTTCAAGTTCGTTACACAACTGGACACAGAATGGGAGGATCAAGGGATGCTTGTCGAAGTCTTGGTATTTTTATGCAGGATGTTTGTGTCTACAACATCTATAAAAAATAAAAAAATAAAGTAAAATATAAAGACTGTTGCTGAGTGGCTTGCGCAGGTTGACGGGAAACCGTCCCAACTCATCCCCATCCGTCTCAGGATTCGGTGCAACCAGAAAAAAAAAATCAAAACTTTAAAATTTTCTCAAGTTTCTGTTATTTTCTTTTTTTTTAACAGGACTAGTGCTTTAAAAAAAAATAATAAAATAATAAAAAGATCAAAGGAGCAAAGTTTTTCCTCAAAAATTGAACCTCACCTTCCTCCCGTCAGCATATATATATATATGTTGCCGAAGAAAAACACAGCGATTTCAGCGAAAAAAAGTCTGAACCAGGTGAATAGAGCCCTAAAAACCAATTTCAGGAAAAAAAAAGTCAAAACCAGACGAATCGATCCCTGAAAATTTTTCAACTTATAAGTTTTCCCTCGCTCCACGTCTTAGAAAACTCCACTTGTGGTGTACCAATCTTTTCCACCAGCTTCCATGAATTGAGAAAAGCTTTTGTATTTGGGCTCCCATGCATTGTTCAGCATCTCGATGGTTTTTCTGTTGTCCAGTTTTTTGCCCTTATCCTTCCCCTCTTTTCCGACAAATTTGACCTCGCCAGGACACACCCCGGACGAAATCGCAACATCCATCATGTCCTGTTGGCAAAAAAATAAAAAAATAAAAAACTGTACCTGTGCTTGATAAACAACTTGAGAAAAAGAAACAGAAGGGGTGTGATGTTTTGCGAATAAAATAATAAAAAAACAATCTCAAAAATTTTGAAACAGGGATCCAGAAAATCTCCTTTAACTTCTACAACATTCCTTCTGCCCTTTATTTTTATTTTTTTTATTTTTTTTCAGGAAAAGAAGAATGCACACGACAGAACGAAAATGAATATGGATCTTGAAATGTTCTTTTGCTGAAGAAAAAAATTCACATAGATATTTCCATCCAAAAAAGAAAAAGAAAAACAATTGTCAGAAAGATGTTTTTTTTTTTTTTTTTTTAACAGGGAATATACCTCCATGGTGATTGGATTCGAATCGTGTCCAAGAAATACTTCCCCTCGATGAGCCTCCCCAGCCTTCAAAATCTTCAACACATAAAATAAAAATAAAAATAGTTCACTTTTTTCCTGTTTTTTTTTTTAATATTCTTTATAAATACTAGCTGGATATTAAATCCAATGCATTTTTTTTTCTTCTAGATTTCCAAACCCACAGCATAACCAGACACTCTTCACTTACAGATTGGATCAATGCAAATTCATTCATCAGAAACACAGCGCCATGTATTTTTTTCAGTCAAATATACCGTTCTTAATTTTTTTTTCCATACTGTAACTACACCAAGGCTGGAAGTCCAAAAACATATACATATATAGCCCATCCACCATGCAAAATTATCGTTTTCTTTATGATTTTATTTTATTTTTTTCTCTCTTACAGCATGTGCCAACGAGGCCGCATCCTCATAATGCAACAAACTCAATGCATATCCACCCCATCGATCCACGGTTCCTTTTTTCAAGAAGAAAGAATGAGCACCTCGATTCGCATGATAAAGCCCAGCCAATCTCACGACATTGCCCCCTGCCTGACCCAAAAAATAAAATATAAAAATAAAAATATATCAACGAATTGAATTGGATGCACCAATCGCCGAATCCAGACAGAAATCAGTATGGCATGCACAACTTTGGAATTAAAAAAAAACACCCTTCTTTGTTGTTGTTTTTTTCTTTTGAAAGTGCAACCTCGATCGTATTTACTGTGAGTCTTTTTTTATAAGTGTGAATACCCCAGTAATCAGTGTGAGTCAGACTGATTAATTTATGGAAAACCGAAACACCCTGGCAAGAAAACATTATTTGATGAAAAGTGTGAATTTCATGGAAAAAGTGTGAGTCACACTCTTTTTTTCTGTTTTATTTTTAATTTCTGCCGGAATTTACGGAAATAGTGTTGGCTATACACTAAATATGATCCAGGGTGTAGAAAATGGAAAAAAAAATTCAAAGGAGGTTTTGCTGGACACGTTTTTCTTTCTTTCTTTTTCTTTTTTTTTTCAGATGTCTGATATGCATTTCATTCAAAAACACAAACAAAATTTATCAAGAAATCGCACAATTCAGTTATCGAATATTTTATTCAAAAACATAAATCAAACGAACGGCTCTATTTTTTTCAGTTATTATAAAAAATAAATAATCAAGTAACTTCCAAGGATTAAGACCACTAATCTCTTTTTAGTCATTCAACTCCCCCCCCTCCCTCCTAAAAAACAAAAAAAAAAAAAAAAAAAAAAAAACATGATCAAAACAACGAAGGAAGAAAAAAAACTTACCTCCAAAACGGCAGCTTCTGCTTTCAGCATTCTGTCCATTCTTTCCGACTCTCCTAGGGGGTTCAATTCGGAATGCTCAGAAACCAGCCCTGATTCTGGAGTTTTGTAAACCCCCATGGAAGAGGTGTATAAAAAACACCCACTGCCGTTCCATAGAGCTAAGGCTTTTTTCACGTCTTCCGTCAAATCCTGGCTCCCGGAGGGGGGCGCACAAAACGCGACATAGGAAAAACTTCCGCTAGATTCTTCGTTGGTTCTTGGAGTGATTCCGAGATTCTTCAACCTGTGCAAAGGTGTGGATGGTATTTTGAAAAAAATGTATATATATATATATACATAAATTGGAAAATATGTATAAAATGTTTTTCAAGTGTGTTGAATTAAGGATGAAAAGTCTGACGCTCCCCAACTTCTGGAAATGGTGGGGGGTGTTGAGTTGATTTTTGCTTTTACTGCAACAAAAATATGTACTAAAAATTGTGGATTTTCTAACCCCCCCCCCCCAATTTTTTAAAAAGTAAATGATATTAATTAACTAAATGAAGAATAAGCTAAATAAAGAATAAACTGAATAGATTAAATGTGGCCATAGAGTTTTTTTGTTTTTTTTCCAGAGGGGCTTTGCTACACATTTCTGATTTTTTATGAGAAGAATTTATCCTTATCCGAAACAGTGGTTTTTTTGGAGTGGAAATAAACAGTAAATAGAATTTGCACAATAGATCACCCCATGAACTTTTTTTTCGACAAAAGACAAAGAAAAATAAACAAATACCAACTGATCATGAATATGGAATTGGCAATGTTGAGGATCAACGTTTGAATATTGTGTTTTCGAGATGGGCTTTTGATATACAATAAAAAAATATATATATAATCACAAATACGCACAGAATTGTTTTTGGAAAATGTTGGAAATTTTGCCAGGCTTCAATTCGAAACTGGATCGAATGGATGTACCCACCCAAACGACGTTAAAAGAAGAAAGCAAATTCATAACTTTTTGTGGGAAAGAAGCAATTTCACGAAACTCCAGTATTGCGACAGAAAAGAAACAGAAAAAAAGTCGCGCGCTCCTGTAATAACTGCACTATTTTCCAGTGTTATCTCGAAACCAAAAACGACTTACCGACCGTGATTTGTAACGGTGTTCGACTGGCCGATCACCTCGCCACCATCGTCCAGCCACAGCTTTCCCAAATACGTACCCAACACCCCTGGGCCGACTATCAACAGCGGATCTTGACCCGCCGCCAACACCGCTGGCGTCGACAAAGCCGCGCAAGATCCAGCAGCGCGTCGAGATCCCGAAACGGATCCACCACGCGACGTCATGTAGTTGTCGTTTTGACGTCTTTCGGAATGGGACGCCCCTGAAGGCTCGTGTCCAGCTGCGGGCTGGACGCGGTGTTGGAACGCTTTGGAGAAGATTCGAACGGGATGGCTGAGGTTCAGCGAGTGGGTGCAACGGGTCTCCATAACGAACTGTACAAGGAAACGGAACGACCAAGCGAGAATTACTGGCGGGGGGATTTTGGAGGGGTCTGTTGAGGCGATTGTCGTAGAGTTGGGATCTTACGCCTGTTTTGATGTGGTCAGTGAGCACATCCACCCCAAAATTCGAACCCCAATGCTTCTGTTTGTTTGTTTGTTTACATAATATAATCGATGTTTGTTTGTTTGTTTTCAAAGTTGTTACATCGAGGCGAACCCGCCCAATGTAGCCCGTCCACTATGCAAATGAGTGATATGGGCCCTCCACTCTAATAATAATTGTCCTCCCTACCCCTGTTCATTATGTGTTTGACTGTTTGTTTGTTTAATGTTGGAAGTGATTTGTCTTCTTGGGCAAAAAAAGACATCCTCATGACTCTGTTTGTCTCGGTTTGTTTTTTTGGTTTGTTTTCTGGCCAGTTGGATTTTCAATATGAAGGAAGCATGTTGGAGGTGTGTGTGGGGGATGGGTTGTGTTTGGTCTTTTCTCAAATCCATAGGATTCACCTTTTTGCAGTAAAAAGTAAGACCCCTATTTTAACCAAAGCCCCTTCGAATACCACAACCAAGAGTGTGAACTGTACAAACTGCACAGCAACTGACCAACAATAAATTTGCGCCTCCCACAGATGTTAAGAAACAATACTTCTGGCTTGCCGTCAGATTCTTTGAGGGTCTTTACTTTGAGCGTTGCACAAGGTGGAGCGATTCAAGAGAATCTGCCGGCGAGCCAACGGCAGCCAGTAACTGACTACGGACAACTGAAAAATTGATCAATAGATCGATGTGAAATCGAACCAGGAGAACACCCTGACTGGATCATATTTCAACACTTGCCCTGATTTTAAAAAAATTCTTACAGATAACTCTTTCACAGCCCCCCCCAAAAAAACCAAGAAACCAAACTTTCTAAACTTTCTCACCACAGGCAAAAATTCACAATCAGATAAGCCTGTTTAGTTTTGTTTTCTCTGTTTTTTCCCCCCCACCCCCTCAATTTTGAAAAACGTTCGTGACCTCACTTCTTTTTCCTTTAATTCTTTAAACAAACAAACAAAAATGGAATTCAGATAAATAGACAGACTGAAGATTCCCACAGAACAAAAAAAAATCCCCCCCCTCCCCCAGGCTCGAACCAAGCAATTGGAACACAGTGCAGTAATGCCTTCTAACTCTAACTTGGGTTTTCTCTTTCCTTCCCCCCCCCCCAAAAAAAAAAAAAGAAAAAAAAGAAACAGAAAAGAAAAGAAAAGAAGAAAAAAAAGAGAACCAAAAAAAAAAAAAGAGGGAAAATTCATGGAGGGTCTGCCAAAAATCCCTCCAGACTGACCAGTTCTCTTTCTTCTTTTTTTTCCAGGGGTGTTTTTTTTTTCCTTTTACCGTTGGGAATTGTTCCATAAATTCATTCTCTTGCTGCTTTTTGTCCAAAGAATTCCAAAAGAAAAAAAAAAAGAAGAGAAAAGCCCCCTTGAGAAACCATTCCTTGTGAAACCGACACGAACCCCCCCCCCCCCGAATTCACCTAACTGATTTTTTGTTTTTTCAAACAACAATTTTTTCTTCTTCTTTCCGCTCAATCTCTCTCTCAGAACAAGGTAAGTGACTGGGGAATTTTTTTTTCCTTTCGTTTTCTGAAAGTTACAAAATTAAGATCACCAATTTAACTTTTTACACAGCAAATAGTTACCCCGAGCATATTTCAAAACCCAGCACTGCAAGCGGAATCAACACAGCCTCAGAAGTTTCACCGCCAGCAACCCACCCCTCGTAGAAAATTTTCATTGAAAATTGCAAAACAAGAAGGAAAAAAAAAACCTCGCTGTTTTTCCGGCTATTTCCTTGACACAATTGACCTTGGGGTTCTTTTTTTTTCGTTTTATCATTCCTTCTTTTTTTTTTCTCTCTCTCTCTCTCTCTCTTTCTCTTTTTTTTTTCAGTATTTTTTTTTTGAAAGTCAAATCCAATAAAGGGGGAAGAGGTCCCAACATATTCAAAAACAAAACACCACCACCACCACCAATTGGAAAAGATCAACAGGGAAAAAAACAAAGCACAGAATCGATCCAAGACACGGCACCTTCCATAAAACCTCAAGAAAACTTTTTTCCTGTCTTCCCTCCCCCCCCAAAAAAAAAGACAAGTGAAATTTTGACTTTTTTTTTTTGCCCGGTGATCGAATCCTCTTCTCGTCAGAACACATGCCGTTGGTAGCTTCCCAAAACACGATAAAACCCGGTGTATTCTTCGAACAGCTCGAACGCTTTCTGAAAGGGGTCATCGGCAATGCTGCCGGCGAAATCCGCAATGAAAAGATAATTGAAGCTCCGGCCGGTTTTCTTGTCGATCAGCGGGTCATCCACCATCGCCTGGGGTTCTATTTTTTCCAAATTGATGTCCAGAGCCAGTAATTTTGCTAGAAGCATCTGAAGGCCGCCGGCTCCGTCTCGACAGGCGAACATGATGGTGGTTTTACACTCTTCCGCCGCCAAATCTTTCGGGGGGTCGATCGGGGAGGTGGAGAGTCCGACGAAACGAGTGTAGTTCAGGTCGTTGTTCTGTTTTTTTCATGGGGTGGAGGAAAAAAAGAAGAAGGAAAAATGAATTGATTAGTCATTGCACACACATATAGACACGAATACTTTTGATTTAAAATTATTGGGAAATCCCCCTCTGCCCCCCCACCCAAAAAAAATAAAAAAATAATAATAAATAAACGAATGTATATTACAAATTGCATATGTTCATTTTCAAGTTACAGAAAATCAGAGGTTCGAAAATTGATATCCCTACACTCATATTAGTTATTTTTATTTTTATTCCCCCCCCCCCCTACCCCTTCATTTTCTTTTCTTTTTTCTTCTCCTTTTTTTTTTTGGACGACGACCATTTGGGATTTCACTACATTACATGGATACGAGGATTTCAGTACCTCTGCTGTCAAATAATGGATGCAAGCCAGTGCGTATATATATATATATATATATATATACAGTAGACACCGCTTTGTCCGCCCCCGGATAATCAAACCCACCGCCTTTTAAGCCGAAATCGCCAGGAACGGAATTTTTAGGGGGGGGAACCCATCGTTTTATCAGCCCGACCATCGGATAATCAGCCAAACCAATCGCGAATTTCATTCGCGAATGGTCGAAGGGAGAACGCGCGATGCAAAGGGAATGCGAAACGGTCGCACAGAATGAATACAATGCAAAGAAATACAAAATCGTCGAATGTTTGCTTCTGTTTCCGGACGTCATATTTGTTCCGATGGTAGTCGGCCTGGAACGCCGAGGCTATGACAAGATGGAGGAGTACGAGAATGCCCAAGACGGGGCCATGGAGTTACTTCGACAGCGGTTGAACCGCCAGGCCACTATTAACGAGTGTTTTAGAGTTCGAATCGAATGCGTGCGCGACCGGGAAGGGGAAATGTCGGACACCGTATTGTAAAACAATCGTTTACTATGCCCGAAAAAGCGTGGCCCGAATGTGTTGGATAAAGCGGTGTCTACTGTATATGTATACAGCGAAACAGCTATGCATGGCCAAAGCTGGATTGCACCACATTTGAACAGCATCCCAACTGCATCATTTCGGTTATCTCCCCCCCCCCAAAAAAAAATAAAAAAAATAATAATAATAAATTCTCCAGCCTAGAAAAAAAAATCATTTTATTATTTTTACAGTTCAAACCTTGAAGGAGGCTTCACCTGGATTCCCTTTTCGAGAATTTGCAGCCCGTAAATGTCTGCAGCCCTGGTGCTGGCGATGGCTGCCACATCCCCCCATTTGTTCTGAGAAACATCGTAAGCCGCTCCGGCCGTGTCCTCATGTTGCTCCATTTGAAAACCCATCCGTTCGCAAAATTGAGTGCATTGAGCCAATGCCTGTTTGCCCAATAACCACACCCAGTGTTAGTAAATGAAAAAACAAAACAAAAAAAGCAAAAAATGGAAATATTTTTCTGGTCCATATACGTATGAATGATGATCTATCAGGTGAGCTTTTTTGGAAAAAAAAATCTTTGTTTTGAGGTTGGGGGATTTGAGGGGTGGGGGGTTAGCCCCAAACGAAATGAAAAAGAAAAAAAGGTGAAAAAGATGGATCTCCGGTATTTACTTTATTTTATTCTGTGCCTGCACGAAAATTAGAAAACAGAGAGAGAGGGGGGTCGTGTCATGAAAATTAGGTGTAAAAAATCCTCTTTGCTAAAACGTTTTCTTTAGTTTGCAAAAAAAAAAACCCAGCAGATTGCGGACCTTGAGTTTCCCCCCAACAAAAAAAAGAAAAAATCAAATACTAATTAAATTAAAGAGCGCAAAAAAAAAGTTCCAAAAAAAAAAATGAAAATAAAATTGATTGAAAAGATGGAAAGAAATTCGCACCTGCCAATGACTGGTAACTTTTCGAATGTCGGAAATTTTTGACCCTGGCGGACCCAGCAGGCAATGCTCCACTCCGAGAGAATATTCCCCCACAATGTGCAGCCCATATTTCGGCAGTAGCAAATATACATCGTGCACAGTCCCCCCTGTTGAGTTCTCCATGGGCAATAGAGCCTGGTTGACCTCATTTTCTGCCAAAGCCTGAAAAGCAGGGAAAAAATTAAAAGGAGAAGAAAAAAGAAAAAAAACACTAAAAGTTCAAGGAAAAATTCACAAAGGCTTACCATTTGAGATCGAACCTTGAAAAAAGGTTGAAATATCTGGGAGGGAGGGAGGAAGAAGGATTTTACGAAAGTGGGGTAAAAAATAAATAAATATGTTTTCGATTGTTTTGGGTGTTGGTTGGTTTTGGTGTGCATTGGAATCACTTTAAAATAGACGATTATTTTCATGCAATGATCCCATCAGCTGTTAATTTTTTTATTTTCTTCAAATATATCATAAATTGAGGCTGAAAACCCCCCACATAGCTCGTCCACCACATGCAAATGAGTAGTCATATGGACCTATTAATACCTCCTTTTAGGATTTGTAATATTTTCTTTCTTTTCACGAAGTCGGTTTAATTACCCCCTTTTCTAGGTGGTTGATTTTTTATTTTTTTTTTTTGAAAGATGGCCAAAAAATCCGGTCTGCAAAACGAGCAGATAATCTGAACATGGAAAAAACTTCAACACCGAGGGAAAAAAATAAACCAAAAAAAAAGCTTCAGCTGTGACCTACCCAGCCCCCCCCCCAAAAAAAATAAAAATAAAAAACAAATACCTCCAAAGAAATAAAAATGCCTCCACCAAAGGTTGAAAACCAAAAAAAAAAAAAACAGCTGATAACAAAACCACCCTGCAAAAAATGGAACAGTTAACCCGAATAGATCCGGTGTTTTTTTTTTGTTTCGGGGGGAGCTTTTCGCATTGCGCACCTTGAAAGCATCGTCGAACGTTTTGCAGGGACAAGCGTCGCAACCAGGGAATGCTTTCTGGCACGCGATTTCTGAGTACGCCCCCGATTTCCCCTGAAACCCAACTTTCACGCCTTGATAAGAAGTCACGTCGCTGACAGTGGCCAAGGCCGTGGCAACTGTCCTGGACGGACGCATCGATTGCCCCACTCCTCGGAATCGCGCAAACTTGAAACGCCGAGGGAGGATTATCGCCGACCCCTGGCTCGATATCGGCTGCTGAGCGCCCTTCATAGAAACCGCGACGGAAAAAAAAGGGGGGGAAAAAAGGGAGAAAAAAGACACGACCACGGATACGACGCGTTCCTGGCGTCACGTTGAGCGACCCCCCTGTTTGTCAAACCGAGCGTTTCACGCCAGGTGCGTTTTCGGTGGGGTGTAAAAGGGTTTAATAAAACAAAAAGCTGAGGTTTCTCGTTGCTGTTGTTTGGCGGAGAAGGGAAAATCTGACAGCTGTTTATCAGGAATTCTGCAGTGTCCCGCGAGTGTTCTGCTCGTGTGTGTGTGTGTGGCTCGATCGGAGCATGAGCTGGAGAAACAAAACGAGCAAAGAAAAGGAGTGACATGGTGAATGTAAGGAATCATATTTCCCATTTAGGAAGGCCTAATCAATGATCAGTGTATTTTTTTTTTGGCCCCTGTTACTTCGGCCTGTGGAGTTCTTTGAGTTAAATGGGCTGTGGGGAGTTCCTTTGAGTTAAATGGGCTGTTGGTCCATTTCTGTTTGGGGTTAGTCAGCACTTGTACAGGGAAGAAGGAAGTTCCCTGTAAGAAGCAAGTGAATTAAGGGCAGTACTGTTTCAGGCACTACTTGTCTTAGGGTTTAAAGAGGACAAGGGAAACAGTAAGACTTGTAATATGATTTCTTCGAAGTGATTCTCGAATGGTTTTCACACGGCCATACAACAAACAGCATATCGGAGCTTACAGAAAGACCTAGATACAACCAAGAAGAAGACTATATCCTTGCTGCCAAGATCCGATCTGTACTATAAATAATCTCATTCAATTGGGTCTGACACAACACCCCAAAATTGTGGCTTCCCCAGCAGGTTTTTGGGTCCCAAAAAAGGGCCAAAACGTTTTTTCTCAAGATAATTTTTGGGGCCACAAAAGGGCCACATGCACCCGGAGTTTGATTGGACTGGGGCCACATTCAATGAAATAAACGACGATTCCACGGAACTCAGAGACAAATCAGTTTTTGCGACCCATGGAATTTGTATCATTGAAGTCGGCACCACATTCTCCTTCCTTTGTACAAAAATTGGGGCCATAACAAGGTGAAATAGCCAAATTTAGGGCCACTTTTGGGGTGGCAAAATAATAATAAAAAAAACACACTGGTGGTGATTATTTCTCATTAAAAAAAGGGAATGCCTTATGTCTACACACAGATGAAAAAAAGCAACACATTTCTTTAAAAGAGTTCACTTGGATTTGATCCCAGGTCAGACATGCGAGGGATCTAGCCAACGACCCGCAAGAAGAGCACGAAGATTAATTGCACCCCCCCCCCCCAGCAGCAACCAATACAAACAAAATCGCCCGCAGCAAAGTTATTTTTGACTTATTTGTTCCATCCTTTTGAACAAACTGATTTTTTTTACGACGTCCCGGAAAAAAAAAAAAAAAAATCGGAATATGCTTCGAAACGTCACGACCAAAATACACCCCCCTGCAACAAAAAAAAGACCCCATTTCTTCGGGGGCATTGGAAGAAGCTTCCTTTCAGCTTCTTTCAAGAAAACATATTGGTTTGCCCGTGTCGATCCCCCCCCCCCCCTGAATCCTCACCAGGGGTGTTTCAAAATTTCTTTGGAAATTTTTTCCCCCAGCCCCCACTTGTGGTATTTTTTCCACTTATCAGTATCGCGAACCAAGACACGCAAAAGCCCAGCACAAAAAAAAAAATCGGAATTGAAAAAGGTGGGGTCGCTTTTTTTGATCAAGCATTTTGCAGCCATCAGATTCCAAGTTTTTTTTCCTTTGATCAGCGAGACTTCCTTCCCCATGCACAAAATTTTTCTTTTCCTCACTCTTTTTTTTCCTCACACTTTTTTTTTTTTTTTTGACAACCTCTTGGTTGAATGTGCTGTTTTAAGCAACCGGTTGAAAAAAAAAAGTCCAAAACAAGGGGGAAAAAAAAAAAAACGGACTAAGGGAAATCCTCCAGAAATTTTTTGTGCATTTTATGACTACCCATCACTCGCAAAAAGGGGGCAACCCCCTTGAGACTTTCCAGGGCATTTTGAACTCGCTGCTCTTTGACGGAGCCCTCCAGGTTTACATAAAACAAGAAACTCAGGCCTTCCATCCACTCCGTGAGTTCGCCTGGATACAGCTTTCTGGAATCCAGCCAGATCAAGTTGATCTCGTTTTCTGAGAAAAATTCCAGGGCTTTGGCCAGCGCCCCCGGCTTGTCATCCTCCGGCAAAGCAAAAAATATCGAAGTCTTGCACCTGATCAACCCCCCCCCAAAAAAAAAAAAATTTGAGAAAATAAAGATGTAAAGATATAAAATTAAATTGAAAAAAGCAGAAAAGTAGTTCAAAAATAGTAGGTCTGCAAGATTAATTATTTGCACAGCAGATGGGCTTGCTGTCTCGATGGGGTTTTACATACACAGTTTGAGAAAGCTGCAGTTTTTTATAACTGCATGGATAAAATCCACGATAAAAAAATTCTCTCTGAACCATTTTTTTCATTATTCAACCAAGAAAAAATAATTTGAATATAAACCAACGTGACCGCAAAAAAAGAAAAAAATATTATTTAAAAAAGCCATACTTGGAAGGTTCGATATCTTCTGGCACGATTTGCTCTCTTGCAAGCGCAACGAATCGTGTTGGATTATTTTCTTTGTCTTGTATGGTATCATCCAGCACCTTTTCTCAAAAAAAAACACACATTATAACACAGCTTTTTACACTGCAGAATAATTATTTCCCACCCCCTCCCCCCCCCCCCAAAAAAAAAAAAAAAAAAAAAAAAATGACAGCAACTACCGGGAGAAAATAAAAAGGGCCCAGCAGAGCAGAATAGCAGCAAGAAAAGACAGAAAAAATATTTTCTTCAGGATTTTTTAAAAAAAGTAAAGTTAATTTTGGTCTAACCTTGAGGTTGTACAAGTAGGCACAACGGCGCGAAGAGATGACTGCCGTGTGTTCCGGACGGAGCAATGCCAGCTGCCTTGCAGCTTCCGCCGTATCCGGCAGTTCCATCAATTGCTGGTACTGATTTTCTTTCGAGCGAATGTATTTCTCGCATTGGAGCAATGCCTAATGACATTTAAAAAAATAAAAATCAAACATGGGTTCATATCATATTCTTCCTTCGCAGACTTTTAAGTGATATGGGCCATATCTCACTATTGTTTGTTCATTTTTTCATTTATTTTTTTTTCAACATTTTTTCATTTTTATTTTTTCATTTATTTGTAAACAATGATTTTTTTTTCATTCTTAACATTTTTTCTTTTTTTTTTTTTTTTGGGGGGGGGGGGGGGCCCCCATCTGCGAGTGTTATAATCATTGATCTATTTTTTCCAATAATTTATTAGGTTCTCTCACCTGTGGATGACTGACAATTCTTTTTATATCGGAGGGGTTGCTTTCTTGCAGTCCTAGCAGCATGTGCGAAACGTTCAAAAAGAGCTCATCGACGATGTGGAGGTCGTGTCTGACCATCACATCGTAAAGAATTCGAATTCTTTTCGTGTAAAAACTCTCGACGGGGACGACCGCTCTGTCCACATCACCAGCTATCAAATCCTGAAACATCACGAAAGCAAAGTGAGAAAAAAAAACAGGGAAAAAAGAAGCAGAAAAAAAACAGGGAAAAAAAAGCAGAAACCAGTTATATATATATATATATATATATCCCTGAAGGAAATAAAAACTGAGCGCCTAAAACAGGAGCTACTTTAGCTGAGTTTTTTTTTCAAAGGAAATTTACCATTAATGACGAAACGAGGGCATTTTTTTGGATTTGTTTTTTCGAAAATCCTAAATCCTGAAAAGATGTTAGAGCAGCACTTGTGGGTTGAAATCATCTGGTAGCCTTTCACAGATATGTTTTGTTTTGTTTGCTTTTCCCAAAACCTTGCATTTGTCAATGTTTCAAAAAAACATAGAAAATAATCCCACACACGCACATACACCCTGAAGATGTGGAAAAACCATATTAGCTTATGAAGGAAAGCACAACAACAAAAGAATCCTTCCGGATCTCAGTAAGATGTCGAATCAGAGTTACAGGCCATCTTTCTCTAACTTTCCTTTTTATTCACAAACTCATTAACCAATATCTCATTTTATTTTATTTTCAATTGTTATTATTTTTATCTTTTTTTTTTTTGGGGGGGGGGGGGGGGGAAGGGAGGGGGACTTGCATGTGTGCTGATTTCGTATTTGATCGGAAAAAAATTGCACCCTCACCGCAACTGTGGAACCCCAAGAAGCACTGCTGATGTATTCACAGCCAGGGCATAATTCCATGGCAGCCAGCTCAGAATATGCCCCTGGACTGCCACAATAAGCAACCTGGCAAAAAAGACACCCCACACACCATTCTCAAATAAATAGTTTTTTCAACACAAAAAAAACTCTCATCCACCATCAGGGACGATAAGATATGTAAGATGCATTCGAAAAGAAAAAAGAAACCTGGGTTTAATTCTTAGATTTTGATACTTAATTTACATGAAGCATTTTTTTTTTCCATTTCTGGGAAAGTTACAGGAGGTTGGATTCTGAAACCTTGCTTGCCCTGTCTGCTAAAAAGTACATGTTTCTCAGTTCCACAATTTTCTCAATAAAGATAATGTATAGGAAGAATGGCCGCTGTGACACGTATCGTTCTTTTTCACATTAAAAGAATAAAACGCATATTTTCTGCATGGCGTAGCCCAAAAAAATAGCGCATTTCGAAGCCAAGATCCCAGCAGACCTGTTGCTTTAGCCCTTCACCTTTCGCCGACGGTTTTCCAGAGCCCGGTCGACGTCCAGCCGCTCGTTGGACAGGTATATGCCGTTGATCGACCTGTCTGTCATCCCTGGAAACAGCTTGGCGGGGTCCGAGTACAGCTCCTCGTTCGTAATCACCATTTTTGCCGGAGTCCTCCAAGAGTTGCGGTTGACGGTTTTCGAGGGGTGGGTCGAAACCCGCCTCGACCTCGTCGAGATGCAAGCGGGGTGCAGGAAGGATCTGTGGGTATTGGCTGTGGACCGCATTGGATACTTTCGCAGACGTCGAGCTCGGCTTCTTTTGAATACAGAAACTGACAGAAAAAGACGGAGCGCAACGAGGGTGTGAACAGGGTGGCCTGTGAAGCAAGGGTAAGAACTCATGGTCTGACATGGGATATAATGTGGTGCCATGGAAATCAAATGGGATCATAACGCTCGTAGCGCGTAACGCATAACGGATAACGCGTCACGCGTCACGCATACAAATTGAATTGGACAGTTACGAGGTTTGCGAGATTCCAACAACACACAGCGCTGTGGAACACGAGCGGCTGTCTATCGGAGTAAATCGTTGGGATCGTTTCAGACAATGCAGAGGCTGGGACGAAAAACACACGAGCAAATAGGCGGCCGCTTGGGAAAAACGAACCACCTTTTTTGAAATTTACCTTTCTAATTGACTAACAGTTACCACAACCATCCCTCAAAAAACCCCACAACACAGCTACTACCAATCACTACAGTTCCAAATTTTTGTTTTGCCCAACCCATCTCTTGAACCCCCCTCTGGGGCAACTGGGAAAAATGGCACAACCTAAAGTGGTTTTGCCAGGTCTCCAATTGCTTCTTTGTTTGCTCGGAGGACCGCTCCAGGCGATGGATATGGCCTTTGTTGAAACAAGGGGCCTCCAGCTGTGGTATCAGCTGCCCTAGGTTGGGTGCCTTCCAATCCAGTGCTCCATGTCCCTCTCGGTGCATCCGAATATGCCGACTGAATTCAAAACAAGGCCACCACTTTTAGTTGTATATATATATACATATATTTAAAATAAATAAATTTACATGTTTAAGAGATGTGCAGCTGTGAGGATTAGATTCTGTACGGTACTTTCGAATGCTGTCGATGAGCTGTGGTCAGCGATTTTTTCCACTCCCCCCAGAAAAAGTGAAAATGCAAAATGTATGTGGTGAACGATTCAGGGGTTCTGAAAATAAATAATGCATATATTTATATATTGGGAAAAAAAAGCAAGATGAAAAACCACCATGCAGAATGAAACAAATATTTCTCAAAACTTCCAACTCATGATACCGCCAAAACACAAAACCACATGCACTATGGCACATGTCCTTTCCCTTCCAGAGAAAAAAGCAAACGTATTAATTTAAAAAAATAAGATAAAACAAACAACAAAAAAGAGCCGACAGTAATGATCCTTACCGGATCCATCGGATCAATCGAATCTTCTTTGTTCCGTCCGCGATTTCTTTTCGCTTGAATTTCTGGGAGGCCGACTCTGGGTGGCCTAATAACAGGCCTATTAACAGGAACAGGATATTCTCCTAGCACAGGAGCGATAATGGGGAACCTCTTAGGCAAAATGTCGCTGTAATATCCCAACCCTTGATCGCCAGCTTTAAAAACGAAACCCTGTCTTGGACCCTGCACTCGCCACCAGAAATAAGGCAAATCGTTTATTTTACCTTATTTTCTTCTTGTTGAATAAGAATGCTGTCCCATTATCATTCAGGTTTTGAGTAAGTAGTGTTTTCAGTGTTGGGTGTGGGGGCAGGCTGGAATTACTAATAAACGGACAGAAAAAAAAACACACACAAAAAAAATGAGAGAGAAAACCACCACCGAAATCCCCTGAAGGAAACCCAGACAGGGAGGGAAGAAATAGGCAGACGCCCCCCCCCCCCCCCCCCCCCCCCCCCCCATCATTCTTGCTTCATGATTGTGCAAAGTCAAGCTTTTATTCTCACTCTTTTTCCCCCAGCCCTGGTCAATTCAAACCTGCTGACTGATACGCATCTTTCCCACTCTTTTTCTACAAAAATAGAATTTGAAATATAATATTTATACCTGGAATGCTTGAGAAGGGATGAACTGTTTCGGTGCTTCCAGTGCAGGTGGTATTGGTGTTGGAAAATGCCATTGAGATCTCAGAGATTCTGGATGGTAATAATAGGGCTTTCCACTTTTCGGATCCTTGCCTGGCAATTCAAAAAACATAAACATTTCTCAGCTTTGGGAAGAAGGGAAAAAAAAACACAGGCTTTTTTTTGTCATTGGGTGCGCACCCAACACTGCAAAACCACCACTGTTTCTTTTTTTTTTTTCAGGAAGAAAAAATGACATGTACTTCAGCCAAAAAGAAAAAACTACGAAAAGACAATCAGAGAGGTGCATCGTTCACTGACATGAGTAGGACCCCTTCCCACCCCCACCCCCCCCCAAAAAAAATAAAAAATAAAAAATAAAAAAAATTTGTTACAAATATTCGGTTATATTACTATTTTTGATTGTTTATTCAAATTAGGTTAAAACACATATTATTTTTCCAAAAATGTCTGACCTGAATACCAGCCCTGGGGAAGTTTAGGTTTGGGTTTTTTCCACCTCCGTTCCCCTGTGTCAGGATTGTAGTAGTAGAGTTTGTTGTATTTTGGGTCCATGGCTTTGAACCAGCCTGGGGGCAAGACTTCCCCATCCATCATTGCCACAGGCTTTTTCAAAACCTCCCTTGAATCGTCAGTCTTCTGTTCGGCCAGGTCAGTGTTGGCATCTGGATTTCGGGAGAAAAAAAAAAATTGAACGAAATGAACTTTTCGTTGCAAAAATGTGGAAGAGTGAACAGCGTCTCGGACTCGATCTTTTTTTCTATTCTGTTTTTTCTTTTCTTTTTCATTTCTGTTTTTTTTCTAGGGAGCCGAGGGGGCCTTAAAATAAATATATAAAATAAATATATATATATATATGTATATAATAGTAATAGTAATAAAAATGATAAAATGATTTTTGGCCTTACTCATTTGCTTAGTGGATGGGCTACAGGGGCTTTCAGGTTCGATGTAATGAAAAAAATAAAAAATAAAAACAATAATAATCCATCCAAAAACTGTTTCCCTCGCTTTTTTCTTTCTTCAAATACTTCCCCCCCCCAAAAAAAAAAGAAAAAAACAAAAACAAAAACAAGGCCATTCACAGAGGAAAAAAAAAAAGGATTAACGATTTTCTTATGCATAGCTCACTGACCGTGCTGTACAAGTTTGGCAGAAAGTGGGCCTTCATTGGAGGATTTCAAAATCCCCCTGGCCATCAACCGGGCTTTCAGAAATTGAGGAATCTCCGCCTGGAAACACCAATTCGTACTAAAATCAGCAGATGCACAATCCACATAAAACCCCAATACATCATTCACACACACGTAACTCCATCATCCCATACAATTCCCCCCCCCCAAAAAAAAAAAAAAAAAAGAAAAGCATCTGCTCCGATTTTATCAGTCATTGCACACCACCAATTCACTGACCTTGGCGTCCGAAGTGGTGGAGTTGGCAGGGGGGTCCTTCTCTTCTACTGGCAACTCCATGACAGACTCCTCCCCTTCCGCTTTGACCTCCATCTCACCATCGTGGCCCTCCCTCGGTCCATCCTCCTCCTCCCGATCTTCTGCCGGCGGGTTTTGGTCCACGTTCAAAATCGGCTTCGAAAAGTACGAGGCCCGGGGAATCTTCTGCCGCTTTTGGGCATGCATGCTGGATGCATCCGGTTGCATGCCATCCCCGAAACCTGACATGCATACATGCATTTAAAATAACAAAGGTTTTCTTTTTGCATTACAGGTAGGCTTCCGGGACGCCAAACTTTTGCATTTCAGAAAAAAGCCTGGCAGCAGAATCGTTTTCGCTGAGGCCGAAAGGGGGGTTGCTCGTTTTTACCTGGGTTTACCTCTGCATCTTCCGCCGGCGAAATCTGCATTGCTGGAGGCCCCGGAGGTTGTTTTTTCGGAGCAACCAGAGTAACCGATCGAGCTTTCGGCGGAGCGATGAAGGAAAACTCCTCCCTGACAGCCACTTGATCAGCAAACCTCGACCCGGTCCCCTCCCCTGAGATGATGCCCCTAGCTTCGTTGATTTCCGTCGGCAAAGGTTGGGGGGAAGAGCGAGGGGGGGGAGGCCCCATGGGGAATCTCGGGGGAGGCCCGGGGGGGGTCAATCGAGGTTGGGAAGGGGGGTGCATTGGTGGGGGCTTTGGGTCAGTTCGGGAGGCGATGGATTGTAAGACTGCCGAGGGGGGGGTGTAATTTATCCAATCGCCTTGACCTCGCTCGTGATCTTGCAACGGTCGGGTGGGGGGACCTGATTTCATCATTTCCAGAATTTTGCCCTGAATTGAAAAGGCAGAAAATTGACCGCGTGGGGGAAAATGATAAGATATTGAAAATCTGGGCATGCATTTGTGGAAATCCACGTTTTGTTTTGTTCTGTTTCCTTCAAAACTGGGTATTTTGCTGCCCCCATTTTCTCTTTTTTTATCCTTGATTTTCAGAAATGGTCAAGATTAGCAACCTGATAAATAATTAAATAAATAAAACAAATAAATAAATAAACAAATATAAATAAATTTAGGTTGCTGGATTGATACCTTGAGCTCTGCCTGTTGAGGTCGAGTGTCGAGAATTGATGGCCGGTCCTCGAAGCCCCGTTTGTGGCCTCTACAAAATTTAGAGAAAAAAATAAAATAAATTCCTATATTGAAAAGCAGAGCTAATTTTGAGAAACATGAAAATGTATTCACAGAATGGTTGAATGGAAAACCATCGGCACCCAAGAAAGGTAAAATAGCTGAAACATTTTTTCCAAAATTTCCTGAAATACCAAATGGATCTGAAACCCAGATCAGTTCGATCTGGATCGAGAAGCATTCCTCTCTTCCAAAAATGACTTTTTCTTTTTTTTCTTTTTAATGAGAGTTGAAAATATTGTGTCATATTTTACAGATTAGGAAAGAAAAAAAAACAGTTGTGTTTAATTTGATCTTTATTTTATTTATTTTATTTACTCCGATTGCGAGTGGCTAGTGGGGGAAAAAAAAAGAAAAAAGAAAAAGAAAAATGAGGAGGGGTTGGGCAAATAACCTTTGTCGCGCTATGGTGGCGTTCATTTCCAGCTCTTGCTCCTGCATGACTGCCGCCTCGGCCTCTCTTTCCAAGCGCTCGTCCCTCGGGGGGATGATTGCACTTCCTCCAACATCCCCTGGGGCCCCGCCACCGCCACCGCCTTGCGTCATCCACGCCGGAAGCGTCATCTCTCGACCCCTTCCACGCCCAGCCATTTTCGCTTTTTTTTTCCCACCAGCTCTTCCTTATTATCTAGCTCAATACTTTCGCGCGCTCGATCGCCGCTTTCCTTCGTCTAGCCTCTCCTGACTGCCACCAAGCAGTCTGCTTTCTCGTTTCTTGTTCCACCTCGAATTTGAAATCGGATGACAGAAGCTGGAGCTCTCCTGGCGTGCCAGTTTTGACAACCAAACGGACAGGAAATAAATTACATCGTGGAGTGGCGTTTTTTTTTTAATAGAACAGATCAGGAGGTTTGGAGGGGTTTTCTTTTCTTCCCTTTTTTTTGGGGGGGGTGGGGGGTGGGGAAAGGGGGGGAAGATTCGATTTTCCCCAGTGCAGAGATGCCGGCTCTTCTTCTCAAGGAAAAGATGGCCACAGAGCCATCGACGATGGCTCGATGGCTCTGATGAATGCACCTGTTCCTATTTGCTTTCTTAGAGGTGGGGCATTTCCCTCCAGGCAGATTCTCAGCATCGATTGTGTGTTAACCTTTCCACACCACCTCTGATTTGCATTCCGAGTTTCTCTTTTCTTTTCGTATTATTCTTTTTCCTTGTCGGGGCAGCCGCTCCTCATTTCACCATCACCTCTCTCTCTCTCTCCACCATTTCCACTACAGGTTTACAGTCAAACCAACCCCCCCCCCCTCCCCAGCCGCCACCCCACCAAACATCCAAACATCCAAAAACACAACCCCCCACACACACACACAAACAGAAACCCCAAATCCGCTACTAACCACCTCCTTTTACATCAGATCCAACCCAACCCCCGACCCACCCAAAGGAACAGCTCACCCACTCACCCTCCAAAAGGCCACCACAGTTCAATTTCACCCCACACACTGAGAATCCATGCGTCGGCAGAAAAAAACGACACAGCTTTTACCCCCACCCCACCCTGTTGCTTTCTTTTTCGGTAGTTGCAAAGCAAACATATTCCTCAGGAGTAGAAATTTCGGAAGGATTGGGCCCTTGCTGATGCTTTTTTTGATTTCTAGTTTTTTGGGGGTTTTCTTATCGCCTGGTTCCAGTCCTGGCAGCTCCACCCTTGGGGGCACCACCCTTGTATTTGCTGGCACCACCTCCCTTTCCGGCAGCCCCACCCACAGTCTTCTTTCCCTCCTGCTTCTTTTTCATGCGCTCCTTGACCTCACTGTGTGGGGGGCCCCACCACAAAAAAAACAAAAAACAACAATTTTTATATCAGAACTGGATACAAAAATAGCATGACTTGCAAGCAGCACTCTCACAAATGCTTTGCTAATTGAAAAAGAAAGCTATTTTTTTTCACTAAGGGAGCAAGAATTCCGTCTGACTGTCGACATGATGCGGGTGGATACCAACACTCGTTCTATACTTTCATATTTGGTTTAATTTTTATCCTGTTTTTGGTCTTCCCCCCCCCTCCCCTTCTGGAAAAATAAAATTGAAAATCCATGCAGACCTACAGATTTATCTGCTGGGCAGTGATCGACACTTCTCCCCCCCAAAAAAAAGAACTTAAAGATAAAATATTGACATGGAACATCATTTTCCTCGTTTAATATCAATCCCCTTAATTCTAACTTATACCATGCCTTTCTCCACCCCATTAAAAAAAGTTTTATTCCAACGCCAACCCCTATCTCTATTCATCAACTTGGAGCATAAAGAGACGAACAAATTTCCCCAAATAATTTTTTTTTCCTATTGCTGGTTTTGTGTGCGTAGATTCTCTGATGAAAATGCACATTTTTTTTCGACTGGGTTGGCCTGGCTGCGTTGAGAAGAGACCTTCCAAAAATCCCCCCAAAAAATATCTATCCATCCAAAAGCTTGAAGATTTCATTTTCAAGGGGGCAAAAAAATTGTTGCTGTTGGTGGAAAAATCAACCCAGTCTACTTTAATGACCTACCGGACAGCAGCTTCTCTGGATGCCTTTCGGACCTCTGGCTTCTCATTTCTCTTCTTGTTGATCAGCTATTTCACCGGAAGAGGAAAAATGCACACAAAAAACCGGCCGTTCAGTCCCACTACTTGTTCAAATGACCTTCAAATTAAGGTGTCAAAAAGGGGGGGGGGGGTGCCCCCCCCCCACCCTTTTAACTTTTTTCGAAGAAAAAGTTTTTCCAGCAACAGGTATTACATGAGTTGCAGGCAAAACTCATCATCATCATCAAATTTTCCCTTAATTTTTCGAGGACTTTACCCTAATCTAACATATATTTGTACGCAAATTAAAAGGAGATAAAGTGGAAGCTGAGTGGACTTCTCAGATTACCCAATGACTTATCATCGCATAGCCATCTATTATATCCCATTTAAGAAATTTGAGAAGGAAAAAACACAGTTCCCTTTTTCCCCCAATTTTTTTTTGTGAAGCCCCTATTCTCACCCTTTTTCAAAAATAAAAATAAAGGCAATCCTCTTCGACCCCAAACGATAAATTACCATAATCTATTTTTGTAAACTCAACCATCCAATTTTCCTTCCCCAACACGGAAGTAACTATTGCGTTCCCCCGTTCTATATATCAGAAATTTTGGAAATGAAATTGAGCGATAAATTCAAAAAATGAAAGTTAATCTTTTGGAAGCCTCCATTCCTCCAGGGCTTTTTTCTGTCTACATATTATTTTTGGTTTCTTTAGCGAAAGTACCTCCAGAGGTGCGTTAGCGATGGACTTGATGATTCCCTTCTGATTGATACGCCTCCTCCTACGCTTAGCTTCGGAAGTGACGTCCTGCACGACAGCAAAAAAAAAAGGAAAACTCGCATAAAAAGGACATCAAAATAAGGCTCCTCGGGATGACGCAGAGCTTTCGAAAACAAAAAGGAATTGGTTTTCAGAAACGGCGTCAGCAACTGCGGCGAAGATGCAGGTATCGGCGAGAAGAAAAAAACAGACGAACCTTCTTGTGGGCTTTTCTGTACGAGGCCGTCCATGCGATTTTCTGCGCTCTGAGTCTCTGGTGGAAAAGTTTCCTCACTTTCTTGTTGAGGAGCAAATATTGCTGCACCAATGAAAGAAGAGAAGGGATTTCAAAAACAAAACAAAACAAAACATAAAACCCGAAAATAATTGAAGTCCAATAGAGCAAAAACAGTGGATTTTTACAACGATAAGGATAGAGCTGGGGGCTATCTATTTCCTTCTTCAGAAGACCCACGGCGAGTTTTGTTTCAGGACAACAATGATGTCGAAAAAATAGGGAAAGAAATGTTTACCTGGCCATCAACGCGAACGAAGATGATACCCGCACCAGGGTACACCCTCAAACCGCTGAATCTGCAAAGCTGGGTCCTGAACGAATCAAACGCGAGCCAAAAACCTTGTCAGGAGCCCGCATCCGCACCAAAACCCCCTTCAAAAAAACTCCAACCACGCGCCCACTCTCTGCAACATACTTGATCACCATCGTAGCCGAACCGCGCCCTCCCTGGGACTTTCAAAAAACACCCTTCCGCCAATTTCCCGCGCGCTCTCCTTTGTGTGTCTGTGGTGGTTGAAGACAGTACGCTGGGCTCCTGTGATAAACAGCCGCCTCGATCCCCGTTGTCGGACCAGAAACTCCCCTCCCCCAAATGTTACCTAATGCTCTGAATGGGAAATCATTTGAAGGAGGCCGCATTCGCGACACTGGAGCGAAAGTGCATTTCGGGAAAAAAAAAGTCCCCCTCCCCCAGTCTCGCAACATTTCGGTTGGGCTCGGCGAACCCTAAAGGAAACGGTTAGGCCAGCATTCGATTTCCTCCAACGGCGTTCGGAAGCGAAAACGTATTTCGCTAGAGATTCACGGGTGGGAGGGTGGGCATCTTGCCTGAAGAGAATTTGACGTCTTTGGGAGTTGCGAGATCAAAATGTCGGAGCCACAAAACGAGGATGTGCCACAATTGAATGGAGCGGACGCCGAGGATGCGGTCGTCGCGGAGCAGGGTGCTCCTCCAGGGACGAACGAGATCCCCTTGCCTTATGCCCACGACGAAGAGGGAAAGATCATTCCCTTACCTGGAGTAGAATCGGTCTTTCTCACAGGTGCGGGTTTGGCGACCAAATCGCTTCTGTTTCAGGATGGATTGCTGAACGGCTGCCAAACCATGTGCTCGTCGGCTTGAGAGGCGTTTCTTTCGGCAATTCCACCTCAGTGACGTCAGGATCGACTTAGATATGTGAACGTTTTGACATCTTCAGGGACTACTGTCGAGATCGTGGGGCTGCAAGAGATCGCTGAAGAAGGGGACGACAAACCACGCGCAACGCACGTCGCAAAAGAAGTGATTCTGAACGACATTCAGTTTCGAGGAGCTATTTCCGACTTCCATCCATACAAAGCGGCTATTTCGAATGCGGACTACGACCCCCTGCTGTTTCGCTACAACGCGGAAGATATTTACGATGATGGAAACAACTTCGAGGTGCGGCTCCCTGTATGGCTTGAGCGCACATCGCGTTAAGGTTTCCTGACGTTGCTCGGTCTAAAACTTTTTGTGTTTTTAGGTGGCGGTTACCAAAAGCGCCGCCGACACATGGCAATTCATCGAGGACGAAGCGGAGAGGATACGAAAAGAAGCTGAGGAAGAAGCGGCAAGAGCCGCAGCTGAAAAAGCTTTGCCCAGATCCAAGCGAAAAAGGGAACGCAAGCCATGGGTGTCGCTGGTATGCACTGTGTTTCGCTCTCACAGTAGCTCCCTGATCAACTAGCTTCCACATAGAAAAAAGCAATGTGTTTTTAACACAGTTTGTTAGTTTCTAGGGTAATCTTTCATTTAATGAATGATTACCCTGTTGCTGCTTTTGGGGTAGTTCTTTGTACTGTGGATATTTGCCTCGCCAAAACAGTGGATTTGTGGAAGTGGTGGAGGCGATTCAAATTCTGAAAGAAGATTTTGTGTGTGCCTGCAGGGAAGTGAGGTTGAAATCGAGGAGGCGACCGTTCGGCCCCAACGGGAGAACGTCAAAATGGTGTTGCAAAAGAAGCGAGTGGAGTTTAACCAGACTTTCAAGCTGTCTGATAAGGAGAGCCAGGAGCTGTGGAACTCATCACAGGTATGGACCGACATCAAGCACGCAAGCTTGCTGCCCAATTCCAAGAACTATGTTCTGGATACATAGCTGAAATCACAGAAACCCAGCAGTGAAGTGTTTTCCTTGCAGATGGAGTGCAGGCCCTTCAAAGACCCCAATTTCGATCTGCAAAGAATAGAGCTTGAGATGGGCGTACAAGCTTTGCCTGTCTTGCAGGATAGCGCCGTCCAGGTAAGTGCGCCGCCAGTACAGCAAACACCTGACCTCTCCATGAAAAATGCATTGATCAATGAACATGGAACGTGTTGGGCTGGAACCTTCATGAAACTGTTGATCTATGCAGGCGACAGGCTTGCCGCTGGTGCCAGGATCGACGCAATACCTCCCACAAGACTTACCAGACGAGAAAAAAGCAAAGCTAATGGCAGAACCAGAGATGGGGGAGTTCTTGGAACGAGTCCTCCCAGGGTAGGCGCGGCAAATTTGTTGCTGCTGGGAGTGATGCTAAAAAGCGTCGGCCTTGGGTGAAACCTTGTTTTTTCCGGCAGGCAGGTATGAGGATGCCTTGATTCAAAACGAGATCGCAAACATATTTGAGGATGATTTTTCTGCGGTTGGGGAAGAAGACGGTGCAGCTGGCGGCAGGAAGGAGAACGTCATTACGGAGCATCAGTCTTTCACAGATCTGACTTACAGCAAGGGCAAAGTTATCTCCTTCATCCAATGGCTGCCGCATCGAAAGGCACGTCTCGAAATTCTTCTCGTTATTCTCTGGGAGCACTTTTGGCAGTAACCCGACTCCCACTTAAACGGACAAAAGCCATTGAATAAGGAAAGTTCGTTTTTTTCTTCCAGGGTGTTGTTGCGGTGTCTTGCACGGAGCCTTACAGCCATCAAGAAAGAATCGAAAGAGCTGGGCGCCCCACCAACGCCACCATCCTGGTGTGGAATTTCAAGGATCCGATACATCCTGAGTATGCATTCGAATCGCCTTTCGAAGTGTCAAGCTTTCAGTACAACCCCGTGAATCCAGACATCGTAGCAGCGGGCTGCTTCAACGGGCAGGTCAGGTTTGTTCCATCATCGCAACACAGGCTAGAGAATCCCACCGACAGGAAACTCTTATGTCAAGCGGTGCCAACCAGAATTTCCATTCGTGAAAAGAAAATAAGGAACATAGAGCAGATTTCATGGTCCCCCTGAAAACGCGAGTCTAAAGAATGCTGACTTCATTCATTCAAAGAACAAGGCCCAAGTCTGTGGAGGCATAGCGCCTGTGTGTTTGCTGCAACAAACAAATAACACATCCGGCAATGTTTTAGATCATAACTTGGGACACTTCGACGGAAGTCGAGCGGCTAGGGCGGGCGAAGGATGTTAAAAGGGAGGATGGGAGTGATGAAGCCTCCATCCCAGTGATCAAGCACAAGCACATGTCGGCGGTGGAGTTTTCCCACACGACCATGGTTACAGATATACATTGGGCAAAGGGCATAGACGTCACCAAAAATGGCCAAATGACAAAAGTACGTTCAACGAATGAAAGGACACGGCAAACAGTTGGGGAATTTTTTTGGTGTTTTTTTTTGGAGAGGAACTCTAGCCTTTTTGCTGCTGGTGTGTTGAAATTGATTCACAAAAGGTCGTGCACTGACGAATAGTGAATTGCAGAGCTGGCCTCTCTTCAGAAACGTATTCCTCCTGTATTGAAAAACCGGTTTGTGGTTCCATCTCAGGTTGCGGATGGCGTGCTCGGGAAAGAGTGTTTCTTTTTTGCAACGACGGCGACAGACGGGAAAGTCATGTTTTGGGATATTAGGGTGGAAAGATCAATGAAGAAGGTGTGCCGTTTCTCTGAATTTATATCAAAGTGGCCATATTAAAACCTTCATGAGTGGTTTTTTATCTCTGTCGAATTGCTGAGCATCGACATCGATCGTTGCAGGGGCAAAAAGGGGATAGCGCCACAGGGCTTCAATGGCGACCCATTTACACAGTGGCGCTGATCGGGTGCGAGGGGGGCGACCTTGCCAGTCTCCAATTCTCCTTCAGCCTCCAAGACGCTTTCAAAACGGAGTTTTTCGCTAGCTCGTTCGACGGAGAAGTGGCGTACGCTGACTGGGTTCGACCGGAGGATGAGGAGCACCCGGAACACACCAAGTCGATCACCATGTCTCACTGTGGTCCAGTGAAAAGCCTGCAGCGATCGCCTTTCTTTGACGGCGTCCTTCTTTCAGTTGGGGACTGGACGTTCCAAATATGGAGAGAAGGTCACGACAAACCATTGTTCGTGTCGCCATATGCTCAACAGTACTACATCACAGGTGAGGTCGATCGGAGGGATATGCCACGAAGTTCTGTTTCTCTTTCTTGTTTTTTTCTTTCTGAAAATATATGACCATATGCTAAGCGCGATTCGTGTGTGGTTTTCTAGCGTGCTGGAGCCCGACTCGTCCCGGAGTGTTGTATTTGTCAATGCAAGGCGGTATTCTTGAAGTTTGGGACTTGCTCGATCGCACTCACGAGCCGTCAATGAGCACAACGCTGACGTCCTCCCCAATAATGTCACTGGCGTTCAACACGCTCCCCGCCGGCCATAATTCTGCTTCTCAGCAGCTCTTGGCAATGGGGGACAGCGCCGGCGTGCTTCACATCATGGAGCTGCCAAGAAATCTGAGGAGAGCTCTCCACAACGAAAAGAAACTGGTGGACAATTTCTTGACACAGGAAATGTCGCGCCTTGAGGATGCCGCGGATAGAGAGGTAGCTCTTATCGTGTTTCATTTCCAATTCGGCTAAGGACCGGTGACAGGCATATCTCTCTTGATTCCACTTTTTTTTTTGATTTCTTGATTGATTTATTTATAGTTACTGAAATTGCTGGGTGGAGGGAATGTCTTGAGGCAACACAGTGTATAAACTTTTTTCTAGTGGAAAGTATCAAAAGGTTTAACAGTTGCGTTGAGGTTCGACGCTGAGAGGATGTTTCACGGAATTGGTCCAGGGACTTCGCCAAGAAACGCTCAAGGCTCGACAGGAGGAGGAAAAACAAGCCGAAGGCGATGAAAACAAAGACAAGGAAAACGCCAACGCAAATAAGACTGCGGCCGTAGGGGAATACACCGAAAAAGAGGAGGAAGAATACAAGAAACTGGAGCACGAGCTGAAAGTGCATTTGGGTCTGGAAGAAGAGCCCAAAGCATGATGTCTATCTGGGCAACTGATTTTATTTCCTATCTTCGACACCCTATCTGAATTTCACTACTCGAATCGGGTCTTTTGAAAGCCATACAGGCGACGTCCAACCCAGCCTCGTCTTTGAAACTGCTGTGCTTGGATTGGGAGCAGTTTTACCACTTGGGTCGAGTGCTGGTCCATTCTTATCTCATATTTATGTGTTGCAAGGCCGTGTTTCACATTGCCCCAAGAGTTGCGCTCGCTTCTCAAAGTTGATATGTCTGGTCCAAGAAAACGTGCACTACCCCTCGTTGATCTGCAACCCACCCTCCAACAAGCAAAAAAAATAAAACAAAATAAGCATCGACTTTTGTCGAAAGAAATACACCCGACGTCGGATGGACGTTCCTTACGCCGCAGGGCCCAGTCTTCTAAACCAGTGGCGTACACCTTACGTTTTTTTATTCCACAAGTTTACGCAGATTTCTTGTGACTGCTATTACGCACAAACCACAACCCAAATCGCAAACGGTTGCGTCTAACCTCAAGCCTCAAAATCTGACCGTCCAGTCAAACCAAATTCACGACGGAAAGCCATCAGAAAACACAAGGAACCAGGAGAGGACATTCTTGAAAAAGGTCCTCAACGGTGACAAAATTGACCAGCCCTGTTCCAGCGAACGGAGTGGGCATGCGCGTCAAGACTTCCACAAAATGTGCAGTGAATCATGGTCGACGAAAGTACGAATCCTCGCAGAACGCATAATATAAAGAGTGACAGAAATGAGTGGTCTTTGCGATGGCCGTTCCTTTCGCACGCAAAAAAAAACTTCTTGCGTTACACCCACAAGGAGCCTTTTACCCACCCTTTCACCATTGCATGTCTCCTCCGCAAACCCGCCCGCAACCCGTGAGTAGAGCCCGCAACCCAAACCAACCTACTATGCAAAAGACCCCGCGCATGGTTAAAAAAAAAAAGATCCCGAGCGGACAAAACAGGGGTCCCCGTTTGCTTGTCCTTGCGGACTTCTGCTGTGGAGATCACTGTTCAGACGAAACTGGAAACTCGTCCACCTTTGAACTCGAACTCCACCTTCTTGTGTTTTCCCAGCTGGGTGTCCTCCTCTCAAGCTCCATAGTCGTCGCTGTGGGGGGGACTTTCAATGTCCTCGTGTTTTTGACGTACCGCCTTCCTTTCATACTTGCCGGGGCGGTGGTAGGTACGCTTGTTGGTTGCCACCGAGTTGCCAAGGTCGAAATTTTGGAACCTTTAGCCTGCTGTTTTCACGAGATGGCGCCCCTCATCGAGGAGGTATCAGACTCGGCGCTCGCCAAAACCGAGTGCCACAGGAAGCCTCAACAACTGCGGGGCGTTTTTCGAAGATGTATTTTCTTTTTGCGAAGTGGTGCCCGACTGTTGGCCAAACTTCTGAACTGCGCAGTCCAGCTCGACGTCACCGTGTCGTGGAAAGCCTTGCTGGGAACTGCACCCAACGGAGCCCAGGACTTTTGTTGTGAAAAGGACCGCATTTATATTGTGCCGATAGTCTTACTCGGAGACTCCGGGTAGGTTTCGTGACGTTTTTCACGGGTTGGGATGCAAGCGTCTCAGGATGGCGCCAAAAGCCCACCCTCCTCTCCCTTCTCTCCTTTTTACGAAACTTAGCACTGTTTTTTTTTGGAGAAGAACCCTATTCTGTTATTTCCTTGCATGTTTCCTTGCTGAACAACTTAACTTCCGATTTTTCCCCCTGGAATGGATAGGTCAATTTAGGATGGGATCAATTAAGCACACACTGCTCGTAAATATATATTATATATATATATAATATAATCTTTGATAACCTTTCTCAAATAATCTTGTGTCTGACAGGATCGGTAAATCAACTTTAATTCATCGGTTAACGAAGAATGACCCTCCCTCAAAAACCGCACCGACCTCCATCGTGGACTTTCATCGACATCGTATGGTCATAGATGGAGCAATAATTGAAGTTCAGGTGGGGAGGGATGAAATGCTCCATGTCTGACTTTCTGACACACACAGTTTGGGGCAATGCAAACCGCCGGAAAGATAAATCCCTGGTTACATGAAAAAACCCTGGTTAATCTAGCTATCCCAGATGGAAATTATCAAAAAACTGTTGTTTTATCGCCCAAATCTTGAGGAATAAATTGTTCAGATACGAGGGAAAAAATGAAACATCGAAAACTGGGGTGTCGTGAAATCTGTAGGTGTGGGAGGTGGGTGGTCATTTGGGTTTCATTGCACTGGGGCCAAAATTTTTCCAAAGCATGGAAGGCTGTTTGCTAATCCACAATTGCGATGGACGAGAAGCTGTAAAATCGTTGAGCTCTTGGAAAAGGACCTTCGAAGGGATGGTAGGTGAATAAATTGGGACAAAAAAAAAAATTGACAAAAAAAATAGATTATATATATAATCACAGGAGAGGTTGCTTTGTTATGATGAATTCTTGGATTATTGGTTGGAAGTTTCAATTGTCAGCCCTGGTGCTTTCCCCAGTAAAAAAAAGCGCAAGCTTTTTTTTTATTTTTAACTTGAATGTATTTACAGATTTTGCAACAGAAAAGTGATTCACAGTGCTGATTTTATGAATTTCAGGCTGGCCTGAGAATTCCGCATGCTTTTCCTATGGCTGTATTGCTACCTGAAGGAAGAGCTCCATATCAAAAGGTCTGTTCGCTTTTTTCTGGATTGTTTTTTTTGAAAAAAAAAACGAAAATAGCATGCCACTGGGACGATAGATGACATAGATCTGATTGAAATTTTTGTGGGCGACGTATATCCATTTTTCTTTATTCCAATTTTTTTGCAACTGATTCAACTGTGGCAAAGGAGGGATTTCAGATTTTAGATTCAGTGCATTGTAATTGATGAATCCAAAAAGCAAAAACAAAAAGCCAATAAAAATTTCAGAAAATTATTTAGTTTGTTGCTTTGCAGCAGCTTAAAAAAAAATGTCAAGTACCAGTGCTTAAAAAATGTCAGTTTTAAGAAATGCTGTTTTATCATGTTGGTGCTTTTTTAAACAGGTTTTTTTTTTTACATTCCTGTTTGCAAGATTTAAACAGGATTGAGCGGAGGCACCATGCAGCATTTCTTTTTTTTTTTTTCAATCGCTGCAGTTTTTTTAAAATCAAATCGTTTTTTTTATCCAGCTGAGAAATTGCAAAACTGTTCATCGGTGAGTGATACTGCCCGATTCATCATATTTTGAACCCATTTTTTTTGAATTAATCGACTAGGTCAAGACAAAGAGATTTGAAACCGTCCAAGATTGGGCGACGACCAAATGCTGTCCTGCGTTTCAAATGCATTCGATGGACGATATAGAAGCTGCAGAAATCGCAATGGAGTTTCTGGTCAGACAGGCTCTGCAAAGGAGGGCGGACCTCTGCAACATTGCCAAACCATTGAAATGCGATTCTCTACCGATTGGCTGTTCTGCCGAACAAGCTGTGTGAATGCTGTTTTCTTGGGTTTTTTTTTTCAGAACCAAAAAGAAGAGGAAAAAAACAACAACAGAAGAAAACTGATGTGAAAACTAGACCGAAAAAAAAAAAAAAAAAGAGAGAGAGAGAAAGTGGGGCAAACTATTTTGAAAAGGGAAAAAAAAAGGACTTGGGGGTCAATACACGAAAAAAAAGAAAAAAAAAAAACACGCATACAAAGAACGAACAATTTTTGAAAAATGGAAACTTAGCGAATCGCATGAAAAAAGCAAAGAAGGAAAAGGGGAAAAAAGAGAGAGAGAGAGAGAGAGTGAGTGGATGCATATGGATGGGGGTATATATATTTTTGGACTATATACACCTAACTATGTGGTGGATTTTTTTTTTCGACTTCTCGTTGTTGTTTTGGGGTTTTTTTGAGGGTCTTTACACGTTTGATGAAAGATTGTGTAGTTTTGGGGTGATTTGGGAAAAAGAGCCAAAAAAAAAAGCAATACAAAAACAAAAACAAAAAAAACGTGAACTAGCGGAGAGGGTCAATTTTTCTAAAGGGCGTGAAGTCACTTTTTTTTTTCTTTTTTTTTTCCCTTCTTGTTTTTTCTTTTTTTTAGTCTTTAGAAATTGAGGAGGAAGGATTGTCAAAAGCAAGTGAAAGTTTGAAAAAAAAGAGAAAAGCCATGAAAAAAGAAAATATGGCCATCGAGGGAAAACCGGAAATAAATAAATGCTTGGAGGTTTCGTTAAAGGAGGAGGATGCGTAGGAAGTTGAGGAGGAGGGGGGGGGGGTTGGGTTGGGTTGGGTTGGGTTGGGCAACACTATTGGGTTTTGTATAAAAAAAACAAGGGGGGGAGGATGCAAGAGGTAAAAAAAAGCAAAAAGGTTTAAAAAGGAAAAGACGAAAAGCCATATATATATATATATTTAAATGCATTCCAAAAAAAAAGAATTACTCGTGAAATAAATGCAGCAAAAAAAAAAAGAAAAATATTTGCGTTAATTTGGGGTCTGGGAGAGGGGGTTTCGAGAAGGGGTTTTTAACTTGTACAAAGATTGTTATTGATTTTATTGCGTTTTGTGTTTTAAGATTGGCTCTTTTTTTTTGTGGGATGTGGGGATTTGAAAGTAAGGAGGAAGAAAAAAAAAAAAAAAGAGAAAGAGTTCTTTTTCTTTTTTTTTTTTCCCTAACCGAAAGAAAACAGAAGCAACAATTTTTTTTTAGATGGCTTCGTCGTGAGATGAGAGAGAGAGGTATGTTTTACAGATTTTTCAAAAAAAAAAAAAAGAAAAAAAAATCAGAGAAAAAAGAAAGGTAAAAGAAAAAATTGGGGATGTGGTGGTTGAAGTCAAATTCAGGAAAAACTTATATATATACATATATATTTTGTTTTTGTTCTATATATATATAAAAATACGTATATATTTCTTTTTCTCATGTCAGCTTTGTCAGTGAAAGTTTATGTGGTGGGGGGTATTTTTTTTTTCTTTTTCTGCTTTCAATGATGGCATAATGTAATAAAAAAAAAGGAAAAAACGTATTGGCAAAGGAAGCCCCCTTTGGGTTTTGCTGAGATTTTGGTGCGTGTCTTTGTGTGTGTTAATGTTTTTTTTTCTGGCTATTTGTTTTTTAGTGAGAATGTATATTAAAAGTTTTTGGATCTCTTGACAGCCGGTTTTCGACCTTCGAATGTTTTTTTTTTTCTTCTTTTTTCTCGATGTGAATGTGCCTCTTTTAAAAAAAATCTTGAAAAATGGACGAGTGGTTTATATATATATATATATCCATCCCAAACAGATTTTTCTAAAAAAAGAAAAGAAAAGAACTGTGGAAAACCTTTTCAACAGAGGCAAGGTGATGCCTTGATTATTCAGCTGGTCGGAATTTCATTCTCGAATTTATCAGTAATCGTTTATCCTGGTCGGACGATTTTTTCATTAAAAATAAAAAAAAAAACGTATATGTTTTTTCTTTTGAACACTGTTCATTCCTGATTGTTTTTTTAACCCCCCCTCAATGTACAGTTTTAATCCTTTTTGGAAAAGGCCCCTGAAACTGTGGCTGCACTTGTGTGTTTTTATCAGTTTTTTAAAATTATTATTATTTCAAAACGTGAGCAATTTCCCAAACTGGCTGATTTCTCTGTGGATACTGCACACACACCCCTCCTCCCTCCCTGGATTTCTTTTCGTTTTCTGTCTGGACAGAGAAAGATTAAAAAAAAAGGGGGCGTGAAATAAACACAAACGAAAAAACACAATTGGCACCCTCGAGTCCGATCAACAGAAACGGCAAGATCGTATTTGCAACACCAAGTGAAAAAACAAAAAGAGATGTCAAATCTGACATATTGGAATGGAAAAAGTGTGAAAGAAATTTTTCGAGTAAAAAATGAGATATATAAAACGAACAGACAGGGTTCTGCTCCTCTCAGTTTTTCGAGTTGTTTTTTTTCTTTCTTCTGGACCTTTTTCAGATTGAAACTTTCTTTCAGTCTTTCCTCATTTGGGCAAAGCCTTACAGAAATATTACATAACAGTGCAAACAGATTCCCCGCCCACCCCCCCCCTCACCATTCTCCAGTCTTGGATTTCAACCAAAAACGAAACGCCCAGACAAAAAACATTACACAACAAAGCCTTTTCCTCCATCCAAGTGCAATTTCAAATTTATCGAAATCAAAACGTGTTTCTTCTCGACACCTTCCATTCAAAAAGCCAATTTCTTTTCAGACAAAAAAGAACGAAAAAAACGAAACTATGCTCGACACAAAAACGCACCTCCTCTTCCCGACAAAAAAAGCAAAACTATTCTCATCGAGAATAACCCCTCCCCCCCCCCCAAAAAAAAGAAAGCAACAAACTCCACGAAAACAAATTGAACCAATTTTTTTTTTCTTTTGTATATTTTTGAGGGCAACAGTTAACTCTTTTACGAAACACACAAAAACTGAACAGCGATTCTTCCCCCCCTCCCCTTTTTTTGTTTATTTTGTTTTCTGATCCTGTCCCTTTTTCTTGCTTTTCCTTTTTTTCGTTTTCTCATTTCTCCTCTCAATCAGTTCCAGTTTTCTCACACACACACACCCCAAAAAAATTAAAAACACCAGTTTTAACCCCCAAAAAAAGTCTTTTCAGGCAACAAGATGTATGTTATATATTTGTTTGTTTTTTTTTTCCTTTTTCCTCAGGACTCTCTATCTCTCGTCCGTTGCAGAAAGCCTCATTCCTTTTTGATTTGAAATTTCCTCCCTCTTTCAGAAAATAACCAACAGCCAACCCTTCCCTTTCTTTACGAGTTTTTTTTTTCCTTTCAGATATTAGAGTTTCCCAGGGTTACTCCTCACCTCACTCTTTTTCTTTCCTTCCTTAAATTCTTTTTGTCAAGGAGGGGGGACTATCAGCGGCTGTTTTTCGAAACATATATCAGCATAGGTTCACATCCCTGTGCAGGAATTCTACTCTGTTGGCTTTTTCCTAATTTTCAGAAAACGAACCCTTTCCTTGCTTGAGCTTTCACCACCCTGTACGAGTTATCCATCGACCCGAACGCAACGACATCACCCGGCTTGATCTCCACAGGAAACAGTGGCCTGAGTCTTCCCCTGTTCAGAAACGTCCCGTTTGTCGAGTTGAGATCCGTCAGATAATACTTCTCCTCTGAGACGAACCCGAACAGCTTCCCGAACGCCTTTGGAGAATCTTCCTCCAACACCGCCTCGATTCTGGCGTGTTTCCCTGACACAACGGGGGAGTCGACGACGAAATTCACCTCCCCCTGATCCACGGCGCCAACGAATGTCGCGCTCTCGTCAGACAGCTCCACGCCGGCTTCCAGCAGCGCGATGCGCTCCTCTCGCTTCGCAGGCTGCTTCCCAAACGGGATGAGGATCACCGCACCGTCGGGTACGAGGCCGCAGCTGGTGTCCTCGCAATCGACGATGCCTTGCGACCAGAGATCCAGCCCAGCGTTGTTTCCGGAAAGCGAGAAATCGGAGGCGTTCGGGGCGAACGAGCGCATCTTGAACGCATCTCCCGAGCCAGCCCGGGAACCTGCCTTGTACGATTTCGACACGCGAGAATTGAGGGTCACCCCGCACGACCCGCGTCGAGTCGGAGCGGCGGTGGCGTTTCGCAGCAGACCTTGCTCCATGGCTTCCACAGATCTAGTTTTTATCTCGCCAGCAGTTTGCTTCGATGCGAAAACGCGCGTTCGTCCCGCTTCAAAACCAACCCAAATAAACAAGAAAGAGCGAAAGCAGGGCGAATAGAAGGCAACTTCCTGACAGAAATCACCTCCTGTCGATTCGCCGACGCATTTCCCCAATTAAGAAATCACCACAAAAAAGAAATTCCGATCCAATACTTTGTCCCTATCTGTTTTCACAGTTGGTGTCAGAAAAAAAAAAAAAGCAAATCAAATCATGGCGAAAAAGAATTCTCGACGCGCACCGACGGCTCAGCGCTCGCTTCGCCTCGCGGAGGAGCGCGGATGGAGCTCGTTCTTCGATGCACGCGCGTTCATTCCAGTTGCGTTAGGTAGGGGCTGGGGGCTCGAGTGCGTTTGATGTGATGGCCAACCCAACAGAAATTCCAAAACGCATGACGCCATCGCGTTCAAGAGGCACCCCGTGTCATAATAATCCTCACCAGAATTGTAGGAGAGCCACTTCGCCGCCAGGATTTTTCTCACGGCGATCGGAAAAACAACGACCCGGAAACGTGAAAAACGAAAAACGATCGTGTTTGCATTCGCGCTCGATTTTTTCGGATCGCTGGCTTGAGAGAGAGAGTAATTTTGGTGTTTTTGTTTGTTTGTTTTTTGCCGACGCTGCTGCGCTGCATTCCCCCCCCCCCCGTCCATTTCAATTTACCTTCGTGCATCGATTTGTTTGGGGAAAAAAAAGGAGAGGGGGGACCGACAACGCAGACGTCGTCGTGCATGCTTGAGGGCGGTCAAGAGACCTCCGGTCAAGAAAGAACGCGTGGCGTCCGACTCATGCTGGATCGAGTGTCCTCCTCCAATTCTTGGCTGCGCAGGATGGCGTCCGTTCCAGCAGACGACCCAGTTCTGATTCCCATGTGCAGCGTTGGTTCGGAGCGAATGCCATCAGCATTCTCTTCCGAAACGGCCTCCTCCACAGCCTCGATCGAAATCCCAGATAATTTAGAAGCCGTCCAAGCGATCGACAGCAAAGTCGACGTAGAAGTGAGGGGAAATACGGACGCCGAAGAAGGGGGAGTGGGTTCGGCGTGTTGTGTGTCCAGGAGGGGCATTCTGTTGAAGTTGCTGATTCTTTTGGTGGTGGTGGGGGCGATCGTGGTGGCATTCCCGGTGCTGAAGGTTTACAAACATTTTCCGGAGCTGCTGGACTGGATAGAAAAGAACAAGGAGCTGGGGTTTTTCACTTTCGTTGCGGTGTACGCTGTGGCGACAGGTGAGCGTCGACGGAAAAGGAATTAATTCCCCGTTATCTTTCTCGATAAATCTCGTTGCTTTTCGTTTGGGGGGGGTGGGGGAGGGGGGAAGGTTCAGGGGAGCGAGAAAGGGGTGTTTCGGTTCGGTTTCGGAAAAAGTTTTTTTTTTCTTACTAAGTTTGAGCGAGACGTGAGATGCGTCAGCAAGAAAAAGTGTGAGGAGGACACACTTTTTTGAGTTTGTGTTTGTGTGTGTGTGTGTCTGTTTTTCCGATCGAACAGATGAAGAAGTTTAAAATCTTTTAAAACTAGAAGAGAAATATATATATATATATGCTATAGAAAGGAAATAAAATGCCCCACCACTCTCTCTTTTTCCAGTTCTTAATTTGTCCGAAACATTCTCCTTCCTAGACAAAATGTATTTTTTTTGTGTTTTCTTTTCTGGTTTTTTCCTGTTTTTTTTTTTTTTTGGGGGGGGGGGGGTTGAGGAAGGGAAATCGTTGCTGCAACCAACAGAGATTATTTATTTACGAAAGTCCTCTCCGTTTTGCCTGATGCAGTTTTTTTCGTCCCTGGTGCGATTCTTGCTCTGGGAGGTGGGTTCGTTTTCGGACTGCCCGTCGGATTGCTGGCAGTCTGGCTGGGAGGCACCATCGGCCAAACTCTGGCGTTCCTTCTTGGCAGATTTCTGCTGAGGGACTGGATAGCCAGCAAAGCTCGTCGATTCAAACTCTGGCGAGCGATCGAACATGTGGCAAACCACCAGGGCTGGAAAATTGTGGTGCTGTTGCGCCAGGCCCCCGTGATTCCTTACGATGCTTTGAACTATGCATTCGGACTGACGGCCATCGGATTCTGGCAGTATTTTTTCGCCTCCACTTTGGGAATCGTCCCTGGCTCCCTCCTGTTCGTTTATTTCGGCAGTCTGGCAGACTGCATCGCTGATATTGCGGATGGAAGCGCAGACATCGATGAACGAGGTAAACGCTTTGTGTTTTTTTTGTGTTTTTTTTTTTTCGGCTTGAAAAATTGGTGCAGTTTTTTCTTTTTCTAGCGAGGAATAATAATATTTAAAGGGATGGGCAAGTTCAAAATAAATCGACGTTCTTTTTTTTTTGTCCAGAGAGAGAGAGAGAGTGGGGGGGGGGTTGGGAAAATTTTTTTTTGGGGGAAATGGCATGATTGTTGACAAGATTTCAATCACCAAAAATAAAGCTATTAATTCACAAAGAATTCGCTTTAAGGAAAAAAAAAAAAATCCAAATTTTTTTTATTTTTTTTTTGTGGGGGGGGGGAATAATCTTGCAGGGGTGAATAGATCTTGTCTTCCATTCTCTTCCTTGGTTGAAAAAAAATCCCATTAAAAAATCCAAAAAATACCTTTCTCAACCCATCACCCCCGAAAAGAAAAAGAAAAAAAAAGAAGGAAAACTGATCTGACTAAATAATTAACATGAATAAAATCCCCGTTGTTTTTTGTTTTTTTTTCCCTTCAGCTCTCATCATCACAGCGGTTGCATCCGGTTTGGCCATCATCGTGGTGGTCGCCCTTTTTACCTACTACGCAAAAAGAGCTCTCAAAAAAATGATAGAGGAGGATGCCCTCACAGAGAGCGAAACTCCGAGTCGAGCCGAGGAGACCCCTCCCAGCAGTCCTGAAGCCATGACAGACAGCGCCAGAAATAGCCTGTCTTTCACGGGGAAAGCCACGGAGGGAGGGGGGCTGATAGACATAGAATCGGGGGCTGGGAGGTGCATCAATGGGGAGGGAAAAGTAATAATTGGGTCGGCACGTTATGATCGACAGGATACGGCGAATTTGGATGAGAGAGAGTGCCTTCCCTAGGTCGAGGGATTTGGTTTTCGGGGTTTAAATGGGGGGGTTGTAAGAGGGGGGGGGGATACAGATCCAGAAGAAAGGAGTGTTTTTTTTCTCCCTCTGTGTAAAAAAAGAGAGTTTAAGGGGGGGGGGGGGAAGCAGGGTTAAAAGAGGGGGGGAACCGGGCAAAAAGAAATGAGAAAAATGAAAAAGATCGATGGTGGCTTCTCGTTAGTTTCTTTGACGTTTTTTTCTCTCCTATTTTTCCCCCCCTTGAACAAATGCTTGCAGGGAAAAAAAAGAGAGAGAGAGAGAGAGAAAAAAGGTGAAGCCACGAAATAAACAAAGGGGAGGGGGGGTGTATTTAAAAAAAAAAAAAAAAAGAGAGCGAGAGCGAGTGAAAAAATATATAATATATTTGACAAATTCTTTTACGGAGGTTGGAAAAATGAGGTTTCAATTTTGTTCCTTTTCTTTTCATTTTCCTTATTTTTATCCGAGAAAAGAAAGCGAGGAAAAAAAAATTGCAATTGAACGTTGTTTTTTTTCGGGGGGGAGGGGGGGGACCTTTTGTTCCTTTTGTTTTTTCTCCTCCATGTTGGGTTGACGTTGGAAAAAAAAACAAGGAAAAAAAAAAGAAAGAATATGAAAAAAAAAGAAGAAAGATGAAGTTGAGCTGGGATGATGTTGGCTTTGTTTAAAAAAAAAAAAAAAAATCAAAGAAATGAAGCGCTCGTTGAAATTCAGAGGGAAAAAAAAACAAGAAATGAACAGAATGTGAGGGATTGCTGAGGCTGACTGGGAATTTGATGGGGCAAATCAAATCAACTGCAAAAATCTATTTTAAATCAAGTGACCTCTTTGTTTTCCTTTGAACTTATATCCATATCGTAACATGTTGCTGTAAAAAAAAATCCCATGTTGAAAAATTGACTGTATCCGCGTTATGGTGAAGGTTTGACAATTGTGGAGCGAAAGAGTGATTCTCACACTTTTTTCCTTGCTGTTCTGGGTTTTATATATTCTTACATTATTTTTGGTCATTTGCCATGACCTTTTGATCTGTTTGTGTGGGGTTTTGGGGGATGTGTTATTTCTGTGTGTGTTTTTTCCCTTGTTTTCTTCTTGGCTTGGATGTTTTTTTATCATTATTATTATTTTTTGGGGGGAAGAGGGGGTTTTGGATGGCACTTTTTTTTCCCTCGAGATGAAAGGGGAGAAAACTGTGGTGATGAGGTTTGCTTTCGAGTGGTTGGATATTGAGAGAGAATATTTGGATTTATATATTGTGTATTTGATATATTTGTGGTGAGAGACACAAATGGGAAGAGGAAGGGGAGGGGGGGGCAGAAAGAGTGAAAGAGTGAGATGAGAAAGAGTGAGATAGTGAAAGAGTGAGATGGGTTAATGAGATTTGATGGCAAGGGAATGAACTGCTGGAAGAGTTTATTTATCTTGTTGGGCCTGTCTGGGACATTTTATTATTGTCTTTTTTTTTTCCCTGAGAGAACATCTGGGGCATTCTTTATTTTTTTTTCCTGTAATGTTGATACACTGCTATTTTTTGAATGGATATTTCGGATCGGTGTTTACCGTCTTGTGGCTTTCGCTGGAGAGGGGAGTTATAAAAACCAGGCTTCCCAATGGGCAAGGTCGAATCAATATTTCACAAAAAGAAGAAAAGAACATCGTAAGGGAATAAGAAAAACGAATGTTTGTTGGGGTTTGGTTGGTTTCGGCGATCGGTTCAGCAATACGTTGATATGATTTGTATTCTTGATGCCCCTCCCCAGTCAAAGCTTACCTCCTGACAACCTCTACGTTGAAAGAAAACCAACACCAAAAAAATCGCCAGCCATGGAATCTGTAAAACTCCAGCCGCCACTTCGTGGGTCAGCCTTTGATGGGACTTTGAGCCGTATCTCGGCCCCTTTCTTTTCACTCCACCGAATGATCTCAAAACACCACAACCCCCCATTCAAACCGATTCCTCTCTCGGTGCGATTTCCACTCAGGAATTGCGCAAGGATTCGGAGGAGGAAAAGAAAAAAAAAAGAGGAAAAAGGAGAAAAAAAACGAACCCGCATGAACATGGCGGACTCCGACGGTCATCGCATGAATCTAGCGCGGGCGGGCAAGTGGCATTTCCCCGTGTGGATGCAGTGTGGTGAATGCGACTACCTGGGATGTGCTGCGTTCTCTCTTTCCTCAGCGTGGCCCTGGGTTGCTCAAGGGTAAATTCTGTTTTGATTTCCTTTTTTTTTTCAAACTTTGTTTCGCGCTTTTTCCCCGCCCGTGGTAATGGCTGAAGCCGTGCGGGATATTCGTTTCTTTTTCCAAGGGGCCATCTCGGGATGGGATGGGGTGGTGGCTGGAGAATTGGGTTGGCGCCCACCCGCCGCCACGGTGTCTGACATAGCGTCAAGAAAAATTTGTTGGAAATTAGAATCCAGCAGCTGCAATCTCTGAAGATTTATATGAGCTCTTTTTCGGAAGGCTGTCGAAAGCCGACTCCATCCTTTCAAGGAAACGCTGACCTGAAGCTACCATCCCGAATGCCCAAAACCTCATTTTTTTTTTTTAAATCAAATCTCAAAAAACCTACCTTGAAAACAAACCTACCTTGAAAAACCCTCATGTATTGCTTTTGACATGGCATCGACTGTATTTTTTTCTTTCTTTTTTGTAACAGCATCAACCGCCACGTCGCCTTCGGATCCAGGGGGTGGCTGTGGAGTTTGCTGTTTTTGATTCTGCTTTGCCCTGTGGTGCTTTTGATCATTGGGTCGGATTCCGTTCGAATCCATTGCTACTACGTCAACAAAGAGAATTTCCCACAATACAAAGGCGATGCTCCAGCCTCGCTCTGCATCACAGGCCACAGGTAGGATTCAAACAGAGGGGGGGATTTTTACTCTTTTTTTTTTCTTTTTTGAAGGGGCCGGGAGGATTTTCTGTTTTCTGTTTTTTTTTCAATTTTTCAGGGGTTTTTTTCTTTTTCTTTTTTTTTTTTTTTGGGGGGGGGAGGGGATGTATGAACACAATACCTGTTTTGCTCGCAACAGAATTACTGTTTTCGATGGTAAATTCGGGGGGCTTTACTCCATACAAGAATGATGATTTGGGTGTTTTCTCGACATCTAGCAAAAACATGCTTATCTGTGCAAAATGACCTCAGAAAATCACTGATGTTGGTGTTTTTTTGCTGTCAGATTTCGTCCGGTGGCCTTCACTGTGTGTGCTGTCCTCATGAGTTTGGGTCTTTTTATCTGGACCGTTCATGGGATTTTGATGAGGATGAGAATCAGGCAGGAATACAACATTCAAGGGCACTGGATAAAAGGTAAATATCCCTTGAAAATATTTTAAAAGTCCGCTCGAAAAATGTCAAGCACAGTGGAGGATGGATTGATTGTTTCTTTTTTTGCTGAGTTGTCGAGGATTTGCTTCTCTGTCAATGTTGATCGACGATGCTTTTTTTTTCGTTTTTTTTTTCGTTTTTGAAGACAGCACAAAAATAGATTCAAAATGGCAGCTTTTGTCAGAAGAAAATGACAAATCATCCGAATTGAGCAGTAAAAAATTCCAACAAATCTGCGGAAAGAAACGAACAGCAAATATCTAACAAACAGGTCCCGGTTATACAACTCCTTTTTAAATGCTCTGATGCTTTTTCGCTAATGCTTTTCTTCGTTTTTTTTTTTTCAATGTTTTTTTTGTGATGAACAGATCTGAAAGCAGATCTCAACTGTTATTCTGATTTTGATCTATTTTGGGGGTGTTTTTTTTCCTTTGCTGTCCAGATGTGCTGCTGTGGATTTGGTGTCAGCCATGCGCGCTGGCACAAGAGACCCGGACTTTGATGAAATATCAGCTGGAGGAGGGTGCTAGGAGGCAGAACTCCATCGGGCTGCCAACCTACGGAAAAAGTCAGACAGAAGAACAGCGACGCAACGGGAGTGTCGAAGACCTGCCCCTGTAATTGTTTAAAATAACAGCTCCTGTGATTGGCATCACAGCTGCTGTTAATGGTGAATGGATGCGTTTTTTTTTTTGGGATAGGATTTCCGGGCGAAACTTGTTGGAGGGAAAGCAAGCAGGGTGGTGGAGGTTTTGTTGGGGCCCTTCGTGATGATCCATGGGGAGGGTCAATAATAAATGTGGGGGAAACAGATGGGGTGTTTATTGTTAAGAATCATTTCAGTGAACCGAAACTGTTTGTCCTCCCTATGCAAGTCAATCGCTTTCACTCGAGGAGTTGTCCAAAACATAACCAACTTCCACTTCCACTTCCACTTCCACTTCCGTTATATGATTCCCAGCTTCTGTCAATAATGCGAAACGCCACACTGAGTCGACCAAATTGATCCATGACTCGATGTAATTTTTCGGCTTGCAACTATTTCACAGTCTATAGACCAGGAGCAGAGAACACTATTGACATTTGCATATGCTTGGGTAAATCACCAACCCGAAGCCTGAAAAACCCACAACAAGTGGATATTCAGCTGACTGCAGCCAACTTATGTGACCCCTTTGATCACCCTGCAGGGCCCTCAGACATAAAAATCTTCAATATCTGATGGGATGGCGTCCAGTACAATTAGAACAAAATTCATAATAACCGTGGATTGATGCCCAAAAAGCGGAGGTCCACAGAACCTCGTGGTGGATCCATCAAGCCAACGATGGGGGGGCGATGGAACGCTGGTGCCACGAGGAAGAGGGCGAGCGCGCTCAAATACGGACTCGGGGGTTTCCCAAACCGCGAATCCCGAAGCAACACAATGAACGCGATGTGGTTGCTCCTCACCATTCTTGGAGCCTTGGCGACGTGCCACTCTGCCCAATCCGATGGTGCGCTGACGAATGTAGTCCTGGCTGTGCAACGTCGTGGCTCGGTTTGGCGGCTTACCCTTTCACGCTCTTTTTTCTTCAGACACGTCGGCGGTGGCGAACCTGGGCCCCCAGAGATCGTTGCTGGGCACTGCTATGTGTAAGTTCACCGTTGGGTGTGTTGGCTTTGCTAGGAAGTTCGTTTGCCTTTTCTGCTGTGCTTTTTCGTGGGTGACGAAAAAAAGCCTTTTCATGTTCTCTTCTTCAGGCATGGAGCAGGAGTACGAAAGCGAGGCAGCTTGTATCCAGATGTGCCTAAGCGGTGGACAGGTGAGTTTTCTCGAAGACAGCAACGGTTGGCGAGGGCAGCCGCGGGTGATATTTTCTGATGAATGTCTGTTTTCGCCATCCCCAGTGCGAAAGAGCTGACAAAGTATGCACGCGCCCCACCGTGACTTGCAAGCCCAAGGGGAAGAACGGCACTGGTCGATGCGCTGATGCTGTAACCAAAAAGAATTCCTGCTGTTCTGGAAGAGTGACGTGCGATTCCGGGATGAGGCGTCTGTTGGGCAGAAAGAGAAAAGCCAAGGGAAGGAGGAAGAACAAAGCCAAGGCGAGGAAGAGGAGAAGAGCCAAGGGAAGTGGTGAAGATGAAGACGAAGAAGATGAAGAAAAATCCGCCGCAGCCGCAGGAGGCGGCGGTGGCGGCGGAGGCGGCGGCGGCGGTGGTGGTGGAGGCGGCGGTGGTGGAGGAGGAGGAGGCGGTGGTGGTGGAGGCGGAGGAGGAGGCGGCGGTGGAGGAGGAGGCGGCGGTGGTGGCGGTGGTGGTCGAAGGCGCCGCAACCCCCGCCCCGACAACGATGGAGGTGACGACCCCAACGATGGAGGTGACGACCCCGACGATGGTGACGGTGAGTCCCCACTGCTTCCCACGATTGGGATCGATGGTGTGTTCATCTACTGTTTGCCGGCTGCAAACAAATTTTGTGCCTGACTGAAAAGTGCTGCTGTCTTGCAGATGAGTGCGACAATAAAAAAGGACAGTGCACCGAGCCCGAGTGCTTGGGCGAGGAAGTGTGTGTGGTGAGCAATTGAATTGCGTGACAGCAACATGTTTGATGGCTGTCGACTGGGAACGCTCAATTAACTAAAATGCTTTTGTTTGCAGGAATCGGAGAAGTACAAATGCGTTTGTGACCTTTTAACTCTTGAATCGTCGATCGTGAATTTTTCTTGGTTGGTCTGAGAGGCGGTCTGTTGAATTTCCAGCGCACATTGCGGTCTGGACATTATACAGGAGACAGTAAGTCCTTTGGCTTGATGCATGATATCGACTCAGCGTCGAACCGTGTTTGGGCTAACACGACTTGCTGTTGGTCAGATTTGTTCGTGGCTTTCTGGAGCGTTTTTTTATTTTCTTCAAAGTGATCACCTCAGTTCCGTGTTTTTTTATATTATTTTTTTTATCTAAAGTTGGGTTCAGTGTTGCAGCAAAAATAATTTGGGAATGATTGCACCGAATCCGTTCATGATGCGTCGGGATGTAAAAAAAATTGATTTCAAATCGAACCTTTCTCATTTAGTTTGAATCCTGTTGAATCTAGTTTATTGGTCTAACTTTAGACCTAAATTTGGCTTGCCATCTACAGTTGATTCCTGGAGCCTCAAACTCGTTTTTAAACAGGCGACATATCCCAGATCTAAAACAACAGAAAGATTCAGGAAATGAGCATCTCACAAAATCTTTTTTATTGTCAAATTATGGGGAACCATCGCATCTTTTATGGCAGGCCATCACAAACAAACAAACAAACGAACAATATTATATGTGTAGAAGCCTAGGCCTCTATTGCAAACAAACATCAATTACATCAATGCCCAGGCCTCTATTGCAACGACAAAAGTTTCCTAGATAAAGATCATACCAAACCAAAGAATGCCTACTACCCGGTCGTCATCAAGTGAACCCTAAACCGAAATAAATCAAAAAGAAACAAACAAACAACATTTACATCAAAAAGAAAACGAGCCACCCGAAGTGTATCTGAATGCCCAAAAAGGCTGGTCGATATCCTAAAGTTGAGTCCTATTTAAATTCTTTTTATTGTGGGCGAGATGGTTTAAAACGTTTAAGAGTCAATTGGAGATCGAAGTCTTCGCTCTTTATATATGAGGTTTAGATTGGGATGTTCTGTTTTGGCAATAGAAACTGGTCGATACGAAAATGTGGACAGACAACGAAGATATTGTCCTTATTGTGGTTCACCTTGGATTGAAGATGAATCACATTTTATTTTTATTTGCCCGTTATATAATGGTTTAAGAAGATCATTTTCGGATTTGTTTGTTTTTCGAAATATCAAAGGGTTTTTTAATCAACAAAACATTTATCGGGTGGCTTTTTATTTACGAAAGGCAATTCAGATTAGACAATTGATTCTATGGGAATAGATTGGATCATTATATATTCGTTGTAATAGGAGAGCGGCATCTCCTACACAATGTAAATGTTGTTTGTTTGTTTGAATGCCCAAAAAGACGTCTAAGAGAACGAAGACAAAACAAATCACCGTATCGTAAATGAATATGACGAAAACGCGGACACACAAAAAGATGGTGAAATTCGTCCTCAAGGACCCCTAAGCTGCAAAAAACGCATAGCCGTTGATCTCGAGGATATCGATGATCATTTCCTCCATATATACGTAAATCGTGAAGCCATCACAAACAAATACCTAGACTTTTTAAGCGCTCTTTTCCCACTATTAAATGTAGCTCTACCCAAAGATCCATTCCGAAAAGGTCCATACCACTGCCTTAACTCAGCTGGGTTGGTTTGTGTCTGCATAAGTGTACTCCACAACTTAAAAACCAACAACAGTGTGAATTTCAGGAGACAGTGCTAAGAAAATTAAAGGTGGAAAAAATAAGGTGGCATGGAAATCTGGTGCAAGCTCCGACCAGCCATCAACAAAACCACCACTCTGAAAGAATCTGGACCAGGCACCGGAAATTTTCTCTTAAAGGGTCTGTCCACAAGCTGCGACAGCCTATCATGATAAACTGAACTGATCAGTTCAGTTTCGGTTCGACTTATCCAGTTGTATTTTCGTAAAGCTTCAAAGCCCCTTTCCCCCCAAAAAAGTTTTGTTTTTTGTCTGGACAGTTTTGATGGCATCCAGGACCTGTACCGTGGGAGAGAATGCCAAAATAACCGACGCTCAATCATTCAATTATGTGGGGCCCTTGGCTTTTGTGAAAGCAAAAAGATGTCATTACTGGTGTTGATAAAAAAAGGGGTTCAATCCAGAAATACAGAATCAGTTCGGTTTCTGTCCCCCAGTTTTCAGTTGCTTCTCTTTCGCCGCCATCGACGCCAGATTCAATTGGCTTTGGTGTACAGAATCCGGGTTACTGCCTTGGTGCTCTAAAAATGCCTCCAGCGTCGGGGGAACCCTCGCCGAGCGTTCAGCGGATTGTTTCGTTTTTCGTTTCTCAACGCCAAACACACCTCGCAAGAAAAAGAGAAAATGTCGAGCGCTGTCGCGATAATTGTCCCGGAGGAGGTGGAATTGATGATCGCGTTCGAGGGATGCAGGGCGACAGTTTCGCTGCGTGTAACTGACGGCTTTGAGGAGTTTGGGGACGATCGCGAAAACGTCGCCCCTCGAGTCGAGGAACGCTCAAACCCCTCCACACGGAGAACACCGCCAACACCCAATAGGTGTCCTTTTCAAGACATCACCGACCCAGACAGACGAAGGGTGTTCAACGAAACCAGGCGCTTCGCCGAGGTGAGCCATGCTTTGCTCCACCCACTTCTTGTTTCCTGCGATTGCGTTATGGGCCCTCGGCGAAAGTGAAATCGATGCATGGCGACGAGAACCAAAACACGGTCGTCTGACGAGGCTTGCTGATTGCAGGCGCAAACGATGTTTCGACCCCTGTTTTTTTCTGGAACTGATGATGCATGCAGCCAATCGAGCTTCTCTGGGGAGCGGAGGTGCCTCTCCTCTCGATTCATGCGATAGCTATGCGATCGAGGAAGACCCTCCGAGGGAGTCCGAATCCAAAAATCCCACGTTGCAAGAAAATTATGACCCACCAGCCGCCAATCCTCCGAAGAGGTGGCGGCGCCGGCGGCGATCAGATCGGACGGGAACAATAAGGTCGTCAATGTAGTAGAAGAGCGATGCTTCGCCGCTCTGGATGCCCAGGGGACTTGAGAATTATTATCAGGCGGCGCCTGCTGATTGACCAGCGATGGCTGCATAGAATTATTGTCGGACTGCGCCTGCTGATTCGTCCAGCGATGGCTGCCAAAAGTTTGATTTGGTTCTCTTTGTTCCTTATCTGCTTTCTAGGATTCTATTTTTGTGTTTTTTTCTTTTTTCTGGGAGGGAAAGGCAGAAGGGGGGGGGGAAGGGTAGAGAGGGGGAAAGGGACCTGAATAGCATATCACAGGACTTCGTTGGCAATAAGAATGGTTTTGGGGAAGATTTTTCCCATGTTGTAACACACAGTTGCTTTTTGGACTCTTGATGCTGGGCAGGGTTTCTATTCTTGTTGTGAAACTCCTTTCATTCTGGCCATGTCTCAAATCAATGATAACGCTTCAATTTTTATTATTTTTTTAAGTCAAATGGCGGCACTGAATATATCTACTATGGAATCACAAAAGTAGGGAGTTCATCTCGGTTAGTTTGAACTCTGATGAAAATGAAACTGTCAGAGTTAGAACTACGTTGCGAAAACGCTGAAAAAATCGTTTGTCTGCGATGGGTTGAAAACAAACAAACAAATAAATAAACACAGAATTGGAAGAGAATCGCCACTCTCCACAATGACCTGTGTAGACCTAAAAACCTGTTTTATAAGCCTTTTTGAGAAAAAAGAAAAAGAAAAAATGAGATGAAAACGAGGCACAATCTTTTTCTTGCTAATTAACTCACTCCATTTCGAATTTCTGAAAACCACCTTGGTGAGGATTGTTTTGGTTCCAAATTAGTTTTTTAAGTTGTTTGTTTGTTTGTTTGTTTCTTTGTTCAGTTATGTATGATTACCATATAGTTGATTAAGTGTTGTTTGCAATAGCAGATCAGCTTTTCTCCTTCACAACGTAAGTAGGCTGCTTTTATTTTGATTAGATTTGAAATGTCAAGTTCGGTCAATCCACATCTGTTTATTGCCTTGCCTTTTTTTATCATCCCTCACATTTAAACTCTGTTAAATTCATAAAACTTAAAAAACGTCGATTGTGACCCCACACAACAATCACAAACAAACACAAAAATCTTTCTCCTTCAAACACAGGCCCGTTTCCGAAACAGAGTCTGTGTGTTTGACCAAAAAACTTCATTGATTCAGCATCCCGTTGTAAGCAACCTCCAATCTTCTCTGGTCAGAAGCCTCTTCCATCATTCCCCGCATTCACCCAACATTCGTACGACAATCGATCTTTTCAAAATCAAATATCACTCGGCGCGAGCTTTTTTCACAGGCTATAGCCTCTCGGCTCCGCCAGTTCCGCCAGTTCTGTGATGGGTTTGCGGAGGGGGGGGGCGGACTCCCTCCTTATTCACCCCTGGGCAAAAGATGCCTTAATACATTGTTGGTATATCTTCTCCTGCGCGGGGGGCGCCTCAATACTTTTGTGGAGCGCTCTTTTTTCACCTCTCCACCGCAGCAAGACGGGTTCCCATAATCGAGGATGCATCGGCAAAGCTCGCGTTTCATAGGAGCGCATCGGAGGGAGGTTTGCACCCAAGTTCCACTGTTGCGCACTGGGCATGGTGAAGACATGCGTCTCTCAGTTCTTGAGCGAGCGACATGAGGGCATATATGTACAGATTTTCTCAAGCCATGCATTTCACTCTTCCCCCTCCCCCCCAAAAAACACAAGGAAAGAACATAGCAGCTGGGAGCCATGCAAAATCTGGTATGCTAAGGTGAATTCTGTGGGCAATCATCATCTTCTGGTGGAGTGGAAATCAAATGCATGCATCCACCCAAGAGGTTGCTCCCAGCAGTTCACTACAATTCATTCAAGTGGACATCCTAGCAGTTCAATATAGACAGCATTGTGTTGCCAAGAAATGATTGTGTTGCATGCATTTGCATGTCTTATGTCAAATGACAGCATTACCATCTTCAACAGTCGACACCACATTTGACACAACTTGAGCAACGGGCTCCACGGATGCTTCAGCTTCTGTTTCTTGCTGAGCACTGGTTAAATGGTTTGCAGAGTCACCTATGACCGTTACCTTCACCTAGAAACCCCCCACATCAACGTCCAATTCAACCTCGGATGCTGTTTATTTGCGAGCGTTACAACCAAAACTACAGGGGTCGCCCCCTTCCTTGGTTTTGTTCCTTTTTTCAGAAAGCCAATGAATCCGTTTTCTGACAGTCCAGTGTGTAATCATTGTTGTTGTTTTTCTGGCAGTCCAGCCCTCCTTCAGTCAATCAATCAATAATTAAAACCCACAGCAAAAAAAACAAGCAAGCAAGCAAGCAAACAAACAAGTACAGCAAAAGAGAGGCACCACCTCTTGTTCACCGATCCACATGGATTCGCAGCAGTTGTCTTAGGAATCTTAATCTGGTTAATACACACCATCAATAAAACACTCACCCCCCTTCCTTCAAGTTCTATCTTCATTCTTGTATTGTTTGCAATGTTTCTCCCTGGGAGGGCAGTGTTATGGGGGCTCGAAGTTTCGAACCTTAAGGTTGCGGTTTAAACCTTGCAAATTTGCAAGCATGTTTTGACCTGTTGCTGGCCTCTCACCTGTGGGAAAGTGAAAGCACAACTCAGTAACATTGAGAATAGGTGTTGGAATGAGATTTTTCCAGCGGAGTTAAGCGACTCACGCCGTGGCTGCCACGCGATGTATGGTCTTGGCCGTCGTCTCTTCTGGTCCCGGATCGTATGTCGGTCTCCAAGAAACTGACGCCCGATACGGCCAGTTATGAGTAGCGAGCGAAACATCTCGGCACACTCCTGATGATCTCAACGACGTGTTGGCGCAGTCAAAGACAGTCACGACCCCACGTCGAAGATTTACTGGCGAGACTCGCCGTTAACTAGGGAATGACAGAAATTGAGGTCGACAAAAACAACAGAGTTGGAGAGCGCCGCCAATTTAGACTGATTGATAAGTTTGCTTGTGGAAACGCCTTAAAGAAAACAGCGCCACGTTCATTATGCATAATGAATCGTGGGATTCGAACCCACCAGCCACAGTGTGTGCATTGAAATGCTTCATTCAGGGGAAATCGACTTTTTTCAAACTGTTGGAAATCTTTCTTTTATCCACCCCCCCCCCACCCCCCTCCCCCCCTCCCCCCCTCCTGCCTTTTTATTTGAGTACAATTAGGTGAAGGAAGAGCAAAATTGAACACTTCCTGGTGTTGGTGGCCCCTGGTGATTCACAAGTGGTGCCCTCTTTCTATAAAAGCCGTTCATGTGTTGAAAAAGGTGTCAATTGATTGAAGTGTGAAACATGGCATATGCAGCAGATGGATAATATATCAATACCTGGTGTGATTTTGAGGATGCAAAGGCTGGAAATTTCGGATGGCCTCTCTATGACTGACTCACCCCTAATTTAGTCCAGTGGTAAGACAACTCATTGCAGCATTTACTGTGTATCATGGTCAATAACAAGGGATAATAGAAAATGGAATACTTGTTGATTGTCTGTAAAGTTTCTTCATAAAAACTACAAACATTTTTTATTCAGTAGTTTGTCTGGCACACTGCCGTTTCTTTTGCCCTGTTTTTCTTAATCAATCAGGCTAAATTGAATGTCAGGGAATTCCACCCTGTTGATATGGATGTAAAAAAAACTGCATTTGCTTTTGGACAAACTGTGCTTGTGATGGGGAGCTGTTTGGGTGCCAGGCTTTTAGCGTTTTTTTCCCTCATCGATGGAATTCCATTACTTTGGAAACAGTTATTCCACCAAATTCCTGCGATTCCGACCCCGCTATTTTCAAGACGTTGAGGAGAAACAGTCGACACAGTCGCACAGTCGACCCTGCATTTCTTGCAACGTTTTGATCAGCATCCCAACGCCGCCAAAGCCACTTTGGAAGGCGAAATAAACGCTCCCCAGACACCATGTTTCCTCCCAGACGAGCCGAAGGCCTGGAGCGTATTATCGATTCTTAACAGAACTCATTTTCTCCGGAATCGTTATTTTTCTTCAAGGAGGTTTTTCTTGTTTCGCTTTTTCAACAAAGGAGGAGCCAACTACTTCCAATGCTTCGTTTCGAGCAGACCTTCCGAGTGTGAGGGCTTCAGTCGTTGTTGGTTCGAGACTGAAAAAATGTTGAACGCGTGGTGTGTTGGGGGATCTGAGACAGGGATGTCGCCATCGGCCCGAGCCATGAAGTCGAAAACTTCCCAGCCGAACAAGTCGGTTTTGTTACGGCCACTGCAACACGTTTCGACTCTCGTTTAAGAAACGGCAAGTCGCAACCCCAGACAGCGAAACCATCGACGCGTTCGAGCCGACGAACCGTCGATGGCGGCGTTCGATAGCACCCACGAAAAAAAAAGAGCACCCGACAACGAAAACGCGGAGGAGGAGAAGCGTTCAAACACGCGATCCCACGGATCGGGCAAGCGGATGATCCCGCTTATCGTGTCTCCCCCTTCAAACATGCAAAGTTCCACGGAAACTCGAAAAACACAAGGAGGAAAAACATTTATGATTACACGTCAAGCGGAGTTTTCCGTTAAAGTTACACTGAACCGACGTCCCGTGCCTAGTGCCGGGATTAGCGCCCACCAAGTCCCTAGGGGGAGGTGTCGGTGACGTGTAATCTTCCCCGCCGAGAGAGGCTTTGAGCGGGTCTATTGGCTCGTGCGCGGGGGTGCGACCCGGATGCGTTGTCGTTCCGGGAGCGGGTAATCTCGGTGGGGTTGATATCGGTAGAAGTTCTTTTTCCCGCTTCCATTAGGGTTTTTTCTCTTCTTAAAAAGAAAAAGGCGATTCGTCGACGGGACGATCATAGGGGTTTGAATCCCCTAGCCGCCATCGACCTTTTTTTTTATTTTAAAGAAGTCGATTAATTATTGTTTTGGTCTATTGGACCCTGTTGGGAATTGGATTTCAGAGTAGCCTTAATTTCTGTAGATGTGAACTAAATTAGTTGATGAGAGGAGAGATCTTGAAGTATAAGTTTGGAAAGTAGGATTGTGTCCGAGAACAATTTTCTGTAAGAAAAAACCACTTGTTCGAAACAAGGCTAAGGCTGGCGATATTAACATGGTTTCGGAGCTTGTGTTATCACTACTCCTGATATCCGCCTTATGCCAAGCCTCTGCGTATCCACTCGTGTGGAAAACACCCGCTGTTTCTGAAAAAGTCACGGCCATTCAGAAACTGGTTGAGGAGTATGAGAGCCTGGGTCACGAGACAAAAGAAGATAAGGAAAAGGTCTCGCTTATATTAGAAGCGGCCCAGAGCTTGGTTTGGGAACGTCGGAGACGAAAAGCACGAAAAGAGGAACCTCCGTTATTCTCACTCGAATTTCTACAGACGGTGGAAAAGATACGGTTGTTGACAGCTCGTCTGAAGCATAGATCGGCAGACTTGGGTTTACTCGGATTGGGCCTTACAACAAGCATGCTGGCGTCTTACTCCCTGAAAGTGGCAAAAGTGCTGTGGCGGACCTTGTCGGACTGGCGAAACAAACGCTCACCAAGCGTGTGGGCGGCGGAACATAAGCATGGAGGGAAGGACTTTCGAGCTAAAGGAGGAAACCGACGTGGGTTAAGTCAGGAAGACATGGAGCTGGTGCGCCGACTTTGCACCCTCCTCAACACGACTACACCACCGGTTTCGTCTGCAGAGATGAGTTCCCAAGAGGAATCGAACCTCAACACAGCCAGTGGGAACAGCGGACCCATCACCTACAAGCAGCTCCGCGTAAGAATAAGACTTGGGGAGGATCCCAAGCTTCACGACGTACTCGTCGACTCAGGGTCGACTGTGAACGTGTTACCTTTGGCATACGCTAAGCGGAATGGTCTTGGAATCCAGCCGTCAACACTTTCCGAGTTGTCTGGGTTCAATGGAGCGAAAGAAAAAGTCGTCGGCGTAATACCCATGGCGATAGCGGTTGGACCTTGGGAAAGTAGAGAGTCCTTCGTCGTGGCTGCTTCAGCTCGTCAGATAATACTGGGTATGCCTTTCCTGAGCCATAGGCAATTGAGCGTGGATTGTTTAAAAGAGTGCTTACGAAGTGTGGACGGAAAAACGGTGGCTTGTCACGTGGTCACTCACCCAGCGGCAAGTGCACCACCCATCGCCGAAGCCGATCTGCCTTTTCCGACCCTTTACCCACCTGTTGTGGAACCTCCTCAAGCTGAACACTTTGGAGGTGGAGGGGAGGTATCGACTGTTACGCTGTGTGATGGAGAGTGTGATGGAGAAGGAAACGGAGACGGAGACGGAGACAGTACACAGACGTCTGGCCAGGACGCAGAGGAGGCCACGGGATCTATTGTTTCGACTAACCCTCTCGATTCTGACCCCCCTTCCTCTATTTCTGTCAATACTTCTATGACCGAAAACAAACTCGATGCTCCACTCGAGGAGCTGGCATCGGTACAGGAGCCAACAGAACAAGAAGTCCCACCGCAGGATATGGAGGAAGAGATCACGAGGGTGGAACAGGAGATCACGGCAGCAGAAGTCCAGTCCAAGGAGATCACGAAGTCGGAACAGGAGACCATGGCGAAAGGAGTTGCGAACTGAGATAGGACTTTCCGGTTACGGTACCGTAAACCGTACCGTAACCCCACTCCGGTCACTTACGGTTACGGTAGTTACGGTCCGGACCGGAGTGGTTTTCGTGCTCGGACCCGGACCACCGTACCACTCCGTACTGCTCCGGTACCGGACCGTACCGACCGTAACCACCGTACCAACCGTAAACCGTAAATAGTAACCCCCGCAGGGTCCCGAGAACCCAAAGGAACCCAGGGGGATTCGAACCCACGACCTTACAGACTACAGCCTAACGCTTTAGCACTGAACCACACTACTTCACGGTGATTTAGGGGCTACCGTAGCTATACCGTACCTATTCCGTACCGTAAAAACAACATATTACTCCGGTTACGGTACGGAGTTACGGCCGTAATACGGAACCGTAACTCGACCGTAACCGGACCGGACCGTAGCCGGACCAGAATTTTGGCCCAAGTCCTATCTCTGGTTGCGAAGTCAGAAGGAGAGGAACCTGCAGGCGACACAACCAATCTTTTTCGATCCCAGCCACTGGTCACGGTGTACACGGCAGCAAACAAACGCAGTCAAGCCAAACGACTTCGCATTTCTCAAGGGCGCATGTACATACCTTTGGGCGGCTCGGTTGTCCTGGGCCCTCGGATGTCCAAGACGGTCATTCCTCCTTTCCGTATCACGGGAGAGGGCATCTGCGGGGTGCTACCTATAGGGCAAATCATAAATGTGTTTCACACCATCACATTGGGAGGAAATGGAGCAGTCAGAGTCAAATTACACAATATGAGCAATGAGAGTCGCATGCTCACAGGCAAACTCTGCTTAGCAGCAGTCCTACTGAAGAAGAATGCGAGATTGTCATGGATCAGTGAAGAGAGTTTGTGCATGGTTGAGCATCAGTTGGAACATCCCACTCCTCTGGATACAAAACAAAACGAGTGGGATGTCCCTATTTCAGATTTGGAAAAGGAATGTTTTGAAGGGGAAGGTGGTTGTAAAAGTGCATTGGCTTATGGGACAGTTTCAGCACCACCACTTACCCACAGCTCATCAGCTTCCTCTGAGGTGAATCCTCCTTCAGACCTTGGCTCCTCCTCTTATGCACGATTGCTTGGGTCATGCTTGGATACAGGATGTTGGGCAGCTACACCAACTCTTCCTGCAATCTTGGAATGCACACCTGACACATCAAAGGATACACATGGAGCAACAAGGTCAAAAGAGGATATTACTACACATCAGCCACTGGTTCATGTGCTGGCATACGAAATGGAGTCACATCAGGATACAGTAAGAACTGTTTCAGAAAAATCAGTTGGAGAGTTGCAAGGAAATTTTGGATTATCGGAATTCACCTTCCAGGGAGTTCCCTCTCCTCCTTCAGCTCCAACGACTCCCCACATGGATGGCAGTTTACAGCCTTCTCTGGGGACCTCTTCTGAAAACACTCAATTCAATTCTGGAAAGGAAGCAGCAGAGGTACCTTCTGCAGCTCCTGGAGTTTTGAAGACAAATTCTGGATTATCGGAATTTACCTTCCAGGGAATTCCCTCTCCTTCTTCAGCTCCAACCACTCCTCACACAGATGGCACTTTACAGCTTTCTCTGGGGATCCTTTCTGGAAGCTCTCGGGTCAGTTCTGGAAGGGACACACAAGAAGACATTTCTGCAGATCCAGTTGGACAACATCAACAGGCAAATGCAACATTTCTGGGAGGACACGGAGGGAGTGCGAAGACAAACCTGAATGTGCCTGCAGTTCCACCTCCAACTCCAGAAGCTGCTCAGCTCCCCTTGCGAATGGATAAGGACACCTGTGGACAGACAAAGGAAAAGTTGGAAACTGGGAGGAACGAGGATAAAGCAGAGCAAACAAATGAAACGAACTCCCCTGAGGATGCCTCCCTACTCCAGCACTGGACATCAAGGTTCCCTGACGTCTTCACTGACGACCTGCAACACATTCCGAAAAACAAATGGAGTAAACGACTTCGCATATGCCACAGGGAAATAGACTGGAGGATACCTATGCACAGAATACCGTTGTCGTCGACAGGAAGACGATACCATCCTACCGGCATCGAGAAACACGAAATCGCTAAGTTCATGGGAAACCTGGAGCGAAAAGGAGTAGTCGAACACCTCTTACCTGGACAGCGCGCTCATTTCTCCCCAGTTCTATTCTTGAGGAAGCCGTCAGGGAAACTCCGCAAGACTGTCGACTTCAGGACGCTCAATGGCTATTCTCCTCCCTGGGGTTCGTCATCTCTGAATGTGCGTTCGGTGGTGGTCCACCACTGGTGGACTCCATCCCTGCGGAATGGACGACGTTCTCTGTCCTCGACCTCTCTGACGGTTTCTTCCAATTGGAAGTGTGTCCCTCCCTTCGCCCACTCTTTGGCTTCGAAACGGACGTAGGGCGCTATTGGTACCTCCGCCTTCCGCAGGGGTGGAGTTCATCACCAGGGCTGTTCCATGAACGCGTGAAGTCCGTTTTGGAGGGGAAGGCTGCCCGAAATTTCGTCGACGATATCCTAGTAGGGGGAAGAAACCGCGCAGAGCATGACCTCCACCTTCACCAAGTTCTGGAACGCCTTCGCGAGGTCGGGTGGTGCGTAAACCCCTCCAAGGCCCAAATCGCTCGCTCGGAAGTCCAATTCCTCGGCTACACCCTGGGTCCTGAAGGCATTTCGTTAAAACACTTCCTGGAGCAACAGCGCAAAAACTTACCTCCTATCCGCTCTCCCAGCGATCTTCGGAAGGTCCTAGGGCTCTTCAATGTCTCGCGCGGAGTGTGCCCAGGCTACAGCGCATATGTGGAGCCCCTACACGCACAGCCACCGAACACTCCTGGAGAAACATTGGACCAACTGGCGAAAGAAGCATGGACGAAAATACTGGAGAACAACATCGCACTTACGAGGGAAGAAGCCTCCACTTTCCACCTCCAAGTGGATTGGTCGGGAACTGGGCGAGGCTACGTGCTCTTCTCGGGACCGCCGGAACAAGGAAGGGTCGTCGCGCTCAACTCCCAACGGCTCTCGGGCGTTCCTCCGTCCAGCTTCTTGGGCGAACTCCAATGCCTCGCCTGGTCCCTGCGCGATGTCATGCCTTTGGTGGGAGCTCGACCTATCGTGGTTTACACTGATTCTCAAAGTGCTTACCACCGCTTACGCAATCCTCCTGGGCCAGACCTCATGTCGGACCTCCGTGCTGCTCGCCTCGTCGCTTGGATTTGGTCACACTTCCCTTCTCCTGGACGCATGCGAGTGAAGTTTCTGGCAGGCGAAAGCAATCCCTGGGCCGACCAACTGTCGCGATGGTTCGCGAAGGAGGACGTCCCAGTCGTCAGCCCTATCCAGGTGTCGCCATCTCGTTCCGCGCTGCAAGCTCTTCACTCGGACGGTCACTGGAAGTCACATAAACTCCAGTGGCAATGCCACCAAATGGGCTGGGACGTCAGCCTGTCAGAGATCCACGAAGTCGTTAAAAGCTGTATCACATGCCAACACTTCACGCCACCGAAGGAAAAAGAGACCTTAGGCTCTCCGACGAACCCAAAGCGGCCTGGCGAGAGCCTCAACATTGATTTGATAGGACCACTACCTGTTGATTCGAAAGGACACAGATACATAATGTGTTTGGTCGACGGACTTACTCGCCTTGGATTCGCTGTTCCGCTGAAGAAGTCGTCAACCCAATCCATCCTCGCTACTCTGGACATCTGGCTCAAGGCAGCTCCCACTCCAAACACGATCCTCACCGACGGTGCCAGCTACTTCCAGTCTTCCGCGGTCTCCAATTGGGCCCACCGCCGTGGAATACGGTTGGATCGCGTTCCTGCACACCATCACAGAGCCAATGGATTGATAGAGCGGTTCAACCGAACGTTACTGGATCGTCTGAGAGTGTTGCAATTCGACCTGGGAGGAGAATGGAGTAATCACATCAACAGAGCCTTGGACCAGATCAACAATATGATTCACGACACCACAAAATACTCGCCTGCTGCGTTGTGGCACGCGGGAGAGGATGCATGGGCAGAAGCTTTGGATCGGACAGCAAAAAGGAGAGCACAGATCAACGCACGACGACCAGCTCCCAATCGTCATTTTCACTATGTGGGAGAAGAAGTCCTAATCCGGGATTACGATCGTCTGTCGCGCGAATTGGGAAAACTGGAGCCGATTTGGAAGGGACCTTACAGAATCATTACTCACATTTCCGGCAGAAGGTTCAAGGTAGCTCCAGTCACGAGGGAAGTTAAAAAGGGACGCAAGCCTTACTTAATACTTCATGCCAACCAGATGAAGCATTTTTACTAGGCTTTGAGGGATCTCCTATTTTTTTTACTAATTTATTTCTCTTTGCGAAATTTCGTTATATCGGAGTTTTTCTGCGCGGTGAAGCGTGTTGGGAATTGGATTTCAGAGTAGCCTTAATTTCTGTAGATGTGAACTAAATTAGTTGATGAGAGGAGAGATCTTGAAGTATAAGTTTGGAAAGTAGGATTGTGTCCGAGAACAATTTTCTGTAAGAAAAAACCACTTGTTCGAAACAAGGCTAAGGCTGGCGATATTAACAACCCTTTAACTTTTTGGTAAGAGTTATATTTGAAAAAAAAAGCCCATAAGTTAAAGGCGCTTTCCTTTTTCAAACTCAAGTCCTACTTTGTATAGCTTTTTTGTTTAAAGAAATAAAAAGGCTAGGTTACTCAACTTCTTAAATGTTCAACGACTTGAGTTGATTGACATTTCTTAGTATCAAGTCAAGTAACTTTTGTTGGTGAAGTCTTAAGTGGTGTGGGCTTGACACAAGTGGGTATTTTTTTAAATCATAAGTTGGATCAATTTTGTCGACTCAATTTTTCCATGGACGCTTGTGGCCAAATGGAATTGTTGCCTATTGAGGACAAAATCTGTCAATCAATAACCGATGATCATTTCTTAACTTGTGGCTTTAAAGCATCAAAAATTTGGGATGTGACGAAGGCCTCAAACAAAAGGGGTTCAGTCCAGAAATACAGAATCAGTCCGATTTCTGTCCCCCAGTTTTCGGTTGCTTCTGTTGCGCCTCCATCGACGCCAGTTTCAGATGACTTTGAGGGCCACGTTTCCAGAATGACTTTCACAGCGATGTGCAGAATCCGGGTTACTGCCTGGGGTCCTCTAAAAATGCCTCCAGCGTCGGGGAACCCTCGCCGAGCGTTCTGCGGATTACTTCGTTTTCCGTTCGTCAACGCCAAATACATCAAAAGAAAAAGAGAAAATGTCGAGCTCTGTTGCGTTGTTCATTCCGAAGGAGGTGGAATTGGTGATCGCGTTCGAGGGATGCAGGGCGATAGTTTCGCTGCTTGCAACTGGCGGCTTTGAGGAGTTTGGGGACGATCGCGAAAACGTCGCCCCTCGAGTCGAGGATCCCACAAACCTCCCCGCTCAAAGAGCGCCACGAACACCCGATAGGTGTCCTTTTCAAGACATCACCGACCCAGACAGGCGAAGAGTGTTCAACGAAACCAGGCGCTTCGTCGAGGTGAGCCATGCTTTGCTCCACCCACTTCTTGTTTCCTGCGATTACGTTGTGGGATTCTATCGTGAGCGAAATCGATGCATGGCGTCAAGAACCAAAACACGGTCGTCTCATGAGGCTTGTGGATTGCAGGCGCAAACGCTGTTTTCACCCCTGTTTTCTGGAGTTGATGATGCATGGAGTCAATCGAGCTTCTCTGGAGAACGGAGGTGCCTCTCCTCTCGCTTCATGCGATAGCTGCGGAATCGAGAAAAGGCTCCGAAGGAGTCCGACTCCAAAAATCCCACTTCGCAAGAACATATTGAAGAAAATATGGACTAACCAGCCGCCAATCTCGGACGAAGCGGCGGCGGCAGCGGTCAGACCACACAGGAACCACAAGGTCGCTCGTGAATGTAATAGTGGAGCGATGCCCACGCACTGGATGTCCAAAGGACTCCAACGGGTCTGAGAGTTATTGTCAGACTGTGCCTGATGATTGGCCCAGGGCTAGCCCCTTATAGTTTGATTTTCTTTTCTTTTGTTCCTTGTCCGCTTTCTGAGATTATGTTTTTTTGCTTGCTCTTTTTTCTGGGAGGGAAGGGCAGAAGGATGGGTGGTTGGGAGGGTCTGGACCTGGATAGCATATCACAGAACTACATTGCCAACAGGAAGGGGTTTGGGGAGTATTTTCCCCTTGTTGTAAGTTGCTTTTTTCCGACTGTGTCTTCCTTTAACAAACTAGTGTTTGCAAGTGGAACCGTCAATTCCCTGTTGGAGAGGTTTCTGAAATCATCGAGGGGCTGATTAATATGGAGAGCAACTCATAAATATTATTTGGTTCAAGAACGCTGACCTGAATCTTACACCTCGTGAAAGATGTTTCTGACGGAAAGCAAAAAAAAAAAAAAACAGCCAAGAATTATTGTTTTTTCTGAAAATGTCAGACTATTCGGAGGGCAGAAAACTGCCTGACCTCAACAGTACGCTCTTGTACATGCTACTACATGTTCGTCAGCTGGGATGCAATTTTGATACACAGTAGTTTGATAGATAGTTTAGAAATATCTTCAATATCTTTTTTGGTTGAAGTGGCATGATGCATGAGCAAAGTGATACTAGAGGAGTTGTCATTTGGTATTTGTTATCGGTAAGAAGTCTATACATCCTTGCTGCAAGAGGCTTGAGGAAGTCACCACGGTACAATGTGGGAAACTGTCCGGAGTCCGGACAGTTTGTAATGGATCCATTACAAGAGGAATGAAACTTTTCCAGAAACTGTCTCGGCCAGAAACTGTCTTAACTATTAAAGCTCGGTCGTCACAGTCGTCATCACCTGCGACCGAACACCCCAAAATGAGCGTTCAACTTTGCAAACTGTGCAAGGTAGTAGCCGTAATATTACCGACTGCGCTTGGAGTTAAGGTGTGTATTGACCTCCTCTTTCTTACGGTTGTCGGAGCCAGTGTAACACCCTTGTTGACCCTTGATGCTTCGTTTTTCACTTCTATTCACGCTTGCAGAAAGCAATCAAGAAGTTCAGAACAAACAGAAGACGACAGAATGCGCCTTCAATCGAGGCTGAGGTCCAACCTCAGGTGCCGGCATCACAAGGGGCCAGAGCTTCTGGAAGTCTGTCCCTTGTGAGAGTCCGCGACGATCGGCAGCACCGTGACGTCCAACGTCTCCTCCCTGCCCCTGGTCCTCGTGAGGGCGGGAGAATTGGGGCTGCTCTGGTGAGTGATTTTGACGCTCACACTCATACTGATTCCAATCTCGCAATTGCAGGCCGATAATTCTTTGTTAAACTTTGTAGAGATTTTCTAAGGACCAGTGAACTTTTGAGCACAAATCTGTGTTGTGGTAAGGGTGACTTTAACCTTGAAGGCTGGCGACTGAACATCCAGATTAGCTCGCCGGCTAACGATCGACGCATCAGTATTGTAATCGATCCGGATGTTTTTTTCCGGGCTTTGGCATCAAATTTGGCGGCTGATGGGTCCATGAGGTGAGTGAGCCACTTTATATGTGTCTGTGTTGTGGATACAGTTGTGCAAAAAACAGCACTTCGCCAAAATGTGGCTTTGATTTCTGTGTTACCTTCTCAGTCAAACCTCATATATGGTTTAAACCGATATATATCTTTGGATGAGAGTCGGAGCACCCAGCAAATAAGATTTTTGTTCAAAATGCAGGTCTCTCCTTATTGACATGATGTCTGGATTCGGAGTAGAAAAAAAGCTCTTGTGCGCCATGGATTCATTTAGATCGATTTTTAAACAATTGTTGTGTCAGACCCAATTGAATGAGATTATTTAGGGTACAGATCGAATCTTGGTAGCAAGGATATAGTCTTCTTCTTGGTTGAATCTATGTCTTTCTGTAAGCTTCGATATGTTGTTTGTTGCAAGGCCGAAGTAACACAAGGGTTCTGTCCAACATCGATATTGTCGACTGAGCCACACTCAGGGTAAAGTAATACAACTGATAGAGGCACAATCGGCAAGGTGATACATACTCTGAACACTGTGGCTACGCCCTAAAGGGACTTACAAGAATAATATATATATATATTAGGATATATATCCTTCCTTCGTCTCAATATATCTATATATATATTCCCACTTTCCTTCGTACTGCCTGTCCTGCCTTTTAGCAATACAACTTCCCATTTTACATCAAACTCTCGTCTCTCCTTTCTACCCAATTAATTTCTCTCATTCCATCCACTCAATAACTCTTTTCTACACAAGGCACACTTCGAAATAAATAAACAAACAAACAAACAAACAAAACCTGACCACTTCCATCACAATTTGCAAGGTGGTTGGAATTCCCATTTCCCAAGGCTCGATCGCTTCGAATTCTTCCTTTTTCTCCATTTCATTTGTTTTTTTTTTAATTACTCTGGAGGCTGATCAGCCACTGTTGTGGACTTATGAAAATTAAGTTTAGGTGAAGGTGTTGATTGGGGTGGAGCCAGTTGGGCATTGTGAACGACCAAGAGAGATTTTGGCGTTTTCTTCGTTGTACAAGGAATGAGTTAATTCGGCAAAACACAAACAAACAAACACCACACCCCTTTAGGGAAATTTTCTTCTGCGCATGTAATTTTTGGTTTAGTGAATTTTTCTGACCGAGATCCAATCAAAGGGGGATTCGAAAGTGGCACCCTGAATCGAAACAAAAAAAATCGAATGCCAATTTTGCCTATCAAATCCTCATGACGGACGGATTGCGACAGGGCACCTTTTTCTCTCCCTGCTCGCATGGTCGACACTACAAAAGCATGGAATTCCAAAATCATTGGGGATAATGTGTGTGTGTGTGTGTGTTTCTTTCTAACTGTCTTGAAAAAACATGTGCCTTGTTCCTTTTCTTTTTGATTTCCACCCATCGATCTTTTTGCGAAACGCCGAACCTCCAACCACTCGAAAGAAATCAAAGATTCTCCCAATTGTAAACAACTGTGTTTTTCTTTGACCAAAGAGAGATATGATGGTCTAGTGCCACCACCATCCATTTGGTGGTGGGGCAAAGCAAAGCTGAATCGAAACAAAACGAAAAAGAAAAACCCAACGAAACCTAACCCCTTCGACTTGAATAAAAGTAAGCAGTCCCCAAACATTCATTAAATATGAAATATTTGGTTGACCCTCGTACATTCGTTTCTTAAAAAAAAACAAAAGACTAACAAAAAAACTCACAAAATAATGACTGTAAAAAAAATCTATTTTGAGTGGGGTTTCCTTCGAAACAGCCTCACCCCTCTTGATTTTCCATTTCTTCACTGCGCTTTTTTTACAAATTTTTTTTAACTCCAAAGCTGGTTTTTTTTTCTTTCTCTTTTTGTCATTATTCTCCTCAATGTTGATGTATTTTTTAATTCTTGAAATGCACATCCCCAAACCCGAAATACTTTTTTTTTTCTCTTTTTTTTCCCCTTGCTAGAAAAAGTAGTAGACTGAAACACATCTTTTTTAGGGGTTTCTGTTCTTTGTGCACAAACAAATTTCTTAAACAAACATTTACTTCTTTTTGGCTGTTATTCTGGTGTTGCTTTCACACCAGAAACGAAAAAGTAGTAAGGCTCCAAATCTAACTGACTGTGAAAGATTCAATTTTTCTCACCAGGAGATCTTTCAATTAATCAATCAATTATTCTCAATTTCTCTCCAGGAAACCACCAACTAAGCATCAAAGATATCGTAAGAAAAAAACAACCCCAACCAGGAAGAAAGGCTGCAAAATTTCCAACCTCCAACCTCCCCCCTCCCTGTTCAACAAGATTTATTTTCTAAATTAAGCACCCATACTCACACACACAAATTTCCAAATTCTCCCCTAAAGACGACGAAGTGTTCTTTTTTTTTCTCCTCGATTTCTGGTTCTTGTTTTTTTGTTTTCCTTTTTCTTTCTTCTTGGTTTTTGCTGTTGAGTTCAAATTTTTCCCCCTCCCCTTTTTTCTTTTTTTTTTTAAGATTTGATCGATCCAATAATTTTTTGTTTCCTTTTTCAAATCGCCTACATGCTTTTCTTTTCTTTTTCTTTCCTTTTTTTTTCTTTTTTTTTTTAATTAAAAAAATGCAGACAAATTATTCACCTAATCATGATATCGGCTACTACCAGATACTCATATTTAAGAAATACATTTCTTATACATCTCCCCTACCCATCGAGCTGGTGAAAATCTGAATTAGATTTAGCACCACAATTACAAAACTCCTTAACCAAAAAAAAGTCAGACTGGACTTATTCTCGGTTCAAACACTCACGGTGAACAATCAAACATATCCCCACATACGTCGATAAATATCCACGAACACTCATTTTAATTTTTTTTTATGCTCTTCCCAGGATCTCTAGGTCGAGGGTTCAAACCCCACCGCCCCCCATCTCTTCTTCACCCGATAACCACATGCTCCGGATCCAGGTATTCTTCCTCCTCCCTGGCAAACTTCTCTTTGATATTGGCCCCCCACAGCCTAACCAGCAACCCAAACTTGCGCAAAACGCTCATATCGCACGAGGAAACCTGCAACCCTGCCTCTTCCAGAATCTTTTCCACAAGTTTCACCCCTTCCGCCGCCAAAATCCACCCAAAAAAGCATACCACGCAGACGGTGGATGCGATCAGCAAAACGGACAGCGCAATTTTAGCACCGTTGGGGATGGAGTCGTCGTTCAGCATCAGCCCGATAAGGAAAGTCAAAACGGACCCGCAGAGGGAAAGGGTTTCGTGGCGATTCATTGTACTGAATTCTTTGCAATATGGGGAGGAGAGCATGTGGAAGACCATCGCTGCGACCAGGATTGTTACTGCGAGGATCCCCTGTTGGAAAGGAAAAAATAGTAACCAGGAAAGACATTGAAAGAAAAAGCTTTCCAGGATATTATGCAATAAAATAAAGCGTAGATATTTTGTTGAATCAATTTGTGTGGGTGTTTATTTTCCAGTAGTTCTGGTAGTAAATTCTTCTTTTTGTCTTTTTTTTTAAAACTGTTCAAACTACATCTTAGAAAACATACTGAAAGCAGCATTTCCTCGGTGTGAAAAAAACGATTTTTCTTTCTTTTTTCTTTTGAACAAATATAGTAAAAAAAGAAAAGAAAATTATTCCCTGGGGAATAATAATATTAATAATGATGCATGAATAATAACAGAGCAACAAATTCAAGTCACTATTTTTTTAGTATTTTTTCCTCTCACCTGCATATTGCCACCCAACGGATAAGCAAACACCACAACGCAAACCAACAGAGCTTTCCTCCCAATCACGACGATTTCCCAATAAATCAACTTATTGCTGTAGGCTCTGTACAGAAAACCGTAATAAGAAGCAAAGCGCTGGTCGCTCAGCCGATCTCGGTTTCCCCTCAAAACCAGGAACAGCCCCAGAGGGTAGCCGATGGTAAACAGCAGCAGCATGGGGGCCCCCAGGGCTCCAGCCAGTACGGCATGCTGTCCAGAGAAGTAGCCGATTTGGGTGTCTTCCGCCCAGAACCGATCTGTGAAGGTTTCTATTGAATTTTCGCTGATTTTGTATGTGTCGATGTCCACTCTGAAATGGACACAAAGAAAAAACTGTAATTAATTTTCTTGTTTTTTTTTTCCTCTCTTTTTTTTTTTGGAATTGCTTTTCTCGGACGTTGGATTTAGGATCACTTTTCAAAACCACAAAAGAGAAATGGGTCGAATCCAATACAAAAACAAAGCAGTCTATTTGGGCATACATTCTTTTGATTTTTTTGCTTCTTCTTTTCACGTTTCCATGGGGAATTTCTTTTGGAGGTTGAGTGATAAGCCAAAATGAGTTTTTGATAACATAAGGGTAGCCTCTGTTGGTTTAATGAAGCTCAGAGTACCTGTACAGAATTCGAAGAATTTGTTTGGTCACTCCAGCATAAAAGAAATAAAACGTCACTAGGGCAGAAACGAAAATTCTTCGAGCTGTATAAGGCGACTCTTTTCCCTTGATGGTTCCCCTGTCAAAAAAAAAACACAGTGATTATTTCAAAGCGATTCAAAAAATCTTTCCAATCTTTTCCTGGGGCAGATAAACCCTCCAAGAAAAAAAAATGAAAAAAAATTATTTGAGGAGAAACAAAAATGAAAAAGAGAAAAAAAAATCCAGAAACGAGCATTTTGCAACAAGAGCAAAAATCCTGTTTGATGTTTCTCTTGAGTGTTCTTATTTTGTGTTTGATTTTTATCAAAAAAACAATAGTCTTTGCAATATCGTTTTTTGGGATTTTCTTGCGGGCATTACGTACCGGAGCGTCCAGAAAAGCGAAAAAAGAATCATCAATCCAATCGGGCAAAGAACCACAAAAATAGATTTTTGCACTGATGAGGAAACTAGGGTGTCGCTTAGAGCACAGTCCAAAGAAAAAAGTCCACCTCCAGTCGAAAATCCAGACAGGGTGCCTGTGTGTAAAAGAGCCAAAAACGAAAATCACCCCTCTCCAATGTTTAAAAAAAATACAGGAGAAAATTCAGAAGTGCATGAAAAGAGGTAGAAAACATATTTTAATATAATCTATACGATATAATCTATAATATAAATTACTATCTTATATATAATATGAATATTATTTTATGCTTTGTAATAACAGTAAACTTTCTTTTTTTTTAATACATAAAGGCTGATATCCTCTTGTACGCTCATTAAGCATATAGACCCATAAAAAATGACCAAATTGATTGATCTCTTTTGGAATCCTCTCGACATCGACACCCACAAATGCAGAATAATCATCTTCAGGTCAACTTTAGGAAATTAAAAAAAACTTAAAATCAAAAGGACCCTCTTTATTTGGGGGGGAAAAAAACGATTAAGCTACCTTCCAAAGCCAGCAACTTTTTGATTTCGGTTCGCCACTCCACATTAACCACCAAAGCAACGGCTGAGACCTGGAGGTAATTGATGAGAATCTACACAAACAAAACACCAAAAGCATTTACGAGAAAGAGAAAAAAAAACAACGAAAAGACTTTTGGAATGCATCAACTTTCACGGGTGGAAAATAAATTTTGCAAAATTTATAAAATAAATAAAATTTATCAATTGATAGCTATCGAGTTGGTGAGCACCTTGGCTTCTTCGACGGCGGCGCTGGCTCCCCATCGAGGCGTCAAAGTCGTCGTTTTTCGCTTCGACACCCCCCCGTCTCGATTGTTGCTGTTGTTATTGCTGGCACGCTGATTCTGCCCGCCCTCCTGCATGATGGTGTCCAGCGAAATATCCGTGCTGGTGAGGTTCCCCGAACCCCCCCTTTCCATCGGCGAGGCCGTTCGAGCTTCCGTCCCGAATTGCCGCCGCAAGCTGTTCGAACCGATGGGGAACGGAAGGATGGCTTGCGTTCGTGAATTTCTGGATGGCGGCGTGGGGTCGCCGACCGCGAGCGCGTTTCTGATGAGAAAACTGACGACCGCCGCCGACCAGATGGTCACCAGCGCAACCAGCAGAATGGTGAATCGGCGTTTGGGACACTCCGAGCATTCGAAATCTTGCACCCGACCGTAACCAGCCTCGCAACTCCCGCAGAGCGGACCTCGGTAGCCCTGTTTCGAATGAAACGCATTCAATTGGGAAAAAAAAAATGCAAGAAAAAACGAAAGAAAAAACAAGAGGAGAGCCCTACCTCAGCGCACAGCGTGTAGTCCCCCTCGAATGTGATCGGCCGATTCAACGCGGCAGATTCCCGTTGCAATGTCTCCACGCGGTCGACGTACGTGCAAGCTTCCTCCACCAGGCATTTTTTCACCACGATGGACCATGAGGTCGGATGCCAATATCCATCCTTAGGAACGACCGAATTTCCGTTGCAAACGGCTTTCGCTTCATCAGGGCAAACCGTACAGTTGTTTTCGGGTTGAAAGCTGAAGAAGCCCGGTCGACATTCATCGCACCTTCGTGAGGAAAACACAGTCAACCCCTCGAGAGAACTCCTTGAGGGTCCCCCCCCCCCCCCCCAAAAAAAAGAAAAGAAAAGAAAAAAGAAAAGAAAAAAAAAGAAAAGAAAAGAAAAGAAAAGAAAAGAAAAGAAAAGAGCGTTTGAATCGAAAGCACCCATCGTCATTGAAGAACAAACAGCACCTGTAGTCTTGCAAAACGCTCCCTTGGATGGCCGCCTCACCCCGCCGACACTCCCGCACCTTGACAGTCAAACTCCTGGGGGGCAACCCCAACGGAAGCTCGACCACCAAAGAGTACTCCCCTGGACGCGCCGCCACCGCGGTGGAATTGAAATGTGCATGGCCATCCTCCACTCGCTTATCGAGCTGACCAAACACGATGCCCTCCTCGGAGGTTGCTCTCACAAAGACGTCGCTCTCCGTTTTAGTGACGACTTGATCAAAAGCGTCAAAAATCGTCACCAAGATGCTTGGCAATGCATCTCCGCTCTTGTGGTCCCTGATCGAGCGAATCGTCGAGTGCTGGCCGTCCAAGATTCTCGCCGATTTTGCTATCGACGCAATCGTACCCCCATACCCGTCGGGATTAACCTGGTTTTCTGACCAAAGTGGAGGGCATTGTTCAAATAAGACATCCGTGAGGGGCCGAAATTCTCTCGACTGGCTGACGCCTTCCAAATCTTGACAGTTGTCTGAACATACACCCTCGCAGCAAACGCACAACGAATCGGGCTCGTTCAACCAAACACCGCCACCAGCCTCGACTCCGGTGTTTCCCATCAAGTACGTTTCGTCTAACTGGACGCGAACGTCCCAACTTTGAGCAGGAGCACTGGCGGCGCTGACGTTAGGCTGTCTGAGATCGCTGCATCCAGTCAAAACGGAATCCAGAATTCCTCCAAACTCATCCACCCTTCCGTTATGCATGTCGTCTATAGCCTCAGGGGTCTCACAACCCACCCGCATAGGCTTTCCCTCCACCAGCGCGTGGATCCCCCCTCCTAACACCCCAGTATTGAGCGAAATCGTGGACTTTCTCAAGGCAAGCGATGGTGTTTGGGATCCCAAGATCGGCCCATCAACCACGACCGACATGGCGCCTCCTTTCTGTGAGGCTTTGTTATGCGTAGCCACCACCTTTTCCCCATCCAGAAAGGAATTCTTGATTGAGACGGCACCCCCTGCAGACGCTCGATTCTCCATCAACGAACCCCCACGGATATTCAGCACGGCGAAATCAACGAGACCTATGCCGCCTCCTGCTCCTCCGTTCTCTTGGCTGGCGGCGTTCCTCGTGAAAGTGCAATCTTCGCAATCGACCCCGATATCCATCAAAAACATACCCCCACCCGAGCCCGTCACCACGTTGTCCCAAAACCCAACTCTCTCCATGACGATTTGCTTTGGTGGCCTAGAGTTCCTACCGAACGCCACGGCCAGCACCCCATCCTCCGAAATGAACGACCCCTCCAGCGTTTTCGCGTTCCCCATCAACCCGCCGCCCATCAACGCCGAGCTTCCCGTGATCTTGACGTCCCTGAGCGTCAGCGTTTGGTGGAGGTTTTTTTCCGAGAACGAGACGTGTATGCTGCCTCCGCTCAGCGCGGTGTTTTTCGCGAGTTGGGTGTCGCTTATTTGGACGGACCCCGCATCGACCAATCTTATCGCGCCGCCTTCCTTAGCTGCGTTGTCGTTGAGTAGCATGAAAGAGGCAGACATGTGCACCGCCCGTCCTGTGAGAAATATCGCGCCGCCTTTTCCCATTGGCGGCGGCGGCGTGCCTGGCTTCCGTTCACCCCCATAATTGGCCACAAAAGCGCATGACTTGAAAGAAACACCAGCCTTCTCCACATCGGACTACAACAGCGAAAACAAAAAGTGGGACAAAGAGTCGCGGACAGTTTTGGGTCTGTATGAACATTTCTGTAAAACAAACACCAATTGGACAACAGCGAAAACATCCAGGGATATATATATATATATATATTGTCAACACAAGGAAAAGATTTCCCAGAATTGATATCCATTCAGTTGCTTTCTTAATCCCTCCATATACTAAACTGCTGCCCTCCATCGAATCATAGAAAACTCTGGATTGCCCTTCCATACATTGCACCTCAATGAAAGAAATCAGTAACTTTTCAGGTGAAAACTTACTTTCGCAAACAGGGCACCGCCCCCCAGAAGGGCAGAATTGTCGTGAAAAGCTACGTCCGTGCCTTTGATATTTCCACCTCCGAAAACGACAATGCCTCCTCCATGTTTCTTTGCTTGATTTTCTGTAAACTGAGTCTCCCTGGACAAATCTAAAGTGGGCCCGGAGACCAGTTGTATTGCCCCTCCAGACCCACCAGCTTCATTGGAAAAGAAAGAAGTGTTTGTAAATTTTAATTCAGTTTTCTCGTTCTGCAGCAATAAACACACACACACAATTGATCCAATCGATTTCTGTTTTAAAAAGAAAGAATGTTGGCTTACAGGGTTGCTTCCAGTCAACCCCTCGATAAAATAAATGCAAATTTTCTCGATTTAAAAAAATTGAGCATTACTTTCTCCATACTGCTGAAAATAGTATATAAATCCACTCTTCCGGTTGAAATCATTTTGAAATTCGTGCATCGTCTGTCTGACTATTAGTCCTTACCTTGGCCCACACGGCCCCACCGTTTGCCCCAGCTTTGTTTTTCTCAAAACTGGGGCCATTTCCTGAAAATTCAACCCCCTCCTGGAGAGCCATCGCACCTCCATCCCCTTTCTCGACAGAATTTTCTGAAAATTTTACACCCTTGACCATGTTCACAGACAACCCTTTCTTGGCCAAGTGCATGGCTCCGCCAAACCTCCCAGCTTTGTTTCCAGAAAAAACTACAGCCTCGATTTTGACCACCGACCTCTCCGCATCAAAAATCTGAGCGAAGCAAAAATAAATAAATAATAATAATGAAATAATAAAATAAAATAGTAAAGATTATTATCGAATTGATTTCACAAACAGAGGAGCCATGAGTCTATTTGAAGATAAAACAGCAAACAAATCCTGAAATGGTTGGTGAGTGGTTGGTAGTGACAGTCATAACGATTAGCCAAAAAAATACGAAAAACACGAGATTTTTTTTTTAGGGAAAAGGCTTCTTTTTCTTTGCCCCTCCATGGAAAAAAATCTCACTTGCCTGGCATTCAGCTGCGATGCCACCTTCGGCCCTGACAAAATTTTGACCGATGGTTTTCCAACAGAGGTTGGGTTCTTTAAGAAAACACATGCGTTTCCCCGAGCTTTCCCAAATCGCACATCCATCCACAGCATCCGGACCTTGCATTTCCCCATCGCATTGAAACTCGCATTCACTCCCTTCGATTGCGGTCAGCACTCTGGCCATCTGCTTTCTCTCTATCTGTTGTTTGTTTCAAACACCCACCCTCAGGATAAAACTGCTGCTTTTTTTTCAGAAAATCTAAAAGGAGGTGGGGAGGGGTGGGGAGGTCCAGAAGTTGGAAAGAAAAATGGATAAACTTTATAGATGATATAATACAACAAACGTTTTCTTTTGAAATATACTACAATTTTCATTTTCTATATATTTTATATTTATTTGATATATATGTATGTGCAAAATATCTTTTTTTAATAATTGCTGTGTAAAAGAAACCTCATGGATCACACTTCAAACAGAAAATATACGTCGCTCACCTCCATTGCAATTGCCCCACCCTTGCTGTTCTTCCCATCGACCCGATTCTCTGTGAACTCCGCCCCTCGAATCTGCCCACTTTTCAGGTCAGAAATTGACACTGCACCCCCCTTTGCTGCTGGCTCATCCCCCGATGCTTGATTTTTCAGAAACGCAACTCCGTCTATATTCAGCTCGATTTCCTTTCCGTTGATGTTCAAGGCTCCGCCTTCGGCTGAAATTTTTGGCTCTGGTGGCGGTCCATCATGAAGTTTTTGCTTTTCGGTGGGGGAAGTCGCTCCACCGAATCGTACCACAGCTTGATTTTTCTCAAAATTGGATTTTAATATATTCAACAAAAGAGGGCCACTTGCCTGCATTAGTTCAAAAACACAACGCGACCGTGAGTGCCAAAAATTGGCATTCATATACAAAAATCAATCGAAAAAAATAGTCGTCTACCTTTTCAATATACGTTTCAATAAGGATTCCATTTCGAAAAAAAAAAAACGGCAGAATGTGACCACTCAAGGTCACACCAAAAATTTTCACGACATCATAAATGACACTTAACATATCCTTCCTCTAATAAAAAAACCCAAAAAGCCTGTAAAAAAAAAAACCAAAAAGCCTGTAATAAAAATAACCAAAAAGCCTAGCAACTTACCACAGCATTGACGGCCCCCCCTCGAGCTGCTACGTTGCTTTTAAACACAGTATTTTCAATTTCAACAGCACCCCCAGCTTCGGCCAAATTTATGCCTCCACCATCCATAAAACCTCGATTTCCCACAAATTGAGCCCATTTCAATCTCAGCACCAGTCCTGTTCCCATGACTGACAGGGCACCCCCACGACCACCCTCTGTGTGGGGGTCATCGGCTGTGTTATTCTCAAACGTAGTACCCACAATAGAAATATTGCTCCCCTCGCCACCCTGCGACAGAAATTTGACTTAATACCTTAAAACCACCCCTGTTTGTTGCTGACTGCCACTTTCCACTTCCACAAAAAAAACCACATATACTTTTTCAAGACGGTGAGAAATCGCAACAGTATCAATGAATAACTTCTCTTCGAACCATCCAACCCCCCCCAAAAAATAATGAAATAAAATAAAATAAAATAAAATGAAATAAAATAAAACAAAACAAATAAAGTCCCCGGGGCACACCTGTTTGAATTCAAAGTAGTTCCCAGAAATTTTATCAGGCTGATTTTTTTTCCGACTTGAAATCAAAATTTTTAATATTGTCTCACATAAGATGTTACATGGCTCAATTTTATTTTAAATTTTGATTCAATTTACTTATTTTTTTCTACTTTGAGTAACCAAAGGCAGAAGCGAGGCCCAACCTTGATATGTGCAGCTCCCCCCGAGCTTCCAGCAGAATTGTTCCGAAAGCCGCCACCCAAAACCCTAAGCCCACCGGCAGCCTCCACACTCATTCCACCCCCAGTGTTCGACCCAAAATTCCCTTCAAAAGTACACCCTTCGAGCTGAATTTCCCCCTCCGCTGCCAGCACTCGCATTCCCCCACCATCCCTTCCTCCATTGTCCACGAACGAAACATTCACCAGGGAGGCCTGCTGGACCGATTTGATGAGCAGCGCCCCCGTGGAATTCAGATTGATATTTCTGTGGAAAAGGAGGTTGGAAAAGGAAACTGACGGGTTTGAGGGGGGTTCCTTGGATTGAAATTCGAAAGCCCAGCGATCGACGTCAACCACCACTGCTGATTGGGAGGGTTCCGCTAGGTTGCAGTCCTGGATGGTGAGGTTTTGAATCGAAACCCCAGGTGATCTATGCGGAAAAAAACAGAAACAGCAATAATAAAGAAAATTAGAACACATAGATCACATGGGGTATTGATTTCGTAAGAAAAAACAGTAAAAGGAGCATATGGTTTTTTTCTAAACACACATTTATTGGCCACACAAACCATACTTTTTATTTCCCTCTAAACAGACATTCATCGGCCCATAGAAAACGTAAATTTCAACAAAACCTTATTTCATATTCTGGAGGAGTGGTTTCTCACTCAAATTCCTTTCAAAAACAGAAGATCAGGAAATCCCCAAAAGAATCAAATCGAAAAAAAACACTGATGGTAAGAAAGAGAAAATCTGTCACTTTCATTCCAGGGGTTAACACCGCTCGTCAATCAATCAAGACGAAGAAAAAAAATTCACCTGATATGAAATAGAGGCACCCCGGAGCTAGGACAAGAAAAAACAGCCTCTCCATTTGCGGAATCCAACTGGATCGGGCGCTTAATCACTACAGTGCCGTTTGGCTGAAAAACTCCCTCCCGCACACCCCCATCTTTTTTTTCTCCAACTCGTTTTTTGGAATTCTGAAATCTGAGTGTGCCCCCCTCTGGCACGCAATCCAAAACTGCTTGAAGGTCGTTCCGTTTTGATTCCAGCGACGAAATAATCCATGTGTCTGACTGGGAGGGATCGGCCCTCAGAAATTTCCCACAAAAGGCATCATCTGCAAGAACTGGAGGGGGTAGAGTGGAGGAATATTGTCTCAGTGCAATGAACCAGGGGAAAATCAATTTTTGGTTCAATTTTTGGTTCCTTTAGTTGTGTGGGTTAGTTTGTGGGAAGCACGTGCCCACCCACAAATTATATTAGTTATCAGAACGTACATTTGAACAATGATCGGGCTGGCGAGCGAACCGAGAATCGGCGGATGCTTCTCGACGGGTTTCGTTTCAGATGATCAGACAGCAAGCTTCTCCCTTGTATTTCAGTAGGAGAAAACGAAAGGGCTTTGCGATTTTTTATTTCAAATCGACATATTCAAAAAACGATCCCAGGATCGGTTCCCACTTCGAACCGAAACCCCAGGTTAACATCCAAAATTTTTGTCAGGAGCATCGTGCGTCTTTTCCGCAGTTTCACCAGACCACGTTCGTTCTGTGAAAACGCAGTTGATCCAGATCGTCCTATAACGAAATCATGGCGGCGGGCGTCGAAACACCCCGTCGAAATACCGCGCCGAAACCACACCTTGGCCCCCCGACGATTGCGCAGTGCACTCGCGGGCTGGCAAGAATGCCGCCAGCAAAAGCGCCACCCCGTGCGCGATACGAAGAGCCCTCGCTTCAGCCATAGATCTGACCTCCGTCGATCTCATTCGAGCCGATTCTACGAGGTCTGCTGTTCGCCCAGGACAAGGGGCGGCGCGGGGGTTTTGTGCTTGGGTGGTGGGGAACCGATTGAACCCAAAACCTAGACAATGCTCTTTAAACCAGATCAAAACGCTTTTGTGAACGTCAACCCTTTGCCCCTGACACGAGCCAGGTCTGACTGGGGAGTTAGGATTTGGGTTGATCACCAAATCAATCACAAAGGGCCTCTCTTGCAAGGAAATTGTATGGTGAGTGTTTGGCCATCACTTAAACACTTATTGAGTGCGTTTTGTGGGTACCATATCACGTTCGGGTTCAAGCTGTTGGTATTTTTCTACGCGAGGCGATTCTTGTGGTGCATTGCGTTGCTTGCCTGTTGCACTGTTGAGAAGGGAAGGTCACCTTCCCAACTTCAGGCTTGTTCAAAACAAAAACAGGCAAAATTAATTCCACGGCTCGTATGCAAAAAAAAGAGCATATCTTGGTTTCTGATGTTCTTGACAAAGCGATTTCGTTCATTGGACCAGCTGTCCAAGGTTGGGTTGGAAATTTGTGCACCAAGCGACCAAACGACGAGGGAATTCAACCAGGGCTGAAGCCAGAGCTCCATTTGCGGCTGGACGTGTTGAGAAATAATCAACAAACTCGATTCGATTGTGAAGGAGAAAACAGATTCTTGGCGGCGCGATGAGAAATTTCACAAGGGACATTTTCCTGCAGCTCTGCGCCGTTTGCTTTCTGGGTGAGCGAATCAAAAACCCAGCGAATTCGCTGCGTTCGAAACTCGAATTCGATCGGAGGAATGTGTGTGTTGAGTGCGTGTTGCTGGGTGTGTGGATGCGTTTGATCGAGGGGGGTCTTGAACGGTTTAAAACCAGGGTTGGCGTTTTCGAGTTCTGCTCAAGCGAGAGGGGTTTTGCAATGCGACGTCGGGGAGGTATCGTTGCCGGAATCGGGGACTGCGGAGGCTATTGAGGAGGCTGTGATTGCGACTAGGAAAATCGCGCACGGTTGCACCGACACTGAACTCGTTTTCAACGTGATGCTGGCCCAGGTAGCGGGGATCGAACCAGCCGAAGGCGATTTTTTGCGATTCTCGAAGAATAGAACACGTTTCCTTTTCAGAGAAAATTAGAAAAGCTTACGCATATGAACGTTGGGTGCAAGTGGCAGTGCGTTGTGGAATTATTGATCTGACAAGGGGTTCAGTTGAGAGAGGGTTATGTTAATTTTCCAGCAAAGAAACTGGAGCTGGCAATCATCATTTGAACTCCTCCTCCTCCCCCCCCCCCAAAAAAAAAGGAAAGAACAGTGTACCGACAAAATTTCATAGATTTGAAAGTTGCATTTTCATTTAAAAAACAAAAATGAAATAATAGTATACAAAAAAATAATATTATTGTTACTATTTTGAAATGAAGTTTAAAAAACATTTGTGCCATTTTTTCAATTAGTCTCTTCTTTTACTAAATATATTTTTTTCAATGGATAAAAACCGTGGGTTCCCTTGTTATGATTCTCTAGCTTTATGCAAAATGAACATTTTTCTTTTTTTTTTCTTTTTTTTTTTTGGAAGAGAGAGGTAGAAAACAGCATCTTGGAGGATCTAGCCGAGGCCAGCAACTCCCAGAAAAAGAAAAAACCCGCCAAAAAATGTACCTCCTTTGAAAAACACCTGGCAATTGCACAAGCTCTGGTGCCCTCATTTGCCGAAGCTGCATCCACAGCAATTGCCAAGGCCAATAAACAGGCCACCGAGGGGGATAAATTCCAGCAGCAAACCGAGGTGAAAAACACAACCGGAGATTTTTGAAAGGACCAGATCCTTTTTATTGATTTATTGATTGGGATGCTCATTGCATTTGAGTTTTTTTTTACACAAGTTTACACAAGTCTGTACTTACTTCCACAATCAATCATGTGGATTTGATTCCAGGGTAGGATTTTTGGTTTTGATTTTTAAAGACAGATATTCACACGGTACGGCTGGGACTTGTTGCCGTGGCCAGTGATCGATAAAAAAAAGCACCAACCTCCGCACTGGAGGAAATTGAAAATCGAGCTTTTCTTTTGCAAAAAAAATATTGCTTCCTGTGTTCTTTCCATTGATTTTTGGGGAGGGCCCGAGCAGCATGCAGCACCGATCAAATTGCCCAAGGTCGTGACGAATTTGCGTTAGTCAGTTTGTTGAATGGTCAGATTTTCATTTTCATGCTTTTGTAGAACATAGAAGCAAAGCTGAAGGGGGCTCTGGACGCGGCCGCCAAACCAGACACCTCGGAGGACCAGTCAGACCGCGTACAGCAAGAAATGCTGTCCCTCGCATTCGCAACCGCGATCGCCAGATTGGTATCCGAAGCCCCATGCATTGGCGGCGCGCCACCAAAGCCCGACAATCTGACTCTGGAAGAAGTAGAAGTAGAAATAGAATCTACTCTGGAAGATCTGTGTAGTTGTTCGGAGGATGGAGTGTCGAACGGTGTCGACACTGGAGAGCCAGGGTGTGTTTCTGATCACACGGGGAAGTTTTGCTACATCAAAGGAAATGCGGACACCTGCAAAGGAGCGGAAGCTTCGAACAAGCATAAGGGGGCGTTTTGGACGGATTGCAACTGAACTTTTTGCTCCCTAACGGAAATCACCTGCACACACCTGTGCTCCTTGTTTCAGCTTTTTTGTCAAACTTTTTCTGGGGAACTGTTGGGGTAGGCTCGTCTGGAATTGTTAAGGCCGCATTGTAGATCCTTTTTTTCTGTTTTTGGGGTCAGTTTTGGGATTTGATTGTGTTTTTTGCTTCCTATGGAAAACCTTCTTTTCAAAGTAGGTTTTTTTTTTGTCTTTTATATTTTCCTGGGGAGATATGGTAGGAACACATTCACTGATTTTTTTAGAACAAAGGTTGTCGGCTTATTTTCTGCCTGTTGAGTTAAGATTATTACACTGTAGAAAGTACGACCCCTGTTCCAACCACCAGTCCCTTCAAATACCACAACCTAGAGTCCTTAACTGTACAAACTGCCGTCAACTACCGAAGTGAATTACCTTCAGGTGGGGCTGGAGGTTACCGCCTGTGTGTGCAACATCAATGGGAAGTTTCTCCATGAATTGTGCAACTGATTATATAATCAGTTGCAAATGACAAATGATTCTAATTAGAATCATTTGTCATGTCGATTTCAGTAATGCTTGCTTCCAAAAGAGATGTTCATTACCAGACTTGCCAAGCAACAAACAAACAAACAAACATCAAATTACATTGTGTAGGAGATGCCAAGCAACAACACCTGAACCTGCAACCTTTGCTCCACACCCACCAATTGGGTATCTTGCAAGATAACGATAAGATACATCGTCGGTTGGTTTAGAGTCGCCAGTGGGCGTTGGATTTTTTAATTGTAGACTTTTAAATGGGGAGAAGTTTGGTTGTTTTTATAAGATACATGCACGGCCACAAGACTCCACATACACCTGTCAAGAATTCGAGAAAATTTTTGAAAAACAAAAGACAAAACTGGCAGTCCCATTTAACTTGGAATTTTCTTTTTGCTGTAATTGATTGATTGATTGATTGATTTAACCTGGAATCGTCGGACGTCCCATCGGCATTTTGATAGATGTGACAACAGAATGTGACTTTTTGATTGCCCCAGACCGACCTGGGAACGCAGGTTCGTCCCTATTGTTTACGAACAAAGAGCTTCCGCACCACACTTCGTACGTGGCAACCTCTTGGTCCAAAATCGCTTCTCCACCAATTCAGTCCACGTAGACCTTTTTTGCCACGCTGGACGCCGACTCACTACAGTTTTGTGGCCTTTTTCGTCCAGTGATGTGATCTGTATAGAAAGTTCGCCCCGCTTTTTCGCCAGCTCATGACACCCCGCATTTGGACGTTCACCCCGCTACGTACTTGAAGGACGTGGCTGGAATAATCATTGTCACAAGCCTTTTTTTCCTATCGCATCGTGTGTTTGCCCCTCTGCCGCCCGCGCTCGTTTCCTGCCGATCTGTTGAACTCTTCCCGACTTTCCTACTGTAAATACCAGCCACGATGTCTGCTGGAAATGATGGAATCAACAAGGTCATCGACAACAACAGGTGCGGTGCATCATTCACACGCATCGCCCTGTTTCCTCCCCCATGTACTCGTTTTACGACACATTGACTGATGTTTCTCTGTTCTGTGCCGCCGCAGCGCTTGGGCCGAGAAGGTGAAATCGGAAAACCCCGAGTTCTTCACCGAGCTGGCGAAGGGCCAGACTCCAGAATTTCTGTGGATTGGATGTGCTGACTCGCGTGTTGTGGTAGGGTCAAACCACATACTGCGGTTTTGTCCAGATTACCCCCCTCTCATTGCTGACGGAAGCCAGCTTGCAGTAGTAGTAGTACTACTACCAATAGTAGTACTTTCTTGAATTCTTTGATCTGTGGATGGTGATTTTCGGGTGGAAGTTTGCCTCCATATCAATATTTTGAAAATGTGCCTTAATGTGCTCATTAATTGGAGATTGCCCCTTTAGAAACATCGAATTTGAATCTGTCTGTGTCCTGTGTTTATGCAGCCAAACTTTGCCACCGGTACGAAGCCTGGTGACGTTTTCTGCCACAGGAATGTCGGCAACCTGGTGCACCACACCGACCCCAACTGCATGAGTGCCTTGGAGTACTCTGTCTTGCACTTGAAGGTCAAACACGTCATCGTGTGTGGGCACTCCAGCTGTGGTGCCGTCAATGCCGCCTTGACGCTCCCACAGAAATCCTCCGGAATCGTCAATGCCTGGATCAACAACATCAGGGAAGTGCGTAACACTTTCGCCGCGGAGCTGAAGAAACTGGAGGGACCAGCCAAGCTCCAATTGTGAGTCTTGCATCCCCCTCCTCCCCCCCCCAAAAAAAAAAGGTTCCTGTATGGTACATGCTTTCGATGTTGGTGTGTTTAACCATATCAGCCAAGTACATTCCAAAGAGAGAGAGAGAAAATTCCCCAAATTGAACGATTGAGGTTTGATGCTGGGAAATTGTCGTGCATATGCACGTATGCATTACAGGGTCTGTTTTTTGCTGATTGCTGCTTCCTGTAGGTTGGGTCAGTGAAAATTGCTGCTTCCTGTGGGTTGGGACGGTGGCAGCATCTCGGTTTTGTGGCTGACTGTGTTTGAATGGTTGTGCAGCTTGGTTGAGGCCAACGCTATCCGTCAGGCATTCAACGTGTGCACTGCTCCTGCGATCCAGTCGGCATGGGCATCTGGCCAAGAGGTCTACGTGCATGCTTTGATCTTCGACTTGGCCACGGGAAAGCTCAAGAGGCTGGCAGGTGGGTGGTTGAATATCCTCCTTCAGGATTGGAAGCAGAGCTATTTTTTTTTTTTTTTTTTTTTTTTGGGGGGGGGGGGAGAGGTTCTTTGCCTTGGAATGGGTTGTGCTTGCGTGTGTGTGTGCAGGAAGTTCAAAAGATCAGCCCAATAACATAACATGTATTTCCTCTTGTTGGATGCAATATCTTGACTGATGATTCTTAATGAGGGTACGCCGAGAACAGACTGACACTCACCCTGAAGAAGTGTAATAATGTACTGAGAAAAAGTATTATGCGGTTTTTTTTAGGACCTATTTCGAGCCTCAAGCAGGCAGCAGAGGCTGAAGCGTCTCAAACCAGCAGTATGGTTGCCAAGATCTCCAAAGATTTGGGCGATGTGCTGTCTTTCGAAGCCACGATGTAGATAGGCAAATCAAGAATCGGCCAGCACCGATATCTGACAAAAATTTCACATGTTGCGTGTGGAGAGTGAGCATCCCTGATTTTTTTTTTTGAAAAATTGCCACCGAAAGGTTTTTTTGTTCGGTGGGGGAGCGGGAGGAGGGCTTGGGAAGGATATTTCACTGGAAAGGCTGTTTTTGAATTTGGGAACTGTTGGGGCTAGGACTGGAGAGTTATGTATGTGCTGGCACTCTTCCAGCCCTAGCCCAAATCCCCCGAGCGGGGGAGAAATCTGAGCAGAGTTGCCAAATATTCTTATTTTTTTGATTTTTTTCTGTAAATACTTGATTGGAAGTGGGGTTTGTTTCAAATGAAACACTGCTAGTGCCTCCGTACGGATTTATCAAATCATCATACGATATGTTGCTTATCAGCAAGTCATCACTAGTACTTGTTCTCTCTTTTCATGAAATCATTGCAGTCCAAAGGTGCATTATAATATATAATATTAATATATAATATATATATAATGAATTGGGTTCATTTCAGTTCACAACTCAGCTATCAACTGCTGCAACATTTCTCATACCCAAACAGAAATGGGTTGAAAACCCGTATAGTTGCTGGTTTTCAGAGAACAGGGTTGAAAACCATATATTCAGGGTTGAAAACCTTATCTTTCTCTCTTCCAATACATGTCGAATTTTTACTTGTCCAAACCAAGCATCTGGATATGGATGTGACAAGCTGCCCTCACATGGATGTGAATTCCTGACAACAGAATTTTGCGGCATATTAACTCCACCACACAAGCGCTTTTCGTTTTGGTTTTTGTTTTGGGCTCAAGTTTCAATGGGCTAGCGGACATGAACACGGTTAAGTCAAGTATAATAGTTAAGTATAATTACACCGTTATCCTATTATGTAATACCCTTGTGTGTGGTAGGTTACGTAATTATCGTTGTTGTTGTTGCTGTCGCCATGTTGGTTGGGTTCCATTTGTTTTTGTTCGTTCGAATCCACCTCCACGATCGCGGCAAGCCACCGCATCCTCAAAACAGATTCTGCTGGCCCTTCCATCCCGGGGAAAAGAAAAAGCAAACACAAAAACAAAACTCGCCCCCCCCAAAAAAACCTGCACAAGGATTTTTTGGACTGGGGAAAACAATGGACGCCTCGATCTGGGAAAACATCAAGCCTTGGGGAGCCCTGCTGAAATTCGTCAGAGCTGCGGACGAAACCACTTTCCGAGCGGAGAGGTCGAAATCCACCCCCCAGAAAGATCTCTTCAATTTTTCCGGTCTGCTGTGTTTGGGAGCCTCCTATGCATTTCTCTTGACGGTTTACCACGGGCCGACGCTGGGGGTGGCGATTTTCCTGGGATGCATGCTGCTGACTGCCGCCCGAATCACGTTGGTCGCGTTTCGGAAAGCGTGGTTCTTTGAGAATCGGACCGTGCTTCTGGCGGTCATGCACCAGGGCCATGCGATTTTGGCGACGTTGGCGAGTCGCTACGTGCCGATGCCCACGCTGGAAAGCGCGGCTTTCGTTCCAATTGCGTTATTGATGAGGACGCCCGTCGCGATTTTGGTTTCTTTCGGGCCCTTGATGGCGATCCCCTTCAGGGTGAGTGGACGAAAAAAATGCAAGAAATCGAACGACCTGAGAATTTATTAAAAAAAAAAACAAATCGAAACACACTTCTTTTGAGCAATGTCTTTAAATTAAACGAAAACTGGGAATGATCTTTTTCCCCCTCCCCCCAAAGAAACAAAAAGAAAGGAAGAACACAAATAAACCGGAAAAAATCCTGGACTCGAGTTCTTTTTGTTTTTTTTTGGGGGGGGACTCTTTTCTCTTCGATTGTTTTTTTTTCAACTCTTTTCTGTAGAATATTTCCCGCCAAAAAAAATAAAAATAAATAAAAATATACAGATACAATTGAATGATGGGCACATCGACTCGCAGCATCGAATCCATGCATGCTCCGCATTGACGGTGTATGTTTTCTTCCTGCCCCCTTGCATCGCTCAGTTCCATTTGTTTTCCCAACTGGTGGCTTGCTTTGCCTCCTCTCTGTGGGTCCCTTGGTTTTGCGACCGATGCAACGACCCGTCAAATTCATACCCCATCGAAACCGCCAGCGACCTCTTCCCAAATCTCCACCAAGGAATCACCCAGTGGCTGCACCGATCGACCATCGTGGGGGTTTTCATAAACAGCCAAGAGCCCCCCGTCGAACAAAGCTTGTGCTGGCCTTCGATGCTGTTTCTGCATTGGACGTTCGCTTTTTTTGTCCCATGCTTGGTGGCATACTGTGTGGAGGTTCGCCAGCGGTGGGAATTCGTGGCTTCGCCCAGCAGGAGGTCCCCATTTGCAAGCAATGCAAGGACGGATGCTTACGGGTCTCTGTTCATGGGTTTTTGGGGGGCGTTCATGATGGTTCAAGCAACTTGGATCATGCTTCGAGAAATCGGAGGGGCTCTCCAAGAAAATCCAAAATTAGACTCGCTTTGCGCATAAGATGGAATATCGAGGTTTCGGAACGGGTTGATTGATATTGACACCGATGGTGGTTTTTCGAGGATTTGCATGCTGTGACTAGCTTCTTTTTCTTTTGCTGGATAATTCTTTGTTTGGCCTGTATGCGTGTATATGTGTTGAAATTGGGGGTTGGGGGGCATTATTTTATTTCTTTTCACAAGACATTTTGGGACTCTGCAGGGAACTTAATCATGTTGTTTTTTTCCTCTTCCTTTTATGGTGTCAAATTTTGGAAAAAGGACTTTCATTCTTTTTTAATAGAAAGGGGTTTTTCCTTTTTCGTGAGAAGTTTTTTTTTTATTTTTTTTTGATGCGATTCTGTGGGGGGGGGCCGCAAGACCTTCAAGATCACAGCACCTCGCATACTAACATAAAATAACTTACCACTTGCAAGGCATGGGTTGGGAGGTTCAAAAAAGGGATTTTGCAAGTAATAGATGTTCTTTTTTTTGTTTTCTTTTCCTTTTTTCCTCTTTTTTTTGGCATGTATACCATAAAGCGAATAACGCAAAAAAGACTCGATTTGTTTTTCCATTTTTTTTCCATTTTTTGTCTAGATCCTGACAGTGGGAAGGTCAGGAACTGGGTTTAGAATTCAAGATGCCTTTTCTAGCTTGTTCTAGCCAACTGTTGTTAATCATGAGGGAGAAGCGCTGTGTGCTTCCCAGCCATGGTTTTCCCTGATACATTTTCTTGAAGAAAAATATATTCAGTTAGGGGGGGGAAGTAAAATAATTGTGTGTACCATTGACTGGAGCAACAGCGATTTCGATCGGCCATTTCGAGAAGCACTGTTGGACGTTTTATAACTCATTTTCTAACAATTTGTGGGTTTGTTTTTATGTTTTTTGACATAATGAGATGATTGAAAAGAGCTGTGGCAGTTAACAGTGGGACTTGTCATTCTAGAGCTTTGCTTCTGTAACATGCGTCTTGAAAGAAAAAAAAAGTATTGAAACACAACCTTTTTTGAAGGGTTACCATTGCTCAAGGAGTTTCACAACAAGACTGGAAATCCTGCCCAGCATCAAAATTCCAAAAAAGCAACTATGTGTTACAACAAGGGGAAAATCTTCCCCAAAACCATTCTTATTGCCAACGAAGTCCTGTGATTTGCTATACAGGTCCAGAACCCCCCTTCCTTCCCCCCCCCTTCTGCCTTTCCCTCCCAGAAAAAAGAAAAAACAAAAAAATATAATTCTAGAAAGCAGATAAGAGACAAAGAAAACCAAATCAAACTTTTGGCAGCCATCGCTGGACGAATCAGCAGGCGCAGTCCGACAATAATTCTATGCAGCCATCGCTGGTCAATCAGCAGGCGCCGCCTGATAATAATTCTCAGGTCCCCTGGGCATCCAGAGCGGCGAAGCATCGCTCTTCTATTACATTGACGACCTTATTGCTCCTGTTTGATATGATCGCCGCCGCCGCCGCCACCTCTTCGGAGGATTGGCGGCTGGTGGGTCATAATTTTCTTGCAACGTGGGATTTTTGGATTCGGACTCCCTCGGAGGGCCTTCCTCGATCGCATAGCTATCGCATGAAGCGAGAGGAGAGGCACCTCCGTTCCCCAGAGAAGCTCGATTGGCTGCATGCATCATCAGTTCCAGAAAAAAACAGGGGTCGAAACATCGTTTGCGCCTGCAATCAACAAGCCTCGTTAGACGACCGTGTTTTGGTTCTCGTCGCCATGCATCGATTTCGCTCGAGCTAGAAGCCCGCATATTGTGCAATGCTGCAATCGCAGGGACGAAACAGGAACAAGAAGTGGATGGAGCAAAGCATGGCTCACCTCGACGAAGCGCCTGGTTTCGTTGAAGACCCTTCGGCTGTCTGGGTCGGTGATGTCTTGAAAAGGACACCTATTGGGTGTTGGCGGTGCTCTACGAGTCGGGAGGTTTGAGCGTTCCTCGACTCGAGGGGCGACGTTTTCGCGATCGTCCCCAAACTCCTCAAAGCCGTCAGTTACACGCAGCGAAACTGTCGCCCTGCATCCCTCGAACGCGATCATCAATTCCACCTCCTCCGGGACAATTATCGCGACAGCGCTCGACATTTTCTCTTTTTCTTGCGAGGTGTGTTTGGCGTTGAGAAACGAAGAACGAAACAATCCGCTGAACGCTCGGAGAGGGTTCCCCCGACGCTGGAGGCATTTTTAGAGGACCCAGGCAGTAACCCGGTTTCTGTACACCAAAGCCAATTAAATCTGGCGTCGATGGCGGCGCAAGAGAAGCAACCGAAAACTGAGGGACAGAAATCGAACTGATGCTGTATTTCTGGATTGAACCCCTAAAAAAATTGACATCGTGTATTGATTGACAGATCTTGGCCCTCTACGCAACAATTGCAACTGGCCACCTGAAAAGTTTTTTTCAGGTTAAACCTCTTCATTGTCTTAATTCGACAAGACTTCCGATTTTGGAATCATTTGGTACACCCTTCGATTCATAAATAAAATATGGCTGCTCGATTGTTTGCTCAGTATAAAAATGTTGGAACTTCAAAGTTGGTTTCAAAACATGAGGCAATTACTGGATACTTTTGCTCCAGTTCTTCATCTCCTCTTTTTCTAGAGGAGGGTCCTATGGACATTTCTGCATGGCAAAGGGCATATAAGGACTATTGAGGTTCTCAACTGTTTGACTCAGCTGGTTGATATCCTAGAGTTTAATTGTACTTAAATTCTCACTTCTGTGGACGTGATGATTTGGAGCGTTTACACGAATTTGGAGACAATTGAGGATCTTGGCGTCCTTGTAGTTTGTCTCTGTGTTTTCGTTTGTGTTGCACCGTTCTGGCAATGGAGACCGGCAAATATGAATAAGCGGAGAGGGGCCATCGATTTTGTCCTTCTTGTGGTTCGCCATGGATTTTAAAGGCGGACGCCATTCTATTTTCATTTGTTCGTTATTATCGACTGAGGTTACTATTTTCGGATCTTTTAATGTTTCAAAATATCAAAAGGTTCTTAATCAATCAAACCTCTAGTACAGGGCAACATACATACACATGCAAGTATATACTTGCAAAAAGCGGTTCATATCAGACAATCGATTTCATGGGAATAGGCTTGATCATTGTAGCAGGAGATCGGCATCTCCTTCACAATGAAGTTCAATGTTTGAGTGTTTGTATTGTTTCGTCGATTATCACCAGGCACAACCCAAAGAATGACCATCAATAACCAACAAATACAGCATGGCAAAAAGAGGCCATCAATCCTCAAAGAGTGGCCATCATCCTACACCAAGCAGGAAAACCTACCAGCTTGCAAGCTTCCAATTAGAAGCTTGAGCAAAAAAACACTACAGGAAACTAAAATCACTGATCGGTTCTGGAGCGGGTGGGGGAAACCAACGCACAGCGATGTAACGTCCAATCATACCATCACAGGAGGGCTTGCATCATTGGGAGGCCGTTAGCAGTTCCAATCAGACAAGGTTAGAACGACGCCCCTATTGGGCGCGCGCACACAGAGTGCGCAGAGCGTCACCCTTCTTGCGAGGAACAGCACTGTCAAGTCGACGTCAATGGTCACAAGGGCTTCGGAATACAAAAACCACGACCGGTAATACATTTCCACCACTAATCCTCTTCGTGTTTATTCTCTGCGGTTTCCTTGGCTTTCTACCAAAAGGATACGACGCCATGTCTTTCGGTGCCAAGACCATTTTTTTCGCAGTGCTCCTTGTGGGGCTTGTTTCCACTTGCGTCGGAGAAGGTAATGATTCTGCTGTTCGATTTCCTGGAGGTTGCAGCAGCCATTTCTTTCGCATTCGGAGGCCAGCATTAGAATCGTTTTTTTAGGTGGTGTACAAACCAGAGAACGTACACAAATTCGCCCGAGTCTCGGTTTTCAACTCAGCGAGAATTCACGCTAGGGACCCCCGCTTCGATCTCTGCTGAGTTTTCATGGGGCGAACGAAGAATCTTATTTATCAGCCATAGACTCGAGACGGATGAGCAAAAGAAACAACTCGTGTGTCAATCCAAAGGTTGTGATGTTGATCTGGCGTGTGTGTTCCAGGGAGCCGCCGCCTTCTCGTTGACAGCGCTACAAGTGCAACCTTGAGCAGCGTCTCCACGAACACAGTGACATGTAAGTGGTGTTTTTTCGCCTGTATTACCGCCCAGTTTTATGTAACACAGATACCGGTGGTCACGTGATAGCACGAATTGTGTTGGTGACAGTGCGCCGGAAAGTTCTGGACGAGAGCAGCAAGGAGGGTGGTTCCATGGCTGGCGGCAGTGAAGGTGCTGGTGGTGAAGGTACTGAGGAGGGTGGTTCCATGGCTGGCGGCAGTGAAGGTGCTGGTGGTGAAGGTACTGAGGAGGGTGGTTCCATGGCTGGAGGCAGCGAGGCTGGTGGCAGCGAGGCTGGTGCTGCTGAAGGCGCCAAGGAGGGTGGCTCCATGGCTGGAAATAGCGGGGATTCTCCAGCTGAAGGCACCAAGGAGGATGGTTCCATGACTGGAAACAGTGGGGATTCTCCAGCTGAGGGTGGAAACTAGCCTCCACTACCCCAAATTTCTGTGAAGAACAGAAAGGGGATGGTGTTGGAACCATGATGTGCATCCCCATCTTTGAGGCTGACTGTTTTTCTCTCTTGGAAAATGAAATCTGGCACAAGTCCCGAACCTTTGTATTGGGAAATCGGGTTGACCCTTCTTTCAGGGTCAATTTTCAGGGGGGGATTCTTGATGTGATGGAAAATCACTCCTTATACAGTGTCCAGGTTGTAATTCCAGTTTTTTTTATTTAAAATTCTGTTTGAACAGTTTCGGATTGGCTGAAGTGTTCCAACAAGTGCACTGTCGTGATGCCTCTTGTTTGACCTATTGATTCAAAAAAAAAGTGGATGTTCCTCCCCCAATTTAAGATGGCACCAGTGTTTTTTCATAAATCTGCACTCCAGCTCTTGCAACAGTAACACCATGATTTAGTTTTGAATCAAGATTCAGTGCCCCTTTTTATCAGCTTGTTATGGGGCAGCATTAAATAAGAGAACTGCACGTGGGGAATCTCCCCCCCTTACTTTTTGAAATGTGCTTGGAGGGAAGCAAGCAGCAAACCCCACCAAATTCATAGGTTGACTTCCCCCTATACACAGAAGTGCATGAAGGTAAAAGTTTCCTCCACAAACCAATTAATCCAATTAAAACAGAACCTCCACTACTAAAAGATGAATCTTGAACGATTATCTATCTGTTCACATAAACACCTTCAGTGCGCCCCTCGACCCAACATCTTCCCCCAAGTTCCTCTGCTGGCGATATGCACTTTTTTATCCTCAGTCAGGCCCTTCCATTTCATGTACTCCAGAAACTTCGAATCGTCCCCATACATCTCGTCAAACCTCGATTTTTCCAGGACAATCACATTCAACGGAATTTCCTCCACCTCCACTCCGAGGCTCCTGAGAAATGCCACCCTGGTGATAATCAAATCGAACCGGGCCTGCAGATACTCCGGGCTAGCCAAAACATCCCCCACCGTTTTTTTCAGTATATCCTTGGCAAAAGCATACCTCCCGTTCAACCCCCCCGATCTCAACGAAAACAGCACGAAATTCTCTTTGAAAAATTCCTGGGCTTTTTGTTCGCTCATGCCCTTGCTGAGAATCCACCAGTAGGTATCCGTCCAGGTTTCCAGACTCGCCACGAATCTGACAGGATATTTCAACAAGCAGTCCAAGGAGAGCCTCCGATCGAAACCCAGCCCAATTTCTAGCCACCGCAATTTTTCCACCACGGTTTTATCGAAATCGTTCCACATCAATGTGGGGCACCCCATCAGAATCTTCCCGACATCTATGTCAGACAGCCCCAGCCCCCGAAACTTGTCAAAGTTTTTGTTCAGATTTTCGGGGGACCGAGTCAATACATAAGGTGATTTGCAAGCCAAGCTCCCGACTTCGGATTTGGACAGACCCAGGTCGAACAGACAATCCAAAATGGATTTCAATGATGGTGTAATGTTCAAACTCAGCAAATCTGGGCGCTTGACGAATATCTTGGCAGCTTCCGATTTTTCCAAACCCAGAGTGTCCTGTACATAGGCGATTGACCGGATGGACCTATCCCTGCGTGCCAGAATGAACGGGTTTTCCAGAATGATGCGCTTTACGTCAGCCTTGGAGCACCCCCGCTCCAGAAACGCTCCGACGAAAGGCCCGAGTTGCTCCTCCACGGAATACGTCAGAAACGGGGGGAAGCTTTCGACCACGCGCATGGCATCCTTCTTGCTGAAAAGAAGCTTCGTCGCCAACCAGCGCAACCTGCACGAAACGCTGGCCTCGGCGAGATGAACAGGTTTCACCTTGCGAGCGAGTCGAGCGACGGCGACGTCCGTCATCCCCCAGTGTTTCAACAGATCGAAAGTTCTGCTCATCTCGGGACTCACTGGGGGTGCAGCGCGGGTGGATAGATCTATCCCACGCGCGGCGGCCCCATCCGAAAACGTCGACGCCCTCAAGGCGGTTCGGTCGTTTTTAGCACGTCCGGTATAAGTCGGCCCGGGCCGAAGGCTGACTTCGAGCCCATCCAAAATCCTTGCTGCAAACAGAAATCCCCAGTATGAAGAGAACGGCGGTGGGGGCTGGAAAAGGAATCCTCTGAGCATCGACAGAATTGCTCCAGCCTTGACGACCCACAAATATGTACAGTCACTCTGCTCTCCAAGAAAATTGGTCAAGGTTCGGAATCATGGTTTAATTCTCGATTTATTTCGCGAACGTCCTGACTGGAAGCTGGATCTTTGTGCAGAGAAGCGGTAAAAGAATTTCTGTGGGGTTGCGCGGGTGCCAAATGGGGCTTTGCGTATGGGAAGAAAAGAAAAGCGATCCTAGAACTGATGGCGGCTGTTGATGCTCAGGCTCGTTGGCTTTATTCCGTCAAGCTGTTCGCCGTCGATGACGGTGTTTGGGGGGTTTCTTGCGTTCGGGAGGTCCATTCGACGAGATTTCGTACGGCATGTGGCCAGGGTCGAGCCAAGTTCAGGGGTGTTGAATTGGGAGGAATGGAAATCCATGCATGTGGATGTTTCGAGGTGCCCACCTGAGAATGATCAGGAAAGAGCTTTCGGTGATTTGGGTTTGCCTGAACCTGAGTGGACCCCTGTCAGACAGAAAGCGAAGGAAACCTCCGAGAAAACCCCCTTGTTCAAAAATTTGAAGCTCCTGAAAGAATGGGGCTTGACCAGTGCCGGAATTGACACCATCAGAGAGCACAGGAAATTGTCAGACCTGCGGCCAGACGTTGTGGAATCCAAATTGAACTGGCTGGTCGATGAGCTGGGTTTCGATGAAAAGCAGAGCGTTAAAATCGTTCGAAACTATCCGTTGTATTTGGGATTGTCTGTGGAGGAAAACGTTCGACCGTTTGTCAGACTATTTCTGGATGAGGGGGTTTCGAAGCGTGAATTGAGGGACATGATTATGGATGCTCCGGAAATTCTGGGGAGGAGAGGCAAGTTCAGCCACCTGCTGGAGTATTTTGAATCGGAGCTGGGTTTTGACCGACGGGAGGTCATTGAGGTCCTGTTGCAATTCACGAAAGTGATGTTTTTATCGATCGAGGAGGAAATCAAGCCCATGGTGGCTTGTTTCAAGGAGGTGGGGATGGAGTTTGCTGATATGGTGTCGATGCTCAAGAAGCGGCCCCAGGTCATGCTGCTGAATCTGGAAAGGGAAATCAAACCCAAGCTGTGGGAGGTCCATAATTTGGGGTTCAGTAAAGAGGGGGTCGGCAAGGTCGTGAGTGGCTGCCCTTTTTTGATGTGGAAGGACTACAATAAGATGGTGGTGCAACACAAGATGGATTTCTTGGCGAATAAGGTGGGGTTCGGCCGAGAGGAAACCATGCGTGTGGTGGAGAGGGACCCCATGAAATTGATCGATAATCTGCGAACGTGGAGGGAAACCCACAAGTGGTTTTTGATGAACGGCTTGGGGAAGGAGGAGTCGGTGCCGTATTTCAAGACGAACATGGATTTGCTGTCGAGGCGGTGGGAGGGGCTGCAAGAAAAGCTGGATTTCGCAAGGGATGTCCTTGGGAAATCGACGGAAGAGGTCATGCGATGCCCCAGATATTTCAACGCCTCCTTCGAAAAAGTCACTTTTTTTCGGACGGCTTTCTTGAGCAGGGTAGGGTTCGATTATACAAAGAAGGCTTTGGGGTTCCTCATCGTTTCCAATCGGATATTCGAGAAGAGGTTTGGCAAAAAGGAAATTGCTCGATTTAAGAGGGAATGGGACAAGATGAGTCTGCCACAAAGGAGGGACTGCATATTGAAACAACAGATATCGGATATTGGAAACCATCAAGGTTGGCCGGCCATGATCTCTTGAGTTTTTGGTTGTGTTTTTTGTAACTGTAGTATCACATCAATACTGAAAGCGCTACATGGAGCCCAGCAACGTGCAAATGAAGTGGTAGGGGGGTCTTGACCATCTCACCATAACCCCCCCCCTCCACAAGGGGCAAGGGTTTTATATATATATAAACTTCCAACATCCATAGCGACCTAGTCAAGTGTAAACAGATTCCCAGACAAGCTTCAACATCATGTTCGAGTCGAGCAGTGTTTTAACAGGTTTTCCAGTCTGTTCTGCACTCTGCATCGATAATCTGTTGCTTGCTGGGGACTCTACCCAAAATCCAAATCGCCCAGCCATTCTCAAGATTGATTGGGCTCCAGAGGGGCGAATTGTTCGTTGGCTTTGGGAGACAGCATGTTTTCGAAACAAAAATATTACTTGAACAAAGAAAGCACCAGAGAGTTTTTTCAAGTTTTGGCTAAATTCCCCTGTTGCATTATCAAGTGATTTCTTCCCCCCCCTGTCTCCCACACCATCCACCCCCTGTATCTTTTGCTATTCAATATGATTCGTCAAAATTCAAATTCTCCAACCCCTTGGAAAAAAAAGTAGGTAATGCTACAACCCAGGCATATCCTTGCTCTTCCATTTTTTTGACTAATTTCCTTTCACCCCCCCACCCCAGCGCAAATTCTGTCCCAAAATTTCGTTTCGCTCCTGTGGATTCTTGTGCCCCCAACCAAACAAATTAAGCTTTCGTCTCTTTTTCCATCCTTTGGACACCTAGCCAAAAAAGTAAGCAAATTTCCTTCCTCTTCCTAGAAAGGTACAATGCACCATCAAGACTAAGATATGTTTGTTGAAGGAAATCAAAAAATGGATGCTGCATTATCTGAGTTGAATCATTTTTTTACCCCTACTAGAAAAATTATGCGGAAAGGAAACAAGCATACATATTAATCTTTACCCTCGTTTTCTGTAATTTTTTTTCTTTGTTTCTTTCTGTTCCAACCCCCTTACCACATGATATACCAACCCAAGTAAAAACTTTTGAAACACAGGAGCATCTCCACTCATTTGTAGCAGTCCAAACTATCCTTTCGACCTTTTACACAAGAAAAACCAAACAAATTCCCTTTAAAATACTAAGGATTCTCATCCCACCCAAAAAAAAACAGAAAGCGATAAAACCTTCCTGTTGTTTTTTCCCCCAAAGATAACGCTTCGTTTTTCAATTTGTTAATATATCCACACCTTCCCAAACCCACACCCGACCTTTTTCAATCAACACTAATCAGCAGGATGGCCATTTTTTCCCCTCCTTCCTAGAAAGTGGCTATAAACATGTCGGGAAAAGAAGAAAAAAAAACCCTATCGTATTTCCTCCTCCCTTTCCGAATTCGAAAAATCACAACCCTCCACCCCCCGAAAAACCGCCGTTCATCTGCCCGGGCCCATGTTCACTCCCCGAATTCAAATTGGAGACTCCCTGAGGCAAAAACACTCTCGGGTAAACCCCATGCGCGTGTCCATTTCCATTTCCAACACCACCACCACCTCCTCCTCCTCCTCCTCCATACGCAACACCGCCATTATCGTTGACCGGATGTCCCCTCTCCTCCGCACCCTGGCTGTTTGCATTTTTTGCATTTTTCTTTTTCTCGAGCTCTTGTCTGATATGAGGGATGACCTCTCCGGGCACCTGAATCCCCACCAGCCGCCGGTTATCGTCTGTCGATTGGAGTCTGACGATTCGGTACTGCTTTTGCTGGCGGCCGGGGAGGTGGCCCATGGCTTTGGAGGTGGCGTCCCACACAGGGAGGATGTCCCCAGCCAGAATGTTGAGGGTTCGAATCCTGACGTTGGAGGTTTCGGCGGTGCAGTGGGCAGTATTCCAGTGTTGCATGCACGTACTCTCGCATGTGAATTTAATGTATCTGTGAAAGCAGACGAAAAAAAACGTAAGTATGGTTTATGAGGAATCCCCGCTTAAATAACCCCCCCTCAAAAAAAAAGAAAGATCATAGGAAAGAAAAAGAAAAAAAAAATCGGAAAAAAGGAAAAAAAGCAAACCACCAAAATTTGAACGAAGAACAAAAAGAAATTAAAATGCAGTTGTTGGGTAGATTAAAGAAAATTGAAAAAAAAATTGAAAATTATATGGTTAGAGAAATTGGACATGAAGGCACATTCAAGGGAAAAACTTAAGTAAATTTTGGTGACTTCTGGTAAGTTTTGGATTTAATAAGAAATCGAAATAATGCTTGTTTTTTTTTTTTTGAAAAAAACTGGGAGGGGCATAAAGAGACATACTTGCTCTTCAGCTCCTCTGGGGATATTTTTCTCGATCCAAGTCCGGTGGATGGTCGGAAAATTTGATACAGATCTCCTGCTTTCAAGGCTAATACACAATAGTACAATCCTCCACCTCCTGGTCTCCTGGTTCTGTAAAATCCATTCGCTGAAAAACAAAAGAAGAACAAAACAACGAAAACATGTCAGCCAAGACTATTCTTTTTTCCTTTTTTTTCCTTAGAAAAAATAAGACATTTTGGTTAGAATTCAAAACTGAATAAAATCGAATAATAATCTTTCCCTTACACAATTTTATTTATTTATTTATTTATTTAAGGATGCGATGAACTTTCGAGCTAGGAGGAATTAATTTTTAGGCAAGGAAATAAAAAAGTTGGGAAATTAACCAGAATAGAAAAAAGCAGACACCTTTTTCTCAAATGGAGTGAAAGTAATATAAAAAAAATGAATAAAATAACATAACTACATGAAAAAAACATACAGCACCTTGATCAGCTCCATTGATCTGCTCCAAGGACTTTTTGAGCTTTTCTTGAGCAGATTCATAATCCACCCCCCTGTCGACCATAACCTTGTAGTGCAGAGTTTTGCCTCCCCAGTCTTGGGTCGATATAACGTCTGGAGTCCCGATAAATTCCATCTTTTTCGATGTGATATCTTTTATCCCATTATCATACCTGGAAATGAACACACATTTAGAAAAAAAAAAATTGAAAAAAAACGCAATGTTGCCGGCATCGTAGCCTTGAAAAAAGAGTGGCAAAAAAAAACAGCAACAAATGATAACGTGGCAGCATTTTACTAAAAACATGCATCTTTCCACTTCTATAGATTTTCTTCTTTCATTTTGCTTAAAATGATCAATTTGCTGATCACTTCATTAAAAAAAAGAAAAATCAACCGTCGTCTTTTATCCCCTCTAGAAAAAGACTCGAGCCAAACGGAAAAAGTGTTGATCTTCTTTTTATTTTCCTTTTCCTCGGCTTTATGTGTCATGGATTACTAATAAAACTAAAACTGTTTCGGACAGGATCACCCCAGAAAGATTTTTAAAAAGTAGTATATTAACCAACTAAGCATTACCTTCCATCCCTTTTAGCAGCTTTGATGGTGTCTTGCAGAATGTCAAGGTAATATCCAAATATGATCTTTTGCTGCTCCGGCTGTATTCCCAGCAGCCTGTTCAGAAACCTAGAAATGTCCAATTGATGGTTTTGAGAGATGACCCCTATGCATTGGTGCGCAGCTGCAAAAAAGAAGGGTCAAAATGAAAAAAATAATCAATACAACAGACAATTTTTGAAAGAAAGCCCACACGTTCACCCCTTTCCCTCCATGCCCCCTCTTTCATCTTTGTCACACTTTTTCCATTTCGGAAAAAGTGTGACAAAGTGCCCCAGGTCGCTGAACAAAGCAGCCAATACATACAGCAAATTAAAAAAGCCATTTTCTTGCGAACATTATTTTGAATTTTCTGTACAAGAAACGACAAAAAAAATTCTCGAATCTATCTACGCCAGGATCAAAATTAGAATAACCCAATTGAAAACAAATTAACCCCCCCTGAGAATTATGCCAGTTTATCTAGGTTTATCTCGGGGGTCCGAAGTCTTATCAAAAACATCGTTTTATTTTTATTATTTTATTATTATTATTATTATTTATTTATTTGGACCAAAAACAGCCCCCCCCCCCCCGCATCTCAGAAAAGCACAAAGGAAAATAAAAGCCCTTACGTTGTTTTCCATCCACGATGTCCCTCACTGTGGCTGCATCCACATGGGGGGATATCATGCCGACCCCCAGCATGTGTTTTCGCATGTCCATGCAAAAGTCAGGGAAACTCGGGTATTCATTGGCAGCCCCCGACGAGGGCATCACACTGGGGACGCTCTGACCCATTAAAACATTGTACAGCTCCTGCAATGATCTCCTCCCATAAGCCGTGTCGTAATTGAACGAACCTGGTTGGGAAAACATGCAAATTTCGCACGCAATGGACAAAAAGGGAGGAAATGGAAATGCCCCCATTTTCTGGGGACAGAAAAAAAAAAAGCGGAACGAGAATGCATGGACGTAACAAAAAATGGGAAAAGAAAGAATGCTTACCGAGTTCTGGCCCTGCGTTTCGATCGCCTTGTGTGAGGGCACCCAAATTTTGCAGTCTTTTTGCGACTGCTGCAGCAAACCTAACAGAACATGGGGATAAAAAAAAGAGAGGTGAATCAATTAAGAAAAAGTTTTCAACCCCCCCTCCAAAAAAAAACAAGCAAACAAAAAAGAAGCAAACAAGATAAAAATTAAGTGTTTTTCAAAAGAGGGTTTACGAGCTTATTCAAGATGAGTTTTTACCTGGATTCTCCTCCGAGTGTGGTCATCATCAATCGATACTGAGGCCCGGTGGCTTGGTTGGAGCGGTGCGATCGACCAAATTGCTGCACCGCTCTGTCAGCGCTCCAAGGCAGCTCCAAGGTCAAATGTACACGTCGCTTCTGGTTAGCATGGCGCCTGCAATTGAAAAACCCTCCCTCAGAAACAAAGCACCTCTGGTGTGAATCCTTGAAACTCTATGGAGTGGGCAAAAACAATGATGGCCACTGTATGCAGGATATTCGGAACGACAGAAAAAACCCAACTGACAAAACCCCAGAACGACTTTGCTGATCGTGTTTCTGGATACAAAGATGACATAATCATGAGGCCAACAAAACGTCAAAACCATACAATTTGTTTTTTCAAAAAATATAAGTTAGTACTTTTTTCTGTTGTGCTAGTCAAAAGAGTGTTTGTTCGCCCTAAAATTGCGTCAATGAATCCCCCAACCTGTCCGCATGCAGTGAAATCCCAGCCGACGCAGCATCTGAAATGATTGCAACCAGTTTCTTGCCAGACATAAACATCTGGGCTTCTGCCACGTTGATCACTTCCAGGGAAACCCCCTCCACCCCAGAGGCATTCCTGGCCTCCCATCGAACTCGACCCTCATCGTCCAACCGCACGAATCGGCCCCTCCTGCCAGTCATTTCTGCAACTTTATCGGGACCCCCCAGCTGATCCACCAACAGGTCCAAGGGATTCGAAGGCAACGTCGCTTTGTTGATGATCTTGAGCACCTGCGCATTCGTCAGAAGTGGGCTTAATTTCTCAAAACCTTGAAATAATGACAATTGAAATAATAATAATAATAATAACACTGTTATAATAATTGAAATAATAATAACTCTGTTATAATAATTGAAATAATAATAACAATTTTGTTATATGGAAAAAAATAATATATTTGAATAAGAGCCAAAAAAAAAGTGTGGGGGGGAACTGGAGGTTTCCTTATCGTTCCGAAAAAAGCATTTTTTTATTTCGGCGACTACCAACCAGGATGATTAGTCACAAAGGAGGAAAAGAAATCTCTGTTGGTATGCTGTTTTTTGTTTTTTTTTTCTTCTTAAACGAAACAAAAAAAATCCTCACCTCTTCCTTGTAATGCATGGCGATTTCGTAGCGATCGTCGCTCGGGAAAGGACCAGGCTGTCCCTGTTGGTTGGGCGCTCCGGTGGGCTGACTCCCATCCCTCGGTGTTGCAGCCCTTGTGCTGTCATTAGCATGCGAATTATTTTCCTGGTGTTCACTGGCATAGACTTCCTCCTCCTCCTCCTCTTCTTCATCTGAAAGAATTGTTTTGGCACACAGCACCCCAATCACATGGCCGTCCAAAAAAAAATAAAAAAAATAGAGGTGTGGGTGTCGAATCCTCCCCCCTTCCTTCACATGGGGCATGGAAATTCATCCACCCTTCCCGTTTCTAAAGAATGAATTGAAGGGGTATCTATTGATAAGTGTGGATTTCCTCACAGGACTGCGTAAATGTCTACATACTTATGTCATACTTTCACAGGTTGATTATCCCCCCCCCCCAAAAAAAAAAAGCAAAAAAAGCAAAGAAAAAAGCAAAAAAAAAAGCAAAATAGGGTCCTTTTTCAATTCTTGAATTACCATCGTTGTCGAGAAGAATCACGGACACCGATTCATCCGAGTCAGACATGCTCTCATCTTCGCTGTTCACTTGTTCTTCTTCCACTCGACCTCTCCCCGAAGGACCCTCATCGTTAGGTTCACCATCCTCAACCACCCCATCCTCCGAGTCCATCTTGTCGTTCCTATCTTTGCCCCACACATCATATCGACGGCTAGAGCTCTTGCCTTTGGCAAACTCTGCACCCTCCCTGGCTGGCGAACCTGACTTCCTTTTCTGAGGAGTGGAGGATTTTGCCGCTTTGATCTGACTTCTGGTCATTCGCCGGTTGCTGGTGCTGGGTTCAGCTGGCTGGGCACGTGATGGGGAGCAGGAGGGGGCCGGATCTTCATTTTTGACATCGATATCAGCCAGCCCATGGTCTATGCTGGCTCCCTCGCCGCCGTCGTCTTCGCTGCTGGTGGAGTACAGGTCAATGGTTTCGACGGGGGAAGAGGTACCGTTCCTTTCTGATTTCTGATTTGGGGAGGAGCAGTGGTTGGAGCTTCTCCTCCTGGCAGCCCGGGTCAACGGCGCTCGGCGGTTGGTTTCCTTCCATGACTGGATTTAGACCGAGCGGAAAAAGAACAAAATATCAGGCAATGCCCATCTTTGATCCAGCGAAATCGGGAATTCGATATGGAGGAGACGTTCATGCGTTATGAAATGCATTGCAAAAATTCTCTCTCTTTTTGGGGGGCTGAGTGTGTGTGTGTGTGTGTGTTGGGGGGGTGGGGGTACCCCCCCCCCCCCAGAAAAAAAAAAAAGACTCCTGGTGAATATTATACCAATCGTTGCAGGAAAGAATAATATAATGTAATATATGGCCCGAACGAAATATGCCCTGTGATTACCGAGTTGAGTGTTTTTCCTGCTCGCACGACTTCCATATCATCTTGAGTGAGTCCGTTTGGCAAATCTTCTTGAGGTACCTTGACGTGCCTTTCTTGGGGAGGGAACGGCAAAGGCCAATGATTGTCGATCAAGTGGATCATCGTCTCTTTCAATCCTGAAAGAAAAAATTGCACAAACACATACAAAGAGGTATTAGTTCTGTCTGGGGAAATGACAGAAAGAAAAAATTTGCATGTCTAGGGAATGTATAAAAATAAAATAGAAAAAACTGATTTTTTTTTTTTTTTTACATTCCCTAGACATGCAAATTTTTTCAGTTTTTTCTATTTTATTTTTAATGTGCTGGAATGGAGTCCAGCACTTTTTTATTTTTTTTATACTCGTACCAGAAGCGAAATCGTCCATTTCGTTCCCCTTCTCTTTCGCCAGCTCTGACAGACGCATTTCTCCAGTTGATTGGAGCCCAATCACCACACACTTTCCTTCGCTCAATGCTTCCTCCGCACATTTCACTGTTTCATCCACCTTCCCAAAAAAAAAAAAAAAAAAAAAAACACCAGTGTTAGTTTTATTTTGGGTTTTTTTTCCTCCCCCCACCCCCCCCCCCCAAAAAAAAAAAAAAAAAGAAAAAAAAATCCGGAAAGTCGACCTCCAAAAAAACCATGTATGCAATTTACATTCCTTGCAAAGAACGAATTAGCGATCAATCAACACAACATCTGAGTGAAAATGCTTTTTTGATTATGTGACAAAGAAAAGGGACGTACCTTGACAGCAATGCACATTTGTCTGAAGAACCTCTGATGGGCACTCCAAAACTGAGGCCACACTCTTCCATTGTTTTTCTTCTCTGCATCCGTCAAACTCTCCAACGCATACTGGAACTGACTCAACAGCTGCCTCCACAGATGACATGCCCTGATTTTATGACACACCATAAAATTCTTTACTTTTGTATAACTGGATGGGAAAATTAACCCAAGAACTCCCGAAAAAAAAAATTACAAAAAATAACACGACAAAAAAGCAATAATGACACTCACTTTCCTCCTGTTTTCGTTTCAACCCCCCTGCCCTCCCCCCCCCCTCTTGTTTCATCCCATCTTTTGGTCAGAATTCGAATGTACCAACAGCATTCCAACACTCACACTTTTTTTATTATCAGTTTAGAGACTCTTGCATATATGCTTAGTTCACTTTTTTTTTTTTTTGAACAAATTATTATTAATTTTTTTTTTCCATACCTGTGATACATTCTTTGCATTTCTGGTGTCATCTCGATGTTATGGACTTTGAACTCCGTTCCTTGGAAGCTGAGGGTGCGGCAGAGGTACATCCCACGAGCTTTCAGCTCCATTGCGATCAGCTCCAAGGCCCCCACTCCCCATCCACCCACAGTATCTTTGAACTGATTGAAATTCTTGAAGCCGGACAGGGACTTCCCCCAAAGCCCCAATCGAACCATGTACGCCATGTTTCGTAATTCAGTGGCTCCTGGAGGGGGGGAAATTTAACAAAGAAAAAAAATAAATCAAGCAGGGCGTGTTTGTCGTGATGATGATATAGATTTTTTTTATTTTTTTATTTTTTGGGGGGGAGGGGAAAATGTAAAAATTAATCATCTTGAAAAAAAAAATTGAAAGGAAGCTATCAACACCAAACTGAATTCCTTCCCATCGAAACCAGGGGCTGCACTTCACCAGTTCGATATTGTCCAACAAACACAAGGCATCACATGAAAAAAGATAAAAAAGATACATAAAAACATTAAAAAAAAGCTGTTGGAAGAGTTATGGCAAGCTCACCGGTTGCACTGCAATACACCACCCTAGCTTCCCGGAGGCTCTCCTGAATTTGGAGCACGCGCTGGCCAGTCTTGGTGGAGGTGTTGGTGTTATCGGACACCAAGTTTTTGGCCTTGTGGCATTCATCGAAAACAATCAATCCATCGAAACCGCCTCCGCACCAATCCAACAGCTGTTTGAGCCTCGTTTGCCTGACCCCCTAAGAGCACACCCAAAACAGTTGACCATCGATTACAATTTCACATTAGGTCATCCAACATACCTTTCTCGTTTTTTTTTATGGGAAAGGAGGGAGCCCTTGTTTTTCTTTTTTTTTCTTTCTTTTCTTTCTTTTTTTTTTTGGGGGGGGGGGGGGGGGTAGGGAGTGTTTTTCTTAGCTCCATATTGCGAGAACATACGCAGGCATCGACAATTAGCAGCATACAATCCACCCCACCTTCTCAGTCGAGGAAATCAGGGTCGAATAGGTCAAGAAAATGACCCCATCCTCAGCACCGCATCGATGGGAGTCCAACGGAGCGTAGGGCATTTTGTTCAAGGGGTGCACCTTGATGAAATCCGCACCCACATCGTCCAGATCCCTCCTGGCGTCGTGTTTCAAATCGCCACTGACGGAAACCCACAGATGCCTCCTCCTCCCACATCGCCAGTTTTCTAATATCAAACCAGCAATGGTTCTTCCCTGGTCCACACAGCAAGAAAACAGAAATTCAGTACTAATGCAATAACAACATATGCAATTGACATCACAATGTAACTGTTGTTTTCAGACCACCACTTTCGACTTTTCATTTTTTTTGGGGGGGGAGGGGGGGGGGATCAACTGGAGGGTATGCTCAATCCACCCCATGGGGACAAAACAAAAACAAAAACTGCTCCATTTACTCCCAACTCAATTCGAAAAGTGTGATGCAGCAAGGAAACTCAATGGGACGAATCAGTGATTGGGGGAGCAACAAAGCAAATACTGATTAAAAAAATACACAGACAAAGACGGGGTACCACACCTTGCCGACACCAGCTCCATCCCCTATGAAAAACCCAGACCTCTCTCCGCCTGCCAAGTGTTGTTCATGTCTTTGACATGCATAACAGATGGCCTCCAGCTGCAAGCAGGACAGGCTCCCGTTCTCCACACAATCATCGATGTGCAGCTCGTAGTCTATGTCCGGCGGCTCAGCCGCCGCCAAAGACGACGATTCAACCACCGAATCCGAGTGAGGAACCCCAATCCGTAGCTTGGAGGGCTTGTAATCCTATATTTACCGCCCCCCCCAAAAAACCAATTAAAACGAGTATACCAAAGGCACTCCATGCTCCCAGTGCCAATTTTTTTATTTATTCTTTAACCAGAACTGTCTGATGAGCATTTTCTGAATCATACTCTTCTGATTTTTTTTGTTTGTTTCATTTTCAAATGTGTGCAAATATAGATGGATTTTTTTTCTCCTTCGGTCCCGACCTGGAATTTCTCCCCTCCATCGCGAGCGACATCATCATCCTCTTCCTCGTCTTCACTTTGTGGCTCTGATGAAAAGGAATTAAAAAAAAAAGGAGCAAACTTGAAAATCTCAACACATAGCGAAATACACATCACATCACACCGCCACCAAAATAAGTCTACACTGGCAATGAATCGATTCCAGTTTTCCTTTTAAATCAAACACTTGTGAGCAAGTGTTTGAGCAATCCCCCCCCTCAAAAACAAAAAACAGAGCAGGAGAAGAAAGAAATAAAAGGAATTGAATTGAAAAAAAAATAGCGGATTGTGCAAGAAGCTGAACGCCAAGGGACCGATTTGACCATTCAACTGTTTCTCCCTCCCTCTCTTTTTTCGTTTTTTTCTCTTTTTTCATTTTTTTTTATCGTACCATGACTGACGGGTCGAGGTTGCGCCGCAGGGGGAGCCATCCCAGCAGGCTGACCAGGGATGTTGTAGGGTCTGGCCGAATCCAACCCCCGATTCCTCTTTGGATAAATAGGGTCTGGATTGGTCAGATCCGGATGCAACTTCCTCTTGCCCAGCCCTTCGACCCCTAAAAAAAAAAATGGAAAAAATTTGAGGAATTCGTGAAAAAGAAACACTCCAAAAGCTTGAGAAGAGGTGATACAACCCACATAAATCAAATAAAAGTTTCATATTTCACAATTGACAATTAACTGATAATTGCAGTACAAGTCTGGATAATCGGCTGAGGAATCAGAGGATAAAGTCCTCAGTGTTTGGGTGGATCGAAAAAAAGGAGGGGGGGGGGCATCCTAACACATTTTTTTTAATAACTGTGCATGGATCCTCCCCCTCCCCGACCTCTTGTTGCCAGGTCTGACATTGTGCATAGATCAACAGCCCATGGAAGCGATTTTCACGACACGCGGCATTAAGTCCGACATGCAAGCAGATTTCCCTGTTAGCGTGGCTCAACTAACGCACGCGCTGCAGTAACCGTCGTCGAACACGGCTTAGACGTCAGGGAAGCCTTCCATCCCGAGGCACGCCGCTTCCGAGTACGTCGCTTTTTTCGAGTTTTTCGCTTTTTTCGAGTTCGTCGCTTCCGAGTTGCGGATGCAACGGCGGGAGCCTTCCTGTAACGCTCGCTTTTTCTTGTCTTCTTAGCGGCGAGGCGTGGAAACATAATCTCCGTCGAACTAACTTTCTGATTACAACGCTCGAAGCGGAAATTTCCCGTCCGCGTTGGCTGAAACAGCAGGTGTTCCAAACACTTATAACTCTAACTTCATGCAATAACGAAAACGCCGTGTCTTTTCAGCGTCTTTTCTCATTTCTGATTTGTTTTCAATTCTGAATAAAAAAATCAGTGAATCCCTGCAGTGACGCACTTAAATCTCCGAGGCCCCCGTTGGCGGTGCTGGGTGGAGGTGGATTGACAGGCGGTGGCGGTGGTGGTGAAACATGCTGGGAAGTGCTTGGCACATTGGCATTAGCAGTTGCACCAGCATTGGGATTGGCATAGTTGTGCAGGTGGTGGAATTGCGGAATCTTCATAACAAAAAAAAATAAAAATCATTAGCACTGGGATGAAAAAGTATATATACATATATACATATATACATATTTACATATTCTAGGATTGAGAAGAGGATATGGGATGGAAAAAAAATCAATTCTTGATGGAACTTTCGATTGAATATTTTTTCCCCCCTTAGAATGCAGGCAAAGACTGATCGAGGGGAAAAAAAATTGGATCAAGACAAACTAGGGTTCAAAAATATATACATATATATATCCAGAAAGAATGACAGCTGTGTGTTTTGCCCAAATATCATATTTCAAAAACAAGATATTCAGAATCTGAAAAAAACAGAAGCTTGGACTTTGCCATCTCCACGCGGCAAAAAAAAAAAAAAAAAAAGCGAAACAGAGATGATGGAGACAGCCTACGAGTCACTGAATAATTCGGAAAGATGCAAATCTTTCAAAATCGCTCCTGAATCAGGCCTTTCTTGCAGTAAAAAAAAGCAGGATTTTTATCTGTCAAATCACACATATTCGTGGATGCATTGTTCATCTACGCCTATCTTAACAGAGTGTCACAACAACAAAACCTAAATAAATATAGACAAAAGTATATTCAATTATTTTTATTTTTTTTCAATTTTTTCTGGCGGACAAGCAAGCACCTGATTCTGCTGTTCCATTTCCCTCATTCTAAGATGCTCGTTCAATGCATCTTGATTCACACTCTGTCTCGTTTGGCAAGCAGGGCACTTGAAGTAGCCCTCATTTGCCAGCATTCTCACCAAATTATATCCCACTACAGAAATAACCCCCCCAAAAAAAACTCAAAACATAAATCATCCTCTTAAAATTTTGATGCTTTTGCACACTTAGGAAGAAAAATCCAGGCTCGGTGACTTCTGATTCGAAAACTCAATAAATAAATTAATTTATTAGCCATTTTCATACATATATTTTTAAATTAATTATTCTATTTTTTTTGGGGGGGGGGAGAGGGGAAGAGCAAAGACGAAAAGAGAAAAAAAAAAAAAAATTGTTCCTTTTCAATTTCTGGTTTGGGCGCAATATCCGCGTTGTTGCGCATTCTTTCCGCCTTATCAGTTTCTTAAGAAAAGATGAGTAGACGAAAAAAATAGACTGCGTCGACAACGATTCCAACAAAACAGCGCACACTTCACGAAAGGCCCGAAACAAACGCCCGAATATATTCCGACGTCCTGGAAAAAAACAAAAAAAAACACCAACCAAGCAACCACCTCTTTCCCAGTCGATACAGCAAAGCTGGCCATGTCACGCACACACGACAGAAAAACCAGAAAACGAGCAAACTGGAAAACACCCCTCCGCATGGAGGCCCAACGCCGATGTTCCACCCGATCGAACACATACACGACGGAGGCAATCCAGTGCAACCGTCGACTGGTGGGTTGCGCACCATTGATTGTCACGTTGCACGTCCCACATCGAATTCTCAGCGCGATATCCTCGCCTGATGCCGCGGGCCCTCCCCCCATCATGGTTTCCCCGAGGAACGCAGTTGGGGCGCGCTCGGAACACGACAGTAAAACCAACTTGCGCCAGAGAGAGTAACCGAGCAAGTCCCCAACCTCCAAATTGTTTGTGTGGAACGAATCCTGCTGTAATGTTTTCTCGATTTTTGATGTGACGAGGTGGATTCTGATCGCTTGGATCTGCGGGTCGTATGACAGACGGCAGGCTGTAAAAAAACACAAAAAAACATAAAGCATAAACCGTGAATTCTGGGCCTTCGCGCATGTTGTTCTGTTCGCTGGTTGGTTTGTGAATCGCTCGCGCTTGACTATTTTTTTTTTCCAAAACCAATTCTTTTGTTCCGAAGGCCTCCGAATCAGCGGTACACCTAATAAGCGCGTTGCACGAAACAGAAATCCACCAGAAATTCAGAAAAAAAAGGGCGTTCTCGCAGCACATTACGTAATGTTTCAAAGGTTGCGCTGACATAAACAAGAATAAAGTGTGGTTTTGATCCGACGCGGCGAAGAAGCGTCGAATCTCGGATAGCGTACAAGTTTGAAACATGCCTAATAATAATACAAGTGTGACAGGTTTTTTTTTTCTTTTTGCTGAGGATTCCAGCAAATGAAGACGGAGCAGCAGCTAGCTCTGTTAATGGAGGCAAAGCAAACCACACCAGATTCAGTGTTGCCCCTGTCGCTATATTTCCCTCGTTTCTGTTTCGACGCTCGAACTCCGTTCGCGACACCATCCACCGGGGCGGCTGCGTGACGAGGAACGGGGAAAAAAAAATCGAAAAGCAATCGAACAACGCGCGCGAAAAAAATGGGGTGCGGAGCTTGGCGTGTTTCGAGGCTTGCTTTCGGAAACTCGAGACCGGGTCTCGTACCGGGGAAAAGGAGGCATTTTCGTTTGAATTTTGGTTCGACCTCTCGACCTGACGTCGGGCATCTCCCACGTTGGCGGTGTTTAGTAAAGCGGACGCCTGCGCGACGAAAGCCGCGCACCGCGAGGGCGAAAAAACTGGCCACGGTGAGTGTTTCGTTCGTTTTTCCTGACGAAAAAAAACCAAAGGATTCACGTGGTAGTTCACGTGACGTAACACGTGAATCCACCGTCACTCTTCTTTTTTTTTCGAAGAACGCCCCAGCTAACGTTGAAAGAACAAGTGTGTGGGTCTTTTGCTTTATGTTGGGGGCGACTATATGTAATCTATTCTCTCTGATTGGTTATTTATTATTTTATTTTTGTTCTTAAGAAGAAAAAAAAAGGGTGTGCCTGTGTTGTTTTTCAATAGAATTGTTGCTCTTCGGATGCAGTGCCTTTGGGTCCTGTGTCTGTCATGTTGGACTCAAATGTTATCACACAATTGAATGTGCTGGAGGATCCATTGGTAAGTTACCTGCTCAAAATTTTTATTGTCTGTAATTAGGCATCCCCAAAAAAAATTATTTTCATATGTTTAGTAAAAAGAATCTTCCACAATCCTTTAAAATTTGAAAGGTCCCGGTAAGAAAAAGTTTGGAAATATTTTTATTTTTTTTACTGTCTGAAGCCATCCCCCCAAAAAAAATTCACACGCAAAAAAGGTTAACACTGTTCACAAAAAAAATGTTGCTCAGGGATTTTGTAGATGAAAGGTAGAGGGTTTTAAAAGTCTTGATTTGTCTGTTGAAAAAAAAACTGTTGTTCTCTTTCTTTAATTGTTTCTTCAGAAATGGTTTGATTTCTGTTTGCAGACATTAAAAAGGGGGTTAAAATCATTACGGGGGTGCGGCGTGACCAGCATCGCCATTAATGTTTGGTGGGGTGTCGTCGAAAACAACGCTCCAGGGGTTTACGAATGGGACACCTATCGAACTCCATTTCGATTAATTAAAGATTTTGGCTTCGAAATTAAGGTGAAATTAGCATCAACTCATCTGTTGACACTGATAATTTGCACAATTTATTTACTTATTTATATTTATTTTTTGGGGGGGGGCACAGTAACACACTGTTAGTGTTTTGACATTCAATTTTCGATTTTTATCTGGACACACCTGCATATATTTTTGCCAATTCTTCTTGCAACTCACATAATACTATGCAGTATTGAGGTGAGGAGTGAAAAATAATTGATATGAAAAATAATTGATATCCAAAAGTGGACTATGAAGAGAGGAACAAAAATCTTAAAATGTCTTGAAAACATAGGTTTTAATGTGTTTCTGTCATAATTTTTCTAAATACGTTTCTAAATTTTGAAAGCCTTGCGATATCAAATACTGGATGTTAAAGATAAACAATAAAACCCCGGATTGGAAAAGAGGAAACATCGTTATTTAAAGAATTAAGAAAAGATTTTAAAGAAAATTCTCCTGAAAGAAAGTAGTGTCTCTGGTTGTGTGGAAAAGCCAAATCGGCTCCCCCTGTCGACTCTTTTTTATTTTGGTTTCTGATGTTCTTGTAAATTTTATGTTTTTATGGGGAACCTTTCAGGCTATTTTGTGTTTCCATGGCAATGGGAAAATCTCGCTCCCGAGTTGGGTGTTAGAAGAAGGCATCGCCAATCCAAACGTGTTCTTCACCGATAAAACTGGGGAAGTTTATCGAGATTGTCTGTCATTGGGGGTCGATTGTGGTAAGCATTCTGGTGCTCACAGGTTTCTTTTGTTTGTTTTTTTTTCCTCTTTTGATATCTGGTTTGTATGTGTTTATTTTTCTCTTTCTTTTTATGTTGGCTTTGGATATCGATATTTCCTGCGCTGGAAAATTCAAATCAAGTCAAATCAAAAGAAAAAATCTTTAAAAAAATTCAAATCTGGATGGTTTTTGAACTTTGGATACGGACGCATGGATTCACGGTTTCGTTGGTTTTGATGTCATGCTGCAGTCCCTGCTCTAAGAGGTAGAACTGGCGTCGGTGTATATGCGGATTTCATGGCCTCTTTTTTGAACGAATTCAGCAACATAATGGGCTCTTGCATTACGGAGGTCGTCGTTGGTAAGGTTGCGTGTCAAAAAAAAGAATCTTGCTTTTGAGAGTTTGGGGAAACCTTTCCCCCCTCCCCTTTTTTGTGGGGACTTGAAACTATATTATGTATAGATTATTTTGTTTACAATATTATATATATATATTTGAGTCGCATGTGAAAAGACCTGATGGATGGAATGAGATTATTTGGTCATTGCCCTTTGAAAGTTGGATATTTTTTACAGTGAAAAAAGTATATTATGGTGTCTGCAGGATTGGGCCCTGATGGTGAATTGAAATATCCGTCACACCCGAAAGATGCCCGATGGCGCTGTCCTGGAATTGGGGAATTCCAAGTAGGTTCAAAGAGCGGCCCTCTGTTCTTTAATTTTTCAGCTTCTGTCTTAAACAAGGAAAGAAAATAAAAATAAGGAAAAGGAAAATAAGGAAAATCACTGTTTGGATTTGGGGATTGTTCGGATCCAGAGACCGTACGTCGTGGGAACATCACATGCATCCCCGAAAATATTTTCAAACCCTGACCCCCCCCCCAAAAAAAAAAGTAAAAAAAAAAGTAAAGTGTAGTAGAGCAACACTAGAATCAAGTAGAAGTAAAGAACGGATTTAGAAGAAAAAAAAACTCATTTGCATGCAACTAAGCATTTTAGTGTACAGTACATTAACTTATTTTATTTTATTTCATTACAGAGTTACGATTGTTATATGCAATCGACATTAAAAGCATGTGCAGAAAGGAGCGGGCATTGGGACTGGGGAGTCCAGGGGGGCCCCTTGGATGCTGGCGACTACACAAGCGAACCGGAGGAGTCCAGTTTTTTCAATGCAGAGGGAGGATGGAAATCACCCTATGGGAAATTCTTCCTGCAGGTATGCCAGACTGGCACCAAAAGCCCACAATCGATCCCATGACACACCAGGATTTATGTTAGCCCCCGTCCATTACCCCCCCCCCCCCAAAAAAAAAAAAAAAGAAAAAGAAAAAACACACCCTTTTTCTTGGAGGGTTTTCTTAAACAGGTTGGCCTGTTTTTCCTGAAAGTGTTTGGCTGTGAGGAATGATTGTTACAAAAAGCTTTTGTGTGCGTGTGTGTGAATTTTGTTTTTGTCCCTTCAGTGGTATGCCTCCCAACTGTTACGGCATGGGCATTTGGTGCTAGATTCGGCCGTCCGCCTTTTTTCGCACCACCATGTGACCGTTGGAGCAAAGATTCCGATGATTCACTGGTGGCAGAACCAGCCCTCCCATCCGGTAATCCACAACAACAAAAAACACGTATAATAAGCACATTCAATCACTGTACAAAACCACCCACCTCAAAAACTCTACTCAAAATTTCCTTTTTTTTTTTTAATATAGTTTTTTTCTCAAAGATATTTTTATCAAAGCTGGAAGCTTGCAAATGAGCGTTATTAGCCCGTCACTCTAAAAATCATGAAGCCAGCCCCTCCAATAGTCTTTAATATGTTCCCTAGTTTTCATAACCTTGTATTTCCGAAGTGTGGGGTTCCTTCCCAAACCCTCAAGGACAACCTTCAAGCTCGTTCGACTCCCCCCCCCAAAAAAAAAAATAATAATAATAATAAAGAAATAAAGAAATAAATAAGTAAATAAATAAATAAGTAAGTAAAATTGATGGGTTTATATTTATGAATATTTAAACCCATCAATTGATATACATCTATCTATATATATGTAATTTTTTTTCCTTCCCGCAGCCCGAGCTGACCGCTGGCATTTACCACACCACCGATCGGGACGGCTACGTCCCCATTCTGTCGATGCTTTCTGAGATGGGGGTGTCCATTCATGTGAGTGGTGGGGAACTCAGCAACGCATCCCAGCCAGAAAATTTTGATTCCAATCCAGAAGCCACCCTGGCACACCTGCGTGCCTGTGCTGCCGCTTTCAGGGTGCCCTTCACGATTCAGAATTTGACTGTCATGGACGAGAAGGCCTCCTGGGATAGGATCCGGAAACTGATGTTCGAGGAAGATTCCTGCGGCAGCATTTCGCTGCCTCAGGTGTGTTATGGGTTATTTTGAGCAAAAAGAAAAATCAAGTTGAATTGAACTTTCTCGTAGCTTGCTGATTTTGGGTTTTTTTTGAACAAAAAGAAAAATCAAGTTGGATTGAGCTTTCTCATAGCTTGCTGATTTCTGGATTGTTCCAAAAAGAAAAATTGAATCGAGCTTTCTCGTTGGTGGTGATTTTTGTCGGTTGAGGAAGGAAATTGGACTGATGCCATCTTGTTATTTTTTGTGTGTGTGTGTGTGTTTCCTTGGGGCAGATTTCTTCGTTGATGATTAATTATTTATGCGATGAAGCGTTGCATCCGACGTTTTGGGACGAATTCCGGAGTTTCCTGTTGGAGGTGAACGGCAAGTGCAGCACCGATTGGGACGAATCGGACGGCGAGGGCTCCTTCAACAGATGTCCTTCGTCGCTCTCCCTGTCGGAGGATTTTTGCAGGGAGCCCTTTTGCGTCACCTAGGACCCCTCCAAACACTCCCGCCCCGATAAAAAAAAAGACAGAAAAGAAGAAGGAAAAGGAAAAGAAATCAGGGGAATAAACAGCAGTGCTTCTGGTGACGTGAAGCACTGTGCAATTTTTTTTTTCTGCCTGTTCCTACAGGTTGAAAAAAAAAGAGAGAGAGAGAGAGAAGAGAAAAATGATACGAATCCGGAGGAGTGTTGATCTCCGTCTTTCTCTTTCTTCCCATGTTTTTTTTGTTTTTTTTTTCGGTTTTTTTCGGTTTTTTTTTTGAGAAGAGGAGGGGGGGGGGGGGGAGGGAAGAGATGCACACAGAATGTCATTTTCTGTCAGTCTGTGTCAGGAACTTTTGACCTCAGGAAGCAGAAACGGACGAAGAAAAAAATGGATTGTGGTTAATGGAGCAATGTCAGGCACTGTATGAAAAGAGAAGATTTTGGGGCTGGGTTGAAAGGGGAGGGGGGTAAATTTGAGGGGGGAAAAAAGAAACAGGAATTTCGTAACAGAACTGTGTTTGGTCATGTTTTTGAGGGTGGTTATTCCCTTCTTTTAACTTTGCTCAGGGAGGGGGGGGGGAAGGGGTGATTTTATTTTGGATCTCAGATTATTGAATGGTTGTTTTTTGTTCTTTTTGTGTTTTTTTCCTTTTCGAATTTATCGTTGATTTGAGGTAGTAGGGTATAATAATAATGAGGAGGACAGGGATGGAAGTTAAAAGTGTGTGGGTTTTCTTTCATGGGGAAATTTTATGGATCGATCATTTTGTGTTTTTTTGTTTTCAAGGGAAAGAAAAAACTTGAAATGGAAAAGTGGGAGTTGAAAAAAAAAAAAGCAAGAGAGCACAGAAAGAAAAAACAAACAGGAGCTTTTCTCTGAGAAGATCCCAAATATTCGTGGAGGAAAAAAAATACAATTTTCTATGAAGGGTTCAGAGATGAAAAAAAAAGATGAAAAAAAAAATTAAGAGGAAAGAATGTGTGTACAAATTAATCGCAGAACTAAAGAAAAAATCAACAAAAAATATGTAGAAGAAAAAAAAAAGGAGGATCCAGTAGCTATTTCATAATTGGTCTTTTTGATTTTTTTTTTAATTTTCCAGATTTGTGCGTCAGTATCTCTGTCGAGAGATTTAATGGGCTGTTGGGGTTCCTGATTTTAGCGAGGCTTTTATTTTTCATGTATATATCAGCCTTTTTTTTTCTTTTATCGATACATTTTTTTTTGTTCTTGTTTGTATGTAGCATTACGTGGAATTCCTTCTGTGTATATTAAGTTTCGATGTGTTTCGGATAAAATGCATCGTTTTTTTTTTCTGTTTTAATTTTCAGAGAAAACAGGGATTCCAGAGAAGAACCAGAGGGGGGAAAAAAGGGAAGCAAAAAGCTTTTTGAAAAAAGAAAAAGAAAAAGAAAAACAGTGAGAAGGAGACTGGAATCAAGAATTTGTGGATGGGCTTGTTCAAGAATCCTAGACCAAATGTATTGAATTGCTGACCTAGGGGGGGGGGGGGGAAGCAATTCTGTGTAAATTGCTGATGTACTGATTTGGGATTCTGTTTTCTGCGTCTTTTTTGTGTGTATCAATCTTGACTCTTGCAGCTACAGGGTTCTTATCTCCACCTCTATTCAGGGACCATTTTTATTTTTTTCAGTCTTTTTTTTTTTTTTTTTTTGGGGGGGGGGGATTGAACCCTTCACACATTTTTTTGTGGTGTTATTTTTTTCCATTGGGATGAACAGTGCAGACACCAGAGTCAAAATTCATTGGGTTAATGTGTGGAAATAGCACATCTCTCTGCTACTCTTCACAGCACAACCATAAAATTCGAGCAAAAATCATCCACCCTAAAAGCTCCTGTTTCCGCTTGTATATCGTCTCACCTTCACTTCTCCCCGCATGCATCGACCTCAAATCCGAAAAAAAAAAATGTTTGGTTGGATTCTGTACAGCGAAATCGACCCCTTGATTCGTTCTAGCGAGTCTGGACGGAGGCTCGGTGTGGAAACGCTTCCCCTGCTTATCGATTCTTCCAGAGAATTGGATTTTAGAAACGATTCTTCCAGAGAACTGGAGTTCAGAAACGATTCTTCCAGAGAATTGGATTTTAGAAACGGGGACCCCAAAAATTCGCCGATCGGAAATGAGCATCGAACAGCTCAATGGGTAGAGGGGGGGGGAAGGTTCGCTTTGATCAGAGGAGTTTGGAAAGCCTTTGGTTGGGATTTCGTTGGATTGGGGTGCTTACAGGTAAATGTGGTGTTGTGGAGATTTTTTTTTTAATGTAAAATTATGTATCGAAAGAAAAACTTTGCAAGAATGGTTTCTCTTTGTTTTTCGATTCCTTTATTTTTTATTTTTAGTTTTTTTTTGGGGGGGGGGGAGGGGGAGGGGGAATCGGTGTGTTGATCAGAAATTTCTGGGTATTGTTTTTTTCTCAGAATTCTGCAGCAGAGTTGCTCGTAACAACAATTTCAGAAAAGGAAAGGCAGGGCACAAATGCATAAATGAAAAACAAGTAAAATATATTTTTCATACTTTATTTATGTATCAAAAAAACTATAAAAAAATGTCCAGAAATATTGCCATTCAGTTCAACTGAGCAAATGCTGTACTTTTTTCATAATCAGAACCACAAAATAGAAATAGCAGCAGAAAAAAAAACCTGAACTCTACTTCCTCATTATTTTTATTTTTTTCAAGTCCTGCATATGTGGTGGGTTGATGGATGGGTGCATAAATATACTCCCCGATTTCCATATTCCAGTTTCTGGAGTGAAATTAAATTGTGTCAAATAGTTTTTTTTTTAAAACAAAATCAATTCAACGTTCTCAAGACTCTCACTGAAAAACAAATGTATCAACTCCTCCAGCGTTTTTTTTTTCCCATTTTTTTCAGCTTTTTTTTCTTCTGTAATTTGAAGTTGATGATGTTTTATCTATCTACGTACATGTGTGTTGTGTGTGTAATTCGTATTTACTTATTTGTTTTTTATTCATTTTTTTCTCAGTGTGCGAACTCTATTTTGAGTTTCTTGACTACATTGCTGCTTCGAGAACTGGTGGGTTGGCTGGGGAAAGAAGAAGGAAAAGGGGAAATTCAACATCATTGTTTTAATGTTGCAATTGGAGTCGGAATTTGTTGTACCGTGAAGGCGGTGGTGAATTCTCGTTTCGCCATGTTGAAGGTCAGGAATTCTCAGCCGATCCAGGAAAAAAATAAATAAAAAAAAAGGCACATGTTTTTGCTTTCTTCTCAAAAATTCGCCCATATTATTATTTCACAATGATACGATTTCAACACCAGTCCCGATGAAAAAAAATAATAATAAATAACTCCACCCCTTGGAAAAATGTCCTTTTGTTAATTAATTTCGAACTGTGTTTCTTGTTTAGGGATTCGTTGGGGCTGAATTGCATTCGTCGATCGTGAAATCTATTTATAGAACATGTCTGGCAGCTCAAAAAGGAGTTCTGGGGGAAAACACCCACACAATTCTCACGGTGGATGTCGGCCGAATCGTCAATTTATTCCTCAGCGCCAATGATTTATGGATAATACCTCTGGAAATTGGAGCTGCTCTGTATCTTCTTTACACTGAGGTACCCGGTCAATTGTTTTTTTTTTCTTTGATTTTTTTTGAGGTATGATTTTTAAACAGTGAATTAGGGCAAGAAGGAAAAACCACCGGAAAACTATAATTAAAAAAGAATAACGCTGGTCCAACAAAACCAACTTCATCTTTCTTTTCCCCTTTTTCTGTTTAGATTTGAACGCTGATTCAATTTCGATCTTGTGGAAATTTAATTTTTAAGAGAAAATAAGAATGAAAATATTCCAGTATTATCTAAGTATCCTGTTTTTGGACGATTTTCCTCTTGGTGGGATCAACCGTGTGTCGACTTGTTTTGCTTTTCATTGTTTTTTCCCCTAAAGGTGGAGTTTGCGTTTTTTGCTGGGCTGATGGTCATTCTGTTCATAATGCCGATCAATCGATGGATTGCAATGAGAATCGGCTCTGGAAGCAAGACAGTCATGGAGGCAAAAGACAAAAGGGTCCACTCTATTGAAGAAATCCTGAAAGGAATTCGGCAGATAAAAATGATGGGCTGGGAGAGTCACTTTGCATCCAGAGTAGGCGTCCAAATCCCCAAGAAATTAAAAAGTAAATTAGGAACAATATGTATTAATAAAAAATAACGAAGAAAAAAAAATGATTAAGATATCAGCAAGAATTTGCAACCTTGCCAAGTGTGAATGGCTGTATTTTTGGTTTGATTATCTGTTCAGCATGCCTTCTTTTTTCTGTCAGTCATATATTGGTTGAAAACAAAAAATGGTGGCCAAAAAAAATGTCTTTCTTAAAATACATATGTTTCTCCATTCAATTATATCTTTTCTTTTCTTTCCTGTTTTTTGTTTCAAATCCCTTCAGGTCACTGCTGGTCGAAACAGTGAGCTGAAAGGCATTGCTCGTTTGAAATATCTGGATGCGTTTTGCGTCTATTTTTGGGCCTCGACATCAGTGCTGTTTTCGGTGGCCACTTTTTCCCTTCACGTTTTTTTGGGCCATGCTCTCCAAGCCGAAACCGTTTTCGCAGCCAATGCACTGTTCGATATTTTGATCGGCCCGCTCAATTCTTTCCCATTGATAATCAATGGTGAGAAGAATGATTTTTTTTGTTTTTATTTTTGTTTTATTTTTGTTTTATTTTTTCCCCTTTAATTTATTTTTCCATTTTTCTATTTTTGTTTTTTGGGGGGAAATGGAAATGCAGAAGTAATGAAAGCTGAAAATCTTCTCAAGGATTTTTTTTGTGGTTTTATTTTTCACTTGTATATGTTTTGTGGCGGACTTTTTTTTTTTCAAAGTGCCACCCTGAGAAAAACAGCGCATTTTTTCGTTTCAAATCGAAAATTCCGATTAGTGAAAGAATTGTTTTTTTTTTCAATTTTCTGCAACAGGAATCATGGAGGGGATGGTTTCCTTGAGGCGACTGGAAGGACTGATCACCACCGTCCAAAAATCGAATCAAAATTCCCCTGAAACCATTTCTAAACCACAAAACTCCTCCCAGCAAATCAAAAAACACTCAGTCTTGAACACCCAAATCATATTTGCACAAGGGGCCTCGTTTCATTTCCCCCAGATACCCTCTGGAAAGAACCCCTCCGTCGAAAAAATGGCTCTAAGGGATTTGAGCTTTGAAATATTGAGGGGGACCCTCACTGTGATTTGCGGGGAGGTGGGCTCCGGAAAAACCACGCTGCTGAATGCGATGTGCAGGGAATTGGACCAGGTCGGAGGAAATTTCGACACGGAGGCGATTCGCCGGATCAGTTTGGTGTCTCAGAAGCCCAGCTTGTTTTCTGGAACGATCAGGGAGAATATTTTGTTCGGAGGGGAATTCGATGCGGAAAGATACTGGGAAGTTATCGCAGCTTGTGGGTTGAATTCTGATTTGGCTGTTTTCAAGGGGGGGGATTTTTGGCATGTGGGTCCGCAAGGATCGAAACTGTCCGGAGGGCAAAGAGCGAGGTATGCAATTTTCGCAATCCTTCCCCACTCCCCCCCCCCCAAAAAAAAAAAGAAAAAACTAAATGAAAATTAATATGTGAAATGAAAATTACGATGTACTGCATGTTGTTCCCCTTTGACTTTCAATTGCAAGAAAATCATAGGCATTCATCTTCCTCATTGTTTTTTTTCTTCTCGTTTTCAACTGGTTGTAAAAGGGGGGGGGGGTCCCGTAATTTTTTTTAAGATGGTGCCCCTCGCAAGCGATTCTAAGCTTAAGTTTTTTTCCCTCTATTTTTTTTTTAATCAGGGTGGCCCTAGCAAGAGCTCTGTATGCGAAGTTTTCGGACATTTACCTTCTGGATGATATCCTTTCCTCAGTCGATGCCCACGTTTCCGATTGGTTGATCGAAAAAGCCTTGACCGGAGCCATCCTCTCCAAAAAAACTCGAGTCGTCGTAACCAAATCCCAAAAATGCATCGAAGCAGCAGATCAAATCATTCACATGAGAAGTGGAAAAATCGAAAGCATCGAAAGGAATGGAAAAAAAGAGCCAAGGTCTGGGGGGATACAAAAGCTGGATTCAAAACTGGTGGATGAGGAGCCGGACAACCGGGGTTTTTTTCAGGAAGGAATTGGGAAAGGGGATGGGGGTGCAGAGGTGGAAGCTGAAGAGATGCCATCGGGTCATGTGGAATTTTGGGTGTATTTGAGGTGCGATTAGTGCGATAATAATGGCTGCATGGAGTTGAAATGAGTTCTTTTTTTTCCTTGCAAAAAGTGTAGTGCCAAACTGAAGGCCATTAGAAACTGGATGGGAAAAAAACATCATCCAAACAGCATCCAGTGCGTTTCCTTTCTTCAGGTTCCAACAGTCTCTGCCAAGAGTGATGAGCCCCCTCTTTTTTTTAATGCAATGACGTTCCAAAAATTACTTTGGTCTTTTTGGAGAGGAGTTTTCATTACAACGATAAAACTGGCTGGATTTCAACTTCTGCTTCATTTTATCCCTTTTTTTATCGAGGTATTCTACTGTACAAAGGACTAGTGCTGAAAAACTGATATATAATATATATATATTGGCCTTTTTCCTGTCATGCCAATCTTTTCTGCTTAGATTCCAAATTCCTGTTTGTTCTTTTTAGAGTGGTTGCATGCGTTGTTGTGGAAGGTATTTTCGAGCGATCGGGTGGCGGCGCATCCTACTGGTGATAATCAGCATGTGCATGATGCAAGCCACGCGAAACGGCGGTGACGTCTGGTTGGCGAAATGGATCGACGGCACTCAGACCCCAAATTCCCAACGCTACTTGTGGATGTTCATCCTTATAACCGGCTCCAATTCGGCATTCACGCTGGTCCGGGCCTTCAGCTTTGCGGCGGCGGGGATGTCGGGAGCCCGCCGCATGCATGCAAGTTTGATTTCCCGCGTCATGCATGCACGCATGACGTTTTTCGACTCGACGTCTCTGGGATGCATGTTGAATTGGTTTTCGAGCGACACGGCGCGAATCGACGACAGACTGCCGTTCATCGCCAACATATTTCTCGCGAACGCTTTTGCATTCACAGGGGCATGCGTTGTTTTAGCGATAGGACGCCCATTCGTGTTGGTGCTCGTGGCGGCGGTGGTGATCCCGTGGGGAAACTCTTTCTCTGGCATTTTGGGGTGGCAATCCAAGTTCAGGAAAGCGGCGAGGTGAGATGCTGCCTTGTAGCAACAGTTTGGTTGAATTGGGGTGCATCAGAGGGGGGGGGAGGAGAGGTGGATCTATAGATTTCTAAATATGCTGAGGTTGCTTCCATTTCATGGGCTCTTGGGCATTTTTTTTATGATCTTTTCTCCTGAAGTTCAGCAGAAACTGACCTGCTCCATAAAAAACTGCAAATATATACATTTCTGGTGGTGTTTTTTTTCCCTTGTTTATTTTTCACGACACCGATTCAGGGAGCTCCGGAGGCTCGAGGCCTCCACAATGTCCCCCCTCCATACGTTATTTTCTGAAACGCTGGATGCCATTTCCACCATTCGTGCCTTTCAAGCCCAGGATTATTTTGAAGCAAAACTGAAGAGCCATCTGGACCACAACACGAGAACCAAAATCGCAGGTGCAATTCTGAGACCTCACATTTGTTCCATGATGCCTGTTGATGTTTGTTTTGTTTTGTTTTTTTATTGCATAGCAACGGAAAAAAATTGAATTTTCAGACAAGGGAGCGTGTTTTTTGTTGCTTGTGGTAGGTCAGATGTTGAGTCGTTGGATTGATATTCGACTTCAACTGAGCTCAGCAGCTCTCGTAACCGGAGCTGCCCTGATAGCTGCTGCCGGTGGGGTGTCAAATAATCAAAGCATACTTCGTTGAGTTCAATTTTCTGAACCGCAGGTTTAAGAAGAGTAAATAGTAATAATAACGAAGCTTTCTGAAGGAAATTGATTTTTGTTTTTCTATGCAACAGTTTTTCGTGGCAATCTGATGAACAGAAACTTCCATCATTTTCTCTTTATTCTTTTATTTTTCAAATACAAAAATTATATATATATTTTCAGTAGCAGTCCTCATGTTCAAGCAGCATACACCATCCCCAGTTTAACACGAGATTTTCTGCAACCTGGTGGTAAGACAGTTTCTTCCTCCTCTCACTTTAAACAGAACAAAAAAAGAAACCAATTGAATCAGTAAGGGATTGGATAATAGATTATTATTATTAATAATAATAATAAAGATTGCAAGATTGAACTTCATTTTTTTAGCACAGAGGGAGGAGGTAAATCGGGTGCGAGCATCGCTGGACTGGGTCTGACATATGCCCTGCCCTTGGTGGGTTTGTTGAGTGGCTTATTGACCACCGCATGCGAAACTGAACAGGAAATGGTGGCAGTGGAGCGAATTTCGAAATCCTCGCAGGCAGAATCTGATTCTGATTCTGAGCGCACGGGTACGGAATGTTGTTTTTTCATCACAGAATCTCAGAGAATTAGTAATATCAATAATAATTTAACAATAAATATTCTGAAAAAATGTGGAGGTGGTTTGGTAACTTTTCACCGGGATTGCTTTTCGTAGTTCACAGGGAAATCATTAAAATGAAAAGCATGAATTGTGTTTTATGTTGGCAGGAATACCCCCCAATCTGTTCCACACAGCCCCTTCCATAGAGTTTCACAACGTTACACTGAGATATGGGGCGAATTTTCCGGCAGCTCTATCGAACTTCACTTTGGAAATTTTGCCAGGCCAAAAGGTGGCCCTATGTGGGAGAACGGGGGCAGGAAAAAGCACGGTGGTGAACGCATTGCTGAGATTGGCTGATATCGAATCTGGTGAAATTCTGGTGGATCGAAAAGATGTCAAGGATGTGGGTTCCACTGAACTTCGCCGTCTGTTCGCTGTGATTCCTCAGGTAGGATGAGTCATCATAGATTGCACGTTTTGAAACCATTCCAATTTAAAAAAAGCATGGCGTGGAAAGCAAGAACCTGCTCTTATACATAAAAGCAAGAATCTGCTGTTGTACACATATATACATATATATATATATATATATATATATATGCAATATATTTGCAACACTGGTCCTAAACTGAGAAAGCATATTGTGTTTCTACCTGTGAATTTTTCTTTCAAGATGACATTGCCCTTTTGCTTTCCAGGTCCCTTTCTTATTCGATGGTACCCTCCGCGAGAACATCGACCCGCTTTCAATCTACCCAAACTCGGAAATCATCGCCACTCTACGCGACCTTGGACTTTTCGACATCCTGAGGCCGCCACCCTCCAAAGCAGCGATCGAAACAACCCCGCGACCAAACGACGTTCTCGAAAACAAGCCAGAGCATTCCATTCTCCATTCCGCCGACAACCCGAAATCAGACATCTTGGAGATGCGAATCGTCGCTGGCGGCGGCGCTCTGTCGCACGGCGAAAGGCAGATGATTTGTTTGGCGAGGGCGGTATTGCAAAAACCCAAGTGCGTTATTTTGGATGAGTTCGCTTGCGGGATTCACAAACGCACCGAGGCGGTCATGCGCGAAATAGTGGCTCGGCATTTCGGGGATGCAACGGTTATCGAAATCGCTCATGATTTGCAAGGGATCGTGGAGTACGATAAGGTTGTGGTGTTGGCGAAAGGCACTGTTGTAGAGGAGGGTGACCCAAGAAAGCTTGTCGACCTGGAAGGTTCGGTGTTTGGATCGATGGTGGCTAGGAGCGATCGGAAACGAGAGATGCGAACTTGATCTTTTTTATGCAGAGCTTCTCAAGCTCTCGACAAATTGTATACGTGAATTTTTTGAAAATTGCCGAGCATGCTGGTTTGCGGTCAAGCGAGATCAGCCCAACCTCCACTATGCTCCAAAAGTGGGTATATATATATATATACGTCGCCCAAGCCGCCAATGTTGAAATACACCTCTCAGCACAGATCCAGGCGTCATTGATAAAACGTCCAGTACCGTTTTTTTGTTTCCCGCACAACACAAACCCCCCTGTTTGATGCAGTCAAAAAATGTGGGATGTGGCGACGGAAGCTGTCAAACGACAGAGGAATATAAGAGAGGCGGTTTGGACTTTTTACACGTAAACACAGGAAACACCGGTCTCAACCCAAGCCGTTTAATGGTCCCCCGTTGCATCTGTCCATTCCTTTAAAAATGCCCCTGCTTACGTTGTCCTTCCCGCGCTGTCGACGAATCCGTTGGTCTATTGTCGCATTCTTCCTCTTTTTCAAACCTCGCCGCCTTCTGGCCAGTGTGCGTCTTTTGGCGTTTGTTTTGGCGTTCTCGATGAATGTCCATGTGCACCTTGTCGATCTCATATGTAATGTCCCTCTGGATCTGGAGCGCGAGGCGCCCCAAACACCTTTCCACGATATCGCCCTTTTCGCGAGCGATATCATCGCCAAGGAGGCCGGCTTTCCTTTTCCAGTGGTTTTCTGAGTCTTCCAACTGAATAATTCTCCGCTTGAGGAACGATTTGTCCTCCTCGAGCCCATCCACCCTTTCTTTCAGCGCCGACTCTCTCTTAGCGTCATCGAGACGCGCTCGGGCGATCGTGCGTTTTTCTTTCTTCATGGCGTCGTTTTCTTTCTGGAGGCGTTCCACTTTGTCCATCAGAGGGCCGAGACTCGCGACAAGCTCCTGGATTTTGACGGGAGAGATTTCGTCGGTGTTCATTCTGCGGAATATGCGCGGGAAATATTGCTGTCGCGTTGAAATGGAAATATGGAGTGGGGTCGGATGTAGTACGAAGTTGGGCTGGTGTTGGGTTTGATACGGAGACGTATTACTGTAATACAGTAGTAGAAGAGATCGCGTTCCACCACACTCGGGATATATGTGGCGCTGTTTATCTTGTACCATGTACAGCGCTCGAGAATTTGCGTCTTGTGTCCAAACACCCGCCCAATGATGGATCCAACCCCACCCTGTCACGTCGCTGAACCTTCGGACGATTTTTCTGAAGAGCCGGTCCTCGTGCACTTTTCGAAACACGATTGTGTCGAGCGCGAGGCACTGCCGTGAGAATAAACTCACTGTAGATATCTAGAATGGCCGCCGCCATGCACGGTGCAGATTTAGAGCAGGCGACTCTCACTGGCGACGAAATTCGTGGCCTCGTCAAAAGAACCCCGAGAGGTAATGTATTAGGATGGTCAGGACGGCTTTTTTTTAAACCAAAACGACTCGACAGAACATTTTGTCGAATTAGAACATTGAGTGTGGCGAAGTTTGGTTTTTTCTTTGGGTTGGTCGGCGGTTTGTGTACCCACTCATTGGAAATATGGTGAAATACTGTTGATTTTAGTTTTTTCGGGTGTTTTGGGGTTCGTCGTCGCCAATTCAATACTCGACAGAAGCGCCAATAATAGATTGTGCATGCAAATATGCCTCTTTTTCAAACGTTCGCGAGATTTTGCTTTGGTTCGAGCGTTCACCTGATTCGGTTGTCGAGTGAAGGGGTTGGGATCTGTTCTATTTTTAGGTAATTATAGATACGGACTGGTTCAAGTAGCATCTATTGCACGATGGTAAAAAAGAAAAATCGTCAGCAAAAAAATAAATTAAATTAAATCAGGCCTTTCCTTGGCCAGTGGTGCATCAAACGTATCTTGAAAAAATGTATTCAGATGTATGCATGGATTGCAATGTTTAAATTTCTCTGTTGAGTGCATTTCAGTTCAGGTTTAACAAGATTTGGTGACCCTTTCCGAAGCAATGGGTGCTTTTCAAAAACTAGCAACCTGTTGTTAATGGCCATTTTCTGCATGGCGCTCATCTTTTTCTTGGTGCTCCAGGTAAGCTTTGCTCCATTTTTTTTTCCCTTTTGTTCATAATTGTGGCATCTAGCCTTTTTTTTTGCTGGTTATCATTGATTCTGTTATGGGTCCACAGCCAATCGACGATCGGAGCAGCTTTGTTGGTGCCAAAGGTATTTTTTTAAGCCAAAAAGCCATGAAATCCTGGTTTCTTGTCAAAACGTACACACATTCCTATAGATGCTAGTGTTTCAATCTTCTTGTTTTGTTTTCCTCATTTAAAAAAAAGGAAAACAAAACAAGATTCAGAAATTTCTGAATATTTCCTCACAGCAATGGTGCTTCTTGTGCATTGAAGAATACCCCCTCACACCAGCCATGGTTCTGCAAAAAAACTGTCAAAAATTCACCATTTTTTTTTTGATTGATTTCAGATCAACACCAGATCAGATCAGATGATCCCTTGGACGATGCTTGGCTCCTCGACGGCAATGTGTCATTTTCCGTGGGCGTCGAAATGTTAAATCGCATGGTTGCGAGCAAAAGCTACGGAAATGCCATGACCAGATTAAAGTGCGACGAATGCTTGATGTTTTTGAATAAGGTGGTGCTTCCTGTATGCACCCCGGGCCGAAAATTTTCGCTCGGATTATGCTGCCCAGCTGTTCGGGCTTCGATCGATGAAGGGAAATGTCTGTGTGAGCCCAGGGTGAGTGGATCAACATTGATCAAATTTGAAAATTTGAATTCACACTGGATTTGATTTACAGATGAAATTCTTGGGACAGCTAGTTGAACGTACAGTCCGTTGAGTGCTGCGTTCAAGTAAATTTATTTTTTTTGGCGTTATTTTTTCCTGTTTTTGGTGGGTTTTCAAATGTGTTACAGTGGGATTGAAAGCCTCATCTTGGCCATTCATCACTGTAAAGAAAATTGTTCAATTTTAACTTTAATAAAGTTCTAACTTCTCCACTTTTAAATTCTGAATTTTCTTTTTGATATATGAACCTATTTATAAATACACAATGATGGGTGATCTGACGGGCCATATTTCTCGGATGGGTGTGTTTCGACAGCCTGGAGCTAATCACCACTCAGTTTGATTGAATTCTTAAATGCATTAGTCAAAATGTGATGTTGTCCGCAATCGCGGATGCATGTCATGGCTGTGTGGTGTTCAGGTTTTCCAAGGGGTCATCAAAGGGCAGCTCAATTTCATGATACAAATCGTCAGACTCTGCAGACCTCAGTTTTCGATACCTTGGCACCTACCCAATGTCGTTCACCGGGAGGAATGCAAACCGAGCATCAAAGCCAGCACCGCCGGTATTTTGAATCCACAGTTTCTCGGAATGTCAAAAACAGAACTGACCTCCCGACTGGAGCAAAACGTCCCCTTGCCCACCTTCAATGATGTGTTCAACCCGCCAGAATCTGGTGCGTATGAAGCTGGATGGGCCAGGGTGTCTGTACGCAGGTCAGACCCTTCTGTTTTGGCCAGCGAGGATTCAGACCCGATGGAATTCAAAGCTGATTTGTTTTACCCCAAGAGCAGGGCTGGGCCAGGGGGTGGTGGTGGTGTGCAAAAGGATTTGGTGTTGGCGGATGGTGGCCCGTTTCCTTTGATTGCATTTTCTCCGGGGTTCAGCAGCAAGCCGGACTTCCATGTTCGGCTTTTGCATTTCTTGGCCTCCCATGGATACATTGTCATAGCCCAGGTCAGGGATCCCTGTCAAAAAATTCAAGAATGGAAGATTTTTTTGTTGTTTTTTTACTTTTTTTTACTTATTTTTGGAACAAATCGATGCAAGTCAGACAGGGCGAAATGTGCATGCTCTGTTCTGTTTTTTAATGAAAGTTTTTTCACCTGAAGATCATGTTAATTTTGGGCGGGGTGAAATGAACCAGTGTTTCCCCATCAATCAAATTTCTTGAACACAGCTTTAATCAGCCATCACAGAAACAAAAATACTTATCGTCACAGTTTTTTTTTCCTTATTTTTGTCTTTCAAAAAAAAAAAGGAAGGAAGGAGGGCTTGGCATCCGAAATTTGATATTTTGCGTTTTTCTTAATCCATTCAGAGATCCACCCACCATTTGGGAATGGATCTCGATCGGAGCAAATTCCTGGCATGGAAAGACGACATCGTCACCATGCTGAGCTCGCTGATCGAGGCTGGTAACGACGAATCCTCTTTCCTGCACAACGCCATAGACACCACTCGAATCGGGATATCGGGACATTCGAATGGCGGCGCGATGTCGATTCCCGCCGCCGTCGATGCGATCGAAAATCACGGAATAAACGTCAAAGTCGTCGTGCCGATCTCGCCAGCGTGCATTTTGCTGGGGGATGAATGTGCTATTCCCACCGAATATGCTCCGAGGCTGCATGGAGTGAGGGTTAGATTCATTGTGGGGACGGCGGATCAAACCACCCCCCCAAGGAGTGCCAAGTTCTTTTCGTTTCTGCTGCCGAACGATACTGATGCAGAGGTGGTTTTATTGAAGGTAGGGAAATGTTGAAAATTAATAGACCTGTTGTGGTGGTAAACGAGTAGTGATCGCTTTTTCGAAAGGTAGAGATCTAACTTTAAAATGAGTGGTTATGAATCAGGAATAAAAGCTGATGGTGTTTTTCTTTTTTTTTTCCACTTTTCAACACACTTGAGAAAAAACTAATTTCCGGACGAGATTTTGGGAGTTTTACTTTTCGTGAGCCACTCTCATGTTTTGCCACAGGGATTTATCCTTTATCTTTTTTTTTTAATTAATTAATTAATTATTTTTAAATAGCCAAAATCATGTTTTTCCACAGGGATTTATTTCTACCTTTTTTTTAATTAAATAATAGTCAAAATCATGTTTTGCCGCTCTCCCGCTCGGTTGACCAATCATATTTTGTCGGTTGGCAAAACAACCAAAAATAAGATGAGTCCTTTCAGAAAAAATGGTTCTTCTTAAGTGTTATTATTGTGATTGTGTTTCTGGACAGGGTGTTACTCATTGTGTATGGGAGGCTGAGCCAAAACTGTGGCCAGTTACCAATTCCGGCTGTGGCAAAGGCAGCGTATCTCCAATGCTGGCTGTTCGAACATTAATGATGCAGATGGAAGAGTTCCTCCGGCTGCATTTAAGGAAACCACAAGGTTATTAGTCAACCTCACATCCAGGGGGGGGGGGGGGGCTTTGCTTGCCTGACCGATGTCTACGAACATAAATGTATGCATATCACAGGGGAAAGCATGGCGGATTTTCTCTTTTTTTTTCAGCCAATTGGTGGAGAAAACAGGGAGGAGGGGGGGGGGGGTCCCCCCCCCCTCCCTGCCCAAACCAAAATGTTTTGGCCAAACAGAGTGGAGTTAGAAGAAATAGAAGGAAACGTTTTAACGATCTATCATCAGTTTTGGATTTTTTATTATTTTTTTCAGGGAAGGGTGGTTTTTGAGAGTCAATCTTAAATTTCCAGCACGGAATATGATTTTCTTTCTTTGTGAATTTTGGGATATGAACAGGTCATAGCTCAGGTCTCAGCACAAGAAGAAATCAGGATAAATAGGATTGATTAGATTAAGTTTCTGTTGTTTCATTGCCTAGCTAATTTCGATCAGAAAATGGAGCCGAGTAGTACAATACGGCGCCAGAACGTTCAATAATATTGAACTTGCTTCTGTATTCTGGAAGTATGTAACGAACGTCTCGAATGATGTGTTCTAAACCATGGGGGCTAAAAATCAAGCTCTCTTCAAACCAATAAAAAAAACTAACACCCACTTGTCGAGAATTTGTTGGTAGACTTGTGCAAACGTTATTCAAAGAGGTATTCCCTCAACCCTGAATACGTCTACGGGCACCTGAACCTGAACCTGTCGCTTGGGGACTTGCAAATACAGTAGACGCCGCTTTATTAACCCCATTCGGGCCACGCCTTTTCGGGCTAATAAAGCGATTGGTTAACAATCCGATGTCCGACATTTCCCCTCTCCCAGACGCGCACGCATTCGAATCAAACTTTAACAACGCGTTAATAGTGGCCTGGCGGTTGAAGGAACTCCATGATCCCGTCTTGGGTCGTTCTCGGTGACGGAAAGGTCTTGTCGAGCACGAGTCGCAGGTTATGACGTCCCGAAACAGATACAGAAGTTCGAGAGTTACATATTCATATTACAGTGCGTTCATTTTTTCAGCCGTTTCATATTCTCTATGCATTCAGTTCATCTTGTTCGACTGTTTTCGAATTCCCTTTGCACTGCGCGTTCTTCGTTCGACCATTCGCGTATGAAATTCGCGAGTGGCGTGGTTAATTAGCCGACGGCCGGGCTGATTAAACGATGGTTCCCACCCCCTGAAAATTCCGTTCCTGGCGATTTGGGCTAAGAAAGCGGCGGGGTTAATTATCCGATGGTTAATTAAGCGGCTTCTACTGTAGTAGAAAACTTAAATTGGAGATGAAAACACAGAGAGAAAACATAGTGTGTTGAGATTGGGGGGCCCATATTACACACTTCGGAGAGGGAGACAGTCACATGGGCCGCCCGCAAGGGCTTAGACAGCGCCCAAAGAGCGTTATTTACACAAACAAAAGCTACTGTTCTGAGTCCAAACAACACGAGTTCATATTGTCCAGGTCAACACCAACCGTCCATCACCAACGGCAAACCATAACCAGAAAAAACGACTGGGATCTTTCCCCCCCCCCCCTCCCCTTCCACCTGCCTTTTTATTTGAGTACAATTAGGTGAAGGAACAGAAAAATTGAACACTTCTTGGTGTTGGTGGCCCCTGGTAATTCACCCACCAGTGGTGAATGCTTTCTTTCTATAAAAGCCGTTTATCTGTTGAAAAAGGTGTCAATTGATTGAAGTGTGAAACATGGCATATGTAGCAGATGGATATATATATTATCAATACCTGGTGTGATCTTGAGGATGCAAACGCTGAAAGTTTCGGATGGCTTCTCTATGGCTGACTCACCCCCAATTCAGTCCAGTGGTAAGACAACTCATTGCAGCATTTACTGTGTATCATGGTTCAATAACAAGGGATGATAGAAAATGGACTACTTGTTGATTGTGCTGTAAAATTTCTTCATAAAAACTACAAACATTTTTTATTCAGTAAAAAATGTTTCCCAGCCGAACAGGTCGGTTTTGTTACGGCCACTGCAACAGGTTTCGACTCTCGCTTAAGAAACGGCAAGTCGCAAACACAGTCGGCGAAACGATCGACGCGTTCGAGCCGACGAACCGTCGATGGCGGCGTTCGATAGCACCCACGAAAAAAAAAGAGCACCCGACAACGAAAACGCGGAGGAGGAGAAGCGTTGAAACATGCGATCCGACGGATCGGATAAGCAGATGATCCCGCTAATCGTGTCTCTCCCTTCTAACATGCAAAGTTCCACGGAAACTCGAAAAACCCAATGATACGAACGTTTCGGCCCAGTCGGACCACACAGTGGTTGGCCGCTGTTTGGACCGCACTGGCCAAACGTACGTACTAAGTTGATCGGCTAGGCCGGGCCGATCCATTCCTTTATTGACAGTCAGACCACTCTGGGCCGTAGGCTAAGCCGCGGCCAGCCTGGCAATCGCCACTGACGGACTTATCCACATTCGTGGCCCAGACTGAACTACGACAGATTAGGGGGATGATTGTGTTAGGCCAGGTGGACCGAATATGCGGATATTCGGCCAGGCTGTCAGTGCGGGCCGAATACTTATTCGGCCCGGCCGACATTATTGATGTACCTTTGTTTCCTTGTAAAAGCATTGGTTTACTTGCACCGATTCTCTAGACGAAGTCTAGCCGTTTAACTCTCTTCCTCAGAAAGTTCCTATCTACTGGTTTCGGAGCGGCCGGAATCAGACGTCTTGTGCCAACCTATGTCCAACCCATCTCGGTCCAACAGTACCACGTCGACCGAGCTCGCCCCAGGCTACCCCACTCAACGATACCTACAGATCCCCCAGGAGTTGGTGTCGCCCTTTTGGCAGCGGTTTTATATTGACCAGCTGGCCGAGTTCTACGGAGAAAACGGAGTACGCGAGGGAATTCCACCAGGACTCGAAGGGCCGGAAATCCCACGACCTGAAGCAGTGCCAAGTCCCCGTGGGCCGGACCCCAGAGACTGTGATACCGAGAGCGTCGGCTCGTGTGATTCCTGCTTCACCGAGGAACAGCGCAACGATCCGGCCTTCCAGCAGCTCTATCAGGAGGTCCAGGAGGTCCTTCGTAACCGAGACCCGCGTCTTCCCGCACCCGAGTCATGGACATCGTCCCCTACGACGAGGAGGCCGAAGCCGGAGTCCATCCCGACTATGTGGAGGACGAGATGAGCCTCGGCACCGAGGACGATCCGCCCGCGCCCCAGGGAGGAGTGTACGTACAGAACAACGTACAGAACTTCCAACACATCGAGGTGAACCAGTCAGAGACCGATGTGCGAGTCGCGCAAATCGCGGCCGGGGCCGAGGAATGGGCGGGCCGAACTCACGAGGAGTTGAGGGTCGCACTGGACGAAGTTCGTGGCCAACTCCATCAGTACCGTCACGAGGCCGAAGAACGGCAGTACCATCTCGCGGAGGAGCAGTCGGCAGCTTTGGGTACGGCCCTCGAAGAACAACGAGCCATGATGCAGGACCAGCATTTGGCGGAAAGGGCTCAACTCGAGTCGCAGTTTATACAGCGCCTCGACCAACTCAAGGTCGAGAACAGCCAGCTCGTGGCCGAAATGGAACAACGGGTCCAAATGTCCCACGAGCGTACTGCGGCCCAAGCGGCCAAAGAAGTTCAAGACCTTGGAGTGCGTACAGAAAGGTTGTCGCTCCAAATGGCCGACAACCGTGCCACGGTCGAGACCCTCGGAGCCGCCACCAAAGGCCTGCAGAAGGACGTCCGAGAGTTTCCTTCGGTGGACGAACTGGTCCAGCGATGGTCCAAGCAACTACCGCGGGAGCCCCAACGCGTCCAGGCATACGTTACCCAAACCGTGACCGAGCCAACCCAACAGGACGGTGCAGCCACCTCGGCGGGCCAAGTTCCGGTGCCACTTGTGGCCCCGCTCGGACCCAACGCTCCGCCACCCGTACCCGTATTGGCCCCACAGGCCGTGGCCAGCAGACCACCTGTGCGGCCCATGATGCGTGCGAGAGGAGGAGGCCCTGTAATCCGAGACGCCAATCAAGTGCCACCCAGCCAAGCACCACCCATAGCCTATGCGTCCGGTTCAGATCCATTTGCAGCAATGGGGTCGTATGCGTCCGTTGGACAACAGGACCCATCAGCGGCCGGAGGATCGAGACCGCCAGCAGCTCGCCGAGTACCGGCCGGAGGCCCAGGCGGTGGAGGCGATGGTGATGGTGATGACGGGCCCAATGATGGCAATGCGGGCCGAGGAGGAGGACCACCTCGAGGACCAGGAGGCCCAGGAGGACCGGGAGGACCAGGAGGACCAGGCGGCCCAGGAGGACCAGGAGGACCAGGCGGGCCGGGTGGACCACATGGACCTCAAGTCCCGGGAGGCCAACCAGCAGCGCCAGGAGGATTGCGCCAGGTCAAGATCCCCATGCCAAAACCATTCAACGGTTCCGCAAACGTGACCGACTGGCTCATGAGGATGGGTCGTTGGTTTCGTGCCCACGGCGTGGCCGAAGGCCAATGGCTGCCGGTCATTGCGGCCAACACAGAGGGTCCGGCGGCCGAATGGATGAATTTCCAGGAGCTGAAGGTCCTGGAGGGCCGTCGGAGACCCTTCATTGACTGGCACGACTGGGGAGATGAGGCCAGACGGATGTTCGAACCCACCACCACGCCCGAAAGGGCCCGGGTCGAACTCCGCACGTTGCGCCAGCATACGTCCGTAAAGGACTATGTGAAACGTTTCCACAGCATCTGCTTCCGCATTCCGGACATGACCGAAGCGGAGACCTTCAGCGCGTTTACCAACGGCCTCAAGGATCCCATACGCAGCCAAGTGGTGGGTTTCGTCCGTGGAGACGTGCAGCAGGCCGTGGAAATGGCCGAGCGCCTGGATGGCATTCGCAACATGCACTCGTCACCGAGCGGCCGTAGCCCTGGACATCGACGCTGGGGCGGCCGTCGTGGCGTCAATTCCATTCAGGACAGGACAGTGCCAGAGTGGGACCATTTGGGAGCTATTGGGGACAACCGTGGCCGTGGCCGTGGCCGTGGCCGTGGCCGTGGCCGTGGCCGTGGCCGAGGTCGATTTGGAGGACGATTTGGTGGCCGCACGGGCGGCCGGAATGGAGGCAACGGTGGCCGCGCTGGCCGGGGAGGCATTACGTGCTTTCTTTGCGGAGGAGATCATGGGGTCAAGAATTGCCCCAAGCTGCCCGCCGCAAAACGCTCGGTAAACTGAGCGTCCGGGGCGCGAGGCCACCTACCCTGGACAAACCTACGGGTGGTATCAAGGCCGAGATTCCGGAAGATTTTGGGAAAGAGGAACAAGAAAAGAAAGAGGAAAAGAAGACCAAGAGAGTCTCATGGCATGACGAGCCGGAAGAGCAAATGAAAGAAGCAAGTAATAACTCCAGTTCGCATTTTAGTCCCACAGAGATTCAGCGAACCGGGTTTCCAGGGACGGAACCCTTGAGAGGAGATAGGGACACTGGCCACAGGGGGCCCGGGGTGTCACCTAACGAGCCGGCACCCAGTGCACAACTCGGCCCAGGGGGGCAACGGGGGGTGACCGAGCCGACAAATCAGACAGCGCAGGGGGCGCTAGATCGGACCGATTCTATGACGGCCGATAATTTTTCGTTTTTAGCTAAGACCGGCAATGCCTGTTCTAAGCATCGCTTCACTGGGTTTGAAATTTGTGTAGAAGTTAACAAGACGCCCCTGGTGGCCTATGTAGATTCTGGTAGTTGGGAAAATTACGTGTCAGGGGACACAGAAAAGAAACTGGGTGTAAAACTTTTTCCCGAGAAGCGCACGTTGGTTATGGCCGATGGGTCTCAGAAGAAAACATTGGGCCGAATTGATAATCTCAAGTTACGATCCGGCCAGGCCAACTTTGTGGCCGATTTTCATGTTTTTCCTGAGATGGCCTATGATATGATATTGGGAATTCCGTGGTTAGTGGCCGAAAACCCAGACTTATGTTTTCGGACGCGAACTATTAAAGTTCGTCGAGGCCGTACTCAACTATCCTTGCCTCTGGCTATGTCACAAAAGCCAAGACCGGCCGAAGTAATGACAATCGGAGATGCAACAGTAACTTCGGCCGAGAACCTCTGGAGAGGAGTACGGGCCAAAACATGTGACGCCTTGATGGTGGTAGTTACGGAGGCTGAAACGGAGTCGGGTGATAGTCACACCAAGGACGACGTCACCAAGCTTGTTCGGGAGGACCATTCACGCGCCATCACGAACCTTTTGGAAAGCTACAGGAGGGTGTTCGCTTCGGATTTGCCCAAAGGTACACCTCCTGCACGTAACGGCCATGAGTTTGAAATCAAGATCGAGGAGGGTACCAAACCGATCTTTCGACCCATGTACAAGCTTTCCCCGGCCGAGCTACAGGAAGTCCGGAAGCAGCTGGATTATATGCTGGACCGGGAGCTTATTCGGCCGTCCAAGAGTCCGTGGGGTGCCCCAGTCCTCTTCGCGAACAAGAAGGATGGCGGCCTACGATTTTGTATTGACTATCGATGGCTTAACCAGAGGACTATCAAGAACCGGTATCCATTGCCGTTGCCCGAGGAGCTGTTGGATCGCCTTCAGGGAGCTCGAGTGTTCAGCAGGCTGGACCTCAGGTCTGGATATTGGCAAATGCCCATCCGGGCCGAAGACCAGGAGAAGACGGCCTTCAGGACCCGCTACGGCCACTACGAGTACCGCGTGGTTCCGTTCGGCCTCACCAACGCCCCTCCGCAGTTCATGGCCATGATCAACGATCTGTTCAGGGACTTCCACGATCGTTTCATGGTGGTTTTTCTGGACGACATCATCGTTTACAGCAAGAACGAGGCGGAGCATGCGGAACACCTCCGGTTGGTGTTGGATAAGCTGGCCGAACATAAACTTTACGCTAAGGCCTCGAAGTGTTCGATTGCGGTCAAGGAATTGGATTTTGTCGGCCACTGGATTTCGGCCGCAGGAATTTCGCCCCACAGGAGCAAGATCCAAGCTGTTCGAGACTGGCCATCATTGACCTCTGTGGCCGAAGTTCGAAGCTTTTTGGGGATGGTTTCCTACTACCGCCGATTCATCCGACAGTTTTCCAAGATTGCTGCGCCAATCCAGAAGCTCGTGAAGAAAGATCAACCTTGGGAGTGGGGTGCCGACCAGGAGTCCGCCTTCGCGGAACTAAAGGAGCGCCTTACTTCGGCCCCAGTGTTGTTGATTCCGGACCCGGCCAAGCCCTATGTTGTGGTCACAGATGCTTCGGACTATGCCTTGGGAGCAACCCTCATGCAGGAGGCCACCGAAGGCCTTCAACCTGTCGCCTTTCTGAGCCGTTCGCTCAACTCGGCCGAACAGAAATACTCGGCCTATGAGCGCGAACTGTTGGGCATCTCTTATGCCTTGGCCCAGTGGCGCCACTATCTCGAGGGAGCCCCCGGTGGCACCACGGTGTATACGGATCACCAACCGGCCACCCACTTTCTCCAACAGCGAGTGTTATCTCGTACCCAGACTCGTTGGCTGAAAGCCGGATACTTTCAGTCAATTATGCCCAAGATCGTCTACCTTCCGGGCCGTTCCAATGTTGTGGCCGATGCTTTATCTCGCCGGCCCCAACTCAATGCAATTTTGGAGGCCAAAATTTCGCCCGGGGAGGCGCAAGAATGGGCAATGGCTACCAAGGACGACCCTACTCTACAGAAGATTATGGCCCCATTGGGCCGTGGCGATCTTGTTCCAAACTACACTATCAATGAGGACGGCCTCTTGATCTATACTGCAAACCCAACGGCGGACCCGAAAATCGTGGTTCCGGCCGTCAAGCGACAGGTGGTAATGCACGACCACCACGATGTACCGATGGCGGGACATCCAGGTTCGGCCAGGACGGCCGGACTAGTGAGCCGACGATATTGGTGGCGCGGATGGAGAAGAAGCGTAGACCACTATGTCAGAACGTGCCCCACTTGCCAGATGATGAAGACGGAGAATACGAAGCCCAAAGGGTTGCTGAACCCGCTTCCTATCCCGACCTACAAGTGGGAACAACTCACGACCGATCTCGTAACGGACTTGCCGAAGTCTAACGGGTACACGGCCGTGGCGGTGTTTGTGGACCGGCTCACAAAGATGTGCAAGTTCGTACCGTGCACCAAGGAAGTTTCGGCCAAGGAGTACGCCGAACTGTTTCTCTCCAAAGTTTTCCCGACTACTGGAATACCAGAGGTGATCGTGTCCGATCGGGACCCACGATTTACGAGCCATTTCTACAAGGAGTTGTTTCGGCTCATTGGGACCGACTTACGAATGTCAACTGCTCACCATCCACAATCAGATGGGCAAAGCGAGGTCACGATCCGAACGTTGGAGAACTTTCTTCGGCCATACGTGGAAGCTCGGCCGGAGAAATGGAGTGAATATTTGAGCACGGCCGAATTTGCGGCGAATAACTCAGTCAACGCCAGTACCAAGTACACGCCTTTCTACCTGATGTTCGGCCAACATCCAAGAGGATTAGAACTCAGCAGGCCGAAATCGGAGGTAGAGGCTGCCGATGCCATGGTAACCAGGATGAACAAAGACCTTGATGAGGCGAAGAGGAACTACTCGGCCGCTCAGGACCTTATGTGCCGTGCTGCTAACAAGAAGCGACGACACGTGGAGTTCCAAGTGGGCCAAGAAGTATGCCTTCGGACCACGTTTCTTCCCTTGGCCGTAACCAAACACATTCCGGCCAAGGTGAGGCGAAGATTCATCGGGCCGTTCAAGATTGAGGCCGTTATATCCCCAGTGGCATATCGGCTTAGTCTACCTGAAGCTTGGCGAATTCACCCAACCTTCCATGTGTCCAAACTAAAAGAATACGAACGTTCGGACGAGTATATCAGGGATGAGCCCCCTGGCCCAGCGCTGGTGGATGATCTCACCGGCGAGGAAGAGTTTGAGGTGGAGGCAATTACACGGTCAAAAGGGGCCGGGAAAAAGAAACAGTACTTGGTGTTGTGGAAGGGTTATCCGGCCCATGAGGCCACATGGGAGCCCCTGGAGAACTTAGCTCACTGTCCAGAAATGCTAGCCGAATTCGAAAGGAAAAGTTCGGCCAAGCAGGGCCGCACGTAGAACCGCAACGAAATGACGACAGTGATGGGGGAGTTGGATTACGTGATGATGGGCCACTATTGAGCAACCTCGGCCGGAATGGGACGGCTTAACGACGTTGACCAACATTGGACCTGAGGTGACTCTCAACTGCCGTCACGTTGAGATCCTGCGTCGGCTGTCCAGTAAGCAGCGATCCAGGAGCAGTTAAACAAATAAAAGTGGCCAGCAAAGACTTAGAAGACCAGAAGCCTTTCGATCGAACCAACGAGAACGAGAAAACCAAAACACTCTCCGCTACTATGTCGACCCCAGTGCGCCAGTTGTGGGACCAGTTGAAGGCCGAAGACGAGCGAAAGGATAGGCTCATCGCGGAAGCACGCGAGGAGTCGGCTAAGTGGAAGTGTGAGGCGGAAAAAGCCCAGGAAAAGATAAAAGTGTTGGAGGCCAGGCTTGCGACGGCTGAGGAGCTGGCGGAAAGAAGGGCCGAGGCGCCGAGGCAACAGATCCAGGAGGTGTTGCGAAGGGCCGCAATAGCGGGAGACACACAGACCAAAACCCTCAGGAGCGCCATTGCGGGCGCCCACAAAATATTGGAAACGGCACTCGAGCACGACACCTTCGCTCACCTCTACGAGGACCTCTTCGGTCCCGAACCTACGCAACCCGTCTCGGCCGTGATGCCACTGCAGACAAGTCTTCTTCCAGCACCTTCCGCGCAGATACCCGCACCCAGTGCACACCCAATTTCGTCCAAGGAGACGCTTACGGAAGACGTACAAAACCTGCCACCACCTGAGCCGAAGTCACCGACCAGTGCTCTCGTTATCGGTTCTCCGACGTCCAGCAGAGTCGACCCAGTCCACGCAGGAGGCATACCAGAGGCGGAGGATCACGATATGGAGGACCTTGATCAAGACGACACGGACGATACGGATACGGCTGACCAAGGCACAGGCGGCCGAGTTGGAGGTTCGGCCGACACGGGAAAAACGGCCCCGGTGGGCTTCTCGTGTGTGGCGTGTGGCAACCGGAGGGAAAGCCTTCGGCCCGGGGATGTGTTGATGTGCGGCCGGAACCACATCTGCTGCACCAACCATCTTCCGGGGATGCGCTTGGCCGAGAGAGCGGCCCTCTTTTACGAGGCCGGCCGCATACCGACCACCGCGATGTTGATCGCCAACACCGCCGACCCTCCGACACCGACCCCGCTCGCGACCCTCCCACCAGTCGACACTCCCTTCAAGTGCCCGGTGTGCACGAAGCCGGAGTTCCCGGCCTGGACCGGGAAGTTGAAGGTCTCAGTCCAAAATTGGACTGTGGCCTACTATGACGCGGCGGGGATCCCGACAAGGAACCCGTCGGGCCGCAAGCGTCGGCTGGCGGCCTTGGCCGGCGAGGGCCCTGTCACGCGTTCGAGCAGCCGGGGTTAGGGTGAACAGGCGGGCCGGGAATTTTTCTTTCGGCCGGGCGGGGCCTTGTTTTGTGAACACTTGTTTTGGGGTTCTTTCTTTTGATTGATTTTTGATTGGTTTTCGATTCGAGTTTGGTTTCGACGGGGTTCGACGGGTTCAACGGGGAACAATGGGATAAAGGAACACCTTTTTGTAATATTTGGTTCCTATTTTTACCTTGAACGCCGAACGCACCTATGTTTAAAGAAGGGAAACGACTTTGGTTTTGATTTTCTGAAACGCGTTTAACCCACTGGACTTCGGCCAGACAAGGCGAAGTATCCTTCCAAGATGTTTTTCTTTAAGTTAAGTGTTTACCCCTTTTCGACCGCGGCTGGTCATCGAGGCGATGACTTGCCCGGGGGGGAAGTGGTTGATACGAACGTTTCGGCCCAGTCGGACCACACAGTGGTTGGCCGCTGTTTGGACCGCACTGGCCAAACGTACGTACTAAGTTGATCGGCTAGGCCGGGCCGATCCATTCCTTTATTGACAGTCAGACCACTCTGGGCCGTAGGCTAAGCCGCGGCCAGCCTGGCAATCGCCACTGACGGACTTATCCACATTCGTGGCCCAGACTGAACTACGACAGATTAGGGGGATGATTGTGTTAGGCCAGGTGGACCGAATATGCGGATATTCGGCCAGGCTGTCAGTGCGGGCCGAATACTTATTCGGCCCGGCCGACATTATTGATGTACCTTTGTTTCCTTGTAAAAGCATTGGTTTACTTGCACCGATTCTCTAGACGAAGTCTAGCCGTTTAACTCTCTTCCTCAGAAAGTTCCTATCACCCAAGGAGGAAAAACATTTATGATTACACATCGAGCGGAGTTTTCCGTTAAAGTTACACTGAACCGACGTTCCGCGCCTAGTGCCGGGATTAGCGCCCACCAAGTCCCTAGGGGGAGGTGTCGGTGACGTGTAATCTTCCCCGCCGAGAGAGGCTTTGAGCGGGTCTATCGGCTCGTGCGCGGGGGTGCGACCAGAGATAGGACTTTACGGTTACGGTCACCGTAACCGGACCGTAACCACCGTAACCGGACCGTAACCGGAGTACAATTTTCGTCAGAAAATCGTACTTTTACGGCCGTAACCGTAGCACCGTACCACTCCGTACCGCTCCGTACCGGACCGTAACGACCGTAACGGCCGTAACAACCGTAAACCGTAGAAAGTGACCCCCGCAAGGTCCCGCGATTCCAAAGGAACCCAGGGGGATTCGAACCCGCGACCCTACTGACTGCAGCCTAACGCTTTAGCACTGAACCACGCTACTTCACGGTGATTTAGGGCCTACCGTAGTTATACCGTACCTGTTCCGTACCGTAAAAACAACATATTACTCCGGTTACGGTACGGAGTTACGGCCGTAGTACGGTGACCGTAACCCGACCGTAACCGGACCGGACCGGAGTCGGACCAAAAATTTGGCCCAAGTCCTATCTCTGGGTGCGACCCGGACGCGTTGTCGTTCCGGGAGCGGGTAATTTCGGCGGGGTTGATACCGGTTGAAGTTTTTTTTCCCGCTTCCATTAGGGGTTTTTCTCTTCTAAAAAAGAAAAAGGCGATTCGTCGACGGGACGATCATAGGGGTTCGAATCCCCTAACCGCCATCGACCTTTAAAAAAAAAAAAAGAAGTCGATTAATTATTTTTTTGGTCTATTGGACCCTTTAACTTTTTCGTAAGAATTATGTTGGAAAATTTTAAGGCACTTTCCTTTTTCAAACTGAAGTCCTACTTTGTATGGCTTTTTTGTTTAAAGAAATAAAAAAGGCTAGGTTACTTTTCTTCCTTTAAATGTTGAACGACTTAAGTTAATTGACATTTCTTAGTATCAAGTTAAGTAACTTTTGTTGGTGAAGTCTTAAGTGGTGTGGGCTTGACACAACAGGGGTATTTTTTTAATTCATAAGTTGGATTAATTTTGTCGACTCAATTTTTCCATGGACACTTGTGGCCAAATGGAATTGTTGCCTATTGAGGACAAAATCTGTCAATCAATAACATAACATAACATAACATAATTACACGCAAGCAATCAATCAATAACCGATGCTCATTTCTAAACTTGTGGCTTTAAAGCATCAAAATTTTGGGATGTGACGAAGGCCTCAAACAAAAGGGGTTCAGTCCAGAAATACAGAATCAGTTCGATTTCTGTCCCCCAGTTTTCGGTTGCTTCTGTTGCGCCTCCATCGACGCCAGATTCAGATGACTTTGAGGGCTGCGTTTCCAGAATGCCTTTCACAGCGGTGTACAGAATCCGGGTTACTGCCTGGGGTCCTCTAAAAATGCCTCCAGCGTCGGGGAAACCCTCGCCGAGCGTTCAGCGGATTACTTCGTTTTCCGTTTGTCAACGCCAAATACATCAAAAGAAAAAGAGAAAATGTCGAGCTCTGTTGCGGTGTTCATCCCAAAGGAGGTGGAATTAGTGATCACGTTCGAGGGATGCAGGGCGATAGTTTCGCTGTGTGTAACTGGCGGCTTTGAGGAGTTTGGGGACGATTGTGAAAACGTCGCCCCTCGAGTCGAGGAACGCTCAAACCTCCTCGCTCAAAGAGCACCACGAACACCCAATAGGTGTCCTTTTCAAGACATCACCGACCCAGACAGGCGAAGAGTGTTCAACGAAACCAGGCGCTTCGTCGAGGTGAGCCATGCTTTGCTCCATCCACTTCTTGCTTTCCTGCGATTACGTTGTGGGATTCTATCGTAAGCGAATTCGATGCATGGCGCCGAGAACCAAAACGCGGTCATCTCATGAGGCTTGTTGATTGCAGGCGCAAACGCAGTTTCCACCCCTGTTTTCTGGAGTTGATGAGGCATGGAGTCAATCGAGCTTCTCTAGAGAGCGGAGGTGCCTCTCCTCTCGCTTCATGCGATAGCTGCGCAATCGAGAAAACCCTCCGAAGGAGTCCGACTCCAAAAATCCCACTTCGCAAGAAGATATTGAAAAAAATATTGACCGACCAGCCGCCAATGTCGGACGAAGCAGCGGCGGCGGCGGTCAGACCACACAGGAACCACAAGGTCGCTCGTGAATGTAATAGTGGAGCGATGCCCACGCACTGGATGTCCAAAGGACCCCAACGGGCCTGAGATCTCGGATAATGAGTCTAGACTTATTATCAGGCTGCGCCTGCTGATTGGCCCAGCGATAGCCCCCCTATAGTTATTTTCCTTTGTTCCTTGTCCGCTTTCTGAGATTATTTTGTTTTGCTTGCTCTTTTTTCTGGGAGGAAAGGGCAGAAGGATGGGTGGTTGGGAGGGTCTGGACCTGTATAGCATATCACAGAACTACATTGCCAACAGGAAGGGGTTTGGGGAATATTTTTCCCTTGTTGTAAGTTGCTTTTATCCCACTGCAGTGTCTTCCTTTAACACACTAGTGTTTGCAAGTGGAACCGTCAATTCTCTGTTGGAGGAGAGGTTTCTGAAATCATCGAGGGGCTGATTAATATGGAAAGCAACTCATAAATAATATTTGGTTCAAAAACGCTGACCTGAATCTTACATCTCCTGAAAGATGTTTCTGACGGAATGCAAAACAAAAAGGAAACCAGCCAAGAATTCTTGTTTTTCTGAAAATGTCAGACTACTTGCAGGGCGGAAGACTGCTTGAGTTTAACAGTACACCCACGTACATGTTACTTTATGTTTGTCAGTTGGGATGCAATTTTGATGCACAGTAGTTTGATAAATAGTTCAGAAATATCTTCAATATCTTTGTTGATTGAAGTGGCATGGTGCATGAGCAAAGTGATACTGGAGGAGTTGTCATTTGGTATTTGTTATCGGTTGGAAGTCCATGCATCCTTGGTGGAGATTTGAGGAAGTCACCACAATACAATGTGGGAAACTGTCGGTGACAAGAGAAATGCAACTTTTCCAGAAACTGTCATTGCCAGAAACTGTCTCGGCTATTTAAGCTCAGTCGTCTCAGTCGTCATCACCTGCGACCGAACACCCAAAGATGAGTGTTCAACTATGCAACCTGTGCAAGGTGGTATCAGTAGTACTACCGACAGCTCTTTGCGTTAAGGTGTGTATTGACCTCCTCTTTCTTACGGTTGTCGGAGCCAGTGTAACACTCTTGTCGACGCTTGATGCTTCAATAACCACTTCTATTCATGCTTGCAGAAAGCAATCGGGAAGATCAAAGCAAGAAGAAGATCTTCTCGACGACAGAATGGGCCTATAATCGAGGCTGGGGTCCAACCTGATCAAGCGCCGGCATCACAAGGGGCCAGTGTTTCTGAAAGTCTCTCCCTTGTGAGAGTCCGTCTTGGAGACGATCGGCAGCCCTCTGACGTCCGACATATCCTTCCTGCCCCTGGGAGGTTTTTGCGTCCTGGTTCCGCGCCTCGTGAAAACGGTGGAATTGTGGCACTCCCCAAGGTGGCTGCTTTGGTGAGTGATTGTGATGCTCACACTCATACTGATTCCAATCTCGCAATTGCAGGCTGTTAAACTTTGTAGAGATTTTCCAAGCACCAGTGAACTTTTGAGCACAAATCTATATTGTGGTTAGGGTGAAATACAGATTGGCTCGCTGGATAAAGATCGACGCATCAGTATTGTAATCGATCCGGATGTTTTTTTCCGAGCTTTGGCATCAAATTTGGCGGCTGATGGGTCCATCATGTGAGTAAGCCACTTAAGATGTGTCTGTGTTGTGGATACAGTTCTTTCTGAGTTGTTTGAGAAAAACAGCACTTCGCCAAAATGTGGCTTTGCTTTCAGTGCTACTTTCCCAGTCAAACCTCATACCTTTGAGTGAAAGTCGAAGCACCCAACAAATAAGCTTTTTGTTCAAAACGCAGGTCCCTTTTTGTTGACATGATGTCTCGATTCGGAGTGGACAAGGAGCTCATGGAAAACATGATATCGAGGCTTCCAGGGAAGTTTTTTACCAAACAAAGTGGCAAGTATTATCTCGAAGGAATCGGGAATGTTTGCATCGACGACGACAACCTCTGCGAGACCGACAACGCACACAGGCGGCGGAACAGGGGAAAAAGGAGCACTTTTTTATCTACCAGTCGAGTAGGGGGACAACACGTTTGCCACCCCCTTGGGAAAATCAAGGTTGAAGAACCCCTCACATTTTTGCTGCCCAAGTTTGTGAGTTTTGCAATTGCAAGCGAGACTGTCGGTAGTGGACGACAACGGATGCGGATCTCGGACACACCTGGTGGAATCGTCACGGGGAATGGTGTTCGCAGAGAAGGCGGAGAAGTTGATCGTCCGGAGAATTTAGATCCAAACCTGCTTCGACCAAGGGGGGGGAGCCACGATTCTGAGATGAATTTGCGGATCTCGGACACACCTGGTGGAATCGTCACGGGGAATGGTGTTCGGAGCCACGATTCTGAGATGAATTTGCGGATCTCGGACACACCTGGTGGAATCGTCACGGGGAATGGTGTTCGCAGAGAACGCGGAGAAGTTGATCGTCCGGAGAATTTAGATCCAAACTTCAATCAATCGATCAATGATCAAAACTTACTTCGACCAAGGGGAGCGAGCTACGATTCTGAGATGAATTTGGATCATCACCGTGATGACCAGCCCACGAGAACGCTCTGGGGAAGAATCAACGCTGTCCCGTTTATTTGCTTGGGTTGGGGTTTTCTTTTGGAATATACTTTTTAGCTAACTATAAATGTACATATTAGGGGGGAAAAAATGAAAAAGAAAAAAAAAAAAAAAGCAAAAAAAAAAAAAAAAAAAAAGCTATTTGTTGGGAGTGTTTGTGTTATTTACTTGTTTGTGCATGTATATATGTTAGGAAACATCAGGGGTAAATAGGGGTAAGTAGGGGTATAATTAGGAGTTTCTTTCCTTCGGGTTTCTTTTCTCTGAAAAGAAAAAGGCAAGTGATTGGACTGTCCATGGGGTTCGATCCCCCTATGCCTTCGTTTCTTTCTTGATTCATGTTCATTGCTTTATAGCAAAAAAATTTTGCTTGCTCCAATCTGATTTTTTCTATTCTTGCTGTGCCAGAATAGGAATGCGAAGCGACTACAGCTTCAATATACTTCGTGAGTGGTGGCAAAAAATCGTGACCTCATGGACAAGGATGGGATATTGCCAAAGTGGGTTCTGGGATGGTTGGGGAGAGCATTATTGAGAAAAAATCGGCCGCCAATTTTCAAGAAATAGACACCATTCTCAACATACATATATATATAGAGAGAGAGAGAGAGAGAGAGATAGTGCCTTAAGATGTCCCAGAGAAGAAGAAAATGCATCAATTGATACTTTTTAGCAATTTTTTTGATACTTCCTCAGCTTTGTCTGAGAGATCAGTCATCAATCAGTCCATGATATTTTGGTTGGTTGGTTGGTTGGGAAAAAATGCCATCGACAGAGGCCATCAGAATACAAAAATTCGAATAAATAATTTAGAATATTTGTTACAGGCAGAGCCCTGAGCGAAGAAAATATTCTAAAAAGCCCCCCCCCCCCTTTCTCTTTTCTTTCCCTGACTATCAAATCAGTATCAACCCATAGCATGACTCATTCCCCCTTCAAAACCCCAATTAATAAAAAAAAAAGTTCTAAGCAAATGCAAGTGCTATCTTTTTCCCCAATCAGAGAGAGCCATCAGAAAAACATCTCGTTTCTCGAACTGCTACAATCCCTGGACCTCTCTTCTCCTTTAAACCAAAATATAAAATAACAAAGGCAGCATATATGGATGGATGGATAGGAGACATCCTTGTCTAAGTCGATTTTTCCACAAAACATTTTTGATGGAAGCTTTGCCTCATTTCTCAGGAAGGTCCCCTCCACCACCCCCAAACAAAAAACACCCAAGAAAAAAAACACCCAAAAAACTAAACACTGGGTATTTAGTAGCAGCCTCCCCTCCCCCACTGGTTTTCCTGACAAAATTCAACTTTTTACTTTTACTTTTTTTCCTGGCTTTTTTTTTTCTTCCTTAATCAATAACGTAAATCCAGCTCTATATCTCTCCCAAACATCTTTTTGTTTCCTTCTTTTTTTTGAAATAGATTTTCATCCAAAGAGCGCCTCATTCAAACCCAAACAGCCTCACCAAAACATTCCCATTAAGGATTCATGAAAAAAGACAGGATGTATGTATGAAAATATATTGAAGCAGTATATATATATCCCTGTTTGATGCGGACAGATAAACCCATGATATTTTTACCAATGATTTTTTTGAAACACTGGAGACTGAAGATGGGGGTCGATCAACAAACTCATGCCCCAGCTAGGGATCTTATCCTTCCCATAAAAAAAAATGCCAGAGGCATTATCAGCATTATATCTTCTCGGGGTGGGTGGGGAACAGAAAACAAAACAAAGCACTAGTAGCACCATATCATGTCAGGAAGCTCTGGTGCAACCCCCCTCCCCCCCCCCCAAAAAAAAAAAAACAGAAAGATAAGATAACATATCAAGACTGACTAGCTGGACGCTTTTCCTCCTATCTCTCCACCCCCGAAATACTCCACCCCCAGTCAGACATATAGACATATGCAGTCCCACAGACAGGGCAAGCAAATAAAAAAGAAATTGTTCCCTAGTTGCTGTTCCCCATAGGTTCAGCCTTCAGTGTAAACAAGAAAAAAAAAGAACAAGTTATGAAAAAAAAACTAAGCAAAAACAAAACAAAACAAAGCAGCCCCCTGCCTGCAGCCCCACAAAACGAAAGTGAGAAAAAACCCTCCAAAATGATAAAGAAAAAAGAGAAAATGATATAAAAAAAGACAATTTCCAAAAGATATTTTTTAGTTTTTTTTGTTTTTCTTGAAAAAGGAAAAAAATCCGTATGGATACGGAAAAGTGCTCTTTTGGTTTTGGGATTTTTGGAATTTTTGAGTTTTTACCCCCCCCTCCCTCCCGAATAAAATTTTCTCTTCTCTCCCCCTTCTTTTCTCCCCACCCTTACTCAATATTCGATATAGAAATTTCAAAAAAAGCTAACCACCAAGCATATCAATTCATGAAAAAGAAAGCCCATTTCCTTCAATCCAACCTCAATAATAAACAAAACAGCCCCTCAACAACTGGCGGCTTTCAGGAATTTGGGGACGATTGTGAAAACATCGCCCCTAGAGTCGAGGATCCCACAAACCTCCCGACTCGTAGAGCACCGCCAACACCCAATAGGTGTGGAACAAGCTATTGAACAAGCTATTGAAGCTATTGAACAAGCTATTGAACAAGCTTTCAATTGCTTGTTCCCTGCGATTTTATTTTGTGGGATTCTATCGTAAGCGAAATCGATGGCGCCGAGAACCAAAACACGGTCATCTCATGAGGCTTGTTTGATTGCAGGCGCAAACGCTGTTTCCACCTCTGTTTTCTGGAGTCGATGAGGCATGGAGTCAATCGAGCTTCTCTGGAGAGCGGAGGTGCCTCTCCTCTCGTTTCATGCGATAACTGCGGAATCGAGAAAACTCTTCGAAGGACTCCAAATGAAAAAAATGGAGTCGGACGACTCCAAAAATCCCACTTCGCAAGAAGATATTGAAAAAAATATTGACCGACCAGCCGCCAATGTCGGACGAAGCAGCGGCGGCGGCGGTCAGACCACACAGGAACCACAAGGTCGCTCGTGAATGTAATAGTGGAGCGATGCCCACGCACTGGATGTCCAAAGGACCCCAACGGGCCTGAGATCTCGGATAATGAGTCTAGACTTATTATCAGGCTGCGCCTGCTGATTGGCCCAGCGATAGCCCCCCTATAGTTATTTTCCTTTGTTCCTTGTCCGCTTTCTGAGATTATTTTGTTTTGCTTGCTCTTTTTTCTGGGAGGAAAGGGCAGAAGGATGGGTGGTTGGGAGGGTCTGGACCTGTATAGCATATCACAGAACTACATTGCCAACAGGAAGGGGTTTGGGGAATATTTTTCCCTTGTTGTAAGTTGCTTTTATCCCACTGCAGTGTCTTCCTTTAACACACTAGTGTTTGCAAGTGGAACCGTCAATTCTCTGTTGGAGGAGAGGTTTCTGAAATCATCGAGGGGCTGATTAATATGGAAAGCAACTCATAAATAATATTTGGTTCAAAAACGCTGACCTGAATCTTACATCTCCTGAAAGATGTTTCTGACGGAATGCAAAACAAAAAGGAAACCAGCCAAGAATTCTTGTTTTTCTGAAAATGTCAGACTACTTGCAGGGCGGAAGACTGCTTGAGTTTAACAGTACACCCACGTACATGTTACTTTATGTTTGTCAGTTGGGATGCAATTTTGATGCACAGTAGTTTGATAAATAGTTCAGAAATATCTTCAATATCTTTGTTGATTGAAGTGGCATGGTGCATGAGCAAAGTGATACTGGAGGAGTTGTCATTTGGTATTTGTTATCGGTTGGAAGTCCATGCATCCTTGGTGGAGATTTGAGGAAGTCACCACAATACAATGTGGGAAACTGTCGGTGACAAGAGAAATGCAACTTTTCCAGAAACTGTCATTGCCAGAAACTGTCTCGGCTATTTAAGCTCAGTCGTCTCAGTCGTCATCACCTGCGACCGAACACCCAAAGATGAGTGTTCAACTATGCAACCTGTGCAAGGTGGTATCAGTAGTACTACCGACAGCTCTTTGCGTTAAGGTGTGTATTGACCTCCTCTTTCTTACGGTTGTCGGAGCCAGTGTAACACTCTTGTCGACGCTTGATGCTTCAATAACCACTTCTATTCATGCTTGCAGAAAGCAATCGGGAAGATCAAAGCAAGAAGAAGATCTTCTCGACGACAGAATGGGCCTATAATCGAGGCTGGGGTCCAACCTGATCAAGCGCCGGCATCACAAGGGGCCAGTGTTTCTGAAAGTCTCTCCCTTGTGAGAGTCCGTCTTGGAGACGATCGGCAGCCCTCTGACGTCCGACATATCCTTCCTGCCCCTGGGAGGTTTTTGCGTCCTGGTTCCGCGCCTCGTGAAAACGGTGGAATTGTGGCACTCCCCAAGGTGGCTGCTTTGGTGAGTGATTGTGATGCTCACACTCATACTGATTCCAATCTCGCAATTGCAGGCTGTTAAACTTTGTAGAGATTTTCCAAGCACCAGTGAACTTTTGAGCACAAATCTATATTGTGGTTAGGGTGAAATACAGATTGGCTCGCTGGATAAAGATCGACGCATCAGTATTGTAATCGATCCGGATGTTTTTTTCCGAGCTTTGGCATCAAATTTGGCGGCTGATGGGTCCATCATGTGAGTAAGCCACTTAAGATGTGTCTGTGTTGTGGATACAGTTCTTTCTGAGTTGTTTGAGAAAAACAGCACTTCGCCAAAATGTGGCTTTGCTTTCAGTGCTACTTTCCCAGTCAAACCTCATACCTTTGAGTGAAAGTCGAAGCACCCAACAAATAAGCTTTTTGTTCAAAACGCAGGTCCCTTTTTGTTGACATGATGTCTCGATTCGGAGTGGACAAGGAGCTCATGGAAAACATGATATCGAGGCTTCCAGGGAAGTTTTTTACCAAACAAAGTGGCAAGTATTATCTCGAAGGAATCGGGAATGTTTGCATCGACGACGACAACCTCTGCGAGACCGACAACGCACACAGGCGGCGGAACAGGGGAAAAAGGAGCACTTTTTTATCTACCAGTCGAGTAGGGGGACAACACGTTTGCCACCCCCTTGGGAAAATCAAGGTTGAAGAACCCCTCACATTTTTGCTGCCCAAGTTTGTGAGTTTTGCAATTGCAAGCGAGACTGTCGGTAGTGGACGACAACGGATGCGGATCTCGGACACACCTGGTGGAATCGTCACGGGGAATGGTGTTCGCAGAGAAGGCGGAGAAGTTGATCGTCCGGAGAATTTAGATCCAAACCTGCTTCGACCAAGGGGGGGGAGCCACGATTCTGAGATGAATTTGCGGATCTCGGACACACCTGGTGGAATCGTCACGGGGAATGGTGTTCGGAGCCACGATTCTGAGATGAATTTGCGGATCTCGGACACACCTGGTGGAATCGTCACGGGGAATGGTGTTCGCAGAGAACGCGGAGAAGTTGATCGTCCGGAGAATTTAGATCCAAACTTCAATCAATCGATCAATGATCAAAACTTACTTCGACCAAGGGGAGCGAGCTACGATTCTGAGATGAATTTGGATCATCACCGTGATGACCAGCCCACGAGAACGCTCTGGGGAAGAATCAACGCTGTCCCGTTTATTTGCTTGGGTTGGGGTTTTCTTTTGGAATATACTTTTTAGCTAACTATAAATGTACATATTAGGGGGGAAAAAATGAAAAAGAAAAAAAAAAAAAAAGCAAAAAAAAAAAAAAAAAAAAGCTATTTGTTGGGAGTGTTTGTGTTATTTACTTGTTTGTGCATGTATATATGTTAGGAAACATCAGGGGTAAATAGGGGTAAGTAGGGGTATAATTAGGAGTTTCTTTCCTTCGGGTTTCTTTTCTCTGAAAAGAAAAAGGCAAGTGATTGGACTGTCCATGGGGTTCGATCCCCCTATGCCTTCGTTTCTTTCTTGATTCATGTTCATTGCTTTATAGCAAAAAAATTTTGCTTGCTCCAATCTGATTTTTTCTATTCTTGCTGTGCCAGAATAGGAATGCGAAGCGACTACAGCTTCAATATACTTCGTGAGTGGTGGCAAAAAATCGTGACCTCATGGACAAGGATGGGATATTGCCAAAGTGGGTTCTGGGATGGTTGGGGAGAGCATTATTGAGAAAAAATCGGCCGCCAATTTTCAAGAAATAGACACCATTCTCAACATACATATATATATAGAGAGAGAGAGAGAGAGAGAGATAGTGCCTTAAGATGTCCCAGAGAAGAAGAAAATGCATCAATTGATACTTTTTAGCAATTTTTTTGATACTTCCTCAGCTTTGTCTGAGAGATCAGTCATCAATCAGTCCATGATATTTTGGTTGGTTGGTTGGTTGGGAAAAAATGCCATCGACAGAGGCCATCAGAATACAAAAATTCGAATAAATAATTTAGAATATTTGTTACAGGCAGAGCCCTGAGCGAAGAAAATATTCTAAAAAGCCCCCCCCCCCCTTTCTCTTTTCTTTCCCTGACTATCAAATCAGTATCAACCCATAGCATGACTCATTCCCCCTTCAAAACCCCAATTAATAAAAAAAAAAGTTCTAAGCAAATGCAAGTGCTATCTTTTTCCCCAATCAGAGAGAGCCATCAGAAAAACATCTCGTTTCTCGAACTGCTACAATCCCTGGACCTCTCTTCTCCTTTAAACCAAAATATAAAATAACAAAGGCAGCATATATGGATGGATGGATAGGAGACATCCTTGTCTAAGTCGATTTTTCCACAAAACATTTTTGATGGAAGCTTTGCCTCATTTCTCAGGAAGGTCCCCTCCACCACCCCCAAACAAAAAACACCCAAGAAAAAAAACACCCAAAAAACTAAACACTGGGTATTTAGTAGCAGCCTCCCCTCCCCCACTGGTTTTCCTGACAAAATTCAACTTTTTACTTTTACTTTTTTTCCTGGCTTTTTTTTTTCTTCCTTAATCAATAACGTAAATCCAGCTCTATATCTCTCCCAAACATCTTTTTGTTTCCTTCTTTTTTTTGAAATAGATTTTCATCCAAAGAGCGCCTCATTCAAACCCAAACAGCCTCACCAAAACATTCCCATTAAGGATTCATGAAAAAAGACAGGATGTATGTATGAAAATATATTGAAGCAGTATATATATATCCCTGTTTGATGCGGACAGATAAACCCATGATATTTTTACCAATGATTTTTTTGAAACACTGGAGACTGAAGATGGGGGTCGATCAACAAACTCATGCCCCAGCTAGGGATCTTATCCTTCCCATAAAAAAAAATGCCAGAGGCATTATCAGCATTATATCTTCTCGGGGTGGGTGGGGAACAGAAAACAAAACAAAGCACTAGTAGCACCATATCATGTCAGGAAGCTCTGGTGCAACCCCCCTCCCCCCCCCCCAAAAAAAAAAAAACAGAAAGATAAGATAACATATCAAGACTGACTAGCTGGACGCTTTTCCTCCTATCTCTCCACCCCCGAAATACTCCACCCCCAGTCAGACATATAGACATATGCAGTCCCACAGACAGGGCAAGCAAATAAAAAAGAAATTGTTCCCTAGTTGCTGTTCCCCATAGGTTCAGCCTTCAGTGTAAACAAGAAAAAAAAAGAACAAGTTATGAAAAAAAAACTAAGCAAAAACAAAACAAAACAAAGCAGCCCCCTGCCTGCAGCCCCACAAAACAAAAGTGAGAAAAAACCCTTCAAAATGATAAAGAAAAAAGAGGAAATGATATAAAAAAAGACAATTTCCAAAAGATATTTTTTAGTTTTTTTTTTAGTTTTTCTTTTTTGAAAAAGGAAAAAAATCCGTATGGATACGGAAAAGTGTTCTTTTGCTTTTTTGCTTTTTGGAATTTTTGAGTTTTTACCCCCCCCCTCCCTCCCGAATAAAATTTTCTCTTCTCTCCCCCTCCTTTTCCCCCCACTCTTACTCAATATTCGATATAGAAATTTCAAAAAAAGCAAACCACCAAGCATATCAATTCATGAAAAAGAAAGCCCATTTCCTTCAATCCAACCTCAGTAATAAACAAAACAGCCCCTCAACAACTGGCGAGGATCCCACAAACCTCCCAGCTCGTAGAGCACCACGAACACCCGATAGGTGTCCTTTTCAAGACATCACCGACCCAGACAGACGAAGGGTGTTCAACGAAACCAGGCGCTTCGTCGAGGTGAGCCATGCTTTGCTCCACCCACTTCTTGTTTCCTGCGATTACGTTGTGGGATTCTATCCTAAGCGAAATCGATGCATGGCGTCAAGAATCAAAACACGGTCGTCTCATGAGGCTTGTGGATTGCAGGCGCAAACGCAGTTTCCACTCCAGTTTTCTGGAGTTGATGAGGCATGGAGTCAATCGAGCTTCTCTGGAGAACGGAGGTGCCTCTCCTCTCGCTTCATGCGATAGCTGCGCAATCGAGAAAACCCTCCGAAGGAATCCGACTCCAAAAATCCCATTTCGCAAGAAGATATTGAAAAAAATATTGACCGACCAGCCGCCAATGTCGGACGAAGCAGCGGCGGCGGCGGCCAGACCCACAGGAACCACAAGGTCGCTCGTGAATGTAATAGTGGAGCGATGCTCACGCACTGGATGTCCAAAGGACCCCAACGGGCCTGAGAGTTATTATCATGCTGCGTCTGCTGATTGACCCAACGCTATTCCCCCAATAGTTGATTTTATTTTCCTTTGTTCCTTGTGCGCTTTCTGAGCATAGGCGCAACCAGAGGGGGGCCTGGGGGGGCCAGGCCCCCCTAAAAACTTTTCGGGCCCCCCCAAGAAAGCTAGCAAGCCAAAAAAAACAAATCCTATTCAGCAGTTTTTTCACTACACGGTACAAAAATTAAAAGTTGGCCCCCCCAAAAAATATTCCGGCCCCCCCTCCCCCGGAATCCTGGTTGCGCCTATGTTTCTGAGATTATGTTTTTTGCTTGCTTTTGTTTTTCTGGGAGGGAAGGGCAGAAAAATGGGTGGTTGGGAGGGTCTGGACCTGTATAGCATATCACAGAACTACATTGCCAACAGGAAGGGGTTTGGGGAATATTTTTCCCTTGTTGTAAGTTGCTTTTATCCCACTGCAGTGTCTTCCTTTAACAAACTAGTGTTTGCAAGTGGAACCGTCAATTCTCTGTTGGAGGAGAGGTAAAAAAAGAAAGAATGTTTTTTTGTGTTTTTTTTTTTTTCTGAAATCATCGAGGGGCTGATTAATATGGAAAGCAACTCATAAATAATATTTGGTTCAAGAACGCTGACCTGAATCTTACATCTCCTGAAAGATGTTTCTGACGGAATGCAAAACAAAAAGGAAACCAGCCAAGAATTCTTGTTTTTCTGAAAATGTCAGACTACTTGCAGGGCGGAAAACTGCTTGAGTTCAACAGTACGGCCATGTACATGTTACTTTATGTTCGTCAGTTGGGATGCAATTTTGATCCACAGCAGTTTGATAAATAGTTCAGATATATCTTCAATATCTTTGTTGATTGAAGTGGCATGGTGCATGAGCAAAGTGATACTGGAGGAGTTGTCATTTGGTATTTGTTCTTGGTTAGAAGTCTGTGCATCCTTGCTGCAAGAGGCTTGAGGAAATCACCACAGTACAATGTGGGAAACTGTCCGTGACAAGAGAAATGAAAATTTTCCAGAAACTGTCATTGCCAGAAACTGTCTTGGCTATTTAAGCTCAGTCGTCTGAGTCGTCATCACCTGCGACCGAACACCCAAGATGAGTGTTCAACTTTGCAAACTCTGCAAGGTAGTATCCGTTATACTGCCAACTGCCCTTGGAGTAAAGGTGTGTATTCGGCCTCCCCTTTCTTACGGCCGTTGGAGCCAATGTAACACCCTTGTTGACCCTTGATGCTTCGTTTATCACTTCTATTCACGCTTGCAGAAAGCAATCAAGAAGTTCAGAGCAAACAGAAGACGACAGAATGTGCCTTCGGTCCATGAGGTGAGTGAGCCACTTTATATGTGTCTGTGTTGTGTGTTGTGCAAAAAACAGCACTTTGCCAAAATGTGGCTTTGATTTCTGTGCTACTTTCTCAGTCAAACCTCATATCTTTGGATGAGAGTGGAAGCACCCAGCAAATAAGATTTTTGTTCAAAATGCAGGTCTCTTTTTGTTGACGTGATGTCTGGACTCGGAGTGGACACGAAGTTGGTGGAAAATGCGATGTTGAGGTTTCCAGGGAATATTTTCCCTGACTCGACTCGGCTCGGCTCCAGAAAATGTGGCCAGTATCGCCTCGAAGGAATTAGGGATGTCTGTACCGATGACAGCAACCACTACGAGGCGAAACATACACATAGGCAGAAAGGGGGGGAATGGAGTCAAGTGGGGGTACACCGCGCCGCCCCCCATGAACGGATAATGGAGGTTCAAGGACCACTCGGAGTTTTGCTGACCGCAAGCGAGACTGTCGTTGGTGGACGAGAACGAATGCGTATATTGGGCATACCTGGTGGAAGCGTCACGGGGAATGGTGTTCGCAGAGAACGAGGAGAACTCGCTTTTCGTCCAGAAAATTGCCGTTATAAATTCGGTATAAATCAGTGCATTCAACAACCCCAGTCCAGGAGGCTTTTATTACACCGGTCCGTATCATCGGTCCAGTCCAGGAGGGAAGGCAACGATTATTTGGATCATCACCGTGATGACCAGCCCACGAGAACGCTCTGGGGAAGAATCAATGCGCCAGTGGGGTTCATTTGCTCGGGATGGGAGTTCCTTTTAGATAATGCTTTTTAGCTCAGTATAGATGTAGATATTAAAAAGAAAAGAAAAAAAAAAAAGAAAGAATGAAAAAAAAAAGAGAGAGCTACTTGTGGGGAGTATTTGTGTTACTTATTGTGCATGTGTATATAGTAAGGGGTTACTTAGGGGGTTTATGGGGTATAATTAGGAGTTTCTTTCCTTCGGGTTTCTTTTCTCTGAAAAGAAAAAGGCAAGTGATTGGACTGTTCATTGGGTTCGATCCCCCTATGCCTTCGTTTTTTTCTTGATTCATGTTTATCTATCTATTCATTTATTTATTTTTCTTCATTGATATATTTTGGATTTGCACGCTCTGATTCGATTCTTGCTGTATCAGGACTGCAAAGTGAATGCAAAGCGCCTGGACATTTAGTCGAGGCATACACAATTTTTCTTTCAAGAGGGGAATTCTCGGGAAGAACATTCCAAGAAGGAAATAAACGTGGAAATTCCCAGAGTGAGTGTCACATTCATTGGATAGAAAGAAGCTTCCTTGAACATCGGACCCTCGTTACATTTCACAGCAAGTGGTGCTTTATTTTTCTACTCTCTTGAATAACTACTGCCATTGAAACTACAAACCCCCCTCCAAAACAAAGAAAAAAAAAATGTTTATCCCGCTCATTCTCCAGTGGTATTCCCTCATCTCCTGCAGAGTTTTCCTTCTTAATATATTGGAGCAACGAAAATACAACAAAAATACAAAATGGTGGGTTGGCGGTGGTGGAAAATCAGGATCGAGTGTACCGTTTGATTTCGTACATAATGGAAGGGATGTTGACAGCGTCTCGAATGAGGGCGTTTCCTTGAGGTCCCTGCTTTTTCACCAGTTCCAGAAGGCGTGTATAGAAAAGCAGCAGCTGAGTCATCGATGCCTGAGGAAAGAGGGGTGGGGGAAGAAAGTGAAAGTGATTCAGTGAAAAAATGTGTGGAAAGGTAAGATAGTTCAGAGTAGGTGGCCGTGTTTTCTTTATTGAAAGGAGGAAGCGGGTGAACTTTTTGAATGTCTTAAAAGGGGGGGAGGATGGGGGTGTGTGTGCAATAAAAGCAAAAAAATATGCCAAATGATTTTGGCATCTAAACATTCAAAGACGCTAGTTTTTTCCACACAAAACAACAAGCATCTTTCTTTACGGATGGGGGGGATTGATCTCTAGTCTGACCTGGAGGACATCTTTCCCACAGGATGCCTCAGCAAAATGCATTTGGACCTCTTTGTTCATCACTTCTATGACTGACGTCCAGCGGTTTGAAAAATCCTTTAATATGGGAGCGACTTGCTCAGGACCATGACCTGCACACCTCGAGTCGAAAAAATCAATGACAACTTCTGCTTGAAAATTGATGATGATATCAGAAAGGACGGAAAAAAAATTGTTTCCCTTACAAGATGGAGTGTGCAAGGAGATCATGAGAATTTCCGGTTATTTCGAGTTTGAAATCAGGGAAAATGCTTAGTAATGAGGGGAGGGTCTTAAGTTCGATAATGTGGGTATTGAGTGCAATGGTGGCCCCTCACTGACTTTAATTTCAGCCCTGGTAAACCAAAATTCGAGACCCCCCCCCAAAAAAAAAAAAAATAAATAAATTCAAGACCGTTCCAACACCCTTCAATCATTCAACTGTCATTTTCAAGCAATCGTCGCATTTAATGTTTTGACAAGAGGAGAAATAAGAAGGCAAGGGACATGCAAGAACAAAAGAAAACATAACAGTGGTTTCTCAACACCACTTCGTTGTTTTTTCCCTGACTAAAATGAACGGCCAGCCCTATTACCTGGAATTGCAGACCCCTCAGGGACCGAAAACTGTTTCTGGGCAGCCTCGGCAGCTTTTACGAATTCGATCAGATTTTTGAAATGCTGATTCAATTGGTCCTCCACATACATGTTGGTGCAATTCAACAAGTGCTCCTATATCGAAAAAAAAAAAAACACGAAGAAACACACACTGTCAATACACTCTTACTCTTATTTTTCTTTATACATTCAATTGAATATGGATGCACAGAAGTCTCTTTTTGAACCCCCCCCCCAGCAAACACGATTTTTCAAGCAGTTTTTTTTAAAATTTAATGTCACTAGACATGTTTGCTGCAAGGGAAACAAATCCTTCCTATATTTTCTTTTCGATAAACCTATTTTCCGATTTTTTTTTAGAAACAGAAACACAGGGAGAAGTTTGAGCAGAAAGATTCGATTCTTTTCCTTTTTCACCTCGAATTCCTTGATGGCGATGTTGCCAAATTTTCCGAGATTTTGAGATTTTGGAGACGAGGGTTGCTCCCCTCTCATTATCGGAATGTTAATGGCTGCGCTCTTGAAGGTCGTTACCACATGCGCATAATTCACCACCAAGAATATCGTGCCAGACCTTATCAATTCAAAAATAACAAAACCACAAAAATAAATAAATAAACACAAAAAATAAAAATGAAAAACTGAAAACCGAAAAAACAAAGAAAAAATAAAAAACCCGAAAAAAAGAAAACTCTTTTAGGCAAAGTCATTCCAACAGGAAAAATACCAGGAAAAAAAGAAGTGGATCTACGTGTCCATACGCTTGATAAACGAAACTTTACCTCTTGTCTTTGAATTGGTTCGATATACGCATCAACAGATCGCAATAAGCAGACCTATGAAAAAAAACAAAACAAATTCACAACGTCGGTAACATCCATGTAGCAAACATCATGACGGATCAAAATCAGATAAATAAACATCCCCCCCCCCCCCTTCCTTCAAAAAATCGATCCATAAATACACACACGGTGATGCATGATCAACTTCCACCATGATCAAAGCAAAGCATACCGGAGTTTGAGTAACAATCTTTTCCAAATATTAAAAAAAAAAAAACGACAGCAGGAGACTGGATCTTTTCATGAACCCTGACTTCCACCAGACATATCCCTATTTTTTTTTTCAAAGCACTCGATCAAACAAATTAAGAAAAACTCCATCTGTGACAAGTTGCTATTACCTCAGCCTATCCAGCATATGGTCAAATCCAGACACTTGAAAAGAGCCCTCCTCTTCTTCGTCGTAACCGGTGGTCAAAACCATCATGGAGGAAACCAAAGAAGCATATCTGTCGGTAAAAACAAAAAAAAAATCACCAGCAGCACTTTAAAAAACAAAGCAAAGAAACACACACACACACACACACACACACACACACACACACACACAGGCCAACGGTGTTTTCAGTTGATCATCTTACACAAGTGCCTCTTGATGGATGTAAAGATATTTCCATGAGCAATTTCGTTCATGACTTGGTGTTGTTTTTTTTGGCCCAAGTCCAACATATTCGTAAACCATATGCTTTCATTCCTTTCCTTCTAAAAAATAAAATAAAAAAATAACCCTTTGGACCATGTGATTCTTTCTCTTCAACTTTTTTTTTTCATTCTCTGTTACTCTGTTTGACTTTTCGTCGATTCAACAACCCATTTATTTTTGTCCCACTGCAACAATAACAAAAATCAAAAACCTGCGAGTTACTGCATGGACGAGAGGGCTGTTGGTGGAAAGAGCCCTTTCATTTCCTCCTTGAATGCTTGCCAATTGGGTGTCGAACAAAGCCTTCAAAAAGGGAAAAAAGAAAATAACAATCACAACTACAATAAACATAAAGCTGCAATTCACCACCCCTTCTTTTTTTTTCCTGAAGTCAATACGATTCCTCGCCTTTTTATTTCCTTTTCTCAAGGACAAAAAAAATGAAATTTGAATCATGATCCAGCATGATTCCATGAGCTATGCATCCAAATCCATTGTTTCGTTTTGAAAAATCTCTGTGTGTTGAAAATATCTCGATGGTAATTTTTCTTTTTTTTTGGGGGGGGGGGGTCTTTCAACAAAGACCAAAAAAGAAACAAAACGAAGCAAACGAGGATTTAGGTTTAGGTTTCGATTTTCAAAAAAGAAAAGGAAGTTCACACCTTGAATCTTGGCCACAGCACCATGTTGATTCTGTCCAGATAGTCGTCCAGGCTGGGGACCCTCCTCCGATTCATGATTCTTCGATGTTCGTGATTAATACGGATCATCAGCATCAAACAAATGATATCATGACAGTCCTTCATTTCCAAAAAAAAAAGGCAAAAAAAAAAACTCAGAAAAAAAATAATTCCACCCCTAAAATCTATCCTGGTTTGTTTTCCTGGATATGCATCAGCTTTTTCCACAACGATTTCAGTCCTTCATGTAGTAAATTCGAAAAATAAATAAATAAATAAAGTAGAAAAAATCTACCTGAACTACATCTGTGAAGTCCCCCTCGACAACCCCAATGATCGGAGCGAATAATTCTTGGAAAACCGTATCCTCCCCAAAGAAATCGCAACAGAACAAATACTCTGTGGTTGCGGTGTCCATCAAAAGCTTATGAACATTCCGAAACATCACCTGAAAACACACATCATTGCTGCGGTTCATTAAATAGGGATAAAAAAAGGAAAAACACTCGGGTTTTCATAGACATTCCATTTTAGTTGTAATATGCAGGTTAATATTTGAAATGTACATGCCTTTTTATTAAAATCCAACTTCTTTCTTTCCAAACATGGAGAATTAATCATGGTAATCAAACGAGCATACGGGCTCATATCATTCCTTTCGATATGACACATTCAAAAACGAAAATGAGAATGCCTAGGTACCAAAAACAAGGTAACTAACTAGCTCATAGAACATGTCAGGTTTCGTTTTCTCGAAAGGAAAGTATCTTTTCCATTAACGGAATGCATCGATGTCGCTTTCGTTCAACGCTAAAACAAAATATGGTGTTTTATTGTTTTATTTTCAGATAGGATTTTCCTCCCACCTCGTATGGGAATTTTTTCCCCTCATACTCTGCCACATGAGGTACCAGTGCTTGCTTCTCAAGGTTAACCAAAACCGACGTTCTATCACCGAGGTCGAACACCATGTCCTGCAGTTCAACACATTTCAGACGTGATCCAAATAATCTCTTGATCAGTTTCTTTTTTCTTTTTTTTTCTTCTTGTTTTCTTCTGCTTTTTTTCTTTTTTTTTCTTGGGGGGGGGGGGGAAGGATGGCAGAATACACACTCACGCTTCTAGCTTTTTGAGGTCCTTTTCCTGAGAACAGCGACGTGATTCCTAAAGCCACGCTGCTTTCATCAGCACCCAGAACGTCGCTCCTGTTCGCCACGCTCGTTTGCATTTTCTCTATGTCAGTCAGGTAGGATCGAAAATGCTGCGACAACACTTTTGAAAGAGTCTTGATGTACTCCAATCGAACCTTCGAAAAACAAAACCCAAAAAAAATGAGGTAAAGAACAGCAGCCGAGAATTAAAAAAAAAAAGAGAGAGAGAGAGAAGAGGGGGGAGGGGAAGGAATGCCGAGAAAAAATTTTGGAATTCTGCTTCCGTTTTCTGTTTCGTTTTTTTTGGAGGAAGCTTCCAGTGACCTGACATGTCACAACTCTGTTGCTTTGTGCAATGCATTGTTAAATCATTGAATATATTCGAACCCTTTCCCCAAAACACAGCAGCGAAATCTCTAGTTTAATGCCCAAATGCTTGATAAAGAACAGCATTCTTTTCTTTTCAGGTTCTTTACATCACTTCCAAACTCTAAAAATAATAAAAAAAAAATCTGATGCAAATTCTGAGTAGAGCTCATGCTTGTGAAGGTATGCACCACCTTTCCTCCTCCAAGCATTTTCAATTGAAAAATGTATTATTCCAATATAATAAGTCTTATTTTTGACTCTGTCGACCTCACCTCGCTGTACACTTCTCCACCATGGTCTCTTAGGAAAGCCACGAAATACTTGAATCTGAGAAGAACGTTGTGTTGAATGATCTGGATGTTTGTTCGCGGACGCCGGAGCTGATAGATTTTCTGGAGAAGAAATTCACGAACCTGTGCATGCCGATGCCCACACCCAGATTTTCAACACAACACGAATGAAAAAAATAAAATAAAAAAATTGCTGTTGATTCAAAAGCCATGGAAATCAGAGAGACGATGGAAGTATGCACCAATTTTTTTTTTGTTCTGCTGAATTGTGAACAATTTGCTGAGATTTTCTGCTTCTTTGAAGGATGTTTCTTTTACCTTTGCCACAGCCTTAATTCTGAGCTTCTCCACAACAGGCTCCACATCCTGAAGAAGACAGGAAAAATATAGCTAAGATTTTGGGGCATGTCTGCATTCTACCAATTTGAACAAGGATTCACACCGCATGAGTCCATTTGTTGTTGATGGATGCCCTTTTCATGTTTTTTTGCGTTTTTCTTTTGTTATTTTGAGTGAGTTGATAGGTGATAGGCGATGAACTTGCCTGATATGCAGCCGAGGTTTTAGCCATTTCATCTTTTCGGACAAAATTCACGTGTTGATGGAGCATCAGAAGATACTCTATGTAATCTTCATTGACCTACACAAGCACCTTTGGAAAACCCCTCACATCTATTCAATTAAAAAAACAATCACATGTCCAACCCTCCTTCCCAATCCCCGCCCCCCCCCAAAAAAAAAAACCAACACCACTGACAAGAGATTCACTGATTTTGTGGCTTCCAGAATCGATCAAGAATATCAATGATTGGTTTAGTCAAGAAAGTGGTTCACGAAACTGCTTGTGAATCAAAAGATGGAGGAAAAATCAACATTATAAGCAAAAATTTTCAATGAAACCACATGGAGCAAACAGTGATCGGATCGATTCAATGTGGGAGGAGAATATGCACAAGCTCTCCCCCTCCTCTTATCAAACAAACAAAAAAACCCACGCAAAGAAGAAAATCCCCCACACGATTTCACCTGGGAAGTCTTTTGAGGCCAGTATTTCACAACTACGTGATTTATTTTTAAAATTTTTTTTTTCAGGTAATTTTAGCTTTTTCAATTTTTTTTTTGTTTCCTACAAAAAGATCACTTGTAACCTCGTACCTCAGCATCTAGAACCCCGTCGATCAATGAAGTCGAAACCGACATTTTCGACATGAAAGCACCCAGCTGATCCTCCGCTGCTCTTCTGTTCTTCAGTTTCACGCTCATGGTTTGCGATTGAGTTTGAAGCTGCTTGATTTCCTCACTCACTGTGCCCAGGTCGGTTTGGAATTTGCCCAGAAGCTGCTCCATCGTCTCCAAAATTCCATCGCACTCTTGGATCTGAGGAGGTTTTTTTTGTTTTTTTTAATTAACAGCATGTTTTTCTGGTTCCTGGTTGCGAATGTATTTATTTCACCAGTTTTGATTCCACCACAATTTTTTATCTTTTATTCTGCTTTCAACGAAATACCCTGTGCTTTTCTGTCTCACTCTTTTTATAGATGGATTCAAAAATAAAAGTGTGAGCACCAGCCTTTTTTAATGTTCTCTTTCACTAATGATTTCATTTTAACCTCATTTCAGAATCACTCTTTCTGAAAAAAGTGACCAAAAGAAATAAATAAATATTATAGTTTCAAGCTTCTTTCCTATGACTCTTCTAGACAAGACGTAAACCATTAACGAGTTAATACAGAAAAAGTCGAAACCACGCAGCGTTAAAAGACAAACTTTGCCTGCGAAAACGAGATGACGTCATTCCAATGCCAGCTGACGACTTATCCAGCCCCACAGCGACGCTGCACACTTTCGCCGCCAAACGACACGCGTTTCGAAACCCCCACCTGGTCATGAAGCGCCACCAAGTTGTCGCTTTCCTGGATGTAATCCTGAATCGACTCCAATTCCACCAAACGCAGCTTGTCCTCGACGTCGCGAGCGTACTCACGCAGCTCGCACCCTTGGTCGAGGATTCCTTTTATGACATCGTGATCCCGAAACTGATCCAGCTCCTCTTCCAAATCCTGCAGGCCCCCCGGCGCGAGCGCCAGAAGCTCCTCGTTTCCGAGATCCGCATTGCCGACGTCTCGGGACGCTCCATCGCCGTCCCCGTCGCCTCCCTGGAAAAGCTCCTCGTCTAGAAACTTTTTCAAGTGCTCGCTGTATTGTTGAGACGTCAAAGCCATCGTCGTCCACAGACACAGATTTTCTTTTTTTTCACTGGGTTCCCCTTTTTGCGCAATTTTCCCCTGTTGCACTCCAGTCAGACATCGACTGTCAGTCGGACGCGATGTTTGTTCATTCGTTTCGCTCTTCAAAAGACGTCAGAAGCGTTGACTTTCTATTTCCGAGTTTCTGGCAATGGCGTCGCTCCCCGATCTGTGGCGGCTGCCCGCCAACCAGGCAGTTCACCTCTTGAAAACGAAACAGGTAGGAACAGCACCCTTTACCCGGCTCCATTGCATCGTCATGTATCGACACGTCATCCCAGATCTGCTCCCTGTTGCTAGGTAACTCCCTTGGATCTTGTCGACGTGGCGGAGCGACGGATAAAGGTGCGCTTGTGGCTTCGATCCCTTTTGTTGGAACAGCGGTGGTACCCCGTTTTCTGCGATGCAGGACTTTTTTTGGATGGCATCCAAGGGTTACTTTACCCACCTGGCTTTTCTTTTCCAAACTGGACAGGAAACGCATAGAGTTTGCGATTGTCGCGTTTCTGTTCCGAATTTCACCGTGCCTGCAAGATTTTCGTAACCTCTCCATAAACCCAACACAATTGCTCCATTCCGAGTCAAAACTCTGAGCAGCAGAACAAAAAAAACGCTGAAGAAATATGGACTGGGATAATGAAATAAAAAAACTGTAATAATACAATATAGAAATGACTCTGAGTGGTCCAATAGGAGGTGAATGGAAAGGTGAATGCAATTCCAACCACATGCTTTTCGAGGGCAAGGGAAGCTGCTGGGAAGCTGATGAAACAAGGACACCCCGATCGACCAAGATCTGGATATCTATATGGTGAACACCAAAACCATCTCTCCAAAGTTCTGTTCTAAGGCAATGTGGGGGGGCGTGGTAATGCCAGTCAGTCATCGTTGAATTCGCGTGTGTGTGTGTGTTCTTTTCGCTTGCAGGCCTACCTATTGTGGTGAAAGATCTAACAGCTGTGGAAGGTGTCAGATTCACTGAGGTGGGTTGTACAGAAAATAATAATAATAATAATAATAAAAAAAAATTACATATGTAATAGTTTTATATAAAGAAATATATATAATATAGTGTGTACGATTTTAGTAAACCATGTAATTTCCATCTGGCTTGCAAAATGTGGGGCTAGGAAAGAGTGCCCCAATTCTGGCTGAAAGATTATCTTCTTGAAAAGCGCAAGGAAATGCTGGCAAGACTTTCCACTCTCACTGACATTTTTTTTCGTATATAAAAAAAAAGAAAAAGAAAGCAGCCGAAATCCTCCAGGCCAAACATATCGATCGCATCTTGCAAAGCATTCAGGCAAAATACTGCAGGAATGTGAAAGTTGAGTGGCGTTGTGTTGCAGGGATGTCGATTGTTCAAGAATCGAGTGGCTGCTACCAGTGACCCTTTGGTGGAAGTGCTGGAAGCAGCTGGAGCGATCGTTATCGGAAAAACCAACACCCCAGAGTTGGGGGCGGGTGCAAATACATACAACGAGTGAGGGATTCACGACAGCACCTTTCCTTTTTCTTAAACCATCTCTCGAGGAGCTAGGGTTCGCTGGAAACTATTTTTTCCAATTCAGAAATGAAGCAAATTTTGACAGATCTTTACTCATGTTGTTTCAGTGTGAAATTCATTTTTGGACATTGACAAATTGCAGAATGCGTTACATGGAGATGGAAACTGCAGTTTTCAAGCGATCTTTCGTTGCAGTGGTTATATTTGCTCTTTCAGCGGTTTTAGGTGTCTATGGTTATTTCAGATAAGAAACAGGACCAGAACAATGGAATTTTTGCCTGGGTGCATTTCATCGTTTCTGAAAGCGCGTGTGGCTGAAAATAAATAAATGCAGCCCTTTTCGCTGAAGTTAATTTTTTTTTGTGGGTGTTCAGTGTGTTCGGTGCGACACTGAATCCCTGGGACACCAGTCTGACCTCGGGGGGATCTTCCGGGGGGACCGCAGCTGCACTAGCCACTGGAATGGTACGATTCTAAAATAAAAATAAACAAAAAAAAAGAAAAGGAAAAGGAAAATCCACATGTGTCCTGGAACGTGTTCTATCTGCAACCCACTATGGTTCCTAACAGTTGCGAAATCCAACCCTCAAGTTCCGTTTTTTTTGCGCGTCGGCATTTCTCACCCCTTTAACAAGAGATGAAACGGAAAAGGCAATAGTGAATTCGGAGTCGGGTTTTGTCTGCAGCAGACGAGGCTTTCACTCAAATAATGCACCGAACCAGAAAGACCACAAATAAAATAAAGGAATAAAAGGGAACTCGTTATTTTAAATTAGGCATGGCTGGGAACCGGCACCGATTTGGGTGGCTCGCTGAGAATCCCAGCTTCTTTTTGCGGGGTGGTTGGAATTCGGCCGTCCGTGGGGAGAGTGCCCCAGGATCAAGGGTCGATAAGATTCAAGAAAAGAAGGAGCGACGTGAAATTGACGAGTGTCAGTGGACCGATGGCTCGCAACGTTCCAGACCTTGCCCTGTTTCTGGACGCTATGGCTTATCCACACCCGAAAGACCCTTGGTAATTATGTTTTTTTCTTGGATGAAAAGGGGGCAGCCGCCCCCTTTTTAGATAAGGATTTTTTTTTGTAGATGTTGGTTTTGCCAACGTTTGGTTGGGACATTATTCTGTCGACGAACATTTGCTCGATTATAAATAAAATGCATGCGATCGTAAAAACAGTTGCTTTCGGAGGTCATTCGAAGCCCCATATTTTGTTTCTGGGCTGTTTTGTTTTATTCAATCAGTGAATTCATTGTGGTTTCTTGTTGTCTTTTTAATAATAATTAAAAAAAAGGTCACGGCCACCTCCCACCCGCTCCTTCTCTGATGACGTTCGTTCAATGGAGCTGCCAACAGAAATAGTGTGGAGCCCCGACTTGGGGGTGTGCCCTGTCGAACCCGAAATCGTCGATATTTGTAGAAACGCGGTGCAATGGTTTGTGGACAATGGGGTTTCCATCAGCGAAAACTGCCCATCCTTTGACAACGCACAGTCAATGTTTCAGGTGAATTTTTCTTTTTTTTAGAATCTGCGTGTTCCTGCCAACGGTCAGACTAGGCTTGATAGGTTAAACCTTGCCAACCACCAAAAAGTATGTTTAGCAGTTCAACCCCTTCTGGTCGGAATTTTCTTTTGTTTTTTCCAAATGAAAATCGATTGCGATGGCATGAAGGGGGTCATCCACTGTGGAAATGAGTGATACTAAAATTGGCTTGTTGCAGCTTCGCTTGCAAATTAAAATAAAACTCATGCAAATTAACTCAGCTTGTTCAATCGTGAAATTTTGTACAAAACCTCTGTTAAAATGAACATAGAAACGTAGGACTTGCTCGTCGTGATCGAAATAGTTGGAATAAACTCTCTTTTTGCCGATTCACCAACCCTCTCTTTTTTTTTTCTTTTTTTTTTGGACCCACCGCTCTATCGAAAACCACATGCAAGACTTCCCAATTTTGTGTGCCACCGCTTTTCTTGCTTTGGTTCGGATTACACTGCGCTCACTCGGGGTGCTGTTTTCATTCCCAGCTTTTAAATTTCTTGTTTTTTGTGGTTTATTTTTTTGGCTATTTTTTCGCAAGGTTTTACGAGCTTGGGGTTTCAAGAAGTGGTCCGCACTGACGGTGGAGCCCAGAAGAACTCTCATCAACTCCGACGTCCTTTGGCAAATCGAAAAGGGATTGGCCCTCACAAACGCAGAGGTGCAAAAAATCCCCACCATCGTTTTTCTTGTATGTGCATATGTTTATTATATGTTTATAATTTCCTTTTTTCTTTCAACATGGCTTTTTACCAGCCAATGTTTCACTTGCCAAAAAAAATTGCCCAGTCAGAAAAAAGTTGAAATGGACCTCAGTTTTTTCGGTTTTCCTATTGTTTGATTGAAAAGAGTATTTTTTGACCTGCAGGTATCTGCAGCTGAACTGGAGCATTATAAACTGGCAAAAAGGATTCGGTCTTTTTTCAGCAAGGGTTCGTTGCTTGCGTGTCCGTGTGTGATGGTCCCTCCCTTCGATGTGAAAACCAGGTGGGGTCACTCAGATTATTTTTTGATTTTTTTTTTTTTGAAAATTTTCATTTTTTCTTCTTGAATAGTGCTTCTGGAACTGTGAGGTTTTTTCAACTGTATGTTTGTTTGTTCTTTTTTGAATAAATTTTGCGTATGGGGGTTTTGTGCGAGCAGATGGGTTCAAGAAGTCGATGGGACAAAGTTTGATAACTATGTGGACTGGCTGATGCTGACGTACGTAATATCCTTGACGAACCTGCCTTCCGTCAGCATTCCTTGCGGATACACGGAAGCAGGTGAGTCAGACACCATCCCACTCTTTCATACTCAGCCATCTCACTTTTTTTTCTGTTTTTTTTTTTTCTGATAATTCTAAAGATTCTAAAGGAACAGTCCACAGAGAGGGAATTTCTTGTCTAGAGAAACGAAATTTCCCCACGGTTAGAAAAAACAAAGATGCTGAATATTTCCCCCTGAATGTTTCACTCTGATGTTTGACAAAACTGGTGTTTTTGCTGTTCAACCTCACCAGCAGCAGCATCCTGTGATTTGATTGACTCTTTGGTTTTTTTTTGGTTTTTTTATCAATCTAAAAATAACCACTTCTTTTCTGTTTTTTTCGTCACGAAGGTTTGCCAGTTGGGCTGCAATTGGTGGGTCCTCCCAATGGAGAGAGCAAGGTATTATCTGCAGCAGCAGCATTCGAATCTGCACATGCATTTCGAGATGCAGTTCCGAGATTCCCCCAGTCTCCATCAAACTCCAAAACAGTGGATCCACTGCGTGTCAAGCCCAAAATATTTGCCTGAATTTAAAACCCCGAGTGTTTTAGAAAAATGTATTTTTGGCTAAGGAAGCATTACTTTGTGCTTCTTGTGGAAAATGTGGAAAAGAACGTGGTTGAAAAATGGATGATCGCACATACCTGCGCTGGTCAATGAGGCAGCAAGGGTCTTTTTTTGTTTATTTTATTGTACGAGGTGTTTTTGTTTTTTGGTCGACCTCGTAATTTTGAGAGGAGGTTAAAGAAATCCAAAATTTTGAGTTTTGATGATGTATGTATGTCGTTTTTGTGTAATGCTGAGTTGTTGAGGTCTTCGAGCATACAGTGGTGTCTGCCAAAAAAGAAGCAAATTGTGCTCACGCTCTCTACTATTGTTGGATTTTTTTTTCTCAAAATTAATAAAAATAAAATAAATTCCACCTTTGGGAAACTAATGTTTGGCAATATGTGGTCAAATTCGCGAAAAATGCAACCAAGGTCTGTGTGGCTGGAGCTGATTTTTTTATTTTATTCTTTCACCGTTTGGTTGGCTGAAAACAATGTGTGGTTTTGGAGTATATACATATTGCTCGGATCATTGAGACAGCATGCCACTTGAAATTCGCAGTCGACCCACATTTCTGTTCTGTGAGGAGGGGGGACTCTCCACTACATTCTCTGGGAAGTCTGCCATCCAGACCACTGATACATATAGTTTTTCCTTTCAAAACTCCTTTTCTTTCAAAAGGCTTTTTCTTTTCAAAAGGCTTTTTCCCTCACAAAGCATAAAAACTAATCTTTTTTTTCAGCCTGAATTTCACCACGTGTTCCTGGCCTCTCTCTCGTTTAAAAAAAACTGTACTCAACAAAAAAATTACCTCCAGCGCGTCCATCGGGAGTTGGAAATTGAAATTCTTCTCAAATACGACGAAACATATATAAGTCCTCGCAGCAGCCCCAAATACCCAACACAGGAAGAAAAAAAAGAAAAAGTTGGCGAAAGAAAAAAAAAGGGTTGAAAAACCCCACATTTCAACACCGATCGTTCTTCTCCTCATCACATTTCAAACCTAACCTTTTTCCTTTGAATTCTAAAAAATAAATATCCTTTTTCTTTCCCCTCCCTCAGGTCAAATAAATAAAAAAAAACACCACAGATATTTTTGCAACCGACCAGACTATACTGTTTTTTCTTCTCCCTTTTCCTCCTGCCGAACAAACAAAAATATCGATCATGAAACACAAACTTCATCATTTCAGAAACATTTTATAAAGATCATTGGCTTTCTCCGAAATGGGGCTGAACGTGAAATCCTCCAGTTTTTCCACATGGCCGTCGAAAGACGCTTGCTCGTGGGGGGGCACTTGAACTCCGATGAGAATGGACGTGGCTTGGCTGCCGAAATTTCGGTAGCAAAACATCGTGAAATTCCAGCGGGGGCTGAATTCCTCCAGGAAAGTCCGCAACGCGCCCACCCTTTCTGGGAATGTCACCTGAGGAAAAGAAAAAAAGAAGAAAATCACGGTGAAGGAAAATGAGCTGGGGGATTCACAGTCCAGACCCTGACCACCTCGAGAATTACATGACGCTTTCAGTCTGATGGCAGTTCAAAATAAAAAATAGAAAAGCTGTGAACACCTTTCAATTTTTTCTTTCTTTCTTTTTTTTTGGGGGCGTAAAGGCAGGATAGTTCAAAACCTATTTGAACCGTATTCTCCAGCTGAGTGCGATGATTATTCGTTCTTCAAAGCCATTTTTTAATTTGTGGGGGAGTTTCTCCCCCCCTCCCCCCAAGAAAAATAAAATATATAAAAGAAATAAAAAGAAATAAAACATTACCTTCATGACTTTTTCGTGTGGCACTTCCCCCATATAACACCTGGGCCTTCCACCCACGAAGCCTCTGACGAACTCCAAGGCCTCCTCCACGTCGCTGATATCGGTGGTGGGGAAGCCCCCATCGTTCAATCGATTCATCATTTCCGTCAACTCCAGAGCCGACCGAATTGCCACACTCCATAGAATGTGGGCATCTGCTCCAGCAGTGAATCTTACAGAAGAACAAAAAAAAGGGGGGGGGGGTGAATTTTGTATTAACTTGCTGGAATACATTCGATTGGTGCAATTAAAAAAAAAAGTAAAGAAAAACACTAGACATTCTGCAAGATTCCATCGATACATTGCTGCCCACTTCATCAATAATATCAACACAACGGGTACTTATAAATACATTGCATCCTGAAGTTAATTGTTCCACAACTCATTTTTGGCTATTTTCAGTCAATATCCCAAATAAAATCGCATATTTTCGATATGAGCCCGACTTGGGACTGCGACTTTTTTGGCTTGATAACTGACTGGCTGACAAACCAAGGTCTGGCATATATATATATATACATACATGCTCTCCCCATGTATAATGTACATGTCTGTGGATCGATTTTTTCGATTTTTCCATTAACGGGACCGTTTTCTGGCATCTTGCACAGCTCACCGATATTTGAACTCTGTGACCATTATGTCAGTCCCACTCAACCCCAAATCCACGAATCTCTTGAAAGCCCCATTAGCTTCAGGGATCTTGGTGGTCAGCATGGCTTCCTTGTTCGCCCCCACATCTGCCAAATCCGCCACCAGCCTCAAATTGTTGAAATTGATATTGGCCCCACTGCAAACCGCCACCGCTGTGCTACCCTGGACACCCAAAATAATAAAAAAAATTGAAAAAAACCCTCACACACACAAGCGCATATCTTGATATATAGGGCTTCTTTTCAATATGAGTCTTTTTGAGGGTCGATACCAGCCTGATGTTTAATCCGTAAAGGATATATATATATATATTTGTATATTTATATTCGGCCGCCAAAAGAAAAATATATTTATATTCAGCTGTTGAAGTCAATAGCTCGATTGGTCGAAGTTGCTCCTGATGAACTCTACCTTGATATTGTGGCGTTTCAAATATGCCTTGGCCCCTGCCACAGCCACCGCTCCTGCAGGCTCCAAAATCGACCTCGTTTCGTTGTAAACATCCTTGATGGCGGCACTCACTGCCGAATTATCCACCAACACCACCCCATCCACCAGCTTTCGGCACAATCGGAAGGTTTCCTTGCCTACCTGTGCAATAATCACAAACGAAACTCTCAACCATGATAAAAACGGTGCCCCTTGGCATTCAAAAACAGAATCCTGAACAGACTTTTATTTTTTTTTAAAGAAAGGATTGGTCTGTACAATGCAAAGACTGACTGAGTTCTTGATTGCGGATCGAGTTTTGGCAATTGACTTGCCGACCCTGGTTGAAAACCAAGCACTGCTGCTATTTGGAGCGCCAAAGCCATTGAATGGCAGTCCCCACAACTGTACATAACCAAGAACATATCCTGCACTTTTTCCTGGCACTTTCTTACACAATGTATATATACATATATATAAATAAGATGACTTTCACAAAAAAAACACCATCCTTTACCAATACATGCTTGTTGCTCCTGTTGGTGGAGATCCCAATACCTGCTTGACTGCCACACCGTCTGCAAAACTGTCGACATAAGATAACCGAACTCTTTTCCCTTTGGCAAGCGACATGGCCATGGCATTCGCTTCGCTCGGCTCCACACCGATCACCTGAGAAAATGTCCATAAACACACCTTTCTATTTTTATTTTTTTTCACAGGATTTTTCACTTTTTCTTTGCAATTCTGCCAGAGTGCATCCAGTTTCTGGCAGGTCATTTCCAGGCGTCTGGTTAGTTGAAAAAAAAAACTGCAACAGATCTCCATTTTTATTTTATTTTTTTCAGGCGGTCACCGAACTCGAAACATGACCATTGAAAGAAAAAAAAAAGCACCTTTATGTCAGGCCGGATGGTTTTCACATAACAAGCAATTCCAGCAATGAGGCCACCCCCTCCGACAGCTACGAAAATGGTGTCGAGATCCTCTTGATTATGGATTTGTTCGAGGATCTCTTTGCCGATGGTTCCTTGACCTGACCAGACACACGCAATTTTTCTTTAAAAAAAAATAAAAAGAACTTCACAGTATGGGTCAGACAAAGAAATTTTAAATTGTACTGAAATCATGGTACATTATGGGTACGTGCTCTTCTTTCTATCCACTTTCTACAAATTAATTAATTTCATTTTTTTAAAATTATAGATTATTTATCTGATTGAATGAAGCTTTCAGGTCTCCGTGCAATACATTTCATTTAAAGAAGTAGTCGAACATATTTTTTTTGAGTGAAAAAATTTATTACGAATCCTTGGCTACCTGCAATGGTGTAAGGATCATCATAAGGGGCGACGAAAGCTAAACCATCTTCGACACTTTTTTCCTGCAACCACGCAACTCCCTCTTCTTAATAATAAGTATTTTCTTTTTCCGCAAAATGATTTCGTATTTCCCCAAAAAAAAGAAGAAAAAAAGATCTTCACAACTGTACTTGTTAAGGCGATCGCCACAATGCAAATAAAACTTGGAAAAAAAATGCATCCATTCTGTTCAAGAAAGAACAATTTTCACACTCGCAACATTCATGTTCCCCTTCCCCCCCCCCCAAATAAACAAATAAATATCGGACTAAAAATAAATAGATAAATAAATAAATCTCGGACTATAAATAAATAAATAAATAAATATCGGACTAAAAATAAATGAATGAATGAATGAATAAATGGTACCAGAGCATAAGCTTGAGTTTCTTGGTAGCTTTCCCCGACCAACTCCACTGTCGCTCCTAGTCGCTTGACAGCGTCGATCTTGATACTCGGGGTGCTTGTTGGCATGCAGATGGTGGCATGGCAGCCCTTCCTCACAAAAATGAACCTTATGTAAGACAACCATATCAGAAAGACACGAACAGGAGGAAATGGATTTCGATTTCGAAACAACGAACCAGTGCTTGCTACCTGGGGATAGAAATTCAGTTTTGCATGGATCGTGATTATCACCTCTACTTTATTTATTTTTACTTTTTATTTTTATTTATTGGTTTTTTCGAGAAGTTTTGGTGCTCTCTAATTAAGTCTAGAAAACATATTGCCCCAACTTCAAAGTGACGCACGAAGGAGGAACATAAAACCCATCAATAACAAGCATTCAAAATTTGGAATTTTCTTTTTTTTGCTGGAAATCGAAGGACTCACCAGTTTGGATGCGCCTAGGGCAACCCCTTGGGCGTGATTTCCAGCAGAAGAACAGATAACGCCGTTTCGAAGCTCCTCTTTGCTCAGACTTGCCATTTTGTTGTATGCTCCACGAAGTTTGAAGGAAAACACCTGCGTTCGGAAATATGAACCATCATTTTCTGCCCGCAAATTCAGAAATCGATGAGTCTTTGATCAGATCCTAAGCAAAACAACACACACTTATAATGCTCATCAAAAATATGGGGGAGAAAACACTTCTCAAAAATACATACATGACTACCAAAGGCTTGCACCAAATTCCAACCTAGCTGGAGAATCTTTTCATATCGATGTTTGTACATCATGGGTTTTTTTTCGGAGCTTCCCTTTCAAAGCATCAATTTTTTTTAATTGTAATTTTCTTTTTCAATTTTTGATCCTAATGCATTTTTGCATGCTTCAACAATAAGATACTCACCGGCTGAAGGTCTTCTCTCTTTAGTAAAAGCGTGTTCCCGGTTTGCATGCTCAGTTTTTCCGCTTTATCCAATGGGGTTTGAACCTGCAGTTAATAATCCACTTTATTTCTGACACTGGCAGAAGCTTCTTGGAGAAGAAACTCTCGACATCCACAACACTTCAAGCTTTTTTCTTCTTTTTTTTTCTTGAAACAAAAAAAGAAATTCCGTCCCTTGGCGCTTCGGTGAGCTTGATCTTTTTTAATTCCGATGGGCTCTTCTGTCGCGAAAATTAATTTTCTTGGAACCAGAAAATGACAATGACGACTACTGAATGTGCCTTTCTGAAGCTTGCAGCATAACTGAAACAAAAAAAACATTTCTGGGATGCGAAATTTGGAGATCGTTTCATGAAATTTCAATTTTCAAGTTTCATTGGGGGAAACTGACCATTACAGGAGGTCTACCGCAGTATTAAGCAGTATTGATCCCAAATTCTCCACGGACCTTGTTAGTTTTTTTTTTTTGTTTTTTTTTTGGGGGGGGGGGTTCCAGAAGACTTTGTTGAATGTGCAAATCAACTTGTTTCGACAGCGTCCACAATTCTGAAAGGGAAAATGAAACAAAATGGGATTCACTGCATTGGCTCACCGCGACATCGTACACCTTGGCCTTCAAAATTTCCAACAAATATCCATTCTTCTTCGTTCGCCAGCTCTGGGACCCATTTTCCGGCTCCTGCAGTCATGCATATCAGTTTACAACATAGCACACCATCTATCATCTCAACTTTGTTCAGGAATTTTTGAATGCTTTTATCAACCAATCGTCCCCCCCCCCTACCCCTCCAATGCAAAGGACCAAGTCCAGGAAATACAAACAGATTTCTTCCCAGTAAACCATCTATTTTTGAATTGAAACAAAAATAGAGCGTTTCCAGGGCAGCTCCGAGATGATCCAATCTTCTTTTGAAATCGCATGGAAACTATAAGGTGCAAGGATTTCTTTCACCAGGAATTTTATCAAATTTTTCATTTCTTTTGATGGTGCCCACAATGCGATCAAAAATCTATTTCCAAAATCAATGCACGTCACTCCCAACGACAGGGGCACCTCATACTCGTCCTCCGCCAACGCTGGACTCGTCCTGTCGACCGGCGTCAGCTCTCCGGGAGACGCAACGAATTCGTGCGGAAAGAATGCCCTGTCCACTTCGTCGGCCCCCCTCTCGAACTTCACTTTCTCGTTCGCACTGTCGTCTTGCTCCTCGACGACGAGCGACACCGGCACATCGAGCGCATCCTCCAGCGCTTCGGGTCCGGTGACGCCTTCAGAAACAGAAGCTTCGCGACGGTGAGGTGTCGAACTCCCGTTCTTGGCGCATCCCCGTCCCCCGAAACCAACGTCGCGCAACGAACAGGGGATTCGCGCGAGCAAGCGGGGATCGGCCGTGCGTGGGACGCTCGGACGACGTCCAGAAAAGCTGGGCAAGGGCCCAGCGGAACTCTTCATCGTAACGCAGATTCTGCCGACCTTCGTTGGCCCACCAGGTCTCGATTTTTGTTTTCTCCGGCTGACGCAAGATTCTTTCACAAATTGTCGGTCACGTGTCGCATCCTCTGTGGGTTACGTAATTCTCATGGGCACGTTCTACAGTTTTTTTTTTGAATGGTGTAGAAAGAAGAAGCTGTGTTTTCGTTGAAAAAAACGAAAACACTGAAGGGAAACGATGAGCCATTCCAAACCGTTGGGCAAAACTTTTTTTGATTTCCTTTTTGTTTTCATATGGAGTCTGTGTTGGTTGAATTCGTAGAAGCGATATCTTACAAAAGAAGCCAAACAAGTTTGCGAAAAACTCGAAAAGCCGAAAGCCGGAAGGTTTTCTTGTTTAAAAGTTGTGGTATTTTTTCCCCTAGAGCATCAAGATACGTAAGTTTCTGTGCCTCTCCATTTCCCATCGATGTAATCTCCAGACTGACATAGGCCACTTCCAGTGAATTTGAACAGACCATGACCCTGCAAACCAGTCCAAGTAAGCATCTTTTAAAACCCTGAAATCTCATCAAATACACACACAGAGAGGGATACACACATGTATATAATTCCTTTTTTATTTACTTTTTTTTCACTTTTTTCATTGAGCATGCCCACTGAGCTAACCTATGGGTTCATGCCATTAAAATTCGCATTAAAAATATGTAATATTTGACAAAATGTATCACTCATTGGACGGTGGATGGCTGCAAGAGGCCAGTGCATTACTTTAAACAAAGAAAAACGGGAAATGCCAATTTCTTTTTGTATGTATGTGTATACCTTTGGCATGCTCTTCTCGAAATTTCCTTCAAACATGGATCCATCGCTGAAAACCCACTTTCCGGTCACAAACTCGTTATCTTTCCAAACCCCCACCAGTTGGCATTCGCTCGCCTAATATTCATTGCAAAATAAACAAATTATTAATAATAATTCATCATTATTATTTATTATTATCATAATAATTATTCCATGAGCAATAGGCGAGTAGGAGTCAAGTTCAATTCCAACTTTGAATAATTATTTTATGAATATTTTATTTTTAATGTTCATATTTTATTTTTTTAATTTATTTTTTAATATTTTTGGAGAAAGGCAGTGAGTTTCTCAGGTTAATATTGCTATCGGAGCTCTGGGGTCATTGCTTTCAGCCTCAATGCGAAATCTTGCATTGGGGAAAAACATGACTAAGGCAATTTTCACATGTTGAAAGCAAGCTGTTCTTTTTTTAAAGCTCTCGAGAGAAAACGCAACACTTTTCTTTTTTTTTTTTTTTTTTTTGGGGGGGGGGTCTGGACCTTGAAATAGTAAGAGCCTTCTCCATCCTTTTTCCCAGTTTTCCAGCTCCCCATGTACATATCCCCCGAGGAATATGTGTAAGCCCCCTCTCCAGAAAATTGATCATCAACAAATGTCCCTGTGCCAAGCATTACCCATTTCTTTTGGGAAAAAAAATATATCACCACAGTCCATCCACAAGGAAACAGTTTTGTTTTTTTTCTGAGTCCTTCCACCACCTTTTTTTCTTAAATTAGATGATACTGTGCCTTTTTTTTTGGTGGAAAATTCACCGCACCTTCGTATTTCACTCCATTGGGTAAGGAAAGAACTCCCTGGCCATTCCTTCTGTTTTCTTTGTAATGGCCATCATAGGAGCATCCGTTTGACCAGACGTATTTTCCTTTGCCTTCCCTGGCTCCGTTGTTGAGATTTCCTTCGAAAGTGTCACCTGGAATCTCCTCCCCATCTTCGTTGGGGGGTGGGGGTGGGTAGGTCATTTTCCCCTGCAATTGTAAAATCGTATCTTTGCTTTAGTAAGTTTTGCTTGACGAGTGGTTTCTTGAACTGAATTGGGAATTTCTTGTATTTGTCTTGCTTTCAGATTTTCATTATTTTCAGTTTGATTCGTATTCATATTGTTTTTCTGCCATTTTTTTTTTTTTTTTTTGGGGGGGGGGAGTTGCATGGGAAGTTGCGTTGATTTTTGTCAAACATGCAGATTGAATTATTGCTGAGTCAGTGTATTATGTTTGCAAGCAATAACAATTTTCCACAGAATTTTGACAGCACACCTGCCCATGTGGCAATCCATCATCATTGAAAGTTCCCTCCCAGCTCTTTACCAAAAGCACCACAAACAGAAAAAAAGTTTTTGAGAAAATTTTTGCAGAAAGACATGACTGCCATCGGAAAGGGGGGGAAAAGCTATTCTCAAAACTGACGCACATTTCAATCCTCTGCACGTCCTTTTCTTCATAAAAAGGAGTTGCACAAATCTCTAAAAAAAACAAAAAAGCAACGATTCTCCCGAAAAAGGAGACGAAATCGGAAAAAAAAAACACATCCATTTGCACTGTGCGTCACAGTGACGTCTTTTTCTTGAATCAGGGATCTTTGTTTTCGGAATGAGACGTCTCCGTTGACATTTAATCGTGGATTTTGCGGAAAACCGTCGCTACCGGTTGTGGAGGAGCTTCCTCTTCCTCTGCCATCGCTCAGCAAATCGCTTCGTCAAAAAAACGACAAAAAGAATCGAACAAAGTCGTCACTGGATGAAAAGACCGTTCATGCCCTCTTTTCTCAGCAATGCTCGGCAGAAGCTTCCAGTAACCGAATCCCGATGTTTGGTGGCAAAAGACGTCACGCCTAGATTCGTCATTCTTCAAAACAACCCTTCCAATTCGATCCATCTTTGTGCTTTTCGTTGAGCACCGAAAGCAGAGCTTCTGGCTTTTGTGTGTTTCGACATTAGTTTTTGGTATTGATCGCTTCGATTTTTCTAGGCGTCGCGTTGAGTTGAGTTTTTGTTTTTACGTTGAAAAAAATGACAGGACACCACAGCACCTTTTTTTCTCCTTCTAACGGCCAAAAAAAAAGAGGCGAAAAGCTACACATTTTCGTCACATAAAGCACCTCTCTCCAACCACAGAAAACAAAACGACGTCACAATATTATCGGATTTTTGATGGATCTGTCCTGACCCCCCCCCCTTCCAAACTATTTCACCACCGCTCCTCGCGCTCCTGCTTGCCATATCGTTCACAAATTTTTGAATTTTTGTTTTTTTTCCCTCAAGAAAGCAAGGTCGATCGTTCGAACCGGCTTCGAGCCCAGTTCTTGTAGTCTTCCGATTGGAAACGCGAAAACGTTGCACAAAAAAAGGTATGAGTGGCGTTTCCCTTTTTCCACTTTGCGCTACCCCTCCGTGTTTTTGCTCCATGCAGGCGGTGCGTTACTTTTCTCGTCCCCTGCTATGGTGGCGTTTCGTGGATCGCTTTTTTTTCGCGGGGTGCTGTTTGCGGAAAAGGGCCGTATTCTCGCCGGCATGGATAAATTCGGGGATGGTGCGTGCAGGTTCAACACCTCCCCCCTCCACAATGATTCACGCAGCGTTTCAGAGAGCCTATTCGGACCCCAATCGGGAGCGCTGGCAATGCTCAGCCGATGGATTGACCAAGACAGCCAGCGAATATATCGCGAGCTGCACAGCTGCCCCCACGGGCGTAAGGGGACGTCCCGATTCTGGACACAGCCGATCGATGTCCTCGAATTCGGTCAGGGTGGGTGGCCAAACTCTTTCGCTTAACATACGCGCGCGCGGTTCTAGATCGAAATTTTCGTTCCTAGCCGGGTTAAGCCGGCGAGGGTCATTCGATCGCTGTTCAGTGGAACCCAAGAGCCAGGGATTCATGCAAATCGTAATGTAGCATCATCCACATTAAAAAAGCTGCTTGAACAATCAACTGCATCGGAAAAAAAATCCTCAGGAGAGAAATTTGAAACCCTCAGCAGCCAGCAGGTAAAATTTGATTTGAACTGACCATCCGGTGGTGGTTTCGGCAGGCTATGATAAAATCGGCGTTGCGAAACCCCCTCCATTATCGCAAGCTCCAGGAATTGCCTTTTCCTTCTCCCTTCGAGGTGAATTCCGCTCAGCAACTGCATTGGTTTGAAGATCAAACGGACCTCATGGACTTCTCGGTTTCACGAAAAGCAGCCCACAGCCTGGAGGAAGCCAGCCCCCCATCCAGGCCATCGAAAACTCTCAGCAAGATCAAATCAGCCCTGAGCAAACCGAGAAGGAGCCTTTCAAAAATCGCCTCCGGAGTGAAAAAAGCCAAGCATCAGATTTCGACGGCGTCGGGGAAATTGGGGGATGTCCAGCGAACCCTGAAAAGGTCATTATCGCAAGGATTTGGTAGTGAAAACAGGGTGGTGGTGGAGGAGGAGGAGTATGGTGTGTGGATGGTTTCGAATCCGGTGTTTGGGTTTGATGAGTCAGGGGTGGGCTGGGAAAAGGAAGGGGACCAGACTAGCGATCAGGGGAGAAACGAAAGCGGGGGTAGGGATGGGTTTGATGAGTTGGCAAGGAGATTCGAACCTGAGACCCCATGTAGTGAGGGGTGGCAGTGGAGTGCTGCCGAAAGAGGGTTTGGGAAAGTGAATTGCAGCTGCCCGTGTGGGGAGGATGAAAGGGTGGATGGATTTGATGCTCTAGCGAGACGATTTCAGAGGAATTATAGCTGTCCGGAGGCGTTCAGGTTTCCGAGGGTGTCTTTTTGGGGGCCGGAAGGAAGGGGGGGCTCGCATTTGATTGGTATGACTAATTGTATAAGTGTCGATTGGTGGGGCGATGGCCAAGGGGAGGAGCAATGGAGATGTCCTCTCTGGCCGGATGGAGGGGAAAGCGTAGTTGAGAATTTGCCAAGAACCTGATATATATATATATATATTTATATGTATATATTAGTAAAGCTTCAGGAGCAAGGTCAAGAATTGTGTTTGTGTGTTTGTGTGTGTGCGTGTTTTTGTATTAAGGAATTTTGTTGTATGTATCATTTTAAATACAAGCGGAGGGATCTCTGAACAAGTTGATAAGATTATTGATAGGTAGGTTTTGTTTGTTTGTTTGAACAAGAAAACGAAAAGCTGGAATGCATATGGCTTCCATTTTGTTTTTTTTTGAAAAAAGGGGGGAGCTTCCCAAACCCTCTGCTGCCCCCCACACATTAAAAAAAAAGAAAAAAAAAGACTTAAAATTCATTAAGGAAATACGTATATCAAGAGATGAGGCTTTTCAAGGGGGTATTATTACAAGAAGGGGTCAGGGGGGGCCGGGGGATGGGGAGTGGGGTTTTGGGGGCCAATTTTTTTTTTTGGCTGAAAATTGAACAAGCAGGCAAGGCTCAAGAAAGAAGGGGGAAAAAAACTTGTTGGAACATTTTGAATATATTGGCTTGAGTATTGCTAGTTGGGGAAGAATTTTGTATTAAAAAAAGAAGATGAAAAAAACACCACAGTTAAGAAATCGTCAAGGTTTGGAGTGGCAAAATACTCTCAGTGGTGGTTTTTGAAAAAAGTGAAAGAAAAAAAAAAGAGTGAGAACTTTTTCAAGAAAATCTGGGGATGTGGTTGTGAGAGGGACTGTTTTGTTTATTGAGGTTGGATTGAAGGAAATGGGCTTTCTTTTTCATGAATTGATATGCTTGGTGGTTTGCTTTTTTTGAAATTTCTATATCGAATATTGAGTAAGGATGGGGGGAAAAGGAGGGGGAGAGAAGAGAAAATTTTATTCGGGAGGGAGGGAGGGGCTAAAAACTCAAAAATTCTAAAAATCCAAAAACCAAAAAAACACTTTTCCGTATCCATACGGATTTTTTCCTTCTTCAAAAAGAAAAACAAAAAAAACAAAAAATATCTTTTGGAAATTGTCTTTTTTTATATCATTTTGGAGGGTTTTTTCCTCACTTTTTTTTTGTGGGGCTGCAGGCAGGGGGCTGTTTTGTTTTGTTTTGCTTAGTTCTTGTTTTTTTTTTCATAACTTGTTTTTTTTTTCTTGTTTACACTGAAGGCTGAACCAATGGGGAACAGCAACTAGGAAACAATTTCTTTTTTATTTGCTAGCCCTATCTGTGGGACTGCATATGTCTATATGTCTGACTGGGGGTGGAGTATTTCGGGGGTGGAGAGATAGGAGGAAAAGCGTCCAGCTAGTCAGTCTTGATATGTTATCTTATCTTATCTTTCTGGTTTTTTTTTTTTGGGGGGGGGGAGGGGGGTTGCACCAGAGCTTCCTGGCCTAATATGGTGCTACTAGTGCTTTGTTTTGTTTTCTGTTCCCCGCCCACCCCGAGAAGATATAATGCTGATAATGCGTCTGGCATTTTTTTTTATGGGAAGGATAAGATCCCTAGCTGGGGCATGAGTTTGTTGATCGACCCCCATCTTCAGTCTCCAGTGGTTCAAAAAAATCATTGGTAAAAATATCATGGGTTTATCTGTCTGCATCAAACAGGGATATATATATACTGCTTCAATATATTTTCATACATACATCCTGTCTTTTTTCATGAATCCTTAATGGGAATGTTTTGGTGAGGCTGTTTGGGTTTGAATGAGGCGCTCTTTGGATGAAAATCTATTTCAAAAAAAAGAAGGAAACAAAAAGATGTTTGGGAGAGATATAGAGTTGGATTTACATTATTGATTAAGGAAGAAAAAGAAAAAGCAAGAAAAAAACAAAGTAAAAGTAAAAAGTTGAATTTTGTCAGGAAAACCAGTGGGGGAGGGGAGGCTGCTACTAAATACCCAGTGTTTAGTTTTTTGGGTGTTTTTTTTCTTGGGTGTTTTTTGTTTGGGGGTGGTGGAGGGGACCTTCCTGAGAAATGAGGCAAAACTTCCATCAAAAATATTTTGTGGGAAAATCGATTTAGACAAGGATGTCTCCCATCCGTCCATCCATATATGCTGCCTTTGTTATTTTATATTTTGGTTTAAAGGAGAAGAGGGGTCCAGGGATTGTAGCAGTTCGAGAAACGAGATGTTTTTCTGATGGCTCTCTCTGATTGGGGAAAAAGATAGCACTTGCATTTGCTTAGAACTTTTTTTTTATTAATTGGGGTTTTGAAGGGGGAAAGAGTTATACTAAGGGTTGATACTGATTTGGTAGTCAGGGAAGAAAAGAGAAGGGGGGGGGTATCTAGAATATTTTCTTCGCTCAGGGCTCTGCCTGTAACAAATATTCTGAATTATTTATTCGAATTTTTTTTATTCTGATGGCCTCTGTCGATGGCATTTTTTTCCAACCAACCAACCAAAATATCATGGACTGATCGATGACTGATCTCTCAGGCAAAGCTGAGGAAGTATCAAAAAAATTGCTAAAAAGTATCAATTGATACATTTTCTTCTTCTCTGGGACATCTTAAGGCACTATCTCTCTCTCTCTCTCTCTCTATATATATATGTATGTTGAGAATGGTGTCTATTTCTTGAAAATTGGCGGCCGATTTTTTCTCAATAATGCTCTCCCCAACCCTCCCAGAACCCACTTTGGCAATTTCCCATCCTTGTCCATGAGGTCACGATTTTTTGCCACCACTCACGAAGTATATTGAAGCTGTAGTCGCTTCATAGAGGGTGATGGCTCTCTTTTGCTGTGGGTTGTAATTATGATTATGGAAGTCGCTTCGCATTCCTATTCTGGCACAGCAAGAATAGAAAAAATCAAATTAGAGCATGCAACATTTTACTGTAAAGCAATTTAACATGAATCAAGAAAGAAACGAAGGCATAGGGGGATCGAACCCCATGGACAGTCCAATCACTTGCCTTTTTCTTTTTAGAGAAAAGAAACCCGAAGGAAAGAAACTCCTAATTATACCCCTATTTACCCCTGAAATGGTTTTTTATCATATATACATGCACAAATAAGTAAGTAACACAAACACTCCCCACAAGTTTTTTTTTTTTTTTTTTGCTTTTTCTTTTTTTTTTTGTTGCTTTTTTTTTCCTAATATGTACGTTTATATTTAGCTAAAAAGTATATTCCAAAAGAAAACCCCAACCCAAGCAAATAAACGGGACAGCGTTGATTCTTCCCCAGAGCGTTCTCGTGGGCTGGTCATCACGGTGATGATCCAAATTCATATCAGAATCGTGGCTCCCCCCCCTTGGTCGAAGAAGGTTTTGATCATTGATCGATTGATTGAAGTTTGGATGTATATCCTCTGGACGATTAACTTCTCCGGGTTCTCTGCGAACACCATTCCCCGTGACGATTCCACCAGGTGTGTCCGAGATCCGCATCCGTTGTCGTCCACTACCGACAGTCTCGCTTGCAATTGCAAAACTCACAAACTTGGGTAGCAAAAATGTGAGGGGTTCTTCAACCTTCATTTTCCCAAGGGGGTGGCAAACGTGTTGTTCCCCTACTCGACTGGTAGATAAAAAAGTGCTCCTTTTTCCCCTGTTCCGCCGCCTGTGTGCGTTGTCGGTCTCGCAGAGGTTGTCGCCGTCAATGCAAACATTCCCGATTCCTTCGAGATAATACTTGCCACTTTGTTTGGTAAAAAACTTCCCTGGAAGCCTCGATATCATACTTTCCATGAGCTCCTTGTCCACTCCGAATCGAGACATCATGTCAACAAAAAGAGACCTGCGTTTTGAACAAAAAGCTTATTTGTTGGGTGCTTCGACTTTCACTCAAAGGTATGAGGTTTGACTGGGAATGTAGCACTGAAAGCAAAGCCACATTTTGACGAAGTGCTGTTTTTCTCAAACAACTCAGAAAGAACTGTATCCACAACACAGACACATTTTAAGTGGCTTACTCACCTCATGGACCCATCAGTTCCCACAGTTGATGCCAAAGCTCGGAAAAAAACATCCGGATCGATTAGAATACTGATGTTTCGATCTTTATCCAGCGAGCCAATCTGTATGTCACCCTAACCACAATATAGATTTGTGCTCAAAAGTTCACTGGTGCTTGGAAAATCTCTACAAAGTTTAACAGCCTGCAATTGCGAGATTGGAATCAGTATGAGTGTGAGCATCACAATCACTCACCAAAGCAGCCATCTTGGGGAGTGCCACAATTCCACCGTTTTCACGAGGCGTGGAACCAGGACGCAAGAACCTCCCAGGGGCAGGAAGGATATGTCGGACATCAGAGGGCTGCCGATCGTCTCCAAGACGGACTCTCACAAGGGAGAGACTTTCAGAAACACTGGCCCCTTGTGATGCCGGCGCCTGATCAAGTTGGACCCCAGCCTCGATTATAGGCCCATTCTGTCGTCGAGAAGACCTTCTTCTTGCTTTGATCTTCCCGATTGCTTTCTGCAAGCATGAATAGAAGTGGTTATTGAAGCATCAAGCGTCGACAAGAGTGTTACACTGGCTCCGACAACCGTAAGAAAGAGGAGGTCAATACACACCTTAACGCAAAGAGCTGTCGGTAGTACTACTGATACCACCTTGCACAGGTTGCACAGTTGAACACTCATCTTTGGGTGTTCGGTCGCAGGTGATGACGACTGAGACGACTGAGCTTAAATAGCCGAGACAGTTTCTGGCAATGACAGTTTCTGGAAGAGTTGCATTCCTCTTGTCACGGACAGTTTCCCACTGTGAACTGGGATGACTTCCTCAAATCTCCACCAAGGATGCATGGACTTCCAACCGATAACAAATACCAAATTAAAAAAAATGACAAATGACAACTCCTCCAGTATCACTTTGCTCATGCACCATGCCACTTCAATCTACAAAGATATTGAAGATATTTCTGAACTATCTATCAAACTACTGTGGATCAAAATTGCATCCCAACGGACGAACATAAAGTAACATGTACATGCCCATGGGCGTACTGTTGAACTCAAGCAGTTTTCCGCCCTCCAAGTAGTCTGACATTTTCAGAAACACAATAAGTCTTGGCTGGTTTCCTTTTTGTTGCTTTCCGTCTGAAAAACATCTTTCACGAGTTGTAAGATTCAGGTCAGCGTTTTTGAACCAAATATTATTTATGAGTTGCTTTCCATATTAATCAGCCCCTCGATGATTTCAGAAAAAAAAATCAAAAAAAAAAAAAAAAAATCTTTTTTTACCTCTCCTCCGACAGAGAATTGACGGTTCCACTTGCAAACACTAGTTTGTTAAAGGAAGACACTCCAGTGGGATAAAAGCAACTTACAACAAGGGAAAAATATTCCCCAAACCCCTTCCTGTTGGCAACGTAGTTCTGTGATATGCTATCCAAGTCCAGACCCTCCCAACCACCCATTTTTCTGCCCTTCCCTCCCAGAAAAAAGAGCAAGCAAAAAACATAATCTCAAGGAACAAAGGAAAATAAAATCAAACTATAGGGGGCCAGCGCTGGGCCAATCAGCAGGCGCAGCCTGATAATAACTCTCAGGCCCGTTGGGGTCCTTTGGACATCCAGTGCGTGAGCATCGCTCCACTATTACATTCACGAGCGACCTTGTGGTTCCTGTGGGTCTGACCGCCGCCGCCGCTGCTTCGTCCGACATTGGCGGCTGGTCGGTCAATATTTTTTTCAATATCTTCTTGCGAAGTGGGATTTTTGGAGTCGTCCGACTCCATTTTTTTCGTTTGGAGTCCTTCGGAGAGTTTTCTCGATTGCGCAGGTATCGCATGAAACGAGAGGAGAGGCACCTCCGTTCTCCAGAGAAGCTCGATTGATTCCATGCCTCATCAACTCCAGAAAACAGGGGTGGAAACAGCGTTTGCGCCTGCAATCAACTAGCCTCATGAGATGACCGCGTTTTGGTTCTTGACGCCATGCATCGATTTCGCTTTCGCTGAGGGCCCATAATGCCATCGCAGGGAACAAGCAATTGCAATCGTTTGCAAACGATGGCTCACCTCGGCGAAGCGCCTGGTTTCGTTGAACACCCTTCGCCTGTCTGGGTCGGTGATGTCTTGAAAAGGACACCTATCGGGTGTTCGTGGTGCTCTTTGAGCGGGGAGGTTTGTGGGATCCTCGACTCGAGGGGCGACGTTTTCACAATCGTCCCCAAACTCCTCAAAGCCGCCAGTTACACGCAGCGAAACTATCGCCCTGCATCCCTCGAACGCGATCACCAATTCCACCTCCTTCGAGATGAACACCGCAACAGAGCTCGACATTTTCTGTTTTTCTTTTGATGTATTTGGCTTTGGCAAACGGAAAACGAAGTAATCCGCTGAACGCTCGGCGAGGGTTTCCCCGACGCTGGAGGCATTTTTAGAGGACCCCAGGCAGTAACCCGGATTCTGTACACCGCTGTGAAAGGCATTCTGGAAACGCAGCCCTCAAAGTCATCTGAATCTGGCGTCGATGGAGGCGCAACAGAAGCAACCGAAAACTGGGGACAGAAATCGGACTGATTCTGTATTTCTGGACTGAACCCCTTTTGTTTGAGGCCTTCGTCACATCCCAAAATTTTGATGCTTTAAAGCCACAAGTTTAGAAATGAGCATCGGTTATTGATTGACAGATTTTGTCCTCAATCGGCAACAATTGCATTTGGCCACAATCGTCCATGGAAAAATTGAGTCGACAAAATTGATCCAACTTATGAATTAAAAAAATACCCCACTTGTGTCAAGCCCACACCACTTAAGAGTTCACCAACAAAAGTTACTTAACTTGATACTAACAAATGTCAATAAACTCAAGTCGTTCAACATTTAAGAAGTTAAGGAACCTAGCCTTTTTATTTTTTTAAACAAAAAAGCTATACAAAGTAGGACTTGAGTTTGAAAAAGGAAAGCGACTTTAACTTAGGGGCCTTTTTTTCCAATATAACTCTTACCAAAAAGTTGAAGGGTCTAATAGACTAAGAAAATAATTAATCGACTTCTTTATAATAAAAAAAAAGGTCAATGGCGGTTAGGGGATTCGAACCCCTATGATCGTCCCGTCGACGAATCGCCTTTTTCTTTTTAAGAAGAGAAAAACCCCTAATGGAAGCGGGAAAAAGAACTTCAACCGGTATCAACCCCGCCGAGATTACCCGCTCCCGGAACGACAACGCGTCCGGGTCGCACCCCCGCGCACGAGCCAATAGACCCGCTCAAAGCCTCTCTCGGCGGGGAAGATTACACGTCACCGACACCTCCCCCTAGGGACTTGGTGGGCGCTAATCCCGGCACTAGGCGCGGGACGTCGGTTCAGTGTAACTCTAACGGAAAACTCCGCTCGACGTGTAATCATAAATGTTTTTCCTCCTTGTGTTTTTCGAGTTTCCGTGGAACTTTGCATGTTTGAAGGGAGAGACACGATTAGCGGGATCATCCGCTTCCCCGATCCGTGGGATCGCATGTTTCAACGCTTCTCCTCCTCCGCGTTTTCGTTGTCGGGTGCTCTTTTTTTTTCGTGGGTGCTATCGAACGGTTCGTCGGCTCGAACGCGTCGATGGTTTCGCCGACTGTGTTTGCGACTTGCCGTTTCTTAAGCGAGAGTCGAAACCTGTTGCAGTGGCCGTAACAAAACCGACCTGTTCGGGTGGGAAGTTTTTCGACTTCATGGCTCAGATCGATGGCGACGTCCCTGTCTCAGATCCCCAAACACACCACGCGTTCAACATTTTTTCAGTCTCGAACCAACAACGACTAAAGCCCTCACACTCGGGAGGTCTGCTCGAAACGAAGCACTGGAACTGGTTAACTCCTCCTTTGTTGAAAAAGCGAAACAAGAAAAACCTCCTTGAAGAAAAATAACAATTCCAGAGAGAATGAGTTCTGCTAAGAATCGATAATATACTCCAGGCCTTCGGCTCGTCTGGGAGGAAATATGGTGTCTGGGGAGCGTTTATTTCGCCTTCCAAAGTGGCTCTGGCGGCGTTGGGATGCTGATCAAAACCTTGCAAGAAATGCAGGGTCGACTGTGCGACTGTGTCGACTGTTTCTCCTCAACGTCTTGAAAATAACGGGGTCGGAATCACTGGAGGAATCACTATTTCCAAAGTGATAGAATTCCATCGATGAAGGAAAAAAAAAGCGAAAAGCCTGGCACCCAAACAGCTCCCGATCACAAGCACAGTTTGTCCAAAATCAAATGTTGTTTTTTTTAACATCCATATCAACAAGGGTGGAAGTCTCTGACATTCAATTTAGCCTGATTGATTAAGAAAAACAGGGCAAAAGAAACGACAGTGTCCCAAACAAACTGCCAAATAAAACATGTTTGTAGTTTTTATGAAGAAATTTCAACAAGTATTCCATTTTCTATCATTCCTTGTTATTGAATCACAATACACTAAATGCTGCAATGAGTTGTCTTACCACTGGACTGAATTGGGGGTGAGTCAGCCATAGAGAAGCCATCCGAAACTTTCAGCGTTTGCATCCTCAAGATCACACCATGTATTGATAAATTATCCATCTGCTGCATATGCTATGTTTTACACTTCAATCAATTGACACCTTTTTCAACAGATGAACGGCTTTTAAGAAAGAAAGCATTCACCACTGGTGAATCACCAGGGGCCACCAACACCAAGAAGTGTTCAATTTTTCTGTTCCTTCACCTAATTGTACTCAAATAAAAAGGCAGGAGGGGGGGAGGGGGGGGGATCAAAGAAAGATACTTCCAACAGTTTGAAAAAAGCTGATTTTCCCTGAATCAAGCATTTCAATGGAGAATGCTATTGTTTGGCATCGGGTGAACATGACACTCAGAGAATATGATTTCGGATATGATCCAGGAACCAGTATTCATTTACTTTATATGAAAACATATTGGCATTCACTCACGAATTTGACGTCCCTCTGAAGAAAAGAACCAGCCTTGAAAATCGTGTCACTGGGTTCGAGGAAAAAACCGTTGCTGAATCTCAGCCCAACGGTTGCTGTTGGGATCCTTTGATTCACTGGCTTGATGATTGTGTTCTGGGCATTCAGTCTTTCAACACGACCAAACATGAACAAACACGTTTACACGTTTCGTTTGTTCGAAATTAATCAGATTTTCATTCCACCCACTTCACACCAAACCCACTTCACATCAAACCCTGAGAGAGAGAGAGAGAGAGAGAGAGAGAGAGAGAGAGAGAGAGAGAGAGAGAGAGAAAGAGAGCGAGCTTGAACTGTTATGTACAACAGTTATAGTGTTGAACCACTATTAATGTATTCAATATTGAAACTGTCTGATCGAGAAAGATATCAACAAAATTTAGGAAATCAGAAGATTCCCCTTTCTCCAGAGGCGTTCTTCTCGCATGCCAAAAAAGGAAGCTCTGTTTCTGCACTGGTACAGAATACCTGCGATTGGTTTTGTCACGGCAGGCTGGCATAGTTGGTGACCACTTGAGAATTAGAAACAAAAAGCTCTTCCGAGAAGGATATCAAACAAACAGACATAAAACAGGAAAGGATATCACGCAAGGCTGCTTGGGATTGAATAACGTGCCAATCAAATGTGGAGTTTCTTGCACGTTTTGATTGAACGTACCGACGAATGAAAGCCATTCAACTCCTGTTCGGCTCAGACACAGTTAAATTTTTGAGCGAAATTCGGGGGTGCGATTGAGACAACATAGCACCCCTGTTCACACTGTTTTGTCCCGCTATTTTTAATATCGGTTTTCAGCTTAAGAAACATCACCAACGAGCTTCACTTTCATTCAAAATGATATTACAAGACTTCCCTTCAAACAAAAGATTCGGTGCAATCATTCATAAAAAAAAAAAAGTCCAATACTGCATTACTTGTGAATAACAAACCACCAAACAACGAATTGTTGGTGAACTTAAAAAAAATCAGTTTCAGACGAAACGTTTCGTCCTGAAACAGAACTCCAAAAAAACTACAGACAATCATGTAATCAAACTAAAAAAATACGCTCCAACAATCCTCGACTGATTTGCCCAAAAGCCATGTCCTCCATTGGCAAAAAAGATTCCGACACTGAGTCTGAAATCAAGCAATGAAGTGAAAGACTCGCTGCCTCTTGCAAAGCAATTATAAAAGCCACCTCTCATACCAACCCAAGTTCAGTTCCCGAACAGCAACAAGGAGCTCACCGTTGTTGCTGCCACGTCGTCAATTTCGCCGCCGCCGCCGCCGCCGCGGCGGTTCTATAACCACCGCTTGTTTTGTTCATACCCAGAAAACGGCTCAACCTCCACCATTTCTGCCCGATTTTTTTCCGGATAAAAGACGCCTCAACCCGTTTTCCTTTCTTTGGGGGCCTGGGGGGAGTGCTTTTCCATTTCTTCTGGCTGAAAGACGCCTCAACCCGTTTTCCTTTCTTTGGGGGCCTGGGGGGAGTGCTTTTCCATTTCCTCGGGCTGAAAGACGCCTCAATCCTCCCCTTCTCCTGTATCTTTTTCTTTTGGCCAACTGACGTCTCAATCCACCACTGAGTGCTTTTTCATTTCTTCTGGCTGAAAGACGCCTCAACCCGTTTTCCTTTCGTTGGGGCCCTGGTGGGAGTGCTTTCCTTCTTCTGGCTGAAAGACGCCTCAACCCGTTGTATGGACGCCTCTTGTATCTTCTTTTTTTGGCCAACTGGCGTCTCAATCCACTACTGGGTCCCTCCTCTTTCACCTCTCCACTACAACACGACGAATCGCCGCCATCAACGATACATCGACAATGTTCACGATTCTCGGGAGCGCTTGTCACAGAGGTGCACCCTATCTCTGCTGCTCTTGAGCACTGCGGATGGCGAAGACAAGCAGCCCTCAGTCAAAATTCAACAGCAATTCCCATTGTTTGCGAATCGTTGCTGCCTTCGAGACGACTCATAAGTGATTACCTCTCCGCCGCCGCATTCCCGCTGGCACCTCACATTCTTGTCGTGCAGCCCATCTTCGCCTGGAGAATAACCAAGAGCGTGTTCAACCAAAGAGGCGGCTGCCTTGCATGCAGTCCAGCAAGTGCTGTGACCACAGCTAAATCACAAACTTACAGGGGGGCTCATCAATGATCTCCAGCAATGATCTGCGAAGAGCAAGCTGCGGCACTGCCGATGGCTCTGTCCGAAACAGCGAAAAAAATAATTAGCCGTGGATAGGTTGTGTACAGAATATCAGTCAAAAGCTGAAGCGCACCAGCGGAGTGGGCAGACTGGCACGTGGCCAAGGCGCCTAAAACGACCAGCAGCAACAACATGGTGCTCCTCGTGCGTCGGGGTTTTGTCTGGGTGGAGAGACAAAGGCCTGGAGTTCGTATTTCAACGCTCTCCACCTTTTCCTCGTAGCACAAGTGTTCCATCGCCCTCCCACCGTTGGGGCCAACAAGAAAACACCCTGCCACTACGATGAAAAATGGACCACCCCCTCTCTGCCACAACGCACGATCCCACTGCCCTGTCCTGTACACTTCCCACATAATTCTCGTTTGCTCCCCCCCAGTCGTGTGTTTACCTGCGTCCTCACAACGATCGCAAACACTCGCGTAAACCATCGAGAAAAACTTTTAACAAGGGACGTACTGGACACCAAGGTCGCCCCAGTAAGGAAGTCTGGAAAATTCAAGTCCCATTCAGTTTACCACGCGGGCGTCCAGCACCAGAGGAGGGACATGTTATTGATCAAAAAAAGGAAATCCCCTTATTTTTCTCTTTTCGAGGCTCAAAATTACAAGTACAGACTTTGAAACAATTTCTGCATGTGAATCAACAAGTAAGGAAATGAACGAGAAAGTAATTGCTGGTGTTCTGCTGTTCCCTTGCAATTGTAATCTTTGATGTAATATTTATTTTATTTTATTTTTTTCTCTTAAAATAAATCACCTCCAAGCCCCGTAATGATTGGACCAAAACCACCACTTCTTCTTCTTCTGCTTTCCCATAGGAGAAAAGTGGTGGGTTTTAAAATTGATAATAAAGATATCTGCACACTTGGAGAGCTGCTGAACTGAAGACCAGCGATGTGTCATAATTTTTTTTATAATTTTATTTTATAATTTTATTTTAATTGATGGAAATCTGCCAACACAAGAAAAGCATGTGTGCAGAGTGTTGAAACGAGGCCGCAGGGGCAACTCATAAACAAGAGGCAAATTCGAACCAGCCGATTTTCGTGGCTGGGAATGAAGAGAATTTCAATGTTTCACTGGTAGTCTTCTGAAGTGAATCAACAGAATCACTTGCAAAGGACTTAACCCACTCCACACAATTTGATGATTCTTCAGAACGAACATTGATTCAATTCAACTCTACTTCATCGATTTCCCAAATGCTCGACTGATTCAATCTAATTATTCTATCTCTGTAAGAATATTTGATTTGATTCTATAAGCGATCGCGAGGGTTCGATGTTTTTCAAAAACTTTTCATCCTCTGCGAAATTACTGTAATTCATAGCTATTTATTTCACACAAAAAAGAGGCAAAGCCATCCAAGGAAAAGTTCCACAGGGAAACCACGCTCAAACAGAACTTGAAGATTCCAATCCTTTGAATACCTGTTTTGGGAGCTTCAGCTACGTTCTTTGTGTTGGACGAAGAAAACACAAATATTGTACAAAGTAAAAAAATATATACAAAACACAAAACACAGCTTTTTGCAGAGGGAAAGATCCTTGGACTACAAATTTCGTTGTTTGAGAAAGCAAATCAAGCGAACATGCGATGATGCATGCATGCATGCATCATCCATGCATGCATGCATGCATCATCCATGCATGCATTTGACGCATTTTTCAGAAGATTGACTGCAAGTCAACTATTATTGTCATAAGATCCCCTCTCCTCCACACACACATCCACACACCAAGAAAAACTGCCTGTGCATTAAAAGAAAAGAGGAAACGCAGAAAAAAAAAGCTGACAAACAGCTTCGTCGTTTTCCCCACTCCCCTCGCCACCAACTTTTTTTTTTTTTTTCAAATCTAAACCAAACCAAGGAAAAAAAGGAATCCAGGAAAAGAAGGCCATATCCATTGACCAATGGCCTTCACCTTTCTGGCCTGGATTTCATGTGAAAATGTGCCTCCCACAAAATTAAAACTCATTTTTGTCAAAACACATTTGTAAGCAGAACATTGCATCTTCTTCCAAAAACCACCTCTCGAAGGGCAAGCATACTTTTTTTTCATTTCTAACTGATTAAAATTTTGCTTGAAAATAAATGCCGACCTGAAATCCAGAACTACACTTGAAATATACCCTGCAACGAAATGCACCACAGCAGCCGTCCTCCCAAGCTGGCATTGAGCAATGCAAGGGAAAAAAAAACGAGATGGCCATCATGGATAAGGGGGGCATTTCTTCTTCTTACAACATCAGGGCAAAAATTGCTGCTGTCCATAGGATAGTGCTTGCTGAGAAAACCACCTGCATATTCACGACCAAAGAATTCTGGTATCGCTTGGTGAGAAGGGGCAAAACAGAACGCTAAGTTTCTTCTTGTCAGACCAGTGGGCCTATATCACTACCATTTGCAGATTTGATATATATTTTCACAATCATTCTGAATGTTGAAATTAACAAACAAAATGAACGCTTCGAGGCTTTTAGATATTAGTACTTGAGAAAATTTGCAGGAAGGCGGCACATCAAGGAAAAACAACACAAACTATGAGAGAAAAAGCAGCCAAAATAGCTCATACGAATTCCCAACCTGATGGGCTCCACTCTCGTTTCTTCTTGCTTTCCTTGGTGGATCCTTTGCAGAACCGAATTTGTGCGGAAACACAGGTAGAGATTCCAGAGCAGGGCTCCCCGCAACTTCGAAATCGATGATATCCTCACCAAAATCTTCTTCGACCTTCGGGGTGTTCATCTTGACTTGACTAGAAATTTCTAGTTCTGCTGCTGGATTGAGCGGCTGGACGCTGCCCTCTAACAGAGCTTCTTCTTCTGTTGATAATAGGAGCAGAGGAGAAAACACACACGGGATTAGACTTTTTTTTTGGGGGGGGGGGGGGGTTGCAAAGAAAGAAAGAGAAAAAGCAAAGGCAATTTTTATGGTGCAGGCGAGACTGTTCCTCGTTTTTTTTTTTCCCTCGGATTTTGTTGGGGGATGGCTCGACCCCACATATGCACTTTCTTTTATAAAACCCTGTGTCATGTTCAGATTCATTTTAACAATTTCCAAAAGGCCACCGACAGAATGGGCAAAAACACCCCCCCTGAGAAATGGAAGAAAAAAAACTCGGGACCCAGAGCATCTCAAACAGAAAAGTTCAAAAGAAACAAAAATTTCAAAAACAAGAAATCACCTCACTTTCTGGAGCCTTCAGCAATTCCAACAGTCCCAAACTTTGCGCCTCGGATTCACATGCTCCTACTGGACAGTATCTGGCCGATTTCAGATGCTCCGATAAATCAGCCAGGACTTCGGCTTCTTCACACTGACAGACGAGGTCCCGAGGAGTTTTTCCATCCTCCGCTTTTGCCTCGACGTTTGCCCCCCGTTCGACCAGAACTTCCATCACCTTTTCGTTTCCCCAGTAAGCGGCAAAATGGAGAGGTGTCCATGAGGAATTGGATAGAGCATCGATGTTGCTCCCTGAACAGAAAAAAAAAGAACAAATCAACAAGGTCATGAAATATTGAAAAAAAAACAGGAATAAAAATAGAAACAAAAAAAACGACAGCAATTTGGATCGGATGAAGTATTTAGTTAAACGTAAGGCTTTACCCATATGTCATATTCAGTATGAAAGCTTCGTTTGTTTATTGAGAGTGAATCTGTTTCGGGAGCACAGTCACTTTTACCCATTGATGCTGGTATATAATTCGCTTAAAGTGCATGCAGATTTTGGTCAAATCAACCACTGTCAGCTCCTCCAAACCCATCCATTACACAGAATCTGAATCATCCAATACATATTGCATGTCTCAACAACATTACCAGAAGCAATCAGAGCCAGCGCGATTCCCTCGCTTCCCATGTTCAAGGGCGTCACATGCAAAGGCGTCAAAGACGTCGAAGTCGTCAACCCCACATTCGCACCGAGACCCAACAACTCCAGCACCGTCTGTCCCTTGAGAGTTTCCACTGCCAAGTGCAGGGGCGTCAATTCCTCTCCGTCCGTTTGAGCATCCACGTCCCCGCCGCCTTTCACCAAAGCGTCGATCACTTGTGAATAGCCCAAAGTGGCGGCGTCGTGGATGGGTGCTAGGCCCCCTTCATCTTTGATCGAGGAGTCCGCTCCGCCACTGATCAGAGTGGTTACGGTCCGCATGTCGCCCCCCCAGCGTATCGACACCATCAATGGGGTTTCTTTTCCCTCATTGACAGCGTCGACGTCCGCACCTGAAACAACACACACTCTTTCAGAAAATCCAATTCAGACAGTCGTGATTCATGTGGAAAACTGAAGTGTGTGGCATACAAAAATGCATGCATTCATGCATGCATATGTACCAGGTAACAAACCACAAAAGCTCCCATCTTTTCGTTTGGATATACTGCAAAGTGCCTGACCTATAGTATCGATCAGGAAATTTTGCTCAAGGAGAACCTTAATGAATCACACTGAGCTTTCTTTGGATTTGGGCTTCAAGCATGTTGTGTGTGTTATAACTTTATGAACCTTAATTGAGGTTCATATTTCTTGCTGCAGTAGAGGTCTGATCTTCTGATTATGTAATCTATGTATTGGTGTGCTTTCACTTTACAATGTCTATTTTTTTGCTTTGTGCCCAAGAAAGAGAGTAAAAACCTAATCCAGTAGAAAGTGAGGACCCATCTCGTACCGGCCTGAATGAGCAGCCCAGTCACCTCATCATTCCCCGCCTGGGCTGAATAGTGCAACGGTGTGTTTCCCCCTTCATCTTTCGTGTTCAATTCCACGGAGCTGCTGCTGATCAGCTCCCTCACGACTTCGGAGTGGCCAAAAAAGGAAGCCACAGAGAGGGGCGTCTGGCCATCCGAGTTCGCGGTCTCTGGATCGGCACCAGCCTCCAGCAATAATTTCACAGCTTGCACGTTTCCATTTCCAGCGACCAGTCCTAATGCTGTTTCCCCATTCTCGGAGCGAGGGGCTTTGGCCTCCAGGCTGGCACCTGAATGTGATTCAGATATGCCATAATGATACGGCCAGGTTTCAAGTGATTCGAAATTAAGAAAACTGAAGTGACAGAAAGGGAAGAATACCATTAAAAAAAAAAGGGGGGGGGGGGGGTAAAATATTTTTTCCGTTGGTGTTGGTCCTACCGTTGTCGATTAAAGCTTGAAGGAGTCCTAGCTGGTCTGGAATCTCGTCTTGAATGGCTGCGATGGTCAAGGGGGCGTACTTGGAGATATCAGTGATGTTAGGGTTTGCCCCATTATCCAGCAACAGCTGCTCAAGAGAGGGAAAAAAAAACAGTCGAGAAAGTATAAGATTCGGAAAAAAAAAGACTCGCTCGATTGATGTATCAAATCCAACAAGGAAGTGGGAAAAAAAAAAAATTGAAAAGTGGATCTGTCCTGAATTTTTCCCACAAGACTCCAAAAATAAGGAAAGCTGCAGAGGGATCTTCGAAACCCACCCTGAGTTTAAAATGTTTCTCATTATTGGATTATAAAAAGCTTGTAGGCGGAATCGAGGAGAACCTAATTTAGGCATGAGTTGATCCAAACCCCCACCTGAGTGACTTCAAGATTCCCTAGCGCAACCGCCCCCCACAATGCCGTTTGCTTGTTGATGTTTTGAGCATTCACGTCGGCTCCAGCGTCCAGTGCTTCTTGGACTTGGCTGGTGTCCCCCCTCAAGACCCCATCAAAGAGATCATCCAGTGCCGCCCATTGCTCCTCGGTCTGACTCAGACTTCGGCCTTGGGGAATTTAGGAAAACCAACCTCGCGTCAGACTTTTCATTTCGGGAAGTTCTTTGTTTTTTTCTCACGTCTGGAGGGCAGTGATTTTATTTCTGTGTTTGGATTTTACCGCCGCTTCATTGGTGAGGGCTTGAGGTTTTTCATTTTCTTGAAAAAAAATAATATTATTATTGTTATTTTTTTAAATTATATTTTTTGTTTTGTTTTGTTTCCTTGTCTCAGGGGTGAAAATGGGAAAACGTTTGACGTACAAACCAACAAAAAAAAGGCATATCTTCAGTGGAAATAGATTTCTGATTTTTTGCCACCATATGTTTTTTTTGCATTTTCCACAAGCATTTATAAATCTCTTTCGTCTCCATTCGGTTTTTACTCCCAAGTGCACACTTCAAATGTCGAAATCAAACCCTCCCCTGGTTTCAAAATTTACCAAAAAAGGAAAGAAAAAAAAAGACACGATTTTGTTTGATCGTTGAAAAATGATATGGAGTTGCCCCCGCTCAATTTCAAAATTTCGGCGATTTTTTCACGCGTCGTGTGAATTTCGAATTTCACACAAGAAAGGAGACATTTCCTCAAAACCTGGGGTCGGGCTGTTCCATGCGAACGTGTTCGATTCAACGAAATCCGCCGCCGTCGTGAATGAAGACCCCACTCCATGAGCCAAAACGGCGGCCAAGAGCAACCACACGGCGGACATCGCTTACAGCCAGAACCTGAGAAGCCCACCCTCGGATTCTGAAGTGCTGACCCCCGAGCTTGTTGATCCCAGTTTTCTTGATGTCGAATTTAGGCACGAATCTAGACCTCGTTGGATGGAGCAGGGTCGCTCTCTTCCAAACTGAAATGTGCCCACCAGTTGATATTTTTTATGTCTTTGATCGAAAGACGGAAGGCACAGTTTGATTGCTGGGGTGCTGAATTGGAGGGCTCTCCTGAATAAGTAGTGGCTTTTCTGTTTTACGCCTTGGTCGTTTGTTTTGTGCGTTTGAGGAGTTTTCTTGTGTTTCTGACGGTGATCGCAGTCCGGCGCTATGATAGGAAGTCCATTCGATTATCGGTGGAGTTGTGTGATTGATGTTTGTTTGTTTGTTTGTTTTGAGTTGTGTGGTGTGAAATCTTCTCAGAAACAGAAACAGAAACAGAAATTACATTTTCATCTTCTCAGACTGCCGCACGGTTTGGCGTTGTTTCTTCTCTATTCGCTGCAGTTGAAAAGGGACTGTAAAATGGGGGGGGGGGCGTTATTCCTCCAAAAACAATGTCGGTGTTGTGGAGTGCATAGCTTAAGCCGAAAGGAAGCCCCCTTCCCAAAGGAAAAAACAAAAGAAAGAAAAAAGCAGGAGGAAGGAAATTCGCAAGGTCATTCATTGTATGAGAAAGATTTACAATTTTGAAAAGACGACGGCAAGCAGGACGTCGCATCCCAACTATCAGTCCACCAAAAATGATTTTTTTTGATCTTCATACTCCTGTACAAAAAAAAACCTAGCGGGCTCATAATAGAAACACATATTTTTCCCCTTTCTGCTGGGGTCTAAACGTCTAAACCCGGTTATGATTTCCAAAAGAATTAAAAAAAAAAACAGGAACCCAGACTGGTGATGGGTGTTTTTTTTCGTTACCAGAGGAAACTGAGGCATTGTAAAATTTTTCTCCCACTTTTTTTTTTCCAAGGGTTTTGGTCTGTAGGGCTTACAACTTGAAGAAAAAAAAATGTCAAGGATCCCCCGTTTTTTTCCCAAAAAAAAAAAACAAAAAAAAAGATGAAAAAAAAAATCGATGCCTACCACAGCAGATCTCTGAGAGCGAAAAAAATCGGTCCTCAAAATTCAATATCGATTCGACGAACATCTCCTCTCACTATCCATTGTTTTCTTCAGAAAAAAAAAAAGAAAGGGAAAATAAATGAGGAAAAACAAACAAATCGCCCAAGTCGATTTTTCCACCAGCCGCTTCCAACCAGCATCTTCAAAACCCACCTCCAAATTTTTTTGTTTCCAACATTTCATTTCATTTTTTCTTTCCCCCCCTTTTTTTTTCTTCTGCTTCGAATCGATGACTACAATCAAAAATTTTTAAATAAAAAGTTACACAGCCCTTCCAAGATATCATCCACGGGCCAACCATACTCCCACCCCTTGGGGAATATCCACCTTCACAAACTGAAATCGACCCCACCAGGTAGAAAAATGAATAGCATCCCCCCTCATTACACATACAGCAGCCCCAGTTTTAGGAAAGACAACAATACGATGGTCATCCATGGGCTAACCATAGACTGATAAACTCCCCCACCCATAGGTATTCCCTTAAATCATGAATAGTTACATATGCATGCCCTGTTCATTTTCTCAATTTCTTCCACCCAACCCCTCCCCCCCCAGCCCCTGTTCAATTATCGGAGACAATTCATGTTGTTTCTTTTTCCTTTTTCAAGGCAAGGGCTCCTGCACATTCCCCAATCGATTCAAATGCAAATAAGCATCCGTGCCGAATCCTTGCATCGATATGACTTGCAGGTCACCCCCAAAATAACGAGCATACAGCCTGCTTATCGGGAGCCCATAGCCATACCCAGCCAACACGGTCGGACCTGGATCCTCCTCCCCGATATGCTCCATAGGGGAATCCGCCGTCGTGTATAAATACGTCCATATTCTAGGCAAACCGCTCCTAGGGATTCCCCCACCCTCGTCCGAAACCTTGATGGTGATATCCTCCGCTCCTTCGGCCACCACCAGTCGAATCGGGGGGGGCTCCACATCGGAATTCTCGAATCGGTCCTGGACAGCCCTCAGGGAGTTTTTCACCAGCTCGAACACCATTTGATGGATGTGGGAAGGTATGTAAGCGAACGTGAAATTCGGGTCGCCGTAAATGTCGACGACCGGGGCGCTTCCGTATTGCCGGATGCACACATCTCGGGCATCCAGCATGGCATGTTCCGAAACTTTGACCGGAGAGCATTTGGTGCAAACCATTCCTATGTAGTTTTCCCTGGGGGGTTCATGTAGGGCGATGTGCTGGCCAATCAGAATTCGAATCCCAATCCTGCTCAAATAGAAACCATCCAAAAACTGATGAATCTCAGGGAGTTCGTTCAGGCCCACTTCGCTGGACAGCTCCTGGCGCAGCTCCGCCACCCCCCTGGCCAGTAACGGTACGACGTTACCGTGACGTCCGTAAATCGCCTCCAGAAGCTTGGTGAAATCTTGCTCGTCATCAACCGTTTTCACTTTGCGGAAGCGACGGATATCTTGGAAAGAAGCGATATACCAATCCCGCACACGCAGCACCTGCGGTTTCGACGACAGCCCGTATGGCAAATTCTCCAACTCCGCCACCCGATGCGCCAGGCGTACCGGTAACTCTCTGTGTAGAAACTGGGCCGACAGCAGGAACTGGCGTTCGATAGGATTCGACCCGAAATCCAGCATATATTTCAAACTCACTCCCGTCTGTTTGCGAAGCGAGTACTCCAGAATCTCTTCACGTATGTCTGGCGGTAAACCGCCCGACACAGGTTTTTTCGACAATCCGGAGGAGGCGAGTTCCTGTAGAGAAGAGGCCGATTGTTTGACTGCCCGACGGGCTAGCCGCGTCACGGCTCCGAAAGCTGACATTCTCCCTGCGTTGTCCTGTTCGTCCCCGCTCCCCGAGCGCGTGAATGATAGATTCCTAGGGCTACAAGGGGGGTTGGACTTGGAGTGATAAAACACCCGCTGATAATCGCTGTCGGCCAGAACCACACCGCGCACCGCCCATTCTCCGAGGCGAGGTCGTGCGCGCTCCAACAAAACCCGCCCGAGAAGCGCCCCTGCCACTTTTACCGCAACCTGCGTCGTATCCTCACCGCACCCGTTCTGGCCTCTCTCTCACACAATTCGCCACACCACGCGTCAACTCCCCCACGCAGCGTTCAACGCGGAAAAATTCAGTTGCGAATCCCAACCCCACGAATCCGGATGGATTACCGACAAAGGAGACGGAAAAAGCGTCCAAGAGCGCCGAGCGCCACGCTGCTCCGACTCTCGTATTTCGTGTTTTTCTCCTCGTGCGCCTCGCGAAATTTATTTCGGACTCGACCGTGGGAGAAAACGAGTCACTCCGAAGTACAGGAAACAAGAAAAGAAACGCTTGGTGTTTGCGTGGACCCACGCGCGACGCCTGAGAGCTTCGTGAGTGGAGGATGGCCGTCAGAGGAGACTGGATGAACTTGACAACTACTTCGCAAGATGGGAAGTCCAACATGCGCTTCAAACGCTCACACCCCCATACACGTGCCGTACAATCCGTACCGCTTCAGCCCAAACCACGGCCAATGTGGAGGAGCTATCGGACACAGTGTGGTGTGCTTTCGCGGCTCCTCTCCTCCGAACTAAAGGGAAACCGTGTGGTCCCGTCGCAATATAATTCACCACACCGCGGTGCGACTCGAAGTTGTTCACCCCACAGGCTCGTTGTTCTAGTATTTGCCGGGGGAGTCGGCAAACAGCGCTCCTGTTTCATACATTGTGCTCCAGTGTCGAGAATACGGGATTGCTCGGCGTGGGAGCATTCAGAACACAGAGGCTCAAACCTGGCTCAATACAGCGCCGAACATTCTACAGCATCGAACGAAGCTTACACCATTTCACCCGAGAATTACACAAAAGCCACGCACGGCTAATATCGAATGCATCCATTTTCTTGCTCCTCCACCATCGGAACCGCATCCCAGCCGTCGTCGTCACATTATCGGCGGCGGGGAAGCGCCACTATTTTTTCCTCAACAGGATCCTGAACGAGCGATTAACGTTTCCAAACCTCGGCCGCCTCTTTCCAGCCAACCACAGTCTCATGAATCACCAATCACCCAGCTCGATGTGACTGAGAAAACCAAGGCGCAGCACCAAAACGGAGTGGCGGGCGCTTCCGCTATAGCTAGCTAGCTTGATCGAATAGCACCCTCTGGAACCTTGGAGTCCCCAGCGCGCAATCGTCGCAAACTCCGAACAGACAGGAAGAATTTTGAAGGTGGAGTCGCCGTTTTCCAGCAGCCGTATTTGGATCGGAGCCAGCACTTGAACGGACCCCGATTGCGATTTTTTCCACAGACGCAAAAAAAACACCTCGTAAATTTTGTCTCGTCTGGTTACGACGAAACTTGAAGTTTTTTATGCAGCATGCGGTCTCGATTGAACTGTGTTTGATCAATCTATCATGATAGGAAAAAGGAATTACAAGTTGGCTGGGGCAAATCCGCCCTCTTGTTGCAACGTGCAAGTGTCTTTGTGGGTACACACAAAAGCCAATGGAATTTCAACATTAAAATACACATGGTCACATTTGATTTTTACTGATCATTGTAATAGGAGAATATCTCTCCTACACAATGTAATTGATGTTTGTTTGTTTGTTTGTTTGCAGCGTGCATCTCTTTACTCATCGCTTTGATGGCATGCAGTCTTTTTTAACATTGCATCCTTTTTTTAGTGTTCTGTGTTTTTTTTGCTTTTTTAATTCTGCAGATTCTTCAAGGATGAGCTCTATTCTCCTTGTGCGTTGCTGCATATTGTTCGCAGCATTTTGTTTCCTCCTGCCAATTTCTGAAGGTGAATCAGTCAGGCGATTTTATCAACGTACTATTGCCGAAGTCCTGGATCTTTTTCTGCCAGAACTGCATCCATGTGCATATACGTTTATGTTGATTGTTTGCTGATGGGAGTGTTTGTTTGACTAGGCAATGGAAGCAGCCATTTGGATAGGAATCTGCTGCAGGCCGAAATCATGACAGATTTGCACAGAGCCGTAATGGATGGGGACGTTGAAAAAGTCAATGCTCTGATCGAACAGGGGGAAGATATCAACTCCGAGGTAAATATCGATTGCTTTGTTTGCAGCTAGGCATTTCGAGGCCATACTCGAATTTCGAATTTCAAAAATTTTTAAAATTTCGACATGCAAGAAGTACCAACCCCTCCCACAACAACTTAGTTTATTTGAAAATGCAGGGGGTGGGGTGGGGTCGCCTCATTGGAAACCTGCTCAACCTCGAAGCAATCTTGATTCACTAACGGAGAACATCTCCACCCAATTTCAAGAATTCAGAAAGCGGTTGGACTGAATATGATATCGATTGATCATTCTGAGTGGAAAAACAGGTGGCTGGAGCAGTGACCCCCTTGCATCTTACCAGTTTCAACACAGAAACCTCGATCGCTGGAGCCTTGCTGCAAGCTGGGGCTGATATTGATGCTGTCAGTGGAGTGTTGGGGACTCCTCTTCACTGGGCGTTGTATCTAGGCAACCATCTGATTGCTGACATGATGATTTTAAACGGAGCCTCTGTCGACATAGAAAACCAAGATGAAAAAGTGCCTTTCGACGTCGTTTGTCTGTGTTCGCTCCAGCAGCCCCTGGTTGATCTTTTTTCAGAGGTGGTCGAGTGTGTCGGAGAGGACTGCGGTGAGAAAATGAATGGGAAAAGAAAAACAGAGAATCGAGCAACTGCATTTTTGCGATTGGCATTTTTAGCTGTGAAACCCACGTAGGCCATATAAAAAAGAAAAAAAAATAAAAAAAATCTGATGAAATGGCCGGGCAGAGTTTTACATGTATACAAAGAATGTGAAACCACATTTTGAAGAATCGGATCGAAAAACACGATGAGTTCTTTCGCAGGGCGGGTGGAGGTTTGTCAGAGATATGCGTCCCTGTATTTCTTGAATTTACTGTTTTCTCATGTTGCCCCCTGTGCAAATTTGTAGAAATCCCCAAATCCGTGCTGATAGACTCCGATGTGAAGGAATTGCTGGCGCCGGTGGCAGAGCCGGATGATGAAGACATAATCGCTGAGCTCCTTGATGATTGATGGGCCAATCGGCAGCATGTGTTGGCTCAATAATGGAGTTTTTCTGTTCCAAGCTATTTGCTGTTTTGTGGGAGGGAAAAAGGGTGATTTTTTAGTGTCACTCCTGCTTCCTTGTTCGCTGTGGGATTTTCATTTTGCAGGAATCTTTCTGTTGTGAGTTGTTTTTTTCCATCAGGCAGACAAACTGGATTACATAGTTGCCAACTTAATTTCTGTGATGACGGAATTATGGATTCTTAAGAAGTGAATTAGAAAGAAAGGTGTTGCAATGGGAGGGAGACGTTTCTGACAATGAACCTTGTATTTGTGAGACATGTGGGAGGCTTTTTCTTGTTCCTACATGCTGATTTCCTGCATACTCGATGTGTAATCTTCCCTGAATTTTGTTCCACTTTGAATTCATTTTAATGTGCGTGTGGAATGTGTCAATTCAAACCATGACAGACTCTGAAAAAATACGATTCGCTTGAACCATTTCTTGACACACATCTATTTCTTTTCTGTGAAATAGATGAAAATTACAGAAGATACACCCCAACCCCATGCCATTCGATTTCACAATCGGCAGCTACATTTTAGTGCTGTGGAAAGGAGTACTTCATTTGGGTAGTTACTGGCAGTTTGTACAGGTGGGACTCTAGATCGTGGTATTTAAAGAGACTTTGGTTGGAACAGGGGCCATGGTTTTTACAATGCAAGAATGCAAATTCAACAACAGTTTTTGATCGTTATTTTAAGCATGGATTCAACGAAACAGTTTGCTGTTGTCTGAGACTCCTCGGCCTCCCCTCGCACTTTTACACATCCCGCTCTCCCAACCCCAAAACACATGAATGATGCATCCAATTCCAGTCAACAAAGGATTTAAAAGAAAAACACGAACTCCACACAAGATCACATTTCCTCGAGCGTGGCTTCTACTCCAGCTTGGATCTGACCCCACCCGATCAGCCGCCAGTGCTTATCCACACGCCTCGACAACGCAACCTTCACACAAAAGAGCACCAGAAAATACATACTCAGCAAGTCAGCTCAATTCAGGTCTACACATCCACAGTCGACACACCATTTTGTACTGTGCTTTCGTCCGGTGCATCTCAATTCACATGACACTAGAACTGAGCTGATAAGCTTGATACCGACACAGTCGCTGATTCTGGGGGTGGGAAAAGTACAGATGAGTTTTTTTTTTACCTTTTCGCCCTTCTTTGTGCACACTGGACTCGTGAGCTCCAGTTTTGCTAAATCGTGTTTCGCAGCAAGCACTTTGGCACCTGTCGAACTGGAGCCGATGTTCAACATCAAAACCTCCTGCTTCTTCAACTTGGAAACCTGTTCAGACACCACATGTCAGACACGTTCATGGAAAAAATAAAAAAATTTGTGCAGTGAACATATAAAAATTAATGTCGAATCCCTATCTACAAAAACACATGACGTGCGCTTTCACGACTTTTGGTAAAAGTCTGCATTCAATTATCGTGATTGTTTTGGCTGTCCTTGGGGGGGGGGGGGGGGTCAGTATACCTTTTCATGTTTCTTGTCTTTGTCTTGTCGGACTCCCAGCAGCCTTCTGAGCAAAAAGAAATTGATTTCCAACTCTTTGAAAACCTCCGGCAGGCATCCCACTTCCCCTAACACTTGTCCAACCAGACGATCTGCCCTCGTCAGCGTGGGGTCGACCTTAAATTGAAATACGAACAAATTGTTAAAACTGGTATCTTGCTTCAGAAAGAAATGCTGGCGAACCCCTTCCAACGTTGGGAGGAAATTAAACCCTCAAAAGAAAGATGTAAATTTCGCTTTGTGAATTGACCGGGTTCTTGCACAATGACAAAAACATTAATAAAAAAACCCAAATGATTCAGTCAAAAATACCTGGGATGCAGGAAGAGAAAATGTATATAAAAAAGAAATGTGAAAAAATTGGAGACTCACGTTGGTGCCAATTCCGATGAGACCTCCTGGGACGGCAAAGTTCAAATCATTTTGCTCCGCAAACAAAGATATGATTTTGGACCTGATAGGTCTGCAAATGGGCTCGCCGTTTGCATCCTTTGCATGGATTCCTGGCCGGATCTCGATTTCTTGCCCAAGCTTCAAGACACCCTGAAACAGGAAACAGAGAGAAAAAAAAACCCAACGATCAGTCCCTTCTGCTGAAGACACTAAATGGTGATAAAATTATCTGACCATGTTCCAGTGAGGGCCAAATCCAAACGCACAGCTTGGAACACTACAATGACTTTTTCATCGAGTAGAAAACCAAAACAGTGGAACCTCACCTCGGGTGGTCAATCAATTCAATTCAATTCAGCTGAAGTCGGATTTATTGGTTGGAGAAACGAACTTACTGGTGTACACCAAATATTATGTATTTGCTGCCCCCAGAAAAATCCACATAAATACACATATATCTCTCTATATATATAGAGATTTTCATAGGAGCAATGTGCACCAGTTTGAGTACCTGCAGAATACTGCCTCCAGCAATTCCTCCCTTAATATCGTCGACCTCAGAGCCAGGCTTGTTGACATCAAAGGATCGAATCACAATCATCTGAGGAGGAGAAATGAAGTCCCTGAAAAAACGTTTAAAAACGTGCAAGAAAAAAAAGAAAATGAGAAAACTGCGAAAATGATGTTTTTAATTTTGTGCTTATTTTTTTTTTGCACAGAGGTACAAGAGGAAAAAAAAAAATAGATGAGTGGGAGCCTCAGAATTGCAGGATAGTCTTCACAACTGCGATATTCGCAGTTTTCTAGTTTAATGCGAAAAAGTTTTGTCGTCACTGGCGGACCCACTCTTAACATTAACCAATTTTAATTTTAATTTTTTGAAGGAATATACACTAAGAGAAAAAGGATAGAATTCCTGATCAGATGTTTTCCCCACCCAAAGAAAAGAAAGGAAAAAAGCATAGAGTGTATTTGAAGTCTGGAATGACTGACTCGACCAGGTGCTATGTTAAAAGTCAATACGTATCATCTGCAACATGGCCTCAGAAAAGGACGCCTTTTATAATCAAAGATTTTTATCTCAGAGACATTATTATACTCATCACAGGCCCAAAAAAATACAACTCTTGATCCCTCGCACACTGTACTAACCCCCCCCCCCCCCCCCCCCCCCCCCCCCCCCCCCCCCCCCCCCGATGCAACCATATGCCAGCCCCGTAATATCGTGTATCAAGAGCTTCTGAAATTCAAACCCACTCACATTTTTTTTTCTCTTGCCTTTCACCAGAATCCATCAACAGTTGCCACGTGTACGTATGTTTGTTGGATACATTTCACGATATGCCCTATAAAAAATTGCAAATTTGTTTGGAATTTAAAAATGGAGTGGGTTGATCATACCTTACAGGCACAGGGATTCTCTTGCACAAGTATTCACAGACAACATCCACATTGTATTTCAGCTGTGCGGAAATCGGCACCACTGGGGCTCCGTCTGCGACGGACCCTTGAATGAAAGCCCTGATCGTCTCATGCTGTTCTTGGGCAGCACTCTCCGTCACTAAATCCACCTGGGAAAGAAAACAACATTGAATATCATGTCCATCTGGCAGATGTATAATTTTCAAAAAAGTGTCATCAGCATCATAACGGCCTGTGCTGGTGAAAGACCTTGATATGTGGAGGGGATTGCCTTGACTATTAAAAAAAATAACATTTCGGGAAAAAGGAAAAATAAAATAAAATTAGTGCTGCACCGGTGTTAGGTATTTTTATTTGGCATGCATACATGTATTTCCACCAATTCAACCTGGTTGCACGGCACATTTTTTGGCCAGATTTTTGCAGCCCATATTCCAATATTTCCAGAGTGGAACCTACCTTATTCTTCACACAGAACTAATTTAAAATAATCGAAAAAGAATGAATCTATGGTTGGCCCACCTTGTTCTGAATGACAATGATGTCCCTCAACTTCATGATCTCCACCGCGGCCAAATGCTCCGAGGTCTGCGGTTGGGGGCACGTCTCGTTGGCCGCGATCAGCAACAGAGCGCCGTCCATCACGGCCGCCCCGTTCAACATCGTCGCCATCAAAATATCGTGCCCGGGGCAATCCACGAAAGAAACGTGGCGAACGAGCTCCATCGGCCCACCGCAAATCTCGCACTTGGCGTTGTCCTCCTTCCCTGAGCCGTAGGCGGCGTAGCAGTCGGGGCGTTCGCATTCACCCACGCACTTGAAAATCTTGGCGTTGGCGTAACCGAGCTTGATGGTAATGTTACGCTCCTGTTCGTTCTTGAAGCGCACCGTGAGGACGCCGGAGATGGACTTCACGAGGGTTGACTTTCCGTGTGCCACGTGCCCAATCGTACCTTGGTTTTCGAACAGGAAATTTTCTTTTTACTCCATTGCGTCCACCCACCAAAAATTTGGATCCGAAAGGAGAACTGGGTCGTTTCATAGGTGCCCCTTTTCCTTCACGTTTTTCCGCAACATCTTTTGGTGATTCGGTTTTCTATGGAGACAGGTGGAACGTACCGATGTTGATAGTTGCTTGTCGGCTGATGACCTCAGGTGATTCTGGAGTGAGTTTTGTGATGTCCAGCGACTCCAAGTCCTAGGCTTCAGACGCAAAACCAAAAAACGAACAAGTGAGCGACAATTCAGGCTTCCTCAACCCCACCCGCAGTCTTCCATCGTTCTTCTTTTTTCAACAGAATTTTTGTTGAAAAGTTTCCTATCTACTTCTTTCGTTGGATTCGTTGCCGTCCGAGATCAAAATGATCTTTACCTGCTCGCGCAGGCCGCTTTTTTTCGCCATATTTTCGTCCCCGGAGACAAGCGGCTTTTTGCGGCTTCTGCTTTTCGATCAGCAATAACAGAGCAACGGAAACGAAACCACAACCGACGCAACGATGGTTGGGTGTGTGTGTGCGGATGCTCGTCAGATAGAGAAACGTATCCGACAGACTTCCCTTTCAGACCTCTTTCCACAAAAAGTTATCTTTTTTCCTCTGGGGCTGGCACGAGCGAGAAACCAAACGCAAACTCCCGAATCAATTGAACACCGTCGTCTCATCAAGCAACTCAATTTCGCGACACCTTCCCTCTCTCCTGCATGACGGACGGACAAACTTGTGACAGCCAAATTCAGCCTTGAATTAACCGAGCAAAATGCCATCCACCTTCCCCCCCCCAAAATGCATTTCCCCCATTTATCCCCTCATTAATCAATCAATCGATAATTACAGCACAGGAGGGCCATAACCAACTCATAACATGCCACCGAAACACATTAAAACCCCCACAAGAATGAAACAAAACTGATACACACACATGAGACCAATAGTAACTAATTAATACATATAGATATAAAAACATTTTGTACATTTATTTATTCGATCGATCGATTGATTGATATTTATTTGTTTATTTAAAACCATTTCTGTATAAATCTTTTTTAAACAAAGCATTTTGGCACACGCAACGACTTCTTGAAACACTGCAACCTGTTGCTTACAATTCTCTTAACGATTCATTTTTCCATTTCCATTTCTATCTACGACACTCTTCCACCCTCTTTTTTTTTTTTTCCTTCTTTTCCCCACCATAAAACGAAGCAAAAAAAAATAATACTAAACGTGCAGAACCCCCACACAAACACATCCAACCAGAGTGGTTTTTTTTTCATTTCACAACACTCAGGAAAACCCCCCAAAGGCGCTCTATCACATCTCTCCACATTCGACGACAGTGCAAGGAAGCTTAGGGACGTTGTTGGGACCGGTGGTGACGTTTTCGATTTTTCGCACCACCAAGAGGCCTTCCCCTAGCACCCTTCCGAAAACAACGTGCTTTTCATCCAGCCACGGAGCTTTCGCGCAAGAAATAAAGAACTACAATCACCACACACACGAAGGCATTTGATTTACATATTTCTGTTTTTAATCATCTATGCACTTTTTCTTCTGTTAATAAATTTGATGAGTCGTAAAATTTTAGCTAGAATTTTCCCCAATAATCCAAGATTGAAAACACCAAATTAAAAAATAACGTAAAATATTATGAAAACATGAGAAGCTCCACCCAGAAATTCCAGTTCTTTGTGAGGAAAGCAACTGGACAATAAATCAGATTTCTTTCAGAAAATCGCACTCCCAGTTCATTGGTATGCATGTTAAGCTCTGTGTGTTAGCTTTTTATTTGGGGTTTTGGCTAGACTTTCGGTGGCTGGGTATACCTGGCATCCATTTGAATCAGGTCCGCTGTTAGCCTGATGTGCAAAACAAAATACAGCACAACACACAGCAAAATATTCAATCTCAGGAAAAGGAAGTAAGAAAAAAGAAAGCAAAGTGTAAAAAAAAAATTCCAAATCGACACTTCACCACAGCAGTGCCAGTCGCAGGAATTCAAAAAATAAGCATGAAATTTATCCACAATTTGATGCAGATATGGACTGGACCCACGGGAAATGGGTTTTCCATCCGAGAGTTTTGATCAGTGAATATATTTTGAAAGAGAGAGACGGATCGTTTGCATTGATACTGAAATGTAAAGATATTATCGCATTATGTTTTTGCATAACAGCTTTGCAACCCACCATTGACAAAAGTCCTGGACCAGTGTGGCGACCGACAAAATTCTCATCAGCAAACTTACTCCCATAGATGCTTATGCACCCAGTGCCATTTCCCTGTGATTGCATATGCAAAAAATTTAGGCATCCAGCAACAGCGATATTGGGCTCATCTTGTCAATGTCTAGGGAGGGATTGAAAAAAAAGTTCTTTCCAGCATTCCAGATAATTTTCCACGAAATGGGTTTTGATGCCGACCAGTCAGCTAACATATTATATATCAGCTCAAGAAATAAATGCATCCTTTCCGATTTGAAAGGAGGCGTGAAATTTGCTTAAAAAAGCAAATGCTGACCCCCATTTCTTGGATCGAACAGATTATATAAGTAACAGCGGAAATGAAAAACAGGGGGAGGGATCGGGAAAATAGTGAGAGAGCCAAAAAAAAAAGAGTGAGCCTACCTGTTGAAAGTCACCTCCTTGAATCATAAAATCCCGAATGATTCTGTGGAAAGAGCATCCCTTGTAACCGACAGGTTGGCCATTCTTCCTGAAAGCGAACACCACGTTCAAAACAGAAACATCCCTAACCCCACCCTTTTATGTTGGTTTTAGAAACCCTGGAATGGGCGATGTGCATCATTCCCTCCATAGGAATTTCACCACAGCATTCGACTATGTAAACATATTCATGCACTGACATAAACTTTCAAAAAATTCAAGAAAAAGAAAGCAACATTTTAATCAATCAGAGAGTATCTTGTGGATACTCTCTGGACAATCCTGGAAATTTAAACTTAAGTTTTTCGGTCCTAGATGCCCCTCCTGACAAGAATCAAGGCAATGAAACAATCCTCTTCTGGAATTTTGTTTCCCTCTCGACTCAGGTGATTGATTGGTTTGATTGGTTGAATTCTCAAAGCCCCTCACCTGTACTCCCCAGTGCAGAATTGTCTGAAATTCTCCGCAGTTCGGGGGCAAATGTCTTTCCAGAGCTCAGCTTTTATTCTGCCAGCGGAGGCCTCACCGATGTTGACATCTACACAGCAACCCACCAGATCAATCCCCAATAAAGCGAAATACATTGCCAGCATCCATCCAGCCCCCCCTGAAATCCCCTCCCTGAAATCCCCCCCTGGCAATTCAGCATTCTCCCTCAAACTGAATTTACCGAAAAAGATCACTGGGTTTTCCGGATTGGGTTCTCTCAAGTGCCACTGTGCGTCGCTCATGGTGTTTTCGCTCGTGTTTGGCTTCCAGCACGGAAGTAAAACTCAACCCAAGGGAAAAAATAATCTACGAGACTGCCATACAGACGCGCGAGATGATCAATCAAATACCTGAAACAAAAAACTCGCTTCTGTGGAGAAGCGATGACGTACAGTGTTGTTGGCCGTTTGTCGTGCTGCGGTGACTGCCCTGAGCGAAAAAATTTGCATGGATCAGTGCTGCTGGCGAGCACTATTTAAGAAGCGCGATCGCGAACTTGTCTTCAAAAAAAAAACTTCTACTGCTGCTGCTGCTGCTATCGAACAGTTTTTATTGAATTGTCTTTTGTAAGCTTTTCCCTGACCTTGGTTCGTGGAGTGTAACCACAGGAGGGAAAAAGGTGAGCTGATGGATCTCTCAAGCACGGGACTCACGCCCGACGTTTTGCACTGGGCGATGGATCTTACACTTCGATACGTGGCTGCAGGGGGTGGCTATCCCATCAATGCAGTCTGCGACTGTGGATGGACGCTGATTGGTTTATTGTTTCGATGCCTGCAGGAATTATCGTTGTTGTACCAACGAAAGTAACTCGAGAACAGAACGAGGAAAGAAAGAAAAGCGTTGTTGGAAGAGAGATGTCCGTTGCTGCTGCGGTTCCTGAGGGAGAGTGGTACAATGAGTTCATGACGACCGGTTTATCGGCTTCGATGAAGAACGACGCTCTCTTCAGGAAGCTGTCGCAAAGGCTCTACAAGGATAACGCCGTCGACAACTTGAAGGTGCGTTTTCTCGCTCGGCTGCGCTGGTATCGAAAAAACAACATTTTTCCCGCAGAAAACGTATGCTCGAGACTTCTCGAGGAATTCCCACGTGTTTCGCATATTTGTTCGCGATTCGTCGGCAAGAATTTCATGTGATATTGCGAGTGGCGCCGTTGCTTGTTACAGGACCAGATGAATGCAACCCTGGTGCGAATGGACGCCCATCGATTCGACGTCGACTTGAACTCGCTGACCAGCCATTCCGCCAGGACTTTGGTGAGGGTGGACGCCCACCGATTCAAAGGGGACGTCGACTCCGCATCAAGCCACTCACCCAGGATCCGCGTCGAACGCACCACCACCACCTACCCAGACTCCGAATTCGAAATCGACACCAGCGATTCGGAGGATTCGAGCCGCGGGTCTGACTTCTCTGGAGATGGCACCGTGGACGATATCGACGCCGCCGAAATGTCGCAGTCCTCGAGTGGGGGCGTGGAGTCGGAGTTGTCGACCATAGAAGGCGGCAAGAAACGCACCAGGAAGGGGTTTTTCAGATTCAAGTCGAGGGTCCGCCGGGCAAAGAAGCATTTGGCTGCTGCTGGAGGGGCCATTGCTGAGGCTGGGCATAAGATGTTGGGACACCAGAAACACCCCCCTGCCAGTGAAGGGGTGTGGATGGTGAACAACCCTGTGTACGAATTCGAGAGGGATATGTTTGAGTTTGCCATGGGGCCTCAGCTCAAGAAGCGGGACGCCTGGTCGCATCTTAGATACAATTCCCTGAATTGAGTCTTTTTGTCCCAAGGCAAAACGAAAAGTTTTGAAATTGCAAGTGGGAGCAGCCACAGATGAGCTCTCGGAAGAGGGCTCCCCTGTGTTGTTAAGTCAGAAATAAAACCGCTGCTCTGAGAAGGATCCTGTGCGTTCGTTCGAAAGCATTGTTTAGAACTGGTTTAGACCCCAGTAGTTATTGTGGGGGCTCTCAGTGCTTGTTTCTGCACTGTGTTTGTTTTTTCGATTTGGTTGGGTGGGGTTGCAAATGAAGTCCCAAGTTATATATATGCAGTTTTTCAGCAGCTGCTGCTTTGGTGCCACCAGTGTGGGCTGGGTGTCTTTCTTCAAATTTCAACTATTGGTTTGAAGGGATGCTTGCTAATTTTATTCTCAAATGGCCAGGTGAGAAAGGTTAGTGGTTCTGGCAAGAATTTATTTACAGGCAGGTTCCTAATTCGATATCAAAATTTCTGCAGAGCTGGAGGATATGTGATTTTTTTTACATTTGGAGTGGCTGGGATGTTCGTGGACACAGAAAATGAAAAAAAAGAGTGAGAAGAGTGTAGGATCTGCAGAATTGAGTGGGATCATGCCAAATGTCTCGAGGAGGTTATTTGGTTTTGGTACAGTTCAGGAGAAGGGAAATTCCTGATCCGTTTTATATGTTCGCTGAGGAATGATTATTTCTGGTGGACAAATTGTCGTGTAATATAGAAGAAAATTGTTGAAATGATGATATTGATTCCTGTTCTAAAGTTCTGCAGGGGTGTGACAGTCCCGGTTTGAAATGAAAGGCAATGCTGCTACAGACCTCATGCCAGTGTGTTCATGTGTTGATGTTTGTTGACTGTTGATGTCAGAGGGCCTGGCATGTTCTAGTCTTATCAAAAAGACCTCTGCGGTTAATTATTACCACCTTGTTCACTAGTGAAAATATACCTCGATTACAAGCTTGTTATCCTTACTTTACAAGCTTGTAACGATGGAGACAGTGCCAAGTCTTTACAAGCTTGTTATCCACTTTACAAGCTTGTTATCCACTTTACAAGGTGTTTAGAGGCTTGTAAAAACGGCGTTTTTTCACTGATGGTTGCCAGACCCCAATTATATTCTGGATACGATTATTTCTCCCTTGACCGTCAGCAAATCTCTCGGTTCTGTTATCATCCGTTTGAAGACATTGGGAAGCCTTCTGATAGTTGACCGAAAGCCGCTATTTTCTGTCAGGCATAGGTATTTAGATTTGGTGTGCATCTGTTTGGGTGTGTTTTCTTCCCCACGGCGAACACTCCCTTCACAGAATCTAACACGTAACAAGCGTACTCACACAAAAAGCATTCAAAACCAGCACGGTGTTTCGATGAGCCGAAAAAATATACATCTTGCTTTGCCTTCCTGGTCGGGCTGTTTCTGTTGCTGCTCCGCAGACACGTGCCCGCAGTGACAAAAGTCAAACACGTGTCCGCGTCGGTTTGCGCAGAGGAGTCAGACAGGCCGGTCTTAGTCAACATGCAAAAGCAGGAAAAAACGGTGACGTTGCGCTACCCTGGATCGAGAATCTGGCACTCACGACGACAAAACCATTTCTGCTGTCAATTTGGCGACTCTGGCTACTGGTTCAGCAGTCTTCGAAAAAGCATTTGTTGTACCTTTCGCGTTTTTGGTGGAATATTTCGGTTTGGCGAACTCGCTCGGAAACGCTAGAATACGTCGTTTGCTGTCGTCGGGGTGAGTGCGTCGAGTGGAATGGACCAGGGCGACCCAGCTTCACTGGAAGTCCTAATACGAGTTCGTGCTGTTAAGGAGCGGATGCAAAAACTGGAAGAATTTGAAAGTAAGGACTGCCTTTTTCCCTCTGAAACTTCGACGTTCGTCAATTTTCCGCGGAAAAGAAAGACCACAGCTCTTTTGTTTCGTCAATATCGCCGTTACGCGAAGACCGGTTTTTCCCTCCAGGTCGAGAGTTGAAAAGAGGTCAAGACCTTCGTGCGGGATTATACTTCGAGGGCCGCCAGGGCCCCCCGGTTTACGTCAACTCCCAGATACCCACAGTGCCTGTTTTGTACAGATGTCTGGCGGACACTCTTCTGCTGAAACCGCCAGACCGACCTGTGGCGGTGTCGGGGCGCTACAGCGTTCCAGTGGGATATCACCCCTACCTGCCAAGGTCGTATTTGTCGACAGATAACGGTTTGAGGGGAGGGCTTGGACTGAATATGGGCTCATACAAAGAGCAAAGGAATAATATGAGTGCGGTTTTGTCTATGAGGAGTGCAAGACCGACTGTGAGGAAAACCCTGGGAATAAGTTCTGGAAAGAGTCTGGTGGGGTCGGTGCAGAGCGGTGGGCCTGGGGCTCCGTGGGGGACAACCCCCCGACCTGGGCCAGGTCCTTTGACTTCGCTCCTGGCTGGGCAGAACATATCGAGAGGGAATGTTGGTGGCTAGAGTTGAGGCTTAGAGAGTGATTTTCCGTTGGTTGTGTGGGGGCTCTTTGTAGGGGAGGTGGTGGAATTGGTCGGTTGAGGGAAGAATCGGGTGGTTGCTTATTGTAGTGGGGGAGTTTTGGGGGTAGGATGAAAAATGATTGTCTCAATTACTAGAGTAGACTTCGTTGGTAGAGGAGATGTGTTTAATCTGAATAATACATCAAGAGAAGGGATGGAATTTTGGGGGGGGTTGGGGTTGGGGTGGGGTTGTGGATTATCAAAATTGGTTGATTGTGCTCCGAGATATTATTGGGATAGAAAGGAGCGACATGATGTTCACCATCGAGGGGTGGAGCTTTGCACGAATTTCTGATTTGGAATTTTTCGGTGACAACCTGCTACGATTGATCTGTGCTGGATTCGATTCAAAAGAAAATGGGGACTTACACAAAAGGGGTGGGGTGGGGTGGGGAATTAGGCTGGTATGTATTTTAAACAACATATTGCTGTATTCTATATTTTCATTGGAGGACGGGCATCGTTAACCAAAAGTTTAGAGTTATGGACAGGAGTTGTGAGGTGGTTCGGCGGAAGGGGAGAAAGGAAATACGGATATTTTGGAATTCTTGGGGTGGTTCTGTGTTTTTGACAAAAAAAAATTATTGATTGCAAAAGAGAGGGAATTGTGATTGCATCCATATTATCCATGTATGTCAGACCAAGAGAACTTTTTGCTTTCTTGAGCAAAAACTTGACCTCTTTTGGGTGGAAAAGTTGGGAGAGGGAGGGGAGGAAAGATAAAGAAATAAGACAATCAAGAAAATGATAAATCAAAAGTAATCAATGGGGTTGTTCCAGAACAGTGGAAAAAAAAGGTGGCCAGAATTAAAGCAAGGGGAAAAATGCAGTGGAAAGCTGAAGAAATATGTGCTTGCAAGGGATACGGCAGGGAGGAGCTCAATTGACAAAAAGACAATTAAGAAATGCACACACACAGAGGACAGTACTTATTTTGATATGTGCCAAAGCTTAGAAATTTGCAGGATCTTTCCTGAGAATCGATATGTTACTTTTTTAAACAACTAAAAAGAAAAGAAGAAATAGCTTACAGTTCTTCCGATATTCTTTCAATAATCTTTTGATAACTCTGGCTTTGACCTTACCTGGGAGAGGACAGTGGCCATTCCATTCCTATTATGTTATTGCTTGTGTTTGAAGTGACTAATAATATATTTATATCAGTTACTGTCAGTACTGTTATCCACACCTTCAACAACTGACCTTTTCCATTTTATTCATCCTCAACTTTTTATGGTTACAAAGTTGGTCGACTGAGACAAAGTCCAATTACACAAAACAGCCCCGCTTCCCCAACCCCCCAGCTCAACCCCTACCTAATTTCACCTCGCAGGAAAACACCACCCCAACGGCGTTACAGCAACTGTACGCGCGACCATTTCATTGCAACAAGCCCAAACAAACGTAAACTGCAATTTCCTATCACCAACAGCAACGCGCTCGGCCAAGAGCGTCCCAAACGCCAGCGCAGCGCCTCGTGTAAAACCGAACGCCCTCCCCCCAAAAACCACAATCAAACGTAGCAATCTCATAAATTATCGTTGTTCATAGCTCTTCCGCCCTGACTGGAGTGCTGTTGGCGGCGGCTCGGCGGATTTCATGAACTCGCGCCCACAAACCATAAAGCGCCACAAAGCGCACGTCCGCCCGTGTGTTGGATCATGTATGCACTTGGCGGCGCCAACAACGAACAAAACGCTATGAAGCTATTCCAGCCAGTTTCATTTGCAGCCCCTGCAAGGATTTTTGACGGATGTCCAACAACACAGATGCAGCAAATTCGTCCGCCGCTTTCCCGGTGCAGCCCGACCTTCTTGGGCTCGTGCTGTCCAGCCACGCGCGCACATCTTTGATCGGAAGCCAATACTGACTGCCATCCTCTTGGAATCGGACCACCACAGCGGTTCGCCGAGCAGAGTCTCGACGAAGTATTGTCGCCCTGCACACAACATCGGCGGAAATCTGAGAGGGGTTGCCACGTTTCGAAGGGGCGTCCAGACGAGAGTCCAGAGTTCGTGAACGGTGCGCGATAAAAACCAAAAGAAAACCAACACTCCAATTGGTTTGCAAACGAATTGTTGTGAAAGAGAAACCACCTCCGAGTTTTGGTCTCTAGCGGCATGATCGTGCGACGTCCCGCCTAAGAAGATGTCTAGTTCAGCATGTGGATCGTGGGGTCAAAGTCAGTGCGGTTAAAAACGTTGCTTTATCTACACTCCATTTCATACTTTGTCTACTGCTAGTAAAACCGGCCCTGATTCAGCGCCCCTGAAAGGAGTGTGTCGATCCAAATAGGACGAAGAGAAAGAGTGATTGGCTGAGTTTGATCGAGGGGCGCGCGCTCGCGGTTATGAAAAAGACTCCCGACCAGTTTTTTGAGGTCAGAGTTTGTTTCTATCCGCCACATATCGCATCTCAGGTTCTATCTGGCTTCTTGCAACAGGCCTGCCCGCTAGAAAAAACATATCCCTAGCCCCTCACTGCTTGGCAAGCAATAAAAGTACTTTTGGAGCGATGGATACGAGTGCAGAAGTACACAGGTTGAAGAGCAACCTGAACTTTTGGCCCGGTGCGTCTGAACTGAACACGGGCTAGCCGCTCGATGTTATGCGTTGACCCGCTGACCAGAGATTCGCTCATATTCGCGCCTATTCTACCCTCAAGAAAACCTGGAAGGTCTTTGGACTGCTTTGGAGGAAAAAAAAACTGCAAGGAATGCGGCGTTCGTTCTTTGGGACCTTGACAGAAACAGATTGCTGTAAACCTGTTCGCCTACCTGTAGTACATTTCCGGCACGTCGACGCCGAAGTGAATCGCTGGGATGTCCACCACTTTCCCGATCAAGTCTTTAAGCTCCGCGTCTCGCCCACCGTCGTGGCAACCCGCCGAGTCGGCGCGGTGCCCGCGATTGAGCTCCCGCCTTCCGCTTGTTGTTGCAACGCGTTGCCTACTCGTCATTCCAACTGACCCAGCTGTTCCTCTGGCCCAACCGCCTCCTGGCAACGACAGAATCGTCTTTTGCCTTTCGAACGCCGAAAGACGTTGAGCGCGTGTACGTCGACCACCCGTGGCGTTTCGAATGATTGAACGCCGTTTGTCGGATCCTTGACTCGAGTTTCCACGGCCGAAAGCAAACTGAAAGATAAAAAAGTGTGTTGTGGAAAGTGGGGTGGAGTTTTTATAGGCGGGGGGGGGGGAATTGTACGAAAAATCCCGCCTAATTTATTTACGTTTTAATGAGATCATCTTCAGATTCTCAAGATCTTGTCAGAATTGTGTTTCAGGGAACATGATATTTTTTTTTGACAGAAACTTGGATTGCTGCAGTCGCGATTATGGATAGCCCCACACCCTCTCAGGATATCTTATCGGCTCCACCCTGCTCGTTGTTTTTCTTGTGGAGCGCTTCCTGCCCCAACGCCAGCGTGAGCCCTTTCAACAAGCGCAAGGATCTGTCGATGCGGTGACAGTGGAGTCAATCCGCAGGGAACGCCAGTCAAGCTATGAAGTGTTTCGTTTTCCAAACAAGGAGGTCCTGTGTTTCGGATCAGTTGCTCAACTCCCCCAGCGCACCGAAACAGGCCTTTCGTGTCGAGCGTACTTGAAAGCTGTGCCCCCAGTGCCACACCAGCAGTCCTCCTGATCAGGAGTTTGAAAAGTCTTTTTAGATTTTGAGCAGCCCGTGACGTTTCCTTTCTTAACAGTAGACGATCTCCACGCCTCCTGGAAAGTTCACCCAAAGAGTCTATTGAGTGAGCGGCATCTGGGGCAGGCACCAGTCCTTGTTGTGTTTTTCCCCCAATGACTGAACAGTTACGCATTGGTCCACGTTTCGAACTCTCGATTGGATCTTGGTGGTGAGCTTTCGCTAGGGATTGACCTCAATCTTGCCGCGGTCCGTGGGTTTTTACCTCTTTTTCCCAGCAGGGCTAGAGTTTCCCTGGGGGGGGGGAGGGTGGAGAGATCATCAGCGGTTTCTGTTGCAATCGTCCTGGAAAAACCTCAGGAAAAACGAGAAAATTCGTGTTGGGAACTACACTCCGCGCGATGTCCTGGACTGATGGATTTCCTGTTTGCCTTGCGTGGCATGAGCGTGGTGGTTGAGGGGGGGGTCCGCTAGCCTCCACCCTGTGGTGCATTCTCCTGCTGAACAGTTAATGCGGCAGCACCGTGCTCGCGATGATGTACCAAATCACAAACAACCGAAGCTGAAACGAAACAGTCCCAAATAGTATCCACACTCACAACCATGACGATATCTGGTGATTGTGGAGGTGTGTTGGCCAAACCAACAAATAACAAGAGCTTGGGAGGATACTCGATATTCATTGTGTTCCCTACCAATATTTGAACAATCAGTCAGCTTGCAGAACACATTCATTTTTTTTGGGAAGTTTGTATCACCCTTCAGAGCATCCTCCCAGCCCACAAAACTGTTTCTGTAACCCCAAGAAATTTGTCTGAATTGCGTGTTGCATTATTGTGTCGTAAATATCGTCTGGGACATTCAATTGCGGCACATCCCTACAACAACGAACTTTTGGCAAAATTCCACTACCTCATGCTTTTGAAAGCACAAGTGATCCTTCAAATGGTGGTAAAACTGGGTCCGATCCTGAAGTCCCATTTTTGTTCATGTCCTGGAGTCACGGCACTTTGATAAAAGTTGGCGGTCAAGGCTTGCACAAGCTGTGTGGGATGTGCGACGGTGGGATACTATGCCATGGAGACCTGAGATTTGGTCTGATTGAACTGTGGACTCAACTTGACCAACTAAAGAAAAACCCCACAGCTTCCTAGGTCACATTCAGAATCAGTCTAAACATGGTCCAAGTTTTGACAGGGGGGGGGGGATTCAAAAACAAACAAGCAAGCAATGACTACCCAAAATTTATGGCTTACAAGCTGGGAATTGTTTTTGATGAACAACACAGAATAAATTTAACGGCAAACAGAGATAGCGCAGGTCCGGTGTATCTGTTTTCAAAACCAACAAGAAGGTTCTAAACTAAGAGAAAAACTGGAGGAAATATTTTGGTTTGGTCCATTCACATATTTTAAAGTGAGATATTTTTTAGTGTTGCTCTCTTGACGAGCGGATCATGACCTTACAATTGTAAATTGTACAATTTTGCAAAATGGTGTTCTCACACAGATCGTGAAGACATGTTATCCTTACGCCAGACTAACACCCAGTAAACCATAAATATTTAAATGGGCACAGTAACGCATCCCACCGGGTCCTGAGGCTGTCTAGTTTTCAGACTAAGCCCTGATCGCTGAATCCTCCACCACAATTCGTTGCCCAACCCAGAACAGGGCTGCAAGCACTTGGAACGTGTTGCTCTATTGCATCTTCACCAAAATGCCCCCTTCAAAACCAAGTAAAACCCGGAGATCGGGAGTGGATGAATGCGGACGTGGATGGGGTTGACCCAGTAGAATGATGTGTTGATAAAACTGTGCTGCAGGCACCAACTGTGCTTCATGTACTCAGTTGGGATTACAGTTCAGGGGAACCAAGGAGGTGGACAATCGAGACACTATGGAATGTTGCTCTTAACAATATCCCACGTATTCAATCCACAAACTCCAATACTTGTAAGACTCAGGTTACTACTTTTGCTTATGTTGCTAGATAGTGAGGAATGTGGGAGGCGTTACATTGATGCGGGTATCAGTGGTCAAAGGTGAAATGTTGCAACATGGCTGGTGAGATGTCCAGCTACAATCTATGGAGAGCATTCATGAATGATTATTTGTCGAACTGCCGGTCAAAATGCAAAATGTTCAGCAGGAGAGTGAGGGAAAGCTCCAATAACAACAGTAAACAGTTTGTTTCCAATTGCTGCAAGAAGCAATGTGTCAGTGTTTCCAAAATTTGGAAACTACACCCTCAATCGTATTTAGTGTGGGTCTTTTAATAGTGTTACCTCAGTAATAGTGCAGGCCACACTAATTCATGGAAAACCGAAACGTTAACTAGAAGTGTAGATTTCGGAAATAGTGTGGCCCACACTATTTTCTGTTTTCTAAAATTTCTGCCGTACACGGAAATAGTGTAGGCTACACTAAATACGATGAAGGGTGTAGACGATTCAAGAAATCCGGATTCAAGTTTTTGAACTGATGAATTGAATTTCGCAATGGAGAATCTGGTTTCCTTCTTTTTGCTCGGGTTTGGTGGAGTCCCGCCAAGAGGGCTTTCCTCGGTTATTGTACCTTGGCGGCAAACCGCCAGAAGATACTCAAGTACAGAAACCAACCGCTGGACAGTTTTGTTTCGGTCAACTTGCTGCCACCTGCCCATTTCCAAGCTGTTATTTTTCGATTCGAAGTCTTGTTATGCGTCCCCGGAGTCAAGCTTCGTGTCGATGGTTGGCGTATCGATGTTTATTTGAGTTTCTGTCTTTTGTTATCCTGAAAATTGCAGGAAGAACAAGGACCCTTCCAACGAATCATGGACGATCTGGACCCTTCGTTCCCTGTACCAGTTCGCGACTCCGTTCCTGGTGCATGCAGCGGTTTCGATCAGCCGTTGCCCACGGAAAGCGTCGGCGAAAGATCGGCTCCAGCGTTGGTGGACGAAAGGAAGTCGAAGCGAGGCCGCTGGTCCAGGAAATACGATCAAAACCGGCGCTTTCAAAGTATCTGGCTGGCGAAGTTCGACTGGCTGCGATATGACGCAGAGAAAGATATGATGTACTGTCAACCCTGCAGACTTTTGCACGGCTGTGGCCTGGGGATGGGGACGAGGAAATTTCGGTACGCATGGATAACTTTGGTGTTGACGTTGAACTGTGTCAAGCCCCCTGGAAAAAAAGCTTTCCAAACATAAAAATTTTCCCATATGGAAGGCAAAACTAGCCAAGCATAGCCCCTCTGGTCAAAATAATTTGCGGTGTGTTTATGGTGAAACAGTGCCTCTCATGCAAAACAGAGGAGCTGAATCGTTGAAACATAAATACCCATACAGTTTTCCATCCTTTATTAGTGTTCTCTTTATTTTTTATAATGCACAGTTTTTTTGCTCATCTGGGGGATCTGCGGTTCAGCAGAATCTGTTAATTTAAGGACCAGACTCTTGATATAGTACCAGCTGAATTTTTTGCCCAAAAAACACTGGCAAATATAGAGATTTTCACAAGATTCAACCCTGCATAGGTCTCAGTGGAAATCATGCTGCTATGTCATGACAAATGTGTTTCAGCCACGAGTGGCCACTTGTGCAGAATCGACAGTTTGACCGATCATGAGAGGCCATCCAAAGACGGAAAACCCTCGAAACACCAACAAGCTTACGAAAAATGGCACTCTGGAATTGGACAGCCGGATTTCCCTTTGCCTCCGGCCATGATTCTGCCCGACACAACCCCACCGGAATTCATGCAGACCTTGGGCCGAGAGGATTTGAAGCGAGCAGGGCTGTTCAAGTGTGTGTATCACCTAATTTCGACTGGCAGGGGGTTGGATGAAATCGACAAAATGCTGGGGTTCCTTCGATTCATGCAATCTCAGGTGCCGGTCGACGAAACCTTGTCGATCGCGGAGGCTTGGGAAATGGCCGGAGTTTTGAAAAGCGTTCTCCTGGAGGACTTAGCTAGGGACATCAAAGGGGGGGGACCGTTCAGCTTGGTGCTGGACGATTCGATCACGTGTGGTGGAGTGGCGTATTGCTCCCTGGCGATACGTTTCTTCAAGCAAGGGAAATTCCCCATTGAAATGCTCGTTCAATTTTCTAAGATGCCGTCGGGCACCGTCGGAGAAGGGCTGATGGAGTGGATTCTCTCCGGGTTGCAAAATGCAGGCCTATGTTTTGACGACTTGAAAGCTTGTGTTGGGCTGGGCAGTTTGGGTTCCCAGTGGGGGGCCCGAACAAAAAGCATGGTGGCGACTCAACTGATGTCCAGATGCTCTCCATTCGTCTGGAATGTGCATGGCCTGTCGCATCGATACAACATCCTGCCGTTGGGCGCCCTGGAGGTGAATTCGGTCAGAGGTTTGGAACTGCTCATGCAAACCATGAGCGCAACGATCTGTCGCTTCCCTGCTGAAGCTTTCCCGCTGGGGATCAAGGATGTTTTGGCGTCGAATGCTTCTCTAGGGGCTTTTTCCCCACACGATATGTCGTGGTTGAGTGTGGTGGGCTGCAACGCCCAGTTTTATGCTGATTATCCGTCGATGCTGCACATTTTCCGGGATCTCAGGGGGCAGTTCTTGGAAGCCGACGTGATATACAGTGGGCTCTTGGCTGTGGAAACCCTCCTAGCTTCAGCAATATTGCACCCCTTGATAGAGCAGCTCGAGCTCCTCTGTGAATCTTTTCGGTCGGAGCAAAGGACAATTTCTGGCATGGTTAAATGTCTGAAAGAAACGACCAAAATGATCCAAGCGGCATATCTAGGCAATTCCGATGGCCTATCGACTCCACCTGAAGAAGCTTCTCCGAGGGGTGGAAGTGGGATGCCCAGTATCAGTTGTCCTTTTGGGTCGAAGTATGAATTGCTGGTTTCTTGTGATGGAGCTTCGCCACTTAGATTTTGCGCACATGGGACCACTCGGGCATTGTTGTTGATATCTGGGGATGCGCATTGGCTGAGTAGCGCTGGCCAAGTCGTGGGGGAAGAGGAATTCAGGCTTGCTCGAGAGGGGGTGGAGCAACAAATGGCATGCCTGGCGAAACGAGTGCTGTTGGATCTTGCCGACCGATTCCCTGCACCGGAGCTTCTGGAGGCGTTCTGTGTGTTGGACCCTCATTACTGGCAATCAAATCCCAGCGAAGGCGATATTCATAAGCATGTGGGAGTGCTGAAAGAAAGATATGGGCGGTCAGCCATGACGACAGAATGCAACGTGGTGAATCCCTTGATCGTAGAGGGGGACCTGGATGGGGAATTACCCCATCTCAAAGTCATGATCGAACAGCAGGGCTGCCGAGGGGAGGGAAGCGAACGGCAGACCACGAAAGGTTGCGAGATTGCGAATTTCTGGCATTCCACTTTTAGAAACAACAGTTTTTCTCAGTTGATTCCCAACTTCGCTTGCTTAGCGAAGGTGTTTCTGGTTTTGCCCTTGGGGGGAGTGTGGAACGAACGCTTATTTGGGGATGTCAGATTTTTGCGGAAGAGTTTCAGTGTGGGGCTGGAGGACGAACATCTAAATACAGGGGCGGTGGTGATGTGCAATGGACCCAACTACAAGAATTTCCCATACTCATTGGCTGTCAAGTCATGGAATGCCAAGCTTAACTCGGCTCCACCATCCACAACTAATTGAGTGAGCTTTGGGGGGCAGGAGAAAGCCGCTGAGTACGTCTGTGTGAAAAGTGATGTACTTTTTCTTAGCTAGGCACATGCAGCCACACCGAACAATGTATTGTGCTGGTGGATAGGTTTCAGGTTTCTGGGGAAGATGAGTGTAATGGGAAGAATCAAGTTTGTTGTCAGGGAGAGGTGATAGCAGTTTTGAGTAATGATTGTAATGTATTCTCAGCACCATTGGTTTGAAATATTGAATGAAACAAGAATTACAAGTTGCACCTGTCCAGACGACGCATCACCATATAGCCAGACAGAAAGGATTTTGCAATCTATGTGGAGAGACAAGAAATATGAAAAAACTAGGGGCACCTATACCTGTCAATATGTCGGGAAGCACCACGATATCAAAAAGGTCACTGAAGGCGGACAGCATGTTGATGGAAATTTGTATTAACTACGATACAGCCAACTTCTCTTCTGCTGCCTCCATCCATTCTGCGTCTCCTGCTGCATCTCCACCTTCAATCGTTTTGTCCCCTTTTGAGACCGCCTCCAATTCCTGATTATATCGAAGCTGGATCATGTGGTACACCAACAGAGGCTCCCGTCTAAGCACCTCATGCACTTCCATTTCCGCAAAATTCCACTTCTCCGCTTGCATGGTCGATACCACCCGCACAAACATTTCTTTGTCCAAGAAAGCTTCGGGGGCCATCAAAATCGAGTCGAAAGCACATTGCCACATCCGTCGAAACTCCTGGGGATTGATCTTGTACAGCTTGTTCTTTCGGAAGCCTTCCACCAGAAACATGAAATTATCCCAGCCCAACGGGTTCTCGGCACAAGCTTTGATGAATCGGGCCAGACAGGGGACGTAGCTTTCCAGGACGACGGGGGCTAGATCTAATCGATCAAGCTCCAGCAGTCGTACGGCATCCAATCGAGTCAACACTTCTATGCAAGCTTTCATTTCCACCCCATGTTCATCCCTGGCAATCCTGGCAGCTAAAACCGCTGGTCTGAGGGTTTCTGAAGGCCATCGGACATATCTAGCATGCAGATCTTCCTCCCTATATATTTTCCGCAACCCTGAAACATCGACTGCGATTTCCCGGAGATTGTCGTCAGTAAATAGCTCAGGAAATCCAGCGAGTTCCTCCAACATTTTTCTCGCATGTCTGCCATATATCAAAAACAGTTCTTCCCGTATTTTCGCCCTCGATTCATCATCCTTTAGCATAAATTCCATAACTTCCTTGACTTCGAATCGTGCCAACAAAGAAAACAAGGACACCGGGATGAACTCTGGAGACAGCAGCGTTCGAACCCACTCGCCAATCTTCTTGAAAATATCGAATATCGCTTCTCTGCTGAATTTGCCAGACAATGCCAAACACAGCTCCACCGATTTTTCCACCCCCCACAACAAATTTACGACATCGAAATGCATGACGTATATGCTGCCTTCTTTGTTGGTGAAAGCCATCCTCAATGCAGCCACTGCCAACTCTAAACCATCCTTATGCTTATCTAAATCCACCACCCACTCGGGACGATATTGAACTACGTTGGGCACCCTCAAATTTGCTAGCCCCCTCTCAAAGTCAAAAATTTTATCCAGCTCAGCCAGATTTTTCTCGATTTTGATCAAACTTCTGGAGTCCTTGGTGAGCAATTCAGCGCTGTTAACCAGGGCTTGCAGCACATCGCCCTTCTCTGTTGCACCGTACGATTTCCCACTCGAAATTACATCATCTGAATTTGAGAAAAGCGATAACATCGTCTTTGTGGGGCTGCCATTCATCACCGACGCTTCCAAGGTCCCCAGAAAAGCCACCGGCACAGCGTCCAGCATATCTTGCACTTTTTTCGAAACGGAGTCCCCTCGAATCTGGACATCATCTCTGCACTGGATCAACATGTCCACCGCCCTCAGCATGTTGCTCCAACTCAGGCCCTTCTTCTGAAAAGCTCCCAGCCAGGCCAGATACTCCGCAAAGTGCGAATCGCTGTTCTCCAACGTAACATTGGGCGCCCCCAGCATGTCGAACGCGGCTTCAACCAAGGTCGTCCCAGCCGGGAGGAAAGAACGGCAAGCCATGAACCTCCTCACCACCAGCGATCGGTGCAACACCAAAGATGCAAACCTCTCGGGGTCCGTGAATTTTTCCACCTCATCGCATATGTCAGGAAACAAGATCCCCACCTCCTCCAAAGCCACCGCAAATTCGCTGTCCCTCATCCCGATTTTCTTCCCCAAAATCTTTGCACTTTCGGCCAGCATCAACGTGATCGGAATGTCCCTCCCCAGCTGGACTGAATATTCAGATTCGTGGTGGTTCGGAGCCCCCCCCTGCCTCGCACTTTCCAGAATGTCCAGATATCGCAGCCCTCGGCTGAAGTCTTTCACTCTGTCGTTGAGAATCATGTAGCCCACCATGTCTGCGGGTTCGATCACTTGGTCGTAATACCTTCCATTGATTTCTTGGGATTCGGCACTCCTTTGATCGATCAGGGGCATCCTTACCACAGAAGTGAGCTTTTTCACCCTTTGCTGCACATTACCCGGCTCCTCCAGATACAGTTGATTGAGCTGGATTGCCAAGTTGATGTCATGGGTCGGTAGGTAATCGATAAAGTGAATGATCTCCTCGTGGATTTCCGAACCTGGGGAAACAGCAATTGGCCCCCACACCATTTTGGCATCTCAGTCACTGTCTTGGAATAAATTTCACTGGAAGTTGACATTCCAGTACTCAAATACCCAACATTACATATTCTGTTTGGTTTTTTGCAATAAAATCTCATATCAAGCCAATCACCACTTTCAACTTCAGAGAAAGCCAGAAGATGGAGTTTCAACAACCCAAGCCACCCAAGAGCAGCTGTTGGTTCCTACAAAGAGTTGCACTTAAATTCTTACAATGAGGAGGGTATACCTGCATCAATCGCTTCCTCTGGGCTGTGGATGAGTTCCGGTGGTTGACACGCTGCGAGCCACGCTTTGTCCGGAACCCCCCAGCCGCGAGTCCCAGCAGGTCCAACTACATGACTCCGCAAAGTCAAGAAAAATCGCTTCGAAACGAGTAGCATACTTCGAAACGATCACGGAGTGGGCAGGCGTGCTGGGGGCTTCGCATAGTTTCTGTCAATTCTGTCTGGAGACGCCAGCAGTACATTCAACTGAGCCTCCGTTTCGTTGGATGTGACACATCAGGGGGAAACACGTGATGTCTCACGTGCATCACGTGCGTCACGTGCGTCAAGTGTGTTTCGCATGGAGGTTTCGTCGAGACGAGTTCGAGCGCGACGTGGTGGTGGAAATGTGTACCAAGAGCGGGAGAGGCACCGGACGGTGCTCGGCACAGACGCTCGAAGGTCTCGCGGGTGGCACACCTTTTCGGCGGCTGCTTTCACGTGGCCGACTTGAGATCGAACGATACGTACGGCAACATATCTTTGCATGGCTGCCCCAGATTTTAAGAGCTAGGGATGGATGGATTCGCCAGTATCAAAGTTCTGCCAACATGGATACCCTGAAGATCACGACCAAGGCGACGACCTTCGGAGCGCACGTCAGGGGCGGCGTCGGGGCCAGGAAAGTCAACGGCGGTTGCTCCGGGTTGCGCGCCTTGGATTCCGGTCGACTTCACAGGAGATGCGTGCTCGTCAGGGCTGAGAAAGAATCGTCAAGCGCTGATAAGAAAGAGTCCCCAGCGCCAGAAATGACTGAGAAAGTCACTGAGGAAGTCGTCGAGAAAGCGCCCGCGGAAGCCAAGGGGGAGACGGTCTACGTGGACGAGCTCCCCCAGGTGAAGCAAGCCGACCTGTCGAAGTCGATGAAGGATAAGATGAGAGCCGAGTACCTAGGCCTGGGGGGCGCTGAAAACACCAAGATGGGGGCGAACTATTTCTTGTGGATCATTGTTGGAATCAGCGCCTTGGCCGTGGCATCGTGGCTCTCTGGAGCAATTTAAGCGAATTATTGCATGTCTGGATTGCTCCCTGGGTGGTTCTTTTTCTCGGTTTTATCAATTCTGGGGGTCTTCTGGGATGCATCAGCATTTTGATGTTCGAGTGGCATTTTTCCCCTGTGCATGACACCAGTTTTGGCATCATTGTAAGAGTATTGAGATTGTCATCGATGGGCATGTGGAGAGCGAGGGGGTGATTTATTTTTTATTGTGGATGTGTGTCTCAGTCATGGGGTTGGATCGGCGAGGGACAGATTCGGTGATTCTTTGTTTTGTTTTGTATGTTTTGATATTTTTATTTTTTTTTGAGCCATCTGCTTTCGTTGCGAAAGCATTGATCCTGATGCATTGAGGCTTGATCTTGCTTTTTTCCCTGGAAAGTCTGCCGATCTTCACTCAATAAAAACTCTCTGGAGGTGGATTGCGAATAAACAAGCAACGGGCGATATTGCTTTGTGGAGAGGGGTTCTTTACCAATCAATTAACCCCCCCCCCCCCCCGAATACAGTCCCCCCCCGATTAGTATCCCCCCCCCCAAATACAATCCCCCCCTGTCGAACGTGGTTTTCCTCCTAAATACAGTCCCCCCCTTTAAAAAAAAAATCCAAGTTCGTAGGGGAGAACCACGTTCGACAGACGATGCGAGTCGCGTAGTGGAAATCCAAGACACGAAAACAAACAAACAGAAAAACGGTTGTGACGATTCTTTTCACACATCAGCTACATCGACGTCCGACTCGACGTTTCTGAGCGACGCTTCTATCCAAACATGGGCGAGAGTGACATCGACCTCGAACTGGACGAGGGAAAAAAAGATGTGACTACTAGAGATGTGTTCAAGTGATTTTTTTCAGGGGCATTGGCTACAGTTCTGGATGTAAACAAGTCAGGGGACATATTTATCATAATTTTTGTATAATCCCCCGAATACAATCCCCCCCCAAATAGAGTCCCCCCTTAAAACTCCCACACAACTGCAAATCTATAGTCCCCCGAGGGACTGTATTCGGGGGGGGGGGTTTATGCGAGTCCTTGAGAAAAAATCTCAAGTTCCAACCCACATAGAACATTAGTTGGATCGAACGTTGGGATTTTCTGGCTAACATATGTGCAAAAGAAATGCTGGAGCGAGAATTGATCGGGAGAGAACGTCGGCCGAACCTTGGCAATAGGCGTCAAATTGAACAGAACGCGACCTCGCACAATTCGTGTCATTTTTCGCTCAACCCCGTCGCGCGCGCGTGTTCAAAAAAAATCTTTGTCATTTTCGATGTAAACGGAAGCAATCTTGGTGGTGTTACTCAACCTCCACTTTTTTTTTCCACGGCGGACGGGCTGGACCAAAACAACCAACATTGATCCGCAGAGTTCGGTGCGTGAAAAAAAAAAGAAGGAAAACCTGACTGGAGCGAACACCGTTTTGCGCTCGTGTGTAGAAAAAAAAACCTGAAGAGCAAGCAGCAGAAAGAAAAAAAGAAGACAGGTCTATCGTGTGTATGAACGCCTTCTGTTATATTAAATCGAAAGCAGCGATGCCGCGGGGAGCGAGGTCCCAAGGAAACAGTTTCGCATCCAAACTACAGTGTCAGGTATGGTCGCAACAAGGTTTTGATAAAGATTTTCTTTTCGTCCGAGTTCCTGCTGCACTTGCGTGGGGATTTTTTTTCGTGAGCTGTTTGTACGAATAGCAGCAAGGTCGGAAAATGGCGGAGCGACGAGTTTGATGTTTTTACTGACTTTGAGGTCGCTGCCGTCCGTGTTTTTTTTTCTCTTCTTTTTTTCTTTTCCGGCAACGTCTGTTCAATTCTTTCCAGGCGAATGGACCTGGACGAAATTCCGCCAGCGTAGCTGTGGGATCAAAAGCGAAAACCCAGAAACGACAAGAGGTGTTGGGAAAAAAGGTAATTTCAATTGAATCGCTTGTTTTTTTGTTTTCTTCTCTTTTTGTTCGAATAACCTTTCGTTTTTGTTTTATGAAAGTGTGTGTCGTTTTTTTCGTCAAATGTCTTGTTTCCGCACGTTGGGCTTTTTTCGAAACTTCACAGAGTTTTAATTATTATTGCGAAGAAAGAAAAGAAATTTACGTACGCCAACCGTCAGTGTTGCCGTCGTCCCAGCGGTTAGCCCAGAGGACATTTTAATTCCTTTCGTATTCAGATTTTGGAAACTATGGGGAAGCTGCAGCTGCAGTCACTTCGTTTTCTCTATTTGTCCTCCTCACTTTTCCCCCCTTTATTTATCGACTGTTTTCTTTTTTGCCTTTCTTTCTTTTCTTCTTTTTTTTTTATTTCTCTGTTCTATGTGGTCATATTTTTTTGTGTGAAAAACAAAACAAAGCAGGAACTACCACATTGTCCTCTCTGCATAGAAAAATTCGATGCTACAGAACTTGCGTTTAAACCGTGCCCTTGCGGGTAAGCTTTCTTTTTTTTTTTGGCATTTCGTTTTCAATTCTTGCACATTTCTCTCCCCCAAACTTAGATCAAAACAAGCTTCTTTTTTGGACTGATTTTATGTTTTTCTTTTGCTGCAAATCGATTCTTTGTGATATGATTTGGAGTGCATGATTTTTTTTAATGTCTAGATCCATTAATTTCCACTGCTTTTTTTTTATTGAATCTCCCAGAATAACGTCGGCATGAAATGTTTTTCCTCGTTATTTGATGAGTTCTTGTTTCAACACTCTTATCCCTGAAATGATTGGAAAAAATTGGTTTATTATTTTGGTCAAGTTTTCAATTTTTTTTTTCTGGGGGAATATTCTTTTTTGGGGGAAAATATCGTTTTGGGGGGAGAGAACTTGTATTTTTTGTGCAAGGAAATGTGGACTGAATTTTTGCCTGAAGTGGGTGTTTGCCTCTTTGCATCGAAGGTACAAAATTTGCCTCTTCTGTTATGATCGAATCAGCAAGGAATTCAACAATCTCTGCCCGGGTTGCAGAACGCTATACGGCAGCGAACAAGCCCCCATCCGGAACGGCGCCACCATGCCAGCGAGGACCCTCACCCGCTCCGCAACTCCAACAACGCAAAAACACCCCGTTTCGTTCGCACGATCCCAAACCCCCCACGGCCAGTCTCAGCCGCCCTCGCAACAGAGACAAGCTTCGGGGCCTTTACCTTCTCGACCTCCCCCCGCGACTTCGGCGGCATCTTGGCCTTCTCTAGCGGAATCTGCTCCAGCCCCTCAACCGCCCCCCCAACCAAAACAAAGCAAACCACCACCGTCGGCAAACGGCTTTCATCAGCCCGGGAGTGCTGCTACGGATGTAACGGCTTCCAGCGGGGAGCTGACTCATGGCGACGTGTGTGACGGGACGACTTCGGCATCTAAATCAGGCAGCATGGGGTCCGAGAGTCAAGACTGGCCTCCTCTGAAGAGCAGCACCGGTCGGCCTGGGTCGAGACAACAGCAGGGGGGGTCCTTGGAATCACAAGGCCCATTGCGATCTTCCATGTCGGGATCAATAGATTTATTGTCAAATCCAGAATTGATTGCACCTCGAATGCGAGGTCCGAAGAGAGGGTTCCAAGGAACCCTCACTGCGGAGGTCGTCAGCATTGCTGGGGGTTCAAGGAAAACGGTGTGCGTGCCGATCGATTTTTCGAATTTACCGGGCGGAGAGAAGCATCCGGAAGGGGTGGCGTCGTTGGGGAGGACCAAAAAAGCCGTGAGAGAGGGGAAAATCAGCAGCACGGAGGGTGCGGTCCGGTTGATGTCAGTTTTGAACAAATTGGAGAAGCAAGCCGGAGAACGGGTCAAGCCTGGGGACCTCAAGAAATCCAGGCAGTCGAACATACGGAAAAACCCAGCTTCAGCGAAAGCTGCGGAGGGGAGCGGCTCTGTTGGTGTGAAAACCCCTGTCCACCACAGGAGCGTACCATCATTATCTCACTGGGGTGGAGGAAAGCCCCCCGAACGATTGGAAGACACACCCAGCATCATTGTGGATAGGCCGCCTGTAAATGCCAGCCCGATTTCACCCCCGAACCCTCTGGAATCTGCCAGACTGCAGGGCTCATCGCCGTTTTCGCAAGGCGCAATCGACTACTCGTCGTTATCACAAAAAGCAGGGGACATTTTCCAGAACGCAGCCCTGCAGCAGCAACAGCATCAACAATCTCAACAACACTCGTTATGGACGGATCGAGGGCTGCCTGGAATAGAGCTACAGGCCCGGCAGAATCTCAGTACCAGGAGCTCCCCAGGAATTTCCCAAAACCTCACTGGTGTCGATGGCTTGGCGTCCAACCTCGCACAAGACATATTCCGGCTGGTGGACTCCTCCTCGGAGCCCATGTTCAACCAAGCTTTGAATGCCACCGGCCTCCAACGAGGGGTTCGAAACGACGATCTGGGTTTTGGATTTCAGCAGCCCACCGGACCGATTTCCATCCCAACCCAGCAGGAACTCAACGAAAGCATGATGGGGGTGGTGAGAAAAGACACCAACGGGCGGCAGAATGGACTCACCCTTTCAGAAATGCAGTATTTGAGCGGAGGTGGTGGTGGTGGTGGGAATGCTCTCCATGGTATGATCGGGGGCAGTCCGAATATGATGGGCAGCAGTCCTGGAATGATATCTGGGAGCCCAGGAATGATGAATGGCAGCCCTGGAATGATTATAGGCAGTCCAGGCATGTGGATGGGAGGTCAGCAACCGGAAATTCCTCAATATTTGCCACCGGATATCGCAGCGGCAAGAGGAGTGGGTTTGTTTAACCGGAGCCCACAAAGTGTACCGCCTGGGATGTACCGCCCGTTTCCAGTACAAAATTTGCCTCAGCAGTTGGCTGGTATGAGAATACAGGAGCAGGCACCGGGCCACCCAACTGGCTCCAGATTATTGCAAAACTGGAAGTGATTTTTTTTTTGGAGGGGGGGGGAGGAAATGCTCTGTCAGACAAGAGCGAAAAGGTTGAAAAAACAGGCAGGTTTGTCTGTGTTGTGTGTGTTGGGGTGTGTATTTTTGTAATTTCCTGAGGGGTGCTGGAAGATACATAACGATTGCAGGTGGAATGGTCTTGGTAAAAAAATTGTACAGGGATGGAGGATGGGGTACAAAAAAAGAAAAAAAGAGATTGCAAATATGTATACATATATCTCCCAAAAAAAGAAAAGAAAAAGAACGCACTGGAAAAGAAAGGGGGGGGGGGGTGGAGGTGGAGAAAGAAGCGGAGCTTTTGGCCCTTTAGAAAATGAGGGGTGGTTTTTTGTGTGTGAATGTGTGTGAGAAAGAGAAAGCAAGCACGTTGAAAGAAGTATATGGTATGCATAAAAAAGAAAGTTGTTTTGAGTTAAAAAGAAAAAGAAAAGGGTTGTGTGTGTGTGGGACACCTTGCCTCCCTTTTTTTTTAACGATTCTTGCTATAGGAAAAAAAAATGGAGGGGGTGATAGCTAAGGAGATTTATATGTTGGCGAGGAAATCGATCAGGAAACGAAAAAAGAAAGGATCAGGTGGTGGTTTTTTGTCGGGGGAAAGGTTTTCCCCCTCGCTTGAAATCTGATCCTTTCTGTGCTATGCCTTCCAGAATGTCTCGATCGAAATAGAGCTGGGATGTTTGTTTTGGTGTTGGTTGGAATGAACAAGCGAGCCGAAAAGAAACCCGCCCGTGTTTTTTCGGGGGTTTTGTTTCTCTCTTGGTGCCGAGTTTCGTTCGGTGTTTTCCGATGTTGCTGGAAAGAGAGGGAAAAGGGTGCAGCTTTCCATGTGAATCGTCAGTTCCGTGCTTGTATAGCTAAATAGGGGTCCCCCTCCCGTCATTGTCGAGCAAGATCAAGAAGAAAAGGAAAGGAGGATGAGAATATGTATATGCACACATCTAACATACAAGGGGGAAAAGAAAGAAAAAAAAGCGACACATGAATCCCATTGAGATTTCGAAATTCAGACAGTTCTGTCTTTTTATAGCGTTGCGTGTTTTTGTTCCTTTTTGCTTTTGCGGGTGTTTTTGGCTTGGTTTGCCGTTCGTTTCCTCATGAGCAATCATGTTTTAGTGGTCATTTTTTTTCTTTTCTTAGAAAAGAGTGAGAAAAAAAAGAGAGTGAGAGAGAGGAAGAGGAGGGATGGAGATAAAAATGAAGTCAGAAAAAGAGATCATAAGAAAGAAAAGAAAAAAAAAACCTGCGAGAAACAATAGGGAAAGAGGGAGGCGGGGAGGGGGGGGGTTATATTTGATGTCTGACTCGTCAAGATTTCATTTTGTTGTTGGGGATGTGAAAAAAATCCTTTTGTTTTTTTTTTTTTAATGGATTTATTTTCGGGGTTTTTTTGTTTTCTTTCCTTCATTTTTTTTCTCCTTCCCCCCCTCAAAAAAATGGCAATCCTTTTCTCATTTGAAAAAGAAAAAATTCAATGAGACAGGAAAGCTATGGAAGGAAAACAAACCAACCCCGCACACCCTGAGAAAAAAAGAGAGAAAACAAGAAAATTACCGTACATGCTTCTCCAGACAAAAAATTGATCAAATTAAAGAATCAGAGGAAAAAAATACAAGTGATGGGGATATTCCCGCCCTGTTTTTCTTTTTCTTTTTTTCCTGTGATATTTTTGCTTCCCCCCCCCCCCCACTCCCCCTTTCTTTTTTTATTTTCCTGTTGGCGAGATCGTTTGAACATGGGGCTATGGTAAGCAGATGAGGAAAAGGGTAGGTCGAGGAAAAATAGAGCCAGGATTTGGTGATAGATATGCGACTGCACAGCAGGCATATTCATTGAAAGCCAATCAGGAGGGGTGGGGGGGGAAGGGATGGTTTGGGGGGTAAGGGTGTGCAAAAAAGCGAAAATCTAGTGGAAAAAATTAAGGAAGCTAGGAAGTCGGAAGTGGGTTGTACAGCTGACCTCGGTTCATCCATTTCCCCAGCAGAAAGGAAGAAAAACACATTTATATGTATTTTCCCAACAGTGGGTTTTGTGTGCGTGCTTTGCTGTTTCGACTTCCAGGGTCAAGCGGTCGGTTTCTTTGAACGGATAAGGGTTCTTATCCTCGAAGGCCCAAAAATAGGGTTCCTATCTTTGTGCAATTTCTATGTGCGTTTTTTCTTTTTCTTTTTTTTTTTACGGTGGGTATATCTTTAGCTGGAGCCTATGATACAGTCGGGTATTTTGAGGACAGTTGCGTTTGATTGCGTTTCGTCTATAAGCTTTTTTTGGGGGGTCTCGTTTTCCTTTTTTTTTTCTCTGCTTTCTTTTATGGGTATGTTGTGGTGTTGTGCTATAGATGCCCCTCCTTTTTTTCTTTCTTTGTTTTTTGGGAGGGGGAACAAAAAAAACAATAAGAAAAAAAGAAAAAAAAAGATGAAAAAAACAGAGATTATCGAATATGAGTATGTCTTCGGGGGGTTGCTTTCTTTTGCCTCCTTTTATCAGCAGTCTTTTTTTTTATTTCTTTTTTTTTAGTTAATATCATTTATTGCTTCTTGGGGAGATTTCCGTTAGAAACCCCCGAACTGAAAGAAGTTTTCGTAGCCCGTTTTTGTATTGTAAATCTGTACATTGGAGTTTTGAATGACGGTCTTTTTTTTTATTTTTGGGATAACCTGGGATGCCTATTGGGGAAAGGTTTGGGGGGACCGTTGGGAAAAAACAAAAAAAAATAGGGGGGGTTCGACAGGGTCGAAGATGAGTGTATGGTTGAGATAAAACATTTAGCACTTGAAAAATCTGTCTTTTTGAGTGTTTTTCTGAGCGACTTCCCCCCCCCCCCTTTTTTTTGTTTTGGTATGTATGTCTTGGAAAAAGAAAGGGAGTGCAAGAAATGCTCCTGGGAAAAAGAAAAAAATTAAAAACACTTTGGGGTCATTGGTATGACCAAGGGTGTCGGAGCGTTGGGTGAATTTTGGTGGACTCGCGATCGATCGTCTCGTTTTCTTTGCGCTGCCATGCTTTGTTAAAAAACACACCCTTGTATGATATTCAAGGATTCTCTTCGCTCAATGCTGGTTAGCTTCAAAGGAGGCATGCAGCCATCATGGCTTGGTTGGTTGGGTGGGTGGGGGGCAGCTTCCAGAGGACAATCTTTAATCAGTATGATTTCAGCAAACAATCGCTCCAATCATACTGAACGCTCGGGCAACTCTTTTTGACCAACCATCCATCCACCTACACAACAGTGCTTGGATCTGCTCCGATGATTATCGTTTTCAGTTCTGCACCCTCCTCTTTCGACAAGCAAGCCCCCACATGCGTTTCCTGCCGAAAGTGGACGCCCCAGCGACCAAACAGGCCGCCACCCTATGGGTCGAGAAACCACGAACGTGCTTTCTGCAACGTTTCCCCACTCCACCGTCCTCTAGCACCCGTGACTGTTTGCTGCAGCGACCAGAAAATCGATGGGGAGCCCTCACCTCCAAGCGAAAACGAATCGGGCAAAGTGGTGATCGGTCGAATCGCTCGGCGTACTCTGCTGGTGTCGTTCAAATGCGACAAATGTGAATCCAGGACAGATCGCATGGTCAATCCCGACGCTTGGGAGCGAGGGACGGTGTTCGTGCAATGCGGTGGGTGTGAAGCTTGGCACAAAATCAAAGATAACATGAACCTGATCGACGAGGTGCGATACATCGACGAGGACGCCGCTTGAGTGGCATAATGGCGAATGGATGCATCCACAGACAAGCTTGCATGTGTTATTCCAAAAGGAGGCTGCCTCTCAAATGTAATTAATGATTGATTGATTGATTGTTATTCCAAAAGGCTTGGGTATCGACTCCCACCCACCTATCGCTTTCCGCCAGCACCAGTGGATTTGAACCTGGTTTTTTTCTTTTCAAGCATGTGGATTTCAACCCACCAGGATTGTATAGGGTTTTTGATCAACTCCCATAACCAGTTGATTCTGTCAGATCATACTTGTAATTTTTTTTTCCTCTTTGGATGGAGAGGAGTGTTCTTGGCATTAATCTTACAACCTGAAGCAGATTCCGCTCAGCATTTTTTCCCTAAACAATTCTAAACAAAGAAAATCACCCCGTGTGGCTGTGCTACCCTTGCGAGCTTTGCGATCGATTGATGATCATTTTGTCCCTGAGATGCTTGGCAAGTTGTTCCATGTCTTTCCGCCGAGGCTGGGCTCGCCCAGTTTTGGATGTCAAGAAATTGGACATCCCTCCGCCGACATCCCGGTACTTGTCCAAGACAGAGACCAACACAGTGATGTCGATGTTGGGGTATGTGCGCTTCAATTTGGAGGGGTCTGCTGCTTCTTCCAACTGAGCGCACAAAGACGATTCCAAGGAGTGAGGTTTGGAAGGGAAAAAAGAACCTGGGCGGTGTCATGTTTAATTTACCCCCAAAAAATGCTGATGAGAAAATGGAGGTGTGTTGTTGATCAGCTGGTAGTCGATGAACACTGGGTAATGAGCCAACTGTGAGGTCATTATGGATTCAGCCAACAGGGGGGGGAAAGGGAGAGTGTTCCATTGAGACTGGACTGGGGTTATGGATGCACAAGTTGAACAACAAAACCAAAACCACCCCCACAACCAGGGCCAATGAGACAGCACTCAGGGCATAACTAAACCCGACAGCCTTTCATGAAATGATTCTGTAGCAGCCCTTAGGTACGGTGATTCAACAGGAAACGTACAAACGTATAGCAATTCCCTCTGCTGTATTTTGGGTTCACGGTCATGCACGATTCCTGTGATGCTTTCATTCGACCCCATGTGCTAAGTGGAATATATCAATTGTGGCTCGAAAAGAGAGCTTACCTTTCCGTTGACTATTAGTTGGCATATCTCCCTGCACTGTGCGAGTTCGTGCCCTGATCCCCCCACTGGACATCTTTCCGCGAATCTCTCCAGAGCAGTTGCATCCCCCAGCAGCCTCTGGAACCCATTGTCGTTGATCATTGGGACTTCTGTTCCTGTAAGCACATTGGTCAAGCTGGACCCCACCACCTGGACACAAATAGGTCATTCTGTCGATGCCATGCATGAATCATTATTTCAAGCCACAGTTTACCAAAAAATGAAGATCTGTCGAATAAACATCAAAAAAAACTCCCACAGTTGCAGCCACCTCTTTCTGCTCCCCCCCCCCCAAACCCCCCCGGTGTCTTGCCTGTAATGATGAGCGGACGAGGGTGTCTGCATTGTCCCTGGGCATCGTTTCCCTACTGAGGTCGAACACTCCCTGACAATAGCAGAAACAAAAATCAACCCTTCAGCTGTATCAACCAACGAACAGCCGAAAAATTCTTTTGAAAAAGGATTTTTCAGGCAGAAAAAGCGTGACGTATCGAAAAAGGCAACAAAAAACCAACCTGGAGGTAGATCATCAATTCCTCGATGACTGGAGAAGTAGCTGCTGGGGGCGAGGTCTTGGGGGTCCACTCCCAGCCTTTGACAACCTGCAGCAGCTCTTCGATCTTGCCCCCAACGATTCTCAACACAAGCCTCTCGGAAGAATCCTCCACAGAACGCATCAATGTGTGCAAGTGCGAACCTGAGCATCACACCCACACACTGAATGTTCTTTTTTCTTCAATCTTTTTCTTTTTCTGGGCCAACACAGAGGTAGCCTGTTTGTTTTCAAAGCAGCTGGCCAGCGGAAATGACATCATGCAAATTTAGTGTTTATTTTCGCTGGGTGAATGTGATCTTGAATGTACCGGGTGAGGCCCTCGCTTTCCCTGGCTTCCTCCCAGCCCCTCCGTCCAATTCCGAAGAGCCCCCTCCCTGCACGACTTGAGTGACTGTCCATTCCTCCAAAGCCGCCAGGCCATAGGTCAAGGACCACATGTTAGTCACCAGCTGCATGCTCTCTTTCAGCATGCATCCCTCAGCAGAAAGTCCATGCAGTTTCAATTGTATGGCATCCACTGTAACCTGCGAGACACCATGGTCGACTGTTATTCGATGCAAAGGCTTTTTTTGCAGGCCTTCGTTCGATTTTTTGCCTTTTGGAGGCCCTGCTGAAATTTCTCTGTGTCAGTCTCTGATATCGAACAGAAGTTTGTTTCCTGCACTCACTTTGATCATCCTGTCTCGATTTAAACATGAAGCCGAAAGCACATCGCCAGGATTTATCAAACCCTTGAGGTAAGCCACCGAGTCTCGCACGTACTCTTGCACCAGCCAAATGATGTGGGGGACCATGGAAGTGAAAGGGGCTCTGTATGGGAATTGAGTGGGCGGTTCCCAGCTCTCCAAAGAAGTAGGCAAGCCGAGGTCCGTGATGATTTCCCTCTCATTTTTTTCGGACCGAATCCCGACACGCTCTTGCTCATCGGCGTCCCAGATTCTTGCAACCTGGAAGAATCTCACACATCTTAAGATCAAATCAAATCACATCACATCACATTACATTACATTACATTACATCACATCGCATCGCATGGCATGCATGCATGCATGCATGACATGACATCAAATTTTGACATGCTACAGCACATCACCCTCCCTTGAACCACATCACATGGCATCGATTCCGTTTCTACCGATATATCCAGCATCACATCACTTCAATATTACTCTTATTGCATGTTACATCCCATTCAAAAATATGACATCAAATCAAATCATCATCTGAACACATTATGTCACATCAGCATTACAGAACGTAACGCCTATTACCACATCACATGGCATTGACATCATTTCATCATGCAAAAATCGTACATCACATTACAGCGGCATTCTTTGCAGATGCCTACCTCCTTCCCAACATGCACATTCATGAGATTATGATATTTCCCCATGTTGCTGCTGAGAATCTCCTTCAAATTTGCCGCAGGATACCCCGATTTGCTCAGTCCACTGCACACCAACAGCAGGAAATCCTTCACCAACAACATGGCCGCCGCAGAGTTCATGCTTTCAAACGCAGAGTCCACCACGCTCTTGAGGGTGGCTGTCGCCATTTCCCACAGGGCATCCACCTCATGCTGATCTATCAAATCCTCCGTCATGCGCTGCACATTGTCTTCGATAATGAAGAACCCTGTCACCTGCACATTGCCCACAATCTTGGTCCAGGGCCTTTTTTTCAATCTATTGAGCAGGCAGCCCGTGGTGGTTAACCTTGCTTTCCAAAGTTACGAATTTTGGCTTTCTCCCCCACAACGCTGGCTTGGCTTCACAAAGTTAAAATCGCCCAAGCAGCTCCCGTGTTTGCAATTGACATCCTGACATCGATTTTGTTCATTGCGCCCAGACCGACATTTAAGGTCCCATAGATGATAATGCATAGTTCACATACCAGCTAGTCAATGAAGGCTACAGTAGCGACAGCTCACCTGGGCAAGATAGGATTGGTAAACTTCGAGGAAATTAGCTGGTGGTCGGAGGTCAGAGTCCATTTGCATCCGCCGCTGTTGCATGTAGTAGTCTCGGAAAGCAACGATTCGTCCCAAACACTGGTGGACATGAATGCACCTATCGACAGCATCCGACGAACCTCAAAATTAACGGCTGGCACACCAAACATCTGCTATTTGTGTTTCTGCCTTCAGATAGTTTCCACAGCACAAGCCATATTTCCATATCTTGGCCACATTAAGGCGTTTTTTTACCTCCACAAAATCTGATATCGACATAAAGAGGCAATCACCTGTGAAGGCCCCTCATGTTCATGCCAGGCTTCTCACTGGCTCTGCTATCCTGAAGGATGGATGTCCCCGATCGCGAAGCTGTGGCACTTGCCCGGCCGGCCTCCGATAAAACCACAGATGCTACTTCCCAGTGCTCCTCATCACCTGGAATCGACACTGTCCCTGCACACAATTCATTAAAAATGCATATCTTTGACCAGACCATGGTTCAAATGGCACCACAAATGCTGTCTACCATCCAGTTCATATGGTGCTTAGCCTGCGAGATCAAGTGAGGACGTCTCTTTTTTTCATGGATTCTTCCGTACGTTTTTGTGGGGCGCGGTCTTGCCCTGTCAGAGCCTCGGATGTGGCTGTGACATCCATGCTTTGAAACGTTGGACGGCTTGCTGTTTCAGATAATGTCTCCAACGCCCTCAGAGATGGGGTGCTCAAAGCAACGGCTGCCAAAAGGTCCCTGTCCATTGATAGACGCAATCCACTCACTTTCAGCTGCAGAAGCAGAAAAGTACCCCTTCTGGGAGGGTCAGAGCAGTGGATAATGACTTTTCTAAGGGGTAGGTAAAACTCACTGCCCGCTCTTGATGGATTCCAGAATGGTGTTGCGTTCCAGACCACATCTTTCTTCATGCTGTCTCAGAATGGCAGCCCTTCGGATCGCCTGCAGTCCGATTTGTCGAGCTTCGGCCCTGGCACTCACCAGCCAATCGTTGAAGTCTGATATGGCCAGTTTCTGAACCACCCCTGCCAAATCGTTGATGACTTTTTCCAGAAACCCTTTCAGTGGCTTCGAGCTTTTCTTTCCATCATCAGCTGCAGTACATCACAAACGAATCGACCCCCAGCTCCACCACGGCCTATTAAACTAAATTGCGATTTCAAATCTTGATGCAGCCAAAAGGTCTTAAAACCCACCCAATGATGACTTACGTTCACCAGCCCCCTACTCTATCGAGTGTTTTCAACTCGACATAATTGACAAAACACCATGTGGGATGAAGCCATGTCCACCTATGTAGCCATATGGGCCCTGCCAGATCTACTGGTGCGAACCATATTCGACAGCCACCCTTACGTATCATGTTGGTTTGAATATCCTCCAGAATTTTCAGAGCGTGATATAGCTTGTGCTGTTCAATGTTTTGGCACACCACCGTGCACCTCTCCAACACGGCACATGTCCATTGAAGGGCTCTTCCTGTTGCCAACAGCCGATCTTCCACTTCTTGCAGATCCCCCACCTCTTTCAGTCGATGCATCAGAGCCTGTCCTGCATTCTGAAAACGAAACCGAAGAAAAATATAAAAAAACACGTAAAGGAGATCAGGAAATTCTTGTCGATGCGCTGCATGTGAAAAGCCACCACAGCTGCACTCACCTGCAGCTCAGCATTGACGGCCCAGATATCATTAGCCAGCTGCTGAGCTGACATTTGCATGCTGTCCAGTTGGTCCATGCTCTCTGCAATCGTCTCCGTGTTGCCTCTGTACAGCAACCAACACACCAAAAAATCGTTCGGAGAGGTACAGCTCATCTTATACAAAACAACAATCTGACATCTATGACAGAAAAAGGATTGCCTTTCCTTTCAGGTCCACAGGGACCTATCTGGCTTGATGAGGAGGCCACACAGAGAAAACAAATGAAATCATGCACCTGCGTATCTCCAAATCGCTTTCATGTGTGGACTAAGACATGCCGTTCCTTTTACCTGCATATCTGGGCAGCAGCATCATCTTCATCCGCAACAATGCTCTCTAGGCAAGCTTTGACTATGTCTCCAGTGCCTGCCTGACCGGATGCGGTCGAAGTGGGGGAGCTGACAACTTCTGAAACACCCTCAAAGACCAAGCGGACCTGAAACATTAACACAGGGGCCTTGACATTGGGAGGCAAAGGGATAAATCAATCCACATCACTGAAAACGAAATCATGGTAGTTGGCGGATAACAGAATCGAACCAATTTGGCCAATCAAGAGGCAATGAATAGATTGTTGTTGACTGCTCTAATCATGAAGTGAGTCAGTCCAGCAATCCATGCTTCTACCCATTACGGCTTGTTTGGAGCCCATCAAAAATCAAAATATCATGTGTGTGTGTGTGAGGGGGGGGTGTCCGAATGCATGAGGGGCATGCGATTCTCCCGGCCAGGCCATGCACATTTTTTTACATCAAACCGAATTCGCAGCACGATATATGTTTGTTTTGCTTTCTTGAATCGGGGGTGACTCTCCATTACCAAGGGCAGGATGTCATTGCTGTCGATAGCACTGTCCACAACTTCCTGAATCTGTTCGGAATCTTCATGCTTTCCAATGGCTGCACTCTTTCGACTCCTCATCAATCACAAAACAATCCTGTCGGCAAAGAAAACACACGCACACAGATATTGGTGTTTCTTGGTTGTTGAAAAATGAAAAGGACCATGCCATCCATTGACACGGTGGAAAGACTTTATGAGAAGTTAAAAATGGATGTAAATGTGCTGCTAATTCTGGACAGAATTCTTGATGCTTCCTCTATTCAATCTGTTTTTTGAACAAAAAACAGTTCGATATGGATGATCGAACTACATTGAGGATTTGAGAATTTGGTTGATGGAATGTGCATGTGGATTCTGACATGTGTGACTGGGTAAAAGAAAATGGATTTTTTTTTCCAATCCAAATCCACAAGGTGGGCAACCCAAGAAGCTCTAAACGAAAAGATACCTCACACAGTGGCAAAAAAACTGGGGGTCGATTCTCCAACCAAGTGGACAGATATATCTTTGTTCAACCACGCACGTCGCTTGAATTCCGTACAGCCCGGGGTTGTTTCGTATCCAGCAAACCAGGATTCGTGCGAAGGCTTGTCTTTTTCCAACCGAAATGGATGTACGGCGGAATCACCCCAGCAGCCGACCGACGGGATGATATCCTTGCCTGGATATCGTCGCCACTTCATCGCGCGTTGGCCATGATTTTTGATACACGCCTTGAACGGACGCTAGACGTTGTTTTCGCGAGTGGATGGCTAACCAATCGAGACATGAACGCCCCAATTCGGGCCGCGCTGAGGGATTTCATCGAGCAGATCGTTGTATTTTGACGAGTTTAATACGGGAAAGCGAGGAAAAGCATGGCTGATCGCGCGTCGCTTTCAGTGCGGTGTTGCACCCAGGGACTGCCCTTGGTGGATGCGTTGAACAAGCGAGCTCGGCGTCGATTCGAAGTCCCGTTGCATGTGCCAGGCCACAAGGTGACGATCGGCAAAAGGAATTGTCCTATCTCGATCGATTTCAACCCAACACCCCATTTTACTCGAGCCTCAGTGTCGAATTGCTGATTTTCCTCTACAGTCCTTACTTGAATGAACTTCTGATGAAAAGGTTTTTCAAAGGTTGAGTTTGTCCAGTAGAGGGGGCGTGGAGCAGGCAATGAGCTAGTGAATTTGATCGGCGACAAAGCCCTGAGCTGTGACGCCACAGAATTGAAAGGTGAAATTTGTTACGGAAATGCCCAGCAAGAAAGATCATGGACACCCCCTCCCACCTTTCCGAAAAAAAACACACCCCAGTGCCTGATGTATTAAGCTGAATCTGAAGTCGCATTGAGAGTTCAAATCAGTGCATTATGACATAGGATTAGGTGCCAAATCAATGTGGTTAACTGGCACTTCGATGTCGAATCGCCAGCTTGATTTTCATGTTTTCCTGTGCTTCTGAGCAACCGTTGAAGCTTAACTTAAAAACAAAAAGTTAAAATTTGAAAGTTAAAATTGATTCGCGTACTGAATTCATAATGACATGCTTATCCAGGCTTGGACAACCTCTCGAATCCAAATGGAGTGATTGAAGAAGCTCAGATGCTGGCCAGAGAAACATTCGGCTCCGAGAAAACCTGGTTTTTGGTCAACGGATGCACTGTGGGCGTTCAAGCTTCAATAATGGCAACCTGCGCCGAAAACTCCGTTTGCATTTTGGCAAGAAACTGCCATGTGTCGGCTTTTTCAGGGTTGGTTTTATCAGGTCAGCGTTTGGAGTTTTGACCATGTCGAATTTCGATTCTTATTTGTGTTGAATCTCCATGACAGAAAGAATTGTTACTAATTCGTACCAGAATAAAGACGTTTCTTTTCTGTCATGTATTTTTTTTTCGAATCCAGTGTTTGACTTTTGAATGTGTCATTGATTCAGGATGCCGCCCAGTGTATGTCCTCCCGGAACACGATGTGGGAAATGGTATTGCCCATTGTGTAACAGTGAAGGCAGTGCAAGAAGCTTTGGAAAATGCAACCAAAAAGAAATTAAAAGTCGGCGCCGTAGTCATCGTTTCCCCAACATATTTTGGGGCAGTTGCAAACGTCCGAGGTAAGGGTGGGGGGAAACATCTCGACATCGATGCATGGATTCACAAACCAATTTTTAACCAAAAAAAGTGGGGAGTGTGCATGGACGATGCAACAGCTTTTCCAGGGAGGTGTTTCTTTTTTGGATTTTTTTTTCTTGATCCCGAATTTTTCGTTTGGTTCAGATTTGGCAGATCTGTGTCATTCATATGATGTTCCCTTGATCGTGGACGAAGCTCATGGTGGGCATTTCAAGTTTCATGAAGGATTCCCGGCGGCTGCCATCGACTGTGGAGCCGACATCGTTATCCAGTCCACCCACAAGAGCTTGACGTCGATGACACAGTCAGCAATGCTCCATCTAAAATCGGACAGAGTCAGCCCGCAGAAAATCACGAAGCTTCTCAGGTTGCTCCAGGTGAAGGAAAACCTTGTTACAGGTGGTTTTTTATGTACAGTAGGCGTGCATCAGGTGATGATTCAAAAACAAAAATTAAACGAAATCGAAAAAATAAGTACTAAATAAACGGAAAGAAATTGGCCGTGAGATTGCTGAATTTTCGTCCAGGATACATGTTTGTGTTGCGAGCCATAAGAGTATCACCACTGTGCAATCTGAGTTCCCTGAGTGTTGCTTCTGCTGCAACAGAAGACATTTGAAGCTTGAAAATGTATTTTCCTTCGAATCAGACGTCTAGCCCGAGCTATTTGTTGATGGCCTCCTTGGACGCTGCCAGAAAGCAATGCCAGAACCCAAAACTGTTTTCGAAGCCCCTCCATGCTGCCGAGGTGGGGATAGTCTTTGCCAAATTTTGATAAAGACTCGAAATCGGATTTTTAGAATGTCTTTTTATTATTATTATTTCTTTTCAGGGAGGGGGGGGGGGTTCGGACCTGAATATAGAATTTATACGATGCCTGGTTTCTCACGTAGACAGCGCGGAAAATGCTGCGGAAACTTCCAGAAGTTCGTTTATTAGAGGATGGGATTGTGGATGCATACAAAGGAGTGCATGCATATGATCCCCTGCGGATATGTTTATGCATGGAAGCATTGCCGATGTCTGGGTTTGAATTGTATGATGCTTTGGAGGACCAGCATGGAATCGTAGGGGAATTCGCAACCGAACAGGTAGGGGGAACCTTGCAGAATAGCAGTCTCCATCTTTTCTTTCTCCAGGGCATTCCCCGTTTGTTCTGGTAGAAATTAGTCATTGGATGGAAGCTGCCGTTTTGTTGTGTTGGAAGTCGGCACTTTCCTCACCTGGAAATGACCTTATTGACCGTATGTCACTCTTTCTTAGGTTTATCTTTCTTCTTAGGTTACTCTTTCTTTGTGTGATTTTGCAGCTGGTGAACTTCATATTTGGACCTGGATCAGGTCTCGATGACGGGATTGCATTGGGAACTGCCCTCGCTTCCTGTCTGAACAACCGTGAGTGGAAACACCTCCCACCCGAAAAGGGTTTGAATATGTACCCTCCCCATTTATTGTTGCTTGAGTGTGACTGTACCAAAACCACACAATTCTTTGTGAAATAAGGAAAGCAAATATCCTACAAGTTTCCAGCTTATTGTATCCAGCATCTCCATATAATTGTCCTGCGAGGATTTCCACTTTTTGGGAAAAAAGGTGCAATTTTGTTTCTGCTGCAAAATCACATGGGGATCCAACTATGTCTTTCCTGATATGTGGCAGTCAACTCAGATGAAATCAAACGAAGTCAAAATTCCCAACATCAGAAGTCAGGGCCGTGGTTGCCAGAGGTGGAACTGACTCCTAAAGAAGCGTTTTATTCTGCTTCGGAAAGGTGCACAAAGAAAGAAATCACCAAGTAGGAATTCTCGATTCGATGTGCTTTTTTGGTTGGGGTTATTTTTTCTCAACCCCCCCCCCTTTTTTTGTTTACAAAGTGGTGGTTTCTTTGTATTCAGGGTGCCTTTGGTGGAATCCATTGGGAGGTTGAGTGCGGAATCGATCTGTCCATATCCTCCAGGGATTCCAATGGTATGCCCAGGGGAGAGAATCACAAAAAAGTTGATCGAAGCCCTCCAGGTCGCCCAAGTCTCCACCATCACCGGTGCCCAGGATCCAACTCTACGAACGATTCTGGTGGTCTGCCATGGCTAGAAGGGCAGTTGGATTCTCGGAAAGAAATATATATATATAATATTTCATTCCAAAAAATCCAACTTGCATCAAAGGTCGACAATTCGAGATTGCCAGCTTGTGGTCCAGGCTGAGGGAAGGGAATTCATCAATTTCAAGGAGGTCCAGGGATTGTCTGGGGATGGCGTAGCCCAGAGATAAATAATCCAATGTCTTGCTTGTTCCGACAATATTTTACTTGCGAGGTTCAACCTTTGTGCTTCCAAGGTGGAATTGATCAGTTGATCTTTCTTCGATGGGTGCACTTTTGTTTTTGCAAGATGGGATCGATTGATGTTTTGAGAAATAACATTGATTGGTAGTTCATGAGAAATACCATTGGACTTATAAACAGCACTGGTGTGGATGATTTTTGAGTTGGCCAAGTAGGTATTCGATGGCTGAGTTCTTTTTCCACACTACCTACGGTGGGCGAAATTTTTTGCAAATTATTTTCATTTGTGATAGATTGCTCAGAGGGCTTTGGATTTATTTTTTGCTTCCGTGTTTTCAGTATCCTACGTCGTTTTCAGTATCCTATGTCCTTTTCGGAGCGATCTTCTTAGGGTGTTATCTGATTTATTCATATATCGAACATTAATAGGGTCCTTTATTGGACCGAATCAGTTTCAAGTGGCCATTTTTTATGCGGAGAACTCGCGGTTTCCTCTCTGGATGGTCACAGTGTTGAAATTCAGCAATTGCTGTAAACATAAACATCTTCCTGGAAAAGGACAAGACACAACGATAATCATCCCTTTCCCTTCCTGTTCTATGTCCAGTTGGCAAAGAACTTTCAAGGTGATTTGTGGGTTTCCTACACAAACGATTTTTTCAGGATACTTGATCAATGGATCAATAATCGCGAACAAACAAACATAACGACATGCGAAAATAATCACATAATTAGATGCCGCCTGACGCTTCCCTCAACACTTCCGATTGCTGATTGATTGCGAACTCACACACAACTATGGTGCGCTTCCTCATACTTTTCCAACACGCTTCTTACCCAGTGTCCGTCATACCGACCTGGTTCCACAGTGGTTCGCGGGATGAGTAGGGACGCCGCACTCCCTGGCACGCATCTGCTGCTCCGCAAGTGTCGGAAGTGCACGTGGAGTGTCGGAAGGACATGCATCACGTGCCCCGGCCCAATTCGGCAACGTTGTTCAGCGATTGCTCTGCTTGTTTACTTTCGGAAAAGCTAACGACCATCAAAGCACATGCGTCAAGGAACCTGGGGCATATCGAATCACTCTTTTATAGTAGCGAATGCTGGGCAAACGCAGTGGTTTCACAAGATGACGACTCACGCAGCATGTACGTGCATGCTGCGCGACGTCGCTGCAGGGCAGTGACCATACAAGGGCACAGGACTGACGGCATGGGGCGAAAGGGTCGATAGCGAGTGCATGGGGAATAGGACGGATCCTGGGGCCTGTTTGGACTGCGAACTTCGGGAGGAAGGGTGCGTGCCCCGTCCCTTGGGTGCCAATATTTAAGGAGTTCCGTAAGTGTCTCGGAAATTTGCGTTTGATTCCGGAGTGCCTGTTTGGTGGTGGTTTTTGCCTGTGTGGCAATAGTTTCGTTGGTTTGGATCGACAGCTGTGTATCAGGACGGGACACTGCGTCCATCAGAAGCAGCAGCTCGACCCCACCCACCCCCCTTCGACTACGTTTCGTAATGCGAGTGGATTAGAACAATGATCACAAATTGTTCTGGCGATAAATACAGTGCTGAACACTTCTCCGTCCGCGATCCGCCTCTGCAACAGCGCCGGATAGAAGATCCTATGTCCAGTGGCGGAACGGTTGAGGGACGCCGTCACACACACAGTGGTGAGTGACGACCGCGATACGCATCCGAGTTTTACTTTTTCTGGTGCTCTCAGGTTCAGCCGTCACTGATTCGGGTTGTGTCTGCAGGTGACGCCGATGCCCCATCTCTGTTTGATGTATGGGACTTCGAAGAGGTTGCGCTTCATATGAATCCCCAGGAAATATCTAAGCCGGGTTTGACTTTGGACTTCCCCGAGTTGGAGTTTATGGAGTGCGACGGCACCCTGCCAGGCATGCACGGATTTGATGGGGCGAACAGTACTGTGGGTGATAGCTCGTCTCCTGGGTCTCCAGAGTCGTCCTTCGAGCAGTGCTTTCCGTCGCTCGACTCGGAGTTTCTTGAGCTGGACTGGAACGCTCCAGAAACACCTCAGCAATGTCAGTCCATGGCCCTGTGCCCTATATTGGACGATTTGCTCATGGGAGCTTCGGCAGATAACTCGAGCGAGAGTGAGTTCCTGTCTCCCCTCTTGGACAATCTGTTCAACGGCGCTTCGACAGAGAAGCCAGGTGGAAGTGAGCTGCTCTCTCCCTTCTGGAACAATCCTTCCATCGGCGCCTCGGCAGAGAACTCGAGCGAAAGTGAGCTCCTCCCTCACTTCAACAGTCCGTTCGTCGGCACATCGGCAGAGAACTCGAGCGAAAGTGAGCTCCTCCCTCACTTCAACAGTCCGTTCGTCGGCACATCGGCAGAGAACTCGAGCGAAAGTGAGCTCCTCCCTCACTTCAACAGTCCGTTCGTCGGCACATCGGCAGAGAACTCGAGCGAAAGTGAGCTCCTCCCTCACTTCAACAGTCCGTTCGTCGGCACATCGGCAGAGAACTCGAGCGAAAGTGAGCTCCTCCCTCGCTTCAACGATCCTTCCATCGGCGCCTCGGCAGAGAACTCGAGCGAAAGTGAGCTCCACTCTCATCAATTGCACAATCCGTTCTTCGGTGCGTCGGCAGAGAACTTGAGCGAAAGTGAGAGCTGCACGAAAGAGGACTTGTTTTCCTACAGACAGGAATTGTCTGCAAAGAAACTCCTGGCAGCTCTGAGGAATTGGAAGGGTCCTCTTCGCGGGACGTGGCCAGAACATGACGAGGCGATGCGGATTGGGTATGTCGTGGGAGGGTTCTATAACATGGGAGGTGGGATTTCGTTCAGCGGACCGCCTTCGAACGCTGTTCATCCCGTCCCTGGTAGCGACGGCTTCGGGGTTTCTGTGTGCCAAACTCTTCCCAAAGTTGCGGGAAACGTCTGCGAAAGGTACGGTCCTGGGGTGAGGATCCGCAAAGTGCTTTGGTGGTGTTCGCACGAAATCCCAGGAGGCATGTGGGAATGGTGCGAAAAGAGGGAGCAATTTTTTAACAACAAAATAGCGCTCTATCTCTTTCTGGAGCCCGACGACGGGAGGTTGATGGTCCTGGAAAACGGGAGGTTTCTGAAAACGGACGACAACAGTATCGCAATGAAGCCGGAAGACGATTCTGGCAAAAGGAAAAATGGCTCCGCGGGAGGAGAGCGGAAAATTCGCAAGGTCAAGCGAACTAGGACATGATGTGTGTCCTTAATACACAATCTGTTGGGTCTTACTGTGTTTTCAAGGAGGACAATGCCGTCATGGTTTTCTCCTTGTGGGGGGAAGATCATTTTGGTGTTGTGGAGGTTCTATATTTTTTTTCTGGTGTTTTTTTGGGAGGTACGAGGCAAAATCATGAGGATGTTGTCCTCCTTGAAAACACAGTAAGATCGTTTTGTCTTGAGTCGGGAGGTTCTCGCGGAAGGGACTCATGTGTCTTTTTTTTGGTCACCTCTTGGGGGTGCATGAGTCCCTTTTGGGAGGGGCTCCCGGGTCAAGCCCTTAGGTTTTTTCTAGGTTCAAAAAAAAAAGGAAGAAGGTTGGAAAAAAAAAACGACAGCATGTTTTGAAAAATTGCAGGCATGTGTGTTCGGATGATGGGGAATAGGATAGTTGTGCTGTTGGACAATCTCAATAGGAAAAAAAAAAGTCGAGGAAAGACAGAAATAGTCAGGAAAAAAACAAAAAAAAAAAGACAAAAAAAAGAGGGGAAAAAAAGAGAGGGAAAAAAAGGGAGGAAAGATTGATAGCATGTATGGTGGGACTCTTAATGAGTGTGATATCGTGGCTGCGATATATTCAATCTCAATAGGAAAAAAAAAAGTCGAGGAAAGACAGAAATAGTCGGGGAAAAAAAAAAAAAAAAAAAAAAAGATTAGCGCTCTCTGTGAGTTTGATATGATGACTGCAATACTTTCTGTGATAAGTTTGAAGGAGTGAAGTCATAATCGATATGATGGCTGCAATATATTTTCAATGTCAATTTTGAAGAAATTAAAAAAAAAAAAAATCAGAAAAGAAAAGAAAGAAACAGGAAAGAAGGAAAGATTTTCTTTTTTTGGAAGCAGGGAGAAAAGATTAGTATGTATGGTGAGACTCGCTATGAGTTTGATATGGTGGCTGCAATATTTTCGACGAAAGTTTGATGGAGTGAAGTCGGAATCGATATGGTGGCTGCGATATTTTCAATGACAATTTTGACGAAATAAATTCGGAAAAGAATAGAAGGTCAGCTGTGAATTGCTGCCTTGTCCGTATTGTGAGAGTGTGGGAGGAGGTGCTGTTGGTTTAGGATTGCATTAATAGACTGTGACGCATGCTTCACGTGATTGTGGAGCTGATTGCTTTTGTTTGGTTGCATTGAGTGGGAGGGGTATTATACTGTTTTGTGGAGTATTGACTTCCATAGTGTTGGGACATAAAGAGGGTGATGGAAATAATATGATATTTTTGATGTGGTGTCGATCATTGTTTCTGCGTTGGTTGTATTGAGTGACAAGGAGATTTTCCTGTTTTGTGGAGGATGAACCTGACATTTGGGAAAAGTAGAGGTGGAGAGAAAATTTTTGATATGTTCGATGGTAATGCAATATCACTGCAATGTGGTGCGGTGTAAAAGGCTATCGTTTGAGAAAACCAGGCTGTTCCAGTTTCGGCAGTTCGTCAAATATTAGACTTTTTCCCTGGGCTTCTGTTCTTATCACCTTCACCATCATTGAGATCGATTGCTGCTTTGGCACTGGCAATTACTGCTCCGTTTTTCACACAATGATGCAGGTTTGATCCAGTGTTAAATAATAGCAACAAAAACAAATTCTAAGACAATGCCTGTTTGCAATGCATGGAATATTTGCCACCAGAACCCCCAGCCCGATATCAATCGAAGAAAAGCACTATGGCACAAGCTGCCACAGCCGATGCTGGACCATATATCCAGCCAGCAGTCAACCCTGTTGAAACCTCAAGACTGTCCGCCAAACTCCACCCAAAAAGCACTCGCGGAACGATAAGAACTGTGGTCAATGCGATGGATACCCTACTGATGGCGGCTAAAGCAGCATCTGATCGAAACGGTATCTGCAGGTAAAACAGACGATCCACAGAAACTTTGTCAAAACAAGAGTTCGACAAGAGAAACGGACAGGAAAAAGAAGCCCTCTTTCACGGAAATCAGGAGTGGGGGAAACCGAAAACGAGGTCAAGACATGCAACAGCTTTCTCTAGTTCAACTTCGGAGCCAAGTTGGGGGTGAAAAAATACAATTGGACGTGCCAAGTCCTGGTGGGTAATATTAATGTGGCAATTCTCAAACATCTTGAACATTGTCAACATGCATGTATATGTGCCACCTCGGGGGTTCCTTCATTGGGTATTCCTTGCATCCATGTATAGATCCCTGTCACAGCTCCGACGTACAACCCCAGAAAAGGCTCCTCTGGTCGCACTATCAAAGTGCTGAAATTCCCAACCAAATTGGAGATGCTGAACGTGAGGGGATGTGCCAAATCGGAATTGGATGTCTTCAGGAAACAGTAGAGGAGGAGTGGCTCGACTAACCACAAGATACATGTCAGCCGAACTGCTGCCACAACTAAATACCCAATGGACCTCTGCAATGCAGAAAACATAGTACAAATGGTGGGCCTGTTCATCAAGGGATTGCGCAAACCTTTCCATGGGGTAACCAGTTCATTTTTTTTTGGAATCTTGGTGGGGTCTATATCACTTCTTGGCAAAGGTAAAAAAAAATAAAAATGTATGTCTACATGGAGCTGTCAGGCTCATGCAAAAGCATTTCCAAAATGAAAAAAAAAAAGAAGAAAGACAGAGCATCGATACTGATGCGACTAAACAATTCTTGAAAATAAAGAGCCTCCCCCCAAAATAGCTTGAAAAAAAAGAGTTGGAAATGAGAATACCCGGCTGCCCACATGAACTGAAGATGCCACTACCTTTATCCGAATACCAACCCTCCAGTGAATTAAATAAAAAAAAATCAAAAAATGAAACCCAACAAGCGCACAAAAAAAAATCACGAATACGTCCCTATTCTCACGCTCGCGTAGGCCAAGTCAACACTCCAAGAGAAAAATTTGATCTGGTAAATTGAGAAACACCTCATATTTTCCTCCTACGAATTCCCGACTTCTTACCTGGTAACCGAACGCTTCTAGAGGCAGGTTGGCGTCTGGTGGTAATATGGCGTCTATGAATTCCGAGATGAAAGGAAATCTTTTGGGGTAGGGCTTCATGCTTTCCAGAAACTCTTTGTTAGCACATATGGGCAACGTTTCCAACAATTCCCAAGTCGCACTGGTTGCATCCACTTTGGTCGAATCTTCGGACATCACGGTAGACAACCATTTGAGGAATCTGCAGGGGGGGGGGGGAAAGCCCATTACTTTTTTCAATTACAAAAATAAGTACACTATAGACGGTTCGCATTTGATCTCGATGTGGGGTAGCGATCGATTGCTTTTGAGGGAATGCATGCATCCAGTTTATAAAAATCGCTCGGTCATTCCGTCCGATCCAGATTAATAAACAAACATTGTCAACAGATGAATACGGGGGGCCTGGGTTTATTAAGTGGGCAGGTTTAGTACTAAAGAAATTGGAATCTCACTCCAATGCATCTGACCATGTAACCAGACATCCCATCCAACGATTCACACACACAGAAAAAATTCACTTCCAATCCTGGTCTTTGCCCCTAAGAAATAAGATCCAGCGTTTGCTGCACTTCCCAACCTGGACCCCTGTGCTTTTTTTCTGAACAAAAAAAACTGGAAACTACTATTTCGACTTACTCTTCCTGCGTTTTCTCCTCGTCGTCCTTGCTGTTGTACACACCGACCCTCCACTTCTTCTTGGAGTCGCTGTCGCGAACCCTCTTTAACCCACTGAACTGCTTCCCGCTGGAGCTATGGGTGGCAATATTTCCCACACGCCTAGCGGACGTCGATGCAGACAAGCCCGACACTCGTCTCGCCGCCGACGCCAGAGGACTCGAATACGCGGTGGGCAAGCTCATGTTTCGTCGCATCCGAACGATCGAGGGAAACTGGGACGAGGCACCCCCCTTCGTCGACAAAGTCGTCCAGAAACGCATTTGACGATTTCAACAAACGGAAAGAATGTCGTACACATTGCAGAATGTTGGGTTTGATCGGAGACGTAACACAGAACTCCAGCTGGGCGGTTTGCTCCTCAACAGCCTGTCAAACGAAACTGATGTTCACAAGACAGCCAGGAAAGGGGAGACTTGCCCCCTGAGGGGAGATGCAGTCTGCCCAAAGGGCAATGTCCATTTTCTTCTACTCACAACTCCCAACATGGCTCAACCCTTCCCGCACTCCCAACCATCCACAATCGGGTGGTAAGCATGCCAATACAACATACGTTTTGCACTGCATCAACGCTCATTACCACAGCTTTGCGCAGATCAACAACTTCCTATCAGTTTTTGTCTTGGGTTCAAACAAAGCTGGGACCAAAAACAACGTTTCTAAAAAAAAACGAATGCAGAATCTGCAAAGCTGCAAGTTCACATAAGATTGGGCTTTGCTCTGTGCAAGGAAATGCAGAATAACTTTGCTTGGATCGACCTGGCGGCACACTTCCACACACGGCCCCAAATTGTCGCAAGAATAAAAAAAGGTACAAAAAAACAATCGTAGTTGTCCAATATACATTCTGTCTGTCTCCCAAACAAGAATTTTAAAGAATATATTGACACTCTTCATCCAGAGCTTTGAGCACCATTTTCCAAAACTGCCCAACAAGTGCCTAAAACTACCATTGGAGGGTGTCGAAGGTGCATTCCACCACTTGTGCTTAACGCTTGCCTTAGACCCCCACCCCCACCCCCTCCCTTTTTCATTCAACATCCAATCTTCGAGAGAACTCAGATTCGCCCCACTAGCCAGCATCCAGTCATGGTCCAAAAAATACAATCAGCAGGGCTTTCCCTTCGAAAAAGGAGAAGCCACGTCCAGCCCTCAGCAGCAAAATAACCCCACCATCATTGATATCTTGCCAGGTCTGGACCTCCAGGTGGGGACCACTCCTTTGAGGTGATTATTCCGTAGTCCATCAATGGATGATCTTCCAGCTCCTGGTCGTGCTCATACACAGAAGTTGGCAAGGGCAATGCATCTTTTGCAAAGTGGTCCCACAGAAACTCCAACCGCACGAAAAAATGAACCTGCAAGGATAAACACCAAGAAAAAATCGTGTCAAGATGCACACCAACACCGGCATTCCATTCGACAGAAAAACTGCTCAAAAATTGGTAGTTAGTGGTTTTGCTGGCATGACTTCGAATCCTGATGGGGACTGTCGTCCTGACCAAAGCTCGTTTTATGTGGATGATGGGGGCATTTTTCGATTCTCACATTTCAAAACCAGCAGCAATTTTTTAAAAAGGTGGGTCGACACCTCTCCACTAACAGAATCTATTCCATTACCTTCGACCACAATCGATCGCTCATCCAACGGCAGAGCAGCCACATGGAAGCATGCAATTGGAGATCAGGATGCACCACATAGACTTGCTGCAGCTTGGCACGACACCAGGGTGGGGAGCTGGACGCAAATCAGAATTCAGCTTCAAAAACCTGAACCTTCAATGAATTACGGGCTTACACCCTCGATGTAAAACATATCTGAGAAAGAACCGGAGGGTCTGTGTTTCCACTTATGATTATCTTTTCAAAGGCAAATCATGCCAGCTGTATGGTGTGTCTGCTTGCCACACCTGCTGTACGAATTCCATAGCCATCGCACTCCAGGAGAGTTTGTCCAATACGATGACCCTGTATGAATATAGACCACCGAGTAGTGCTTCTCTGTTGCAATGGCTTCCAGTTTCAGCAGAATGAACCTGTGAGAATGCGAATTGTTAATTGTCTCCCCCCCCAAAAAAAGGCCTTAACACATGTTCAGAGTTGAATCAATATGATAATAAGCACAGGCACACACGAAATTGCATGGCACCTACATTTGGGTGGATTGACACCGGTCAACCCAATCAAGGTTTCAGAGCTCTGCCACATAATTTCACAAAAGCTAACCTACCTGCTGATTCTTTCAGGTGATATGACTGTGGCAGGCAAATGCTTGGCAATGATCAACACGGTCGCTTGGCCATTCAGGTCAAAGAACCCGGTCTGGATGAATTGCAGCATTTCGAGATCTGAGAAATTCTCATCCTTGTTTTCACTGGTGGTAGTTTCATGAAATTCTTCCCCTAGCTGCACATCATGCAATCCAAACGCTGTTAAAATCGTGGATTGAGGAGCCTTTCAGAAATGTGTCCAAATTCTACTCCCCACACATTTCTGGAGGGCTCCACCATCCCATAATACACCATTTGCCAAGAAAAAAATAGCCGATTTCGATTTTGCACCTCATGCTGGTGCACACATGACAACAGTTTGTATGACTTTGAACTGGAACTGTCCAGGACGCTATGAATAGAAGTAACAGCGACTCAGCGCACCGTTCCGTGTCTTTCCAACGTACTTCGGGACAAGAGGCGGAACGGGTTCAGAATGTCCCACCAAGTATTCTTGTTCGAAACGGACTGCCGTCCGACGCCCTCCCTGGAGGAGCCCGAAGAGTTGGACCTCACGCACGCCCTTTCCAGCGGAGCCGCCTCAATTTCAAAAGATTCCATGACCCGCAATCAACGATGTCGAGACGTGGGTGCGTTCCGCAGCTGTGTCGAGCAGGACATGCTATGGCACAAACGACGTTGTTTACACGACTGCTCCTCCAACAATGCACTTTACGTAATCGAACTGTGGGCTGGGTTTGAGTCATTCAATCACGTGGAATGAGAAGAGTGAGATTTTCCGCTGTTTCTCCTTCTGGGGGCTGTCGTTGGAGTGGCGTCGCGACTCGCAGAGAAACAGATTCGCAACAGCCGCGAGAATGAAAACGACTCCTCACCCCTAGTTTATTCTATAGACGTCAACGAAGGAGTGCACCCGCCGCCGGAACGGCGAAATGAGCGAAGCTTCTTGTGGTCGAAACCCAGCTTCCCCCACCTGACCGAATTCCACGTCGCATCACCCCCACGCCAGCCCAGCCGCTCGACCCCCACGTCTGCGTGAGAAAGAGAAAGAGCGATTCCAGAAACCGACTGTTTTTCCCCCAGTGGGAGCCGCACTGCTCGTGGGAGGGTGGCTTTCGTTCCGACAAAGATATTCCGAATCTGGCCGATTCAGCACATGCTGAACGGAACATGTGCATGGGGTTTCATCGTACTTTTCTTTTTCGATTCCCTTTTTTTTCGTCCTTCGTTCCGCTATAAGAAGTCGTGGACGCCGCTCTGGGGCAAGGCCTGCTTTTGGACAGGGGTAATGGGCCAAGAGTTGTTTTCTTCTGCATCCTTTCCGTGCCGCTGTTAAGCACAGACGCCTCGCTGTGCAAGGTTAGCATCTCGCGCCAATTTTTTCTCCAGAAAAAACTTTCTATCTCATTTTTTTCTCTCTTCGACCTCAAGAATACGTTCGACTCCGTGGTGCGGTTACGTCGAATCGACTCCTTTTGTTTCTTGACTTGTTTTGATGAGCGTTTGGGCGTGGGCTCAATTCGGAGCGTGTTCTGTTGGTTGGGGAATTGGGCGTGCTCGATAGGCAATATCGACGCAGGCCTGGTTTCAAACGTATGATTCGTGTCTAGAGAACCTATGTGAAACAAACAAGGTCGTTGCGAGCGCTAGAACCACGCGAACGAACCTTTTTCCTGGAGCGTCGACCGTTCTAATCGCGCGAGTCCAGAAATGATGATGAGCGGATGTCTGACGACGCCTCTAGGGTTTCTAGACAGTGCGGGTTTGCTGCTTTGTCGAAGCCGGGCTGGTGTTCGGCCCGCTTGGGATATCCATGTTTATATAGGACGTCAACTGTGCGGAATTCGCTCACGCTATAGAGTGGAGCGCTTTTGAATGGAATCTGAAGCGTGTGCCTATCGCGAATCAAATTTAGCTTGCTTCCGCTCTTCTCCTTTGACTGTTTCTTCTGAAACTGGAAACGTTATTTGATCCCTCGAACAAGCTTTCGCGCGTTTTTGCTAGAAAACTTTTCTCTCTCGAATTTTTTTGGGGGGAGCACTGCCAGGATAGTTTTCGTCATAAAATCGAACCATTCGTTCGTTTGGAGGTTTTTACAAGCGAATCTTCCTGTGAAATGTCCACACCTCAGGAATTCTGCCAAATTTGAGATATTTTAATACGAAAATCATAGTTAATTTTTACTTTAATTTTTGAGAAGCACTGCAGAAAGGAAAATTGGATCTGTATGTGATCGAAGGAGGTTAAATTTCCTTCCATTCAATGTAGTCCCCCGTTGCGGGCCCACCAAAATTCATAGAATCGACTCTTCTGATGCATGTTTTCATTCAAGCTTGTTAAACTGAGCGAAGTTTTTACTGTTTTCGCTGTGTTTCAGGGCTCGATTTGTCACGGGTCCCACTTAGACAATAGTCTAAAGGTCCTGTCAAGCCCCTGAAGTTGACATGGCGGGGTATGCCATGTTCCCCCCGGAACTGGTGCCGGAAGAAGCCCTGGAGACCCCCACAGAAGAGTGGGATTGGTTCTTCGGGGTGTGTGGCGGGATTGGGTCGGCGGTGCAGCCGACGGAGGAAGTAAGTATACTTTCTCCAGTGTCCACATCAAATTTGCCCAAACTGCTTGGTTATGTAGTTTTTGATTTTTTTTTCCCTTGCATGGAATGTATCCCACCCTTTCTGGTGCTTCTTCAATCCTTGAGATGCATGTCCATTTTCCAGGGCATTGAGTCAACTTCAATGTGGGGAATCTCTATGAAAAACCACACACTGGGCACAAACCTTGAGTATGGATGGCTGGCACACTCTGAAATCTGATGAGATGTTAAACAGATTGTGGTCATAAAAAAACTTGGAACCATCGACGAATGAGTGTGTTGATGCCTATTCAGGTGGTCGCTGCAAACGCGGCCGGAGGCCCTGGCCCCACATTGGGTGGGCTCGAGGGCAGGGGGGTTGGCAGGGGCTACGGGATGAAGATCCCACCCCACCACGTGCCAACCTCCCAAGGCAGGGGCCCCGTCCTGGACACCGTCCAGGGGCCGATTGCCATGCCACTCCCCTTGGGGATGGCATTGGCAGGAGGCCTTCCCAGCAGCGCCTGTCTGCTGGGAATCGGGATGGAGGAGGTCGCCCCCGGCTACGGCACGGTGGGCTCCCCACGGAGGCCAGTGCCTTCTCTGGGGGACCTCTGGGGGTGCATGGAGGAAGGGGACGAAAGCGAGGATAGTTTCCTCTCTCTCCCCGACCTCCTCCCCAGTGGTCTCGTGGAGGAGTGCATGCTGGGAGGAGGCCTGGCCGAGGTGGGTCATTTTCTTCTTGTCTGCTTTGCTTTTCTTTCTTTTCCAGATGTTTTTATGAATTGATCAAGTGTTGGTGGTGGGATGCAGCTGGGAAATTAACTGACTGTGGAATGTGTGCTGGTTATGTTTTCAGGCAGCACCGTGGGGGGGCTCACCAGCCCTGGAGTCCCCCATCGCATACCCGGAGTTCCCATCGCTGGACTCCGTGTGGGGCTCCAGCTCCACTGTGGGGCATGCGATGGGGGAGGAGGACGTGTGGGCCCCGGATGTCCACCCAGGGATTGGCGACCCTCAGCTGCCATCCCTGCGGTCGGTCTTCGGGACGTGCGAGGGGTCCCACGGAGGGGGGGTGCCCATGAAGGATGGTTGCATGTGCCAACCATCCGGACATGGGCTGCCTTCCCTCCATTCCATCTTCGGGACCTGCGGCGGCCTGGAGGAGGAGGAGGAGGCCCTGCCGCACCAGCTCTCCCCCCAGCTTCCCTCCCTGAGATCTGTTTTCGGGAGCTGTGGGGGGGTGGATGAAGAGCTGGTGGTGGCACCGGAGTCGCCAGGGTGCTCCGAGGGGACCGCCGTGTCGTTCGAGGCTCTGGGCTTCGAAGAAATTCTGCCCGACGACACGGACGGAAGCTGGTCCAGGGCTGCCCATGTGGAGGATGTGGACATGGGAGCCCTCTGCCCTGGGGTCAAGGAGGAGGTGCACTTGGTCAAGGTGCACGGGGCAGCCATTCCGGTCGGAGCCTGCCTGCCTCCACCACCGCCCCGAACTGTCTTTGGGACATACGCCGTTGCAAGCCCCGCGGCAATGTCACTTGTGGCCAGGTATGTTGATCTCACAATGCTGTTTTCTTGTGAAAAACTCATCAACTGGGAACTAATACACAATGTGCTTGGCTGGGTGTTTCATTTCGCTTGCTTTATTGTCAAGGTATCCCTAACTGGTCTGACGGAGTGAGTGGTTTTGCTTTGTGCAACAGGCAGGGCGGCCGAGAAGGGTCGAAGCTGGAGGGCCTGAAGAAACGCCTGGCATTGGCGGAAGGCTGCACCACCATGCTGAGGGACCAATGCCAGGATCCATTGTTCGACGCTCAATGGAATGTGATCGGGATGATCAACAGCCTGATGGCTGACCCTCTGGCCGTGGGTGAGTCTTTTTTGGTTTCGTGTCTCTTCAACCGTACTACAAATGAACCCTGGGAATTTGTCATTTTTTGAAAATTTCTACATGCAAACAGATATCATGTGTTCAAGGTTATTTTAAGTAGATGGAAGGAATTATGCGATTTGAGTGTGCAAGAGAAGCGTACGTTGGGCTAATTATTAGCTTTTCATTGAATCACTGGGTGCCCAAAGAATTGTTTCGCATTTCAAACACCCTTCCTTCCTCTGGACTGACCTGTGGGTGTCAAATCATGATGTCAAAATTTTTTGGGGGGGTGATACGATGTGCGCATTTCTTATCGCGTTGTGAATTTGATGAATTTTGTGTGTGTGTTTTGCAGCGGTGGATGTGTTGAATGGAACCACCCACCAGGGCAGCCAGGTCTTCTACGAGATCCTGGAGCATGTGATTGCGGTGCCCAGGCAGCACATATTCGAGATGCGACGCCTGGGCGAAGGGGCCTATGGTTTCGTGTCGCTGTCCTGCTGTCCTGGATTGGGGGAGGTTGCAGTCAAATGGTTCAAGGTATGCACTCAGTGAAACAAATTCTGTGTTAGAATGAGTTGGAATGAAACCCTTTGAAGTGCACTTGTAGCGAGTTGTCCAGATTTCTGCCTCCACTTTTTCAAACTCTGGCTGCTAGTACCTTGAAAAACTCCGATTAATTCTTGAATGGTGTGAATAACGGCTTTGCTGTTCGGTTGAAGCAGTCGGAAGAGGGGTCATCTCAAAGGCCTGAGCTTCAACACGAGTGCGCGCTGCTTGCGGAGCTGCCAAGACACGAGAATTTATTGGAATTCATGGGGCTCGTCAAGCAAAGCAGCGATTCGAACGAAATCGTGGGGTACATCTCAGAGTTTTGCGACATGGGGACTCTGTCCAAATATTCAAGGTAAGCACCACCCACACAAGTAAAAAAAGTTTACTGTTGCCTGTATATTATATTATGTTTGGCTAGTACACGCACACCCAGAGTTTCTAGATTGATTTCAAAAATGCATCTGCAGAGTTTCAGGATTGATTTACACCAATTTAGGACCAGTTTCAACTCTTAGGCAGTGGTGCTGGTAAAAATATGCTGGAAGTCTCTGTTTCGACATGAAATATGTGTGTTTGGCTTTGTGCATTCATGCATGGGCTAATCCAGAGCTTGGTGTTTCCAGGAGGAAGGGTGTGGCTCCGTCATTTGAGGAGCGAATCACAATGGCATTACAGATTGCACGGGGGATGGCAATTCTTCATCGAAACAACATTTGTCACTTCGACCTGAAACCCGAGAACATCCTGTTAGTGCAAAACAGCTCCTCCAAGGACCACCCCCACGTCCGAATCGGCGATTTTGGTCTAGCTCGACGCCTGGTCGAAGGCTACATCAAATCCCCTGGCGCTCTCAGAGGCACGTTGCCTTACCTCAGCCCAGAAATGGCGACTTCCACTCCATTGGTGGATGCCAGAGTCGATGTTTGGGCTTTTGGTGCGGTGCTTTGCGAAATGGCAACTTTGGAGGTTCCGTATCGGGGGTATGCGTCCGAGGAGATTTTGATGGGGCTACAGGAGGGAAATTTGAAACCTTCGGTGCCTGAGTGGGTGGAGCCGGAGTACAAACATCTGGTGGATTCTTGTTTGGAATACCATGCTGACCGGAGGCCTCATTTTGAGCAGATCGTGGAGTACCTGGAAGGTCTGTGCATGGAAAAAGGTTGGCACGTCCACTGAGGGACTGGTTTTTGTGGTTCCGGGGGAAAAGGGGATGAAGGTATCGGAAGCCGACCGTGGGGTCGTTTTGTTTTCTTTCCGGTCCGAGGAGGAGGGGGTTTGGTTTGGTTTCTGTTTTTGTAGGGGGGGTTCTGGAGGAGGGGGGGTTGGGAAAAGGAGGAAAATTTCTCGAACCGAGATTTCAAAGAAAAAGAAAAAAAAAAACAGTGATTTTTTTTAGAATGCATATTTTCTTCTTGTGTGGCGATAAATGTCGCTTGGTTTTCAATGCAAAATTTACAATGGGCCCTTTTTTTGTTGAAGGGAGACCAGATCATCATGGATGTACAATATACATATATATGACATTGATACCCCCAATTTGGAAAAAAAAGAGAATATAGAGAAGGGGGGGGGAAGAAAAGGGAAATTAGGGAGGGGGGTTGGGGGGTGAAGCAGTGAAAAACAAATACACACGAAACCAAACAAAAAAAAAGTGACGAGAAAAAGAAAAAGAAAAGGAGATTTTATAGACGATTTTATATATCCAACATTTTAGCTTATTCAAGAAAGGCTGGAAAAAGAAGAAAAAAAAGAAAGAGAGAAACCCCTCGATAGACTTGCCTTTACATTTTGTTTTGTTGGCATTGGGCTCGATTAATGTCGAAAGAGAGAAAAAAAAAAAGAAATATGGATGATTTGATGTGATATGTATGTGTCCAGCTAAATAGATTTTTTTAAGAAAGAGAGGGGAAACAATGAAAAAAAAAGAAAAAAGAGAAAAGAAGGTTGAAAGAGCCCAGGGAAGTTTGCAATGATTTGATATATGCATATATATTTTTTTTCTCCAGAAATATATATGTACCTGTATGAGTTTTATCATTAGGATATGCCTCCCCCTTTTTTAATGGAGCTGAAAGGAAAAAACAAAATACTAATACTGAAAAAAAACAGAATGACATATTTTGAAGGGGGGGCAGACAAAAAAAACACAAAAAAACACAAAAAAAAGGACATTTCTTTAAAAAAAAAGGATTTTTCTCAAAAAAAAAAAGGATTCAAAAAAACAAACAAAGAGACGTTTTGAAAAAAAAAAAAAAGTATTGGCATGGTTCTCTATGTTTTTTCTGAAGGAGAATTTTTGTCGCAATGGTGGGGTCCACCCGAAATAGAAGCTAAAAAGGGGTGTTTTAAGATTTTTTTCTGCTTTCTGTATTGTTTTTGGGAAGGCAAGGGAAAAAAAAGAAAAAAGAAGAAAAAAAAACAAAAATCATGTTGTGGTGTGTGAGAGAGATAGAGGAACCTCTCTCTCTTTTGATGAGCTGCTGTTTGAATTTCGATTCAAATTTTGCTTTCTAAATTCCAGTTCCGGTCCGATTGCAAATTTCAAGGAGATTTTTTTTTGTCCAAGCTCAGTGTTTGGATCAAAATTTCTGGCAAGAATTTTCGGTGTTTGGACTTCAAGTCCCGATTCAAATTATGACTGCAAGTTTGGATACAACCTTCTCATTTTTCCGAGCTTGGTGGTGGAATTTTGACTCGAAATCATTGTCTAGAATTCAGCTGGAATGCGTTCCCTTTCGGTTGGGGGAAAAAAATGGAGGTTTATATTTCGGATTGATTTTGCATTAGGATTTTGGGGTGGCTTGTTCGGTGGGTGTGGAAAAAGAAAAAGGAAAAAAAATAGTAATCACAAGTGAAAACGAGGCAGAAAAAGGCAGAAGTGTTTTTTCCATCAAAGAGAAAGTAGTCAAAAGAGTCTTTTTTTTTCTCTGCTCTCGGTTTTCTCAAGCACATATTATTTTCATTTCTTTTTTATCCGTGGGGATTTTGGATTAGCCGGTCGGGGATATGTGAAGGTGGATAGATTGTGAAAAACATTTTTTCGTGTAACGAATGGTCTTGTTGCATGGGAATGTTCTGTTGCATTTGTTTCTGGATTTGATTTTGCAGCTTGTTTCGAAGAGGGCTTCTGGGGAGGGTTTCTGGGGTTTCTCTGAATTTTCGTTCCAGTAAACGAAATTTCATGCAGCACAAAATGCTATCAAAATTTCATAAACATCAGGAGGGAACTGGTTATATTCCAGGTGTACTAGGTCCCCCATCATCATTTGGTGGCCATTCCAAACTATACAAGACAAGAAAATATGTATATTGTACAAAAAAATCCAATCCTGATGATGATGGCGATGAGCATTGGTGTCAAAAGGCCAGATTGTCTGTCCTTTTTCCTTCTTCTTATGTCAAATTGAAAATGAAGAATGTAATGTATCTTCTGTGCTGTGCTTGAACAGAGAGAAAAACCAAAAATGGCAAAAAATGGGTATTGATCCTGGATCTTTTGCTATTAACGAAATGTAGGGGTTTGGGGTCGACACAATTAAAAACGAAATTGAAATGGATAGATGTGGAACTGTAGCTTAGCACAATCAGAATATCTTACACAAATGTCCTTTGTCCCTCATATCCGCAGAAAGTGGAAAAGCTCCCACAAAAAGTGAGGAGTAAATTCATTTCAACCATCGAAGACTATAACTTCGTTCATCTCTTTCTGCCGCCCCAAAACTGTCCTTGTCGCACTGGTACGATTTCCTTCACCTCAATACTGTCCCAAAAATAACTCCACCAAATAACAATTGATGCAGTACTGCAAAACCCCACCACCCACCAAGTTGCTCACAAACAGATCCAGCACCGAGACATCGACTGCTTGGCCTTTGAACTTGGATTCACGGAAAATAAAAAATAAGTAAACATTTATCTAATACTCCAGATTCTTGACATTGGATACTGCATAGGACTTCCCCAAACATAAATCCCTAAGAAAAGGCTGCCCCTAAATAGCAACCCCCCAGTCATTTCCAGATTTTCCAGTTCCACAAGCATTATCCCTCCAAATTCCAGATTTCAATTGGCTGATAGAAATCCTTTTGAACTCACGAAAAAGCCGACACTCATGAGCTCCCCACTTCCCAAAGACACAACCTAACAATATCTAACTTGAAAACCCCAAACCTCCCAACCAATGGAATTCCCACAACTGGCAGTGTTCAATATCCACAAAATAAAAAATAAAAAATCCAGCAATGAACAGGATTCACCTGTCGATAGAAAAATCCCAGATCCATAACTCTCCTTTGCTAGTCACCGCCACTAATTTTTCTCCATCAAACCACACTTTCTGGGGGATGGACGAAACGTTGAGCGACTGCAAACACTCCTCCTCCTCAGCAGCATTCCACACTTTGACCGTCTTATCCCAGGCACCGCTGACTCCCAACTTTCCATTCAGATCCACACACCCCAGCCAATCTTTATGGTTAACGAAGGAGCGGATGCATTGGCCGGAGCTCAAGCCCCACAAACGCACGGTGAAGTCCTCCGATCCACTGGCAATCACATCTCCACAAACGGTCAAAGAAGAAACAGTGGCCATATGTCCATGCAAGACATGCAGACACTTTCTGGATCTCACATCCCAAACTCTGACGGAAGCATCGCAAGACCCACTCACCAGGCGCTCTCCACCGGTGGTCCCAGCCAGAACACACACCCTGTGCGTGTGCCCCTGCAAGGTTTTGTCCAAAACCCAGTCCCCCTTTTTCCAGAGCTTGATCGACTGTTCCCCCCCTCCGGAGGCTAACACATTCCCCAGATTTTCAATCGCACACACAACATAAATATCTGCCTCAAATTGAACAACTTTTTTCCCCGTTGAGGCATCCCATCCATGGATCGTCCCCCTCGAATCCCCACCCAAAATCAACTCTCCAATCCAACGAATACAGGAAATCTCAAAATACGGCACATCTTGGCAGGTGGTCGAAACCGATCTCGTCTCAGTGTTCCACACCCTGACAAACCCTGGCCCCCCCACAGCAATTTCGACATCTTTCTGAGCCACTCCACATATTTTTCCATTTTGCATCAATTTTTGGACCATGGGGGAGACGTCTTTCGATCGCCAGGATTTTTCGAGCAGCGTTTTTTGTTTCAATTTCGGGTGCTTGGCAGCCATGCTCCACACTCGGCACAAGCATGAATGTTGTGCGATCTTTTTCCCCGGCAGCAAGGCCATAATCTCTGTGACGATGTCCGCAGGCAAGTCCCATCTCCTCGTGGACTTCAAACACAGCAACAACTTGTTTGTTTTCCCCCTATTTGGTTTTTTCTTCTTCCAATCCTTTTTCCTTTCTTTTTTTTTGGGGGGGGGGAATGAATGCTCGATGACTGACTCAGAGATAGCGTGCACCCTTAAGCCTACATGTATTCAAGCTTCTTGTTGGGAGTTAACATTACGAGTATAATGCGATTTTGTTCCTGGGAACTCTTGCGGTGGTCTGACATTTGAACCGATTGTTCGCGCGAAGGTGATCGTGGGGAGCAACCTGGACCCTTGAACGTGAATTGAGTTTCAGCCGTCTGATCGGACTCCAGGCGGCGCCACTCCGGCAAATCCATGAACCACCATTCCACTGGGTTTTTTTTACCCTCGCTCCGAAACCACGAGGAGCCAGAATCGATCGTGCGGATGTTCCGCAGCCGAACACAGGGAACTCCGTAACGCTCTATCGCTCTTAACGGATAAGGCGTGATGTTTGGTGGTTTTCACCTTGGAATTCGTTGTGGGGACGACCTCCTCTGTCGATACCTTCGCCGTTGTTCCGCACCAAAGCCATTTCGAGACTGTTGCTAAAAATGGCATTCCGCCTGTCGACTGACCAAAACTCCTTTTCTATCTCTTGGGATAAGGAGAGACGCAACAGACGGACGAGGGCCGGTGCTGTTCTGAAGCCCCCAGTGAGGACTCCTCCCGGTTTTCAGAAAGAACGCAGCTTATTCGCTGGAGTTCAGCATTTTCTCTTGTTGGAGTGTCGGAAAGAGTGTTGCTCGGTTATGTACTCGTGCATTCATCTCATTTGTTTGACGTGATGGTCAAAGGAGGAGAAAAGTCGTTGCACTTGCCACGGGTGTGAGCGAAAACGCATAAACGCGTCTTTCACCAACACAAACCATTAGGAATCGATCTGAATTCTGAGCATTCTTTACATCCCTGCACAGCAGGCAAGCGGGGGGGGGGCGGGTGGCAGCCGGTCCATAAAATGGATGGTTGCCCTCAATTTCGAAAGGGAAAAAAAAGAAAAGAATCCCACGTGGGTCCACAATTCTGAACCACGGCTTCTGCCAATCTTCGTTCTGTTAGGGGTTTCGTTGGCAGGCTGCTTTCAAAATATCGCAGATGTCCATCTGAAAAAACCAACCGGGATAAAATGACGATAACCGGCGTTGTTTTATCGCCTACGCCTCTTTATCGAATTCGGATATCGACGATGTCTGGCGCAAAAAGAACGCCCACAAATTGGCGTTCTTGTTGCGGCTGTGTTAATGTAATTTGACGTGATTTCACGTTGCTTCCATAGAGGCAAAACACAGAGGCAAACATAGAGGAAAAACCAAGAACAATGAATAACATTATTGTAGAAATTACAGGGTGAATATGAGAGGAGAAGGATAGATTTGAACTGGGACACCAACGAGTTGAGGAATACCATAAAAGTTTGTAAATAAGCCTCCCCCGAAATAACGCCCACCCCCCGTGATACGGGCGAGAACAATAGACAATAAAGACATTTGATTACACTCGTAGCCTTTTAAATAGGCTCTTAGTTCAGAGCACAGTTCCGCCTAATCAAAAAAAGCATATATATTTGCAAGATACTTTTTTCGAATTGCGGAACTTTGGCTCTGGGGTTTTTCGCTCTTGCGGCTTGTTATCGTTAAGAGTTGTCTTAATCGCGTGTGTCACCAAAAATCGAGGTTGGTCTACCGTAAAAGTCCGAAAATAAGCCCCGGGCGTATAGAATAGTAAGCCCTAAAAAGGGGGCGTATACATGGGCAGGGGCTTATATTCGGGCAAAGGCGTATACAAGGATCGACTTCGACTTCGTCGATCCAGTGGATGAAAGCGCGCCGAAGTGCTCCGTTAATGTTTCGGAACTGTCGAGTGTGGGTATTAGGCAGTAATAGTCAATCGAACATGTTGTTGGGGATGTCACTGCGCGAGACGCGAGTTGTACGACCAAGGGGGCGTATACACGGACCACAAGTGTTGATTTTCGTACCGGGGCGTATACACGGGGGGGGGGGGGGCGTTATTTGAGGGGGGGCTTATTTTCGGACTTTTACGGTATTGTCCTTCGAAAGTGTTTACAAGAGTACCTCCAAAATATGCCTCCAAAATATGCCTACTTCTACAACGCCCTTCCATTATTAAATAGGCAAAGATTAGCTTCCCACTAACTTCCTCCTATGTATAAACTACCTTCTAATGACATCAATAATGTTTAGAACATCTCCTGCGCGACCTAGTCCCCAAAAGAAGCCCCCTGGACAGCCCCTTGAAGTCCTTTAACCCTCCAACCCCATGGGTCCCATCAACCACGTGGAGGAACCTAGCAAGCTAGGCGGACACCCTGTCCAGTCACATCACCCATCAGGGGGATGTGACATTGACCACCCACTACACCACGCCACCCACATGGCTAGTGGAGGCGGCACACTCAGGCAAGGAGGGCATAACAGTCCTCCCCCTCCGATGAGTCTCCACCTGGTGACTCGTGCCTCTGGAGCATATGCTGCTATTGCAACATACCATGATAACCTGGAGCAGTTATCCTCGTGTGGTCAATAGAGCAGATGGGTCCACAAGATACTCTTGTACCTTAGCTATCGGTTACCCCTTTAGCTATGCGGACCACCCACATCTCTCTACCATGGATAATCAGTTGACTATTGTCCCACTGATTCTACCAACATCCAACACACCCATTCTTGGTGGCGAACCAAGACACCATATCAATTCCTCCCGAATTGATATCCATACTCTCGCACCTGCACATCCGCGTATGCAGTAAGAAGATTCGATACCCAAGACTTCTTCTTATTCAACTTCACCTTCCTGTTTCGGAAGCAAGTCGACTCCCATTATGCGAGAAACCCAAAATCAAGGTAGCTAACCTTCAACTAAGGCAGGTTCATTAGTTGAAAGTATTCCTCCTGATACAAACAACTTGATTTTTCTGATCACGAACCCCTCTCCATATCAGTACTCCCCTTCCTGATCTTGAAGACATATTCAACCCCACACAAGTCACGAACGAAGCCGCCTACTCCGACGCACTGATTTCAGGGGAACCAACGTTGGTTTCTTATATTCCTCAATCATATCCCGAGCATTCTCCAGATTTGCTTCGGGCTCCCATGAGTTATGCTGATATGAACGTGAGGTCACAGACCGAGACAATAGTTTAACTGCGAAAGGATAGAACTGAGGTGGGAAGGCTAGGCTGCGTTATATGGCCTCTGGGACGGTACGAGATCTCACATCTCGAACCGTCCCCGTCCAGCTGTAACTTCTGGACGGACTGGTGAGTCAGAGGTTCATATCAACTAGTCCCCCCCCAAACGACTTCGCGTCCCGCGAAGCCGACAGTTCATCTCCATAATCCTTACACAAAAATAACCCAATAACCTGTTCGAATGTTTGTCCCAACCAGTCCCAGTGTTTCTGCACAAGAGAATAAACCCGAAAAACCCGTTTGATACTGTTCAATCCGAACTTACTCACAAAAAGAAGTCAATAAAGAAAACCGTTCCAGAGCGTCCCCGACGCTTTCACAAAAGAACCCACGAAACGAAAAACCCCGAACCGAATACCGAACGAAACCAAACAATAACAAGAAAACCAATCAATTCACTCTGGTGCCCCCTGTGCGCGCCTCTTGCGCGACCCCCCTTTAGGAACGTGAGGGGGTTCGAGACCGGTGCGTGCATAGTATAATTTCCCGTATCCGTTTATGATGTCCTTTAAACGGCCAGTCCACTCCGTACCGAGCTCGCGTTTGTAGCAGGCCGGACACTCGCTCGCGGGAAACGGCTCATCCAATCCAGGCACCAGGACGACGTCGTCCCCAAGCATCAAGATACGCGAGTCCTGGAGTATGTCCTCCGGTTCCGGGAAAAACCCGTCCTGGCGGTGGAACCGCACTGATAGTGAAGCTTGTGGGTGACGCAATAGTGGTCGGCTGTGTTGATTGGATTCGTGATAACTTGCTGGCTAACGCAAGTATACTTGTGGGGTTTGTTGCTTTAGACAACTCTCTAGCTAGCGCGGTTGTGAACGCTACTAGAGCACTTGGTTGGATAAGTGATTGCGTCAGGCAAACACTTAGACACACACACACAAACACACACACAAGCGGGAACACACCAATCCCACGAATCCCGAGTTCTTACAAAGTAACTATGAGTGTCAAAACAACGAGTGGGCCTCTTAAGTACCCCTAAGTGTAGTACGCTGACGCATGCCCCAAACTCTGGGTCTAATCTGTCTTACTCGTGAACCCACATGCGTCAGCCACCCTCGGCTCTATCCCAAACTACCTCGTATAGCGCTAAAAGACTAACATACGCCCCCCCCGCAAAAAGTGGGCGCCCACGCACACCAAAACACAAAGAAAAACAAAAACACAAAAACACAAACACAAAACTCACCCACTCCCATACCCACACCCAACTGTCTTGGACCTGTCTCTTACTCTGACGTCTCTGACAGCTGCTGCACGCACACACTTGGTCGACGATAACTCCTTTTCCCTCCTCCTTAACGCTGTTCCGGCGCTTGCGCTTGCTGAATAGCACGCTGCTCCTGCGCATGCGCTTGCTGCACTGCACGATACCGGACACAGGGATCAAATGCGGCAGCCACCCTCTTGGACTTTAGGAATGGCAGATCCCTTGTGATGCCGGACACCTTGAGCTGCCGCTTCACACACATGTTGCAGTGTGGCAACTTCTCGTGCTCAGCTGGGAACGGAGGGATTTCTTCGAACGTCGAGCGTGTCAGCTTCAATATATGGGCAGGTAGAGAGAATGGGGAGACGGTGGCGATGGACTTGTTGTCCACTTCCGCGACTTTTTGGACCGCCGTGACGATGCGCCCCAGCATCGAGTATGCCAACCAATGAGCATCACACACGAGGTGATACCCACAAGGAAGGACGGAATACTTCTTCTGCGTCAGCCGCTGAGCACTTGCTTGCATTGGGCTTCTCCCGCACCAAATGCACATGGGCAACTCGTGAAAGTGCCGGTTGCCGCGGTAATTTTGCAAGGCTCGGTCCCTGGGGTTCGTATATTGGACCTTCGGCCATTTCTCTGACGCAGTGATGGGGTTGCAAGCCTCCTCGATATCCTCCCGTGACAGGTTCACTTCGCTGGGTGCAGCATCCACTTTGTCCTGAGCAGCCGCCCTTAGTCTTCTGAGCTTAACCTTTTCTCGGAAAGCCCGAAGTGCTGCTTCTGTTGGAGCTAACTCCAACGGTGGATGGACCGCACGCTGAACCTCTGTCACCTGGCTTGGCCCTTCATCATTCCTGATTTCCCCGTCCTCCAGTTCAGAACTAGGACCTTCGAGCCTAGGAGGTGGACTGCCGAAGTTAATTTCTTCGTTAAAATCCAAGTCCAAAAGCTCCTCCTCTCTCATGTCGAATAAGTCCTCCCCCGGTGCTATTGCAGTAGCCTCATCTCCGGGAGTCTGAACTGTTGGCGCTGGTTGTGAGGGTGCTGGAGTTTTTAATGCGGCAGCCTTTAACTTGAGTAACAAGTTGGCTCTTGCTGCATCTCCAGGCATACGATCCCTCGGTGGCTCACCACCTTCATCGTCACCGTCCTCTCGCCTTCTCTTTCCGTGTGGATCTTCATCCCTACACGGCGAGCTTGGGCGTTTGTTTTTCCCTTTCCCCTTGCCCTTGCTTGAGCCTCCCGCATCATCGTCCTTGGACGGTTCCAGATCAAGTGTTGCGTTTGACAACAGAACTTGGACTTGGCGATCCAGTTCTTCGCGTACCCGTGGTGCTGGTACCGGCGGGTTCAAACGCAGCATCTTGTCCGTTGTTTCGCTCTGCACTTGAAGTTTTTCAGAGCCGTCTCTGAGGGACTCTCCCAGCAAATCGATCTGCAGCTCTTGTTCTGCCAATTCCTTCTCAAGGTTGTTGGCTGCTGCACTCCACGCGGTTGCTACAGCTCGCTGCAGCGTTTCCTCTACCGCGGTAAATCGATCTACCATTCCCCCGAGAGCTTGTTTACGGAGGTCATTCTCACGATGGTTAGCCATCATGTGAGATTGGAACCTTTGCTTTTTCAGCTTCATGGCTTCCAATTTTTCTTCCAAGACCTTAGTCTTGTCCTCCGCTTCTTTCTTTTCCGCCTCCGCCTTTTCCTTGGCTTTCTCCGCTGCCTCCTTCGCAGCCTCAGCTGCTTTCGTCCGGTCACTCAACTCTGAGAGCTGCCGGGTTAAGGCCTCATTGTTCTGCAGCACCTCCTCTTTTTGAGCTACCTCCGCTTCCAACCTCGCAATAATTGCGGCGGGTGTGTCGGCAGCCATTATGTTTGTCGGAAAGAAAGAAATAACAACGGTTTGTGCGTCTTTAGACTCTTTTCACTCAGGAGCTCGCTCCGTTTACACAAACACTAGGGCAAAATGGTTCGAGGGCTGCGCTTATAAGGCTGGGTGACTCGTACACTTTCCTCGTTGAGTTATTGGGGTGAGACACCAACGTTTCGCTCGGTTGGAGTCTCGTCAAGACCACCTCAACACGTCACTTGATAGGGGTTTTCTCGGAACAACCACACTATCTCGAATGTGACATCGTTTGCCCGGTTTCTAAAGTACTACTGAAGCTACACTTACTGCGCCAGCCAAATAACTTAGGCACCTAACGCATTAAAGTTAAAGAGTTGGTTTGGAAGTCGACAGAGTTTTTCTAAGGTATCCTTTTTCGCGTCCCCTTGCAATAAGGAGTTCCACCTTAGCCATCAAACACTCTGCTTCCCTATTCTCTTCCTTTCTGCAACTCTTTTCTTTCTTTCTCTTTAAATGCGCGAAGTATATCTGGTGCGTTAACCAGATTAGCTTCAGGTTCCCAAGTAGCGTCAAGTAGATCGTATCCTTTCCACAGCACTAGGTATTCACGATTGCGTTTACCTCTAGCCCTTAGGATATTTTCGACCTCATACTCTACTTCGCTACCAATCAACTCTCCTTCTGGAGGTTGTATCTGCCTGCTGTTATCACTCGAGGCGTGATAACGCTTGAACTTAGAAACATGAAACACTGGGTGAATGAGCCATGTTTCCGGAAGTTGAACTCTGTAAGCCACCTTTGATATTTTCTCCACAATTTCAAAGGGACCCACAAATCGACGGCGCAGTTTGGGACTCACTTTGTTCAAAGCAGCCAACGGAATAAAACGGCTTTTTATCAGGACTTTATCCCCTTTTTCAAAAGCAATATCTTTCCTCTTCTTGTTTGCACTCACACACATTCTGTGTTGTGCTCTAGAGTAATATGCTTTTGCGGTATCTAAGTCCTGTGCCATCCGTGCTACCATAGTCTTAACTGCTTCCACTTGAAATTGCGTTGCCGTCCCACCAATGTTTGGTGTTTCTGGATGGTACCCATACATCAAGTATGCAGGTGCGAACCCTGTACTCGCATTCACTGCATTGTTTGCTGCAAACTCTGCTGTAGGTAAATACTCAACCCACTTATGGGGATACCTCTCAGCATATGGCCTTAGAAAATTTTCCAGAGTACGTATGGTAACCTCACTCTGCCCATCCGTCTGAGGGTGGTAAGCTGTACTCATACGAATCTCTGTACCCAGAGCTTTAAAAAGCGTCTGCCAGAACTTGCTGGTAAAGCGAGGGTCTCTATCAGACACAATCACTTTAGGTAGGCCATGGTTGCGGTAAACATGTTCGATAAAAAGTTGGGCGTATCCTGCAGCGGTAATCTCTTTAGTACATGGGGCGAAATGCACAAACTTGGTAAGTCTATCGACAAAGACAGCTACAGCACTAAACCCATTGGATGCTGGTAGATCTGTCACCAAGTCAGTGGTAATCTGCTCCCACTTCCGCTCAGGTATTGGCAGGGGTTGAAGTAAGCCCATAGGCTTCTGTGTGTCAGCCTTTATTTGTTGGCACACAGGGCATTCGCGCACAAATGCCTTCAACTCATTCATCCACCCCTTCCACCAATATCGCCGCGCTAGGATTTCTCCTGTTCGCGCTGGTCCTGTATGGCCTGCTGAAGGTGTCTCATGGCACTCCTTCATGATCTTATTGCGCTGGCCTTTAGGAACCACCACTTTCTCGACTAATCCTCTCTTTGGGACCGTCCAGAGTATTCCCTCTCTGAGGAAATATCCCTCAACTTCCTCGCCACTCTCAAGCTTCCGCAATATCTTCACCAAGGAGTTATCAGCTTGGAGGGCTTGTTTCCACTCGTCTTGGCTTGCTTGATGCACTTGCCAAGTGGAAATGTTCATCGCAGTTTCCACGGGCTTAGGAACACTGCGGGAGAGAGCATCTGCTAACACATTAGCCTTGCCTTTGATATAGGAGATCTTGGGGTTGATCGAAGTCAGGTACCCCGCCTCAAGCCATCTTGCTTGGGTTCTAGAAAGGTTCCTCTGCGACAGAATATGCGTCAGAGGTTGGTGGTCAGTGAACACTGTTACTCCACCCGCACAACCTTCTAGATAATGTCTCCACTGCACCATCGCATAACATATTGCACACAACTCTTTGTCGTATGGTGCATAGTTAAGCTCGGCAGGCTTGAATCTACGTGAGAGGTAAGCTATTGGCTGTAGCCCCTCTCCGTGATCCTGTGTTAACACGGCACCGATGGCCTCATTCGACGCATCAGTGATCACAGTGTAAGGCAGTGACGCATCTGGAAAAATAAGGACGGGAGCTTGACTCAAACGCTTTTTCAGTTCATTGAATGCGCCACGCTCAACCTGTCCCCATCTCCAGGGATGGTTTTTTTTCACTAAGTCATGGAGTGGTCCAGCAACATGTGCAAACTGGGGAATGAATTTCCTGTAGTATGAAACCATTCCAAGGAAACTACGTACATCGCTAACACTCTGTAGTTCCTTCCACTCCTTCACTGCCTTCACTTTTTGTTCCTGTGGTTTTAACCCACTTCCGCTAATGCGGTAGCCAAGATAGTCTACTGTTGCGACAGCCAGCTCACTTTTACTTGCCTTAGCAAAAAGCTGATATTCTGCTAGTCGCGACAGGACTTTCTCTAAGTGTTCGGCATGCTGTTCCATGTTTTCAGAGAAGATGAGTATGTCATCAATAAAGACAACAACAAAATCATCTAAAAACTCTGCGAGTAGGTCTTGCACTAGAGTTTGGAATTGCGCTGGGCAATTGGTTAGCCCAAAAGGCGCTACCAAAAACTCAAAGTGACCGTATCTCGTGCGGAACGCTGTTTTATCTGTATCAGATGGCCTTACTGGAAATTGCCAATAGCCTGATCGCAGATCTAACTTCGAGAACACTTTGGCTTTGAACACTCTATCCATCAATTCTTCTGGCAGGGGTAAAGGATATCGGTTTTTCACCGTCACCTTATTGATCCACCTGTAATCCACACACATCCTTAAGCCTCCATCCTTTTTCGGTACAAACAGGATTGGCGCGCCCCAAGGGGACTCGGATGGTTTGATTTTCTTCTGTTCCAGAAGGTAGTCCACTTGTGCTTTCACTTCATCCAGCTCTGCTGGTGAAAGCTTGTATATTGGACGATGGATAGGTGTTGGATCCTCCAGGTCTATCTTAAACTCATGACCTTTTCTCTTCGGAGGGATCCCTGGGGGTAAATCACGAGGGAACACACCACGGTGTGTTTCTACCACCTTTTTAATTTCGGCAGGGGTGTCTGAACGAATAAGTTTGCCAATCTCATCCTCAGTGTTGAATGGCTGTGTTCGCTCTATTGCGTCAGGCAATTCATGTTGGCCTAAAGCTTTCTCTTCAGACTCTTGCACTACAACCATGAATGCTGTCTCTGTTTTGAGATGACGCATCATTCGTTTAGCTGAACACTCAGTCACTGGCACTTCTTGCAGTATCGACTGTACTTTTCGTTCAGGTTCAATACTCTCTTGGGTTGGATGACGCAACGGGAGATGAAACACTTGGCTGTTTTTGCAAACTGAAATCTCATTCTGCTGAAAGTCTATGCGGGGGTTTTCTTTCTGCAACCAAGGCATGCCCAATATTAGGTCATAACCAAGGTCTGGGAACAGATCCGCTTTCATTTTGCACTTCAGCCCTCCTATCTTTACTCGGAGGTTGTTACAGCTGCCAGCCAGTTCTTTAATATCTCCGTTTGCCAACATTGCTCTCTTGGAGCTTGGTGTAATCGACAACCCGAGATCACGCGCTACCTTATCATTGATATAGTTTGCTGTACTTCCACAATCAATGAATGCATAAAGGTCCGTGGTCTTGATCCGTGCTTTTACTTCGTACCCTCTCACAGGCACTTCTTGAATTTTTAACAGAGGGCATGTGTCACCCTTGGTTGACGAAGTTGATCGAACTTCTGACACATTAACTCGCTCTGTGGTAGACCGCTGGGTTGTTTCTGACCCACTATCGTCTACGTCTGCAGGCAGGGACTCCTGTAGACTACTCTGCGACTCCAATGAGCCCACAGATTCACTAACAGAGGGAAGAGATGCAGATGACGCATGAGGCGCGTCCATCTCATCCGGTGTGCTTTCCTTCTGTTCATTTTTCCAATCGCAGTTGTCATGTGCCGATTGGGTAGATGTGGAGAGTGTCTCTGTTCTCTCTTCACGCGGTGTACTAGTCCGCTCCTCAGGTTTTCCGCTGTGAGTACAAACCTTTTTCGAGGCACCTACTTTTGATCTATGCTTCCTACGCCGCCTACGAACTCTGTTTCGCTTACGACGTTTGCGTCGGCCAGGCTCAGACGAAGCAGTTTCCTGCCTGGCGGTCAGTTTAACATTTTTTTTACATCGGGGAGGTTTTTCACCTCCTCCAATCTAGGACATTGCCTCACAGGGTGACCCTTCTTTCCACAAAGATAACAATTATATCCCCCTCCCCCCTGGGGGTTCTGTCTTCCCTGATTGGCTTGTCCTCTTCCACGGTTACCACCACCGCGTCCACGTCCACCACCACCACCACGTCCTCCTCCTCGTCCTTGTTGCTGTTGCTGCTGCTGTTGCACTCCTGCGGCAGCTTGTGGTGGTGCTTGGGCTGGTGGTGTAGGGTTCTGCTGCTGCTGACCCTGATTCTGGCCTTTCTTCTTTCTTCCACCACGCCAGACTCCTTTCTTTTTCTGATTGGTTTGCCCTCCTTGGCCTTGTGTTCCAACTCCAAGGGCTTCCAATCGTTCGGCGGATATGATGGCGGCCTCGACATCTCGAGGTACCGTTGCTGCGACTAACTTCTGAACTTCACTCTTAAGTCCATCCACGAAGAGCAAATACTGGTGATCCTCTTCGAGGTCTGGAATCCTCAAGACTAACCGCTGAAACTCTTTGACGAACTGTTTCACGGTTCCAGTCTGCTTGAGTTTATGGAGGTCACGCCACGCTTCATCTCGATCACTAGAGAATTCGAAAGCTGTAGCTAAGCCATCCATGAAGTCCATCCAGTCACGGAAGGGTGGTCTTTCACCTCGGTGAATTTTCAACTCTTGCATCGTTAACCAATCCGAGGCAGCTCCATAAAGGTTAGTGGCCATAATCGATTGCCACTGTGCTTCATGCACTCCGCAGGTTCTCAAGTACCGCGTCATGAGCACTTGCCATTTACGGGCTTTTGGTTCTCCACTTCCGTTAAATGCGCGAGGCATTTGCAACTTGACGGTGCTAGGCAACCACTGTCCTTGCCTAGGAGGTCCTGGGCCTGCTGGTCCAGCGCCACCTCCACCTCCACCTCCACCAGGAGGTCCACCGGGAGGTCCACCGCCTCCACCATCTCCACCGCCGCCACCACCTCCTCCGCCATCAGGCGCACCTGGAATGCGGGAAGGTGGGCGGTTTCGTCTGTCGCGGTAATCATCACCGCCATCATCATCTGGGTCGTCATCACCAGGGTCTCCAAAGTTACCTCGCATGCGAGGAACTCGACTGGGTCCACCAGTAGACTCATATGAACCAAGTGCAGCAAAGGGATTATTTTCTACCCTTGCTCCCAATGCACTTAACCCAAGTCCCAATCTTCCAGTACGTGTGGGGATCTGCATGGGTTCTTTTCCTTTCTCCTCTCTGACCTGTGCCTTAGCACGCTCAAGGTCAATTTGATATAACACTTCTGCTGAGGAGAGAACTCTTGGGTTAGTTCGTGTGGGTCTACGTGATCCATCGGCAGAGTCGGGTTCTGAGATGCGTACTCCAGGCTGAGCTCTTGTACTTGGAGGTATCAACTGAGGGAATGTGAAATCAACGTCTGGTGCGCTGTCCACTGCAGTGCATGGTGGTGCTTCTGCAGCAACAATTTCACCCTCCTCGACCTGTACTGCTGGAGGAGCCGGTATTGTTGAGGTTCCTGCCCCAACCATTCCTACCGCGAAGCTCTGGTCCAGTGGCGGCCATGATGCAGCCAACTGCTTTACTGATTTCTTCGGCAGTGGCATCCCAAAGGCTGAGTCCTCAGGCTCAGGGGAAGTTGATTCTTCACGCTCTGGTGATACTGCACGAGCATCACTTCCACTTTGGGCACTCTGACTTCCGCCACTCACATCCTCCATGCTTCGTTCCAGGCCAGATAATCTTAAGGCAACCACATCAGCTGCATCTTGCTGCTGATCCCAGGTTTTGGATGCCTTTTTCTCCAAGGCAATCAAATCTTTTTGAATTGCTACTCTTGAGCTCTGCAAACGCTTCACCTCAGCACCTTGCTTATGCAAGGACTCCCGAAACAATTCTAGAGTCCGTTCGACTTTTTCGTTGGAATCCGCAACAGTTCCTAATAAGCCTTCAATTCTCCGCCCTTGAACAAGGGATAACTCGGAGAGTTGTTTTAACTGAAGTGCTGATGCTTCAGTTGCTTCTTTTAGGTCAGCAAAACGAGAGTCCGCTAGAATGTCTGCGGCATCCATTCTCCTCGTTATTGCGTCCACAGAAGCTTTGATCTCGGCTCTTTCTTTTCTATGGTCGATATCTTGGCGTAATAGCCTCTGCTCGTATCGACTATGCTGAGCCGCTACTGAATCCAGCTTCTGCTGTTGCGACACCACCGCATGCTGTGTGGCCTCAACCTGTTGCGCATGCTGGTGCTGTGTTTCCAGCGCCTGCCCGATCACCTCTGATGCGCCAGCCAGTTGGTTCGACACAGAGGCCTCAGCATGGGCTAGCCTCTGCCCCAGTGTCTGGTCAACTTGCTGCAGGTGACCCCTTAGCCCGTGGGCTAAATCGTCCACACGGTCATGGACCGCATCCACATCCTCTCTTAAGGCTTCCGCATCAGCTCCCATGTCTATGTCGACAGCTGCTTGCTGGACATTGTGGATGTTCTGGACGTTTATTTGTTGGTACACAACATTGGGTGCGTCAGGCAATTCCTCATCGAACTCAGGTTCAATCCCTGGCTCTTCAACTTGAGGCTCGCGCACTGCCAATGCGTGTTCACGGTCAGCCATGGTCTCTCAGCCACTATTTGGGAGTACTCAACAACCACGGTTGGAGTTTCTCTCTACCAAACAAACAAACAAAAACGTTTGCTGCGCCACGTTCACAAGTTTCGATCTCAAGAACTTAAAGTTCTTGCCTCGCTCCGAAACCAATTGATAGTGAAGCTTGTGGGTGACGCAATAGTGGTCGGCTGTGTTGATTGGATTCGTGATAACTTGCTGGCTAACGCAAGTATACTTGTGGGGTTTGTTGCTTTAGACAACTCTCTAGCTAGCGCGGTTGTGAACGCTACTAGAGCACTTGGTTGGATAAGTGATTGCGTCAGGCAAACACTTAGACACACACACACAAACACACACACAAGCGGGAACACACCAATCCCACGAATCCCGAGTTCTTACAAAGTAACTATGAGTGTCAAAACAACGAGTGGGCCTCTTAAGTACCCCTAAGTGTAGTACGCTGACGCATGCCCCAAACTCTGGGTCTAATCTGTCTTACTCGTGAACCCACATGCGTCAGCCACCCTCGGCTCTATCCCAAACTACCTCGTATAGCGCTAAAAGACTAACACGCACGGCGCGCGCGGCCAGGCGGAGGCCGGCGTTGTGGGAGAGGCACGTGAGGTGCTTCCCACAACCGATCACGCGGTCGTACTGCTCCCTCACCGGCCTCCCCGTGGCCGAGCACGCTGGACATATTGGGATTGCTCCCCCTTCCGCTGTTCCTCCCGTAGCCTGGGTTGGAGTCCGGGTTGTCGTGGTCGCCGTTGGGGTACTTGGAGTCGCCTTGGGGGTATTCGCTGGTTGTGGCGTGGAAGTCGTGTCGACTGACGTTCCTCCACTTTCGTCCTGGATAACCGTCTCGGTAGCCACTTGGACTGGTACGACGAACTTCCCATGGCGTAGTGGAATCCTGCTGGGGTCCAAAATGCGATTGCGCTTTGTCCTGGGACGGTTTGGAAGTGGAGACGTCACTGGAAGTGGCTGTCCCAATTCCGCTGGTGGTCCCTCGTCGTCACTGCTGGCGCATGTGTCGGGACGAGGTACTGGCGTCACTGGACGTGGCTTGGTGGTGGTCTCAGGTGGTGGAAGGATGCGCGGAGTAGTCAGGAAGCCAGAGAGTTCCGTTGGTGACAGAAGAGATCCCTCGTTCGTCCCGTCGCCACTAGGTTGTAATGGCTGGGACGGTGGAACCGTCGGCGCAACTTCGGAAGCTTCGTGCGCGGGTCGTCCGACCGAAAGGGCATCTGTGCCTGTGGTGAGGGTGACGTCGATGCTGGTCCAAGCCTCTTCGAGGGTCCTGCGAATGCTGGCCACACGCTGGTTATCCACCTCGGCTGCGGCTTGTACCACGAGTTTCATCCTCTCCTGGGCGTCCTTCGCGTCGGACTGTCTCAATTTCTTCTCTCGGTTCTCCCTGTCGAGCGCTCCGCGTTGCAGCATACTCGCCAGCTCCGCCTGCTTCTTTGCGCCCTCGAGCTGACGCTTGACCGTTTCCAATTCCGTCTCGGCCACATCTTTTTCTCCTTTGATCTTTTCCAGCTCGGTTTTAAGCTCGTCGACCGTCTTGTCCGCTTTAACCTTCTCCAACTCGGCTTCCAATTCTGCGATCTTTTCCTCCGCCGATTCCGCCCTCGTAGTTTCCTCCGCCAACTTGCGTTCCAACTCCTCTTTTTCCGTCTGCATCTTTTGGGCCATTTCCAGGAAGGTCGCCATCTTCGCTGTGATTCTGGTCCGAACACGCCTTTTCCCTTGTTTCCTACTTTCTTTTCTTCTCTCCGATCTGGTACTGGTTGATAATAAAGTGCTGGTAGGTAACCCCCCTGGTTACCCTTCTCTTATTCCCTTACTTTCGCATACGTCACCTCACGGTACGTCTTGACGTGTCGTCCGTCCATGACAGTTCGTACGAGCTGGAGACACCTCGTCAGACTCGTGGCAGTGAACTCGTTCCGTCCCATACCGGCCATTCACTGGGACGAGCTGACTTTGCACTCAATCCGTCTCCACCCTCCTCGTACGGGTATCGCTGCTTCAGGTACGGTTACGACCACGCGTGCGTCGCGTACGAGCCTCCTTGACGATGAAGTCGGCCAGTAGGTCAGCCGCACTCGTGAAGTTCTCCTCTGGCTCCCACGTCGCCTCATGTAGTGGGTACCCCTTCCATAGTACGAGGTACCTCTTTCGCTTGCCCGTTCCCTTTGATCGAAGTATACTCTCCACCTCGTACTCAAGCTGTCCCGTCAACTCGTCCGTGAGTACTGGTCCTGGTTCGACGTCACGTACGAACTCGGACGAACGACGGAACTCCTTCAGCTTTGAGATGTGGAACGTGGGATGCAGGCGCCATGTACTCGGTAGCGTCAAACGATAAGCCACCGGAGAGATCACCTTCTCGATCTTGAATGGCCCCACATACTTTCTTCGAATCTTCGAGGGCAGGTGCTTTGTAATTGCCAGTGGGATGTGTGATGAACGAAGACAGACTTCCTGGCCGACTTGGAACTCGACATGTCTGCGCTTCCTGTTCGCGTTCTCTGCCATGCGGTCCTGGGCCTGTTTGTAGTTCTTCTTCGCTTCGTTCATCTCCTCATCCATTCGCGCCACCATTGCGTCCGCCGCTTCCACAATCGACTCCGGACGGTACACTTCGAGGGCACGAGGGTGCTGGCCGTACATGAGGTAGAACGGCGAGTAGCCAGTCGAAGCGTTCGTAGCGTTGTTAGCTGCGAACTCGGCCGTGTTCAGTAGTTTCGCCCACCCGTCCGGCCTTGCTTCCACGTAGGGACGTAGAAAGTTCTCCAAGGTCCGGATTGTAACCTCGGACTGTCCGTCAGTCTGAGGATGGAACGCTGTTGACATCTTCAACGAGGACCCAAGCAACCGGAACAGCTCCTTCCAGAACTGGCTGGTGAACCTCGGGTCTCGGTCCGAGATGATCACGCTCGGTATTCCGAACGTGGGGAACACATGTTTGAAGAACATGTCAGCGTATCCTTGGGCCGTCACTTCCTTGGAACACGGGACGAACTTGCAGAACTTCGTGAGCCTATCGACGAATACAGCCACGGCCGTGAACCCCTGGGACTCTGGAAGGTCCGTCATGAGGTCCGTGGTGACCTGTTCCCACTTGTAGGTGGGGACGGGCAATGGGTTCAGCAACCCCTTCGCCTTGGCGTTGTCCGTCTTCATCACCTGGCACGTGCTGCATGTTCGAACGTAATGGTCCACGGCCCTTCTCCATCCGCGCCACCAGTACTTTCGGCTCACCAAGTCGGCCGTACGAGCCACCCCAGGGTGACCGGCCATTGGTATATCGTGGTGATCGTGTAGAATCACCTGGCGTTTCGTTCGTGGCACCACCACCTTTGGTAGTGCTCCTGGGTTCGGACTGGTGTAGAGAAGCAACCCGTCCTGACTAAGGGAATAATCAGAAACGGATCCACCAGCCTGCAGTTTGGTCCGAATAGAGCTCAGAATAGGGTCTTCCGCCAGTGCATCCTGCCAAGCTTGAGCCTCCCCGGGCGAGATTTTGGCCTCCGAAATTGCCGAGATGTGGGTGCGCCTGGAAAGCGCGTCCGCGACCACATTACTTCGTCCTGGGATGTACTTGATGACTGGCATGATGGACTGGAAATACTCGAGCCATCGTGTCTGGGTACGAGACAACACCTTTTGCTGGAGAAAGTGGGTAGCCGGCTGATGGTCCGTGAGGACGGTGACCCCTCCTGGAGCGCCCTCGAGATAGTGACGCCACTGAGCCAGGGCGTACGAGATCCCGAGTAGTTCGCGCTCGTAAGCCGAGTACTTCTTCTCGGCCGGGTTGAGGCCGCGACTGAGAAAAGCAACGGGCTGGAGGCCGTCGTCCCCCTCCTGCATCAATGTCGCACCCAACGCGATGTCCGACGCGTCCGTGACGACCGTGTACGCCTTGGCTGGGTCCGGGATCCTCAGAACTGGGGCCGAGGTGAGCTTCATCTTCAGTTCCTCGAACGCCTGCTGCTGAGGAGGACCCCATTGCCATGCGACGTCCTTCTTGACCAACATCTGAATCGGGGCCGCGATGCGTGCGTATTCCCGAATAAAACGCCTGTAGTAGGATACTAGGCCGAGGAAGCTCCTGACTTCTGCCACGTTCTGTAACGGCTGCCAGTCGCGGACCGCGGAGGTCTTACTGCGATGCGGCGAAATGCCATTTGCAGTGACCCAGTGCCCTACGAAGTCCAACTCGGACACAGCGAATGCGCACTTGGACGCTTTCGCAAACAGTCCATGCTCCCGCAGCTTCTCCAGGACGAGTCTCAGATGCTCCTCGTGTTCTTCCATCGTTTTCGAATAGACGACTAGGTCGTCCAGGAACACGACGAGGAACTGGTCATGGAAGTCCCGGAATATGTCATTAATCATTGACATAAACTGGGGCGGAGCGTTTGTCAACCCGAACGGGACTACCTTATATTCGTAGTGCCCGTACCGCGTCCGAAACGCAGTTTTTGATTGGTCCTCCGTTCGGATTGGCATCTGCCAGTAACCCGAACGGAGGTCGAGTCGACTAAACACCCGTGCGCCTTGGAACCTGTCGAGCAACTCGTCCGGCAAGGGCAGGGGGTAGCGGTTCTTCACGGTCTTTTGGTTCAGCCATCGGTAATCGATGCAGAACCGCAACCCCCCGTCCTTCTTGGCCGCAAATAAGATGGGGGCTCCCCAGGGGCTCTTCGACGGCCGGATAATTTCTCGGTCGAGCATGTACTCGGTCTGCTTCTTCACTTCCGCCAGTTCCGCTGGCGAGAGTTTGTACATTGGTCGAAATATCGGTTTCGTCCCTGGTTCGAGTTCAATCTCGAATTCGTGCCCGTTTCTTATCGGCGGCGTGCCTTTTGGCAAGTCAGACGCGAAGACTCGTCGGTACATGTTGAGGAGTCGCTGGATCCCGTCCGGCTGGTCCGGGCGTAAAACTTTGGCCACATCATCACTGTCGTGAACGTCTTTCTTGGTACTGGTTGCTTTTGGCTCTGGTCCGGGTTGGTTAGCATCATCTTCGTCGTCAACATCGTTTACTACCACCATTACGGCTTCACATTCGCCTCGCTGCATATCCCGTAGAATGAGTGATGACGAAGTGGGTATGGCGGCTCCCACACTCAACACCTGTGCCGGCTTGGGCCGCACTGAAAATTTCAGCGGAAGTGTGAGGGTAGCTTGTCCGCGCTTGACGCTGATGGTACGATGTCGGAAGTCCAGTGTGGGGTTCTCTGCTACTAGCCAAGGAAGGCCAAGAATGACGTCGTACGCCATGTTCGGGAAGACATCGAAGTCCGAGCGGAACTGCGTTTCGCCACTCCGGAACTTCGCCCCCGTAATGCGCCCCAGCGTACGTCGCTCCGTCCCGTCCGCCATCACGAGTCGTTTGGTGTTGGCTCCGTCCATCTTGAGGTCCAGCTCCGCTTGAACTCGTCCACTTACATAATTTTCCCAACTGCCGGAGTCCACATACGCGATTAGTGGACTCCCTCCTATTTTGATTTTGATCTCAAACCCAGTAAATCGCCCTTGGGGTCCGTCACAGGCTGCTCGACCCATAAAGTCAAAATTGTCGTCCTGTACGGATCGTCCCTTGTCCCCAGTTGACGTATCGTCATGGGGTTCCATTCCATTTTCGCTATCGGATACGTCCTGCTCGCCACTTGAAGACGTCTGCAGGTGTGCACTCGTGTCCGCTTCGCCTGTAGCAACTTCTGTCGCCATTGGCGGTACTTCGGAGTCGGACGGCGTCCATGCTCGTCTCTGCCGCGTCCCTGTGGGACATTCTGGCTGCTCGAAGTCTAACTCATCATTGTCATCGTCTTGTCGTTCCTCATGGTCCATATTTGTTTGTTTGCTCCCATATCTTTGCCTTATTCCCTGGTCCCCTCCTGCCGTCCCGCTTGCATCGTCGTATCGTCCGTCCGGGACTGACGATGCAGCGTCCCGGACGGTCAGTTTATCGCCTTCTTCGCGGCATCATATTTGGGACACTCCCTGATCCCATGTCCGCGTTGATTGCACAAAAAACACTGTATGGTACGATTTCGCCCTTGTTGCTGCCCATTGTTTCGTCCTCCAAATCGTCCACCGCCACCTCGTCCGCCACCAAATCGTCCGCCTCCACGTCCCCGTCCTCGTTGGAATCCGCGTCCTGCACCGAGAGCATTCACACGATCTCGGTTTTGGCCACCGTGCCCACGAGGATGATTGGCGCCTGGTCGTCGGCCCCATCTGCGTCCATGACCAGGATTGTGCCCTTGGGGGTGAAGTGCTCGGACGCCATCAAGGCGTTCGGCCATTTCCACAGCGTCGGCCACGGAATGTCGTACGTGTCCAGCCACCTGGGTCCGGATTGGTTCACGGAGACCATTGACGAAAGCAGAGAATTGCTCGGCCTCCGTCATCTCGGGTATCCTGAAGCATATGCCCTGGAAACGCCGCACATAATCGTGTACCGTACCAGACTGACGTACGGTACGTAACTCCGTGCGAGCGCGTTCCTGGACCGTGGTTGGTTCGAACTGACGCCTGAGCTCAGCGGCCCACGCGTTCCAGTTCTGAAATGGCGCACGTCGTCCCTCAGCGAGTCGTAACTCCTGGAGGTTCATCCATCGACTCGCGGCTCCGCTGGTGTGCGCACTGAGTACGCGTAGCCAGTGGTGTTCCTCGATGTCGTGTGCGCGAAGCCAACGCGCCATCAGGAGTAGCCACTCGGTTGGTCCGACGTCCTGATCGCCTGAGAACGGCTTCGGCATCTGAAGTTTCAGTTGACGTAACACTTGACCAACACCGCGGTCACGGCGTCGATTTGGTCCACCATCACCATCATCATCACCATCGTCGCCGTCCGGATCACCTGGTCCTCTATGTGGAACAGGAAGATGAGGTGGAATTCCCCCACCGCCCGGTCCCCCTGGTGGACCGCCGCCACCCCCTGGTCCACCTGGTGGTCCACTGCCACCTCCTGAACCGTGTGGTGGTCCGAAGCCTCCATAGTCATCGTTCGGATCATCGCCGCCCCCGCCTCCTCCTCCTGGAGCGCCGGCTCCTTGTCCGCGGTTCCCTCGTCGCCTGGCTGACGGGTCCTGTTGGCCTACGGACGCATACGAACCCATTGCTGCGAATGGATCTTGGGCCGCGGAGTTCAACGGGTCCGGCTGCAGGGACGGTTGGGGAACTGGCACTGGAACTGGCACTGGCTGTGACGGCGTTCCTCCGAGGTTCAATGGTCTTGGGGCTGGCCTCGGTACAGGTGGAGCGCGTGGTCGTGGTGGTCCTGGTGCTGGTACGATGGGTGGTCTCGATGGTCCGGGAACTGGTATGACGGGTCGTGGTGCGGGTTGTGGTGCGATAAGTGGTACTGGTGCGACGGGTGGTCCTTGGGTCGTGAACGGTGGTATTTGGACGGCTTGGTCCAGCTGCCCCGTAGTCCCTGTTTGAGGGCTCACAGTCTGAGTCTGTGACCCTGCCATCATGGCTGGAACATTCGCTTGAGGCGGTACGGGTACAGCCTGCTTGGACCACAACTCGACCAGCTCTTCGAACTTCTGGCCGTGGTTCTTGTCGTCCATCTTCACCTTCTCGTCCACTTCGGCCACCGCAGTGCGGGTAGAAAGCAACTCTCGGTCCAATCGCTCGGTAACTGCGTCCAGGACCCGTAGATCTTGCTCGGCTTTGGCCGCCGCACGTTGTACCTCGACTTCGGCTTTGGTCACAGCACGTTGCTGGGACAGATGGAGTCGATGTTCGGCCTCGGTAGTGAGCCGGCCCAGATCGCGGCGCTGATCTTCCAAGCGCTGGTTGAACTCGGCCCGTTGCTGCGCGAGCTGAGCTTGATGCCGCTGCTCGGCCTCTTCTTGTAGGACCGCGTTCTCGTATCTGATCTGGTCGAGCGCTTCTTTCAGGCCTTCGTGCGTATTCTCGGCCCAGGCTCCTGCATCGACCTGGATCTGGTTGAGCCGCTCGTCCACCCGGTGCTCCACGTCGACCTGGACGTTGTGGTGGATATTGTTGAAGTGCTGGACGTTCTGCTGGACGTACATATTGCCGTGGGGCAACGCGTCCTCGGCCGTGGCGAGAGACATGGCGTCCGAAGACCCATCCTCGGCCTGAACGACCTGGTACGGTTGCAACTCCCCGTGGTTCATTCGTCGTTCTCGGCCGGTTCGTCGTCCTTGGTCGGTTTGTCCTGTGGGTCGTTCGAGGCTGTGCTTTCTGCGTAGTCGCAATCTTTGTTAGAGGTCCAGAAAGCGTACTGTCTGTATACTGCTGTCTTCCAATACGGCCCCGCCAAAGCTGCTCCAAAATCTTCCGGCTTCTGGTTCGTTTGGGATGCCGCGTTCATACGGGTAGGGAAAGTTTAGCTCCGAAACCAGTTGATATGAACGTGAGGTCACAATTGGGGAGACAATAGTTTAACTGCGAAAGGATAGAACTGAGGTGGGAAGGCTAGGCTGCGTTATATGGCCTCTGGGACGGTACGAGATCTCACATCTCGAACCGTCCCCGTCCAGCTGTAACTTCTGGACGGACTGATGAGTCAGAGGTTCATATCATATGCTCATGCGAGATCCCAACCACTTCACCAAGTATTGCGGGATTACTCGTCGACAGACATGGGCTGAGACCCCTGTGCACACATAAGCAGCCCATGACTGCTCGTCGACCTATCTTTACCTCTCGGTAGTCGAGGAGTTTCTCAACCTCATATTCAAGCTCACCCTCAATCTCAATTGGAGGTGGCGGAGGTTGCCATGCTTCCAATACCTCTTTAGAAGTGAAGCATGAAAGACCGGGTGGATCGGAAGTGACTCAGGCAGTTCCAGCCGGAATGCAACCTGTTCGGCCATCGACCTTCGCTTTTGGACACCTTCCAAAACGCGGAAAGGACCCAACCATCGTGGCAACAACTTCCTCCTGCCGGGATATTTCAGTTTAATATGTCTAGCATCCAGCAAGACCATATCTCCCACTTGAACATCTACCGGACGTCTGCGCGCATCAGTATAAGATTTCATCCTTTGCTGAGCCGCTTCCAAACACCGCTTTGCCCTGACAATCGCCTCGCGAATGTCCTCAGTCATCTTCTTCACCGCCGGTACCCCCACTTGGGTCTTACTCGTCCCACCTTGATCACCTGATCCTCTGGTAGGGAGTTGCACCGTCAACGGCGTCCACGGATCTCTACCGTAGTTCAAGAAGAACGGCGTCTCATCAGTGGCCATTGACTTGGAATTATTCATTGCAAATTCCACCACTGGTAACAAATCACTCCAATCATTCTGGCGCGGTCCAACGAAATGTCTCAGGGTATCCTCGAGGACCCTATTCATCGCTTCGGTCTGACCATCAGTCTGTGGATGGAAAGCCGTCGATAACGCCCGATTGACTCCCAAGGTACGACACAATTCCTTGAAGAATTTCGACGTCCACCTTGTATCCCTGTCACTGATGAGAGTCTTAGGAAGTCCGTGCGAACGGAAGACCTCACCAACGAACAGCCTCGCCGTTTCAACCGCATCACAAGTCGTATGTGTAGCAACACATCGAACCATCTTTGTGAGTCTGTCTACAAAGACAATGATGGCATCGAATCTATTTGGACCCGACTTAGGCAAATCAGTAATCAAATCCATGGATACTGATTCCCATCTACCATCCGGTATAAGTAAGGGTTGTAGAGGACCTGGCACCTTGCCGCGTCGGTGCTTATTCCTCTGACACGAATCACATCCTTTCACAAAGTTTGCGATATCACCCTCAACGCCAGGCCACCAAAAGTGTTTCAGAATTGCCCTTCGAGTCTTGCGGATCCCAAAGTGTCCGGCATACACACTTTCATGACTTCCAATCAGGATCTCTTGCCTTAAGCCATCCCAATCAGGTACCACTACACGTGCCCCATTCCAACACAAGCCTGAGTCATAATGACAACCATGAGCGGCGACCTCACTGGTTTCAAACCACTCATCTTGTGCCAACCCCTCAAGAATTCGATCACAAAGCACCGACGTACCGGTCCGGGGCGAGGACGGATCCCCTTTCCAAGTTGGTCGTTTCTGGCCACCTCCCAGCTCCGAGAGTATTCCGATCTGCTGAGAATACGACGGATATCGTGACAAGGGATCTGTCACGTTCGTCCGACCCGGCCTGTATTCCCACTCGAACCGAAAACCCTGAAGGACTTCGAGCCAACGTGCCGATCTCCGTGAAAGAGTTTCTTGGGAATGGAAATATGTATTAGGCTGATGATCACACACCACCTTGAACATACGCACATCCAAGTAGCAACGCCACAACTTCAGAGCATGTACCACGGCCATACTATGGACGTGATCGGAAATGATCGGCCGTCCAGTTTCGATGTCAAGACAGGTCGTTTCACTGATCTGACCTGACACGATCTCGTTCCACATGATTCTAAAAATGATCGGGTTTTTTTTGTTTTTTTTTTACCGATCATGATCGATGATCGTGATCGGGATCGGGCTTCCGATTATCGATCTAATCGGTTGCTCCGATCACGATCACGATCACGATCAAGCACCGCGTCCTGTCGGCACGTGATCGGTCGATCGGTGAAACGCCGATTGATCGGCCGTTGATCCGATCAGCTCCGATCATGGTCGGTTGATCGGGATTTGGTTTCAAATTCCGATTATGATCGGTCCAAGAAATCAAAAACCGACTTTTGCACCGATCATCACTTCCGATCAAATCCAAAGTTAGTCAGTTCTGCCGTACTGTCCCGAATATATCGACTTCGCTCCCTGTTCGACTTCACCGCACCGTGCGCCTTTGTATCGTGGTATCTTGTTGTTGTCTCGCCTGCAGTGCTGATCGATTGCGATGTACGTGGAACTCAAAGCACGGCAGTATGTCGTGAGGCTCCGGAACAGGCTCCAAAACCGAACAGACCTGTTCCAGCCCGGGACGGTGGTTGATCGGGATGCCGCCGAGGTGGTGTTCCGGCATTTAACGTCGCTGAACACCTATTTTGGTCTTGAAAATGTAAGTGTATGCTGCCTGCTATCTGCTGCACTGTTTCTGTTTCGATTGTTTTGACTTAGGGTTACTGTTACTTGTCTTCCTAGGCTCTGTTCTGGAAAGCTGCATCCGCCCTGGACAGCGCTGCGGGAAGCGAAGACGAACTTTTCTTGCGAACGTACCGAGCGGGCAACCCCCCTGAAAGGCGCATCGACCCGATACTCGATTCCATTCAGGTGACACCTCCAGGACTGACCAGGAAGGGGAGCACCAACCTGGGGGACATGGAATACCCCTACATGGTGCCTACAGGTGAGCAGTCCAGCATCAGGTTCAAATTAGGTTGTTTTTCTCTCTGCCCTCACATTCACATTCTGTCTTTTGCAGAACTCCTTCGTGATCGCCAGCTATTGCCTCATCTGGACCAGCTCAGAGAGGAGGTTGCAACCATGCACGAGGTTGATCTAGATCTGAGCAGAACGTTCGACTGGAGCATCGAAGCTGCAAGAAATTTTTCTCCCGTACGAAACTCTTTACACAACGCAAAGTTCACATCGTTTGTAGACGAGTCCAAAGTAAACTCTCTACTTGCTTCTTGCAAACGATGAAATTCCGTATTCAAGAGTCGCATCCCAGATACGCAATCTTTCTCTGGCACCTTCTCCTTCTCACTCTCGAGTACAGGATTATGGACGTCCCCAATGGGATCGACGACTGTAAGGATTCTACAGTTCAGGGGAACTGTCAGATCCTCAGTTCAGGGAACTGGCAGACCTGCAGTTCAGGGGAACTGACAGGCCTGCAGTTCTAGGGAACCAGCAATGCTGCAGCCGGTTTGCTGCAGCAGGGCGGAACCCTTAGATCTGTGAATGGGGGCTGACAGCTCAGCAGACGCTTTTCTGCAGGGCTGGCAGCTCAGAAGGTTTCAGACAGGGGACCTGACACTGAGGCAGACTGTCAGGTCATGTTGATGGATAGGACCTTGAACGATCAGTTTGGATCAGAGGTGCAGCCTAGGGTATTTGGGCAGCACCTCAGGGTATTCTTGTAACTCGATTTTGGGGTTGAACACCCTCTCTCTCCCGCTCTCTCGTGTCAGAACTTGTTGCAGCCTTCTAGGCTGTTGTTTCAGGCTGGCAGACTGCTTCAGAGTCGCAGTCTACAGCGCAGTCTTTACATTGGTTTCGGAGCTCAGGGCTGGCGACAAGATCGCAGCGTTCCTGAAAGGCTTCAGGAGGAAGCAAAGGAGAGAACGAAGTTCTGGTGAAAGGTAGCGCAGGCAGGCGCAGCTTTCAAAGGAGAGGTCGCAGAAAGGTTCAGCGCAGATAGGCGCAGCTTTCAGAGAGATCCCAGAAAGGTTTGGCGCAGGCAGGCGCAGCTTTCTAAAAGGTCGAAATCGCAGTACTGCCTGAGTGCAGGTTTGAGTAGGCGCAGCGGCGCAGGGTCTAGAAGACGCAGGTTTGCGCAAGTTTTCTAGGTTAATCAGAGTAGGCGCGGCGGCGCAGATCTAGAAGACGCAGGTTTTGCGCAAGGCTTCTTGGTTAGTCGGAATTAGCCGGTGTTGTAGTGGCTTTCTGCAGAAGTGTGCTGCATGAGTTTTGGGAAACCTGTGACAGTGGAGAGTAGTGGAAGTGAAGCAGAATCAGACGTAGAGACTGTTATCCAGTGTGAGGCAGAGTTTCAGGGAAACCTGCCACCTGATCTGTTTACTTTCTCAGGGGACTGGGTTTCAGCCCCTTACAGGCATACTATGGATCTGATCGATCTTCCAAAACTAAGGTAATATTAGGTCACAGCAGTAATCCGACATCATAACTGCGTCCTAGAACCGATTTTAGCAATGATCGGTTTTTTTTTTTTTTTTTTTCATTTTTGGCTGATCGGTGATCGTGATCGTGAATCAGAGATAGGACTTGGGCCGATTTTTTGGTCCGGCTCCGGTCCGGTCCGGTTACGGTCGGGTTACGGTCACCGTACTACGGCCGTAATTCCGTACCGTAACCGGAGTAATATGCTGTTTTTACGGTACGGAACAGGTACGGTATAGCTACGGCAGGCCCTAAATCATCGTGAAGTAGCGTGGTTCAGTGCTAAAGCGTTAGGCTGCAGTCTGTAGGGTCGCAGGTTCGAATCCCCTTGGGTTCCTTTGGAATCGCGGGACCCCGCGGGGGTCACTTTCTACGGTTTACGGTTGGTACGGCCGTTACGGTCATTACGGTCCGGTACGGAGCGGTACGGAGCGGTACGGAGCTACGGTTACGGCCGTAAAAGTACGATTTTCCGACGAAAATTGTACTCCGGTTACGGTCCGGTTACGGCGTTACGGTACGGTTACGGTGACCGTAACCGTAAAGTCCTATCTCTGATCGTGATCGGCCGATCAAATGTTGATCGTGCTCTTGATCGTCCGATCACATGTTGATCGTGATCGTGATCGGTTCGCCGATCACCGATCTGATCGGTTGTTCCGATCACGATCCCGATCACGATCAAGCGTCGCGACCTGTCGGCACTTCATCGGCTGACCTTGATCGGTGTGATCGTGATCGGCCGATCGTGATCGGACCTGCATCCGATCATGATCGGTATTGATCATTTGATCGATGAATTGATCGGTCTCGCGAAAATGCCGACAAGTCACCACCCGCAGGTGTTTCTGAGGTGGAAGGATTCGAACCGGGTACCTAACGGATTAGAAGCATACTCACTAACGCTTGGACCACTCGGAGCCACGGTTTGAAGGTCATCCGTGTCATTATATACGTGATCTGTCAGTCCGACAAACTGAGGTATATAATGACACGGATGACCCAGTGACCGTGGCTCCGAGTGGTCCAAGCGTTAATGCGTCTGTCTCTAGTTTGTTAGGTCCCAGGTTCGAATCCTTGCACCCCAGAAACACCTGCGGGTGGTGATTTCTCGGCATTTGTGATGGACCGATCAATTGACCGATCATGATCCGATCTAATCGGCATCTCCGATCACGATCACGATCACGATCAAGCGCCTCGCCCTGTCGGCGCTTGATCGGCCGATGTTGGTCGGTGTGATCGTGATCGGCCGTTCATAGTCGGCCGATTAAATCGGTCAGCCGATCAGATTGGTGATCGGCCGATCTCCATCGATGATCGGCCAAACCGATTTGATCGGCGATCGATCTGATCGGAAAAACCCGATCACGATCTAATCGGTCGGACCGATCAATCCACGACCGATTAGATCGTGATCGGATCCATAGTATGCTTACAGGTTACCCAGACCAGTGCAGGTTTTGGGTCCGGTGAGACACCCATTGGCAGTGGTACCTCCACCTCCTCTCAGAGCGCCTCCTCACGGCCACAGGAAGGCAGAACGCAGTGGTAATATTATCAGATACTACGACTGTTCTGACCCTCAGTGTCCGATCTACAGATCGCAGAGGGCAACGCAGGAAAGGCGTGAGCGGAACAGGAGGAATGTCAGGCACAGACGAGCACCCCCAGATGGGAACGCCAGCCCCAGATCCGTTCGATCTTCAGGGTCTGAGGCGGGGCATGGCAGAGATGCAGGAAGAGATCCTGCACCTGAGGCAGGTCGCCGCTAATGTCAACGCGCAGATGGACGATGCAGTCCGGCACGCAGTACGGACTAGGTTGGCCGAGCAGCATCCGCCGGCAGCTCTGGGTAAAGCAAGGGCAAAAGGCCCTGACTCCTGGTATGGTGATCCACAGGATGTTCCTCTGAACGAGTGGCAGGTTCAGTTGCAGACATATTATGATCTGACTGCAACCAGAGACAGGGAACAGCAGGTTTTGGTGGCTGCAGGCTGTTTAAGAGGTGCTGCAGGAACATGGTGGAGAAGTCGTTACGAAGAGGCAATGGCAGGCCAGAGGGCTTTGCCTACAGATCTGACCGCACTAGTCGCAGATCTCAGACGGCAGTTCGGCAAGACCAACGAGAACAAGGACTTCAGACGTGAATGGTCACGCCTGAAGCAGGGTCGAATGTCTGTCGCAGAATATGTGCACGATTTTCGCAGGCTCATGTTGCAGATCAACGACAGCAATGCTGGGGAGCAGCTGTTTCGTTTCATAGAAGGTCTGAATGATCGTTTGCGCACTAAGGTTGAAATGGAAGATCCTGCAGAATTGGAGCGTGCAATAGCACTTGCCGCTACATGGGAAGGACCTCTGGAGATATACCGCAGAGAAGGACGCAGAGGCCGCAGTCCCAGAGGCAGGCGTGAAAGTTCACGCAGGGACAGGTCCCAAAGCAGGGGACGATCCCAGAGCAGAGGACGCTCACAGAGCAGAGGACGCTCGCAGAGCAGAGGCAGGTCTCAGAGTTTCAATCGTGGCAGATTTGACGATCGGCAGACACCGCGTTATATTCCCCAATCAGGTGACCGCATGGAGGTTGATGGCCTCCAGCGAAACCGTGTGGGTTTTGACGACGGCAAACGCCGTGATGCAAGTCGCAGCAAGAGCAGGGGACGCAGTGGCAGTCCTCGCAGACAGAGGCGAAAGTCTGGAGAAAGTTCGTCGGCAGGCAGAAGCAGAATGGACGCAGGTCGCGCTGCAGCAAATGTGCGGTGCTACAACTGCGACAAGTTGGGCCATTTTGCTGTCGATTGTCAGGAAAACTGAGCAGGCTGGAGTCTGGAGAGACTGCCAGCCGTGGAGAGGAGAAGCAGGAGGACAGAAGTGGAGTGTGGGAAGGTCGGCGTAGCCACCCACACAAGGTGTTACCTCAGGGGAGGGTAGCCTATGGGCATGGAGTCCATTCTAAGGTTGATGAGCCGTGTGTAGCCGTAACCGAGGAGAAGTGTGTAAGATTCATGGATGGAATTTCTGCAGGTGGTGGTCCAGGCAGGGACACCGGTGCAGGGAATTCTGGAGGCCTTAGGGAGAAGGTGAGCAGTACTGCAAGTGGTCTGCCGAAGTTGGGGAGGCTTGCAGTTTGTTTGAAGAGTGCAATGGTAGATGCTGGGCGCGGAGTCGCAGCATCTGCAGATGTTTCAGAGAAGGATTCTGAAGGTGTAGTGCAGGAGGCACTGACACCTGCAGGGTCATGGAGTGAGATTGAGGGGGTTGATGTGCCTACGGTAGCCACAACTACTCAATTCTCAGAGGCAGTAGGTGCAGGGCCAGGCGGGGCCACACCTGACCTGCATGATTTTTCAGTGCATGTTGGTGCTGCTGGTGATCTGAGGGCAGACACCGCAGACCTGTTTTCAGTGAGAGAGGAATCTGGGCTGGGCAGACCTAATGAAGTTTGCTTTAAAGGATATAGCTTGGATGAACCCCCACTTTTGAAGTTGAGAGGAGTCCATGGGGGGACTCAGGGAATGTTGAAGACCACAGGGTTTGTGGCAGATTGTTTTGCTAGAATTTTGATAGATAGTGGTGCAACCGACAATTTTGTTTCGAAAGATTGGTTGCAGGAAAACAGCATACAGACACAACACTCTGAGGCAGTTTCTGAAGTTCAGTTGGCAGATGGCAGGACTTCGGAAAAGGTAGAAAAAGAACTGCAGGCCAGTGTCAAGATGGGGAGGTTTGTGTCTGAAGAAAAGATGTATGCAGTAACACTGGGCAGATATGACCTGGTGCTGGGTATGTCTTGGTTGATCAAACATAACCCCACCATAGATTGGCAGGAAAAGATAGTGGCTTTGCAGGGGCCTCAGGGTAGAGTCGTTAAACTTAGAATGCAAACAGGCAGATTGGAAGATTGCAGTACAGCAGATTTGGACCTCATGTCTGCACATGAGGTAGCTCGGGCAGCTCGCAAGGGCCTGCCGATGTACCTATTGAATTTACGGGAAGTAAATAATGGATGTTCAATAAATGGTTTGGAAAGTACTGATGCAGTGAGAGGCAGTGAACCAGAAACCTTGTCAGAGGAACAGAAAGAGGCAGTTGAGCTAGAAAAACAGATCAGAAAGGAGTTTCAGGATTTGTTTAAAGAGGAACTGCCGCAGGAATTGCCTCCTGACAGGGGTGTGAACCACAAGATTGAATTGGTAGAAGGGGCAGAACCAGTGAAAAAGGGGCTTTATAGAGCCAGTTTTGCAGAAAGAGAAGAATTAAAGAAGCAGTTGGCAGAGTTACTGAAGCAGGGTTTTATCAGACCTAGCAAGTCACCCTGGGGTTCACCAATTTTGTTTGTTCCTAAGAAGAACGGAAAGCTTAGGATGTGCGTAGACTTTCGGGCACTTAACAAACTAACGGTGAAGAACAGGTACCCTATCCCAAGGATAGAGGAATTGCTGGATCAGATTCAGGGAGCTCGCTGCTTCAGCAAAATTGATCTCTGCGCAGGCTACCATCAGGTGCGGTTGGACCCTGCAGACTGTGAGAAAACGGCCTTCCGCACTAGGTATGGCCTCTACGAGTACATTGTTCTTCCTTTTGGGCTGACAAATGCTCCTGCCACCTTCATGAACACAATGAATCATGTGTTACATGATTTTCTGGATACCTTCTGCATCGTTTACTTAGATGACATCTTGATTTTTAGCAAGAGTTGGGCAGAACACAAGGTTCACTTGGAAAAGGTGATGCAGAGATTGAGGGAGCAAAAATTATATGCTTCAGCTTCCAAATGTGAAATCTGCAAGGAGCAAGTTGAGTTTCTGGGGCATGAGTTGAGTGCTGCAGGAGTACAGGTGTTGCAGAGTAAGGTGCAGGTCATCAGGGACTGGCCACCTTTGACTTCAGTGAAGGATCTCAGGTCATTTCTGGGATTGGCAAACTATTACAGAAGATTCATCAAGGATTTTTCTGCAAGAGCCAAACCACTCACTGCTCTATTGAAAAAGGAGGCAGTGTGGAAATGGACTGAGGCAGAAGCTGCAGCAATGCAGGATGTCAAGGAGGCGTTAATGTCTGCACCAGTGCTTTTGGTGCCTGACCCAAGTCTGAGATTCGAGGTGATCACAGATGCCTCAGACTATGCTATTGGAGCAGTCCTAACACAGGACCAGGGGCAGGGTCAGCAACCAGTGGCATATGAAAGCAGGAAACTGCAACCGGCAGAGCTCAACTATGCGACTCATGAAAAGGAGCTGTTGGCTGTGGTGCATGCTCTGAAAGTGTGGAGGCACTACTTGGATGCTCAGGAGTTCACCGTGCACACCGATCATGCACCTCTAAAATTTTTGCACACCCAGCCTCATCTGTCACAGAGGCAGGCAAGATGGATGGAAACTCTGCAATCCTTCAAGTTCGAGATCAAGTACCGGCCAGGCAGAGACAATGTGGTGGCAGATGCGTTGAGCAGGGCCACACATCAGGCAGAGGAACATGGTCCTCAGCTGAATGCAAGGATAAGGTTGACAGCAGATCGGGAATTTCAGCAGGCAGTGCTGGCAGCTTACAAGAAGGATCCATTGTGTTGGCAGCTGATTGGAGCACCTTCCAGACCTCCACATGTGAAATGGGATGGTCTGAAACTTTGGAGACATGTTGGTCATTCCTGGAAATGGTGGATACCTGAAGCAGATGGGCTCAGGGAAAAGATACTGCATGCTTGCCATGAGTCTGCATTGGCAGGACATCTGGGCAGGAGGAAGACCCTGCACAGGGTTCAGCAGTATTACTTCTGGCCCCTTATTTCAGGATCTGTGCAGAAGTATGTAAGGAATTGCATTCCCTGCCAACGAAACAAGGCCTCTACTCAGAAGCCTTTGGGTAAGCTGCAGCCCTTGCCAATTCCAGATGGCAGGTGGACTAGTGTTTCATTGGACTTTGTTGGACCTTTGCCAAGGACTCAAAAAGGGTCAGATTATTTGCTGGTGGTTGTGGATCGATTCACAAAAATGATCAGACTCATTCCAACAAAGCAGACAGTTACTGCTGCAGGGGTAGCAGATTTGTTTTTCCAACATGTGGTTCGTTTCTTTGGATTGCCTCAAGAAATTGTCTCTGATCGGGATAGTCGTTTCACTAGCAATTTTTGGAGGGCTCTTTGGAAGAAGGCAGGCACTCGGTTAGCAATGTCTAGCAGTTATCATCCTGAGACAGATGGTCAGACTGAGCGAGCTAACAGAACAGTGCAGGAAATTCTGCGCAGTTATGTGGAACCTGCAGGCACATACTGGGATATGCATTTGGATGCTGCAGAATTTGCATACAATTCCAGCATAAATGCTACAACTGGGTTTTCTCCCTTCTATTTGATGAATGGACAGCAACCCAGGACTCCTGCAAGTGCTGTAGCTGCTACAGCTTGCCCTGCAGTGGATGATTGGTGGTCTACTTGGCAGACTGCATTGCAAACCTGCAGAAGGAACATTGCTTCTGCTCAGGCACGTCAACGCCAGGGGGCGGACGAAAACAGAAGGGGAGGGGGCTTTCAGCCGGGCGACAAAGTTTTTCTCGCCACAAAGGACTTACCCCTACCACAGGTGTTGAGCAGGAAATTGTCTGCAAAATACTGTGGACCTTTTGTAGTTCTGAAGAGGTTATCTGAAGTTGCAGTCAGGCTGAGGCTGCCAGGTCATTGGAAAATTCATAACACCTTCCATGTGTCCAAGCTGAAACCTGCTTTCGAAGATCAGGAGGGCAGCTTTCCTGACAGGGAGGCACCCAGGTGGCAACCTGAGCCTGAAATGGTGGCAGGCCAAGAGGAGTATCTGGTTGACAGGATTCTGGCAGATAGGACTGTCAGGGGCAAGAAGCAGTACCTTGTCAGGTGGCAGGGTTATGATCAATCGGAGGACACCTGGGAACCTGCCAGAAACTTGCGAAACGCACCGGACAAGTTACGTGAGTTTGAGATAAGAAGCTGAAAGGACTAGATCAAGCAGAGGTGACAGGTTGATGTCTCTGACAGACTGAAGCAACCCCTGACAGAAACAGAAATAGGTGTGCAGTATACTGGAGTCGGAAACTGTCTAGCAAGTTACGTGCGCAGAGCAAGAAGAGAGAAAGAGGAGCCTATCGTTCGGAAAGGAAAAAAAAAGAAAAGGAATCAACATGGATCAGCAACCAGCAAACCAGGCCGCCCTTATCGTCTCAACCCCCGCCAGCAGCAGTGAACCAGCAGAGGCTGCCCCTGTGGTTATCCCTGCGGCAGCGGTGGAGAAAGCCGACGTGATCAAGGGGGCAGATGAGGTTGTGGCGTTTGAGGAGGCTGTGCAGGTCCTGCGGAAGAGGGCAGTCGACGTTGCGGAGTTGGAAAGGCTGAGGAGCAAGTGTCAAAAGGTGGAGCAGGAAAAGTGGAAGCTGCAAGGGTCTCTGAGTGCTGCCGAGAGTGAGCTGAAAGCGTGGCGAGAGTGGGCGAAGAAAATGCCGGTAACGCGGTTGGATTCTGAAGAGGAGTTGTCCTTCGGCTTCCTGGACACAGGGCTCCCTGAACCAGAAAAACCTGCAGCAGACCAAAAGAGTGAGATGGAGACGGCGCTGAAAGAAACGGGACGTGGCTGTTCGCTTTGCTTCAAGACGGCGAGGTCTCTTGGGGCACCAGTTCGGGAGCTTCCATGTGGGAAGCACAGGGTATGCTGCAGGGACCTCTGTGTCCAGAGACTCTGGTACGCGCCAGACGTAACGGTGGAGAGAACGAACCCAGACGGGAGCTTGGAGGTGGTTGGACGACTCAGCGAAACGCGAAAGGGGGTCTCGGTGGATGCGACGAAAGAGTGCGGGCTGTGCCAGCTGCGGGAGCACACGGTCATGGCGCCGAGGGTGCTGACGTCCTTGCGGATTGCGGTCATCAGTCCACCCCTGCCAACGCAGCCAGCCTCCCCGGGACGAACCAATCGTGACTGCGTGCCACTTCGAGAGATCCGCTGGAGTGTGCCCGCGCTTGCGCCAAAGAGGGGCTTGAAACGTCCGGCGACCTGAGGCAGGAATCGACAGGAGGTGTGACCATGGGAGTGGATGATTGAATGTGGTTTGCTCAGGGGGTGCAGTGAAAGAGTTGGTGATTTGGGGCTGTCCAGTTTCTGGTGATCAGTGTGTTGGAAGTGGAATTTTTCAAGGGCTGTCCAGTTTCTGGTGATCAGTGTGTTGGAAGTGGAATTTTTCAGGCAGGGTTAAACCCTTAGGGCTGTCCAGTTTCTGGTGATCAGTGTGTTGGAGGTGGACAAGGATCTTTTTGCAGTTTCTGATCAGGTTGAGATGAAAACTCTGAAGTTTGCAACCTGTTTTGGTTATGAAAATGGTTCACCTGTTGATACATTGCAAGTCCAGCAGGGGTAAGATGTTATTGCTAGAGAATTCCATATTTGCAATCTGAAATAAGAGTTACTGAATTAGCCAAAGGGAGAGTAAAGAATTGCATGGTGACCTTTGAGGGAAGTCCAGTCAAATGGGTTTTATTATACAGAGTTGCAATGGATTGGGTAATCAGGTGACTCAGGTATTCTGCAGGAAAAGGGGGTTTTTGTTTGCCAAGAAGTTTTGGTGTCTCAGCTGACCTTGTGGGCTGTAGGAAAATCTTCTAGGGAAGGCAGAATTAAACTGACTATGATTTCCTTGTTGCTTTGAACTTTTTATAAGGTAGTTTTTCTGGATTTCCTGGGTAGTGCAAGATGGTGGCAGAAACAAACACTTCAGGTTGTAATTTTCCAGCAAGGGTGTTACCAATTGATTTTTCAGGGTATTTTGGGTTTCTGTTGCATTAGGACAATCTCCTGAATACAGTGTTTTTGCAGAACTGCTTTGACTTCCTTATATAACATAACCCCTTTCGAAACCCAGTTTCTGTGGCAGAGAAGTTAAAAAAAAAAAGTTGACATCCAAAAAGGGGCAAAGGTTGTTATTATAATCTTTTGGGGCAGTAAGGGACTACTGCCAACTAGATGGGGAGGAATGTAAGGATTCTACAGTTCAGGGGAACTGTCAGATCCTCAGTTCAGGGAACTGGCAGACCTGCAGTTCAGGGGAACTGACAGGCCTGCAGTTCTAGGGAACCAGCAATGCTGCAGCCGGTTTGCTGCAGCAGGGCGGAACCCTTAGATCTGTGAATGGGGGCTGACAGCTCAGCAGACGCTTTTCTGCAGGGCTGGCAGCTCAGAAGGTTTCAGACAGGGGACCTGACACTGAGGCAGACTGTCAGGTCATGTTGATGGATAGGACCTTGAACGATCAGTTTGGATCAGAGGTGCAGCCTAGGGTATTTGGGCAGCACCTCAGGGTATTCTTGTAACTCGATTTTGGGGTTGAACACCCTCTCTCTCCCGCTCTCTCGTGTCAGAACTTGTTGCAGCCTTCTAGGCTGTTGTTTCAGGCTGGCAGACTGCTTCAGAGTCGCAGTCTACAGCGCAGTCTTTACAACGACCATCTCATCCTCCTCTTGAGTTCCACTCTCATTTTTATCAACAGACACAACCTGGTCAGGATTCGTCTTTGATGAAACGGTTTGTTCGGGTTCCAACATATCTGCATCCACTGGATCAGATTTTTCTGTGGCATGTTCCACAACTGTTGGAAAAACTTCTTTCCCGAAACAAGCAAACACACCCTTGCTTACCGTTCCAGAATCACACACGTGACCCGGTTGGTATGGTGCACCGCACTTGAAACACAAACTGGCTGCTCTACGCCTCTCGAGTTCCTTGGGACTCAAGCCAAAAGAGCGTTTCTCATTTCCCCGACGCATCCGCGTTGGTTGAGAATCACCACCACGACCTGGTGATGACCTGGCACAGAAACTGCACAGATTGTGCACAGACCTGCACAGACTTTGCACAGACCTGCACAGACTTTGCACAGACCCTGTCTGTGCTGTGCTGTACAGGTCTGTGCACCTGTGCAGCACAGGTCCGACCCTGTGCACAGAACAGACAGTCTGTTCTGTCCTGTCCTGTGCACAGGGGTCTCAGCCCATGTCTGATCGTCAGTAACAGGACAGCATGTTTGGATGGATCCTGGACGAAAGAATGTGCATGAGTATATGCAACATTATTTGAATGGCAAGAAAGAATCACCTTCTACCACCATACTAGGGATCCGATGCCGACATGTCGGTCATCGATCAAACCGATCTCCGATCAAGATCGGCACCTGCAATTTCCGATCAAATCGATCATCGATCAGATCGGTCCGATCAAACCGATCACCGATCAAAATCGGACCGATCACAAAAATCGGTCCGACTTTTCCGATCAAAGTCGGCCGATCACCCAATTTTGCCTCGAAAACCAGATCGGATCGGGATCGGGATCGGCGTTTTCCGATCAGATCGGAAATTGACCGATCTGATCGGCGCGTCGCCGATCATGATCGGCGACGCATTATCACTCGACAACGATCAAATCGCTGGTCCGGCTACCGATTCCCCTGATCGGCACCACATCAAAGCCCGTGGCGTCGGATTATCCGTGTTTCCGTGAACATGAGAGGCAACAGGAGAAAGACGAAACCGCGAGCGCAACCGCGAGCGCCGCACCGTATCTTACCTCCCGTCGAGCTGTCCGGGGATGACTTGCGAGGCGAACCGAACGCAGTTCAGCCGACGCCACACCGCTGGAGCTCTGATTCTGTGAACCCAAAGGGGGTTGCACGCGGAGGGGGAAGAGGATCTGGAACTGGAACGGAAACAGGAGGAGCAGGAACACGATCTGGAACAGAAACCGGTGAGTGTGGCAAATTTGCTGTGCAGTGAACTCATCAGATGTGATTGTCTTGGTGGGGCACTCTTGGGGTGTTGGTGTTTCCTTGCATCTGCCTCCAGGTAGGGACATGTCACCTGTGGGCTTTGATATGCTTCAGAAGATATGGCCTTGGGCCTCATGCTGGTTGTCTTGTAGTGGATCTCACATTCCAAACATCAGCTCGGACGCAGGCACAGAACCAGAAACGGACCGGAATCCACACTTGGGTGGACTCCATGTATGTACAGAACAGTGCAGGAGAAATGGAGCGATTTGTGGATGAATGGAACAGGAAAGTAGTGACCTGTAGGATATGCAGGAGTCAGTTGGTCTACAGCAAGGGAGGCCGCACCTCGTTGTTGACCCATGCTAAGAGGCATGGTCTCACCACCCCGGAGCAGATGCAGATCGATGTCCACAACGGATTTGTGGGACATCATCAGGAGCAGGGGGGGGAACGGATCGTTTCGTTCGGAAACCAGAGAACGTTGCCTTTCGTGTCTAGATGGGGCTGCCTGACCAAAGAGTACAAAAACTTCCGGGATCATGTCACGAAATTCGTGGTCAGCACCGGTGCAGCTTTCAGGTGTGTGGAGGACAAACATTTCAGAGCCATGTGCTCCTCCCTTAATGCATCTGCACCTTCTCTGAGTGCAAAGACCATCTCCACCAACGTTGGGCTTTCAGCGAAACGGCTCAGCAAAAGGATCCGAGAAGAGGACCTCGGAAAATTCAGACCCTGCTTCGTTGCAGATGGCTGGTCGCAGGAACCGAAGCACTGGTTTGCCATGGGAGCTGTTTATATCCACCGGGACGCTGAACAGGATCTGTTTGAACTGAAGCGGATCAGCTTGGGAACCTGGGACCTGAAGGGAAATTGTGATGCTGAGGACATCAAAAAAAAAATGGCAGAAATTCGGGATCGGTACAACCTGGGCGATTACCGGGCAAGCATTGTCACAGATCATGAATCAAGAATGGGTGCGGCCTGTGAACGCAAAGGTGAATACGACTGGCACGGATGCTGCACTCACCGGAATCTCGGAGTCAGAAAGGCCCTGAACCAGGCACCTGAGCCGTTGGAAATCCTGATCAAGAAGGTCCGTCAGATCTGTGTCCGTGTCATGGGGTCTGCCAACCTGTGGGAAAGTTTCAAGACAATCCAAGAAGCGCGCATATACAAGGAAGATTATGACCGGGACCGGGCTGCAGCGGATGCGGATATGCAGAGCCAGGCCAGCCGGAGCCAGGATGGCAGTCAGAACCAGAGTCAGAATCGAAGTCAGGCTGGCACCTCCGACCAGAATCAGGATCAGAACCAGGCTGAGGAGGAGGGGCCCTTCCCCATGTATTCCTCTGATGAGGAGGAATGTCCTGATGATGACTGGTTGATGGAGGAAACAGAAGACTGCCCTGGACCAGTCAGGAGATCGCAGCGGATCCTGAGATTGACCCTGCCCGTTGAAACCAGGTGGAACTCTGTGTGGTACATGCTGCATCGGTTCCTGATCCTGAAGGAGGATATGCGTAAAATGCTGCAGACCATGTCTGAAGAGGATCGGTTGACAGAATCGGAATGGATACAACTCCGGCACCTGCATTCGATCTTACAGCCATACAAGGAAGCTACCAAGCGCATGGAGGCTGAAAAAACGGTCACCTGTTCACTGGTTCTGATGGTCATGGCCCGGGTCAGTGACATCATCGACAAAATGGATTTACCCTGTCGGGACTTGGATCAGTTCAGAAAGCAGCTCAGAAGCAATATGGATGAGGAATTCGATGATCCAAACTGGCTCCTGGCCGTCGGATGCATGCAACAACTGGATCCGTCACGATTGCGATTGGATGATCCTGTTATCACTCGGTATCTGTGGGGATCGGACCAGTTCCATGAATTCAAATCTCGGTGGTCTCGGTGCGATCTGTGGGTGAATGATGTGCTAGAGGAGTGCAACAAGCTCGTAATGTGCATCAAAGAGAGACCGGATCAGGAGGCAGGAGCAGATGCATGCGGCACCTTCAGAGGACCAGAAAAAAGCCCGGTGCATTCCACGTATGACTGGCTCACAGTTGTCCATCCATCAGGGGATCCAACCGATTCAGGAACAGATGAGTGGGAACGGTACTGTGCAGTGAGGGCAACCCCCCTGACATCTGTACTGACTTCAGGTCTGGAGTGGTGGCGGAAAAATCAGGCTCTGTACCCAGCTGTAGCAGTTCTGGCAGCCGAGTATTTGTGCATACCAGCGTCCAGTGCATCTGTGGAACGGATGTTCAGTATTAACGGGCATCAGTTGAATAAGCGCAGGAGGCGGATTCAGGTTTCCAAGGTGCGGGATCTGACACTGATACGGGACAATCTGGATATGATTTAGTGTGGTTCCCTTCTTTTTTTCTGCAACCTGGATCTGAATCTGTTTCTGATGCAACTTGGATCTGTTCCAGATTCCATGGTTTGGCAGGGGTTTTTGTGGAGGGTTCAGTCTTGGTTTTTCCGTTTTTTAACAGGCAGTTTTTTAACATGCAACCTGGATCTGTTCCAGATTCCATGGTTTGGCAGGGGTTTTTGTGGAGGGGTCAGTCTTGGTTTTTCCGTTTTTTAACAGGCAGTTTTTTAACATGCAACCTGGATCTGTTCCAGATTCCATGGTTTGGCAGGGGTTTTTGTGGAGGGTTCAGTCTTGGTTTTTCCGTTTTTTAACAGGCAGTTTTTTAACATGCAACCTGGATCTGTTCCAGATTCCATGGTTTGGCAGGGGTTTTTGTGGAGGGGTCAGTCTTGGTTTTTCCGTTTTTTAACAGGCAGTTTTTTAACATGCAACCTGGATCTGTTCCAGATTCCATGGTTTGGCAGGGGTTTTTGTGGAGGGGTCAGTCTTGGTTTTTCCGTTTTTTAACAGGCAGTTTTTCAACATGCAACCTGGATCTGTTCCAGTTTTCCGTAGTCTCCCTCGGGGTGAACATCATCCACAAACGGTTTTACATTCCACTGAGTCCAGAAACCGTTCATCATCATCCACTGAGTCACTGATCCACTGAGTCCTGATCCTGATCCCAATACTGCTTCCTCAAAACTCGATATCCTCCACCAGAGCAGTGTACCATTTCGTTCTTTCATCCACATCCACTCAGTCATCACAAATCATCACATTCCTACCCAGCAAAGCTGATCCTGATCCTGCTCCTCTACAAAATCGATTTCTCCCACCAGTGCACCATTCCATTGTAAAACTCTGGACAATCATCACATTCCTACCCTTCAAACCCACCCCCATGGTGCTGCTGATCCTGGTCCTGCTCCTGCTCCTCTACAACATCGATTTCTTCCACCAGTGCATCATTCCATTCTCTAACGCTGAACACTGTGCCCGAGTTCCCTGAATGACGCCTGAAACCGTCCAACCCCCCTCTTCCGGTTCTCCTGTAAACTTTAGTGTCTGATATGACAATGCCATGGATATATAATGCTTCCTTTATTCTGTGGAGAATCCACGAGTTTTCCAGGGCCACGTTTTGGAGGAACTGTACCAGGTGGACCATCGACCGGAAGCTGATGGGGAATTGGATTTTATAATCTCCGTTGAAGGTGTACCTGGTCCTGAGCTCCATGTCCTCCAACCGCAGCTGAACCCGCTCCTCATCCGATAACTGGATCTGGTCCTGTTGTACTGGGCACCTTCTGGGCACGGCTCTACCGCGCTGATCCGTTTCACAGGAGAAGCCATCAAAATCTCTCGGGAACGGGGTTTCTACTGGGTACCTCTGGGGCTGCCTCTGGGGCTCACTCTGGTCCTGCCTGTGTGCGTGCATCTGGGCCCGCATCTGTTCAAAGTTAGGTTGGGGACCCCTGCCACCACTTCTGAGAGGTTCGTTTCCGAATCCTGATCCAGGCCTTGATCCTGACCCAAGTCCTGACCCCGATCCAAACCCTGATCCAAACCCCGATCCATATCCTGATTCTGGGTACTCTCCATCTTCATATTCCGCACAGGATCCACGCCTTGGTTGAGGTGGGAACTCCCCAATCAGCTCCACTTCGCTGTCATCGTCTCCCCAGTGTTCCACAGGCTCCACCTTGATGAATGAGCCAGGTCCTGATGGGGCCGGTTCATACGATGCTGCTGGTGGTGCCATTCCTGACCCTGATCCAACCGGTGGTGCTGCTGCTGGCGCTGAGGATCCTGATCCAGATGGCATGGGTGGTGCTGCTGATGGCATGGGTGGTGCTGCTGATGGCATGGGTGGTGCTGCTGGTGCTGGTGCTGGTGGTAATGGAATCGAGAAGTCTGCAGCAATCTGATCCGAGATTACTATCATATTCTGGACCTCAACTTCTCACTGAGCCAGGTTCTGTTCCAGGCCATATCCTGTGAGCACTCCTGCTCCATACACAACAACTTGTTACCATACTATGGATCTGATCGATCTTCCAAAACTAAGGTAATATTAGGTCACAGCAGTAATCCGACATCATAACTGCGTCCTAGAACCGATTTTAGCAATGATCGGTTTTTTTTTTTTTTTTTTTCATTTTTGGCTGATCGGTGATCGTGATCGTGATCGGCCGATCAAATGTTGATCGTGCTCTTGATCGTCCGATCACATGTTGATCGTGATCGTGATCGGTTCGCCGATCACCGATCTGATCGGTTGTTCCGATCACGATCCCGATCACGATCAAGCGCCGCGACCTGTCGGCACTTCATCGGCTGACCTTGATCGGTGTGATCGTGATCGGCCGATCGTGATCGGACCTGCATCCGATCATGATCGGTATTGATCATTTGATCGATGAATTGATCGGTCTCGCGAAAATGCCGACAAGTCACCACCCGCAGGTGTTTCTGAGGTGGAAGGATTCGAACCGGGTACCTAACGGATTAGAAGCATACTCACTAACTGTTAGTCTTTTAGCGCTATACGAGGTAGTTTGGGATAGAGCCGAGGGTGGCTGACGCATGCGGGTTCGCGAGTAAGACAGATTAGACCCAGAGTTTGGGGCATGCGTCAGCGTACTACACTTAGGGGTACTTAAGAGGCCCACTCGTTGTTTTGACGTTCACTTTACTTTGTAAGAACTCGGGATTCGTGGGATTGGTGTGTTCCCGCTTGTGTGTGTGTTTGTGTGTGTGTGTGTTAAGTGTTTGCCTGACGCAATCACTTCCCAACCCAAGTGCTCTAGTAGCGTTCACAACCGCGCTAGCTAGAGAGTTGTCTAAACCAACAAACCCCACAAGTATACTTGCGTTAGCCAGCAAGTTATCACGAATCCAATCAACACAGCCGACCACTATTGCGTCACCCACAAGCTTCACTATCAATTGGTTTCGGAGCTAGGCAAGAACTTTAAGTTCTTGAGATCGAAACTTGTGAACGTGGCGCAACAAACGTTTTTGTTTGTTTGTTTGGTAGAGAGAAACTCCAACCGTGGTTGTTGAGTACTCCCAAATAGTGGCTGAGAGACCATGGCTGACCGTGAACACGCATTGGCAGTGCGCGAGCCTCAAGTTGAAGAGCCAGGGATTGAACCTGAGTTCGATGAGGAATTGCCTGACGCACCCAATGTTGTGTATCAACAAATAAACGTCCAGAACATCCACAATGTCCAGCAAGCAGCTGTCGATATAGACATGGGAGCTGATGCGGAAGCCTTAAGAGAGGATGTGGATGCGGTCCATGACCGTGTGGACGATTTAGCCCACGGGCTAAGGGGTCACCTGCAGCAAGTTGACCAGACACTGGGGCAGAGGCTAGCCCATGCTGAGGCCTCTGTGTCGAACCAACTGGCTGGCGCATCAGAGGTGATCGGGCAGGCGCTGGAAACACAGCACCAGCATGCGCAACAGGTTGAGGCCACACAGCATGCGGTGGTGTCGCAACAGCAGAAGCTGGATTCAGTAGCGGCTCAACATAGTCGATACGAGCAGAGGCTATGATACACGATACGGGACGTTGGTGGACCGGCCCGCCCCCTTTGCGGGCTCTTCTCGCTTTATCCCGTATCATCATATTGCGATCCGAAGGTCACGAGTTCGAGTCCTAGCGAGGCCATGGAAGTTGAGAGTGAGTTGGCGCCTCTGACCCGAGAGTGGTAGTAACGAGAGGTGAAAGAGCATGAGGATCACTGCGAAGGAGGGGAGGGGGCTGAGATCATCACAGTGATCGCCGCCGCAGAGCAAGGCAAAAGACCATAAGCTCAAGAGACTAGACGGATCAAAGGGATAAGAACGAAGGATCAGAGGATCACAAGAAAGATCCTGGAGAACCCCCGAATAGACCCGCGAGAGAACGGTAACCCGGTAATCGCAGAGGGGTCAAGGAGAATGGAGTAACGGGCACAAGGAGAAGGTGGTCGAGGGCGACCACTGGCCCGAGGGGGGACGAGATGATACGGGATAAAGCGAGAAGAGCCCGCAAAGGGGGCGGGCCGGTCCACCAACGTCCCGTATCGTGTATCAGGCTATTACGCCAAGATATCGACCATAGAAAAGAAAGAGCCGAGATCAAAGCTTCTGTGGACGCAATAACGAGGAGAATGGATGCCGCAGACATTCTAGCGGACTCTCGTTTTGCTGACCTAAAAGAAGCAACTGAAGCATCAGCACTTCAGTTAAAACAACTCTCCGAGTTATCCCTTGTTCAGGGGCGGAGAATTGAAGGCTTATTAGGAACTGTTGCGGATTCCAACGAAAAAGTCGAACGGACTCTAGAATTGTTTCGGGAGTCCTTGCATAAGCAAGGTGCTGAGGTGAAGCGTTTGCAGAGCTCCAGAGTAGCAATTCAAAAAGATTTGATTGCCTTGGAGAAAAAGGCATCCAAGACCTGGGATCAGCAGCAAGATGCAGCTGATGTGGTTGCCTTAAGATTATCTGGCCTGGAACGAAGCATGGAGGATGTGAGTGGCGGAAGTCAGAGTGCCCAAAGTGGAAGTGATGCTCGTGCAGTATCACCAGAGCGAGAAGAATCAACTTCTCCTGAGCCTGAGGACTCAGCCTTTGGGATGCCGCTGCCGAAGAAATCAGTAAAGCAGTTGGCTGCATCATGGCCGCCACTAGACCAGAGCTTCGCGGTAGGAATGGTTGGGGCAGGAACCTCAACAATACCGGCTCCTCCAGCAGTACAGGTCGAGGAGGGTGAAATTGTTGCTGCAGAAGCACCACCATGCACTGCAGTGGATAGCGCACCAGACGCTGATTTCACATTCCCTCAGTTGATACCTCCAAGTACAAGAGCTCAGCCTGGAGTACGCATCTCAGAACCCGACTCTGCCGATGGATCACGTAGACCCACACGAACTAACCCAAGAGTTCTCTCCTCAGCAGAAGTGTTATATCAAATTGACCTTGAGCGTGCTAAGGCACAGGTTAGAGAAGAGAAAGGAAAAGAACCCATGCAGATCCCCACACGTACTGGAAGATTGGGACTTGGGTTAAGTGCTTTGGGAGCAAGGGTAGAAAATAATCCCTTTGCTGCACTTGGTTCATATGAGTCTACTGGTGGACCCAGTCGAGTTCCTCGCATGCGAGGTAACTTTGGAGACCCTGGTGATGACGACCCAGATGATGATGGCGGTGATGATTACCGCGACAGACGAAACCGCCCACCGTCCCGCATTCCAGGTGCGCCTGATGGTGGAGGAGGTGGTGGCGGCGGTGGAGATGGTGGAGGCGGTGGACCTCCCGGTGGACCTCCTGATGAAGGTGGAGGTGGAGGTGGCGCTGGACCGGCAGGTCCAGGACCTCCTAGGCAAGGACAGTGGTTGCCTAGCACCGTCAAGTTGCAAATGCCTCGCGCATTTAACGGAAGTGGAGAACCAAAAGCCCGTAAATGGCAAGTGCTCATGACGCGGTACTTGAGAACCTGCGGAGTGCATGAAGCACAGTGGCAGTCGATTATGGCCACTAACCTTTATGGAGCTGCCTCGGATTGGTTAACGATGCAAGAATTGAAAATTCACCGAGGTGAAAGACCACCCTTCCGTGACTGGATGGACTTCATGGATGGCTTAGCTACAGCTTTCGAATTCTCTAGTGATCGAGATGAAGCGTGGCGTGACCTCCACAAACTCAAGCAGACTGGAACCGTGAAACAGTTCGTCAAAGAGTTTCAGCGGTTAGTTTTGAGGATTCCAGACCTCGAAGAGGATCACCAGTATTTGCTCTTCGTGGATGGACTTAAAAGTGAAGTTCAGAAGTTAGTCGCAGCAACGGTACCTCGAGATGTCGAGGCCGCCATCATATCCGCCGAACGATTGGAAGCCCTTGGAGTTGGAACACAAGGCCAAGGAGGGCAAACCAATCAGAAAAAGAAAGGAGTCTGGCGTGGTGGAAGAAAGAAGAAAGGCCAGAATCAGGGTCAGCAGCAGCAGAACCCCACACCACCAGCCCAAGCACCACCACAAGCTGCCGCAGGAGTGCAACAGCAGCAGCAACAGCAACAAGGACGAGGAGGAGGACGTGGTGGTGGTGGACGTGGACGCGGTGGTGGTAACCGTGGAAGAGGACAAGCCAATCAGGGAAGACAGAACCCCCAGGGGGGAGGGGGATATAATTGTTATCTTTGTGGAAAGAAGGGTCATCCTGTGAGGCAATGTCCTAGATTGGAGGAGGTGAAAAACCTCCCCGATGTAAAAAAAATGTTAAACTGACCGCCAGGCAGGAAACTGCTTCGTCTGAGCCTGGCCGACGCAAACGTCGTAAGCGAAACAGAGTTCGTAGGCGGCGTAGGAAGCATAGATCAAAAGTAGGTGCCTCGAAAAAGGTTAAAAGTACTCACAGCGGAAAACCTGAGGAGCGGACTAGTACACCGCGTGAAGAGAGAACAGAGACACTCTCCACATCTACCCAATCGGCACATGACAACTGCGATTGGAAAAATGAACAGAAGGAAAGCACACCGGATGAGATGGACGCGCCTCATGCGTCATCTGCATCTCTTCCCTCTGTTAGTGAATCTGTGGGCTCATTGGAGTCGCAGAGTAGTCTACAGGAGTCCCTGCCTGCAGACGTAGACGATAGTGGGTCAGAAACAACCCAACGGTCTACCACAGAGCGAGTTAATGTGTCAGAAGTTCGATCAACTTCATCAACCAAGGGTGACACATGCCCTCTGTTAAAAATTCAAGAAGTGCCTGTGAGAGGGTACGAAGTAAAAGCACGGATCAAGACCACGGACCTTTATGCATTCATTGATTGTGGAAGTACCGCAAACTATATCAATGATAAGGTAGCGCGTGATCTCGGGTTGTCGATTACACCAAGCTCAAAGAGAGCAATGTTGGCAAACGGAGATATTAAAGAACTGGCTGGCAGCTGTAACAACCTCCGAGTAAAGATAGGAGGGCTGAAGTGCAAAATGAAAGCGGATCTGTTCCCAGACCTTGGTTATGACCTAATATTGGGCATGCCTTGGTTGCAGAAAGAAAACCCCCGCATAGACTTTCAGCAGAATGAGATTTCAGTTTGCAAAAACAGCCAAGTGTTTCATCTCCCGTTGCGTCATCCAACCCAAGAGAGTATTGAACCTGAACGAAAAGTACAGTCGATACTGCAAGAAGTGCCAGTGACTGAGTGTTCAGCTAAACGAATGATGCGTCATCTCAAAACAGAGACAGCATTCATGGTTGTAGTGCAAGAGTCTGAAGAGAAAGCTTTAGGCCAACATGAATTGCCTGACGCAATAGAGCGAACACAGCCATTCAACACTGAGGATGAGATTGGCAAACTTATTCGTTCAGACACCCCTGCCGAAATTAAAAAGGTGGTAGAAGCACACCGTGGTGTGTTCCCTCGTGATTTACCCCCAGGGATCCCTCCGAAGAGAAAAGGTCATGAGTTTAAGATAGACCTGGAGGATCCAACACCTATCCATCGTCCAATATACAAGCTTTCACCAGCAGAGCTGGATGAAGTGAAAGCACAAGTGGACTACCTTCTGGAACAGAAGAAAATCAAACCATCCGAGTCCCCTTGGGGCGCGCCAATCCTATTTGTACCGAAAAAGGATGGAGGCTTAAGGATGTGTGTGGATTACAGGTGGATCAATAAGGTGACGGTGAAAAACCGGTATCCTTTACCCCTGCCAGAAGAATTAATGGATAGAGTGTTCAAAGCCAAAGTGTTCTCGAAGTTAGATCTGCGATCAGGCTATTGGCAATTTCCAGTAAGGCCATCTGATACAGATAAAACAGCGTTCCGCACGAGATACGGTCACTTTGAGTTTTTGGTAGCGCCTTTTGGGCTAACCAATTGCCCAGCGCAATTCCAAACTCTAGTGCAAGACCTACTCGCAGAGTTTTTAGATGATTTTGTTGTTGTCTTTATCGATGACATACTCATCTTCTCTGAAAACATGGAACAGCATGCCGAACACTTAGAGAAAGTCCTGTCGCGACTAGCAGAATATCAGCTTTTTGCTAAGGCAAGTAAAAGTGAGCTGGCTGTCGCAACAGTAGACTATCTTGGCTACCGCATTAGCGGAAGTGGGTTAAAACCACAGGAACAAAAAGTGAAGGCAGTGAAGGAGTGGAAGGAACTACAGAGTGTTAGTGATGTACGTAGTTTCCTTGGAATGGTTTCATACTACAGGAAATTCATTCCCCAGTTTGCACATGTTGCTGGACCACTCCATGACTTAGTGAAAAAAGACCATCCCTGGAGATGGGGACAGGTTGAGCGTGGCGCATTCAATGAACTGAAAAAGCGTTTAAGTCAAGCTCCCGTTGATAGGGGCCCTTCCCCCAGAGGGGGAAGGGTAGATAGGGGCCCTCCTCCAAGTGGAGGAGGGTAGAACGTGGGAACACAACACAATAGCAAACCCAGCCCCAAAGGTTACACAATGTCAAAAATACAACCCCTTTTATACCATCCACAACACACTAACCCCTTACTCTACAGTGACACACCCACTCACCGATGGGACATCTAGACACTAACCTCGTCACCTCGTATCGGCTTCTGTGGTAATCCGCCCTTCGGTCAGTTCCACGTCCGCTCGAGGTTCCTTCGTTGGAGAAGAGTAATTTTTGAATGTCCGCACATTCCTTCTTTTGTTTTCCATTGCATGAGCCGCCACCTCCGTCGTCTTTGGATCCTTCTCACGGCATCGCTTTGTCAAAGAAACTTCTCAAAGTCTCGCGGTTGCGTCTATAGGTAGTAAATAACCAACTGGGTATCTCCATTTACTCCATCCCTATAGAATCGCTCTCAACCCGCTCACTCCTTGATACTGTCTGAATCCAAAAACGTGTCGATTCTCTTCACCGCAGATAGTCCGCTCTCATCAATGCTCGGTTAGTCCCCAAGTTCCGCCACTTCAAAACTTGTTGACTTCCACACGAAATATACTCCATATACCTTCCGCCACAGAGATTACCTTTTAACCCCCGCCTTCCAAAGAACCTTGGAAATAGTCCGCCAGCAACAAGACGATCTTGTCCGCACTATCCATTCAGATACCACTAAATAGAAAGTTCCGCAAGAAAGAGTTAAAGGAATGTCAGTCCGTCGACTTCCGCTCCTCAGACAAATAACGCGGGTACCACTTGGCAGTGTTCACCTTCCCCGATGGTTTTTGTCTCTCTTTTACCTTGCACGTCCAAAGTTAAATCGCCTTTGGATAATCCCCTTGGTCCTCCTTCTGCGCGCTTGTGGCTTGGCAAATCCGCTCTTGATCCTATTTTCAGCGGGGTTTAGTTTGCTGGAAGTCAATGCACGCCTTCCCGAGAAGAAAGTATCCGGGTAACCCCCGTCGGGTTACTCCTTGTTCGAACAGCAGTTCCGCCTGAGGGGAACTGTGCATCCTTGCTCGCCCCTTGACAAGTGACTTCCCGACGTAACTAATCCGCTTAGCGGGTTAGCACATCTTGATTTTGGCTCCGGCTTGAGCCTCATCAAGTGTCGGAAGTCCTCCTCCTTTTCCTTCACGCTTGACTTGCCTCTGGAGGAAGACCTTCGTCTTCTCTTCAGCACCTTGAATGATAATCTCCAGCTCAACTGACTAGCGGGCCAGTGTTTTGACCACGGCTCTCCAGAACACTGGTTGAGGAGCTTGCCCCCATTTTCCTGCTGCAAGACATCCCCGTCAGAGTTCCCGCTTTGTCGCCCAAACAGTCCCCTCTCAACTGTTGGTATTTCGCCCGAAATCTTGAGCTCTTCATATCCTCTTCTGTCCGCTGGTTTCTGCATAATATGTGGCACTTCCGCCCGTGGTCTTGTATTGAACGAAAGCCTTGTAATCCGCCTTCCAAATCAGCATAGTCGTCCCTTCTTGTAGTTCCACGCAAGTTCACCTTCAAAATCCGGCTCTAGCGGTCGTATTTAACCCGCTCTGGCTGTCTGATTTCATCCGCCTTTGGAATTCGTTTTGAAGTCCGCCCTTGAGCTTTTCATAGTCCGCCTGATGAAGCTTTACTCCGCCCGAAGGCTAAACTTTTAGTCCGCCCTCTAGGTGTTTAATCCGCCTAAGGGCTTAGTCCTCTTTAGTCCGCCCTCCAGGTGTTTAATCCGCCTAAGGGCTTAGTCCTCTTTAGTCCGCCCTCCAGGTCCGCTTCTCAAGTCCGCCTTCCTCAAGGTTGCGGTCTTGGACTTCCTACTTCAAATTATCGTGTTCCTCCTTGTCCAAGTTGAACTTTGCTGATGTAAGGAATCCTTCGGAAGTTTAATGTCGCGTAAAGGCACACACCTTAACACAGGCGTTCAAAACAACCAGGAATAGACCGTTCTCCCTATGGACAAGGGTGCCGACGGATTACCCGGTTCTGCACATTTCACTGAATGGGCTGTCAATGCACAATACTCGAATTAAATTCTTCCTCCACACATATTTGCAGTCCGCTGACAGAGCTTGAAGCATCTTCTTTTTGTCGAACTTATTAACATCTTCAACAATCCGCCACACTCAGTTAACTCTAAAGAGTTCTGGTGTGCGTTCCAACGCTTTGTTCTTAGCTCCAAGGTACTTGGTTTCCCTCTTAGTCCGCCTTTTGAAAAGGTTCACCACTTCTCTCTCGACTGGTATATTTCTCCACTTCAACAAATCTACCCGCTCACTCGCCTTTAAGTGTAGCATCCAAGGAAACTCTGTTTTCCGCCCTGACCACCTGTCAGTGGATACTCCGCGGTCGCTAGTTTGGACCTCTAGCGCGATTTGTTTGTTTGTCAACCTTCAACCAGATTGCTTCGCCTGGTTCAAGCTCTCCTAGCTTGGGTCTCTCAGTATACACCATAACAGTCTTGCCAGACTGGTTGAAACTACCGCACCTCAATAGTCTCCCAAGCCTTTTTGTCCGAGTGGTGCTCATTGCTTGGTATGGCGTTTTAGGCCGCTCTGGTTGCTCCACAAAGTTAGACCTCGGCGTGGATTGCGCCATCCCTGGTCTTCGGGATTTGTCCGGCCTTCTGGCATCCATCCATCGTGCACACCTGGATTTCCGCCTCTTTGTTGATTATGCTCCACGCATAACCGCCGCTTCCACGCTCAATCTTTATTTGCCTCCTCTCCAGCCAATCCGCCTTCCGCTATGCTTTTCGCCATTCCAGGAAGTCCCCATCCCCTGTTTCCGCTTGACAAGTAGCCAGCCAAATCTCTTTTAAAAGATCCGCTCAGGAAATCCGCCCCAACTCTCTTTGAGATGGGCGTTATCAGACCCACTTCCCTGTGGTTGTCCGATTGATTCGCTGCTTCCTTTGTCCGCGTTTTGGGTTCTTCTGGTAATGGTCTCTTATTTCTCAAGCATTTCTTATCTGCCTAGGAAACTATATATCACACAAGTGTAGTGGCACTTAAATTCCGCCACTTGTCCTCCATTGATCAAGCAATATCCGCCTGTCTTGTAGTCTAATTCATCCTTCCAGGCTTGTTACCAAGACGTAGTATTTCCGCTCTTGGTGACCACTATTTGTTGGAATCCGCTCTTGAGCAATGCTCGGTCAATATTTGTCCGCTAAGGCTTCAAATAAGAGCTGTATTCCGCTTCTTTGATCGTGGTTCTTCCATCCTCTCAATGGTGGACAACTTCTTCAATTTGCGGAATCAAAGCACTCCTTTTTCCGGCCACAAAGCTTCAGAACTCCCATTTCCTCGCGTCTAGGTTTCTGGGATAGTTTGGAACCTTATAGTCCGCCTTGGAGTCCGCTTTGGGGTCCATTCTCCCCATCATCATTGCTGGATCCATCCATTCCATGCCTGCTTCAGGATTGTCCGGTTTAGGTCGAATCCGCTGGCGCCATAGGCTGCTCAAGCTAGTACTCCGCCTATACACTCTAGTGTTCCGCCATCTGAAGCAATATCCGCCCATGTCGTGGATATCTGTCGTTAGCTTCTTTCCAATTCCAATTCCAGTCAATATTTCGCTTGCTGGTCCTTCAAGCTTTGGATTAAGCTCCTAGAAATCTCTATTTAGTGGCGCCCTTCTTAGGTCGGCCTACTTGTTCAAAATTTCCGCTTTAATCCCCAACTGACAGTAGTATTCCGCCTCCAGCAACTCTTGAAGTCGTAATGATGATGCAATTCCGCTCTTGTGAAGTACTTCATCCAAATGTGTCTTCTGCGGTAGGACTCATCTCCCTGGCACTAAATAATCCGTTTCTCTGACAAGTTTCCTCCACTCCGACATGCTCTTATGCATCTTTTTCCGCATGCTTTGTCATTTGCAGGATCTTCCATAATTTTGTCCGCTTGTCAGCAGTAGAATCCATTCTTCAGCGCTCAACTCTCCCAGACACATAGCTTTTTCCGCTGATCCTTGAGTTTGCGCTTTTCCTTTAAATTATTTTGTCAGTAGCACTCCTTATCCGCTTGGTAGCTTTTTCCGCTCTTCAGGTTCGGTTAACTCAATGCCTTACACTGGCTAATACGAGTATAATCCGCCCTTACTTCCAATCCACTTGATAATCCGCTTGTTCTCTTGCTTCTGACAAAAATCCGCTGACTCTTTGCTCGCGCTCCATTTGACAGAACACGCTTGTCGGTGATCAATTTGAATGCTCCATATGATATATTGTCTGTCACTTAGTCCGCTTGCACCTTTGCTGCATTGGAATTTCCGCTCAAGACACACCCCCTCATCGCCTTTGCATTCTGCCTCAGCAGTCCGCGCTGACAGTCCGCCTTTGCCTTAGCTTTTAGTCCGCTTAGTGCAATAGTCTGACGGCTGTAATTTGGTCGATGAATACTCCTTAGACTTTTGGGTGTTGTTCTTGGCGCTAGACTTCCATTTGTGGCTAGTATTGTGAGCCATATCCGCTCAATGGTTTGTGGTAATGTCCGCCCTGACCAGACGTATGATTCCGCTTAGTCCTTCAGCCAATAGTCCTTGGACCTGACCATCCAGGTTGGCTCTTTTATTTCCGCTCTGGTTCTTGACGGTCTAATTTAATCCGCCTGACGGTATAATTTAGTCCGCCTTGACGACCTCATTTAGTCCGCCTCTGCTATTCCGCTGTTGAAAAGAGAATGAATTTTTCCGCTCGTGATCCTTGGTTGGTTCCATGGCAACTCGGTTAGTTCCAAAGAATACCACCATACACTTCCACGGCAATAACCTCTAATTCTTCTTCTTCACTCAGCCCGGAATATCACAATCCGCTACCACATCCATTAGACCTCAAAGTTTACCCACAAGATATCCGCTCAGAGCTTCAACAATGCTTCACTTGCCCATTCATAACATTAAGTCACAAATATCCAATGTGGCACTGCTATTGCGTGCTCCTTAATCAGATTCAAACTCTCGAGAACGCTCGATAGCTCGCGGCAAGCTACATTTAATCCGCTCGTCTTATATCAGCTTGTGTGAGGTCTTGGCCTATTGAAAGTCCATTCCAAACGAACTATACTCTCCACCAGCTCCTTCTGCAACAAATCATTCTGCATACTTAATAGCTTAGCAGATGATTCCTTCTCTTCCGCCCTGCGTACTTAGCAGCTTTGCAGGCGGTTTAATCCCCCACTTGGGCGCGTTGAACTCCACTATCGCTTGAACTCGATTTGTAGGTAACTGGCAGGCCGCTCTTCCGCTCTCTATTAGCCTGGCGACTTCTTTTCTCTCTTTGTCTTCTTGTCGCTAGTTGTGCTTACATTCTTCCGCTATGGTCCAACTCTTGGCAGTATAAAGTCTTTGTCTTGTTATCTTCGCACTGAAAATCCGCTCTTTTGCGGTTGCTAGTCCGCTGGGTGATCAGCCCAGGCGGTTTGTGTGTTGATACAGACTCGTTTCTGCTCCTGCCATGTAACACAACCTCCAGCTCCTGTTTCATAACCGCCTCCAACGCTTGATGTATTAAAATCCGCCTCCAACGCGATCGTGAAACTACCGTAGTTCTAGCCTCGATACTTCGCCGATATTCCGTGTTGTGTGTCCGCTGGTGCTCCTCCAAGCTCAACCGCTTTAGCTCACAACAACACCGCCTATTCTTCCTCCGCGTTGGAATATCATAGTCCGCCCAGCAGAGTGTAAGGGCAGCAGTTCGCTGGGCCACTTTGCCCGCCTTCTACCTCTGTCCGCCCTCACTCTCCGCCGTTTCCGTTTAACCGCTTTGGCGGACTTCGTTTCTCTCGGAGTTCTGTCCGCTCCCTTTTTCCGCCACCTATTTTGTCCGCTGCGCCATTTTGTCCGCTGTCAGACTCTGGCCTTTTCCATTCGCTGTCTGACTTTGGCTCGTCCGCTGCACTTCCGGCTCGCCATTTCCGCTCTGCGGATTCCGATGTAACACTTCCGCTCCGCGGATTCCGCTGTGATACTTCCGCTCTGCCAAATTCCGCTGTAACACAGTGTGACATGACTGTATGTCCGACAACGGAATTTCTGGCAGCTGTCACAGGCGCAGTCGTCGACTTCTTGCGCAGCAACTATCCGCCACCACGCGTTGGCCGTCCGTGTGTCGAACTTCCCTCACAAACGTTGACTCGAACTTGGTTCGTCCATAGGTGGTTCGTTTGTAGGAGATCTTTGCAGATCTGCTGTAGATCTTCTTCCAGAAATTTACAGGTTCTGTCGAAACTTTGTCTTAGGGAAACTTAAGCTCTCAGCTTTTCTTTCCACTGCTTTTCGAGCTCTTTCGACCTGTTTCGAACTCTTTTCGACCACTGTGCTGTCCTTTAGGTTAACAGTCACAAGGTCACCTGCAGATTTCTGTAGATCTGACCCTTAGATCTCTTCCTGCGACGGGTTCCTTTTCGTTTCCTTCTCCTCGCCTCTACCCCGACCTTTCCAGTGCTTACGAACTCGTCGTGACACTAACCTCGTCACCTCGTATCAACTACTCCCCCCCCCCCCCCCGAGTGGTGTCCTCAGCACTCAAGAAAGTGAATCGCGAAAGAAAAACCCGAAAGAAATAAAGAATAAGTACTTTGATTGGCCGCTAAAAAGAGAAACAGGGCCATCCACTGAACAAAACACGAAGAAAAATAGAAAAATAGAAAACAAACCTCACAATCATGCAAACAAGATGATTTTCAAACGGCATAACAGATCCCATACTCTGTGAAATCCAAAAACCTTGTGTCTCTTGCTTGGACGGATGCCCGCTTCTTCGTCTGCTTGCTTCATCAGGGCATTTAGTAATAGCCCGCTCAAGCCTCTCCTAACTCGTGGTTCTATGGTGCGGATGTGGATTCCGCCCACGAGTACCGCCAAGGAGAAGGTTAAACATGGCATAAGCATTGCTTGCAATGTCTTCTTGCTCGTGATTCAGCACACGAACATGAAGGAATGCCCGCTATGCTTTATCCGTTCAAGACTCCAAGTCCGCGCAAGCTTAGATTATAACTTCCGCTCGCTACCTCGCTTCGCAGTTTCACTTAGTCGGAAACCATAAGCTTCGCTCTTGTCAGACACTCTCCTGTAGTCCGCTGCTGTTGATATCCGCTGCGGCTTTTCATCCATTGCAGTTTTGGTCAATTCCAATTCCGCTGCAATTCCTTGGTCAGATTTCCACTTCCGTTTTCTTCATTTACAACTGATATTTTTCCTTCCTTCCATGGTACATCTTCGTTCTTCGCTCGGTAAAACGCTTGGTCGGATATCACTTAGGCACAACACTCCATTCGTTACGTTTATCCGCTAGTATATAAGCGGTCATCAGTGTAGAGATTTGTCCGAGGCCAAATCCTATGCGGATACCCCCAGGATCTCACGAAGCTGGTTGACTGCTAGAGTCCCCACTTAGCAGCGAGAGCCAGTACACCGATGAGAAGTCCGGCTGATCTCTCAGCTTCTTCTCTCTTCAACGTCCCTACGAATCTCCCATGAGTTTGTCCGCCGCAACACCTCAGAACAATAGCCGCTCGAGCATATCCATAACATGTATGGCCACTGCTATAGAGATTTGTCTGAGGCCTACATTTCCCCCAGGATCTCATCGAATCACAATCCGCTGGTTGGCTACTAGAGTCCCTACGTAGCAGCGAGAGCCAGTATATGCAGCAGAGCGTCCGGCCATTCCCTGACCTCTTCGTCCTTTCTGCTCCAGTGCTATTGTCTTCGATGGTCCGCTCCAATGTTTTTCCGAGTTTGGTCTTCAAATAATGTCCGCTCCTTCTTCGGCGGTTTGAATTAATCCGCCCTGATGGTCCATTTTAATCCACCCTGGCGATTCTTTGTTGTCTTCGGCCAATCCTCTGATGCTTTGGTAAACCCCCATAAGTCTCCATTACATCCTCAGCTTCAGAACATCCATAATCCGCTCATGACTGAGTCAATCGTTGCATAACCACCTTCACGCCTCCAAGTCGGTTGTCGATCAGAACTTCCGCTCAGTGTTGTCCGCTAGGTCGCTTCAACGTTCGCTTTGACGCCCTTTCATTCGTTCCTAATTGTACTTGCGACTATGGTCCTCAAATTCCGTCTTGACTGATATTTTCCGCCTTGACTCTTTGAGATCATCAATTCCGCCTTCATATTCCGCTCACTGGAATTGTGTCGCTTCTTCAGGCACAATATCCGCTTCCACAGGCACAATTCCGCTTCTGCAGCACAATTTCCGCTTCTGCAGGCACGATATCCGCCTTAAGTATTGGATTTTGTCCGCCCAAATGCTTCTTGTCTTCGTATTCGCTAGCAATGTGATTCCGCCAAGATTAACCCGCCAGTCATATCCCAACAGGCTTAATCCGCTGGTCACAATCCGCCAGTCGAATACCCTTCAAGTTCTCTTCAGAACTTCGCTTCTTCCGCCGTAGTCGAAGTTGCTTTTCTCCTGACAAGTGCATTATCCGCTTCAGTTGCTGTTTCCGCCAACTGATGTACAATTTATCCGCCCGAACGAATTCAGTCACTCAGCTGTATGTGTCTTCCGTCTCCACGGGTCATAGTTCAGGATTTATTTCGGTTTCTTTCTTTGCTCGGCTTCTGTAGATCTGACCCTTAGATCTCTTCCTGCGACGGGTTCCTTTTCGTTTCCTTCTCCTCGCCTCTACCCCGACCTTTCCAGTGCTTACGAACTCGTCGCTCGCACTCGCGCTCCTTCGATCCCACCTAGCACCACCCCCTTTGGTGCCATCACTCCTTGCCCATCCCCTCTTGATAGGCACTTAACCTAGCCACTGACTTTTTCGTCGTCAGGTGGCTCCTCCTACAGGGTCGTCCGTCCTCGTCGTCTAGGGACGCCCAAGCTCCGAAACCAAAATGATAGGGGCCCTTCCCCCAGAGGGGGAAGGGTAGATAGGGGCCCTCCTCCAAGTGGAGGAGGGTAGAACGTGGGAACACAACACAATAGCAAACCCAGCCCCAAAGGTTACACAATGTCAAAAGTACAACCCCTTTTATACCATCCACAACACACTAACCCCTTACTCTACAGTGACACACCCACTCACCGATGGGACATCTAGACACTAACCTCGTCACCTCGTATCACCCGTCCTTATTTTTCCAGATGCGTCACTGCCTTACACTGTGATCACTGATGCGTCGAATGAGGCCATCGGTGCCGTGTTAACACAGGATCACGGAGAGGGGCTACAGCCAATAGCTTACCTCTCACGTAGATTCAAGCCTGCCGAGCTTAACTATGCACCATACGACAAAGAGTTGTGTGCAATATGTTATGCGATGGTGCAGTGGAGACATTATCTAGAAGGTTGTGCGGGTGGAGTAACAGTGTTCACTGACCACCAACCTCTGACGCATATTCTGTCGCAGAGGAACCTTTCTAGAACCCAAGCAAGATGGCTTGAGGCGGGGTACCTGACTTCGATCAACCCCAAGATCTCCTATATCAAAGGCAAGGCTAATGTGTTAGCAGATGCTCTCTCCCGCAGTGTTCCTAAGCCCGTGGAAACTGCGATGAACATTTCCACTTGGCAAGTGCATCAAGCAAGCCAAGACGAGTGGAAACAAGCCCTCCAAGCTGATAACTCCTTGGTGAAGATATTGCGGAAGCTTGAGAGTGGCGAGGAAGTTGAGGGATATTTCCTCAGAGAGGGAATACTCTGGACGGTCCCAAAGAGAGGATTAGTCGAGAAAGTGGTGGTTCCTAAAGGCCAGCGCAATAAGATCATGAAGGAGTGCCATGAGACACCTTCAGCAGGCCATACAGGACCAGCGCGAACAGGAGAAATCCTCGCGCGGCGATATTGGTGGAAGGGGTGGATGAATGAGTTGAAGGCATTTGTGCGCGAATGCCCTGTGTGCCAACAAATAAAGGCTGACACACAGAAGCCTATGGGCTTACTTCAACCCCTGCCAATACCTGAGCGGAAGTGGGAGCAGATTACCACTGACTTGGTGACAGATCTACCAGCATCCAATGGGTTTAGTGCTGTAGCTGTCTTTGTCGATAGACTTACCAAGTTTGTGCATTTCGCCCCATGTACTAAAGAGATTACCGCTGCAGGATACGCCCAACTTTTTATCGAACATGTTTACCGCAACCATGGCCTACCTAAAGTGATTGTGTCTGATAGAGACCCTCGCTTTACCAGCAAGTTCTGGCAGACGCTTTTTAAAGCTCTGGGTACAGAGATTCGTATGAGTACAGCTTACCACCCTCAGACGGATGGGCAGAGTGAGGTTACCATACGTACTCTGGAAAATTTTCTAAGGCCATATGCTGAGAGGTATCCCCATAAGTGGGTTGAGTATTTACCTACAGCAGAGTTTGCAGCAAACAATGCAGTGAATGCGAGTACAGGGTTCGCACCTGCATACTTGATGTATGGGTACCATCCAGAAACACCAAACATTGGTGGGACGGCAACGCAATTTCAAGTGGAGGCAGTTAAGACTATGGTAGCACGGATGGCACAGGACTTAGATACCGCAAAAGCATATTACTCTAGAGCACAACACAGAATGTGTGTGAGTGCAAACAAGAAGAGGAAAGATATTGCTTTTGAGAAAGGGGATAAAGTCCTGATAAAAAGCCGTTTTATTCCGTTGGCTGCTTTGAACAAAGTGAGTCCCAAACTGCGCCGTCGATTTGTGGGTCCCTTTGAAATTGTGGAGAAAATATCAAAGGTGGCTTACAGAGTTCAACTTCCGGAAACATGGCTCATTCACCCAGTGTTTCATGTTTCTAAGTTCAAGCGTTATCACGCCTCGAGTGATAACAGCAGGCAGATACAACCTCCAGAAGGAGAGTTGATTGGTAGCGAAGTAGAGTATGAGGTCGAAAATATCCTAAGGGCTAGAGGTAAACGCAATCGTGAATACCTAGTGCTGTGGAAAGGATACGATCTACTTGACGCTACTTGGGAACCTGAAGCTAATCTGGTTAACGCACCAGATATACTTCGCGCATTTAAAGAGAAAGAAAGAAAAGAGTTGCAGAAAGGAAGAGAATAGGGAAGCAGAGTGTTTGATGGCTAAGGTGGAACTCCTTATAGCAAGGGGGCGCGAAAAAGGATACCTTAGAAAAACTCTGTCGACTTCCAAACCAACTCTTTAACTTTAATGCGTTAGGTGCCTAAGTTATTTGGCTGGCGCAGTAAGTGTAGCTTCAGTAGTACTTTAGAAACCGGGCAAACGATGTCACATTCGAGATAGTGTGGTTGTTCCGAGAAAACCCCTATCAAGTGACGTGTTGAGGTGGTCTTGACGAGACTCCAACCGAGCAAAACGTTGGTGTCTCACCCCAATAACCCAACGAGGAAAGTGTACGAATCACCCAGCCTTATAAGCGCAGCCCTCGAACCATTTTGCCCTAGTGTTTGTGTAAACGGAGCGAGCTCCTGAGTGAAAAAGAGTCTAAAGACGCACAAACCGTTGTTTATATCTTTCTTTCCGACAAACATAATGGCTGCCGATACACCCGCCGCAATTATTGCGAGGTTGGAAGCGGAGGTAGCTCAAAAAGAAGAGGAGCTGCAGCACTTTACGTCGACCGCAGAGGAAGTGCTGCAGAACAATGAGGCCTTAACCCGGCAGCTCTCAGAGTTGAGTGACCGGACGAAAGCAGCTGAGGCTGCGAAGGAGGCAGCGGAGAAAGCCAAGGAAAAGGCGGAGGCGGAAAAGAAAGAAGCGGAGGACAAGACCAAGGTCTTGGAAGAAAAATTGGAAGCCATGAAGCTGAAAAAGCAAAGGTTCCAATCTCACATGATGGCTAACCATCGTGAGAATGACCTCCGTAAACAAGCTCTCGGGGGAATGGTGGATCGATTTACCGCGGTAGAGGAAACGCTGCAGCGAGCTGTAGCAACCGCGTGGAGTGCAGCAGCCAATAACCTTAAGAAGGAATTGGCAGAACAAGAGCTGCAGATCGATTTGCTGGGAGAGTCCCTCAGAGACGGCTCTGAAAAACTTCAAGTGCAGAGCGAAACAACGGACAAGATGCTGCGTTTGAACCCGCCGGTACCAGCACCACGGGTACGCGAAGAACTGGATCGCCAAGTCCAAGTTCTGTTGTCAAACGCAACACTTGATCTGGAACCGTCCAAGGACGATGATGCGGGAGGCTCAAGCAAGGGCAAGGGAAAAGGGAAAAACAAACGCCCAAGCTCGCCGTGTAGGGATGAAGATCCACACGGAAAGAGAAGGCGAGAGGACGGTGACGATGAAGGTGGTGAGCCACCGAGGGATCGTATGCCTGGAGATGCAGCAAGAGCCAACTTGTTACTCAAGTTAAAGGCTGCCGCATTAAAGACTCCAGCACCCTCACAACCAGCGCCAACAGTTCAGACTCCCGGAGATGAGGCTACCGCAATAGCACCGGGGGAGGACTTATTCGACATGAGAGAGGAGGAGCTTTTGGACTTGGATTTTAACGAAGAAATTGACTTCGGCAGTCCACCTCCTAGGCTCGAAGGTCCTAGTTCTGAACTGGAGGACGGGGAAATAAGGAATGATGAAGGGCCAAGCCAGGTGACAGAGGTTCAGCGTGCGGTCCATCCACCGTTGGAGTTAGCTCCAACAGAAGCAGCACTTCGGGCTTTCCGAGAAAAGGTTAAGCTCAGGAGATTAAGGGCGGCTGCTCAGGACAAAGTGGATGCTGCACCCAGCGAAGTGAACCTGTCACGGGAGGATATCGAGGAGGCTTGCAACCCCATCACTGCGTCAGAGAAATGGCCGAAGGTCCAATATACTAACCCCAGGGACCGAGCCTTGCAAAATTACCGCGGCAACCGGCACTTTCACGAGTTGCCCATGTGCATTTGGTGCGGGAGAAGCCCAATGCAAGCAAGTGCTCAGCGGCTGACGCAGAAGAAGTATTCCGTCCTTCCTTGTGGGTATCACCTCGTGTGTGATGCTCATTGGTTGGCATACTCGATGCTGGGGCGCATCGTCACGGCGGTCCAAAAAGTCGCGGAAGTGGACAACAAGTCCATCGCCACCGTCTCCCCATTCTCTCTACCTGCCCATATGTTAAAGCTGACACGCTCGACGTTCGAAGAAATCCCTCCGTTCCCGGCTGAGCACGAGAAGTTGCCACACTGCAACATGTGTGTGAAGCGGCAGCTCAAGGTGTCCGGCATCACAAGGGATCTGCCATTCCTTAAGTCCAAGAGGGTGGCTGCCGCATTTGATCCCTGTGTCCGGTATCGTGCAGTGCAGCAAGCGCATGCGCAGGAGCAGCGTGCTATTCAGCAAGCGCAAGCGCCGGAACAGCGTTAAGGAGGAGGGAAAAGGAGTTATCGTCGACCAAGTGTGTGCGTGCAGCAGCTGTCAGAGACGTCAGAGCAAGAGACAGGTCCAAGACAGTTGGGTGTGGGTATGGGAGTGGGTGAGTTTTGTGTTTGTGTTTTTGTGTTTTTGTTTTTCTTTGTGTTTTGGTGTGCGTGGGCGCCCACTTTTTGCGGGGGGGGCGTATGTTAGTCTTTTAGCGCTATACGAGGTAGTTTGGGATAGAGCCGAGGGTGGCTGACGCATGCGGGTTCGCGAGTAAGACAGATTAGACCCAGAGTTTGGGGCATGCGTCAGCGTACTACACTTAGGGGTACTTAAGAGGCCCACTCGTTGTTTTGACGTTCACTTTACTTTGTAAGAACTCGGGATTCGTGGGATTGGTGTGTTCCCGCTTGTGTGTGTGTTTGTGTGTGTGTGTGTTAAGTGTTTGCCTGACGCAATCACTTCCCAACCCAAGTGCTCTAGTAGCGTTCACAACCGCGCTAGCTAGAGAGTTGTCTAAACCAACAAACCCCACAAGTATACTTGCGTTAGCCAGCAAGTTATCACGAATCCAATCAACACAGCCGACCACTATTGCGTCACCCACAAGCTTCACTATCACTAACGCTTGGACCACTCGGAGCCACGGTTTGTTGGTCATCCGTGTCATTATATACGTGATCTGTCAGTCCGACAAACTGAGGTATATAATGACACGGATGACCTAGTGACCGTGGCTCCGAGTGGTCCAAGCGTTAATGCGTCTGTCTCTAGTCTCTTAGGTCCCAGGTTCGAATCCTTGCACCTCAGAAACACCTGCGGGTGGTGATTTCTCGGCATTTGTGATGGACCGATCAATTGACCGATCATGATCCGATCTAATCGGCATCTCCGATCCCGATCCCGACCCCGATCAAGCGTTGCGATCTGTCGGCACTTGATCGGCTGACGTTGATCGGTCTGATCGTGATCGGCCGATCAAAGTTGGCCGATTAAATCGGTCATCCGATCAGATGGGTGATCGGCCGATCTCCATCGATGATCGGCCAAACCGATTTGATCGGCGATCGATCTGATCGGAAAAACCCGATCACGATTTAATCGGTCGGACCGATCAATCCACGACCGATTAGATCGTGATCGGATCCATAGTATGCTTGTTACCCTAACAGGAAAAAAACAAAAAAACAACCGCAGCATCAGATATTCAACTGATTTAACTCACCTGTTTTAACCGATATCACCCGATGCGTATCCGAAGCCAGTTTCTGGTAACCCTCTCTCTCGATTCCGGGTGGGCCTTGCTCCAGGTACACCAGCAACCGGTCCACGAGTCTGGGCAGGTACTGATACGAACGTCCGTCGTATGACACGCGGTTCGGCCCACTCACCCAACACGTGGTTCGGCCTGACAGTAGTCGGACCGAACCAGCTCACCGTCATCATAGCCACACAATAAGGGAGAGGGCCAGGCCGCCTCTGAGGTGGCAACCCTCAGTTCGGCCTGGAGCCTCACATTCAGCTTAGGGTCCATTAGGACACGGCCAAGGGGCCATTAGAACGCTGAGTTGGATGAAAGGGTTGGACAGGCTGGCGGCCCGGCCGAATACTTATTCGGCCCGGACCACAGCCTCATTGTAACTTGGACTATTGTAAAGTTCCTTGTTTGAAAGTGTTTCCGTGCTCTAGACGTAAGTCCACTCGACTAGTCTATCCTGTTCCAACGTTTGTATCAACTGGTTTCGGAGCCAAAGCCGGAACCAAGACCCATACCACCCGTATGTCGAACAGCCACCCTACCTCGCCCCAGTCCTCCGCCGGCACACACGAACACCCGACCTTCCGTTATCTCTCGGTGCCAGAGGAGCTGGTCGCACCGCATTGGAGAAGATTTTATATCGACCAATTGGCCTTTTGTTACGGAGGACCAAGCGTGATCGAAGGCGTACCCCCTGGACTTGAGGGACCACCTATTCGAAGGCCGAGCCCCGTACCACCACCTACCGGGCCGAACGACAACGACGACACAGAAAGTGTCGGAAGCTGTGACTCCTGCTTCACAGAGGAGGAAAGAAACGACCCGGAGTTTCTGCGTTTCTACGCTGAAGTCCAAGAGCACCTACGCAACCGGCGGGCAAACTCGGCCGAGGAACCTCTTCGCAATCGGGACCCACGGCTTGCACACGGAGTCCAACCATGGACCTCATACCGTACGAGCCAGCCGAAGCCATCGCCTATCCCGACGGAGTGGAGGAGATGAGCGCTGGGGACAGCATGAGCCTGGGGACCGAAGAAGATCCCCCTCCGGTGCAAGGCGTATTTGTGCAAAACAATATCCAGCACAACGTCCAGAACGTGCACCACGTGGAGGTGAACCAAGACGAGACCTCTATCACCGTAGCCCAGCTGGCGGCCAACACCGAAGAATGGGCGGGACGTACTCAGGCCGAGCTGTACCAAGCACTCAACGAAGTGCGAGGAGAACTCCATCATACCCGCGAAGAAGCCGAAGCTCGACAATGGCAAGTGGCCAACGAGCAGGCCGACGCCATGAACACGGCCCTCGAGAACCAGAGAGCCGAACTGGAGGACCATCACTGGGAGGACCGCGTTCGGTTGGAAGAGGAGTTCATCCGACGGCTCGAGCACCTCAAAGCCGAGAACGGGCATCTCGTGGCCGAAATGGAAGAACGTATGTACCTGGCCCAAGAACGTGCGGCCGCCAAGGCAGCTCAAGATTTCCAAGACCTTGGAGCCCGGACCGAAAGGCTCACGTTGCAAGTGGCCGACCAGCGGGCCGCTGTCGAGACGCTCGGGGTCGAAACAAAGTGTCTACGGGAAGACTACCCATCCGTGGACGAGCTCGTGAAGTTATGGTCCAAGCAAGTTCCAGCGCAGCCCCAAGTCATTCCTGTGTACATGGCCGGAGCCGGAACCCAAACTGTGACCCAAACTACACAAGCGCCACCCGGACCACCCCCGTCTTCCAGTTTTCAAGACGCGCCCCTTGTTTCTCCCATCATCAGCAATGCACCCGCGGTACCTATTCTCGCGCCACCCAGTGGAGTGCCCAACCAACGGCGAGCCGGACCACCACCAGGACCTGTCATTCGAGAGCCCGGTTCTGCACCAACGGGCGGGCCGAGGCCGAGCCGAAGAGACCCAGCGGCCGCCGCAAGGCCACCCAGCGGCCAGAACCAAGCCACCAATCCTACACCGCCATCCGGCCAAGGACCTCCCATAGCACCACGTCAAGAACCACCCCCTGGACCCAGTCAACCACAGGGAGTTGGAGCTGTCGGATTCAATTCGGGAACGGACCCGTTTGCGGGCCTGGGTTCCTATGCCTCAGTTGGACAGCAGGACCCCAACTCCGGATTCCGAGACGCTCCAAGAAGACGGCGGCCAGGAGGAGGAGGCGGGGACTGTTAGTCTTTTAGCGCTCACGAGGTAGTTTGGGATAGAGCCGAGGGTGGCTGACGCATGTGGGTTCACGAGTAAGACAGATTAGACCCAGAGTTTGGGGCATGCGTCAGCGTACTACACTTAGGGGTACTTAAGAGGCCCACTCGTTGTTTTGACATTCCATTCTAGTGTAAGAACTCGGGATTCGTGGGATTGGTGTGTTCCCGCTTGTGTGTGTGTTTGTGTGTGTGTGTGTTAAGTGTTTGCCTGACGCAATCACTTCCCAACCCAAGTGTTCTAGTAGCGTTCACAACCGCGCTAGCTAGAGAGTTGTCTAAAGCAACAAACCCCACAAGTATACTTGCGTTAGCCAGCAAGTTATCACGAATCCAACCAACACAGCCGACCACTATTGCGTCACCCACAAGCTTCACTATCAATTGGTTTCGGAGCGAGGCAAGAACTTTAAGTTCTTGAGATCGAAACTTGTGAACGTGGCGCAACAAACGTTTTTGTTTGTTTGTTTGGTAGAGAGAAACTCCAACCGTGGTTGTTGAGTACTCCCAAATAGTGGCTGAGAGACCATGGCTGACCGTGAACACGCATTGGTAGTGCGCGAGCCTCAAGTTGAAGAGCCAGGGATTGAACCTGAGTTCGATGAGGAATTGCCTGACGCACCCAATGTAGTGTACCAACAAATAAACGTCCAGAACATCCACAATGTCCAGCAAGCAGCTGTCGACATAGACATGGGAGCTGATGCGGAAGCCTTAAGAGAGGATGTGGATGCGGTCCATGACCGTGTGGACGATTTAGCCCACGGGCTAAGGGGTCACCTGCAGCAAGTTGACCAGACACTGGGGCAGAGGCTAGCCCATACTGAGGCCTCTGTGTCGAACCAACTGGCTGGCGCATCAGAGGTGATCGGGCAGGCGCTGGAAACACAGCACCAGCATGCGCAACAGGTTGAGGCCACATAGCATGCGGTGGTGTCGCAACAACAGAAGCTGGAGTCAGTAGCGGCTCAACATAGTCGATACGAGCAGAGGCTATTACGCCAAGATATCGATCATAGAAAAGAAAGAGCCGAGATCAAAGCTTCTGTGGATGCAATAACGAGGAGAATGGATGCCGCAGACATTCTAGCGGACTCTCGTTTTGCTGACCTAAAAGAAACGGCTGAAGCATCAGCACTTCAGCTAAAACAACTCTCCGAGTTATCCCTTGTTCAAGGGCGGAGAATTGAAGGCTTATTAGGAACTGTTGCGGATTCCAACGAAAAAGTCGAACGGACTCTAGAATTGTTTCGGGAGTCCTTGCATAAACAAGGTGCTGAGGTGAAGCGTTTGCAGAGCTCAAGAGTAGCAATTCAAAAAGATTTGATTGCCTTGGAGAAAAAGGCATCCAAAACCTGGGATCAGCAGCAAGATGCAGCTGATGTGGTTGCCTTAAGATTATCTGGCCTGGAACGAAGCATGGAGGATGTGAGTGGCGGAAGTCAGAGCGCCCAAAGTGGAAGTGATGCTCGTGCAGTATCACCAGAGCGAGAAGAATCAACTTCTCCTGAGCCTGAGGACTCAGCCTTTGGGATGCCACTGCCGAAGAAATCAGTAAAGCAGTTGGCTGCATCATGGCCGCCACTAGACCAGAGCTTCGCGGTAGGAATGGTTGGGGCAGGAACCTCAACAATACCGGCTCCTCCAGCAGTACAGGTCGAGGAGGGTGAAATTGTTGCTGCAGAAGCACCACCATGCACTGCAGTGGACAGCGCACCAGACGCTGATTTCACATTCCCTCAATTGATACCTCCAAGTACAAGAGCTCAGCCTGGAGTACGCATCTCAGAACCCGACTCTGCCGATGGATCACGTAGACCCACACGAACTAACCCAAGAGTTCTCTCCTCAGCAGAAGTGTTATATCAAATTGACCTTGAGCGTGCTAAGGCACAGGTCAGAGAAGAGAAAGGAAAAGAACCCATGCGGATCCCCACACGTACGGGAAGATTGGGACTTGGGTTAAGTGCTTTGGGAGCAAGGGTAGAAAATAATCCCTTTGCTGCACTTGGTTCATATGAGTCTACTGGTGGACCCAGTCGAGTTCCTCGCATGCGAGGTAACTTTGGAGACCCTGGTGATGACGACCCAGATGATGATGGCGGTGATGATTACCGCGACAGACGAAACCGCCCACCTTCCCGCATTCCAGGTGCGCCTGATGGCGGTGGAGGTGGTGGCGGCGGTGGAGATGGTGGAGGCGGTGGACCTCCCGGTGGACCTCCTGGTGGAGGTGGAGGTGGAGGTGGCGCTGGACCAGCAGGCCCAGGACCTCCTAGGCAAGGACAGTGGTTGCCTAGCACCGTCAAGTTGCAGATGCCTCGCGCATTTAACGGAAGTGGAGAACCAAAAGCCCGTAAATGGCAAGTGCTCATGACGCGGTACTTGAGGACCTGCGGAGTGCATGAAGCACAGTGGCAATCGATTATGGCCACTAACCTTTATGGGGCTGCCTCGGATTGGTTAACGATGCAAGAGTTGAAAATTCACCGAGGTGAAAGACCACCCTTCCGTGACTGGATGGACTTCATGGATGGCTTAGCTACAGCTTTCGAATTCTCTAGTGATCGAGATGAAGCGTGGCGTGACCTCCACAAACTCAAGCAGACTGGAACCGTGAAACAGTTTGTAAAAGAGTTTCAGCGGTTAGTCTTGAGGATTCCAGACCTCGAAGAGGATCACCAGTATTTGCTCTTCGTGGATGGACTTAAGAGTGAAGTTCAGAAGTTAGTCGCTGCAACGGTACCTCGAGATGTCGAGGCTGCCATCATATCCGCCGAATGATTGGAAGCCCTTGGAGTTGGAACACAAGGCCAAGGAGGGCAGACCAATCAGAAAAAGAAAGGAGTCTGGCGTGGTGGAAGAAAGAAGAAAGGCCAGAATCAGGGTCAGCAGCAGCAGAACCCTACACCACCAGCCCAAGCACCACCACAAGCTGCCGCAGGAGTGCAACAGCAGCAGCAACAGCAACAAGGACGAGGAGGAGGACGTGGTGGTGGTGGACGTGGACGCGGTGGTGGTAACCGTGGAAGAGGACAAGCCAATCAGGGAAGACAGAACCCCCAGGGGGGAGGGGGATATAATTGTTATCTTTGTGGAAAGAAGGGTCACCCTGTGAGGCAATGTCCTAGATTGGAGGAGGTGAAAAACCTCCCCGATGTAAAAAAAATGTTAAACTGACCGCCAGGCAGGAAACTGCTTCGTCTGAGCCTGGCCGACGCAAACGTCGTAAGCGAAACAGAGTTCGTAGGCGGCGTAGGAAGCATAGATCAAAAGTAGGTGCCTCGAAAAAGGTTTGTACTCACAGCGGAAAACCTGGGGCGCGGACTAGTACACCGCGTGAAGAGAGAACGGAGACACTCTCCACATCTACCCAATCGGCACATGACAACTGCGATTGGAAAAATGAACAGAAGGAAAGCACACCGGATGAGATGGACGCGCCTCATGCGTCATCTGCATCTCTTCCCTCTGTTAGTGAATCTGTGGGCTCATTGGAGTCGCAGAGTAGTCTACAGGAGTCCCTGCCTGCAGACGTAGACGATAGTGGGTCAGAAACAACCCAGCGGTCTACCACAGAGCGAGTTAATGTGTCAGAAGTTCGATCAACTTCGTCAATCAAGGGTGACACATGCCCTCTGTTAAAAATTCAAGAAGTGCCTGTGAGAGGGTATGAAGTAAAAGCACGGATCAAGACCACGGACCTTTATGCATTCATTGATTGTGGAAGTACCGCAAACTATATCAATGATAAGGTAGCGCGTGATCTCGGGTTGTCGATTACACCAAGCTCAAAGAGAGCAATGTTGGCAAACGGAGATATTAAAGAACTGGCTGGCAGCTGTAACAACCTCCGAGTAAAGATAGGAGGGCTGAAGTGCAAAATGAAAGCGGATCTGTTCCCAGACCTTGGTTATGACCTAATATTGGGCATGCCTTGGTTGCAGAAAGAAAACCCCCGCATAGACTTTCAGCAAAATGAGATTTCAGTTTGCAAAAACAGCCAAGTGTTTCATCTCCCGTTGCGTCATCCAACCCAAGAGAGTATTGAACCTGAACGAAAAGTACAGTCGATACTGCAAGAAGTGCCAGTGACTGAGCGTTCAGCTAAGAGAATGATGCGTCATCTCAAAACAGAGACAGCATTCATGGTTGTAGTGCAAGAGTCTGAAGAGAAAGCTTTAGGCCAACATGAATTGCCTGACGCAATAGAGCGAACACAGCCATTCAACACTGAGGATGAGATTGGCAAACTTATTCGTTCAGACACCCCTGCCGAAATTAAAAAGGTGGTAGAAACACACCGTGGTGTGTTCCCTCGTGATTTACCCCCAGGGATCCCTCCGAAGAGAAAAGGTCATGAGTTTAAGATAGACCTGGAGGATCCAACACCTATCCATCGTCCAATATACAAGCTTTCACCAGCAGAGCTGGATGAAGTGAAAGCACAAGTGGACTACCTTCTGGAACAGAAGAAAATCAAACCATCCGAGTCCCCTTGGGGCGCGCCAATCCTATTTGTACCGAAAAAGGATGGAGGCTTAAGGATGTGTGTGGATTACAGGTGGATCAATAAGGTGACAGTAAAAAACCGATATCCTTTACCCCTGCCAGAAGAATTGATGGATAGAGTGTTCAAAGCCAAAGTGTTCTCGAAGTTAGATCTGCGATCAGGCTATTGGCAATTTCCAGTAAGGCCATCTGATACAGATAAAACAGCGTTCCGCACGAGATACGGTCACTTTGAGTTTTTGGTAGCGCCTTTTGGGCTAACCAATTGCCCAGCGCAATTCCAAACTCTAGTGCAAGACCTACTCACAGAGTTTTTAGATGATTTTGTTGTTGTCTTTATTGATGACATACTCATCTTCTCTGAAAACATGGAACAGCATGCGGAACACTTAGAGAAAGTCCTGTCGCGACTAGCAGAATATCAGCTTTTTGCTAAGGCAAGTAAAAGTGAGCTGGCTGTCGCAACAGTAGACTATCTTGGCTACCGCATTAGCGGAAGTGGGTTAGAACCACAGGAACAAAAAGTGAAGGCAGTGAAGGAGTGGAAGGAACTACAGAGTGTTAGCGATGTACGTAGTTTCCTTGGAATGGTTTCATACTACAGGAAGTTCATTCCCCAGTTTGCACACGTTGCTGGACCACTCCATGACTTAGTGAAAAAAGACCATCCCTGGAGATGGGGACAGGTTGAGCGTGGCGCATTCAATGAACTGAAAAAGCGTCTAAGTCAAGCTCCCGTCCTTATTTTTCCAGATGCGTCACTGCCTTACACTGTGATCACTGATGCGTCGAATGAGGCCATCGGTGCCGTGTTAACACAGGATCACGGGGAGGGGCTACAGCCAATAGCTTACCTCTCACGTAGATTCAAGCCTGCCGAGCTTAACTATGCACCATACGATAAAGAGTTGTGTGCAATATGTTATGCGATGGTGCAGTGGAGACATTATCTAGAAGGTTGTGCGGGTGGAGTAACAGTGTTCACTGACCACCAACCTCTGACGCATATTCTGTCGCAGAGGAACCTTTCTAGAACCCAAGCAAGATGGCTTGAGGCGGGGTACCTGACTTCGATCAACCCCAAGATCTCCTATATCAAAGGCAAGGCTAATGTGTTAGCTGATGCTCTCTCCCGCAGTGTTCCTAAGCCCGTGGAAACTGCGATGAACATTTCCACTTGGCAAGTGCATCAAGCAAGCCAAGACGAGTGGAAACAAGCCCTCCAAGCTGATAACTCCTTGGTGAAGATATTGCGGAAGCTTGAGAGTGGCGAGGAAGTTGAGGGATATTTCCTCAGAGAGGGAATACTCTGGACGGTCCCAAAGAGAGGATTAGTCGAGAAAGTGGTGGTTCCTAAAGGCCAGCGCAATAAGATTATGAAGGAGTGCCATGAGACACCTTCAGCAGGCCATACAGGACCAGCGCGAACAGGAGAAATCCTAGCGCGGCGATATTGGTGGAAGGGGTGGATGAATGAGTTGAAGGCATTTGTGCGCGAATGCCCTGTGTGCCAACAAATAAAGGCTGACACACAGAAACCTATGGGCTTACTTCAACCCCTGCCAATACCTGAGCGGAAGTGGGAGCAAATTACCACTGACTTGGTGACAGATCTACCAGCATCCAATGGGTTTACTGCTGTAGCTGTCTTTGTCGATAGACTTACCAAGTTTGTGCATTTCGCCCCATGTACTAAAGAGATTACCGCTGCAGGATACGCCCAACTTTTTATCGAACATGTTTACCGCAACCATGGCCTACCTAAAGTGATTGTGTCTGATAGAGACCCTCGCTTTACCAGCAAGTTCTGGCAGACGCTTTTTAAAGCTCTGGGTACAGAGATTCGTATGAGTACAGCTTACCACCCTCAGACGGATGGGCAGAGTGAGGTTACCATACGTACTCTGGAAAATTTTCTAAGGCCATATGCTGAGAGGTATCCCCATAAGTGGGTTGAGTATTTACCTACAGCAGAGTTTGCAGCAAACAATGCAGTGAATGCGAGTACAGGGTTCGCACCTGCATACTTGATGTATGGGTACCATCCAGAAACACCAAACATTGGTGGGACGGCAACGCAATTTCAAGTGGAAGCAGTTAAGACTATGGTAGCACGGATGGCACAGGACTTAGATACCGCAAAAGCATATTACTCGAGAGCACAACACAGAATGTGTGTGAGTGCAAACAAGAAGAGAAAAGATATTGCTTTTGAGAAAGGGGATAAAGTCCTGATAAAAAGTCGTTTTATTCCGTTGGCTGCTTTGAACAAAGTGAGTCCAAAACTGCGCCGTCGATTTGTGGGTCCCTTTGAAATTGTGGAGAAAATATCAAAGGTGGCTTACAGAGTTCAACTTCCGGAAACATGGCTCATACACCCAGTGTTTCATGTTTCTAAGTTCAAGCGTTATCACGCCTCGAGTGATAACAGCAGGCAAATACAACCTCCAGAAGGAGAGTTGATTGGTAGCGAAGTAGAGTATGAGGTCGAAAATATCCTAAGGGCTAGAGGTAAACGCAATCGTGAATACCTAGTGCTGTGGAAAGGATACGATCTACTTGACGCTACTTGGGAACCTGAAGCTAATCTGGTTAACGCACCAGATATACTTCGCGCATTTAAAGAGAAAGAACGAAAAGAGTTGCAGAAAGGAAGAGAATAGGGAAACAGAGTGTTTGATGGCTAAGGTGGAACTCCTTATAGCAAGGGGGCGCGAAAAAGGATACCTTAGAAAAACTCTGTCGACTTCCAAACCAACTCTTTAACTTTAATGCGTTAAGGTGCCTAAGTTATTTGGCTGGCGCAGTAAGTGTAGCTTCAGTAGTACTTTAGAAACCGGGCAAACGATGTCACATTCGAGATAGTGTGGTTGTTCCGAGAAAACCCCTATCAAGTGACGTGTTGAGGTGGTCTTGACGAGACTCCAACCGAGCGAAACGTTGGTGTCTCACCCCAATAACCCAACGAGGAAAGTGTACGAGTCACCCAGCCTTATAAGCGCAGCCCTCGAACCATTTTGCCCTAGTGTTTGTGTGAACGGAGCGAGCTCCTGAGTGAAAAAGAGTCTAAAGACGCACAAACCGTTGTTTATATCTTTCTTTCCGACAAACATAATGGCTGCCGATACACCCGCCGCAATTATTGCGAAGTTGGAAGCGGAGGTAGCTCAAAAAGAAGAGGAGCTGCAGCACTTTACGTCGACCGCAGAGGAAGTGCTGCAGAACAATGAGGCCTTAACCCGGCAGCTCTCAGAGTTGAGTGACCGGACGAAAGCAGCTGAGGCTGCGAAGGAGGCAGCGGAGAAAGCCAAGGATAAGGCGGAGGCGGAAAAGAAAGAAGCGGAGGACAAGACCAAGGTCTTGGAAGAAAAATTGGAAGCCATGAAGCTGAAAAAGCAAAGGTTCCAATCTCACATGATGGCTAACCATCGTGAGAACGACCTCCGTAAGCAAGCTCTCGGGGGAATGGTGGATCGATTTACCGCGGTAGAGGAAACGCTGCAGCGAGCTGTAGCAACCGCGTGGAGTGCAGCAGCCAACAACCTTAAGAAGGAATTGGCAGAACAAGAGCTGCAGATCGATTTGCTGGGAGAGTCCCTCAGAGACGGCTCTGAAAAACTTCAAGTGCAGAGCGAAACAACGGACAAGATGCTGCGTTTGAACCCGCCGGTACCAGCACCACGGGTACACGAAGAACTGGATCGCCAAGTCCAAGTTCTGTTGTCAAACGCAACACTTGATCTGGAACCGTCCAAGGACGATGATGCGGGAGGCTCAAGCAAGGGCAAGGGGAAAGGGAAAAACAAACGCCCAAGCTCGCCGTGTAGGGATGAAGATCCACACGGAAAGAGAAGGCGAGAGGACGGTGACGATGAAGGTGGTGAGCCACCGAGGGATCGTATGCCTGGAGATGCAGCAAGAGCCAACTTGTTACTCAAGTTAAAGGCTGCCGCATTAAAGACTCCAGCACCCTCACAACCAGCACCAACAGTTCAGACTCCCGGAGATGAGGCTACCGCAATAGCACCGGGGGAGGACTTATTCGACATGAGAGAGGAGGAGCTTTTGGACTTGGATTTTAACGAAGAAATTGACTTCGGCAGTCCACCTCCTAGGCTCGAAGGTCCTAGTTCTGAACTGGAGGACGGGGAAATAAGGAATGATGAAGGGCCAAGCCAGGTGACAGAGGTTCAGCGTGCGGTCCATCCACCGTTGGAGTTAGCTCCAACAGAAGCAGCACTTCGGGCTTTCCGAGAAAAGGTTAAGCTCAGGAGATTAAGGGCGGCTGCTCAGGACAAAGTGGATGCTGCACCCAGCGAAGTGAACCTGTCACGGGAGGATATCGAGGAGGCTTGCAACCCCATCACTGCGTTAGAGAAATGGCCGAAGGTCCAATATACTAACCCCAGGGACCGAGCCTTGCAAAATTACCGCGGCAACCGGCACTTTCACGAGTTGCCCATGTGCATTTGGTGCGGGAGAAGCCCAATGCAGGCAAGTGCTCAGCGGCTGACGCAGAAGAAGTATTCCGTCCTTCCTTGTGGGTATCACCTCGTGTGTGATGCTCATTGGTTGGCATACTCGATGCTGGGGCGCATCGTCACGGCGGTCCAAAAAGTCGCGGAAGTGGACAACAAGTCCATCGCCACCGTCTCCCCATTCTCTCTACCTGCCCATATGTTGAAGCTGACACGCTCGACGTTCGAAGAAATCCCTCCGTTCCCGGCTGAGCACGAGAAGTTGCCACACTGCAACATGTGTGTGAAGCGGCAACTCAAGGTGTCCGGCATCACAAGGGATCTGCCATTCCTTAAGTCCAAGAGGGTGGCTGCCGCATTTGATCCCTGTGTCCGGTATCGTGCAGTGCAGCAAGCGCATGCGCAGGAGCAGCGTGCTATTCAGCAAGCGCAAGCGCCGGAACAGCGTTAAGGAGGAGGGAAAAGGAGTTATCGTCGACCAAGTGTGTGCGTGCAGCCGCTGTCAGAGACGTCAGAGCAAGAAACAGGTCCCAGACAGTTGGGTGTGGGTATGGGAGTGGGTGAGTTTTGTGTTTGTGTTTTTGTGTTTTTGTTTTTCTTTGTGTTTTGGTGTGCGTGGGCGCCCACTTTTTGCGGGGGGGGCGTATGTTAGTCTTTTAGCGCTCACGAGGTAGTTTGGGATAGAGCCGAGGGTGGCTGACGCATGTGGGTTCACGAGTAAGACAGATTAGACCCAGAGTTTGGGGCATGCGTCAGCGTACTACACTTAGGGGTACTTAAGAGGCCCACTCGTTGTTTTGACATTCCATTCTAGTGTAAGAACTCGGGATTCGTGGGATTGGTGTGTTCCCGCTTGTGTGTGTGTTTGTGTGTGTGTGTGTTAAGTGTTTGCCTGACGCAATCACTTCCCAACCCAAGTGTTCTAGTAGCGTTCACAACCGCGCTAGCTAGAGAGTTGTCTAAAGCAACAAACCCCACAAGTATACTTGCGTTAGCCAGCAAGTTATCACGAATCCAACCAACACAGCCGACCACTATTGCGTCACCCACAAGCTTCACTATCAGGGACGATGGTGATGGAGGTGGCGGGCCGAATGGACCAGGAGGATCTGGCGGGCCGAATGGACCTGGTGGGCCGAATGGACCGGGAGGAGGACCAAATGGACCTGGCGGCGGGCCGAACGGACCTGGAGGTCCCGGAGGACCTGGCGGACCGGGAGGACCGTTTGGACCACAATTACCCGGAGGGCCACAAGACGCACCAGGAGGCAATGGCCTAAGGCAAGTCAAATTGCCTATGCCACGAGCCTTCAACGGTACCGCCAACGTTACCGATTGGCTGATGCGCATGGGCCGATGGTTCCGTGCCCAAGCCATCCCAGAAGCATACTGGCTCCAAGTAATCTGTGCCAACACGGAGGGGCCTGCGGCCGAGTGGATGAACTTGACCGAGCTTAAAGTGATGGAGGGCCGGAGGCAACCATTTGCCGACTGGCGTGCGTGGGCCGAGGAGGCTCGAAAATTATTCCAACCAACTACCACCTCTGAACATGCCCGAGTTGAGTTACGAACTCTCAGGCAGACCACCTCGGTGAAGGACTATATCAAGCGCTACAACAGCGTTTGCTTCAGGATACCGGATATGAGTGACGCTGAAGCATACAGTGCATTCACAGCGGGCTTGCGCGAGCCGATTCGAAGTCAAGTGGTTGGCTTCATTCGGGACGACGTACAGGCCGCGATCGAGATGGCCGAACGCCTGGATGGTATTCGAGGACTCCACAACTCGGGAGGAGGCCGGGGAGGCGGTCAGCAGCGTTGGAATAGGCGATCAAGAGTTAACAGTATTGGCACCAAAGCCGAAGGGGATCGTATCAATTACATTGGAGGCAACCGTGGTGGAGGATCAAGTCGTGGCCGAGGCCGAGGCCGTGGCCGCAGTGGGGGAAGATTTGGAGGCCGAGGAGGAGGAGGCCGATCTACCACACCAAGTGGAAGAGGAGGCCGGGGTGGAATATCATGCTACTTATGCGGAGGAGACCATGGGATCAGAAATTGTCCCAAGCTCTCGGCCGCAAAGCGTTCGATAAACTGAAGGTCCGGGGCGCGAGGCCACCTACCCTGGACACAAATGCGGGTGGTATCAGGGCCGAGGTTCCGGAAGATTTTGGGGAGGAGCAAGCAGATGGAGTAGAAGATAGAAAAATAGCCAAGAGCGTTACTTGGCAGGACAAGGCGGAAGAGCATGTTAAACGGATAAACACCAGCTCCAGCTCGCATAGTTCCGAGACTGCAGCGCGAGCCGAGTCCCTTGGAACAGGACTCAGTAAGGGAGCCGATGGTACTGGCCATACACGGCCCGGGGTATCATCTAGGGAACCACCACCTACTGTACAGCTCGGCCCGCAAGGCAACCGAGAGGTGGAGGATTCCAATCAAGTGCCGGGGGCACTAAGTCGAGCCGACTCTGCAGTGGCCGACAATTTTTCTTTTATAGCTCGGACAGGCAACACCTGTTCGAAGGGGCGTTTCACTGGCTTCGAAATAGCCATTCAAGTGGGGAACAAGCCGGTGACAGCGTATGTGGATAGCGGGAGCTGGGAAAACTATGTCTCCACCGAGACACAAACCCGGCTGGGATTGGAGGCGATTGGGCAGCGCCGCACCCTGGTCATGGCGGATGGTTCCAAGGGCGAAACCCAGGGCCGAGCCGAGAATGTCCGATTTCGTTCCGGCCAAGCCACATTTGTTTCGGACTTCCATATCTTCCCGGATATGGCGTACGAAATGATACTGGGCATTCCGTGGCTCGTAAGAATCCGGATCTTTGCTTCCGGACAAGGACGATCACGGTTCAGCGGGGAAGGACAAGCATTTCCCTTCCTCTGGCTCTCACGGACAAACCACGGCCCATAGAGACGATGAACGTGGGTGACATGGAACAAACATCCGCGGCCAAGCTCATGAAGGATGCGCGTGCGGGACAAGCGGAAGTGTTAATGGTAGTGGTCACTGAGGCCGGAACCGAACCAGCGGATGAACATACGAAGGATGATATCAGCAAGCTAGTTCGGCCGGAACTCTCAAAAGCGATTACACGGCTCTTGACCGATTACAAGCGAGTATTCGCGTCCGACCTGCCCAAAGGACCACCACCGGTCAGGAACGGACACGAATTCGAGATCGAGTTGGAGGAAGGAACGAAGCCGATCTTTCGGCCCATGTACAAGCTTTCTCCCGCCGAACTCGCTGAGGTCCGAAAACAACTCGACTACATGTTGGATCGAGAATTGATTCGGCCTTCCAAGAGCCCGTGGGGTGCCCCCATTCTCTTCGCTAACAAGAAGGATGGCGGACTCCGCTTTTGTATTGACTACCGTTGGATCAACCAGCGGACCGTCAAAAATCGCTACCCACTTCCCTTGCCCGAGGAGCTTTTGGACCGCCTCCAGGGAGCCAAGGTTTTTACCCGGCTGGATTTGCGATCGGGGTACTGGCAGATGCCGATCCGGGCCGAGGATCAGGAGAAGACCGCCTTTCGGACCCGGTATGGGCACTATGAGTACAAGGTAGTGCCCTTCGGCCTGACCAACGCGCCACCCCAGTTCATGGCGATGGTGAACGACCTCTTCCGGGATTTCCACGACAAGTTTCTTGTGGTCTTCCTGGATGACATCATCGTGTATAGCAAGACGGAGGAAGAACACGCGGAGCACCTTCGGCTCGTGCTGGATAAGCTGGCCGAGCACAAGCTTTATGCGAAGGCGTCCAAATGTTCCATCGCCGTTAAGGAACTGGATTTCGTGGGGCATTGGATTTCGGCCGACGGTATCTCTCCACATCGCAGCAAGACCCAAGCCATCCAGGATTGGAAGCCGCTCCAGTCGGTGCCCGAGGTCAGGAGTTTTCTCGGCATGGTGTCCTACTACCGACGGTTTATTCGGGAATTCTCCCGGATCGCAGCTCCTATTCAGAAGCTCGTCAAGAAGGACCAAGCCTGGGAATGGGGTTCGGCCCAAGCCGAAGCCTTTCAAGCGCTCAAGGACCGACTCACATCGGCCCCAGTTCTCTTGATTCCTGACCCGGCCAAGCCGTATGTGGTGGCGACGGATGCCTCGGACTTCGCGTTGGGAGCTACCCTGATGCAAGGCAGCAAGGAGGAGGGCTACCAGCCCGTAGCTTTTCTAAGTCGTTCCCTCAACTCGGCCGAGCAGAAATATTCGGCCTACGAACGGGAGCTTCTGGGGATCTCCTACGCTCTCGCTCAGTGGAGGCACTACCTGGAGGGTGCCCCAGGCGGCACCACCGTCTACACCGACCACCTCCCAGCGACCCACTTTTTGCAGCAACGTGTGCTGTCCCGGACTCAAACGCGTTGGTTGAAGGCTGGCTCTTTCCAGTCCATCAAGCCGAAGATTTTATACCTCCCGGGCCGTGCTAACTTTGTGGCCGATGCGCTTTCACGCAAGCCCCAGTTACGGCTCAATGCGATTTTGGGGGCCAAAATCTCGCCCGGGGAGGCACAAGACTGGCAAGCCGCCATTAAAGAGGACCCTATTCTTCGACCAATCGTGACCCAACTCGACAATGGACAAGCAGTTCAGGGGTACACCCTGACCCCAGATGGGCTGCTCATGTATCAAGCCAAAGACATTGGAGCCGAGCCGAAAATTGTTGTGCCGGTTTCTAAACGCCAGGTGGTATTGCACGACCACCACGATGTGCCGATGGCGGGACATCCAGGGAAAGCTCGGACAGCCGAGCTTGTGAGCCGAAGACATTGGTGGAGAGGCTGGCGCCGAGCCGTGAACCACTATGTCGAATCGTGCCCCACTTGCCAGATGATGAAGACCGAGAATTCCAAGCAGAAAGGGTTGTTACACCCTCTGCCAGTTCCGGCCTACAAGTGGGAGCAGCTGACGACCGACCTCGTTACTGACTTACCGAAGTCTAACGGGTACACGGCCGTGGCTGTCTTTGTGGATCGGCTCACGAAGATGTGCAAGTTCGTTCCGTGCACCAAGGAGGTGTCGGCGAAGGGATACGCCGAACTCTTTCTCTCCAAGGTATTCCCAACCTCAGGGATACCAGAAGTCATAGTCTCCGATCGAGACCCAAGATTTACGAGCCAGTTCTACAAGGAGTTGTTTCGGCTCGTGGGTACCGATCTAAGGATGTCGACCGCTCACCATCCGCAATCTGATGGACAGAGCGAGGTAACAATCCGAACACTGGAGAACTTCCTTCGGCCCTACATTGAAGCAAGGCCGGAGACATGGAGCGACTACCTCAGCACGGCCGAATTTGCCGCAAACAATTCGGTCAACGCCAGCACCAAATATACCCCTTTCTACCTGATGTATGGGCAACACCCAAGAGGCCTGGAGGCCGACCGGCCGAGTACCAACGTGGAGGCGGCCGAGGCCATGGTGAGCCGAATGAACCGAGACCTAGAGGAGGCCAAAGCAAACTACGCTTCGGCCCAGGAGACCATGTGTGAGAGCGCCAACAAAAAGAGGCGACATGTGGAATTCGCAGTGGGACAGGAGGTTTGCCTCCGAAGTGCCCACCTCCCTCTGGCCGTAACCAAGCATATTCCGGCCAAGGTCAGGCGAAGGTTCATCGGGCCGTTCAAGGTTGAGGCCGTAATATCACCAGTGGCCTATAGGCTCGACCTCCCACCAGGCTGGAGGCTTCACCCTACATTCCACGTCTCCAAGCTCAAGGAATACAAGCGGTCCGAGGAGTTCGTGCGGGATGCACCTCCCGGCCCGGCTCTTATCGATGAGCTGGATGGAGAAGAGGAATACGAAGTGGAGGCTATTGTCAGGGAGAAAGGAAAGGGAAGAGGAAAACGTTATTTGGTTTGCTGGAAAGGATACCAACCCCATGAGGCAACATGGGAGCCGAAGGAGAGTCTGACACATTGTTCAGATCTGCTGGCCGAGTTCGTTGCACGAACGGGCCGAGCATGACTGGAGGAAGCTTCTGATGCAACTGACGAGGGTGATGGGGGAGTTGGAAGTCATGATGACGAACTGATGAGGTCAACCTCGGCCGGTATGGGACGGTACCTCAAACGAGGCGGTACCTCGGAAGTTCGGAGGGAATTCCCATCCCTCGTCACATCAGAGTGTACCTTTCAGTTGCGCACTGTGTCTGACCGGTACCTCATCGGCGAATTTAAGGAGAAGTAACGAAGGCGCTACAGAAAGCCTTTGTTTGATTGAGTCAGAGAAAAAAAAAAGGAGAGAGAGCCCACACGGCCGAACACAGAAAAGAAAGGAAAGAGGAGCCATGGATCTGACAGCGGCCAACTTGGAGCGTTTTCTGCAGGACGCGCGACAGTCCACTGAGCAGAAGAACAAGCTCGAGGCCGAACTTGCCGAATGGCAAAATAGGGCCAACGAGGCGGAGAAGCGGGCAAAAGCCGCTGAGGAGAAAGTGGCTCAGTTGGAGGAACAGCTGAAAACGCAGCGCTTGGATGCGTTTCGACAAGCAGCAGTATGGGGGCAGGAAAGGGAAAGGCTGGCGAAAACAGCCATGACCGAGGCTATCGACACCCTGAACCGTGGACTGCAGCGTATGGAAATGGACCAACCTCTGGCCGAGGAAAAAGAAAAGGAAAAAGAGCACGTGGAAACCGAAACAGTGGAAGACTCGGTACAAGAAGAAGTCGCTGCGGAAAGGCCACCAGAGGGACCATCGTCAACCCCACTGAAGGTGGTGGTCCCGCGACGAAAAAGGTCGAGGAAGCTCAAAGGCCGAGGGGTGGGGAGGTTCATCCTGGACGAGGCCATGGAGGTGGACCAGGCTGAGGCCGAGGGGGAAGACGAGCAGCAGCTCTGGGATTACACGGAAGATCCCTACGCAGATTTGGAGGACGCCCTTCCCCCGAGGCCGAAGCCTGGTCCCGTCCTGCTCTCAGGGAGTGAGGATGACCCCATCTCGGAGGAGCCTCCGAAAGCGTCGTCCCTACCTCCACCACCACCTCCAGCGACCGTTCCGACCACCTTCACATGCGCGGCTTGCGCATACCCGAGGGAAGCTCCCCGCCCAGGATTGGATCGCGTGCTCTGCGAAAAAGGGCACCTTTTGTGCAAAAAACACAATGTGGGGTTGAGGATCGCGGCCAGGGCGGGAGCCCTCATCTCGGCCGACGAAGCAGGAGGACCTTACCTCCCGCGCATACAGGACCTCATCGGCGAGGGAACCCAAGGCGTCAAGCCGATCCTCCCCTTCGACGCCCCACTCCCGGATTGTCCAAGCTGTACCAAGGCAGCGCTGAAGGGTCGTTGGCCTGGCAAGCTTAAAGAACAGGTCGGAACCTGGAACGACCAGTATTTCCAGGCTCTCGGCTTGGAACTCCCAGGAGCAGCAAGATCGCATCGCCAGCCGAGCCACCCACCACCATCACCAGACCAACCATCAGCACCTTCCTCGGCGACTCGCCTTCCGCTCCCTCCACACAGCCCAGCAACGTCCAAGAGGCATGGGCCGAAAACCAGGTCGCAGAAATAGGCGAACTGGTATCGGGAACGAAAGAGAGAAGGGCAAGGGATGTTTGGGTGTTTTACAGTGTGATGGTGGGGGACTGGGATTGGGCTGAGTTTCTGTTGATTTTACTTTTCTGGATAAGGGACATTCAGATCCAGAACTGGGTTATTTTGTTTTGAGTTCTGACCCAATGGGTTTTTTTTTTTTATATACAATGGTTTTTATACAGTGGATTGGCCAGGCTGGGTCAATCACCTGCTTTCTGGATACTTATAAGGGAATCTGAATTTGGACCTTATGGATTACTTTGTGCAAACAGTTAGCTGGTTACAGTACATGATTCGGCCTGCAGGTGGCAGCCTTATCATTTGGTTGATTTTTGTTGATAATTCGCTTAGAGTTTTTGAACACTCTTTTAATTCAGCGAAGGTTAAACATTATTTGACTCCCTTAAAAGCTAAAGGCTTGTGGGATGCCTTGAAAGCGTTTTGTGTGTGTCTATGCGTATGTGTGAGTGTAACCCCCAAATTTCGGTTACTTGGGTACGCGAGGCGCGTACTTGCGTGGGGGGGGAGTGGTTGATACGAACGTCCGTCGTATGACACGCGGTTCGGCCCACTCACCCAACACGTGGTTCGGCCTGACAGTAGTCGGACCGAACCAGCTCACCGTCATCATAGCCACACAATAAGGGAGAGGGCCAGGCCGCCTCTGAGGTGGCAACCCTCAGTTCGGCCTGGAGCCTCACATTCAGCTTAGGGTCCATTAGGACACGGCCAAGGGGCCATTAGAACGCTGAGTTGGATGAAAGGGTTGGACAGGCTGGCGGCCCGGCCGAATACTTATTCGGCCCGGACCACAGCCTCATTGTAACTTGGACTATTGTAAAGTTCCTTGTTTGAAAGTGTTTCCGTGCTCTAGACGTAAGTCCACTCGACTAGTCTATCCTGTTCCAACGTTTGTATCAGGTACGGGTCGTTGTCCATGGCCGCTTGCAGATAACCGGATCCGAGAACATTGCAAACCTTCAGGAACGGAACCTACACAACCAAGCAAACAAGAAATCTGTTTCCGGACAGACACCAACAGCAGCACCAACAGAAACCGCGACAACGATAGTTACCCGTTCCAATCCGAAATACCGACGCAGGGACCGGACGCAGACATAGATTCTCTGCCGCGCGTCGGCAGGTTCTTTTCCCACCGCGGGAGGAATCGCGCCACCGATGCTGTTAAGCTCCCGGGCGTACCGAATAGCAGGGAACGCGTCGACCATTTCAGAAACCGAGAGAAAAAAAACAGGACCTGGGGTGAAGGGACCGAAACCGGGACAAAAACAGGGACCGAAACAGGGACCGCAATATGCAAACAGAGACAAGTCCAAGCATAACACGAGCAAAGAAGGTGGCCCAAACGCCTCGAGGCTCGACATATATTGGAGGCAGTTTTGCGCTGAACGTCACATCTGAGTCATCGGTGTGTCAGTGAACACGGGTAGTCGGATCGCAAGTCGGCATCAGACCCACACAACCGATTTTGAATGATGTGACCGACATTGCGCCTTTCACACCGATCATGATCGGCACACCCCGATCACTGCACCGATAAAAAAAAACACGCCGACTTTGATCGGCCGACTATTCCGATCACAGCTCCACGCCTTGATCGGATCGGGATCGGGATCGGCCGATGACGTTTTGTGATCGGATCGGTCGCCGATCCCGATTAATCGGTCCGATCAAAACACCGATCACCGATGATCGACGCCGATCATGATCGGTTAAAAAAAAAAAAAAAAAAACCGACTTTTTTTGTATCACTCCAAAACACACGTTCGTGAAAACCAGAGTCCGATCCGACCCCGTTTAGACCTGTTTATAGCAGGCCGATTATTACCTATCATATCCCTAGTATGTCTACCACCAGTTGCTGCGTGTTGATTCCTCACAACATGGCGGTAAAGATCAAAGAAATCGGGAAAATGCGATTGATTGCGCAATACCGAAAAGGAGCAAAACTGTTTGCTCATGGTAGCGGAAAAGCACCAGGTTTGCTTTGGCCCGTTGATATCTATTATGATCCACCAGTAGCTTCGTTACCTGGAGGGGTATCTGAAGAGGATCATAATCATCAGATGTCAATGTCCTTTAAAGCATTAATTTCTGGTTCTCCTGGTCAAGTCTTGTTAGACTCTGGCGCCGCTGGTTTGGCCTATATCTCAAAGCACTACTGCGAAAGCATAGGGTTGAGTTACAGGTGTACAAAAGGTCAACAAGTTGAGATGGCTGATGGCAGTCCCTTACATGTTGTTGGGGTCACCTCGATTAACTTGCGGATGCAAGGCTTGCGGATGAAAATCGAGTGTCAAGTGATCACTGCCAAGCATTTTGATTTGTACCTTGGGGATGTGTGGTTACGCAATCACCGAGTTCTGATGGATTTCACTGTGGGCATCGGTTCTATCCACACGGGGACACCGACTCACGTTACGACCTGATTTGGCGTTGCGTGCCCCTACTCCGTCGAATGCACGGATCAATCCCTTGTTGAGTGTCTCGCAAGTGGAAGAAATCTTCGCTTTCACCTTTCCTTGTGTTGGTTCGGGAGGTCCCGCACCCTATTGAGGGGGAGGAACCTGGGGTACCCGAAACTGAATCCCTTCCATCTGTGTCTCATTCAAGTGAGCTGGAAAACTTGTTGAATGAATATGAGGACAGATTTGCGGATGAGTTGGCTGAATGTCCACCCGCTCGTGAAGAGGATGCAGCGATCGATCTTATCCCTGGAGCGAAACCGGTTCATAGACCTATGTTTCGGTAGACGCCAGAGGAAAGAAAAGAGATCGAGGAGCAAATCGCTGATATGTTGAGAAAGGGTTTAGTGAAACCAAGTTGTAGTCCATGGGGAGCACCTATCTTGTTTGTGCCCAAACCTGATGGTTCCCGGCGCATGTGCGTTGACTATAGAGGGTTGAACAAACTCACGATCAGGAATCAATATCCTCTACCAAGGATAGATGATCTCCTTGATCAGTTGCAAGGTGCGAAGTTCTTTTCGGCCTTGGACTTGAAAGCAGGGTACTGGCAACTTCGGGTGAAGGAACCAGACCAACCAAAGAGTGCTTTTAAGACCCCGTTTGGTCTGTATGATATCGGGTGTTGCCGATGGGTTTGTGTAACGCACCAGCGATATTCCAGACTTGGATGAATCGGGTGTTCACTGGTATGATTGGGAAGTCGGTCTTGATATACTTGGATGATATACTCGTATTCAGCAAAAACCCCGAGGAGCATGTGCAACATTTACGAGCCGTGATGGAACGGTTGCGTGAGCACAAGGTCTTTCTTAAGAAGTCAAAGTGTGATTTCTTCAAGAATGAGCTTCATTATCTTGGTTTTGTGGTGAACCGAGACGGTATTACGATGGATACTCGTAAGACTGCAAAGGTGTTCGAATGGCCTGTCCCGAAGGATGTAAGTGAGTTACGTTCTTTCCTTGGGCTGTCGAATTACTTTCGGAGGTTTGTGCAAGGGTACAGCAAGCTTGTTGCCCCACTCACTAATTTGCTTAGGAAGGGCAAAGAGTGGAGTTGGACAGAGGATTGTCAAAGGGCATTTCAAGGAGTTAAGGAAAGCTTAACGAATGCGCCTTGTTTGGCAATGCCTAACTTCGATAAGGATTTCGAAGTGATTGCTGATGCTTCGGACTATGCAATCGGGGCAATCTTGTTGCAAGAGGGACATCCAATAGCTTTCGAAAGTCGGAAGTTATCTGGAGCACAACTTAATTGGAGCACCGGGGACAGGGAAATGTTCGCCGTGGTCATACTATGGATCCGATCACCGATCTGATCGGTCGCCGATCAGGTCTGGCAGGGCCGATCATCGATCACGATCGGCCGATCACCGATCTGATCGGTCGCCCTACTTGATCGGCAGTTTTTGATCGGCCAGATCGTGATCGGCCGATCAAAAACTGCCGATCAGGTGCCGACAGGGTGCGGCGCTTGATCGAGATCGTGATCGTGATCGGCGCGATCGACTAAAATCGGCTTGCGCCGATCATGATCGGCGCAACACCGATCATGATCGGTGGGTCGTCTGCGTCAAGAATCGATCATTGATCGCGGGTGAGATGCAGGTGAGTCACGCGGGCACATCGCATGTTCGGTTGCTGTTAATCTGGTGAGCGTTTAACTCCACGTCTTATCAGCGCCCCGTTCGAAATGGGCCGGCATGGAAAAAGAAAAGCGCTCGTCACCCCTGCGAGGTCGGGGCAACGCCCACACACGTCCCAGAGGACACCAGTTCCGACCGGATCTGGAAGCGGGGGGTTGGAACCTCGTCGCCAGGGCAGCGTTCCATCCGTGGGGCCGCAGGGGTCGGGGCAAGCATCTGACCTGACCAACAGTCAGAGCTGGGCAGTAACCCGTTTGTAACGCACCGTACCGTAACGGACAGGGTCGGTACAGCAACGTGTTCGGTCGGTGCACGCACCGACCGGACGTTACAACACGTTGCACACGTTACAACAACGACCCAGTCGGTACAACAACGTCCAAGTCCGGTACAACAACGATCCGACGTTACTGTAACGCCAAAGCGTTGTTGTAACGCAGTACGTTATCAGTAACGTCTACGCCGGCTCCTATAACGTCTGTACCGAGAGAAGACGTTACAACAACGATCGATCGCGTTACGCGCACCGATCGTTGGTCGGTGTTGTACCGATCCTGATTTCCTTTTCACTCTACCTTGCCATGAGTGTGGCTAACTGATTGGGTGTTCTTTCTTGAACTTTCCCAGTCCAAAACCCATTCAGCAGGGGATCCCCCTGGGGGCTTATATTGAAGTTAAGAGTGCAACATGGCAAACGTACACAATCATATCATGATAACAAAGCAGTTGATAAAAAAAACCCAGTTCACAAATAAAACCCAGCTCGCAAATAAAACCCAGTCAAGCAAATAAAACCCAGTCAAGCAAATAAAACCCAGTTCACAAATAAAACCCAGTCAAGCAAATAAAACCCAGTCAAGCAAATAAAACCCAGTCAAGCAAATAAAACCCAGTTCACTAATAAAACCCAGTCAAGCAAATAAAACCCAGTTCACTAATAAAACCCAGGCAAGCAAATAAAACCCAGTTCACAAATAAAACCCAGTTCACAAATTGTTAGTCTTTTAGCGCTATACGAGGTAGTTTGGGATAGAGCCGAGGGTGGCTGACGCATGTGGGTTCGCGAGTAAGACAGATTAGACCCAGAGTTTGGGGCATGCGTCAGCGTACTACACTTAGGGGTACTTAAGAGGCCCACTCGTTGTTTTGACATTCATTCCATTCTAGTTGTAAGAACTCGGGATTCGTGGGATTGGTGTGTTCCCGCTTGTGTGTGTGTTTGTGTGTGTGTGTTAAGTGTTTGCCTGACGCAATCACTTCCCAACCCAAGTGCTCTAGTAGCGTTCACAACCGCGCTAGCTAGAGAGTTGTCTAAACCAACAAACCCCACAAGTATACTTGCGTTAGCCAGCAAGTTATCACGAATCCAATCAACACAGCCGACCACTATTGCGTCACCCACAAGCTTCACTATCAATTGGTTTCGGAGCGAGGCAAGAACTTTAAGTTCTTGAGATCGAAACTTGTGAACGTGGCGCAACAAACGTTTTTGTTTGTTTGTTTGGTAGAGAGAAACTCCAACCGTGGTTGTTGAGTACTCCCAAATAGTGGCTGAGAGACCATGGCTGACCGTGAACACGCATTGGCAGTGCGCGAGCCTCAAGTTGAAGAGCCAGGGATTGAACCTGAGTTCGATGAGGAATTGCCTGACGCACCCAATGTTGTGTATCAACAAATAAACGTCCAGAACATCCACAATGTCCAGCAAGCAGCTGTCGACATAGACATGGGAGCTGATGCGGAAGCCTTAAGAGAGGATGTGGATGCGGTCCATGACCGTGTGGACGATTTAGCCCACGGGCTAAGGGGTCACCTGCAGCAAGTTGACCAGACACTGGGGCAGAGGCTAGCCCATGCTGAGGCCTCTGTGTCGAACCAACTGGCTGGCGCATCAGAGGTGATCGGGCAGGCGCTGGAAACACAGCACCAGCATGCGCAACAGGTTGAGGCCACACAGCATGCGGTGGTGTCGCAACAGCAGAAGCTGGATTCAGTAGCGGCTCAGCATAGTCGATACGAGCAGAGGCTATTACGCCAAGATATCGACCATAGAAAAGAAAGAGCCGAGATCAAAGCTTCTGTGGATGCAATAACGAGGAGAATGGATGCTGCAGACATTCTAGCGGACTCTCGTTTTGCTGACCTAAAAGAAGCAACTGAAGCATCAGCACTTCAGTTAAAACAACTCTCCGAGTTATCCCTTGTTCAAGGGCGGAGAATTGAAGGCTTATTAGGAACTGTTGCGGATTCCAACGAAAAAGTCGAACGGACTCTAGAATTGTTTCGGGAGTCCTTGCATAAACAAGGTGCTGAGGTGAAGCGTTTGCAGAGCTCCAGAGTAGCAATTCAAAAAGATTTGATTGCCTTGGAGAAAAAGGCATCCAAAACCTGGGATCAGCAGCAAGATGCAGCTGATGTGGTTGCCTTAAGATTATCTGGCCTGGAACGAAGCATGGAGGATGTGAGTGGCGGAAGTCAGAGTGCCCAAAGTGGAAGTGATGCTCGTGCAGTATCACCAGAGCGAGAAGAATCAACTTCTCCTGAGCCTGAGGACTCAGCCTTTGGGATGCCACTGCCGAAGAAATCAGTAAAGCAGTTGGCTGCATCATGGCCGCCACTAGACCAGAGCTTCGCGGTAGGAATGGTTGGGGCAGGAACCTCAACAATACCGGCTCCTCCAGCAGTACAGGTCGAGGAGGGTGAAATTGTTGCTGCAGAAGCACCACCATGCACTGCAGTGGACAGCGCACCAGATGTTGATTTCACATTCCCTCAGTTGATACCTCCAAGTACAAGAGCTCAGCCTGGAGTACGCATCTCAGAACCCGACTCTGCCGATGGATCACGTAGACCCACACGAACTAACCCAAGAGTTCTCTCCTCAGCAGAAGTGTTATATCAAATTGACCTTGAGCGTGCTAAGGCACAGGTCAGAGAAGAGAAAGGAAAAGAACCCATGCAGATCCCCACACGTACTGGAAGATTGGGACTTGGGTTAAGTGCTTTGGGAGCAAGGGTAGAAAATAATCCCTTTGCTGCACTTGGTTCATATGAGTCTACTGGTGGACCCAGTCGAGTTCCTCGCATGCGTGGTAACTTTGGAGACCCTGGTGATGACGACCCAGATGATGATGGCGGTGATGATTACCGCGACAGACGAAACCGCCCACCTTCCCGCATTCCAGGTGCGCCTGATGGCGGTGGAGGTGGTGGCGGCGGTGGAGATGGTGGAGGCGGTGGACCTCCCGGTGGACCTCCTGATGGAGGTGGAGGTGGAGGTGGCGCTGGACCAGCAGGCCCAGGACCTCCTAGGCAAGGACAGTGGTTGCCTAGCACCGTCAAGTTGCAAATGCCTCGCGCATTTAACGGAAGTGGAGAACCAAAAGCCCGTAAATGGCAAGTGCTCATGACGCGGTACTTGAGAACCTGCGGAGTGCATGAAGCACAGTGGCAATCGATTATGGCCACTAACCTTTATGGGGCTGCCTCGGATTGGTTAACGATGCAAGAGTTGAAAATTCACCGAGGTGAAAGACCACCCTTCCGTGACTGGATGGACTTCATGGATGGCTTAGCTACAGCTTTCGAATTCTCTAGTGATCGAGATGAAGCGTGGCGTGACCTCCATAAACTCAAGCAGACTGGAACCGTGAAACAGTTCGTTAAAGAGTTTCAGCGGTTAGTCTTGAGGATTCCAGACCTCGAAGAGGATCACCAGTATTTGCTCTTCGTGGATGGACTTAAAAGTGAAGTTCAGAAGTTAGTCGCAGCAACGGTACCTCGAGATGTCGAGGCCGCCATCATATCCGCCGAACGATTGGAAGCCCTTGGAGTTGGAACACAAGGCCAAGGAGGGCAAACCAATCAGAAAAAGAAAGGAGTCTGGCGTGGTGGAAGAAAGAAGAAAGGCCAGAATCAGGGTCAGCAGCAGCAGAACCCTACACCACCAGCCCAAGCACCACCACAAGCTGCCGCAGGAGTGCAACAGCAGCAGCAACAGCAACAAGGACGAGGAGGAGGACGTGGTGGTGGTGGACGTGGACGCGGTGGTGGTAACCGTGGAAGAGGACAAGCCAATCAGGGAAGACAGAACCCCCAGGGGGGAGGGGGATATAATTGTTATCTTTGTGGAAAGAAGGGTCACCCTGTGAGGCAATGTCCTAGATTGGAGGAGGTGAAAAACCTCCCCGATGTAAAAAAAATGTTAAACTGACCGCCAGGCAGGAAACTGCTTCGTCTGAGCCTGGCCGACGCAAACGTCGTAAGCGAAACAGAGTTCGTAGGCGGCGTAGGAAGCTAAGATCAAAAGTAGGTGCCTCGAAAAAGGTTTGTACTCACAGCGGAAAACCTGAGGAGCGGACTAGTACACCGCGTGAAGAGAGAACAGAGACACTCTCCACATCTACCCAATCGGCACATGACAACTGCGATTGGAAAAATGAACAGAAGGAAAGCACACCGGATGAGATGGACGCGCCTCATGCGTCATCTGCATCTCTTCCCTCTGTTAGTGAATCTGTGGGCTCATTGGAGTCGCAGAGTAGTCTACAGGAGTCCCTGCCTGCAGACGTAGACAATAGTGGGTCAGAAACAACCCAGCGGTCTACCACAGAGCGAGTTAATGTGTCAGAAGTTCGATCAACTTCGTCAACCAAGGGTGACACATGCCCTCTGTTAAAAATTCAAGAAGTGCCTGTGAGAGGGTACGAAGTAAAAGCACGGATCAAGACCACGGACCTTTATGCATTCATTGATTGTGGAAGTACAGCAAACTATATCAATGATAAGGTAGCGCGTGATCTCGGGTTGTCGATTACACCAAGCTCCAAGAGAGCAATGTTGGCAAACGGAGATATTAAAGAACTGGCTGGCAGCTGTAACAACCTCCGAGTAAAGATAGGAGGGCTGAAGTGCAAAATGAAAGCGGATCTGTTTCCAGACCTTGGTTATGACCTAATATTGGGTATGCCTTGGTTGCAGAAAGAAAACCCCCGCATAGACTTTCAGCAGAATGAGATTTCAGTTTGCAAAAACAGCCAAGTGTTTCATCTCCCGTTGCGTCATCCAACCCAAGAGAGTATTGAACCTGAACGAAAAGTACAGTCGATACTGCAAGAAGTGCCAGTGACTGAGTGTTCAGCTAAGAGAATGATGCGTCATCTCAAAACAGAGACAGCATTCATGGTTGTAGTGCAAGAGTCTGAAGAGAAAGCTTTAGGCCAACATGAATTGCCTGACGCAATAGAGCGAACACAGCCATTCAACACTGAGGATGAGATTGGCAAACTTATTCGTTCAGACACCCCTGCCGAAATTAAAAAGGTGGTAGAAACACACCGTGGTGTGTTCCCTCGTGATTTACCCCCAGGGATCCCTCCGAAGAGAAAAGGTCATGAGTTTAAGATAGACCTGGAGGATCCAACACCTATCCATCGTCCAATATACAAGCTTTCACCAGCAGAGCTGGATGAAGTGAAAGCACAAGTGGACTACCTTCTGGAACAGAAGAAAATCAAACCATCCGAGTCCCCTTGGGGCGCGCCAATCCTATTTGTACCGAAAAAGGATGGAGGCTTAAGGATGTGTGTGGATTACAGGTGGATCAATAAGGTGACGGTGAAAAACCGATATCCTTTACCCCTGCCAGAAGAATTGATGGATAGAGTGTTCAAAGCCAAAGTGTTCTCAAAGTTAGATCTGCGATCAGGCTATTGGCAATTTCCAGTAAGGCCATCTGATACAGATAAAACAGCGTTCCGCACGAGATACGGTCACTTTGAGTTTTTGGTAGCGCCTTTTGGGCTAACCAATTGCCCAGCGCAATTCCAAACTCTAGTGCAAGACCTACTCGCAGAGTTTTTAGATGATTTTGTTGTTGTCTTTATTGATGACATACTCATCTTCTCTGAAAACATGGAACAGCATGCCGAACACTTAGAGAAAGTCCTGTCGCGACTAGCAGAATATCAGCTTTTTGCTAAGGCAAGTAAAAGTGAGCTGGCTGTCGCAACAGTAGACTATCTTGGCTACCGCATTAGCGGAAGTGGGTTAAAACCACAGGAACAAAAAGTGAAGGCAGTGAAGGAGTGGAAGGAACTACAGAGTGTTAGTGATGTACGTAGTTTCCTTGGAATGGTTTCATACTACAGGAAATTCATTCCCCAGTTTGCACATGTTGCTGGACCACTCCATGACTTAGTGAAAAAAGACCATCCCTGGAGATGGGGACAGGTTGAGCGTGGCGCATTCAATGAACTGAAAAAGCGTTTAAGTCAAGCTCCCGTCCTTATTTTTCCAGATGCGTCACTGCCTTACACTGTGATCACTGATGCGTCGAATGAGGCCATCGGTGCCGTGTTAACACAGGATCACGGAGAGGGGCTACAGCCAATAGCTTACCTCTCACGTAGATTCAAGCCTGCCGAGCTTAACTATGCACCATACGACAAAGAGTTGTGTGCAATATGTTATGCGATGGTGCAGTGGAGACATTATCTAGAAGGTTGTGCGGGTGGAGTAACAGTGTTCACTGACCACCAACCTCTGACGCATATTCTGTCGCAGAGGAACCTTTCTAGAACCCAAGCAAGATGGCTTGAGGCGGGGTACCTGACTTCGATCAACCCCAAGATCTCCTATATCAAAGGCAAGGCTAATGTGTTAGCAGATGCTCTCTCCCGCAGTGTTCCTAAGCCCGTGGAAACTGCGATGAACATTTCCACTTGGCAAGTGCATCAAGCAAGCCAAGACGAGTGGAAACAAGCCCTCCAAGCTGATAACTCCTTGGTGAAGATATTGCGGAAGCTTGAGAGTGGCGAGGAAGTTGAGGGATATTTCCTCAGAGAGGGAATACTCTGGACGGTCCCAAAGAGAGGATTAGTCGAGAAAGTGGTGGTTCCTAAAGGCCAGCGCAATAAGATCATGAAGGAGTGCCATGAGACACCTTCAGCAGGCCATACAGGACCAGCGCGAACAGGAGAAATCCTCGCGCGGCGATATTGGTGGAAGGGGTGGATGAATGAGTTGAAGGCATTTGTGCGCGAATGCCCTGTGTGCCAACAAATAAAGGCTGACACACAGAAGCCTATGGGCTTACTTCAACCCCTGCCAATACCTGAGCGGAAGTGGGAGCAGATTACCACTGACTTGGTGACAGATCTACCAGCATCCAATGGGTTTAGTGCTGTAGCTGTCTTTGTCGATAGACTTACCAAGTTTGTGCATTTCGCCCCATGTACTAAAGAGATTACCGCTGCAGGATACGCCCAACTTTTTATCGAACATGTTTACCGCAACCATGGCCTACCTAAAGTGATTGTGTCTGATAGAGACCCTCGCTTTACCAGCAAGTTCTGGCAGACGCTTTTTAAAGCTCTGGGTACAGAGATTCGTATGAGTACAGCTTACCACCCTCAGACGGATGGGCAGAGTGAGGTTACCATACGTACTCTGGAAAATTTTCTAAGGCCATATGCTGAGAGGTATCCCCATAAGTGGGTTGAGTATTTACCTACAGCAGAGTTTGCAGCAAACAATGCAGTGAATGCGAGTACAGGGTTCGCACCTGCATACTTGATGTATGGGTACCATCCAGAAACACCAAACATTGGTGGGACGGCAACGCAATTTCAAGTGGAAGCAGTTAAGACTATGGTAGCACGGATGGCACAGGACTTAGATACCGCAAAAGCATATTACTCTAGAGCACAACACAGAATGTGTGTGAGTGCAAACAAAAAGAGGAAAGATATTGCTTTTGAGAAAGGGGATAAAGTCCTGATAAAAAGCCGTTTTATTCCGTTGGCTGCTTTGAACAAAGTGAGTCCCAAACTGCGCCGTCGATTTGTGGGTCCCTTTGAAATTGTGGAGAAAATATCAAAGGTGGCTTACAGAGTTCAACTTCCGGAAACATGGCTCATTCACCCAGTGTTTCATGTTTCTAAGTTCAAGCGTTATCACGCCTCGAGTGATAACAGCAGGCAAATACAACCTCCAGAAGGAGAGTTGATTGGTAGCGAAGTAGAGTATGAGGTCGAAAATATCCTAAGGGCTAGAGGTAAACGCAATCGTGAATACCTAGTGCTGTGGAAAGGATACGATCTACTTGACGCTACTTGGGAACCTGAAGCTAATCTGGTTAACGCACCAGATATACTTCGCGCATTTAAAGAGAAAGAAAGAAAAGAGTTGCAGAAAGGAAGAGAATAGGGAAACAGAGTGTTTGATGGCTAAGGTGGAACTCCTTATTGCAAGGGGGCGCGAAAAAGGATACCTTAGAAAAACTCTGTCGACTTCCAAACCAACTCTTTAACTTTAATGCGTTAGGTGCCTAAGTTATTTGGCTGGCGCAGTAAGTGTAGCTTCAGTAGTACTTTAGAAACCGGGCAAACGATGTCACATTCGAGATAGTGTGGTTGTTCCGAGAAAACCCCTATCAAGTGACGTGTTGAGGTGGTCTTGACGAGACTCCAACCGAGCGAAACGTTGGTGTCTCACCCCAATAACTCAACGAGGAAAGTGTACGAGTCACCCAGCCTTATAAGCGCAGCCCTCGAACCATTTTGCCCTAGTGTTTGTGTAAACGGAGCGAGCTCCTGAGTGAAAAGAGTCTAAAGACGCACAAACCGTTGTTATTTCTTTCTTTCCGACAAACATAATGGCTGCCGACACACCCGCCGCAATTATTGCGAGGTTGGAAGCGGAGGTAGCTCAAAAAGAAGAGGAGCTGCAGCACTTTACGTCAACCGCAGAAGAAGTGCTGCAGAACAATGAGGCCTTAACCCGGCAGCTCTCAGAGTTGAGTGACCGGACGAAAGCAGCTGAGGCTGCGAAGGAGGCAGCGGAGAAAGCCAAGAATAAGGCGGAGGCGGAAAAGAAAGAAGCGGAGGACAAGACTAAGGTCTTGGAATAAAAATTGGAAGCCATGAAGCTGAAAAAGCAAAGGTTCCAATCTCACATGATGGCTAACCATCGTGAGAATGACCTCCGCAAGCAAGCTCTCGGGGGAATGGTGGATCGATTTACCGCGGTAGAGGAAACGCTGCAGCGAGCTGTAGCAACCGCGTGGAGTGCAGCAGCCAACAACCTTAAGAAGGAATTGGCAGAACAAGAGCTGCAGATCGATTTGCTGGGAGAGTCCCTCAGAGACGGCTCTGAAAAACTTCAAGTGCAGAGCGAAACAACGGACAAGATGCTGCGTTTGAACCCGCCGGTACCAGCACCACGGGTACGCGAAGAACTGGATCGCCAAGTCCAAGTTCTGTTGTCAAACGCAACACTTGATCTGGAACCGTCCAAGGACGATGATGCGGGAGGCTCAAGCAAGGGCCAGGGGAAAGGGAAAAACAAACGCCCAAGCTCGCCGTGTAGGGATGAAGATCCACACGGAAAGAGAAGGCGAGAGGACGGTGACGATGAAGGTGGTGAGCCACCGAGGGATCGTATGCCTGGAGATGCAGCAAGAGCCAACTTGTTACTCAAGTTAAAGGCTGCCGCATTAAAGACTCCAGCACCCTCACAACCAGCGCCAACAGTTCAGACTCCCGGAGATGAGGCTACCGCAATAGCACCGGGGGAGGACTTATTCGACATGAGAGAGGAGGAGCTTTTGGACTTGGATTTTAACGAAGAAATTGACTTCGGCAGTCCACCTCCTAGGCTCGAAGGTCCTAGTTCTGAACTGGAGGACGGGGAAATAAGGAATGATGAAGGGCCAAGCCAGGTGACAGAGGTTCAGCGTGCGGTCCATCCACCGTTGGAGTTAGCTCCAACAGAAGCAGCACTTCGGGCTTTCCGAGAAAAGGTTAAGCTCAGAAGACTAAAGGCGGCTGCTCAGGACAAAGTGGATGCTGCACCCAGCGAAGTGAACCTGTCACGGGAGGATATCGAGGAGGCTTGCAACCCCATCACTGCGTCAGAGAAATGGCCGAAGGTCCAATATACTAACCCCAGGGACCGGCACTTTCACGAGTTGCCCATGTGCATTTGGTGCGGGAGAAGCCCAATGCAAGCAAGTGCTCAGCGGCTGACGCAGAAGAAGTATTCCGTCCTTCCTTGTGGGTATCACCTCGTGTGTGATGCTCATTGGTTGGCATACTCGATGCTGGGGCGCATCGTCACGGCGGTCCAAAAAGTCGCGGAAGTGGACAACAAGTCCATCGCCACCGTCTCCCCATTCTCTCTACCTGCCCATATGTTGAAGCTGACACGCTCGACGTTCGAAGAAATCCCTCCGTTCCCGGCTGAGCACGAGAAGTTGCCACACTGCAACATGTGTGTGAAGCGGCAGCTCAAGGTGTCCGGCATCACAAGGGATCTGCCATTCCTTAAGTCCAAGAGGGTGGCTGCCGCATTTGATCCCTGTGTCCGGTATCGTGCAGTGCAGCAAGCGCATGCGCAGGAGCAGCGTGCTATTCAGCAAGCGCAAGCGCAGGAACAGCGTTAAGGAGGAGGGAAAAGGAGTTATCGTCGACCAAGTGTGTGCGTGCAGCAGCTGTCAGAGACGTCAGAGCAAGAGACAGGTCCAAGACAGTTGGGTGTGGGTATGGGAGTGGGTGAGTTTTGTGTTTGTGTTTTTGTGTTTTTGTTTTTCTTTGTGTTTTGGTGTGCGTGGGCGCCCACTTTTTGCGGGGGGGGCGTATGTTAGTCTTTTAGCGCTATACGAGGTAGTTTGGGATAGAGCCGAGGGTGGCTGACGCATGTGGGTTCGCGAGTAAGACAGATTAGACCCAGAGTTTGGGGCATGCGTCAGCGTACTACACTTAGGGGTACTTAAGAGGCCCACTCGTTGTTTTGACATTCATTCCATTCTAGTTGTAAGAACTCGGGATTCGTGGGATTGGTGTGTTCCCGCTTGTGTGTGTGTTTGTGTGTGTGTGTGTGTTAAGTGTTTGCCTGACGCAATCACTTCCCAACCCAAGTGCTCTAGTAGCGTTCACAACCGCGCTAGCTAGAGAGTTGTCTAAACCAACAAACCCCACAAGTATACTTGCGTTAGCCAGCAAGTTATCACGAATCCAATCAACACAGCCGACCACTATTGCGTCACCCACAAGCTTCACTATCAATTGGTTTCGGAGCGAGGCAAGAACTTTAAGTTCTTGAGATCGAAACTTGTGAACGTGGCGCAACAAACGTTTTTGTTTGTTTGTTTGGTAGAGAGAAACTCCAACCGTGGTTGTTGAGTACTCCCAAATAGTGGCTGAGAGACCATGGCTGACCGTGAACACGCATTGGCAGTGCGCGAGCCTCAAGTTGAAGAGCCAGGGATTGAACCTGAGTTCGATGAGGAATTGCCTGACGCACCCAATGTTGTGTATCAACAAATAAACGTCCAGAACATCCACAATGTCCAGCAAGCAGCTGTCGACATAGACATGGGAGCTGATGCGGAAGCCTTAAGAGAGGATGTGGATGCGGTCCATGACCGTGTGGACGATTTAGCCCACGGGCTAAGGGGTCACCTGCAGCAAGTTGACCAGACACTGGGGCAGAGGCTAGCCCATGCTGAGGCCTCTGTGTCGAACCAACTGGCTGGCGCATCAGAGGTGATCGGGCAGGCGCTGGAAACACAGCACCAGCATGCGCAACAGGTTGAGGCCACACAGCATGCGGTGGTGTCGCAACAGCAGAAGCTGGATTCAGTAGCGGCTCAGCATAGTCGATACGAGCAGAGGCTATTACGCCAAGATATCGACCATAGAAAAGAAAGAGCCGAGATCAAAGCTTCTGTGGATGCAATAACGAGGAGAATGGATGCTGCAGACATTCTAGCGGACTCTCGTTTTGCTGACCTAAAAGAAGCAACTGAAGCATCAGCACTTCAGTTAAAACAACTCTCCGAGTTATCCCTTGTTCAAGGGCGGAGAATTGAAGGCTTATTAGGAACTGTTGCGGATTCCAACGAAAAAGTCGAACGGACTCTAGAATTGTTTCGGGAGTCCTTGCATAAACAAGGTGCTGAGGTGAAGCGTTTGCAGAGCTCCAGAGTAGCAATTCAAAAAGATTTGATTGCCTTGGAGAAAAAGGCATCCAAAACCTGGGATCAGCAGCAAGATGCAGCTGATGTGGTTGCCTTAAGATTATCTGGCCTGGAACGAAGCATGGAGGATGTGAGTGGCGGAAGTCAGAGTGCCCAAAGTGGAAGTGATGCTCGTGCAGTATCACCAGAGCGAGAAGAATCAACTTCTCCTGAGCCTGAGGACTCAGCCTTTGGGATGCCACTGCCGAAGAAATCAGTAAAGCAGTTGGCTGCATCATGGCCGCCACTAGACCAGAGCTTCGCGGTAGGAATGGTTGGGGCAGGAACCTCAACAATACCGGCTCCTCCAGCAGTACAGGTCGAGGAGGGTGAAATTGTTGCTGCAGAAGCACCACCATGCACTGCAGTGGACAGCGCACCAGATGTTGATTTCACATTCCCTCAGTTGATACCTCCAAGTACAAGAGCTCAGCCTGGAGTACGCATCTCAGAACCCGACTCTGCCGATGGATCACGTAGACCCACACGAACTAACCCAAGAGTTCTCTCCTCAGCAGAAGTGTTATATCAAATTGACCTTGAGCGTGCTAAGGCACAGGTCAGAGAAGAGAAAGGAAAAGAACCCATGCAGATCCCCACACGTACTGGAAGATTGGGACTTGGGTTAAGTGCTTTGGGAGCAAGGGTAGAAAATAATCCCTTTGCTGCACTTGGTTCATATGAGTCTACTGGTGGACCCAGTCGAGTTCCTCGCATGCGTGGTAACTTTGGAGACCCTGGTGATGACGACCCAGATGATGATGGCGGTGATGATTACCGCGACAGACGAAACCGCCCACCTTCCCGCATTCCAGGTGCGCCTGATGGCGGTGGAGGTGGTGGCGGCGGTGGAGATGGTGGAGGCGGTGGACCTCCCGGTGGACCTCCTGATGGAGGTGGAGGTGGAGGTGGCGCTGGACCAGCAGGCCCAGGACCTCCTAGGCAAGGACAGTGGTTGCCTAGCACCGTCAAGTTGCAAATGCCTCGCGCATTTAACGGAAGTGGAGAACCAAAAGCCCGTAAATGGCAAGTGCTCATGACGCGGTACTTGAGAACCTGCGGAGTGCATGAAGCACAGTGGCAATCGATTATGGCCACTAACCTTTATGGGGCTGCCTCGGATTGGTTAACGATGCAAGAGTTGAAAATTCACCGAGGTGAAAGACCACCCTTCCGTGACTGGATGGACTTCATGGATGGCTTAGCTACAGCTTTCGAATTCTCTAGTGATCGAGATGAAGCGTGGCGTGACCTCCATAAACTCAAGCAGACTGGAACCGTGAAACAGTTCGTTAAAGAGTTTCAGCGGTTAGTCTTGAGGATTCCAGACCTCGAAGAGGATCACCAGTATTTGCTCTTCGTGGATGGACTTAAAAGTGAAGTTCAGAAGTTAGTCGCAGCAACGGTACCTCGAGATGTCGAGGCCGCCATCATATCCGCCGAACGATTGGAAGCCCTTGGAGTTGGAACACAAGGCCAAGGAGGGCAAACCAATCAGAAAAAGAAAGGAGTCTGGCGTGGTGGAAGAAAGAAGAAAGGCCAGAATCAGGGTCAGCAGCAGCAGAACCCTACACCACCAGCCCAAGCACCACCACAAGCTGCCGCAGGAGTGCAACAGCAGCAGCAACAGCAACAAGGACGAGGAGGAGGACGTGGTGGTGGTGGACGTGGACGCGGTGGTGGTAACCGTGGAAGAGGACAAGCCAATCAGGGAAGACAGAACCCCCAGGGGGGAGGGGGATATAATTGTTATCTTTGTGGAAAGAAGGGTCACCCTGTGAGGCAATGTCCTAGATTGGAGGAGGTGAAAAACCTCCCCGATGTAAAAAAAATGTTAAACTGACCGCCAGGCAGGAAACTGCTTCGTCTGAGCCTGGCCGACGCAAACGTCGTAAGCGAAACAGAGTTCGTAGGCGGCGTAGGAAGCTAAGATCAAAAGTAGGTGCCTCGAAAAAGGTTTGTACTCACAGCGGAAAACCTGAGGAGCGGACTAGTACACCGCGTGAAGAGAGAACAGAGACACTCTCCACATCTACCCAATCGGCACATGACAACTGCGATTGGAAAAATGAACAGAAGGAAAGCACACCGGATGAGATGGACGCGCCTCATGCGTCATCTGCATCTCTTCCCTCTGTTAGTGAATCTGTGGGCTCATTGGAGTCGCAGAGTAGTCTACAGGAGTCCCTGCCTGCAGACGTAGACAATAGTGGGTCAGAAACAACCCAGCGGTCTACCACAGAGCGAGTTAATGTGTCAGAAGTTCGATCAACTTCGTCAACCAAGGGTGACACATGCCCTCTGTTAAAAATTCAAGAAGTGCCTGTGAGAGGGTACGAAGTAAAAGCACGGATCAAGACCACGGACCTTTATGCATTCATTGATTGTGGAAGTACAGCAAACTATATCAATGATAAGGTAGCGCGTGATCTCGGGTTGTCGATTACACCAAGCTCCAAGAGAGCAATGTTGGCAAACGGAGATATTAAAGAACTGGCTGGCAGCTGTAACAACCTCCGAGTAAAGATAGGAGGGCTGAAGTGCAAAATGAAAGCGGATCTGTTTCCAGACCTTGGTTATGACCTAATATTGGGTATGCCTTGGTTGCAGAAAGAAAACCCCCGCATAGACTTTCAGCAGAATGAGATTTCAGTTTGCAAAAACAGCCAAGTGTTTCATCTCCCGTTGCGTCATCCAACCCAAGAGAGTATTGAACCTGAACGAAAAGTACAGTCGATACTGCAAGAAGTGCCAGTGACTGAGTGTTCAGCTAAGAGAATGATGCGTCATCTCAAAACAGAGACAGCATTCATGGTTGTAGTGCAAGAGTCTGAAGAGAAAGCTTTAGGCCAACATGAATTGCCTGACGCAATAGAGCGAACACAGCCATTCAACACTGAGGATGAGATTGGCAAACTTATTCGTTCAGACACCCCTGCCGAAATTAAAAAGGTGGTAGAAACACACCGTGGTGTGTTCCCTCGTGATTTACCCCCAGGGATCCCTCCGAAGAGAAAAGGTCATGAGTTTAAGATAGACCTGGAGGATCCAACACCTATCCATCGTCCAATATACAAGCTTTCACCAGCAGAGCTGGATGAAGTGAAAGCACAAGTGGACTACCTTCTGGAACAGAAGAAAATCAAACCATCCGAGTCCCCTTGGGGCGCGCCAATCCTATTTGTACCGAAAAAGGATGGAGGCTTAAGGATGTGTGTGGATTACAGGTGGATCAATAAGGTGACGGTGAAAAACCGATATCCTTTACCCCTGCCAGAAGAATTGATGGATAGAGTGTTCAAAGCCAAAGTGTTCTCAAAGTTAGATCTGCGATCAGGCTATTGGCAATTTCCAGTAAGGCCATCTGATACAGATAAAACAGCGTTCCGCACGAGATACGGTCACTTTGAGTTTTTGGTAGCGCCTTTTGGGCTAACCAATTGCCCAGCGCAATTCCAAACTCTAGTGCAAGACCTACTCGCAGAGTTTTTAGATGATTTTGTTGTTGTCTTTATTGATGACATACTCATCTTCTCTGAAAACATGGAACAGCATGCCGAACACTTAGAGAAAGTCCTGTCGCGACTAGCAGAATATCAGCTTTTTGCTAAGGCAAGTAAAAGTGAGCTGGCTGTCGCAACAGTAGACTATCTTGGCTACCGCATTAGCGGAAGTGGGTTAAAACCACAGGAACAAAAAGTGAAGGCAGTGAAGGAGTGGAAGGAACTACAGAGTGTTAGTGATGTACGTAGTTTCCTTGGAATGGTTTCATACTACAGGAAATTCATTCCCCAGTTTGCACATGTTGCTGGACCACTCCATGACTTAGTGAAAAAAGACCATCCCTGGAGATGGGGACAGGTTGAGCGTGGCGCATTCAATGAACTGAAAAAGCGTTTAAGTCAAGCTCCCGTCCTTATTTTTCCAGATGCGTCACTGCCTTACACTGTGATCACTGATGCGTCGAATGAGGCCATCGGTGCCGTGTTAACACAGGATCACGGAGAGGGGCTACAGCCAATAGCTTACCTCTCACGTAGATTCAAGCCTGCCGAGCTTAACTATGCACCATACGACAAAGAGTTGTGTGCAATATGTTATGCGATGGTGCAGTGGAGACATTATCTAGAAGGTTGTGCGGGTGGAGTAACAGTGTTCACTGACCACCAACCTCTGACGCATATTCTGTCGCAGAGGAACCTTTCTAGAACCCAAGCAAGATGGCTTGAGGCGGGGTACCTGACTTCGATCAACCCCAAGATCTCCTATATCAAAGGCAAGGCTAATGTGTTAGCAGATGCTCTCTCCCGCAGTGTTCCTAAGCCCGTGGAAACTGCGATGAACATTTCCACTTGGCAAGTGCATCAAGCAAGCCAAGACGAGTGGAAACAAGCCCTCCAAGCTGATAACTCCTTGGTGAAGATATTGCGGAAGCTTGAGAGTGGCGAGGAAGTTGAGGGATATTTCCTCAGAGAGGGAATACTCTGGACGGTCCCAAAGAGAGGATTAGTCGAGAAAGTGGTGGTTCCTAAAGGCCAGCGCAATAAGATCATGAAGGAGTGCCATGAGACACCTTCAGCAGGCCATACAGGACCAGCGCGAACAGGAGAAATCCTCGCGCGGCGATATTGGTGGAAGGGGTGGATGAATGAGTTGAAGGCATTTGTGCGCGAATGCCCTGTGTGCCAACAAATAAAGGCTGACACACAGAAGCCTATGGGCTTACTTCAACCCCTGCCAATACCTGAGCGGAAGTGGGAGCAGATTACCACTGACTTGGTGACAGATCTACCAGCATCCAATGGGTTTAGTGCTGTAGCTGTCTTTGTCGATAGACTTACCAAGTTTGTGCATTTCGCCCCATGTACTAAAGAGATTACCGCTGCAGGATACGCCCAACTTTTTATCGAACATGTTTACCGCAACCATGGCCTACCTAAAGTGATTGTGTCTGATAGAGACCCTCGCTTTACCAGCAAGTTCTGGCAGACGCTTTTTAAAGCTCTGGGTACAGAGATTCGTATGAGTACAGCTTACCACCCTCAGACGGATGGGCAGAGTGAGGTTACCATACGTACTCTGGAAAATTTTCTAAGGCCATATGCTGAGAGGTATCCCCATAAGTGGGTTGAGTATTTACCTACAGCAGAGTTTGCAGCAAACAATGCAGTGAATGCGAGTACAGGGTTCGCACCTGCATACTTGATGTATGGGTACCATCCAGAAACACCAAACATTGGTGGGACGGCAACGCAATTTCAAGTGGAAGCAGTTAAGACTATGGTAGCACGGATGGCACAGGACTTAGATACCGCAAAAGCATATTACTCTAGAGCACAACACAGAATGTGTGTGAGTGCAAACAAAAAGAGGAAAGATATTGCTTTTGAGAAAGGGGATAAAGTCCTGATAAAAAGCCGTTTTATTCCGTTGGCTGCTTTGAACAAAGTGAGTCCCAAACTGCGCCGTCGATTTGTGGGTCCCTTTGAAATTGTGGAGAAAATATCAAAGGTGGCTTACAGAGTTCAACTTCCGGAAACATGGCTCATTCACCCAGTGTTTCATGTTTCTAAGTTCAAGCGTTATCACGCCTCGAGTGATAACAGCAGGCAAATACAACCTCCAGAAGGAGAGTTGATTGGTAGCGAAGTAGAGTATGAGGTCGAAAATATCCTAAGGGCTAGAGGTAAACGCAATCGTGAATACCTAGTGCTGTGGAAAGGATACGATCTACTTGACGCTACTTGGGAACCTGAAGCTAATCTGGTTAACGCACCAGATATACTTCGCGCATTTAAAGAGAAAGAAAGAAAAGAGTTGCAGAAAGGAAGAGAATAGGGAAACAGAGTGTTTGATGGCTAAGGTGGAACTCCTTATTGCAAGGGGGCGCGAAAAAGGATACCTTAGAAAAACTCTGTCGACTTCCAAACCAACTCTTTAACTTTAATGCGTTAGGTGCCTAAGTTATTTGGCTGGCGCAGTAAGTGTAGCTTCAGTAGTACTTTAGAAACCGGGCAAACGATGTCACATTCGAGATAGTGTGGTTGTTCCGAGAAAACCCCTATCAAGTGACGTGTTGAGGTGGTCTTGACGAGACTCCAACCGAGCGAAACGTTGGTGTCTCACCCCAATAACTCAACGAGGAAAGTGTACGAGTCACCCAGCCTTATAAGCGCAGCCCTCGAACCATTTTGCCCTAGTGTTTGTGTAAACGGAGCGAGCTCCTGAGTGAAAAGAGTCTAAAGACGCACAAACCGTTGTTATTTCTTTCTTTCCGACAAACATAATGGCTGCCGACACACCCGCCGCAATTATTGCGAGGTTGGAAGCGGAGGTAGCTCAAAAAGAAGAGGAGCTGCAGCACTTTACGTCAACCGCAGAAGAAGTGCTGCAGAACAATGAGGCCTTAACCCGGCAGCTCTCAGAGTTGAGTGACCGGACGAAAGCAGCTGAGGCTGCGAAGGAGGCAGCGGAGAAAGCCAAGAATAAGGCGGAGGCGGAAAAGAAAGAAGCGGAGGACAAGACTAAGGTCTTGGAATAAAAATTGGAAGCCATGAAGCTGAAAAAGCAAAGGTTCCAATCTCACATGATGGCTAACCATCGTGAGAATGACCTCCGCAAGCAAGCTCTCGGGGGAATGGTGGATCGATTTACCGCGGTAGAGGAAACGCTGCAGCGAGCTGTAGCAACCGCGTGGAGTGCAGCAGCCAACAACCTTAAGAAGGAATTGGCAGAACAAGAGCTGCAGATCGATTTGCTGGGAGAGTCCCTCAGAGACGGCTCTGAAAAACTTCAAGTGCAGAGCGAAACAACGGACAAGATGCTGCGTTTGAACCCGCCGGTACCAGCACCACGGGTACGCGAAGAACTGGATCGCCAAGTCCAAGTTCTGTTGTCAAACGCAACACTTGATCTGGAACCGTCCAAGGACGATGATGCGGGAGGCTCAAGCAAGGGCCAGGGGAAAGGGAAAAACAAACGCCCAAGCTCGCCGTGTAGGGATGAAGATCCACACGGAAAGAGAAGGCGAGAGGACGGTGACGATGAAGGTGGTGAGCCACCGAGGGATCGTATGCCTGGAGATGCAGCAAGAGCCAACTTGTTACTCAAGTTAAAGGCTGCCGCATTAAAGACTCCAGCACCCTCACAACCAGCGCCAACAGTTCAGACTCCCGGAGATGAGGCTACCGCAATAGCACCGGGGGAGGACTTATTCGACATGAGAGAGGAGGAGCTTTTGGACTTGGATTTTAACGAAGAAATTGACTTCGGCAGTCCACCTCCTAGGCTCGAAGGTCCTAGTTCTGAACTGGAGGACGGGGAAATAAGGAATGATGAAGGGCCAAGCCAGGTGACAGAGGTTCAGCGTGCGGTCCATCCACCGTTGGAGTTAGCTCCAACAGAAGCAGCACTTCGGGCTTTCCGAGAAAAGGTTAAGCTCAGAAGACTAAAGGCGGCTGCTCAGGACAAAGTGGATGCTGCACCCAGCGAAGTGAACCTGTCACGGGAGGATATCGAGGAGGCTTGCAACCCCATCACTGCGTCAGAGAAATGGCCGAAGGTCCAATATACTAACCCCAGGGACCGGCACTTTCACGAGTTGCCCATGTGCATTTGGTGCGGGAGAAGCCCAATGCAAGCAAGTGCTCAGCGGCTGACGCAGAAGAAGTATTCCGTCCTTCCTTGTGGGTATCACCTCGTGTGTGATGCTCATTGGTTGGCATACTCGATGCTGGGGCGCATCGTCACGGCGGTCCAAAAAGTCGCGGAAGTGGACAACAAGTCCATCGCCACCGTCTCCCCATTCTCTCTACCTGCCCATATGTTGAAGCTGACACGCTCGACGTTCGAAGAAATCCCTCCGTTCCCGGCTGAGCACGAGAAGTTGCCACACTGCAACATGTGTGTGAAGCGGCAGCTCAAGGTGTCCGGCATCACAAGGGATCTGCCATTCCTTAAGTCCAAGAGGGTGGCTGCCGCATTTGATCCCTGTGTCCGGTATCGTGCAGTGCAGCAAGCGCATGCGCAGGAGCAGCGTGCTATTCAGCAAGCGCAAGCGCAGGAACAGCGTTAAGGAGGAGGGAAAAGGAGTTATCGTCGACCAAGTGTGTGCGTGCAGCAGCTGTCAGAGACGTCAGAGCAAGAGACAGGTCCAAGACAGTTGGGTGTGGGTATGGGAGTGGGTGAGTTTTGTGTTTGTGTTTTTGTGTTTTTGTTTTTCTTTGTGTTTTGGTGTGCGTGGGCGCCCACTTTTTGCGGGGGGGGCGTATGTTAGTCTTTTAGCGCTATACGAGGTAGTTTGGGATAGAGCCGAGGGTGGCTGACGCATGTGGGTTCGCGAGTAAGACAGATTAGACCCAGAGTTTGGGGCATGCGTCAGCGTACTACACTTAGGGGTACTTAAGAGGCCCACTCGTTGTTTTGACATTCATTCCATTCTAGTTGTAAGAACTCGGGATTCGTGGGATTGGTGTGTTCCCGCTTGTGTGTGTGTTTGTGTGTGTGTGTTAAGTGTTTGCCTGACGCAATCACTTCCCAACCCAAGTGCTCTAGTAGCGTTCACAACCGCGCTAGCTAGAGAGTTGTCTAAACCAACAAACCCCACAAGTATACTTGCGTTAGCCAGCAAGTTATCACGAATCCAATCAACACAGCCGACCACTATTGCGTCACCCACAAGCTTCACTATCACAAATAAAACCCAGCTCGCAAATAAAACCCAGTCAAGCAAAAGAAACACAATCCACCCCCTCTCTGCCCCCCAAAAAAACACTAGTTCCTAAAAAGGCCCTTGTTGTGTTTTATGAAACTCAGGGCTTGGACGTTGTCTGGGCTGAGGGAAGCACGGCGGGCACGAACCAGGGCTCCCGATTGGCTGAATGATCTCTCTGATTCGGCAGAGGAAGCGGGGACAACCAGGAAGTCGACAGCCACAGCCTGCAGGATTGGGTAATTCCTGCCTTCCGTGCCCCAGAACTTGAGCTGGGAACCCCGGGGCTGCATAGGGAGGGTCTCGTATGCGGTCAGCTCGCTCCTTGCCATCCCCTCAATGTCCAGCAGATTGGCGGTGGGCCCCGCCGGCATTGCCTCAGGAGGCGAATCATCGTCAGAGTCGTCCAAAAAAGACTCCTGGGGCTGCATCCCCACGTCTCCACTCCCGCCTTCGGTGTCCCCCTCATTGTTCCCCCCGAACATGTTCTTGTCCGTGGCCTTCTGCGCAGCCATGGAAACTATTTCATCCCTCACCTGTAATGAAACACAACATCGTTACAACAACGTAGAACATCGGTTTCAGTAACGCCAAACATCGGTACACATAACGTCTTTAACACGTTACAACAACGTCCGGATCGTTACTGTACCGACCTGGTCGGTACAGCACCGACCCAATATCGGTGCAGTAACGACCCAGGTCGGTACAGTAACGATCTGGGTCGGTACAGTAACGATCCTGTTTATTTTCTCTTTCTCTTCTTTTTTAAGTGATCCACATGCACCCAAGCAATGAAAGAAAAACACAAGCAAAAGCAACACTTACCTCCGTCATGAAAGCGTCCGCGTCGAGATATTGCGCCATCACCTTCGGAAGCTCCGCCCACCATACTATGGATCCGATCACGATCTAATCGGTCGTGGATTGATCGGTCCGACCGATTAAATCGTGATCGGGTTTTTCCGATCAGATCGATCGCCGATCAAATCGGTTTGGCCGATCATCGATGGAGATCGGCCGATCACCAATCTGATCGGCTGACCGATTTAATCGGCCAACTTTGATCGGCCGATCACGATCAAACCGATCAACGTCAGCCGATCAAGTGCCGACAGGTCGCGGCGCTTGATCGGGATCGGGATCGGGATCGGAGATGCCGATTAGATCGGATCATGATCGGTCAATTGATCGGTCCATCACAAATGCCGAGAAATCACCACCCGCAGGTGTTTCTGGGGTGCAGGGATTCGAACCTGGGACCTAACAGACTAGAGACAGACGCATTAACGCTTGGACCACTCGGAGCCACGGTCACTAGGTCATCCGTGTCATTATATACCTCAGTTTGTCGGACTGACAAATCACGTATATAATGACACGGATGACCTACAAACCGTGGCTCCGAGTGGTCCAAGCGTTAGTGAGTACGCTTCTAATCTGTTAGGTACCCGGTTCGAATCCTTCCACCTCAGAAACACCTGCGGGTGGTGACTTGTCGGCATTTTCGCGAGACCGATCAATTCATCGATCAAATGATCAATACCGATCATGATCGGATGCAGGTCCGATCACGATCGGCCGATCACGATCACACCGATCAAGGTCAGCCGATGAAGTGCCGACAGGTCGCGGCGCTTGATCGTGATCGGGATCGTGATCGGAACAACCGATCAGATCGGTGATCGGCGAACCGATGACGATCACGATCAACATGTGATCGGACGATCAAGAGCACGATCAACATTTGATCGGCCGATCACGATCACGATCACCGATCAGCCAAAAATGAAAAAAAAAAAAAAAAAAAACCGATCATTGCTAAAATCGGTTCTAGGACGCAGTTATGATGTCGGATTACTGCTGTGACCTAATATTACCTTAGTTTTGGAAGATCGATCAGATCCATAGTATGCCGCCCACGCCGGTGCATCGAACATCTCCCTGATGAACTTGTTGTTCACCGTTGGGTCCATCACCGCGAGGCATGCAGCACCGAACACCCAGTTTGGGTCGTCGATCTGGGCATACAGGTGGCATGCCAACACGGACATCGCCTCCCGGATGTCAGAGGGATGCGGGGTGTGATCGATGGTCGTCTCTGGGCACCCCCTCATGAGGTGTTTGCAGCACCTGAAGTTCATACAAAAACAAATCAACACATAGCACAGAGAAAATCTGGCAGATTCGTAAAAAACCCACTTTACTTTTCAGCCTAGATTACTGATGTACTTGTGATTCTGCTGTGTTTATATATTAGATATATATATATATATATATATATATATAAACAACAAAAAACCTCACTTTGCTATTGGTTCTGTTTTGTTTTCTGGATTTAATTTGGATTACACACCTCAGAATGATCCTCAGCATGTCTCCACCGGTGGGGTAATCGTTCCCTTCGAGCTTCTTGGAGGTCATCGCCACCGGGAACAGGATGGTCCTCAATAGGCGGAGGGCCTCCCTGAAAACCAAAATATCAATAAAAAAAACTTAATAAACAAACCAGAAAATCATTAAAAACAAAACAGGAAACAAACCAGAAAATCAATAAAGAAACTTAATAAGCACAGCAGGAAATTAACTTACCAATCGGCAATCTCCAGTGGCGACTTGTACCGCTGGAACTCCACCTCGAACCACCTCTTCGCAGCCCCCTCCACATCCAAAAGACGGACGATCATGTGGAAGGTGGAGTTCCAGCGGGTGTCGCATGGGACCTTCAGCGTGAGGACCCTGTTGGGGGTGATCCATGGGAGGCCCTCGTCATCGGTGTCGCTCTCTGACAACAGGTCCACCGCCTCCCCCTCCTTCGCCGCGCGTTGAAACTCCTCCCTCTGCAGCCTATCCAGGATTGCCTTCGACCTGGTGGATCTGTAACACAACATCACATGACACAGAAATGTTATCGTCAAATATAAAATTAATATTTCACAAGCACACAGAAAAAACAAAAAACAAAACAAACACCACAAACAAGAATGATACATAAGTGAACAGAAATCAGCAAATGGAATTTACCTCGACACATGCGATACAAAGGCGGTGGCCTTGTCGAGGGCCTTCTTCAGATTAGGGCTGGTGCCCCCCAGCCCAGCCAGCCATTTCCGCACAGCGGTCTGCAGCAGGTGCAACACACATGGTTGCCAGTCCCAGAAGAGAAGTCGGTCGAAGCAGCTGACTACATTGGACCCACAGTCTGTGACTATTGTGGGCCTGTAGTAGGTCAGCCCGACTTGTCCGGCAGCCTGCAGGACATGGTCCTTGATAACTGCAACACAGGAAACAACACAGAGGTAAGAAACATTGATTACAGGAGACCGTTATGAGGAACGACTTGATGCGTTGTTGTAACGTCTTCGGTCGGTACTGGTACCGTCTGAAACCGTTACAACAACGCATCAAGTCGTTACAGCACCGTGTAGACGTTACAACAACGCTTACACGGTATTTGCACCGACATAGGGACGGTGCTTACAACGATTGTGTTTCGTTACAACACCGTCGGGTCGTTACGCATAACGACTTCTTTTTTTTCCCACCCATAGTAAAAAAAAACCCAAACCCCCACAAACAACTGACTTCCAAATTGACTGCTGATCATCAAGTTTAAAAAAACAATATAATAACTTTTCATATTTTTGTTTCTTTCCCTCATTCACACAATCACAAGCCCAACCCCAATTACCTTGCGCCGTCACGGACTCCTCCTCCACCGGAATTGATCCCATGCTGTATGTCGCCAAACGCCAGGCCTCACCCTCCTTCACAGCTCCCCCAGCCACCCAGGGCGTCACCACAGTGTGGATGGTGAGGGACAGGTACTTGTCCCCTGCCCTGCTCGTCCACGCGTCACATGTGAGGGCGGGCTTGATGGCTGCCTCTTGGTAGGCCCCCATCTTCTCCTTCAGCTTGCCCAATCCCTCTTGAAAGAGTTCTTGGACCTGCACCACATCAGAAAAATAATATTAAAAACAGTAGAAAACAAAACAAAACAAAACAAACAAAACAAAACAAAACACAAAACACAAAAAAGAAAAACCCAAACCAGAAAAATCCCTTACCTTCCGGGTGATGGTGCGACGTGAAAACTTGGGGGCCCGCGGGTTGAACAGCTTGATCATCTCAGCCCAGCCAGGCGAGTCAGCCACACTTAACGGCAGCCCCTCACACGCAATCCAAAGGGCCACTCCCTGTGCAGCATTTTTCCACATTGGGGATTGTGGGGGCCAGGCCTTGGCCTGCACAAACTGCTCCAGCTGGGTATCGCGCTGCGAGGGGCTGCAGGTAACCACAATTAATCAGGCACAAAAGAAAAAAAAACAGACAACAGGAAATTATATGATATCAGCAGATTTGAGATCAAACCCAGTTGATGAAGAACTTACTCTGTTTGCTGGAGGCGTGCTTTTAGAGCATCCTCGCTGGTGATCCCGTGGGACTTTGCATGGCCTAAGGGCGTGGTCAGGGAAGAGTTGGAGTACGACACCAACTTGTCGCAAAGCTGGCACCGTAGAAACTTGGCCCCAGGTGTGGGTGCTTCCACCTGTGAATAGAAAAAAAAAGAAAACACAAAAACAAATCAAATGTTGCATTCGTTATCAATACCGACATCAATGCGTTACTGCACCGATGTGTGCGTTACTGCACCGCCTATGGCGTTGCGGTACCGTCTTTGATCGGTGTTCGTAACGCAACAAAACCGGTGCTGCACCGGATGACGTTTTTTCTCACCTGAAGGACCCCCCCGATCGAAAACAACGCTTTCACCCAAGCGTGCTTTGATGCCTTCCTTTTTTTGACATCGCCACCCTTTCCAGCCTCCGCCGCCTTCTTCTTCGACGTCGCCGCCGTGCTAGGCCCCCCACTGCTGCCGCCACCACCCCCAGTTCTCTCCGCCTGCTCCATCACCACCTCCAACCCTGAACGCTCTTCCACCCTCGGCCCCTTGCCATGCGCGGGCTCCTGCACTGGTCTCTCCTCTGGGCGATCGCCCCCCGCCCCACTTCCACTCACAGGCGCTCCGGAGTCCATAGTGTTTTTTTGATTTTCTTTCCGTTGTTTTTGCCCTCTTTTTCGATACCGTTGAAGTCTACCGTAACGTGCAACAGGAAAAAAACCGACGGCAGAAACCTAGCTTAAACCGGTCACACAAACGCGGTACACATGAAAACGACAAGGAGTGGCGGCATCGTTGCTGTAACGTCCCCACACGTTGCAGTACCGCCATGTCGTTACTGCAACGTCAATACGTTGTTGTAACGAACATCGTTATTGGAACCGTGTGTGTCGGTGCAGCAACGTGTGTGGGACGTTGCAACAACGACCGTTACACGGGTGGCGCCCGTTGGCGACAACGTATTGTACCGACCCGGTACCGATGTTGTACCGTAACGTGAAAATATCCGGCACCGTACCGTACCGTAACGACCCCTTACGGTACGGTACGGTATGTAACGTGTCGTACCGTACCGTAGGGGGTCGTTACGGTACAGCCCAGCTCTGCCAACAGTGCGTTACTCCCTGATCTGTTCCGCCTTGTTGTACTCTTATGGTTTTGTGGGGGGGTGAGGTGTTCCCTTGTTGGATTGTGTGAGGTGCTTGTGCTTTCTCCAGTTGTTCTGGTTCTGCTTTTATGAGGTGTTTGTCCTGTCCTGCCCTGCCCTGCAGTGAACAGAAATGGAAAGGAAGCTGATCTGCTGGAACTGGGTGCAAGCCCTCCTGTGATTCCTGTTCGGAGAAGTAACACATGGGTTGACAAGATGTATGTCAGCAGTCCAGAAGGCAAGATCCTGGTGTATAAGGATGATCGGGGCAGAAAGGTGGTGTCGTGCCGAATCTGTCATGAACAATTGTCATGGGTGAAGGGAGGCAGGATCCCCCTTTTGAATCATGCGGCCAAACACGGTATCCGGATCAGGTCCGAAATGGAAATCGCTGTCGCGGAAGGCTTTGAGGGCTGCCATTTGAAAAGGCAAAAGGATCAGGACATGAAAACAGGCACACAAGGGGGTCGGATCAGTTCTTTTGGGACCCAGAAACACTCCCGTTTGTGTCTAAATGGGGACCTACTACCCGGGAGTTCCAGTCGTACCGGCACAAGGTTATGTGCTATCTGGTCAGCGTCGGGGCCCCCTTCAGGACAGTGGAAGATCAGCACTTCCGAGACATGTGCACTCAACTGAACGCATCTGCTCCGCCACTATCAGCGAAATCCATGTCTCACCGGGTCGGATTGTCCTCCAACAGGCTTAAAAAAAAGATGAAGGATATGGATCTGAGCAGATTCCGACCATGCTTTGTTGCTGATGGTTGGTCTCAGCAGCCCAAGCATTGGTTCGCGATGGGGGCTGTCTACATACACCGGGACCCGGAACAGGATCTGTTCGAACTCAAGCGGATCAGTCTCGGGACCTGGGAAATGGAGGGTACCGCAACTGCTTTGGACATTTGCACAAAAATGAACGAGATCAGGGAGGACTTTGATCTGACCGGATATCAGGCCAGCATCGTTACCGATCACGAGTCCAGAATGGGGGCAGCATGTGAAATGAACTACAGTTACGATTGGCACGGGTGCGGGACACACAGAATAAATTTGGGGGTAAAGAAGGGTCTGAAAAATGCCCCCCAAAGCGTGAACGACCTTGTGGCCAAAGTACACGATCTGTGCAGAACAGTGATGGGTGCATCCACTCATTGGGAAAAGCTGAAACAGATTCAGATCGATCGAGCCAAAAGAAAAGAAGCTGATCTGGAACGGCAACAAGCGGAGGCTGCTCCCCAAGAGTTAATTTATGTGGTCCGGTCCTCGACAGCCACGGGTGCCTCTGGGATTGGCAACAGTGGGCTTGGTGAGAGCCCCGGTCCATCTCAAGTTGATGAGGATGAACTTCTGGAGGATGCACAAGAGGAATCTAATCAAAACGACCATCAGAGCCAGGAACAGGACGACCCTACATCACAGGAAATATATTCAAGTGATGAAGACGCATGTCCCGATGATGGAGACGACGTGGAGGAGGCAGAAGACTGCCCAGGACCTGTCCGCAGATCTGACAAGGTTCTCAGACTCACCTTGGCGGTGGAGACTAGGTGGAACAGCATCTGGTACATGTTGCATCGATTGTTGATTTTGAAACCCGATCTGATCCAGCTCTTTCCCCTCCTTCCCCCCCAATACAATATCAACCCCCAAGAATGGAAAGTGCTGCTGGAACTGTACCTGGTTCTGAGGCCATACAAGGAAGCAACCAAGGTACTGGAGGCAGAAAAGAAGGTGACGGGGAGTGCCGTTCTGATGCTCATGGCTCGGATCAGCGCTGCGGTAGATGCCATGAACATCGAGGAACCGGATGTGATAGACTTCAGAGATGTGCTCCGCACAGTCATGGACCATGAATTTGACGATCCTGCATGGCTCCTGGCCGTCGGGTGCATGCAGCATCTGGATCCGACCAAACTATCACTCGAAGACGCTGAGGTGAATCGGTATTTGTGGGGCACCCCAGGGCGCTTTCCGTGCTTGAGGAAGCAATTCAGCAGACCTGATCTGTGGGTTTCAGATGTGCTGCAAGAGTGCGTGACTCTGCTGAAGGAGATCCGGATGCGATCAGAAAACAGAGGTATTGACAATCCGGGGGAAGGCAGAGAGGGAAAAAAAAAGAAAAAGGAAAATCTCGAACGGGACTGGCTCAGTGTGTGCCCTCCTCCATCTGCTACGGGCGGTTCTTATTCTGATGAGTGGGAGCGATATTGTGGGGTCAGGAGGGTTATTCAGAGCACTTCATCTGTTCTGGACTGGTGGAGGGTACACCAGGCGGCATACCCAACAGTTTCGATCCTGGCTGCCGAGTATCTCTGCATCCCAGCCTCCAGCGCCTCGGTTGAGCGGATGTTCAGTGTCAATGGCCACCAGCTGAACAAGCGCAGGAGGGCGATGGAGGAGAGCAAGGTCAACCAACTGACCCTGCTCCGGGACAATCTGCATCTGTTCAGGGCATGACCTGAACTGCTTCTGTTTGATTGTGTGGGACAATCTGCAGTCTGATTCAGAACCCTCCTGTTTCGGAGGAACTCTCCTTTTTTTGGTTTGGCACTATGGGAAAACCCGCTCTGTGCGGGGTAGTAAAATCACCGTCGATTTCCGCCAAAAACTGAAGTCGCGAAAACCGACGCGACAGAGAGAGGGAATGGTAGGAAACACCTGGGTTCGACTCCCAGGCATTCCCGTCACGATCTGGGGCGGAAAAACGGAGTCGCTGGCGAAGTCGTCAGCGACGGATGAAACCGCGGAAATCAACCCCGCACAGTCAACCCCGCACAGGACAGTAACCCCTCACAGAGTCGTGTGCGAGGTTACTGTCCTGTGCGGGGTAGGGTTGACGTCACCGAATCGCGAAATGCGGGGGAGGTGTGATCTGTCACACTCGTTTGGAATGCCAGTTCGCAGATCTCTATCGTGTGCTGGAGTCGAACGACAATGGTCAAGGAAACAAGGATTACAAGTTGCGTAGGGCAAACCGCCCTGTTGCAACGACATACATGAGTGAATCGCGTCCCAACGTTCGAAGCAAGGCAAAAGCCTCGGAATGTAATCAACTCCTAAATGGTCAGGGGAGGCAGCGAGTCCCTCGCGAGTACCTGGCGGACCTCCCATAGGCTGAGAGCCATGCGGTCGACGGAGGATCGCTGCCATGCGTGGTCCAAGCGTCGGAACGAGATCTTTGGAGGTCGGTTGGTGAAAAGGGGTCAGGGACGACGTCTGCGTACTCGGCAATCCTCCAGTGAGCCACGCTTTCGACGCATCTCCAAGCACGGCCTCGGGCCCTGCTTCGAGCAGCGCCGTGAGATTCTTACACGAGCGACGCGTCGCGCAACGCAGCTCCCCTGGGTTTTCCCACCAGTTCAAGGGGAGCCAAAGGGTTTTTTTTTTCAACTGCTGTGTCCTGCGTGTATTTTACATCGGCACTTTACCTTGCTGAAGGACCACGCCCCATTTTTTTTTTTTTTTTTTTTTAACTTTAGCAAAAATTGGACAAAAAGGAGGCTTCAAGATATTGCCACCTTATGAATGTTAGTTGAATTTCTGAGCCAGCCTATAACGCATTTCCGTGTCACCTGCTTGCAATCTTGTTGATCCTGCCCCTGCTTGTTGAAGGTTGGAAATCCTAGCTCCTATCTTGCAGGCGGATGTAGCAAAGAGCTACAGAAAATCAGAATGGGAGGAAGACTCGAAAAGTATCTTGAAGAAAGCTGAAAGAGATATGCAATCCACAGTGTTCTTGTTCTCAAAAACACAAGTCAGGGATGACGCTTTCATGGAGGACATCAACAGCATATCGAATGCAAGCCAAGTCCGACATATGTTCTCATCAGATGAGAAAATACAGGTGAGCACAGCCCACCATTGTTTTGGTTGCTTCTCTCAATGGACCTTTCTGAAAAACCCTTTCTTTATGGCTCCTACCAGATTTTGGAGCTTGTTCAACAAGCATCCAAGAAAGGGGTTGGAATCACAGTGGAACAGTGGGGATGCTTTGTTTCGCTCCCCCCCCCCCCCAAAAAAAAAGAAAAAGAAAAAGGGAAAGGAAAATAAAACAAGTCTGTGTTTGACGTTCGAACCTGTGCATTGTATACTTTCTTGAAAAAGTGAAAAAAAAAAAACAGAACAGGATGCTGATCCATCGAATTCTTGCTTTCTCCAATCATGTTGATTTGCTGTCCAAATAGATTCTTGCAAAGGTAAAATCAATTCGCTGGATTGATGGATGGACAACGAATCAAAGGATTGACTTCAGAAATGGATGGCTTCCCATGACTCCACAGAGAACCCCCCCAGCTTTTCTTGGTTATGTTTCCAGGGGCTGGAGAATTCCAGAGGGCTCTTTGCGCTTCAAATTCTGACCTGTGCAGCTTATCTGAACGCGCTTTGCTGCAAGTTACTCCCGGAACCAGGAAGCCAAGGAAGGGAAAAAATAAACCCTCAACAACGAAGGCAACATCCAGGCAATCGCCACCATTGACAGAATCCCCTTCAGAAGAAGAAGACAATCCCAAACTTTAAGAGGAAGAGGGCTCGGAGCCGGACTGGGTGGTGCTCGTTGCAATCACAGATGAAATCGAACCTCCTGAAGAAGCTGCTGCCATTATCGCAACACCACCAGGAACGCTGCCCTCACCAACGCAAGGCCGGCCGGCCGGAGTGGGTAGGACTGCACTGGATTTTTTTTGCATTGTGTGAACCTTTTGAAATGTATTAACAGATATCTCTCAGAAATGAAAAAAATCAGCCACAGAACAAAAAATAAAAGGTGGTTTCTGACACACCAATTTCAAACGTGAATTCCTGGGGCATGCAGTCATAACCTTTTTCACGTAACTTTTTTTTATTATTTTAAACCCTTGGGAATCTGTGCAGCCATTTACCAGCAAGGGTCGCAGGTAAATGAGGTGGTAAATCAAGAACCAGCACTTCAGGAAAACTTTTCTTGTTTCAATTTTACATGCAGGTCGATTTCATGTTGCACTTGCACAGAAACATCGGGGCCAAGCAGTGACTGGAGCGTTGGTCGGGGGAAACAGGGAAAGCAGAGTAACTTGGGTTGTTTGATCCTGCTGATTTAGTGTGCTGTACTTTGTTCGCTGTTTATGAAGTCACTGATAAGTTCTCAGCAACTCTGGTTTGATTAGTCTTCACAGGTTGCACCTTCTCAACATGGCTGCACACCCCCTGGAATCTCGGAGCGTTTTGACGCCTGGGGTTGTGGCCGATGCCCAGGTACTTGCTGGAGCTGTCTCAACGGAGGCTGGAAAACATATTTGTCTTATGAAGTTCCTTCATAAAACAAGAAGAACGAGGAAAAGAGGTGGGAGTGATGCCAGGGGCTCAGATTTTTTTCTTAGTCTTTTTAGTGAAGTGAAGGTTCTAGAAGGTATTCCATCCCAAATCTTTCGACCAAACAAATCTAGGCATCGGTGTTTGAAAGAAAACAAAACGAAACCCCAGTGTATCCATGCACACACTCGTGATACCCGGCAATTTCCCCCTTCCCCCAAAAGAGTAACCTTCGAAACAATGGTGGTTTGAGGACCCAATGGTACATAATGGTCGGATCTGAAATCCTGTATCGTGAACTGTTTTGTTTACTTTTTTGGAAAGATTTATCGAAGGCCTCGATTCAGTCACAATTTAGTCGCCCGTTCGGGGTGAACGCAGTCAGACACAAGCAGCATGTCCCTAGATACACCCAGCCATCCAGCTCCAGCGACGATGGAAGTGACTGTGGCACCGAAATTTATGAAGAAATCGATGCAGATGGTGGCGATGGATTGAACTAGGACATGCGAAGATTGAATATCTGTTTGGAGCGAAACGGGTTCTGTTCAGTTTATCATGCCGTTCGTGGCGGTGAGTTGTGCACTGAGGTTTAATCAATCGGTTCGAATGGAGTTTCGACCTTGGGGAGATGGCTAGGAATATCTATTCTTTGTGCATCATGAATTTTTGGTAATTTTTCTCGCAGGCTTAGGAAGGAGGACGACAGAGATTTTTCCAGTGCAAAACACCAAATTGTGGACCAGGTATAATCTGTGGAGAAACGATATTCAGGAGGAAGTCGGAGGTGGGAAATTGAATGAGCAACATCTCTGCCATGGGGCCGACATGGACAGTCCCGGAAACAATATCAAGTGTGTTGAAAAACTATCGGTTTGGAGATCGATGTGGCGGATCTGCAACGGAGGGATGTGCCTTTGCACGAGCGTTTCTGTCCTTATTGTTTGTCGCAAGGCAACAGGACGGCTGAGAACGAGCGGCATTTCCTGTTCTTTTGTCCGTTGTATTCTGGTTTGCGTGTGGGATCGGTTGTGTCTGAATCGGGGTTTTCGTTGCGTCGTTTGTTCAATTTGCCGGGTCAGTATCGGGTGGCTGTTTACCTTCGTCGGGCGTTGGATTTTCGAGCTCAGTGGCTTGAGGCTCAGCCGTGACGTGGTTTTTGTTTGTTTGTTTTGTGTTTGTTTGTTTCGTTTTGTTTGTTGGTCGTTTGTGGTGGGCGTTTGACAGTAGTTTTCGCTCTCCTTTTGGTTGTTGCTTGGTGTTCCGGGTCGTTGCAACAGGGCGGTTTGCCCTACGCAACTTGTAATCCTTGTTTCCTTGTTTCCTTGTTCCGGGTTTCTTTTTCTTGGGAACGTTTTTTGGCAATACTTTCTGCTACATTGATTCCTTAGTGATGGGTCTCTCGTTGATTATACTGGGGTTTTATTGGAGACTTCATCTTCTGTGGACTTTTGGACATGGCTGAGACATTGTATGTGGTTGCAACAGGGCGGATTGGCCCTTCGCAACATGTAATTTCTGTTTCTGTTTCTGTTGAAAAACAAAAAAAATGCCCTGATGTGTTACAGGGATTTATGCTGTGGGTGCATCAGCAAGATGCATTTCATGTAGCAGGAACCTTTTTTGCAGTAATGGAAATAGGCAGAAAAGAAAAAATGTTGAGGTCGCTTTTAGTTATCTTGAAATAATTGATTTATTCCAACCCTTGGACGCAGGAAATGTACAAAATTCGCATGATACAGTACACACCAGATCCTAGTTCTTGTTGATTGGGCAGGCCTTTCCTTTGGGTTGGGGGGGGGGGGTTGACAGCTGGTTTTGTCTGCCAGGCAGTGAGGGATTCGATGGCTGGGCTAATCAGCTCATGGGTCTATGGGAGGGGGGATGTATTCTTTTGTCCGTAAAGATGAGGTACAGTGAAGATTATTCGAGAATGCCAGCCCGCTCGGTCGGAGGATCAAAAAGACTAATCCCAGCAGAAAAAGGAAGATGGAGGTGTGTTAGAATGGGCAGCCTGCCCACCCCATGAAAAAAAGGTAACAACAATTGCAAAGGGCAGCTGGATAGGGTGATTTCCGCCCCCCCTTTTTTCGACTATGGTGCAACATGCTTGTTTTGTTTCTGGTATCGGACGTGCGCATTGTTTTCTTAAAAAACGTTTTTTGTATTTGGTTTTGATTCAGGAAACAGACTTTATTAAGACTTTCGCAACCTCAGTGAACCCGGATTCATATGCACGTGACAACATATGTTGCAGTTATTATGAACATTTGAACAATTGCACCTCATGTGCCTTATTCTGCTTTGCTCAAAAAAACATTGAAAGACGGTTGGAAGTGGGTCAGATGCTGAGTATTTCTATGTTCAACGAGCTCTATATTACTGAAAGACAAGCGCAAGGTCGGAATGGCAGGATCAGAGTTCATGGTTTTGGGCTATTTTTTTGGTTTCTATTTCTTTTTTGGAATAAGTGGGAATGGGAAGTCTTCGATCATAAAATGAGGTCTACAATTCAAAGGGGGTTTGTCATTATTGTTTCATTGTAACACCACATTGTCGACTTCAACCTGCACACATGTGTTTCTACAATCACCCCGCACACACATCAAAGGAGCCCGCACACGCTATTTTCCCTCACCCCGCACAGGACCCAAAAACACCGGCACAAACTTTTTACAATCACCCCGCACACACATCGAAGGGGCCCGCACACGCTATTTACACTCACCCCGCACAGAGACCCCGCACAACTGTGCGAGGTCCTGGCCCCCTTGTGCGGGGTGGTCCATGATTCGCACAGAACCTTGACCACCCATGCACAGGGCAAACAACACCCCGCACGGCTCTGTGCCCCGGTTTGGCCCCGTTTTTTGCGGGGTCCCGAATTAACCCCGCACAGACTGGTACCCCGCACACAGAACCTGACGTCTTTCATATCCACCCCGCACGGCACCCCCGTACAGAGAATAGGCTGCCCCGCACACTGTACGGGGCTATGTTTCATCTGTACGGGGTCCCACAACGGGAAAGACGTCAGGTTCTGTGTGCGGGGTACCAGTCTGTGCGGGGTTAATTCGGGACCCCGCAAAAAACGGGGCCAAACCGGGGCACAGAGCCGTGCGGGGTGTTGTTTGCCCTGTGCATGGGTGGTCAAGGTTCTGTGCGGGGTCTGCAAAACACCCCGCACAGACCGCGATTTCCCATAGTGCCGGGTATGTTCTCTGTTTGGGGTGATGGATCAGACAATCTGCATCTTGACCTGGTGTGATTTGCCCCGAGTTTTGTTTGTTTTGGTATGGGTATGTAATCCAAACTTTTTTGAATGCTTGTCAAAAAGTTTCAGAGGTTTCCACAGATTCCAGCACTGATTCAGCCCACACAGATAACCCTCTGTTTATGGTTCATGGTTCATTACATGACTCAAACAAAACAAAAAGTTTCAGAGGTTTCCACAGATTCCAGCACTGATTCAGCCCACACAGATAACCCTCTGTTTATGGTTCATGGTTCATTACGTGAATCAAAAAACAGATAACAGATAACAGACTGGTTCATGGTTCATTACGTGAATCAAAAAACAGATAACAGATAACAGACTGGTTCATGGTTCATTACGTGAATCAAAAAACAGATAACAGATAACAGATAACCCTCTATTTATGGTGACTCAAAACAGTTTCTTTAATTTGGCTCCTCCTCCTCCACCAACCTCCCATCCGGTCCAACCCTGACCCGATACACACGTGTGCGGTCTTCAGGGATAGGTGTAAAGTCGACCGAGCCAGTATCCAGGTCCCTCATTACATTTCGGTCCTCCAAACGGGTCTGATGGTGGAAGAGGCCTTCACGGACTCTGTGGAGAGCGTAACAGTTCTGCAGGTATACGTTTTGCACGAACTGATTCAGATGGGGCATGGAGGCGAAGGTTATCGGGAATTGGATGGTGAAGTCGGGGAAGAAGGCATACTCCGTCTGCATGTTGGCTCTCTCTCGCTGGGCAGCTCTGCGCTGTTCCCTGCTCCGTTCAGACATGATCCTTCGCAAGGGGGCCTGCCTGCGCCGAGGGTACCCCTCACTGTCGTTGATGCAAGGTTGTCCATCAAAGTCCATGGGTTTGCGTACGACTTGGGTGCGTTTTCGGGCTCGTCTTCACGGTTTGGAGATCGATGCTGTGGACTTGAGTGATAGAGACGTGCCTTTGAACGAGAGGTATTGTCCGTTTTGTTTGGCCGCTGGGGTTTCGACGCCTGAAAACGAGGTGCATTTTCTTTTTGCTTGTCCGCTTTATGTGCGGTTGCGTGTGAACTCGGTCGTGGAAGAGAGTCGTGGCTCTCTGTTTCGTTTGTTTAATTGTCCGGGGCAGGTTCGTGTGGCTGTTTATATTCGCCGGGCGCTCGCCTTGCGTAGGGAGTGGTTGGACGCTCGTTCGTAGTGGGCTTGTAGCGACTGGTGGTGTTTGTTTTTCGTTGTTCTGGATGTTTCGTGTGATGGGGAAGTTGGTGTTCTTTGTTGTTTGCTTTGTTTGTTGGGCGCTCGCTCTGGGTTTCTGAGTTGGAAGCGACCGATTCTTGTGTTTGGTTTTATGTTTTGACGTTTGGGCTCTTTCTTGAGTTTCGATTGGGGATTTCTGGTTTCAGAGACGTTGGAACTTTTTTGTTTTAGGAGATTTTGTTCATTTAGGAGTTGATTACATTCAGAGGCTTTTGCCTTGCTTCGAACGTTGGGACACGATTCACTCATGTATGTCGTTGCAACAGGGCGGTTTGCCCTACGCAACTTGTAATCCTTGTTTCCTTGTTAAAGTCCATGGGCCACCTGTCCATCAATGGGGGTCTGGGGTTTGCCTGCCTCTGACCACCATGACCACCCTGGCCACCCTGACCACCCTGACCACCCTGACCTGCTCTGTTCCTGTTCCTGCCGCCTCCCCCGAATTCCCATCCACCAACATTCCCCCTTCCACCAGCTCCAGCAGCTCTGAACATGTTTGGGGGTGGCCCTCTTCCACCAGCTTCAGCAGCTCTGAACATGTTGGGGGGTGGCCCTCTTCCACCAGCTTCAGCAGCTCTGAACACGTTGGGGGGTGGCCCTCTTCCACCAGCTTCAGCAGCTCTGAACACGTTGGGGGGTGGCCCTCTTCCACCAGCTTCAGCGGCTCTGAACAGATTGGGGGGTGGCCCTCTTCCACCAGCTTCAGCAGCTCTGAACAGATTGGGGGGTGGCCCTCTTCCACCAGCTTCAGCAGCTCTGAACAGATTGGGGGGTGGCCCTCTTCCACCAGCTCCAGCAGGTCTGAACATGTTTGGGGGGGAGCCTCTTCCACCAGGGTGAAGCACAGGTTCAGGTTCATAAACAGACTCCTCCTCCGTCATACTCCACGGGTTTTCTGGCAGCTGCTCAGAGGGTCCCTCAGGTTCAGGTTCAGGTTCAGGTTCATCTGCCGTGACGTGCCGTGACGTCATTCGTGATGCCTCGTCAGCCTCGTCGTTCTCGAGCAAAATGCTACGTCTGTGGGGCACGTGGACATGTGGCTGTGGATTGTGGCGCTTCAGCCCCTGTTGCTGTTGATTCCTCGACTGCTGTTGTTGCTGAGGCTGCCTCTGAGTGCCTTGCATTGCCTCCTTTTGCTTTGGATTGTGCTGTTGCTGCCCCTGCTGCTGTGGTTTCTCCTGCTGTTCCGGGTGCTGATGCTGCTTGTTCCTCGACAGTTGCTGTTACTGAGGATGGCTTTCTTGGATTGGCTGCTTCTGCTGTGGATTGTTGTCGTGCTGTGAAAACGAGAATGGAATCGCGTCTTGCGCAGTGTGACCAGATGATACGTGATCTTGAGGATCACGTTCCTTCTGAGGAATTAGAGCAAGCTAAGTCTGAGCTTGATATCTGCAAACAGGAATTGGTGGAACAGATGCGCAGTGTGAATGTTCAGTTGGACAACCTTCTTTCGGTTCTTGCTCGAGACAATCCATAGCATGGTTTTCTTCCATTTTCTGCTGGGTTGGTGGCTTTTTGCAATGGGTTTGCTCAGTATCGTCTTGTGATTGGTTTCGGTTTATTGCTATCTTGATTGCGTTATGTTGGATAAATGTTCCTCGCTGGATTTTTCTTCGGTTCTGCTTATGTTGTTGTTATGCTTGGTCTGGGCTGGCACGGGTTGGAGGATTTGTTCCTCGCTCGTCTCTTTTGGTGATTATTTTCTTTTCTGGTTTCGCCTGGGCTGAGTAGCGGCTTGAGGGTTGGTCCCTCGTCTGGTTTGGTTTTCTCGTTTTCTAGATTGCGTCCTGTTAGGCCATCTCAGTGGTTTGAGTGTTTGTCACTCGCTGCTGTTTTGGCTTGGCTTGGGCTGGTGTTCAGCTTGAGGATTTGTTCCTCGCTGGACTTTTTCTTTGGTTCTTTTTATGTTATTGTTTTGCTTGGTCTGGGCTGGCATAGGTTGGAGGGTTTTCGATGTTTGTTTTTTAGTTTCTGGTTTCGCCTGGGCTGAGTAGCGGCTTGAGGGTTGGTCCCTCGCTTGGTTTGGTCTTCTCGTTTTCTAGATTGCGTCCTGTTCGGTCATTTCAGCAGTTTGAGTGTTTGTCACTCGCTGCTGTTTTGGTTTGGCTTGGGCTGGTGTTCAGCTTGAGGATTTGTTCCTCGCTGAACTTTTTCTTCGTTGATTTGTTTCTCTTTAGGAGTTGATTACATCCAGAGGCTTTTGCCTTGCTTCGAACGTTGGGACACAATTCACTCATGTATGTCGTTGCAACAGGGCGGTTTGCCCTACGCAACTTGTAATCCTTGTTTCCTTGTTTCCTTGTTTCATCTGCGGTTGGAAGTGTAGCTTCAGGCAAAATCTCTTGTGCAGGATCAGGTGCTGGAAGAGATCTTTTTGTCCTCTTCGTCACTCTTCTGTGACAACACTGGCGTTCGCTCATCGTGCGAAACCCCTTTTGCCAACACATGAGATCGGAAACCCTCATACGAGGTCCATTCCTTTCCCGATGTATCCGTTGCAACCGCTTCTTTCAACACACTGTGCAAGTTGCGGTGTAAGAACCAAATCTTGGTGATATCATCCACCTTGGTCTTACGCAGGGTAAAGTATGTGTCCATCTGACGAACATACTCTCCAGTGTCACATTTCCGATTGATATGGTCCCTGATTCAGGGACCCTGAATGTGGCTAGTTTTTGAGTTATGGCATACTCTGTAGCCAACTCACCAAAACTACCATCATCCATGGCGGTACACATATCCTCCCACGATAGGGCACCTTGGGACACACTGTCCTCACCCACACGTGCAATGAGGTGTTTGATCCCCTTGGGACCCAAATAGGTTGGACCTATTTTACCCCACTCGGAACGAGGCACACCCTCAGCAATCCAGAAAATTTCTAAGGTCACCTTGTGCTCAGCCCATGGACATTGTCCATCGAACTTGTCCGGTTTTCCAACCGTGGACCTTTTAGCACCTCTGCGGCTTTCGACCTCTTTCTGAAAATTTTCTTGCTGGGTTCTCAACAAAACCAACTCCCTTTGCAACTCTGCAACTGTGGGAGCTACCATTTCTGGCTCCTCGGTTTGACCTCCTGTTGTGCTGCTTGACTTTCAGTGGCAGTGAAAGTCTTCCTCTAGAATTCGAGAACTCCAGAAAGAGTGTACCAACGCCTTTTATGGACGTTGCTAGTACACATGTCTTCAACGTCAGTTGAAAAGTTTATGCGGCAGTTGGGCACAGGGCGGGTAGTTTCGTGGTTGTGGAGGTACTTGGCTTAGCTGTACTCTTTTGAGTGGTCAGGATTTGATGTGCGTATTCGGTGGTTCTGGTGCTGCCAGGGTGGCAGTCAGACATTTAGTCTGTGCGGTTCTGATTGCAGCATTACAATGCACAGCACAGAAACAGAAACAGAAATTACATGTTGCGAAGGGCAAATCCGCCCTGTTGCAACCACATACAATGTCTCAGCCATGTCCAAAAGTCCACAGAAGATGAAGTCTCCAATAAAACCCCAATACAATCAACGAGAGACCCATCACTAGGTTATTAATGTATCAGAAAGTATTGCCAAAAACGTTCCCAAGAAAAAGAAACCTGGAACACCAAGCAACAACCAAAAGGAGAGCGAAAACTACTGTCAAACGCCCACCACAAACGACCAACAAACGAAACCAAAAAAACAAAACAGAAACAGAAACAGAATTACAAGTTGCGTAGGGCAAACCGCCCTGTTGCAACGACATACATGAGTGAATTGTGTCCCAACGTCGCAAAATCTCCTAAAACAAAAAAGTTCCAACGTCGCTGAAACCAGAAATCCCCAATCGAAACTCAAGAAAGAGCCCAAACGTCAAAACATAAAACCAAACACAAGAATCGGTCGCTTCCAACTCAGAAACCCAGAGCGAGCGCCCAACAAACAAAGCAAACAACAAAGAACACCAACTTCCCCATCAAACGAAACATCCAGAACAACGAAAAACAAACACCACCAGTCGCGACAAGCCCACTACGAACGAGCGTCCAACCACTCCCTACGCAAGGCGAGCGCCCGGCGAATATAAACAGCCACACGAACCTGCCCCGGACAATTAAACAAACGAAACAGAGAGCCACGACTCTCTTCCACGACCGAGTTCACACGCAACCGCACATAAAGCGGACAAGCAAAAAGAAAATGCACCTCGTTTTCAGATATTGTGGGTCAATTGCGTTCCCGACATCCGCGTATCGTGGCGTATTATAATCGGTTCAAACCGACGTTTTGTTACACGAACGCGTTGTCTTCTTTTACGGATTTGGGTTTGCGTACGACTTGGGTGCGTTTTCGGGCTCGTCTTCACGGTTTGGAGATCGATGCTGTGGACTTGAGTGATAGAGACGTGCCTTTGAACGAGAGGTATTGTCCGTTTTGTTTGGACGCTGGGGTTTCGACGCCTGAAAACGAGGTGCATTTTCTTTTTGCTTGTCCGCTTTATGTGCGGTTGCGTGTGAACTCGGTCGTGGAAGAGAGTCGTGGCTCTCTATTTCGTTTGTTTAATTGTCCGGGGCAGGTTCGTGTGGCTGTTTATATTCGCCGGGCGCTCGCCTTGCGTAGGGAGTGGTTGGACGCTCGTTCGTAGTGGGCTTGTAGCGACTGGTGGTGTTTGTTTTTCGTTGTTCTGGATGTTTCGTTTGATGGGGAAGTTGGTGTTCTTCGTTGTTTGCTTTGTTTGTTGGGCGCTCGCTCCGGGTTTCTGAGTTGGAAGCGACCGATTCTTGTGTTTGGTTTTATGTTTTGACGTTTGGGCTCTTTCTTGAGTTTCGATTGGGGATTTCTGGTTTCAGAGACGTTGGAACTTTTTTGTTTTAGGAGATTTTGTTCCTTTAGGAGTTGATTACATTCAGAGGCTTTTGCCTTGCTTCGAACGTTGGGACACGATTCACTCATGTATGTCGTTGCAACAGGGCGGTTTGCCCTACGCAACTTGTAATCCTTGTTTCCTTGTTTCCTCGTTTTCAGGCGTCGAAACCCCAGCGGCCAAACAAAACGGACAATACCTCTCGTTCAAAGGCACGTCTCTATCACTCAAGTCCACAGCATCGATCTCCAAACCGTGAAGACGAGCCCGAAAACGCACCCAAGTCGTACGCAAACCCAAATCCGTAAAAGAAGACAGCGCCTTCGTGTAACAAAACGTCGGTGTGAACCGATTGTAATACGCCACGATACGCGGATGTCGAGAACGCAACTGACCCACAATATCTGCCTTATAGGCACGCGCCCAGGTCGCCACGTCCACCTCCACAAACCCATCGAACTGTGGAACAAAGCGTCTCACCATATCACGAAACTGGACCCACCAAGAACGCCGAGAATCCGGCTGACCACGCAACCAGAACAGCATCGCCCGCGTGGGATGCGTCGCCGGCAAACAAACACAAAACAAACGAATAAAAACCACGTCACGGCTGAGCCTCAAGCCACTGAGAGCGAAAATCCAACGCCCGACGAAGGTAAACGGCCACCCGATACTGACCCGGCAAATTGAATAAACGACGCACAGCACAGCACCGCTGTACAAGGATACAAGGATTACAAGTTGCGTAGGGCAAACCGCCCTGTTGCAACGACATACATGAGTGAATCGTGTCCCAACGTTCGAAGCAAGGCAAAAGCCTCTGAATGTAATCAACTCCTAAATGAACAAAATCTCCTAAAACAAAAAAGTTCCAACGTCTCTGAAACCAGAAATCCCCAATCGAAACTCAAGAAAGAGCCCAAACGTCAAAACATAAAACCAAACACAAGAATCGGTCGCTTCCAACTCAGAAACCCGGAGCGAGCGCCCAACAAACAAAGCAAACAACGAAGAACACCAACTTCCCCATCAAACGAAACATCCAGAACAACGAAAAACAAACACCACCAGTCGCTACAAGCCCACTACGAACGAGCGTCCAACCACTCCCTACGCAAGGCGAGCGCCCGGCGAATATAAACAGCCACACGAACCTGCCCCGGACAATTAAACAAACGAAATAGAGAGCCACGACTCTCTTCCACGACCGAGTTCACACGCAACCGCACATAAAGCGGACAAGCAAAAAGAAAATGCACCTCGTTTTCAGGCGTCGAAACCCCAGCGGCCAAACAAAACGGACAATACCTCTCGTTCAAAGGCACGTCTCTATCACTCAAGTCCACAGCATCGATCTCCAAACCGTGAAGACGAGCCCGAAAACGCACCCAAGTCGTACGCAAACCCAAATCCGTAAAAGAAGACAACGCGTTCGTGTAACAAAACGTCGGTTTGAACCGATTATAATACGCCACGATACGCGGATGTCGGGAACGCAATTGACCCACAATATCTGCCTTATAGGCACGCGCCCAGGTCGCCACGTCCACCTCCACAAACCCATCGAACTGTGGAACAAAGCGTCTCACCATATCACGAAACTGAACCCACCAAGAACGCCGAGAATCCGGCTGACCACGCAACCAGAACAGCATCGCCCGCGTGGGATGCGTCGCCGGCAATTGCATCAGGCGATTCCAAAACTTCAACGCGTTCCGGTACAAATAAAACGTGACCGGCAAAACACCACACTCCAAATACACGAAATTCTTCAGCGCCCTCGTCGGAAGACGTAGCACCGATTTTAGGTAACGCACCAACAGATCGTTCAGCTCCCGCTTGTGCTGCTGAGTCAGAAAGAACACCCAAACCGGCGCAGCATACTGCACCTTCCCCAAAACGTACATCTTGAAGAGAGCCACCAGAGTCCGTGGATCCCTCAAACCGATCTCAAACGCCCTCGCACGCAAACGCCCAACAGCCACGTTGCCCGCACACAACACCTTTGAAATATGCTCCCGAAACACGTTGACGTCCCCAGGCCCATCGTAAAACACCACACCCAAATACTTGAGCGTGCGCTGCAACGGCACATCGTGTCCACCAAACGAAACCGAAGTACGCGACCCCGGGTTCACCGCAAGCACCTCCGTCTTCTCATGGTTCGTCTTGATATGCCAGTCTTGCTCAAACCGAAGCGTCAAGTCGCCCACCGCCTGCACACCTTCCTCATCACGCAAAGGCACCAGAGTGTCGTCCGCAAAGATCATCGCGACGATCTTCACCAGGTCAAAAACAACTCGTTCCAAGTCCAGTCGCTCCAAGAGAAGAGGAAAGTTATCATGGTAACAAGTATACAACAGAGGACTGAAAGGGCAGCCTTGTCGCACACCACGGCGCATCTCAAACGAGCGCGAACAGCCACGAGTCCCCCTAACCACCGCCGAGGAGTTCTGATACATGTACCTCACAAGTTCAATCAGCCAAGGATGCAGGCCCATACGTCGCAAGTGCAACCACAAGCGATCGTGATGCACACTGTCGTAAGCTTTCGCCAAATCCATCGACAGCAAAAACAACAAGTTCCCAGTCTTCTTCGCCCAGAAAATGAGACCCCACGCCAGCAAAATCCAAGTCACCGTTTCACAGCCCCTCCGAAAACCGGCCTGAGTGGGATGACGAACAGGGTCCAACACAGGTGCGACGCGCTCCATCAACGTATAAACAAACAGTTTGTACCACACCGTACAGAGCATGATCGGACGATAACGAATGGGATCCGAACGATGTCCACGGTTCTTGTAAATGGGGCGCACCATACCAAACAGCCAGCTCCGAGGAACACGTCTCTCGCGAAGGCAGCGATTAAAGAGAGCGAGCAGCAACGGAAGCCAAGCCTCCTGCAACCCCTGTCCCTTGAAGAACGCCGGCGTCCACGAATCCGCACCAGCACACGTCCCCAGTTTCAACTTTCTCACCGCCTGCTTGACCTCCACGTCAGTAAAAGGCGTCACAAGGTCGTCACGTCCCAACACATCGCTCCTGATATCAACATGAGGCTCTGGATCATCCGTATCAAGAGAGGAGGCCTCGAAAAACTCCGTAAAGTGCTTGTGCCAATCGTCCAAAGTTACAGCATCAGAAGCACGCTTCTGCCTCGGAAACAAAGTGGAGTGAAAACGTTTGGAATCCTCCTTGAAGAGGCGCTGCATATAGTCACCATATCCCAGGTCGAACTGACGCTTCTCTCGAGCCAAAACAGCAAAATAGCGATTCCTCAATCTCCTCGCATCAACAGCCAGATCAGGCGATTCGGGTCGCCGCAAATATGCCCTCCAAGCACGCCGGTACTCACGCAAAGCATCGATACACGCCTGATTATACCAAGGCTGCCGAGAAACGCGCCGAGCTGGAACAGATGAAGAGCGCTTCACCAACTGGGTAGTCACCACAGCCGAAACCGAACGAGCAACACAATCCACCGATGCTCCCGAATCGATTCCTGAAAGCAAAGAATCACGATTGCATCGCAAAAACCGAGCCAATCGCTGCTGATCCCGTGCCGCCATACGATACCTTCCACGATCCACAGCCTGATCCCACACCTGAGAAAACGCAACAGTCAAAACAACAGCCCTGTGATCCGAAATGTGCAACGGCGGATCGGGCTCCACAAACAAAGAAACGTCCCAATCCGACAAAATAGACTCACTGCCCACGACATAGTCCAAAAGACTCCAAACACCCTGTTGCCGAAACGTACACTCCCCAACCAAATCCCCACGAACACGGCCATTGAAAATACGCACACCAGCAGCCTGACACAAAGACAAAAGACGACGACCATTCCAACTAACAGCAGAGCGATCACAATTGGATCTCGCCTGAAACCCAACATCCTCCCCGTCCACCTCGGTGCCCGTATGCCCATTGAAATCCCCAAGCAAAACAACGTTTTCAGAACGACGTGACAAAACAGCCGACTCCAAATCGTCCCAAACACTCTGATCGGAGTAAGAAGAACTCGGACTAGGCAGATAAACACCAAAAACGGTCAAAGAAAACGAACCAAAAACCAAAGAAAAAGCAATCACAGAACTACCAATATAGGCGTCTTGCAAAAAAGAAACGTGCGCCTCAACAGTATTGCGGACCAAGACAGCCACCCCCCCCGATCGTCTACGTGCATCCCTCTCCAAAAAATGTGCCGTAAAATGAGGCAAGTTTGAAAGCAACCCAGTATCCCCAATCTCCTGCAAAACCAAAACATCGATTCTATCTAGCAATTCAATCAAACAGGCCATCTTCCCCACAGTTGCCGACCGAAGATTCCACGTTCCGAGACGAAGGAATATCGGTCGGCCGCACCCCTATTCATCGATCGTGATGGGATCACCACCCATCTGAAGCGCTGGAGAAAAAGGAACCAACTCAGAACCAACAGGTCCCTGATGAGCACGCGAACCCGATGGAGCAGAACCGTTCTGGTGAGGAGGACCACCATGATGTCCACCCACAGGCCCAAAAAGAATGTCGGTCAGAGCCGCCATATCCACGAACATACCCCTCCACCTGGTATCCGGGCCATCGATCGTGACCGGGAGTGGCCTGCCAACCTTGGGCACCACAAAAAGACGCTCATCATCGAAGAACGCCCTCTCAAGACGAGCGTCAGGGCGATCCTTCTCCTTGAACGCCAACTGGTGAATCGGCATCAACTGTTGGCGAATCGCTCGCTGACGAGCCGTCAGATCGTGTCGAAGGCCAAAACCGGCAGGAACACCAGCCAAGCTGCCAGCAGAGATGGCCAAACGGATGTCCTTCTTCATTCCCCACAACGCCAATGGAATCAGATCGGTCTTAAACCGCACCAGTAGAGGCCGCGGACGAGCACCAGCCCGGAAACGACCAAGACGAGTCACGAACGCGACGTGAGAGGAATACCGCTCTGTCGAGGAATCCATCAGCTCGTCCTGAAGCCGATCCAAGATGCCAACAACTGTGTCGCGCAGGGCAGGACCCCGTTCAGCCTCCGAATCAGGTACACCAACAAACAGGAGATTCGATTTCTTCTCCAACTGACTGATAGAATCAACTGCAAGAGACAAGCGATCCTCCAGACCACCAATAGTACGTCGCACGTCCGCAGGAGGGCCAGCCTGCTCAAATGACTTCACCTTGGCCTCCAAAGCCACAACACGTTGAGCGAGGTCAACTTCACATTTCTCCACACGAGCCTCCAGGCTCTGGATTCGAGAAATCATCGATTCCTGCATGGACTCCAGTTTCTCCGGAACCGAATCGAGACGCATCAGCGTAACCACCATTTTTTTAACACACGCCTGGAGGTCCTTGATCACACGCACCGAATCAGTCTGTGCATCAACGCGCTCATGCAAAAAGGTGAACGCCGGATCCCTCACGTCAATAGACGGGCAGGCTGCTGCGTCAGTTCGGGGGTCTGAGTCCGCCCGGCGCTTAGGACGCTGAACCCCCTCCATACTGGTCCCCTGGTCCTCAGGTCCATCCCCCATATCACTGCCCTCACGATTTCGCCAAAGGCGTAGAGCCGTACGAAAAATAAACGAGCTGGCTGACGCAATCGTGCCTGTTCTACACCCCTTGCAGCCGAGAGCAATGGAGTTCCACACCCCCAGATGACGTTCCACGGTCCAAGCAAGTTTATACTTCAGCAAGTATAAACGGCTGCAAGCTTACGTGCAAGTATATACCGTGCAAGCTTACACCCGGCAAGCTTACACCCTGCAAGCTTACTCCCTGCAAGCTTACACCCTGCAAGCTTACACCCTGCAAGCTTACACCCTGCAAGCTTACACCCTGCAAGCTTACACCCTGCAAGCTTACACCCTGCAAGCGTACACCTCCTGTTCCACACCACAGTACTACAGGGCGACACCCGTGTAACAGGTGCGACACCCCTGAGCGAACGTGTGACAGGTACCCACGATGCCCAGTCCAATCGTGACAACCCCCTGCAGTGGCTGTCACTAGCGTGATGAACCGTGAAAGGACAGGTCAGGCGCTCGAATCCCAGTGATCCCACAGCACAGCACAGCACCTCCCACAGCAGCTCCCACAGGCCCAAGCGAAAAAGGAATGATCCAGAAGGGAAAACAGCGGCAGAGAAGGCGAAAACAGCGAGCCAGAGGCGAGCAGAGCCTAAGGGAAGCGATCTGAGCCGAAGGAGAACGTTCTGAGAATCAGGAAAACGTTCTGAGAATCAGGAAAACGTTCTGAGAATCAGGAAAACGTTCTGAGAATCAGGAAAACGTTCTGAGAATCAGGAAAACGTTCTGAGAATCAGGAAAACGTTCTGAGAATCAGGAAAACGTTCTGAGAATCAGGAAAACGTTCTGAGAATCAGGAAAACGTTCTGAGAATCAGGAAAACGTTCTGAGAATCAGGAAAACGTTCTGAGAATACACCGCTGTACACCGCTGTACACCGCTGTACGACTGTAGTGCTCCACAGCAAGGATATAAGCGGGCCATTTGTTTTGCTATTCACTTTTCTGCTCTTCGAGCAGCCCAGCAATTCGTTTGCTGGCTCCTTGTAAGGAGCCAGCAAACGGGTGGCTGTTTACCTTCGTCGGGCGTTGGATTTTCGAGCTCAGTGGCTTGAGGCTCAGCCGTGACGTGGTTTTTGTTTGTTTGTTTTGTGTTTGTTTGTTTCGTTTTGTTTGTTGGTCGTTTGTGGTGGGCGTTTGACAGTAGTTTTCGCTCTCCTTTTGGTTGTTGCTTGGTGTTCCGGGTTTCTTTTTCTTGGGAACGTTTTTTGGCAATACTTTCTGATACATTGATTCCTTAGTGATGGGTCTCTCGTTGATTGTACTGGGGTTTTATTGGAGACTTCATCTTCTGTGGACTTTTGGACATGGCTGAGACATTGTATGTGGTTGCAACAGGGCGGATTGGCCCTTCGCAACATGTAATTTCTGTTTCTGTTTCTGATATTAGATCAAGGAGAATATATCTCAGCAACCTCAGTCACAGCCCTCACTGATGTTTGTGGGTTTCCAGAAACAGAAACAGAAACAGAAACAGAAATTTCTGTTTCTGTTTCTGTTTCCAGAAAAACCTCAGCCCACTTTCACTTGCTTATCCACCCAAAAGAAAACACCCCTTTGAGTAGCAACAAGCCCTATGGACTCAAACAAGCACACAGCACCACCAAAACTCTCCAACACTTGTCTTAGGGTACTTGACCTGACCCTTACCCTAACCTAGGGTAAAACACTCAGTGAACAAGAAAACACCCCAAGTTTTCCTTCGCGAACTCAAACGAACCCCAATAGGCCACCCTGAAAACCGTCAGGATCTTTAAACGGCCATAACTCGCCCGCCTGAAGTCCGATTACGAAGCGACAAAATGTTCTGGAAAGCTCTTTTTCTGTAGATACTTTTTGCAACCTTGGAATCTTAATTCCAATACGTGTGCGACCAGTAGCAGCCGAAAACGTGCGCTAGTCGTCACTTGCTCCGAAACCAACTGTTTATGTCTTCAACGTCAGTTGAAAAGTTTATGCGGCAGTTGGGCACAGGGCGGGTCATTTCGTGGTTGTGGCGGTACTTGGCTTAGCTGTACTCGTTTGAGTGGTCAGGATTTGATGGGCGTATTCGGTGGTTCTAGTGCTGCCAGGGTGGCAGTCAGACATTTAGTTTGTGCGGTTCTGATTGCAGCATTACAATGCACAGCACAGCACCGCTGTACGACTGTAGTGCTGCACAGCAAGGATATAAGCGGGCCATTTGTTTTGCTATTCACTTTTCTGCTCTTCGAGCAGCCCAGCAATTCGTTTGCTGGCTCCTTGTAAGGAGATCTCAGTGTGTGGAGCGACACTCTCTAGAAGAGGCTCGTCAACACGCACAACACCGACCTGATCGCGACCTGGGGCAATACATCGGCGAAATCGTGACGGGGTCGTTTGTGAACGGCCGTATCGACAGTTCGCAGCTGCTGTCTCGCTCAAGCCAACGTCCACAGCGCCTGCTGTTCGCTCCAAGCGATGTGCTGCGCCCAAACCATGCTCTGGTGCGCCGAGTGATGGGGCCAGCAAGCTAGGGTTTGTACTGCTCGACCTGCGTGCTGTGAAGAAACGGCATTACAGGATTAGAAGCGGACAAGGGCGCTCACCAAGAAATGAGGGAACTAAAACAGAACATGACAGAGCCTATGGGAGAGGATCTGTTCACAAGGACACAAGGGTTCGAGGACCTGTCGGCACAGTGGACAGCATTGAAAGTACGGCGAAACGTGAGTCAGTGGAGACGGATTGGAACGTCTAATGAGGTACTGCGGATTATATCGGGGGGTGTCAAAGTGCGGTTTGACGGTACACCACGAACGCAGCAGTTCGGTGGCTCTTTTCTTACGTCAGAAACGCAAAGAAAAGAATGGAGAGAAATCAGAAAGGATTATCTAGAGAAGGGTGCAATTAGCATCGTGGATAATCCTGATAAATCGGCTCATGTCAGCCGATCTTTTTTGGTACCAAAAAAAGATGAATTTGGGAATAGAACTGGGCAGCGTCTGATAATAGACCTGAGGCCTTTAAATGCACAGGTGTTGCCCTATCCTGTGCATTACGAGGATTTGCGCTCGTTGCCTCATATGCTGCGCCAGAACGATTTTTTGATTAAGTTCGATTTGAAGGACGCCTTTTTTCACGTCGGGATTCATCCAGATCATAAGAAATTCTTTCAATTCGAAGTGGATGGTGAACGTTTCCAGTGCGAGGTGTTGCCGTTTGGATTCAGGGGTTCGCTTAAAATTTATTGTGATTTAATTAAGAATTTGGTCAGGTTTTTGAGAAACCCAGGGATGATAAAAGAAATGAAAAAAGAGGGAACAGATGATTTCTTGTACGAGTACTGGAAGCGTTATAGAAACGAGAAGAGAGTGAGATTGACGTGGTACTTGGATGATTTTCTCTGCATGCATTCCTCGGCTGCAGAGTTGAGAGTTTTTGGTCGAATCATCAGAGGAATATTCGATCAGATGGGGATATCGTGGAAGGACTCCAAGTGTGTGTGGGATCCCTGCCAGAAGCTGCAACATTTGGGGTTCCTCGTGGACAGCAAGGCAGCGTTGTTTGTGCTCCCACCACACAGGCTGGAGCGCCTTCAAAAACATGCTCTTACTTTGAGACTACAGATCCTCAGGAGTGGCCGTCGCATACCGGCCAGAAAACTGGCCTCTTTTCTGGGTTTCGCCCAGTCATGCGCCCCCGCAATCAAAGGAACGAGGTTCTGGCTGCGCCACCTGTACGATTGTCTCAAAGGCAAGAAGAACTGGAGCACCAGAGTGCAGGTTTCACGGCCTGCCATCGCAGCACTGCGGTATTGGGAGCAGCTGTCTCCCGAGAAGACCACAATGTGCATATGGCGGCCACCTCATTCGGGAGACCTCGCGGTGGATGCCAGCTTGACGGGATGGGGAGCGTCTCTGAAGATCCATGAGAAGGCTTCGGAGGACGCCCCACCGATGGCTTTGGCGGCAGGATTCTGGACGGGGGAAGAGCATATAAACCTACGAGAGCTGCAAGCAGTGGGTTTGGCAGTCAAGGCCTTCAAAGACAAGATCAGGGATCGGCGTTTGAAGTGCATCACCGACAGTCAGGTGATTGCTGCCATATTACGGAGTCAATGTTCGCGTTCGAGTCCCTTGTTCCAGGAGTACAAGCGGCTCTATTGGCTATTGGAAGACGGAGGTGCTTGCGGTGACCCCGGGGTCGCGTACTTCGGTTTCGTTTGGTGGACACGATGTGCCGTTGCAGCGCACGCTCAAGTATTTGGGTGTGGTGTTTTACGATGGGCCTGGGGACGTCAACGTGTTTCGGGAGCATATTTCCAAGGTGTTGTGTGCGGGCAACGTGGCTGTTGGGCGTTTGCGTGCGAGGGCGTTTGAGATCGGTTTGAGGGATCCACGGACTCTGGTGGCTCTCTTCAAGATGTACGTTTTGGGGAAGGTGCAGTATGCTGCGCCGGTTTGGGTGTTCTTTCTGACTCAGCAGCACAAGCGGGAGCTGAACGATCTGTTGGTGCGTTACCTAAAATCGGTGCTACGTCTTCCGACGAGGGCGCTGAAGAATTTCGTGTATTTGGAGTGTGGTGTTTTGCCGGTCACGTTTTATTTGTACCGGAACGCGTTGAAGTTTTGGAATCGCCTGATGCAATTGCCGGCGACGCATCCCACGCGGGCGATGCTGTTCTGGTTGCGTGGTCAGCCGGATTCTCGGCGTTCTTGGTGGGTTCAGTTTCGTGATATGGTGAGACGCTTTGTTCCAAGGATACAAGGATACAAGGATTACAAGTTGCGTAGGGCAAACCGCCCTGTTGCAACGACATACATGAGTGAATCGTGTCCCAACGTTCGAAGCAAGGCAAAAGCCTCTGAATGTAATCAACTCCTAAATGAACAAAATCTCCTAAAACAAAAAAGTTCCAACGTCTCTGAAACCAGAAATCCCCAATCGAAACTCAAGAAAGAGCCCAAACGTCAAAACATAAAACCAAACACAAGAATCGGTCGCTTCCAACTCAGAAACCCGGAGCGAGCGCCCAACAAACAAAGCAAACAACGAAGAACACCAACTTCCCCATCAAACGAAACATCCAGAACAACGAAAAACAAACACCACCAGTCGCTACAAGCCCACTACGAACGAGCGTCCAACCACTCCCTACGCAAGGCGAGCGCCCGGCGAATATAAACAGCCACACGAACCTGCCCCGGACAATTAAACAAACGAAATAGAGAGCCACGACTCTCTTCCACGACCGAGTTCACACGCAACCGCACATAAAGCGGACAAGCAAAAAGAAAATGCACCTCGTTTTCAGGCGTCGAAACCCCAGCGTCCAAACAAAACGGACAATACCTCTCGTTCAAAGGCACGTCTCTATCACTCAAGTCCACAGCATCGATCTCCAAACCGTGAAGACGAGCCCGAAAACGCACCCAAGTCGTACGCAAACCCAAATCCGTAAAAGAAGACAACGCGTTCGTGTAACAAAACGTCGGTTTGAACCGATTATAATACGCCACGATACGCGGATGTCGGGAACGCAATTGACCCACAATATCTGCCTTATAGGCACGCGCCCAGGTCGCCACGTCCACCTCCACAAACCCATCGAACTGTGGAACAAAGCGTCTCACCATATCACGAAACTGAACCCACCAAGAACGCCGAGAATCCGGCTGACCACGCAACCAGAACAGCATCGCCCGCGTGGGATGCGTCGCCGGCAATTGCATCAGGCGATTCCAAAACTTCAACGCGTTCCGGTACAAATAAAACGTGACCGGCAAAACACCACACTCCAAATACACGAAATTCTTCAGCGCCCTCGTCGGAAGACGTAGCACCGATTTTAGGTAACGCACCAACAGATCGTTCAGCTCCCGCTTGTGCTGCTGAGTCAGAAAGAACACCCAAACCGGCGCAGCATACTGCACCTTCCCCAAAACGTACATCTTGAAGAGAGCCACCAGAGTCCGTGGATCCCTCAAACCGATCTCAAACGCCCTCGCACGCAAACGCCCAACAGCCACGTTGCCCGCACACAACACCTTTGAAATATGCTCCCGAAACACGTTGACGTCCCCAGGCCCATCGTAAAACACCACACCCAAATACTTGAGCGTGCGCTGCAACGGCACATCGTGTCCACCAAACGAAACCGAAGTACGCGACCCCGGGTTCACCGCAAGCACCTCCGTCTTCTCATGGTTCGTCTTGATATGCCAGTCTTGCTCAAACCGAAGCGTCAAGTCGCCCACCGCCTGCACACCTTCCTCATCACGCAAAGGCACCAGAGTGTCGTCCGCAAAGATCATCGCGACGATCTTCACCAGGTCAAAAACAACTCGTTCCAAGTCCAGTCGCTCCAAGAGAAGAGGAAAGTTATCATGGTAACAAGTATACAACAGAGGACTGAAAGGGCAGCCTTGTCGCACACCACGGCGCATCTCAAACGAGCGCGAACAGCCACGAGTCCCCCTAACCACCGCCGAGGAGTTCTGATACATGTACCTCACAAGTTCAATCAGCCAAGGATGCAGGCCCATACGTCGCAAGTGCAACCACAAGCGATCGTGATGCACACTGTCGTAAGCTTTGTTCCACAGTTCGATGGGTTTGTGGAGGTGGACGTGGCGACCTGGGCGCGTGCCTATAAGGCAGATATTGTGGGTCAATTGCGTTCCCGACATCCGCGTATCGTGGCGTATTATAATCGGTTCAAACCGACGTTTTGTTACACGAACGCGTTGTCTTCTTTTACGGATTTGGGTTTGCGTACGACTTGGGTGCGTTTTCGGGCTCGTCTTCACGGTTTGGAGATCGATGCTGTGGACTTGAGTGATAGAGACGTGCCTTTGAACGAGAGGTATTGTCCGTTTTGTTTGGCCGCTGGGGTTTCGACGCCTGAAAACGAGGTGCATTTTCTTTTTGCTTGTCCGCTTTATGTGCGGTTGCGTGTGAACTCGGTCGTGGAAGAGAGTCGTGGCTCTCTATTTCGTTTGTTTAATTGTCCGGGGCAGGTTCGTGTGGCTGTTTATATTCGCCGGGCGCTCGCCTTGCGTAGGGAGTGGTTGGACGCTCGTTCGTAGTGGGCTTGTAGCGACTGGTGGTGTTTGTTTTTCGTTGTTCTGGATGTTTCGTTTGATGGGGAAGTTGGTGTTCTTCGTTGTTTGCTTTGTTTGTTGGGCGCTCGCTCCGGGTTTCTGAGTTGGAAGCGACCGATTCTTGTGTTTGGTTTTATGTTTTGACGTTTGGGCTCTTTCTTGAGTTTCGATTGGGGATTTCTGGTTTCAGAGACGTTGGAACTTTTTTGTTTTAGGAGATTTTGTTCATTTAGGAGTTGATTACATTCAGAGGCTTTTGCCTTGCTTCGAACGTTGGGACACGATTCACTCATGTATGTCGTTGCAACAGGGCGGTTTGCCCTACGCAACTTGTAATCCTTGTATCCTTGTATCTGAAGCGCTGGAGAAAAAGGAACCAACTCAGAACCAACAGGTCCCTGATGAGCACGCGAACCCGATGGAGCAGAACCGTTCTGGTGAGGAGGACCACCATGATGTCCACCCACAGGCCCAAAAAGAATGTCGGTCAGAGCCGCCATATCCACGAACATACCCCTCCACCTGGTATCCGGGCCATCGATCGTGACCGGGAGTGGCCTGCCAACCTTGGGCACCACAAAAAGACGCTCATCATCGAAGAACGCCCTCTCAAGACGAGCGTCAGGGCGATCCTTCTCCTTGAACGCCAACTGGTGAATCGGCATCAACTGTTGGCGAATCGCTCGCTGACGAGCCGTCAGATCGTGTCGAAGGCCAAAACCGGCAGGAACACCAGCCAAGCTGCCAGCAGAGATGGCCAAACGGATGTCCTTCTTCATTCCCCACAACGCCAATGGAATCAGATCGGTCTTAAACCGCACCAGTAGAGGCCGCGGACGAGCACCAGCCCGGAAACGACCAAGACGAGTCACGAACGCGACGTGAGAGGAATACCGCTCTGTCGAGGAATCCATCAGCTCGTCCTGAAGCCGATCCAAGATGCCAACAACTGTGTCGCGCAGGGCAGGACCCCGTTCAGCCTCCGAATCAGGTACACCAACAAACAGGAGATTCGATTTCTTCTCCAACTGACTGATAGAATCAACTGCAAGAGACAAGCGATCCTCCAGACCACCAATAGTACGTCGCACGTCCGCAGGAGGGCCAGCCTGCTCAAATGACTTCACCTTGGCCTCCAAAGCCACAACACGTTGAGCGAGGTCAACTTCACATTTCTCCACACGAGCCTCCAGGCTCTGGATTCGAGAAATCATCGATTCCTGCATGGACTCCAGTTTCTCCGGAACCGAATCGAGACGCATCAGCGTAACCACCATTTTTTTAACACACGCCTGGAGGTCCTTGATCACACGCACCGAATCAGTCTGTGCATCAACGCGCTCATGCAAAAAGGTGAACGCCGGATCCCTCACGTCAATAGACGGGCAGGCTGCTGCGTCAGTTCGGGGGTCTGAGTCCGCCCGGCGCTTAGGACGCTGAACCCCCTCCATACTGGTCCCCTGGTCCTCAGGTCCATCCCCCATATCACTGCCCTCACGATTTCGCCAAAGGCGTAGAGCCGTACGAAAAATAAACGAGCTGGCTGACGCAATCGTGCCTGTTCTACACCCCTTGCAGCCGAGAGCAATGGAGTTCCACACCCCCAGATGACGTTCCACGGTCCAAGCAAGTTTATACTTCAGCAAGTATAAACGGCTGCAAGCTTACGTGCAAGTATATACCGTGCAAGCTTACACCCGGCAAGCTTACACCCTGCAAGCTTACTCCCTGCAAGCTTACACCCTGCAAGCTTACACCCTGCAAGCTTACACCCTGCAAGCTTACACCCTGCAAGCGTACACCTGTTCCACACCACAGTACTACAGGGCGACACCCGTGTAACAGGTGCGACACCCCTGAGCGAACGTGTGACAGGTACCCACAATGCCCAGTCCAATCGTGACAACCCCCTGCAGTGGCTGTCACTAGCGTGATGAACCGTGAAAGGACAGGTCAGGCGCTCGAATCCCAGTGATCCCACAACACAGCACAACACCTCCCACAGCAGCTCCCACAGGCCCAAGCGAAAAAGGAATGATCCAGAAGGGAAATCAGCGCCAGAGAAGGCGAAAACAGCGAGCCAGAGGCGAGCAGAGCCTAAGGGAAGCGATCTGAGCCGAAGGAGAACGTTCTGAGAATCAGGAAAACGTTCTGAGAATCAGGAAAACGTTCTGAGAATCAGGAAAACGTTCTGAGAATCAGGAAAACGTTCTGAGAATCAGGAAAACGTTCTGAGAATCAGGAAAACGTTCTGAGAATCAGGAAAACGTTCTGAGAATCAGGAAAACGTTCTGAGAATCAGGAAAACGTTCTGAGAATCAGGAAAACGTTCTGAGAATCAGGAAAACGTTCTGAGAATCAGGAAAACGTTCTGAGAATCAGGAAAACGTTCTGAGAATCAGGAAAACGTTCTGAGAATCAGGAAAACGTTCTGAGAATCAGGAAAACGTTCTGAGAATCAGGAAAACGTTCTGAGAATCAGGAAAACGTTCTGAGAATCAGGAAAACGTTCTGAGAATCAGGAAAACGTTCTGAGAATCAGGAAAACGTTCTGAGAATCAGGAAAACGTTCTGAGAATCAGGAAAACGTTCTGAGAATCAGGAAAACGTTCTGAGAATCAGGAAAACGTTCTGAGAATCAGGAAAACGTTCTGAGAATCAGGAAAACGTTCTGAGAATCAGGAAAACGTTCTGAGAATCAGGAAAACGTTCTGAGAATCAGGAAAACGTTCTGAGAATCAGGAAAACGTTCTGAGAATCAGGAAAACGTTCTGAGAATCAGGAAAACGTTCTGAGAATCAGGAAAACGTTCTGAGAATCAGGAAAACGTTCTGAGAATCAGGAAAACGTTCTGAGAATCAGGAAAACGTTCTGAGAATCAGGAAAACGTTCTGAGAATCAGGAAAACGTTCTGAGAATCAGGAAAACGTTCTGAGAATCAGGAAAACGTCTCTCAGCGCTGTATCCTTGTATCCTCAGCGCTCTTGGTGGGTTTTGTTCAAGGATATGGTGCGCCGATTTGCTCCTGGATTCGATGGATCTGGAGAAGTGGACCTTGCGTCGTGGACCGCGGCGTATAAGGCGGACATTGTGGCTCGTCTTCGTTCGGGACATCCTCGTATTGTTGCGTTTTACAACGTGTTCAAGCCGGTGTTCGGCTACTCGAGAGCGCTGTCTTCTTTCGAGGATGTGGGGCTGCGGACGGTGTGGGTGCGTTTTCGTGCGCGTTTGCACGGTTTGGAGATCGACGTGGCGGATCTGCTACGGAGGGATGTGCCTTTGCACGAGCGTTTCTGTCCTTATTGTTTGTCGCAAGGCAACAGGACGGCTGAGAACGAGCGGCATTTCCTGTTCTTTTGTCCGTTGTATTCTGGTTTGCGTGTGGGATCGGTTGTGTCTGAATCGGGGTTTTCGTTGCGTCGTTTGTTCAATTTGCCGGGTCAGTATCGGGTGGCTGTTTACCTTCGTCGGGCGTTGGATTTTCGAGCTCAGTGGCTTGAGGCTCAGCCGTGACGTGGTTTTTGTTTGTTTGTTTTGAAACAGAAACAGAAACATTATGACGGAAAATCGTTGGGGCAGTCCCACCCAAGAACACGGACACACATGAACACTAAATAATAAAATACAGCATCTTAAAATAAAAACCAGAATTGTCCCAATAAACACAGCCATTGTTTTGATAGAATCATTTTGCCTTCTCAAAGAAGAATATCCCAGTTTGGCTTTTCGGAGCCAGAGAGCGACAAAAACCCATAAAATCCATAAAAAACCATTTATCCAAACTTCCTAATGTAATTCAAAAAGCCGATAGACCGGGCGGGTGGGTGGGAGAGCAGAAAAGTGAATAGCAAAACAAATGGCCCGCTTATATCCTTGCTGTGCAGCACTACAGTCGTACAGCGGTGCTGTGCTGTGCATTGTAATGCTGCAATCAGAACCGCACAAACTAAATGTCTGACTGCCACCCTGGCAGCACCAGAACCACCGAATACGCACATCAAATCCTGACCACTCAAACGAGTACAGCTAAGCCAAGTACCTCCACAATCACGAAACTACCCGCCCTGTGCCCAACTGCCGCATAAACTTTTCAACTGACGTTGAAGACATGAATTACAAGTTTGTTTGTTTGTTTTGTGTTTGTTTGTTTCGTTTTGTTTGTTGGTCGTTTGTGGTGGGCGTTTGACAGTAGTTTTCGCTCTCCTTTTGGTTGTTGCTTGGTGTTCCGGGTTTCTTTTTCATTGATTCCTTAGTGATGGGTCTCTCGTTGATTGTACTGGGGTTTTATTGGAGACTTCATCTTCTGTGGACTTTTGGACATGGCTGAGACATTGTATGTGGTTGCAACAGGGCGGATTGGCCCTTCGCAACATGACCAGTATGGAGGGGGACCAGTATGGAGGGGGTTCAGCGTCCTAAGCGCCGGGCGGACTCAGACCCCCGAACTGACGCAGCAGCCTGCCCGTCTATTGACGTGAGGGATCCGGCGTTCACCTTTTTGCATGAGCGCGTTGATGCACAGACTGATTCGGTGCGTGTGATCAAGGACCTCCAGGCGTGTGTTAAAAAAATGGTGGTTACGCTGATGCGTCTCGATTCGGTTCCGGAGAAACTGGAGTCCATGCAGGAATCGATGATTTCTCGAATCCAGAGCCTGGAGGCTCGTGTGGAGAAATGTGAAGTTGACCTCGCTCAACGTATTGTGGCTTTGGAGGCCAAGGTGAAGTCATTTGAGCAGGCTGGCCCTCCTGCGGACGTGCGACGTACTATTGGTGGTCTGGAGGATCGCTTGTCTGTTGCAGTTGATTCTATCAGTCAGTTGGAGAAGAAATCGAATCTCCTGTTTGTTGGTGTACCTGATTCGGAGGCTGAACGGGGTCCTGCCCTGCGCGACACAGTTGTTGGCATCTTGGATCTGCTTCAGGACGAGCTGATGGATTCCTCGACAGAGCAGTATTCCTCTCACGTCGCGTTCGTGACTCGTCTTGGTCGTTTCCGGGCTGGTGCTCGTCCGCGGCCTCTACTGGTGCGGTTTAAGACCGATCTGATTCCATTGGCGTTGTGGGGAATGAAGAAGGACATCCGTTTGGCCATCTCTGCTGGCAGCTTGGCTGGTGTTCCTGCCGGTTTTGGCCTTCGACACGATCTGACGGCTCGTCAGCGAGCGATTCGCCAACAGTTGATGCCGATTCACCAGTTGGCGTTCAAGGAGAAGGATCGCCCTGACGCTCGTCTTGAGAGGGCGTTCTTCGATGATGAGCGTCTTTTTGTGGTGCCCAAGGTTGGCAGGCCACTCCCGGTCACGATCGATGGCCCGGATACCAGGTGGAGGGGTATGTTCGTGGATATGGCGGCTCTGACCGACATTCTTTTTGGGCCTGTGGGTGGACATCATGGTGGTCCTCCTCACCAGAACGGTTCTGCTCCATCGGGTTCGCGTGCTCATCAGGGACCTGTTGGTTCTGAGTTGGTTCCTTTTTCTCCAGCGCTTCAGATGGGTGGTGATCCCATCACGATCGATGAATAGGGGTGCGGCCGACCGATATTCCTTCGTCTCGGAACGTGGAATCTTCGGTCGGCAACTGTGGGGAAGATGGCCTGTTTGATTGAATTGCTAGAAACAAGGAAACAAGGAAACAAGGATTACAAGTTGCGTAGGGCAAACCGCCCTACGCAATTCTATCAATTGCTAGATAGAATCGATGTTTTGGTTTTGCAGGAGATTGGGGATACTGGGTTGCTTTCAAACTTGCCTCATTTTACGGCACATTTTTTGGAGAGGGATGCACGTAGACGATCGGGGGGGGTGGCTGTCTTGGTCCGCAATACTGTTGAGGCGCACGTTTCTTTTTTGCAAGACGCCTACATTGGTAGTTCTGTGATTGCTTTTTCTGTGGTTTTTGGTTCGTTTTCTTTGACCGTTTTTGGTGTTTATCTGCCTAGTCCGAGTTCTTCTTACTCCGATCAGAGTGTTTGGGACGATTTGGAGTCGGCTGTTTTGTCACGTCGTTCTGAAAACGTTGTTTTGCTTGGGGATTTCAATGGGCATACGGGCACCGAGGTGGACGGGGAGGATGTTGGGTTTCAGGAGAGATCCAATTGTGATCGCTCTGCTGTTAGTTGGAATGGTCGTCGTCTTTTGTCTTTGTGTCAGGCTGCTGGTGTGCGTATTTTCAATGGCCGTGTTCGTGGGGATTTGATTGGGGAGTGTACGTTTCGGCAACAGGGTGTTTGGAGTCTTTTGGATTATGTCGTGGGCAGTGAGTCTATTTTGTCGGATTGGGACGTTTCTTTGTTTGTGGAGCCCGATCCGCCGTTGCACATTTCGGATCACAGGGCTGTTGTTTTGACTGTTGCGTTTTCTCAGGTGTGGGATCAGGCTGTGGATCGTGGAAGGTATCGTATGGCGGCACGGGATCAGCAGCGATTGGCTCGGTTTTTGCGATGCAATCGTGATTCTTTGCTTTCAGGAATCGATTCGGGAGCATCGGTGGATTGTGTTGCTCGTTCGGTTTCGGCTGTGGTGACTACCCAGTTGGTGAAGCGCTCTTCATCTGTTCCAGCTCGGCGCGTTTCTCGGCAGCCTTGGTATAATCAGGCGTGTATCGATGCTTTGCGTGAGTACCGGCGTGCTTGGAGGGCATATTTGCGGCGACCCGAATCGCCTGATCTGGCTGTTGATGCGAGGAGATTGAGGAATCGCTATTTTGCTGTTTTGGCTCGAGAGAAGCGTCAGTTCGACCTGGGATATGGTGACTATATGCAGCGCCTCTTCAAGGAGGATTCCAAACGTTTTCACTCCACTTTGTTTCCGAGGCAGAAGCGTGCTTCTGATGCTGTAACTTTGGACGATTGGCACAAGCACTTTACGGAGTTTTTCGAGGCCTCCTCTCTTGATACGGATGATCCAGAGCCTCATGTTGATATCAGGAGCGATGTGTTGGGACGTGACGACCTTGTGACGCCTTTTACTGACGTGGAGGTCAAGCAGGCGGTGAGAAAGTTGAAACTGGGGACGTGTGCTGGTGCGGATTCGTGGACGCCGGCGTTCTTCAAGGGACAGGGGTTGCAGGAGGCTTGGCTTCCGTTGCTGCTCGCTCTCTTTAATCGATGCCTTCGCGAGAGACGTGTTCCTCGGAGCTGGCTGTTTGGTATGGTGCGCCCCATTTACAAGAACCGTGGACATCGTTCGGATCCCATTCGTTATCGTCCGATCATGCTCTGTACGGTGTGGTACAAACTGTTTGTTTATACGTTGATGGAGCGCGTCGCACCTGTGTTGGACCCTGTTCGTCATCCCACTCAGGCCGGTTTTCGGAGGGGCTGTGAAACGGTGACTTGGATTTTGCTGGCGTGGGGTCTCATTTTCTGGGCGAAGAAGACTGGGAACTTGTTGTTTTTGCTGTCGATGGATTTGGCGAAAGCTTACGACAGTGTGCATCACGATCGCTTGTGGTTGCACTTGCGACGTATGGGCCTGCATCCGTGGCTGATTGAACTTGTGAGGTACATGTATCACAACTCCTCGGCGGTGGTTAGGGGGACTCGTGGCTGTTCGCGCTCGTTTGAGATGCGACGTGGTGTGCGACAAGGCTGCCCTTTCAGTCCTCTGTTGTATACTTGTTACCATGATAACTTTCCTCTTCTCTTGGAGCGACTGGACTTGGAACGAGTTGTTTTTGACCTGGTGAAGATCGTCGCGATGATCTTTGCGGACGACACTCTGGTGCCTTTGCGTGATGAGGAAGGTGTGCAGGCGGTGGGCGACTTGACGCTTCGGTTTGAGCAAGACTGGCATATCAAGACGAACCATGAGAAGACGGAGGTGCTTGCGGTGAACCCGGGGTCGCGTACTTCGGTTTCGTTTGGTGGACACGATGTGCCGTTGCAGCGCACGCTCAAGTATTTGGGTGTGGTGTTTTACGATGGGCCTGGGGACGTCAACGTGTTTCGGGAGCATATTTCAAAGGTGTTGTGTGCGGGCAACGTGGCTGTTGGGCGTTTGCGTGCGAGGGCGTTTGAGATCGGTTTGAGGGATCCACGGACTCTGGTGGCTCTCTTCAAGATGTACGTTTTGGGGAAGGTGCAGTATGCTGCGCCGGTTTGGGTGTTCTTTCTGACTCAGCAGCACAAGCGGGAGCTGAACGATCTGTTGGTGCGTTACCTAAAATCGGTGCTACGTCTTCCGACGAGGGCGCTGAAGAATTTCGTGTATTTGGAGTGTGGTGTTTTGCCGGTCACGTTTTATTTGTACCGGAACGCGTTGAAGTTTTGGAATCGCCTGATGCAATTGCCGGCGACGCATCCCACGCGGGCGATGCTGTTCTGGTTGCGTGGTCAGCCGGATTCTCGGCGTTCTTGGTGGGTTCAGTTTCGTGATATGGTGAGACGCTTTGTTCCACAGTTCGATGGGTTTGTGGAGGTGGACGTGGCGACCTGGGCGCGTGCCTATAAGGCAGATATTGTGGGTCAATTGCGTTCCCGACATCCGCGTATCGTGGCGTATTATAATCGGTTCAAACCGACGTTTTGTTACACGAACGCGTTGTCTTCTTTTACGGATTTGGGTTTGCGTACGACTTGGGTGCGTTTTCGGGCTCGTCTTCACGGTTTGGAGATCGATGCTGTGGACTTGAGTGATAGAGACGTGCCTTTGAACGAGAGGTATTGTCCGTTTTGTTTGGCCGCTGGGGTTTCGACGCCTGAAAACGAGGTGCATTTTCTTTTTGCTTGTCCGCTTTATGTGCGGTTGCGTGTGAACTCGGTCGTGGAAGAGAGTCGTGGCTCTCTATTTCGTTTGTTTAATTGTCCGGGGCAGGTTCGTGTGGCTGTTTATATTCGCCGGGCGCTCGCCTTGCGTAGGGAGTGGTTGGACGCTCGTTCGTAGTGGGCTTGTAGCGACTGGTGGTGTTTGTTTTTCGTTGTTCTGGATGTTTCGTTTGATGGGGAAGTTGGTGTTCTTCGTTGTTTGCTTTGTTTGTTGGGCGCTCGCTCCGGGTTTCTGCGTTGGAAGCGACCGATTCTTGTGTTTGGTTTTATGTTTTGACGTTTGGGCTCTTTCTTGAGTTTCGATTGGGGATTTCTGGTTTCAGAGACGTTGGAACTTTTTTGTTTTAGGAGATTTTGTTCATTTAGGAGTTGATTACATTCAGAGGCTTTTGCCTTGCTTCGAACGTTGGGACACGATTCACTCATGTATGTCGTTGCAACAGGGCGGTTTGCCCTACGCAACTTGTAATCCTTGTATCCTTGTATCCTTGTATCCTTGTATCCTTGGTGCCTTTGCGTGATGAGGAAGGTGTGCAGGCGGTGGGCGACTTGACGCTTCGGTTTGAGCAAGACTGGCATATCAAGACAAACCATGAGAAGACGGAGGTGCTTGCAGTGAACCCGGGGTCGCGTACTTCGGTTTCGTTTGGTGGACACGATGTGCCGTTGCAGCGCACGCTCAAGTATTTGGGTGTGGTGTTTTACGATGGGCCTGGGGACGTCAACGTGTTTCGGGAGCATATTTCAAAGGTGTTGTGTGCGGGCAACGTGGCTGTTGGGCGTTTGCGTGCGAGGGCGTTTGAGATCGGTTTGAGGGATCCACGGACTCTGGTGGCTCTCTTCAAGATGTACGTTTTGGGGAAGGTGCAGTATGCTGCGCCGGTTTGGGTGTTCTTTCTGACTCAGCAGCACAAGCGGGAGCTGAACGATCTGTTGGTGCGTTACCTAAAATCGGTGCTACGTCTTCCGACGAGGGCGCTGAAGAATTTCGTGTATTTGGAGTGTGGTGTTTTGCCGGTCACGTTTTATTTGTACCGGAACGCGTTGAAGTTTTGGAATCGCCTGATGCAATTGCCGGCGACGCATCCCACGCGGGCGATGCTGTTCTGGTTGCGTGGTCAGCCGGATTCTCGGCGTTCTTGGTGGGTTCAGTTTCGTGATATGGTGAGACGCTTTGTTCCACAGTTCGATGGGTTTGTGGAGGTGGACGTGGCGACCTGGGCGCGTGCCTATAAGGCAGATATTGTGGGTCAGTTGCGTTCTCGACATCCGCGTATCGTGGCGTATTACAATCGGTTCAAACCGAAGTTTTGTTACACGAACGCGTTGTCTTCTTTTACGGATTTGGGTTTGCGTACGACTTGGGTGCGTTTTCGGGCTCGTCTTCACGGTTTGGAGATCGATGCTGTGGACTTGAGTGATAGAGACGTGCCTTTGAACGAGAGGTATTGTCCGTTTTGTTTGGCCGCTGGGGTTTCGACGCCTGAAAACGAGGTGCATTTTCTTTTTGCTTGTCCGCTTTATGTGCGGTTGCGTGTGAACTCGGTCGTGGAAGAGAGTCGTGGCTCTCTGTTTCGTTTGTTTAATTGTCCGGGGCAGGTTCGTGTGGCTGTTTATATTCGCCGGGCGCTCGCCTTGCGTAGAGAGTGGTTGGACGCTCGTTCGTAGTGGGCTTGTAGCGACTGGTGGTGTTTGTTTTTCGTTGTTCTGGATGTTTCGTTTGATGGGAAAGTTGGTGTTCTTTGTTGTTTGCTCTGTTTGTTGGGCGCTCGCTCTGGGTTTCTGAGTTGGAAGCGACCGATTCTTGTGTTTCGTTTTATGTTTTGACGTTTGGGCTCTTTCTTGAGTTTCGATTGGGGATTTCTGGTTTCAGAGACGTTGGAACTTTTTTGTTTTAGGAGATTTTGTTCATTTAGGAGTTGATTACATTCAGAGGCTTTTGCCTTGCTTCGAACGTTGGGACACGATTCACTCATGTATGTCGTTGCAACAGGGCGGTTTGCCCTACGCAACTTGTAATCCTTGTTTCCTTGTTTCCTGTTGAGGCGCACGTTTCTTTTTTGCAAGACGCCTATACAAGGATACAAGGATACAAGGATTACAAGTTGCGTAGGGCAAACCGCCCTGTTGCAACGACATACATGAGTGAATCGTGTCCCAACGTTCGAAGCAAGGCAAAAGCCTCTGAATGTAATCAACTCCTAAATGAACAAAATCTCCTAAAACAAAAAAGTTCCAACGTCTCTGAAACCAGAAATCCCCAACGCCTATATGTCTTCAACGTCAGTTGAAAAGTTTATGCGGCAGTTGGGCACAGGGCGGGTAGTTTCGTGATTGTGGAGGTACTTGGCTTAGATGTACTCGTTTGAGTGGTCAGGATTTGATGTGCGTATTCGGTGGTTCTGGTGCTGCCAGGGTGGCAGTCAGACATTTAGTTTGTGCGGTTCTGATTGCAGCATTCCAATGCACAGCACAGCACCGCTGTACGACTGTAGTGCTGCACAGCAAGGATATAAGCGGGCCATTTGTTTTGCTATTCACTTTTCTGCTCTTCGAGCAGCCCAGCAACCTTTTGCTGGCTCCTTGTAAGGAGATCTCAGTGTGTGGAGCGACACTCTCTGGAAGAGGATCGTCAACACGCACAACACTCACCTGGTCGCAGCCTGGGGCACTACATCGGCGAATTCGGGAAGGGGTCGTTTTTGAACGGTCATATCGACAATTCACAGCTGCTGTCCCGCCTAAAACCACGTCCACGGTGCCTGCTGTTCGCTCCCAGCGCTGTGCTGCGCCATAACCCTGCTCTGGTGCGCCAAGTGATGGGGCCAAAAGCTAGGGTTTGTACTGCCTGATCCGCGTGCTGTGAAGAAACGGCAATACAGGATCAAAAGCAGACGAGGGCGCTCACCAAGGAAAAGAGGAACGAAAACAGGACGACAGGGTCCATGGGAGATGACCTGGACTCGACGACACAGGGACTGGAGGACCTGTCGGCACAGTGGACGGCGTTGAAAGTACGACGGAATGGGGGTCAGTGGCGGAGAATTGGTACATCGCAAGAGGTACTGCGAATCATATCAGGGGGTGTCAAAGTGCGATTTGACGGTACACCACGAACCCAGCAGTTCGGTGGTTCTTTTCTTAAGTCTGAAACTCAAAGAAAAGAATGGAGGGAAATCAGAAAGGATTATCTAGAGAAGGGTGCGATCAGCATCGTGGATAATCCTGATAAATCGGCTCATGTCAGCCGATCATTTTTGGTACCCAAAAAGGATGAATTTGGGAATAGGATACAAGGATACAAGGATTACAAGTTGCGTAGGGCAAACCGCCCTGTTGCAACGACATACATGAGTGAATCGTGTCCCAACGTTCGAAGCAAGGCAAAAGCCTCTGAATGTAATCAACTCCTAAATGAACAAAATCTCCTAAAACAAAAAAGTTCCAACGTCTCTGAAACCAGAAATCCCCAATCGAAACTCAAGAAAGAGCCCAAACGTCAAAACATAAAACCAAACACAAGAATCGGTCGCTTCCAACTCAGAAACCCGGAGCGAGCGCCCAACAAACAAAGCAAACAACGAAGAACACCATATTCTATTTGGGAATAGAACTGGGCAGCGTCTGATAATAGACTTGAGGCCTTTAAATGCACAGGTGTTGCCCTACCCTGTGCATTACGAGGATTTGCGCTCGTTGCCTCATATGCTGCGCCAGAACGATTTTTTGATTAAGTTCGATTTGAAGGACGCCTTTTTTCACGTCGGGATTCATCCAGATCATAAGAAATTCTTTCAATCCGAAGTGGATGGTGAACGTTTCCAATGCGAGGTGTTGCCGTTTGGATTCAGGGGTTCGCCTAAAATTTATTGTGATTTGATTAAGAATTTGGTCAGGTTTTTTGAGAAACCCAGGGATGATAAAAGAAATGAAAAAAGAGGGAACGGATGATTTTTTGTACGAGTACTGGAAGCGTTATAGAAACGAGAAGAGAGTGAGATTGACGTGGTACTTGGATGATTTTCTCTGCATGCATTCATTGGAAGCGACCGATTCTTGTGTTTGGTTTTATGTTTTGACGTTTGGGCTCTTTCTTGCGTTTCGATTGGGGATTTCTGGTTTCAGCGACGTTGGAACTTTTTTGTTTTAGGAGATTTTGTTCATTTAGGAGTTGATTACATTCAGAGGCTTTTGCCTTGCTTCGAACGTTGGGACACAATTCACTCATGTATGTCGTTGCAACAGGGCGGTTTGCCCTACGCAACTTGTAATTCTGTTTCTGTTTCTGTTTCATGCATTCCTCGGCTGCAGAGTTGAGAATTTTTGGTCGAATCATCAGAGGAATATTCGATCAGATGGGGATATCGTGGAAGGACTCCAAGTGTGTGTGGGATCCCTGCCAGAAGCTGCAACATTTGGGGTTCCTCGTTGACAGCAAGGCAGCGTTGTTTGTGCTCCCACCACACAGGCTGGAGCGCCTTCGAAAACATGCTCTTACCCTGAGACTGCAGATCCTCAGGAGTGGTCGCCGCATACCGGCCAGGAAGCTGGCCTCTTTTCTGGGTTTCGCTCAGTCATGCGCCCCCGCAATCAAAGGAACGAGGTTCTGGCTGCGCCACCTGTACGATTGTCTCAAAGGCAAGAAGAACTGGAGCACCAGAGTGCAGGTTTCACGGCCTGCCATCGCAGCACTGCGGTATTGGGGGCAGCTGTCTCCCGAGAAGACCACGATGTGCATATGGCGGCCACCTCATTCGGGAGACCTCGCGGTGGATGCCAGCTTGACGGGATGGGGAGAAACAGAAACAGAATTACAAGTTGCGTAGGGCAAACCGCCCTGTTGCAACGACATACATGAGTGAATCGTGTCCCAACGTTCGAAGCAAGGCAAAAGCCTCTGAATGTAATCAACTCCTAAATGAACAAAATCTCCTAAAACAAAAAAGTTCCAACGTCTCTGAAACCAGAAATCCCCAATCGAAACTCAAGAAAGAGCCCAAACGTCAAAACATAAAACCAAACACAAGAATCGGTCGCTTCCAACTCAGAAACCCGGAGCGAGCGCCCAACAAACAAAGCAAACAACGAAGAACACCAACTTCCCCATCAAACGAAACATCCAGAACAACGAAAAACAAACACCACCAGTCGCTACAAGCCCACTACGAACGAGCGTCCAACCACTCCCTACGCAAGGCGAGCGCCCGGCGAATATAAACAGCCACACGAACCTGCCCCGGACAATTAAACAAACGAAATAGAGAGCCACGACTCTCTTCCACGACCGAGTTCACACGCAACCGCACATAAAGCGGACAAGCAAAAAGAAAATGCACCTCGTTTTCAGGCGTCGAAACCCCAGCGGCCAAACAAAACGGACAATACCTCTCGTTCAAAGGCACGTCTCTATCACTCAAGTCCACAGCATCGATCTCCAAACCGTGAAGACGAGCCCGAAAACGCACCCAAGTCGTACGCAAACCCAAATCCGTAAAAGAAGACAACGCGTTCGTGTAACAAAACGTCGGTTTGAACCGATTATAATACGCCACGATACGCGGATGTCGGGAACGCAATTGACCCACAATATCTGCCTTATAGGCACGCGCCCAGGTCGCCACGTCCACCTCCACAAACCCATCGAACTGTGGAACAAAGCGTCTCACCATATCACGAAACTGAACCCACCAAGAACGCCGAGAATCCGGCTGACCACGCAACCAGAACAGCATCGCCCGCGTGGGATGCGTCGCCGGCAATTGCATCAGGCGAGTCCAAAACTTCAACGCGTTCCGGTACAAATAAAACGTGACCGGCAAAACACCACACTCCAAATACACGAAATTCTTCAGCGCCCTCGTCGGAAGACGTAGCACCGATTTTAGGTAACGCACCAACAGATCGTTCAGCTCCCGCTTGTGCTGCTGAGTCAGAAAGAACACCCAAACCGGCGCAGCATACTGCACCTTCCCCAAAACGTACATCTTGAAGAGAGCCACCAGAGTCCGTGGATCCCTCAAACCGATCTCAAACGCCCTCGCACGCAAACGCCCAACAGCCACGTTGCCCGCACACAACACCTTTGAAATATGCTCCCGAAACACGTGGACGTCCCCAGGCCCATCGTAAAACACCACACCCAAATACTTGAGCGTGCGCTGCAACGGCACATCGTGTCCACCAAACGAAACCGAAGTACGCGACCCCGGGTTCACCGCAAGCACCTCCGTCTTCTCATGGTTCGGATGGGGAGCGTCTCTGAAGATCCATAAGAAGGATTCGGAGGACGCCCCACCGATGGCTTTGGCGGCAGGATTCTGGACGGGGGAAGAGCATATAAACCTACGAGAGCTGCAAGCAGTGGGTTTGGCAGTCAAGGCCTTCAAAGACAAGATCAGGGATCGACGTTTGAAGTGCATCACCGACAGTCAGGTGATTGCTGCCATATTACGGAGTCAATGTTCGCGTTCAAGTCCGTTGTTCCAGGAGTACAAGCGGCTCTATTGGCTATTGGAAGCCATGAACATTGAGTTCCAAGTGGAGTGGATTCCCAGCGCTCAGAACGTGTACCCCGATGCGCTGTCGCGGCTTTCGGAGAAGCAAGAGTACAGGTTGAACCCGAAGATCTTCGAGAAGCTGCAGGAGCGGTTTCATCTGACGATCGACCGCTTTGCCTCGTTGGGTACACGACAGCTTGGGAGATTCAACAGTCTGGATCGCGAGCCAGGGACGGAGGGGACGAATTGCATGAATCAGAGCTTGGACCTGTGGAGGGCGGAGAGGAACTGGGTGTTCCCTCCCATCGAGAACGTTCCAGAAGTAGTGAAGCACCTTCTGGAGCACTCCCTCCCATGCCTGCTGTTGGTGCCACGTTGGTTGGACCGATGGTGGCATCAAGACCTGATGGCTGAGGCAACTCTGATCACAGTTCTGAATCCCAATGCGGCGACGATCCTGCCCGGGAGATTCGGAGGGCAAACACCTCCAGGCGCGAGCTATTGGCGCTGGAGCGTTTTCAAGACGGGTTTGCCAGGATGGTAACCTGTTGGTTTTTTGGTTTATTGGTGCGACAAAATCATCGACATCGATCTGGAGCGACAGGTGATTTTGCTTTCGCAGTGGTTGGAAACAATGGAACAGTTTTGCACGTTTGGGCACGAGGAAACAACTGGGGATCCCGTTCCAACAGTGTGGCAAAGTCCTCTTAACGAGAAGAAAGAGGCAAAAATTTTGGTTCCGTATCGTGGGGAAGACTTTGGAGCATTCCGACGCTCAGGAACAGGAGGGGCGGTGCTGGTTTCGACAGTGTGCATCACGATCGCTTGTGGTTGCACTTGCGACGTATGGGCCTGCATCCTTGGCTGATTGAACTTGTGAGGTACATGTATCAGAACTCCTCGGCGGTGGTTAGGGGGACTCGTGGCTGTTCGCGCTCGTTTGAGATGCGCCGTGGTGTGCGACAAGGCTGCCCTTTCAGTCCTCTGTTGTATACTTGTTACCATGATAACTTTCCTCTTCTCTTGGAGCGACTGGACTTGGAACGAGTTGTTTTTGACCTGGTGAAGATCGTCGCGATGATCTTTGCGGACGACACTCTGGTGCCTTTGCGTGATGAGGAAGGTGTGCAGGCGGTGGGCGACTTGACGCTTCGGTTTGAGCAAGACTGGCATATCAAGACGAACCATGAGAAGACGGAGGTGCTTGCGGTGAACCCGGGGTCGCGTACTTCGGTTTCGTTTGGTGGACACGATGTGCCGTTGCAGCGCACGCTCAAGTATTTGGGTGTGGTGTTTTACGATGGGCCTGGGGACGTCAACGTGTTTCGGGAGCATATTTCAAAGGTGTTGTGTGCGGGCAACGTGGCTGTTGGGCGTTTGCGTGCGAGGGCGTTTGAGATCGGTTTGAGGGATCCACGGACTCTGGTGGCTCTCTTCAAGATGTACGTTTTGGGGAAGGTGCAGTATGCTGCGCCGGTTTGGGTGTTCTTTCTGACTCAGCAGCACAAGCGGGAGCTGAACGATCTGTTGGTGCGTTACCTAAAATCGGTGCTACGTCTTCCGACGAGGGCGCTGAAGAATTTCGTGTATTTGGAGTGTGGTGTTTTGCCGGTCACGTTTTATTTGTACCGGAACGCGTTGAAGTTTTGGAATCGCCTGATGCAATTGCCGGCGACGCATCCCACGCGGGCGATGCTGTTCTGGTTGCGTGGTCAGCCGGATTCTCGGCGTTCTTGGTGGGTTCAGTTTCGTGATATGGTGAGACGCTTTGTTCCACAGTTCGATGGGTTTGTGGAGGTGGACGTGGCGACCTGGGCGCGTGCCTATAAGGCAGATATTGTGGGTCAATTGCGTTCCCGACATCCGCGTATCGTGGCGTATTATAATCGGTTCAAACCGACGTTTTGTTACACGAACGCGTTGTCTTCTTTTACGGATTTGGGTTTGCGTACGACTTGGGTGCGTTTTCGGGCTCGTCTTCACGGTTTGGAGATCGATGCTGTGGACTTGAGTGATAGAGACGTGCCTTTGAACGAGAGGTATTGTCCGTTTTGTTTGGCCGCTGGGGTTTCGACGCCTGAAAACGAGGTGCATTTTCTTTTTGCTTGTCCGCTTTATGTGCGGTTGCGTGTGAACTCGGTCGTGGAAGAGAGTCGTGGCTCTCTATTTCGTTTGTTTAATTGTCCGGGGCAGGTTCGTGTGGCTGTTTATATTCGCCGGGCGCTCGCCTTGCGTAGGGAGTGGTTGGACGCTCGTTCGTAGTGGGCTTGTAGCGACTGGTGGTGTTTGTTTTTCGTTGTTCTGGATGTTTCGTTTGATGGGGAAGTTGGTGTTCTTCGTTGTTTGCTTTGTTTGTTGGGCGCTCGCTCCGGGTTTCTGAGTTGGAAGCGACCGATTCTTGTGTTTGGTTTTATGTTTTGACGTTTGGGCTCTTTCTTGAGTTTCGATTGGGGATTTCTGGTTTCAGAGACGTTGGAACTTTTTTGTTTTAGGAGATTTTGTTCATTTAGGAGTTGATTACATTCAGAGGCTTTTGCCTTGCTTCGAACGTTGGGACACGATTCACTCATGTATGTCGTTGCAACAGGGCGGTTTGCCCTACGCAACTTGTAATCCTTGTATCCTTGTATCCTGGTTTCTGCTGATACGTTCAAGTCCAGTGGCACTCTGAAGTCCAGCAGCGCCACCTCCACATTTTATTCGATATCGAGCCTGATGTGGCTCTTTTGGGTACAACTTGCTGATAATCACGTCGATGGTCAATGGGCTGCTGACCGGGTGAACATGCAACTGCAACAGAGGATGGACTCCACGCGTTCCCGGCAGCCATACTGGAGGTATTTGGCAGCTCTGACCGATGATACCACTATCAAGGTGTGGCACGACGTGTTGTTGTGCATTTTAATGTTTCTGCTATCGATGGCATTTGCCCGGCGAGGCATTCTTGGTAATAGGAGGAAACAATAAAACAAGGAGGCCATGTGCGGGAAAGCAATGAGGCTCTCGTGGCCCACGTTTTCTAGAATTATGCCTCTGGCGATTGGATGAGCTACCAGCTCTGAGGGAGGGGCTACAGCAGCAGTCAATACGGACATCCCAGGTAGAGGGTCCACGTTCGGGTTCATTGGAGCGGGTTCTTCCAGGTGGCTTAACCGAACGTGGACTTGACGGCGCCTGCAGACCCCTTGGGCCCCCGCTTGTTCGCGGGATCGAAGGCATCTTCCGCTGTGCTGGTGAGCGAGGACTCCCTGCCCCCATCACGCGCATCGATGGTTATGGGGCAAAATGATTCTATCAAAACAATGGCTGTGTTTATTGGGACAATTCTGGTTTTTATTTCAAGATGTTGTATTTTATTATCTAGTGTTCATGTGTGTCTGTGTTCTTGGGTGGGACTGCCCCAACGATTTTCCGTCATAAATGTCTTCAACGTCAGTTGAAAAGTTTATGCGGCAGTTGGGCACAGGGCGGGTAGTTTCGTGATTGTGGAGGTACTTGGCTTAGATGTACTCGTTTGAGTGGTCAGGATTTGATGTGCGTATTCGGTGGTTCTGGTGCTGCCAGGGTGGCAGTCAGACATTTAGTTTGTGCGGTTCTGATTGCAGCATTCCAATGCACAGCACAGCACCGCTGTACGACTGTAGTGCTGCACAGCAAGGATATAAGCGGGCCATTTGTTTTGCTATTCACTTTTCTGCTCTCCCACCCACCCGCCCGGTCTATCGGCTTTTTGAATTACATTAGGAAGTTTGGATAAATGGGTTTTTATGGATTTTATGGGTTTTTGTCGCTCTCTGGCTCCGAAAAGCCAAACTGGGATATTCTTCTTTGAGAAGGCAAAATGATTCTATCAAAACAATGGCTGTGTTTATTGGGACAATTCTGGTTTTTATTTTAAGATGTTGTATTTTATTATCTAGTGTTCATGTGTGTCTGTGTTCTTGGGTGGGACTGCCCCAACGATTTTCCGTCATAAATTGGTAGTTCTGTGATTGCTTTTTCTTTGGTTTTTGGTTCGTTTTCTTTGACCGTTTTTGGTGTTTATCTGCCTAGTCCGAGTTCTTCTTACTCCGATCAGAGTGTTTGGGACGATTTGGAGTCGGCTGTTTTGTCACGTCGTTCTGAAAACGTTGTTTTGCTTGGGGATTTCAATGGGCATACGGGCACCGAGGTGGACGGGGAGGATGTTGGGTTTCAGGAGAGATCCAATTGTGATCGCTCTGCTGTTAGTTGGAATGGTCGTCGTCTTTTGTCTTTGTGTCAGGCTGCTGGTGTGCGTATTTTCAATGGCCGTGTTCGTGGGGATTTGATTGGGGAGTGTACGTTTCGGCAACAGGGTGTTTGGAGTCTTTTGGACTATGTCGCGATTCACAGAACGTTTTCCTGATTCTCAGAACGTTTTCCTGATTCTCAGAACGTTTTCCTGATTCTCAGAACGTTTTCCTGATTCTCAGAACGTTTTCCTGATTCTCAGAACGTTTTCCTGATTCTCAGAACGTTTTCCTGATTCTCAGAACGTTTTCCTGATTCTCAGAACGTTTTCCTGATTCTCAGAACGTTTTCCTGATTCTCAGAACGTTTTCCTGATTCTCAGAACGTTTTCCTGATTCTCAGAACGTTTTCCTGATTCTCAGAACGTTTTCCTGATTCTCAGAACGTTTTCCTGATTCTCAGAACGTTTTCCTGATTCTCAGAACGTTTTCCTGATTCTCAGAACGTTTTCCTGATTCTCAGAACGTTTTCCTGATTCTCAGAACGTTTTCCTGATTCTCAGAACGTTTTCCTGATTCTCAGAACGTTTTCCTGATTCTCAGAACGTTTTCCTGATTCTCAGAACGTTTTCCTGATTCTCAGAACGTTTTCCTGATTCTCAGAACGTTTTCCTGATTCTCAGAACGTTTTCCTGATTCTCAGAACGTTTTCCTGATTCTCAGAACGTTTTCCTGATTCTCAGAACGTTTTCCTGATTCTCAGAACGTTTTCCTGATTCTCAGAACGTTTTCCTGATTCTCAGAACGTTCTCCTTCGGCTCAGATCGCTTCCCTTAGGCTCTGCTCGCCTCTGGCTCGCTGTTTTCGCCTTCTCTGGCGCTGATTTCCCTTCTGGATCATTCCTTTTTCGCTTGGGCCTGTGGGAGCTGCTGTGGGAGGTGTTGTGCTGTGTTGTGGGATCACTGGGATTCGAGCGCCTGACCTGTCCTTTCACGGTTCATCACGCTAGTGACAGCCACTGCAGGGGGTTGTCACGATTGGACTGGGCATTGTGGGTACCTGTCACACGTTCGCTCAGGGGTGTCGCACCTGTTACACGGGTGTCGCCCTGTAGTACTGTGGTGTGGAACAGGTGTACGCTTGCAGGGTGTAAGCTTGCAGGGTGTAAGCTTGCAGGGTGTAAGCTTGCAGGGTGTAAGCTTGCAGGGAGTAAGCTTGCAGGGTGTAAGCTTGCCGGGTGTAAGCTTGCACGGTATATACTTGCACGTAAGCTTGCAGCCGTTTATACTTGCTGAAGTATAAACTTGCTTGGACCGTGGAACGTCATCTGGGGGTGTGGAACTCCATTGCTCTCGGCTGCAAGGGGTGTAGAACAGGCACGATTGCGTCAGCCAGCTCGTTTATTTTTCGTACGGCTCTACGCCTTTGGCGAAATCGTGAGGGCAGTGATATGGGGGATGGACCTGAGGACCAGGGGACCAGTATGGAGGGGGTTCAGCGTCCTAAGCGCCGGGCGGACTCAGACCCCCGAACTGACGCAGCAGCCTGCCCGTCTATTGACGTGAGGGATCCGGCGTTCACCTTTTTGCATGAGCGCGTTGATGCACAGACTGATTCGGTGCGTGTGATCAAGGACCTCCAGGCGTGTGTTAAAAAAATGGTGGTTACGCTGATGCGTCTCGATTCGGTTCCGGAGAAACTGGAGTCCATGCAGGAATCGATGATTTCTCGAATCCAGAGCCTGGAGGCTCGTGTGGAGAAATGTGAAGTTGACCTCGCTCAACGTGTTGTGGCTTTGGAGGCCAAGGTGAAGTCATTTGAGCAGGCTGGCCCTCCTGCGGACGTGCGACGTACTATTGGTGGTCTGGAGGATCGCTTGTCTCTTGCAGTTGATTCTATCAGTCAGTTGGAGAAGAAATCGAATCTCCTGTTTGTTGGTGTACCTGATTCGGAGGCTGAACGGGGTCCTGCCCTGCGCGACACAGTTGTTGGCATCTTGGATCGGCTTCAGGACGAGCTGATGGATTCCTCGACAGAGCGGTATTCCTCTCACGTCGCGTTCGTGACTCGTCTTGGTCGTTTCCGGGCTGGTGCTCGTCCGCGGCCTCTACTGGTGCGGTTTAAGACCGATCTGATTCCATTGGCGTTGTGGGGAATGAAGAAGGACATCCGTTTGGCCATCTCTGCTGGCAGCTTGGCTGGTGTTCCTGCCGGTTTTGGCCTTCGACACGATCTGACGGCTCGTCAGCGAGCGATTCGCCAACAGTTGATGCCGATTCACCAGTTGGCGTTCAAGGAGAAGGATCGCCCTGACGCTCGTCTTGAGAGGGCGTTCTTCGATGATGAGCGTCTTTTTGTGGTGCCCAAGGTTGGCAGGCCACTCCCGGTCACGATCGATGGCCCGGATACCAGGTGGATACAAGGATACAAGGATTACAAGTTGCGTAGGGCAAACCGCCCTGTTGCAACGACATACATGAGTGAATCGTGTCCCAACGTTCGAAGCAAGGCAAAAGCCTCTGAATGTAATCAACTCCTAAATGAACAAAATCTCCTAAAACAAAAAAGTTCCAACGTCTCTGAAACCAGAAATCCCCAATCGAAACTCAAGAAAGAGCCCAAACGTCAAAACATAAAACCAAACACAAGAATCGGTCGCTTCCAACTCAGAAACCCGGAGCGAGCGCCCAACAAACAAAGCAAACAACGAAGAACACCAACTTCCCCATCAAACGAAACATCCAGAACAACGAAAAACAAACACCACCAGTCGCTACAAGCCCACTACGAACGAGCGTCCAACCACTCCCTACGCAAGGCGAGCGCCCGGCGAATATAAACAGCCACACGAACCTGCCCCGGACAATTAAACAAACGAAATAGAGAGCCACGACTCTCTTCCACGACCGAGTTCACACGCAACCGCACATAAAGCGGACAAGCAAAAAGAAAATGCACCTCGTTTTCAGGCGTCGAAACCCCAGCGGCCAAACAAAACGGACAATACCTCTCGTTCAAAGGCACGTCTCTATCACTCAAGTCCACAGCATCGATCTCCAAACCGTGAAGACGAGCCCGAAAACGCACCCAAGTCGTACGCAAACCCAAATCCGTAAAAGAAGACAACGCGTTCGTGTAACAAAACGTCGGTTTGAACCGATTATAATACGCCACGATACGCGGATGTCGGGAACGCAATTGACCCACAATATCTGCCTTATAGGCACGCGCCCAGGTCGCCACGTCCACCTCCACAAACCCATCGAACTGTGGAACAAAGCGTCTCACCATATCACGAAACTGAACCCACCAAGAACGCCGAGAATCCGGCTGACCACGCAACCAGAACAGCAGGTGGAGGGGTATGTTCGTGGATATGGCGGCTCTGACCGACATTCTTTTTGGGCCTGTGGGTGGACATCATGGTGGTCCTCCTCACCAGAACGGTTCTGCTCCATCGGGTTCGCGTGCTCATCAGGGACCTGTTGGTTCTGAGTTGGTTCCTTTTTCTCCAGCGCTTCAGATGGGTGGTGATCCCATCACGATCGATGAATAGGGGTGCGGCCGACCGATATTCCTTCGTCTCGGAACGTGGAATCTTCGGTCGGCAACTGTGGGGAAGATGGCCTGTTTGATTGAATTGCTAGATAGAATCGATGTTTTGGTTTTGCAGGAGATTGGGGATACTGGGTTGCTTTCAAACTTGCCTCATTTTACGGCACATTTTTTGGAGAGGGATGCACGTAGACGATCGGGGGGGGTGGCTGTCTTGGTCCGCAATACTGTTGAGGCGCACGTTTCTTTTTTGCAAGACGCCTATATTGGTAGTTCTGTGATTGCTTTTTCTTTGGTTTTTGGTTCGTTTTCTTTGACCGTTTTTGGTGTTTATCTGCCTAGTCCGAGTTCTTCTTACTCCGATCAGAGTGTTTGGGACGATTTGGAGTCGGCTGTTTTGTCACGTCGTTCTGGAAACGTTGTTTTGCTTGGGGATTTCAATGGGCATACGGGCACCGAGGTGGACGGGGAGGATGTTGGGTTTCAGGAGAGATCCAATTGTGATCGCTCTGCTGTTAGTTGGAATGGTCGTCGTCTCTTGTCTTTGTGTCAGGCTGCTGGTGTGCGTATTTTCAATGGCCGTGTTCGTGGGGATTTGATTGGGGAGTGTACGTTTCGGCAACAGGGTGTTTGGAGTCTTTTGGACTATGTCGTGGGCAGTGAGTCTATTTTGTCGGATTGGGACGTTTCTTTGTTTGTGGAGCCCGATCCGCCGTTGCACATTTCGGATCACAGGGCTGTTGTTTTGACTGTTGCGTTTTCTCAGGTGTGGGATCAGGCTGTGGATCGTGGAAGGTATCGTATGGCGGCACGGGATCAGCAGCGATTGGCTCGGTTTTTGCGATGCAATCGTGATTCTTTGCTTTCAGGAATCGATTCGGGAGCATCGGTGGATTGTGTTGCTCGTTCGGTTTCGGCTGTGGTGACTACCCAGTTGGTGAAGCGCTCTTCATCTGTTCCAGCTCGGCGCGTTTCTCGGCAGCCTTGGTATAATCAGGCGTGTATCGATGCTTTGCGTGAGTACCGGCGTGCTTGGAGGGCATATTTGCGGCGACCCGAATCGCCTGATCTGGCTGTTGATGCGAGGAGATTGAGGAATCGCTATTTTGCTGTTTTGGCTCGAGAGAAGCGTCAGTTCGACCTGGGATATGGTGACTATATGCAGCGCCTCTTCAAGGAGGATTCCAAACGTTTTCACTCCACTTTGTTTCCGAGGCAGAAGCGTGCTTCTGATGCTGTAACTTTGGACGATTGGCACAAGCACTTTACGGAGTTTTTCGAGGCCTCCTCTCTTGATACGGATGATCCAGAGCCTCATGTTGATATCAGGAGCGATGTGTTGGGACGTGACGACCTTGTGACGCCTTTTACTGACGTGGAGGTCAAGCAGGCGGTGAGAAAGTTGAAACTGGGGACGTGTGCTGGTGCGGATTCGTGGACGCCGGCGTTCTTCAAGGGACAGGGGTTGCAGGAGGCTTGGCTTCCGTTGCTGCTCGCTCTCTTTAATCGATGCCTTCGCGAGAGACGTGTTCCTCGGAGCTGGCTGTTTGGTATGGTGCGCCCCATTTACAAGAACCGTGGACATCGTTCGGATCCCATTCGTTATCGTCCGATCATGCTCTGTACGGTGTGGTACAAACTGTTTGTTTATACGTTGATGGAGCGCGTCGCACCTGTGTTGGACCCTGTTCGTCATCCCACTCAGGCCGGTTTTCGGAGGGGCTGTGAAACGGTGACTTGGATTTTGCTGGCGTGGGGTCTCATTTTCTGGGCGAAGAAGACTGGGAACTTGTTGTTTTTGCTGTCGATGGATTTGGCGAAAGCTTACGACAGTGTGCATCACGATCGCTTGTGGTTGCACTTGCGACGTATGGGCCTGCATCCTTGGCTGATTGAACTTGTGAGGTACATGTATCAGAACTCCTCGGCGGTGGTTAGGGGGACTCGTGGCTGTTCGCGCTCGTTTGAGATGCGCCGTGGTGTGCGACAAGGCTGCCCTTTCAGTCCTCTGTTGTATACTTGTTACCATGATAACTTTCCTCTTCTCTTGGAGCGACTGGACTTGGAACGAGTTGTTTTTGACCTGGTGAAGATCGTCGCGATGATCTTTGCGGACGACACTCTGGTGCCTTTGCGTGATGAGGAAGGTGTGCAGGCGGTGGGCGACTTGACGCTTCGGTTTGAGCAAGACTGGCATATCAAGACGAACCATGAGAAGACGGAGGTGCTTGCGGTGAACCCGGGGTCGCGTACTTCGGTTTCGTTTGGTGGACACGATGTGCCGTTGCAGCGCACGCTCAAGTATTTGGGTGTGGTGTTTTACGATGGGCCTGGGGACGTCAACGTGTTTCGGGAGCATATTTCAAAGGTGTTGTGTGCGGGCAACGTGGCTGTTGGGCGTTTGCGTGCGAGGGCGTTTGAGATCGGTTTGAGGGATCCACGGACTCTGGTGGCTCTCTTCAAGATGTACGTTTTGGGGAAGGTGCAGTATGCTGCGCCGGTTTGGGTGTTCTTTCTGACTCAGCAGCACAAGCGGGAGCTGAACGATCTGTTGGTGCGTTACCTAAAATCGGTGCTACGTCTTCCGACGAGGGCGCTGAAGAATTTCGTGTATTTGGAGTGTGGTGTTTTGCCGGTCACGTTTTATTTGTACCGGAACGCGTTGAAGTTTTGGAATCGCCTGATGCAATTGCCGGCGACGCATCCCACGCGGGCGATGCTGTTCTGGTTGCGTGGTCAGCCGGATTCTCGGCGTTCTTGGTGGGTTCAGTTTCGTGATATGGTGAGACGCTTTGTTCCACAGTTCGATGGGTTTGTGGAGGTGGACGTGGCGACCTGGGCGCGTGCCTATAAGGCAGATATTGTGGGTCAATTGCGTTCCCGACATCCGCGTATCGTGGCGTATTATAATCGGTTCAAACCGACGTTTTGTTACACGAACGCGTTGTCTTCTTTTACGGATTTGGGTTTGCGTACGACTTGGGTGCGTTTTCGGGCTCGTCTTCACGGTTTGGAGATCGATGCTGTGGACTTGAGTGATAGAGACGTGCCTTTGAACGAGAGGTATTGTCCGTTTTGTTTGGCCGCTGGGGTTTCGACGCCTGAAAACGAGGTGCATTTTCTTTTTGCTTGTCCGCTTTATGTGCGGTTGCGTGTGAACTCGGTCGTGGAAGAGAGTCGTGGCTCTCTATTTCGTTTGTTTAATTGTCCGGGGCAGGTTCGTGTGGCTGTTTATATTCGCCGGGCGCTCGCCTTGCGTAGGGAGTGGTTGGACGCTCGTTCGTAGTGGGCTTGTAGCGACTGGTGGTGTTTGTTTTTCGTTGTTCTGGATGTTTCGTTTGATGGGGAAGTTGGTGTTCTTCGTTGTTTGCTTTGTTTGTTGGGCGCTCGCTCCGGGTTTCTGAGTTGGAAGCGACCGATTCTTGTGTTTGGTTTTATGTTTTGACGTTTGGGCTCTTTCTTGAGTTTCGATTGGGGATTTCTGGTTTCAGAGACGTTGGAACTTTTTTGTTTTAGGAGATTTTGTTCATTTAGGAGTTGATTACATTCAGAGGCTTTTGCCTTGCTTCGAACGTTGGGACACGATTCACTCATGTATGTCGTTGCAACAGGGCGGTTTGCCCTACGCAACTTGTAATCCTTGTATCCTTGTATGTCGTGGGCAGTGAGTCTATTTTGTCGGATTGGGACGTTTCTTTGTTTGTGGAGCCCGATCCGCCGTTGCACATTTCGGATCACAGGGCTTTTGTGTTCGACCTGGGATATGGTGACTATATGCAGCGCCTCTTCAAGGAGGATTCCAAACGTTTTCACTCCACTTTGTTTCCGAGGCAGAAGCGTGCTTCTGATGCTGTAACTTTGGACGATTGGCACAAGCACTTTACGGAGTTTTTCGAGGCCTCCTCTCTTGATACGGATGATCCAGAGCCTCATGTAGATATCAGGAGCGATGTGTTGGGACGTGACGACCTTGTGACGCCTTTTACTGACGTGGAGGTCAAGCAGGCGGTGAGAAAGTTGAAACTGGGGACGTGTGCTGGTGCGGATTCGTGGACGCCGGCGTTCTTCAAGGGACAGGGGTTGCAGGAGGCTTGGCTTCCGTTGCTGCTCGCTCTCTTTAATCGATGCCTTCGCGAGAGACGTGTTCCTCGGAGCTGGCTGTTTGGTATGGTGCGCCCCATTTACAGAAACAGAAACAGAAACAGAAATTACATGTTGCGAAGGGCCAATCCGCCCTGTTGCAGCCACATACAATGTCTCAGCCATGTCCAAAAGTCCACAGAAGATGAAGTCTCCAATAAAACCCCAGTACAATCAACGAGAGACCCATCACTAAGGAATCAATGTATCAGAAAGTATTGCCAAAAAACGTTCCCAAGAAAAAGAAACCCGGAACACCAAGCAACAACCGAAAGGAGAGCGAAAACTACTGTCAAACGCCCACCACAAACGACCAACAAACAAAACGAAACAAACAAACACAAAACAAACAAACAAAAACCACGTCACGGCTGAGCCTCAAGCCACTGAGCTCGAAAATCCAACGCCCGACGAAGGTAAACAGCCACCCGATACTGACCCGGCAAATTGAACAAACGACGCAACGAAAACCCCGATTCAGACACAACCGATCCCACACGCAAACCAGAATACAACGGACAAAAGAACAGGAAATGCCGCTCGTTCTCAGCCGTCCTGTTGCCTTGCGACAAACAATAAGGACAGAAACGCTCGTGCAAAGGCACATCCCTCCGTAGCAGATCCGCCACGTCGATCTCCAAACCGTGCAAACGCGCACGAAAACGCACCCACACCGTCCGCAGCCCCACATCCTCGAAAGAAGACAGCGCTCTCGAGTAGCCGAACACCGGCTTCAACACGTTGTAAAACGCAACAATACGAGGATGTCCCGAACGAAGACGAGCCACAATGTCCGCCTTATACGCCGCAGTCCACGACGCAAGGTCCACTTCTCCAGATCCATCGAATCCAGGAGCAAATCGGCGCACCATATCCTTGAACAAAACCCACCAAGAGCGCTGAGAGACCGTGGCTTCCGATCGGCATTTCCTGTTCTTTTGTACATTGATTCCTTAGTGATGGAACTTGTAATCCTTGTTTCCTTGTTTCCTTGATGGGTCTCTCGTTGATTGTACTGGGGTTTTATTGGAGACTTCATCTTCTGTGGACTTTTGGACATGGCTGAGACATTGTGTGTGGTTGCAACAGGGCGGATTGGCCCTTCGCAACATGTAATTTCTGTTTCTGTTTCTGTTTCTTGTTGAAGTAGTAGAGGATCGGCAGAGCACCCATCTCCAAATACACCACATTGCGAAGCGTCCTCACGGGAAGCCGCAACACCCGCTTCAGAAAACGAATCTGCAAACCGTTGAACGCATCCTTGTGCGCCTGAGTCAAGAAGAAGCACCAAACTGGCGCCGCATACTGAACCTTCCCCAAAACATACATGCGAAACAGAGACAGAAGCGTCTTCGGATCGCGAAGCCCCAGATCCCCGAATCGAGCCAACAAGCGCCCCACCGCCGCCTGTCCGTTTTGCAGAGTCCTGTCGATATGATTTCCAAACACGTTCACGTTGCCCGGACCATCCTTGAAGAAAACTCCCAAATATTTCATCGTCGATTGCAGCGACACAGTCGTGAGCCCCCGCGCATTCACCACCATCCCTTCCGTCTTCTCCAGATTCGTCTTCACTCCCCAATCGTGCTCATACTGCCCCAGCACATCACCAACAGCCGAGACATCCTCCACAGACGAGCACGGCACCAGCGTGTCGTCCGCAAAGATGAGCGCCACAATGATCGCCAAACCCAGAACGATGTGGCTAACCTGCGCCCCCTCCAGCAGTCGCGGCAAGTTGTCATGATATAACGTGAAAAGCAGCGGACTGAACGGACAGCCCTGACGAACGCCCCTGCCGATTCCAAACGGCGCCGTGCACCCCTTCGTCCCACGAACCACCGCCGTCGAGTTCTCGTACATGAACGTCAGTACAACAAAAAAGGGATCAGCCAGGCCCAACCTCCGCAAGTGCAGCCACAATCGCGAATGGCTAACGCTATCGTACGCCTTCTCCAAATCCAGCGATAACAGAATCAACAAAGCACCAGACCGCCGCGCCTTGTACAACAAACCCCAAGTCACCAAAATCCACGTCGTCGTCTCGCAACCACGCCTGAAGCCAGCTTGGGAGAGGTGTCGAATCGGATCCAGAAGAGGCGCCAGCCGCTCCATCAACAAGTACACAAACACTTTGTACCACAAGGTACAAAGCATAATGGGTCGGTACCGGAACGGGTCCCCCTTGGAACCACGCCGCTTCCAGATAGGCCTGATGACGCCCAGCAGCCACTGCCGCGGCACGCGACGCTCTGCAAGGCACCTGTTGAACATGGCCACCAGCAGCGGCCGCCAAGCTTCCGCCAAGCCTTGTCCCTTGAAAAAGGCAGGAGTCCACGAATCCGCGCCCCCACAAGTCCGCACATGCAAACGCCCCAAAGCCGCCGCCACCTCGAATTCCGTAAAAGGTTCCACCAACGACGGATGAGACAAGCAATCTTTTTGGATCGAAACCCGAGGTTCCGGATCATCCCCAGCCAAACCACGTTCCGCAAAGAAGTCCGCAAAGTAACGCTCCCAGACGGCCACATCCACACCATCAGACGCTCGCTGGCCCTTCGGAAACAAAGCACGATGAAACGCCCGAGAATCACTCGTGAACAAAGCCTGCATCCTGTCGCCATAAGAACGATCAAACTCTCTGCGCGCCCGCCTCAACACCGCATAATACCGATTCCGGAGATTACGTGCCGATTGAGCCAACGCAACGTCCGAACGCCGACAACGATGTGCACGCCATGCAGCACGATACGCTCTGTAGGCCAGCACACACGCCGCTGAATACCACGGCTGTCGCGCAAGACGTCGTCGTGGTCGAGAAGGAGGAAACCACTCCAAACGATGCTCCACAACATCCGAGACCGCAGAGCCCATCGCATCCACCGATGGCGCATCTTCGATCTCATCCAGCAACGAATCTCTGTGAACGGAAAGAAACGACGCCAACTGTTGCTGCTCTCGAGCCCCCAAACGGAAACGCCCTGCATTTACCTGCCGATTCCACTCCTGACGAAAGGACAAACTCAGAACAACAGGCATGTGATCCGATGCAATCGTCTCCGGACACACACGCAAAGAATCAGCAAACGCAAACAGCCCCGGCGATCCCAAAACGTAATCAATCAACTGCAAACCACCCGTAGAGCCCAAACGAAAAGTGGGCAAGCCCTGAGCGTCGCCCGAAACACGACCATTGAAAATCCTGAGATCATTTTCTGAACACAAACGAAGCAAAAGCCGACCATTGGCGTCAACACCACGAGAATCACTAGAAACACGAACTGGCAATCCAGGAACGTCCGGTCCATCACTGGAAACCGCAGTGCTAGCGTTGAAATCACCCAGCACCAAAACAAAACGGGAATCTCCAAGCGTACCCAAACCAGAAATTTCCTCCGAAAGAAAGTCCCACACATCCAAATCGCGAAAATCAGAGCCTGCAGAAGGCAGGTAGCAACCAAAACAAATCAACTCAGAAGGACCAATAAAACAACGAACCCCAACAATCGAACTGCTGGCGTCTTGCACATCCAAAAACGAAACTGACGCATCCAAAGACTTCCGTACCATAACCCCAACACCCCCAGACCGTCGACGTACCCCCTGACGCGACCGTAACAAAACAGAAAAATCAGAAAACCGATCATAAAAAGAAACATCCCCAATCTCTTGTAAAAATAAAATATCCACCTGATCTAAAACATCTTCGAAAAAACAACCCTTCCAATCAGCCGCCGCCCGAACATTCCAAGTCCCCACCCTCAGGAAAACCGAACGGCGGCACCCCTAGTGACCACCCGAGGTGGAAACCAAGGCCATAGACGAACCTGGTGGTGGCATGGAAGAAGCGGGAGCCGGCGCAGAAGGACGAGCGCGAACAGGGCCATAAACAAGGTCATTGAGAGCGCTCTGGTCCATAAAGAGAGAACGCCAACGTGTGTCCTGTGCCAGCAAACCAACGGGCAGTGGTGCACCCGAGACTGGAACCACGAACAATTTCTCCTCAGCGAAAAAAGCCCGTGATATCCTCGAATTCGCCTTGCGCAACTCATCCCAAGCAAGGTGATGCACAGGCATCAACTCCCGACGCAGTTGAAGCTGACGCTGAGTCAAGTCCCTCCTGACCACCAACCCAGAAGGAAGGCCGTGACCAGATTGCACCAACATCTTGATGTCCCTACGGCTCTCCCACAGACGTTCGGCCGCAAGGTCCGACTTGAAGCGCACGAGCACCATTCGTGCACGGCCAGAAGTGGACGATCCCAATCGCGACACAAACGAGACTTGGGAGGACCAAGAGTCCGTCGTCACTGCAGTCTCGTCCTGTAACTCCCGTTGAAGGTTGTCCAACAAAGTTTTGATCGATTCCCGCAACGCAGGTCCACGTTCCCCAGGGCCTTCCTCAATGCCCGCAAAGATCAGATTCTTCCGCTTCGACTGTTTGGCCACCTCATCCGCAAGAGAACTCAGGCGGTCATCCAAGGTACCAATGGCCCGTTTCACCTCTTCCGTAGAGCCAGCATCCGGGGGGGATTGTTCTAATTTGTCGAGACGAGCCTCCAAAGCCTGAAAACGGCTATCAGTAGTGTGCCGCAACTGATTGAGATCCGTCACACACTCATTCACCTGCGACGTCAACCGCTCCAGGTTCGCAATACCTCGCACCAGCGAAACCAATACCTTTTGAATCCCCACCAGAGCTGGGCAGTAACCCGTTTGTAACGCACCGTACCGTAACGCACAGGGTCGGTACAGTAACGTGTCCGGTCGGTGCACGCACCGACCGGACGTTACAACACGTTGCACACGTTACAACGACCCAGTCGGTACAACAACGTCCAAGTCCGGTACAACAACGATCCGACGTTACTGTAACGCCAAAGCGTTGTTGTAACGCAGTACGTTATCAGTAACGTCTGCGCCGGCTGCTATAACGTCCGCACCGAGGCAAGACGTTACAACAACGATCGGTTGCGTTACATGTAACGATAACACGTTACAACAACGGCCAGGTCGGTACAACAACGTAATGGCGTTGCAGTAACGTCATGTGGATGACGTACAAAGTGACCCCCTCAGGGTCCCCAGAACCCAAGGGAACCGAGTGGGATTCGAACACCGTACCGCACGGTGTCGAGTCATCTACACTGAGCGCTAAGCCAAGTGGACCACGATGATTTTGTGGCTGTTGCGATGATATACCTTAATCTGTTTGTAATTCTGTGAAATTGGGGTATATTATTGCAACAACCACAAAATCATCGTGGTCCACTTGGCTTAGCGCTTAGTGTAGATGACTCGACACCGTGCGGTACGGTGTTCGAATCCCACTCGGTTCCCTTGGGTTCTGGGGACCCTGAGGGGGTCACTTTGTACGTCATTCACATGACGTTATTGCAACGTCATTACGTTGTTGTAACGAACATCGTTACTCGAACCGTGTAGGGCGGTACAACAACGCCAGTGACACGTTGCAACAACGACCGTTACACGGGTGGCGCCCGTTGGCGACAACGTATTGTACCGACCCGGTACCGATGTTGTACCGTAACGTGAAAATATCCGGTACCGTACCGTACCGTAACGACCCCTTACGGTACGGTACGGTATGTAACGTGTCGTACCGTACCGTAGGGGGTCGTTACGGTACAGCCCAGCTCTGGATGCACGTTCTCATTTGAACACCCAGATATCGGGGTCTGTCTCTTTTATAAGCTTGCTAGGGATGAGTACTTCAGGAGTCGGTCACGATTGGAATCGTTAGATGAGCATTTGTTTCATCAATATGGTCATGAGAGCGTGTGGGAATATTTAGATGGTTATTTGGAGGTTCTTTGCTCCGAGGAGGATTCAGTTCTGGGTTTGGATGAAGAGTTCTAGTCTTATACTCGGGATGTTTTGTGGACGTTTGGGTACTTCGTTATTTTTTTTCGTTGTCGGGCGCTCGCTTTGGTTTTCTGAGTTTGCAGCGATCGATTCTGGTGTTTGCGGTGCTTTTGTTTCGAGGTTTGGGCTCTTTTTCGAGTCTTGATTGGGTATTTCAGGTTTCAGAGACGTGAGAGATCTTTTCATTTTCAGGAGATTTTGTTTTTTAGGAGATGCGTATGTTCAGAGGCTTTTGCCTTGCGTCGAACGTTTGGACAACGATTCACTCATGTACGTTGTTGCAACAGGGCGATTTGCCCTACGCAACTTGTAATTCTGTTTCTGGATTTCAGTTCCTACACAACCACAAGATGACAATTCAATGGATGTTTTGGAGGAATCACAAAGGATCACAATTGCTACTGGTTCGGATTGGATGCAAAGGCCTGTTTTAGAATCCACAAGAGTTCAACTTCCCGAACCTTTGGACAGACAACCTGAGAATAGGGGGGGCACATCTGCAGGGATTCAAGAGGAGAGTATCAGGGAACCGGGGATTGTTGATTTGGCCACCGAGGATTTACCTTCACCATTGGGGACGGGTGTTGGGGTTGATCCATCCAGGAATTGTGGCCCTCGTACTTCATCCCAGTCTCAGCCAAACGTTCCTTTACCAGAAAGGCAATATCCCAATCGACTTCCGAGACAGTTTCTCGGGACACAATCTGCACCCGACATCAACACCTGAAACAACATTCAAAACAAGAAGGTTCAATTTATCTCGATGCACATGAAGGACACTGCAATGATTCACAAACTGGTGGCCCAGCTGGGTACATCAAGTGGGGATTTACAACTCAGGGTGGTTTGCCCTACGCAACTTGTAGTCCTTGTTTCCTTGTTCCGTTACCCGTTTTCACGGAAACCCGTTCCAACGGCGCACATCTCTAAGTCGGTGACTGGTGAGCTTGGCTCACGTCAATCACCCTATAAAAATACATATAATACCGTAAAAGTCCGAAAATAAGCCCCCCCCTCAAATAACGCCCCCCCCCCGTGTATACGCCCGGTACGAAAAACAACACTTGTGGTCCGTGTATACGCCCCCTTGGTTGTACAACTCGCGTCTCGCGCAGTGACATCCCCAGCAACATGTTCGATTGACTATTACTGCCTAATACCCACACTGGACAGTTCCGAAACATGAACGGAGCACTTCGGCGCGCTTTCATCCACTGGATCGACGAAGTCGAAGTCGATCCCTGTATACGCCCCTGCCCGAATATAAGCCCCTGCCCATGTATACGCCCCCTTTTTAGGGCTTACTATTCTATACGCCCGGGGCTTATTTTCGGACTTTTACGGTATACGTTTTTAGGGGCACTGAAGTGAATGTATATATGAAGAATAGAGCGGCTGTACATGTTTTGAGTGATCTAAGGGATGTGGATAATTTCAAGTCTACGTGTTCGAAAGGATTAAGAATTCTAAGGGCTGGAACTACAACGAGAGAAATGTTAGAAACTTTTGGGTGGAGTTCAGTTAGAATTCGGCACATAGATGGAATTCGAAATTTAGTAGCGGATAAAGTTAGTAGATGGAAAATTTTATGGAAAACGAAAATTAAAGTTTAGATTCTCATGATTTTTTTTATTTTCGGAGTTTGTTTGCGCTAAAGTGGAAACGAAGTGTGCAAGAAACAGCTGTGCACCTCTACGAGGTTCCACCAGACAGAAACCAGTTCTTGGTTCCAGTGTTCCCTCGTCTGGAGATCGCTGGGAAGTATAACTTGGACGATGGTGGTTGTTTGTATGTCTTATTCGTGGGCAAGAAACCAGGACGTCTGCCTGTTGGCCTGAGCTGGCCAGGTTCGTAACCTGAGCAATGGGTCTCTCGCTGATGGTATCGGGGCTTTATTTGAGACTTCATCTTTTGTGGACATTTGGACATGGCCGAGACATTGTATGTGGTCGCAACAGGCAACCAACATGCATATAATTTCTGTTTCCGAGTAAAAGGAGGGGCAGAGTGAACGAACGTGTGTCTGAACGCTTCGTTTGAAAACGTCTTGGGGGAACGACGTTTTTCTGATAGAACAAGATGGAAAACCAAATCGTTTCATATGTCACAAAACCATGCAAGATGGAAACCAGTCGGTTTTTCAGGGGTGTGGAGAGTGCCCTTGTTTAGGATATATCCGTCACCTTTCATTGAAAGGAGAGGGGCTAACAAGCTCCAATATTCCGTTCACAATCACCCCCCTGCTTCATCAAGGTCCAATTTTTGAAAATAAAAAATCATTCTGCCCCCCATTCCTTTCATGAAGTTACATAGTAAAAATTTACACCAACTCCTTATGGACACGGCCATCTGCTACCTGTCTGTGCCCCACTGACATTTTATCATATATTCTTTTTTTTTCTATCAAGTTTTGTTTTTTTAAAGAAAAAGACGAAGAACATTGAAGATTTTAAGTTCAATCAAGGCAACGAGAAAAGGGGAAAAACAAAAGAACAGAAAACACTCACAGGACTCGAAACAATGAGGGATTAAAAAAAAAGAAAAAAAAACTACACATTGACAATATATGAAGGGAACCCCAAAAAATTCCAAACCAAATTACTGTTTTGTTTTGTTTTTTTCCTCCCTTTCTGTTGGAATCACTGGAGCTCATCCTCCAACTGGTCGTAACGGAAAGTGAAATTGTCTTTTTTCCGATAGCACCAGCCATTCTGTTGAAATTTTCAGACAACAAAAAGAAAAGAAACAGTTATTTCCACTACCTTACTCTCGTTCACTCTTGCCTAATTTTTTTTCCCCCCTACTTGGTAATTCATTACTTATTTTCGTATTTGTATTACAACAGTAACAGCAAGAAAGAAAATGAGGTCCCCTCGAAAAACCAGAGGACGTTGAATTTGGTGGCAGAAAATTGGATCTTTCTCAATAATATTGTGGTTCAATATAATATACATTCAGCTTCTGTGCGTTCCACAAAATTCAATGTCATTTTCAATGCGTTGCAACACAAAGTTACGTTTTCCCACCCACAACCTGGAATAAAAGCTGGAGCCTGGCCTTTGATCGAACAATCAGCAGCTGGCATTTTTTTTTTTTAATAGATATATTTTTTTCAAGGAGTTTGATATTTCTTTTGCGAGTGTGACACTCACCACATCTGCAGGATTGTCCGAGTTCCCTGGCGATAAACTCTTATCAAAGTAGATATAGCTGCCCTGTTCATAGTCCTTAGTCGTCGCCTTTGGCTCCCCTGATCGCTGCAGGAAAACCACATATCAAACCAAACGGCTCAGTCCCCCCCCCCATGGAGATTCCTCCAACAAACCCTCCATTTCAAAGACTTTTTTTCTACCCTCTGGACAGCCTTAGTTCCTAACAGCATTTACGGCATCGTTACCTGAAACCATGCCTTGTGTTCGATATTATACCGCCAAGCCTGTCGCTTCAGGTCCTTTGCAGCAGCAAACTGCTGAATGGACCCGGGCTGAAAATAGAACGAGAAGAAAAGACCCTCTTGCTCCATTTTCTGGTAAAAGTTGGGATCATCTAATTGAGGAAGCCGAGTGGTGGGGTAAGATGCAGGCAGATGGGGGGTCACTCGGTTGGTATGATGCGATAAGTCACTCTTGTAGTCAGAGTCTGCAGGCTGGGGCATCGACCGCCTGGAAAGCACACAGACTTCGCTTGTCAGAGACTGCTCCACCAGTAATTTAAGCTGAAAAGGTGCATTTGAACACGTTGGGATTAAACACAAATATCAAAATAGTCAAATTGGACATGCATTTTTCATCAACACGAAAATGTACGGTCGTGACCGGATCTATCAAGAGCTTCTCAAACCAGCTTTCGCAACAATCAGAAATCCAGTTAGCAGATTGAGTGCCGAGAAAGGTTTTCTTTCTGTTTTTTCCCCCCCTCCCTTTTTTCTGCTTTCTCTTCCCCCCCAAAATCAACACCGACCTGCAGCAAGCCTGCAAGAGTTCCAGACTGGCTGCTGGGTTCCCTTCATAATGGCCTGGGCCTGCAGCCACACCTGCAACCTCTGACCTCATTCCCTCGAGACTCAGCTCGCCAATGAGCTGATTCAAATCCACCACATTGGCTAACCGTGCCGTTTCAGAATCCTGCACCCTCCTTTGCTGAGTCTCCTGTGGATTTGCCCCACTGGATGATGTCACAGTGCCAGCAGCCGCGACGTCAGGATTCGAACCAGCCCCCTGACTTACGTCAGATGCTTGCCTTCCAACTGTGTAACCTGGAGCTGCAGACGAACAAATGAACCAAATGTCAAATGTCACTCTTTGGTGTCGTAAAGATTGCAACGAACACAGGAATTTGTTGCAATCTATTACCCCACACCATACGCTTTTCCTCATGCCAGGGCGTGGTGGACTGCTTGGTGCACGTCACTTTACCCACGTAACGAGAGATGCCACCAAGTAGCAGAGTTTACTGGACTCTGTGGCATCTTTACCTGGTGGTTGGATGGGAGGTACAGGTGATCCTGAAACTTTCTGAGTCCCTGCCGGTCCCTGGGCAGGCTGCAGGGGGGATGAATTGATCTGCTGGATTCTGGAGAGCAAAGTTTTTGCATCCTGGGGCTGAGTATCAGCTCCACCCTTTGATCGAACATCCGTGGTGTTCGAACCAAGCCTCGGGAATGCACCGTCCTCACCTGCCCAACGACAATCATGATCAATCCACTCCCCCATAAGACATGCAACCCCCAACATTATTGGGTCTTTCGGGCGTTCTGGAGGGTGGAACTGCACCCTGTTGGTCTGTGTCACTGTTGAAAACCTCACTCTCTTGGCCAGAAATGCCCCAAACAGACGATGATTGCCTCTGTGGCTGGACTAGAGGCCCACCAGCTTGAGAATTGGGTGCCGAGGGTCCACGCCCTGCAGCTAGGGAGGCGAAGGAAACACCGCTGCTGTTCGGGATCGGACTGGGGGAAGCCTCCTGCTTCAATAGACCTGGCCCAGTGTGAGCGGGCGTGACGATTTGGGGGGAGCTTCCTGCAGGTACCGGACTTTGATCTCCGATGGTCGACGCTGCCCCAGATGTGGGGGTGGCTCCATCGGTCCCGGGAGTGGCCGCAAAGTTCACCTTCTTTTTAGATGTCGGGGATCCTGCATTGTTGGGGTACAACCACAACCATAAACATTCCTGCTCCCAAAAAATGTCCAAAACACCTTTCATGCAACCGCCACACAGGAAGTCACATCCCTAATCACTGAAAATCTTCAAAATAACACAGATTTTTTTTTTATTATTTTTCCCTACCTGGAGTGCCAGATGGTAATCCTGTGGATGCCGTTATCGACAAAGCTTTTCCCAGTGGCAGCTTCTTGTCATCTTCAGCAGCTGAAGTACTAGAAACCCCCCCCAAAAAACAACATAGGTTACCCTCCGCATTTTCACTCTGGCATCGGACAAAGTACATTCAAATACGTTTTGTTTTAATGTACTGCATTAAGGACCAAATCCCCATGCTGATGGGCCCACATGCACATCTTCCAATATACGGTGAAGGGGGATTTCATTTATTCTTATATTTCTATTTTATCCAAGCCTTAGATAGTGCAAAACCCTGATGGGCTCAGCAAAACATTTTTTTTTCCCTGGCTTGGATGTAACGGGGAATGGAATAGTTTCTACCGCATATCAGCGATGCAGTCCAACGAACGCACTGCAAGGAAGGAGCTCAAAAAAAACCCACAGGTACCTTCCGTGGGCTATGAGCTGGGCTTTGAGTGCAACAGCAGCAGCTCTTTCTCTTTCACGTTCCCTCTCCCTTTCCTTTTCGTCCACCTCTTCCTGATCCTTTATGGACTTCTTGACTTTCAAAGGGGGGGGCTGCACGCCCAGAGCTGCAGCATTCAATTTGTCGATGAGATCCCCGTATGTGTCATCTACAACCTCGAAAACCACAGGGTCTTCCTGGTTCTCGCTCTAAAAATAAACACAGCACACACACACACACATTCACATAAAAAAAAGTGCGTCTGGGTGTGACATGTAACAAACAATGTGAAGGGTTTCCCCCCCCCCCCAAAAAAAAAAAGAAAGCAATTGTTACAGTGGCTGGCACCCTCTCAAATTCTCTTTTCAAAGCGCACACAAGTCTGTTCGTTGTGCCAGACTTCCACCTCCTATCTGCAGCTGGCCGGGCCACTATACTTACCACATACCACTCCACCATTTCTTTCAGTTGCTCTTCGACTTCATCGGCACATATTGTGTCGTTATCTAGACACCGCATGACTTGCTCCAGTCGCATGATGTGGCTCTTGTGGCGATCCACCGATTCCTCCAGACATTGAATTCTGTGAGGTCTGGCTTTGCTCTTTTTGTGCATCGGGCCCCCCAAGCTCTCCAGTTCTGCCTCGAACTCGTCTATCTGCAAAAAAGAAACCATGTTTCAACATCACCATGTCGTTCCAGACATGAGCAGTGCTTTGGCCATGCTATTGCCAATTTGAACACCTTTTGACGATTGGAGGAGCTTCTGAATTGGAATTAAAATCGTTTTGAGCTTTTCTTTTTGTTCTTGAATTCTTTGGCGGCAGGGAACATCGGTTTTTCTTTCAACGGCTGCACCTGAATCTGCAGAGCTTCGACCTGCTCATTTAGCCAATCTCTGGCCTCCTGTCGGGCCTTCTCTTCGGGGTCCAGTTTGGCAGCCAGGCCCAAGCCTGCTTTGGAAAACGCTTTTGTTTTCGCCTCTTTTTCGCAAACCTTGAACCTCTCCATTTCCCTTTCGATAGCTTTCCGAGCTTCGAGCAGCAGCGTCTTATCTTTTATATCACTGCTGGCAATCCTGGTGCCAACCCCCAAAAAATTCAAAACGAAGCGTCAGCTTCTCAATACCCCTGTTCGAATTAGTAATTCATTGACCCCTGCATCTTTTTAAACTGCTTTTCCCTCAAGATGAGCAAAAAGGGTGGGAGGGGAAAAACAGCGATTGCGATGTCGCATGATATAAATTTAATCCAATACAAATTTTTGACCGAAGCAAAATAGCCCATGAAAAGTATGTCGAGGAAAGAAAGTAACCACGAGTGTGTGCGGCAGAAAGGGATCGGCCATCAAATTCGATTTCTCAGGTTCAAGGCTAATTTGCAAGGCGAATTAAGATAAGCCTCTCCAAGTAATATTGAGGCCCTTTCTTGTCCAAAAAAAAAAAAGAAAATGAACAGAGGAAGCAGGGATCGTAATTGAACTAAAGAATTTAACACAAACACACACCAAGTTTTGATCTGATCCCGGAGCCTCTGAAGCTTCTTGATTTCCTTTTTGAGGTCTGCTTCATATTTCTCCCTCTGATTTTGGTTATCCGTGTCATAGACCTGCTTCAATAAATAAACAAACATGAATGGTCAAGCAACATGTTCTCCAAAATAAATCTTCCACTCCAGCCAGAAACACTGGAGGGAAAGGACTATGTTCACAGCAGAATCCCCCCCACCCCTTTTTCTTTTTCACAAAGGGAACGCGCTTAACGCTACGGACAGCATCCTTTCGCAAGAAAAAATACATCCTTGGCGCCGAGATAATCTTCCGCAATCAGAACCACCCGGTGCACACAGCCCGGACAAAAAAGAGGACCAACGAAGCTCAACTCCCCTTCTTCTCACAAGCACTGGGCCAACTTCGGTTGTCGGAGTCTGTAAGTCTATTTTTATACACAGAAAAGAAACCCCCCGGCCGTCTTATTGGCTTCGTTCCAGTTTTCGCCCATTTCGTTTATCGTTTTTTTTAATCTCTTCAATGCAGTATTGTGTTGAGAGGGGACGGCACCGTTGGGGTAGAAGCAAGGGGCAGGGCGGCCTCTCTGTATCGGACCTTATTCCAGATCTCGTCGAATTCGTTTATCCCCTCCTGGACCTTCTTCAAAGTCCTATCGATTTCCGCCTGAAGCTTTCGTGCCGCTCCCATCACGAGTTTTCGCGAGTTCAATCACCCCAGTCAAAATCTTTTCCCCTCTGCCGCACAAGAGAGAGGGAATCCTATCGCTGGACGAAAGCCGCCCTTCCCGCAATAAGGATGGAGGAAACAAAACGGAGAAAGAACCACCGCCTCTGACGATTGCACGTACTCGTACGGGCAAGAAAGGGGAAAAAACACTCGTTTCGTTGCTTGATAGTCGTGCCTCTGGGTTGGTGTGAAGCCAGCTGAGGGAGGGAGGGGATGGAGAGTCGTACTGCGGTCGTCTCAAAGCAGAGGGACGTTTTTTTTTGCGATTCGCTCCGAGAGGAGTGCGAAGGGCCTGACAACAATTCGTTTCTATTGATGCTGCCCAACCTGTGGTTCTTCACCCACCAATCCTTTCATCTCATTCTTTTTATGCAAGGCCTCATTGTCGCGCCATGATAAAATTTGTCAGCGGATAGTTTGCTTACCAGATATTGATGTAATTGATGTTTGTTTGTTTGTTACCAGATATTTTTTTCCACAGACACCTCCATCCTTGGAAATTCAACATCGAAGATTTTGGGCAAAAACAAAATCGCACGAGACGCTGCATTCACAATCAAGAGAGGGATTTATTCACAGTTGAGTCTTAGTGGAGAGGCAATCCATTCCACCCCCTCCATTTTTTACACACTTCCCATTCTGGAATCTTCATTCTAAGCTACATGCATATTCCCTCAAAGGAATAGCCCTGCCCTGCTTTCAAACATTCTCCACCCACAAATCTACCCTCAACTTCATTTTCACCCTCTTCTACCCCCCCGATTCTTTTTCTGCCGAAGCAACAATGCAGCCTGCACTTTCGTTCATAGCAGGAGCCACACATCAAGCTCATCTACAAGATTCAATCTGCGACACATCCCAATAAATGCACTGCACCTCAACGGAGCATCAGATATAGAGGGCGAGCAGGCCACCAGACCAACTCGTTTTCAGAATTTCGGAACTATATGCTGCACATTAGAAGATCATTCTAATCATGGAGGCAGCAAAGACGAAACCGGCGCCCATCACCAACATCTGGCCCATGCTGCCAACAGTGGGCTGTGAAAATCGAGGCTGCTCGTGTTGCTGGACACGGCGACCCTCAGGGCCCGGTCGGGGCTCTCCAAGGGCTGTCGTTTCACCTGAAAATAAAGCGCATCATGCTGTTGAGTTGGGAGGGAGGCAGCGACCCGTGAAAATCGGCATTTTCATTCCTACACCCGTGAAACTATTTAAAGATTATGGTCAAGTTATACGCAAGGGGGAGGGGCAGATTTTCGGAGCTTCAGATTCGCTAGTTGTGGATGCAGATTATTCAATGGGGATTCATTTTCTGAGAATCTTAAAAAAAAAAAATCCAATTGATCAGGGATCACAGCCACATTGAACATGGTGCTCTTGAACCCGCACCCAAATCAATCTTAACCATTAAATCTTTGTATTTTTCTTCGAAAAGATGATGGAAAGATATCCTTTCGGATAGTCAAAGGCAACTGTGCCTTTGATGTAAGTATTGAAACTTGGAAAAATAGTCCGATTAAAAAACAGAAACCCGGTGCTGCACCTCGAAAAATTCTGCATTTGCTTGAAGCTATCAGGATATTTTCAAGACTAATTCCAGTGCAAAAAAAAAACCCAAAAAAGATATGGGGAGCCCAGTCCTGCCCAGATCCAACCTCACTTCTCTGACATAATTCAGGGGGAATGAAAGCCTACCTGTACGCTCATTCCAGTAATAGAGCTCCCCTGTTGTCTTATCCCTCACTTCTGTCCAGCTGTCCACCACCTCGGCTTTCTTTTCGCCTTGAGGCGTCAAGGCAGAGCCAGATCTGGGTCGCGGGCTCGAACGTCGAGACAACGCTCTAGAGAGGGCCGCCGCGGAAATATTTTCGTTCGATCGTCGATACGCTCTGACGAGTGCGTTCATTTGCAGTATCTCACCTGCGGTTTGTCGCCTGGTTGACAGAAATCCAATTCGTGCTGGGTGAGCCCGTCAGCAAACGCCTGCCATCACGTGCTCCTTTACATATATATTGGATTATACACCGTGTCCGTGTATATATATTATTGATATATGTGACTTTTTCGATACAAGGCAAAACTTCGGCGGGTTGGGATTCGGCGGGTTGTACCTGAACCTCTTTGCCGTTCAGTGATGTTGGTAAACTCTCCTGGCCGCCACAGTCGCAACGACCAGCTGTGGTGGCTGGTTCGTAAGATTCCTACCAGCTAAGTAGCTGACGCCTGTTGGAAATCCTCGCAGCGCCAAGAATTCCATGCAACGTCACCAGTAGAGTTCCCGACCTCCACTCAAAAAAGCTGACCAACCTCCAACCTCCCGGGCAAAAAATTAACGTACCTCCAGCTTCCATCTCCCTTCGTCTCCACTCAAAAAGTGCGAATCGATTAGGTCAATATTCGTGTGTGTGTGTGTTTGATGGATGTGAAATGCATGGAATTCGAATTTCGCTCTGTTTTTTTGGCAGGGCATCATTCCTTTGACAGAAAGAAGTCACGCGCTGGGCTGGTTTGTTGGTTTTGCTTTTGTGGGTCCCTTTTTTTCAAGACCCTTCCTGCCATCCCCCCCCCCTTCTCATTGGAACAAAACAGCTTTGCTTCTTCTTTGAGTACTCCCTTTCACTTAAAATGTCATTGGACAGGTCCCATGGTTCGACACTCGATGGATTGCTCAGCAGAAGTTTCTTGAGAAGGAGACGCCACAATTTTTTCAAAGCGACCACTCTCGACAACAATCGACCATACCATCGTCATCGTTTTGTGTGTCTGGACGTGGTATCGTCATTTCCTTCGAAGGAATTACGAATTCGTAATGATTTCATTATGGTTGATGACCTTCTTTTGATGTTTATAGAAATCAATTGATATATTGAGTGACAGGAGAGCAGAATTTGTTCGTTCTGGGATGAATTTGTCTCTCTCCTTCCACCTGGCGCAAGCTCACATGCTGCTTGAACATTGACTAGGTGGCCAGGCTTTTCCGGATTTTATCAAGGATGGTTGATTTTGAAGGGGGGGACAGTGGATGTAGGATTTGCTTCAGGGAACATTTGACTGTCTAACAGAACAATAACAGAAATTGCACATTGCCCGAGGGACCACTCCCCCCCTTTCGCAATGTAACGAAACACTGACTCCAATAACCTTATAATAAACCATCCAGCACCCGAAGAAGCTCTCTTACTTGCTATCAAAGTTTGACTGTGTAACCTAAGTTTGGTTGTTTTTTTGTCCTGCCCCAGTGGAGTATTCTTTTTTGCTCAATTTCGTGGGAAATTGTTGGTACAATCGACAATTGATAAAAGGCTCTTTTGTCGATGTGAAAGAGAATTCTGGGCACGTTCGATTGTAACATCACTCCACCTTTCGGACCGTGAGATGCAAGGTGATCTTTCCACACAGCGACCTCATTCACAGCAAAACACAGCGCAGCGCGCTTTGATTGGCGCGTGTAAGGCGACATCGGATGGGCTCTGCCTCTCAGTGAATTTTGAAACGCAACTCGGGAATGGGCGAAAATGTAGCTCTCTTCCTGGTGGTATGCTTGCAGCTGGCGAGCACAATCTCAGCCTGGCAAAATGGTAGGGAAACTCGAACGAATCGTGGCTGGTACTCCGTGCACTTGTGTGCGACCAGTCTTGCGAGATAGCTGCCTCCGTCTGTTCAGGTTCTTTTGCGCTGGTAGCTGGTTTCTGTGTCTTACAACACACCCCGAGCCATGGTTTTACCGTTTATGGCAGTAGTTCATATATTCTCTGGTCTGCAGATTTCTTCGAGTGCAACAATCCACAATGCGCCGTCACCCCTTGGGAGTCGAAGATTGCATGGGATGTTTTGGCGGCACCTGCAATGTGCGAAATGGAGGTGCTCTATGAAATTGCTGGAGTCGCAGACAGCACACTGGGAGCCCGCTTCTCCCTTGTGAACAACTTAGAGGATGATGTCATAACCTGGCAAGTCGTGTGGACGTTCGAAGATTTCGGGGAGATGTCTGTTGACAGCACCAAGGGAGCTATTTTGCTGAGCCCTGGCAACGGTAAGGAGGCAGTCCTTACATTCGCTGGGTCCGTTGTTGTTTATTGCTCTATCAGAGAATCCTGAGGTTCCTGTGGATTGCTGCAGCTTATGGAGCACCTGTCAGGGTTGTGAACACCCAAGAAAACGCGTTGATAAGAGCTAACGGGTCCAGAACAGATTTCACTCTCGCTGCGATGAACGAATCTTTCGACGCAGTGAACACACTGGACATCAGGGACGTGAGCTTGAACGGAATGCGCTGCACACCTGTGGGCTACGGAGTGTGTAAAGTTCCTATGTGCAGCTCCCCTGTGGCGGCGTTCACAGGACTTGGGATAAAAGATAGTTCGCTTCTTAGTTCACCTTCATGTGTGTCGATATTTTGTTGCGGGGACAGAGTCGCTGGCGAGGAAGACTCGAACGATTTGCAGCAGTGTGAGTCTGCACCGTTGGCAATGGGCCCTGAAGAAGAAACAGACAAGGAGGAGGAAACAACACCACCAATCAACACGGTGTTACTTGATACTGGTGATAAGAAAACTCCTGAAGAGCACGAGTTTCGACCACCTCTGGATCAAGGTAATTTCAAGGTTTTTTTTACCGCATCTATAGCTGTGGAACTAGAACGTTCAGGAACTAAATAGGAGCTATGATAATTTTCTTTTAAAGAATTACAAGCATCAAAGTGATAACTTGCATTGTATCAAGAAATGTTTTGTTATGTAACCAAAGTGCAAAACATGACGGCTCTTTTTTTTTTGTTTCAGAGAGCCCCCCTGTAAACGATTCCAGTCCTTTACCACAAAAGCCACCCAAACTGGACGCTTCGCCACCAGATCTTCAAGAGAGTAGACGCCCCGATCGTGCCAACGTGAAAGGCTCCCGCTTTAGCATCGAAAACATGCTTATTGGGGCTGGAGCGGTCGTTGTTGGGATTTGTATCCTTTCCCTAGGTGCTTTCTGGTTTTCCAAGAAGAGAGGGAAGCATTCAAAGAAGCCTATGATCGTTTCTGCGAAAGGGGAGGTACTGAAATATCCATCTGAAGTACGTGGCCTCAAGCTTTCCCTCCATCCATCGGTGTCTGCAACATCGACAGAGTTGCAAGAGGGGGAATTGGAGAACTTGTCATGGAAGAGGCCGAAATTCACCGTGACAGACAGCGAAAGCGGTTCGCTTGCAATACAGACAACAGTCCTAGATGGAGATGTTGAAAGCTATGGACATGTAAAGACCAATGGATTGCCTATCGTCAGCAAAAGAAACAAGAGCCAGGTAAGGTGCTGCTGAAATGCTCAAGTTCTGGCACTTCAAAACGCGTTGCTCAGTTTCTTTTTGTCCCCGGATTTACCCAGTTGTGTTTTGTAGGGTGTTTTTGATGTTGATTTTGCGAAAGATGTTGTTTTGGGAACGAAAATTGGCGCTGGAGCATTTGGAAGCGTGTACCAAGGATGGTGGAGATCGAAAAAAGTGGCCGTCAAAATGGTATCAGTGGTCGATGCTGGAAACTGTGGGGAGAAGGAGCTTGAGAGTTTGAAATCCGAAATCCAGGTTCTCAGCAGACTCCAGCACCCCAACATCATTTGTTTCTACGGAGCGTGCCTTGTACCTCCACGCGTTTGTATTCTTGAGGAGCTGGCCGATGGATCTTTGGCGACGCTGTTGTACAGGGAGAAGGGTAAAGCCAACCCTCTGACTTACTCCGAGGTGAAACAATTTTCTTGTCTCAGGCATTCCCCACGGCCTCAATGCTTAAGTTTGTTTGTTTTTCTTGTTTTTTTTACTGAAGTTTGTAATTACGCACAGGTTCTCAGCCTGGGGATTGACATTTCGAGTGCAATGGCGTATTTGCACCCTACCGTTGTGCATCGAGACCTGAAGCCCCAAAACGTTTTGATAGATGATCAGGGGAGAGCGAAAGTGTGCGACTTTGGGATTGCAAAATTCAAGGAAAGCACATTCATGACCACGAAAAACGTGACTGCTGGAACGCCAGCCTACATGGCTCCAGAGATGTTCGAAGGCCAGGCACTGACTGAAAAAGTGGACGTATTCTCCTTTGCAGTTATGATGTGGGAGAGCATCACAGGGCTGGCTCCTTGGGCCGAATACGACAATCCGATGCAGGTAGGATGTCTCCGCAACCCGCCGAGTTTTGCGTGCAAAAGGCACACCTTTATCTCAATTTTCTTGAGCTTTCCTTCGGAACCATTCGTTTTTTTCGCTGGCTGAAGTATAAGGTCCAGCAAGCGGAAGGAAAAGTTTGTGTCAATCGTTCTTCACGTAAAATTCCCCGCTGAAGTTGGGAGCAATCAACAATCAGGAAGTTCGTGAACACACCTGTGTGTTGCTGATTGTGTGTTGGCTTGTTTCTGAGTTGTTTTTTTGTGGTTTGCAGATCATTTATGCGGTGGGAGTTCAGGGAAAGCGACTTCCGATACCTGATGACTGCCCACACTTCCTGCGGGATCTCATACAACGTTCGTGGGATAGAGAGCCAGCCACAAGGCCAACATTCAAAGAAATTCTGGCTTCCTTGAAAGAGGAGCTGAGGCAAATTACCTTCACCTAGCCCGTGTCAGTTTTGAATTTGATGTAACATTCGTACCCTGTCTGTCTTCAGCACCAACCAGAAACATTGCTGTCGACTTGACGAGTCGGGATACGATTCACCAAAAAAAAAATGTCGATACTCTCCATTTGTCTGAGTTCAGTTTACCAGTCACGTTTCCACGATTGCACTCGATGATGATACTTTACAAAAAGGTGTCCCATTCATGCTCTACTGTTTTGCTCCCAACCTAACAATGTACCTGGCGGTTCGCCAAACCGACACAAATCACAACTCCCATTCCCCTCCAACCAAATCGTAACAGGCATCTCAGCCAGTCAGCCCATTCACATAATATCATTGCACTGCAAATAACTACCCCGACCCCACATCCTTCTCACAATATTGTAAGGAGGTTCAGGATAGACTGGGAAGATGGATTTCGGGATATCCTACAATATCATATTGCATCATAGAATCGCAATTCCCTATCTACCTATCAAAGAAACAGTTCCTTCTTTCATTCCACCATTTCCCATCCTAATTGTGTTGATTCAACTGCTCCGCTCTATGGCGGGCTCTTCCATGAGCTCTGTTTCGAAAAGAACCAGCAACCACAACTCCAAATACTCATCAATGCACAACACCTTTTCCCATCTCCCCTACATCCACCAAGCTTTGCTCCTATATATGTTTCTACTTATATTTTCCATGTCTGACATTGACATTCTACTCAGCCCCCCCCCCTGAAAAATTCTGGCTCCTCCCCCAAAAAAGTCAGCCAGCAAAAACAAAAAAATCTCCTAGAAATCTACAATACCAAAAATAAATGGGCCCCCAAAAAATTATCTTGGCACCCCCTTTCCTGAAATCCTGGTTGCACCTATGCCCCCCCAAAAACACACAAAAAAAAAAACACAACAAAATTGGCTCGATTCATTCTACCCAGCCCCCTCCCAAAAGCAAAAAGAACGAAACGAAACTCTACTCAATTATAATGGAGTCGATCTTCTTCATGACCCACTGCAGATTCGTCTCCTCCGCCTTCGACTTTGCCTCCATTTTTTCATCCAACGACTTTTTCGTGATCAGGGACACATAAACACTCCCTTTTTTCCTGGTCCTGCCTTTTGACTGCACCCTCTGGATTCCAGTTTTGGGAGCCGTGTACCTGATGACAAATTCACAGTCGACGATATCCAGACCCTCTTCGGCCGCTTGGGTCGCCACCAGGATTTTCCTGCCTTGTTGCCGGAATGAACGGAGCTGTCTCTCCTGCATTCTCCCCGTCATCCCTGGAGTTGAAAAAAAAATGAAAAAAAAAAATGAATGAAATATATGAAGTCAATATACTAACTACTGAAAATGGACAACAAAACAATAAAACAAAGAACTGATAATAATGATGGGATCTAGTGTTGGGATCTAGGAACCATTTACTATGGGATTGTCCGGGGCTCGAGGATTGCAGGCGGGATAGTATCGCGGTGGTTCAACTTTTTTCATCGGAACCCCTGATTTGGCAGGAGGGGATGTTTGCTTCGGAAATTGGGTTAAGGGTACTAGTGGAATTTTGTGTTCGTATGTACAATTTACGTGCTGAATCAGAAGAAGGGTGATTTTTATTCTAGCAGGTTGTTTTTGGGAGTAAATTCGGGACAGGGGTAGTACAGACAATTATTATTAGAGTGGAGGGCCCATATCACTCATTTGTATAGTGGACGGGCTACATGGGGCGGTTTGCCTCGATGTAACACATTTGAAAAAAAAAATGAATACTTAAGAATATCAGTGAAAGGTCAAAAGTTGCTATGTGAACTATCTTTTTTTTGGGGGGGGGGGGGGAGGGGGAAGAGAATTTTTGTTTTTCATTTGTCATATTGAGATGTTATTATTTGCATGAGGCAAATCTACGGAGCCATTCTTCCATGGAAGTGTGTTTTAGGTTGCAACTCCACCGACGAGAATTCTGACATGCTGGACTGACATTCTGAAAGCAACTGGTTACGTGGAAATTTTGTATCCAAAAAAGGTGAATGTATACAGAGCCAAAATCCAGGGCCTCTGGACGTTTTGAGTGGAATGGCAGAACATTTTTTCAAAAATATGCGCTTTTGAAACCCCAAAGTGGACATGGAGCAGCTCCTAGCTTTCTCAGCAATTTCCCCCCTCCCTCCCTTTCAAAACATGAATTTTCCTGTCACCTTTCACATTCGCATAGTCCGATTTCTTTGAGCAGCCATGCCCAGTGAATTCGATGAACTGGATAGACCTCGTCCTGGGGTCTGACCGGAGCATGTGAGAAAGATGGTGCACCCCTGCCCTCGTCTCGATAAATATCATTCCGTGGAAAAACTCCTTTTCTTTGACATACTCCGTCTCGAGCAAATGGATCAACTCGACAAATTTAGGGAAGGACTTCCCATGGCAGAGCACGTCTTGACCGAGTGCAGATGTCACGAAACGGCTGTCGTTTACTGGTGCTGTGTTGCAAAGCTGTTGAAAAAAAATTAAATTGGTTAGTCAGACGAGTTCCAAGACAGTGTGATGAAATTCGGAAAACCATCTTTCACCCAAATATCCAAGTTTTGGATTTTGGGAGCAAACAGTTTCGCTGAGGAAGATCAGATTTGACTGCAAAAATAAAGGGGTGGTTCCACTGGAGATGCAAAAAAAAAAAAAATCGCAAAAAAAGAATTATATGCCCAAGTTGAATGGCAGTTAAGATGTCCCCAACAGCGATAATTTTTTTTCTCACCAGAAACACCAACTGCTTGAAAAACCCATGGCTTGAGATGTTGACATTCATCCCCTCCAGATTCAGGTTAAAACTTTCCATGATTTCGATACACTTTTGTGCGCAATGCGCCAGGGCCCGCTCATATCCAAACTCCTTCAAAACCTGGAGGGAATTTTCGCATTCCTGAAGGAGCTGGGCAGAAGCAAGCAGCTCAGCCATTTCCAATCTGCTGAGGTTGCTCAACTCTGGGTGATTATCTAGGAAGGTCTCAGCTGCTGAGCGTCCATTATTCTCGCTGAAAAATGCGACAAACTTTTTTGCGACTGTCGGCCCCGCGTTTTCGTCTGAAAAAAGAAAAAGCCAAATTAAACACGATGGTTGGAAAGAAGGCATATCCAATACCCCCCCCCAAAAAAAAAAGAAAAAAAAACACAGAAAAAACAGAAAGAAATGAAAAGATTGAGGTGATATAACACCAATTCCAGTGGATGCATAGCACATTTCCACCGAAATATCTACTGTGGCGTTCCCCAAGGGAAGGATTTTCTGTTTCATATTAAAATTCTTTTTACTATGGGGTGCCGGGGCTGGTGGTTCTGTGTTTCACCTGCTATGAATCTTCGCAAGTGAGCAGTCAGCCGATCAATAGCTTGAGCTTTGTAAGTTTGCATTCCCCTGTCAAAATCCTCATCTTGCTGGCGAGGCTCTATGAAAATGGTACGTTCGTCTGGAGTTGGCACGTGTTTTTGAATTTCGTGGTGGTCATCTGGAATCAGCACCAATTTTGCATCCAGCAGCTCTCGGAGGTCGACTAATTTTTTGTATGTCCCCGCCTGGCAAGATTTTTAACGTGGTGGTTAAAAACTCCCCACTTTTGAAATATTAAAAAAAAAAAAAAACATTCATGTTCCGAAGTGAACCCTTGGTGCAATTCGACAACCAAGACCTGAACATTTTATTAATACATTTACATTTTATACAGTTTATTTCAGTTTATTTTATTTGGGGGAATGAAATACATTCCCCCCCAAACCCCCCCAAAAAATGAAAAAATGAAACAGAACACCCCACTGAAAACCGGCAATGGACATCAACAAGTCAAGCCATGTAGCTCACCCTTGTGTCGTGATTGGCAGGACTGGCTGAGAAGCCCAACACCTTCACAGAAAACAAAAAAACTTCAGTGAACGGTGCTCAGCATGTCATTTCAGCAGCTCAGCAGCTCTTTTCCAGAAACATTTTTTTTTTCCAGGCAATTTCCCGTTGCAATGACCGGTTCCCCCCAAAAAAAATCGAGTTTCCACCTTAAAACCAGGGGAAATCCTCACTTTTCGTTGCTTCATTAGAAACATCTGACTTTTTTGATGTTTTGGTTAGCAGCCTCGGGGGAAATGAATGTGCCACACCTTTGGTACATAAGCTTTGTTTCGTGCCTTGGCCTTATTGTAATGCTCCATTATTTTTTTGTAAGGACTCCGTGATCGTGCATGGTGCACCTCATCCAAAATCTACCGGCCAACACAAAAAGAATCGACAAATCATGTCCCGAGTCGATTGATTGCGTCAGACTGGAGGCATTAGGGTTTGAGTGATGGGTTCACATCACTCTGCACAGGGTACAAGACACACTTGACTGAAAGCCTCATGTAATGTAATGCATTTGCAGGAAAAAGTAAGGGTATGGATGGAGTGAGTGACCCTTTCTGCTGGCCAGAACAGACAGCATATCTTGAAGAGTGGATCCACAGTTTTCCCTTCCTTTGGATGTGTTGAAAGGGTAAGACCATAAATATCAATTTTGTCGCTCGTTGAAGCAGACAATACAATTCAAACACATCTTCTACCAAACCCTTGGGGACAACGATCAGTGATTTCGTCGAGGCCTGAACGATGTTCAATACCCACTGTATCGGTGCCTGTTCTTTCTCCACTTACTATGAGGTGTAACTGCTCCATGTGGGCGGCCCCATCCTCCAAAAGATTCAGGAAGATTTGGGCCGTCATTATCATGACCGATTGCTTTTCCAGTTCCGTTGGCCATGATGTCCGATTCACGGAATGCTCCGATGAGTAGGATTCCACCCTCCATCCGGCTTCCCCAAAGCCACCCATCATAAAGCTACCCTCATGCTGTTTTGAGAGTGCGATATTTGGAATGATCACCAGCGCTTTCAAACCGGAGAATTTCACCAATCCATTCCTACAAAAAAAAAAGGAACAAAGTAAAGCCAGATATTTACTCACACACACACACGTCCTGGGTAAGACGGTTAAATTGTCTGAAAGTTTGGAGTGGAAGGCCGGTAGGTCTAGGGTTCGATTCGGGGTGGAGGAGAATACTGCCAGCTGATACAGAATTAGAGAGTGAACAGTTGTACGTGGATACTTGGGGATTCAGATACAGAGGACACGATCAATGGGGTGTGATATACCGAAAGGTCAAAACGCTTGTAAGAAAGATACCGAACACACACACACACACACACACAATGTAGTGCACTAGGGCACTCCCCAACTTCGTCCATTTCTTTTTCCCAACTCTTTCTTCTTTCCAAAACATCTTTCGACAGTTTTTGTTCTTTTTTGGAAACAGGGACGAAGCGATTCAGTTTTTTTGTTCTATGGAGAAGAGGTGATCAGTTGGTACCTGATGCACTCAATAAATATTCTTGTTTTGCCGCTCCCGGTGGGAGCTACATAACAAAAATTCTTGGATCCAGCCTGCTTGATTTTGGGGTCCCAATTTTCTGTGGCAACTTTCACAGCTTGCTGCTGGTAGGACCTCAGCTCCACCGCCACCTCAGGTGACGTGATCATGGTTTTCCTGACCTCCATTTTTTTTTTATGCAGCTTCACCAGCTACCAGAAAAAAAAAAATACAGCACTTGAATGGATAGGATACACTGGAGCCAATTTTGTTTGCAGAACTAGTTATTGGACTCAAATGCTCCAGGGGTTGTGTCAGATTGCGTTAAAGTATGGGAAAGAGCTGTTCCTCCAGAACAGACTGTTATAGACAGACATATAACTATGTATATAGTTATATATATAACTATAACTAGGACTGTTATATGTTTATATATAACATATATATAGGACTGTTGTCGACAAACTCCATTTACTGGTTTGGAACCATCAACCATGGAGGATCAAAACTATGGAACACTGCATGCACCTGGTATCTGGAATAACCGCCTGCTTTTTTAAAGGAGCAGTTTCGATCCAAAAGAAAAACAGTAGGTCCTGTCTTTTCAGAGTTGTGCATCAAAAAAACTCTTAAATTTATTACATACCTTAATGAATTCCCCCCCTTTGCTTCTGGGTGTACCATCGTCCTTCAGTGATGTTGATTTTTTTGCTGCCTCTTTCGCTTGCCACAACACCTCTGCATCCATACTGCTTACAAGCTTGAGGAAATATTTATGCTGATCATCTTTCTCCTCCAGTTCCCTTATGAGGCAGCAAACCTTATCGTGGTGAGTCAACTCTTTGCAGAAAAACTCCTTTTCAAAGTCCTCCTCCTCTGACTCTTCCTTTCTGTATCAAAGCAAATGTACACGTCAAATTGGGCACCCATCAGCTGTTGCTCTTTTCAGTTTTCTGTTTATTCTTTTCCAAAAACTAGATTCCCAACCATGGCATGACTGGGATCTCCTCTACGAAACGTACTGTTTTCATCTGAGTTTCTGCAAGCAGGGATCTGTGTGGGGAACTGGAGCCTGAAGGATATAGCTGAAAAAATACAGGATTAATGAATCAACATGGATCTATCAGGGAAAATCGAAGAATTTTCTTTTGTACCATATGTGGCGAACACACCTTTCACAAAAGAAAAGGAATTGTTTGGGAGGAAGGGGGATCTGCACATCTTTCTTATTTAGTTGATGCGGGGGGGGGGGGTAATATATACTCTCATATATATAAGAGTATTGCACAGCTCATTCGACGCTCTTTATTCAATCAAGACACACCCACCCCGAGTCTTTTCTATCCTTGTCGCCCCCTTCGCTGGAATCCTCAGTTTCGTCTGATTCGGGTTCTTGACCTCCAAACTCTCTTTCCCATTTTTTCAACAAATCCAGTAAAGCTCCGAGAATGAGCATGATCATCCCTTCCTAGAAATCCAGTTGAAAAAAAAAATTGTCAGACAACAGAACAAGAGGAGGGGGGTTAAATCCAGCTCTGCACCTGGCCAGGTTTGGAGGCCAAACTGTCTTTGCAATCAGAACTGCCCAGGAATGATGAGACTGTCAAATGAGTTGTACATCAAAGATACCAGCTCCCAAAACAGTGGGTTTCTTTCGGATTCGCTGGGAATCACCGATCAACATTGCAAGTGTCAACATATATAGTGCATAGAGTTGGGGGATGCTATATCCATCTTAGAAAAGCACAGAAAAGCGCATAAAAGCGCATGGTGAACTTCCCCACTGACATGCTTATCGATGGATTTGTCTTGCGCCTGCAGAGCTTGGACGATGAACGGGATCAGTGTCCCCACTGAAACGTAGTGCACACCATTTTCATCTTGAGTAACCGCCTCCTCGATGTGCTTCTTCACCTGGTCAGGGATTTTTATCAACGCAAGAATCAGTACCAACGACTGAATTGCCATGGTTGAACAACTGTTTCAATTTATTAAAAAAAATGTTCCAAGTTGAACTTTTATTTTAGAATGCACACCACTAAAAACTACAGCAATTGTTGCTCATTTTGGATATTCAGGGTGCAAAAAAACAACTTCATAGAGTCTCACGCACTGTCAAAAGTTAAAGGGTTTTGTATTTGATGTTTTGTTTTACAAAAAAGAAAAACAGGAAATGTATGTATATATGAGCTATTGCTTGTTTGAAATCCTGACATAGATGTGCAATCCTTCATAATTGACAAAAAAAATGGAACAAAAAAAGGATCTTTCCCAAGCCAAAGCCCTTCCCAAAAAAACAAAAACAAGCAGGAAAAAAACTAGTTGATGCCTTTTGGTGTTTTAATTATCGTACCTGTTGGGCGATGAATCCTGCTCTTTTATTCGAACTGTTCTTGTACGAAAAAAAGTAGGTTTGCAGCTTCATTATTTTTTGGTAGGAATCTCTCCCCATCTGTTCGATGTTTTCCTTCTCGTTCATGTCAGACAGCTGCAAAATGTCGGCATTCCCTCCGAGAAACAGATGGCCATCCTGTCTGATGGAAACCTCTTTGGCTGTGATCCTCCCAGCGAGGGTGATATTGCCAGCATAGTCATAACCAGGCATTTGCTGGGTTTCCGAATTATTGTAGATCTCGGTTGTACTGTGCACAATGTCCAAACCATTTCCTCAAAACAGCTATGGAAATTTGTACTGCAGTGATATTTGCACTTTCTATACCAGCAAACAATTGTACGCATGTGGTGATGCATGCCCAATCCAACATCAAGCTGACTGTTTTCTGTATGACTGATGGACCCACCGACTCAACAAGAAGAGACTGAGTTTCCTCCAACCAAGTTCATTTCGAAAACTGCAAAATTGCTTTTGTTGAAACATAGGCTATCCAGAGAAGACAGCCCGTCGTTTGTCTTGAGCATGGAACCAGGGCTTCATGTCAGACCTGCATGGTGATTCTGCGGGAATGACAAAGACTAACCTCAATCTGTCTGATGTCCCCGGTTCGTCGCTGTGGGGGGGCATTAAAGCATTGATCTCTTCTCGTACAGGATCATACAAAGGATTGCCAGAAAAACTGGCGAAAACATCATCGTCTGAGAAATTGGGCTCCAGCGAACCAAACTCGAAATCCTCAAAAGAGTCCTGCCCTGTTTCGGCCTCCACTGGCACCTCGGTGCTTCCCTCTGAAACGTTTTCCTTGGCAAGGACCATGTATAGGTGCAAGTCCGGCTTCATCACCCTGGTTTCCTTCAGGACAAGCCGCACCAGGCCCTCACCCAGCATCTGGTTCAGCAAAGTTATCCACAGCTCCATTTTGGAATCATCGAACTGACTTTTGGAGCCTTTGACTTGCACATGGTCCTCAGCGCACACCTCCAATGTCAGGTATCCTGAAATCAGCCCTATTATCTGCCACACACACACATGCATACTTATGATACATTCTTTCCTTTTTTTCTCTGACGTGTTTTGTCCAAGGCCAAACTGAAACCCCCCCCCAAAAAAAAATAAAAAATAAATTGAATTACTAAATAAAAACAACATGACCCTGGATCCCAAGCAACGGCATATGTTGGTGTGTAAGAGCCAGGCTGACACAAAATCAAGCCATTCTCTATTCATCTGATTTTCTTGGATAGGATTTTCACCTCTTCGAAGGACTCTAACTGCGCATCCATTTTTAGGCAAAACGACTCTATGTCGTTGCGATCGTAGAGCCATTCCACCAAGGCAACGTGTTTGCCTGATTCCTTTCCAAACGGGCTAGCAGTTCGGCTGTGAAAAACCCATCTGAATGACCTATTCAGCAACAGAAAGGTTCATGGGAGCGCGAACATTTTTAGAATGCTGATATTTGGACAGAATGAAAAAACTTGTTCTGTTCGATAAAAAACAAGGCTTGTGAATTAGGAGGGGACAGAAACTTTTTGTTAGTTTTTGTCATGTTTGGAGTCCCAGTGGGGCTTTTTACATATAAATACATTTTCTGTTGACGAATTGAAAGCTTTTTTTCCACGTCCCAAAAAATATCATGGGAATAGTCTCCTAGAAAATACCTGGGGCCAGGTTTTTCCTGGGAAATGCTGGACACCCGGAATTCCTTGGCTGCTGCTGGGTCAGCATCCTCCATCAGGTTCGCCCAGATGACTGTGTACTGAAAATTCATCCCAAATCCACCATTTTTAGTTTGTTTTACCCAACATCGTCAAAAAGAAAAAAAAGGGTTCCAGAGTCAGATCAAGAGAGTTTCTTTGCAACGAGGCAGGTGACTGACTGACTGACTGACTGATTTCTTTCACCCCCACTTGGGCAAGCCAGCATTTTGGTTGGTGTCAGTTGGGGTGTGGCAAACTTGGGGTCATTTCACTACATGTAACATTTCGACTGCATTAATTACGCCGGGGAACCCACCTTGATATTCTCATTGTCCTTCAGCGTGAAAACAGTGTTTCTCTTCACCAACTGAGGCACACCCTTTTCCCCCAAGTGAAATTTTAACCTCCCACCAAAACTCCCTTTGAAATGTGCTTGCTTCCTTGGTTGCTCCAACCCCCAATCAATATAAATCATGCCTTTGTAGAAGGGGCAGTTCATCCTCAACGTGTGCAGGTGGTTTATGGAGTTTTGAAACCCGTCGGCAGGTTGGATGCAACAGCCAATGTCATTCGCATTGACCCACATGTCTGTTTCCTCCCTGGTTCGGCATTTTTGGATAATTTGCATCAGGAAGCTAGGCTCCAAGGGCTTCCCGGTGTGAATATGTTTTCCCAACCCCAGCACAAAATTGTCCATTTTATATCCCGTGTCCTTTTAAAGACCTAAACCAAAATGAACCGAAGGGGTCGTCACTCCCATATCACTCTTTTTTCGTTTTAATTCACAGAATTGTTGGGTTGGAAAATTTTCATTTTGAGCCACCTGCGAAAGGAGAAAGGGGGAGGGGTGATTTTATTTCTGAGAAAAAAAAAAAGTCAAGAGTCTTGAGGTGAGTTGAGTCTTTCTTTCAAGACTTCAAGGCATTTGTCTGACATGGGTGCAGCTCCAAAATGAAATCCACATCATTTCATTCAATGGGCATCTGGATCTGAGAACTTATTTCGATCGAATTTCGAATTTCGTTCGCGAGCCCCGAAGTCCGCGGAGCCGACTCATCCATCGATATAAAAATCGATTTGTATATTGATCTATTTTTGGAACAACGAATCAAGCCCAAGTCGAAAAGCCTGTCGAAGTTCAGTTCCTTTCGACGAGCGCGACCACAAACAACAATAAGAAAAGCTTCCTTTTTTTTTGTTTTTCTCGTCACTTCCCAACACCGACCACCCAAAAAAGAAAGAGTGCCACACAACGACGACACGAATGCTTTTAGCTGTTGCTGCGCTAAAGGCATGTTTTTTGTAGTTCCGCCCATTCTTTACACATCAGCTACACACTCCGAGGACTACAATACTGTCGTTCTCGATTGGCAGATAGGGCCCGCACCAGAATAAGATCGCCAAGAACGCTGGCGGGCGAAGGTCGGCGCTGACGACTTCCAGCCTTGTGGGTGGACAACTTTCTCAGAGGCCTTTCCCAGGCCGCCTTTTCGTCCAGATCAGAGTGGAGTGTTGACGAATAACGGCAAAACGGGCTGTGTAATTCCCCTTGACGGCGCTGGGTTTAGAAGTGCGAAGCTGGTGGTGATATCCTGTGGAGCATCCGTGTTGCACACGGATGGCGGTTGAACAGGGAAAGTTTGGATGACGTGATATGGCTTTTGTGACAAAGACTTCCTGGCATGTCGCTGCCAATTCGATTTCGTCCACGCAGCGCTCGAAGCTGAGGGGACGCAGCCCCCTCCAGGAAAGCTGGTTCAGTGCTTGTTCAGAAAACGAATGGATGAACCAAAGCGTGAACGGATCTAGGGCATGTTGAATTACTCTTTCCGCGTTCGATTGGGGGGGGGTGTCGGTCACAGGGGGGACGACTCACGCAGCATGTGTGACGATCCGAAAACGCATTCGGCGCAACTACTAAAAAGTGTTACGACGAAATTACCCCAGTTCACGACCAAGGTAAACAAGTCGGACTGTGCCGACTTAAGACGGTCGCATCAAAAACTCGGTATAGAAACACTCGCGCTCTGAAACTATCGTCACCCAAGAAGTCGGCTAAGACCAGTCGCACTAACGAACACTGCAATCCGAGAGTCACAGTCTCGAACCCCTCTAATAACGAAAGGCCTAAGACCAGGCACTTGAAAGTAAGACGAGTCGAAGTCAAAGGAGACACCCGCTAAGAGGGACTTGCTCCTGCGACTAAGACAAAAGGTGGAGTTCCCCAGAGGGTGGTCGCTAAGAGACCATGGCCTAGGGAGACTCTGAAAACCGACCTGGAGAAGGGAGAAACTAAACACAAGAAAACACTCAGAGGAGAGGGCAGCTCCTCTGAGTGGAGAAACTAAACACAAGGAGACACTCAGAGGAGAGGGCAGCTCCTCTGAGTGGAAAAACTCCTAAGGGAGGGACAGCACCCTTATCCCTTTTACTTCCAGACTTATAATACTTCAGAAAACACCCTATTTTACTCTAGTACTTCCAGAAATTCTACTGCACTTTCAGAGATACTTAATCTAACTTCAGAACTTTCAGAAACACTTAATCTAACTTCAGAACTTTCAGAAACACTTAATCTAACATCAGAACTTTCAGAAGGATAGAGGAAATCTTCAGTGATTTCCTTATTCACACCCACACCCACACACATATATACTTTGCAAGAAAATGTTTACAGAAAAAGAGAAGGGATGGTGTATCCCACAGAAAAACAGTAGTACATATCCTTGGGTATGTTTATTAATCGATCGAAGTTATACCTCGTCCGAATTAGATTTCCCGTGCGGATCCGATAGCTAATCTTTTCCACGTCCGATTCAGAGCTTCAGTAAACTTTTAATAAACTTCCGAGGGGGTATACTGCCGAGGTTTCAGAAACTTAGTTATCCGTAGAAAACTTCGCTCTATTTTTATACTCGCAGCCAGTTCTAGTGCCAACACACATGTGTTGGCTGCGAGTTCGACGTCACAGCGAGGGTCGCTTAGCGACTCGACTGAAAGCTGTATAGATCGTCTTAAAGATCTTGTTTCGTAGTGAGCTATATTCTATGCGTTGTATTCCATCGTGTTTTCGCTGGCTCCTTGTTTTCCCAGCTGCACGTTTCGTAGAAGTCATACCTCGGATATCACAGAGTGACAGTGCCGACAGTAAGACTGCTAATACTCTGCGCTGCCATGGGTTGGCGTGCCAGCTATTCGATATCCTCCAGCGCATCGATATACAACTTTTCCTACGTCGTCGACCTCGTCAGGAGTTGAACCCAACGTGCGAACCACCAGGTCTCACATAGAGCAGCGCGTAATACGACTGTTTATCAGTGTGAGCTGGTGAGTTCCGTTCATCCGAATTAACATCAGAATAATTGTGACATTTCGTGGCAGTACATCTGCCATGTTCTTTCTAGCTCCGTCACAGCTGTGACGATCCCCCTTACACCCGCATAGAAACCACTCTATGCGTACACCTCACGCGGGCTAGAAACCCACTGCATCCCATGCAGTTTCACTTCCCTTCATTCATACTTCATATTCACCCCTTGCACCCTTTGCTAATCCAATTTCCTAATTCCAACGTCCACTGCCAAAACCCCTTTGTTTCTAATTGCTAATGTGCGCTCAAAACAGCACCCTCACACCAGCAGTAAAATTCCCCTTTATGCACTCACGACCAAGTGCCCTACTATTCCTGCAGTTCATTTTTGGCCAAACCTGACGCTGGAAATAAACACGAAACCCGACTCTTCCTATGTCCTTTGTCCTTATGTCAATATCTCTTTTTGAGAGTATTTTAACTGCTCGCTGTTGGCGACAATATCTATCCCTTTCGTATTTGGTATATGTCCTTCCTAAGCTATATCAAACCTTTTCAAATTCCTCTCAATAAAATAAGAACCTTCTCCACTGCAGTTTGATCTGCTAGTCTTGTTCCTTTTACTAAATCTTTATGTCCAAACCCCTTTTTTTTTTTTTTAAAAAAGACTCCTTTCAGTCCTCTATCCACCAGTATCTCTAACCAGCTTTGGAAATTCCAATTCCCTTCTATATTTTCTTCTGATCACTGAACTTTTTGCCTGCCCATTCTCTTGCTATTCTAGTTCTCTCCAAGGTATATTCCCCAGCTTTTATTCAGTTCTATTATTAAGAATTCCTTTTATGAAAACTGCATTGTAGTGAATTCGCCTGCAGACCGCTATTGTGGGCTGCTGGCTGTGAACTGCAAGCCTGAAACGGCTTGGAGGGAAAGAATAGACGACTTGGAAGCGAGACAAAGGGAGTTCAATCCCAAAGTAAGGTTACAAGAACGTTCAAACCCCAAGAACTTATAGAATACCCTAGCAGCCTTGATCCTAACTGATCATAGGCTGTAACATCAGTCTGCATCACTGCTGCAAGGCATCAGACCTTGCAGTCCTTTCAATCAGAGCCCAGCTCAGCCCCACGGCCATTCCTGTGGTGCTGAGCGACCTTCTAGAACATTCTAGCTGCCAGCTCAGTAGTCCACGTACTACTTCACTGCCAGCACACCCTGACTGACTGTATGCTGCCTCAGGGCAGCCAGCCTCCTACTTAAAGTACTGCAGGACTGTCAGCAAGCCTGCTGACGTACTGCAGGGCTGTCAGAAACCCTGATTCGCTACATTCCTCCCCATCTGAACTGCAGTAGCCCCTTACTGCACTTTGACTGAAATAAATCAACCTTTTAGAGAAATTCCATAGCTCAAATCTGAAAACTCATCATCAAATCAAACCCTACTCCCTTGTAGGTCTAATAAAACATCAACAACCAAAGAACCCTGCTGCACACTTGAACTTATGTTTTCTGCAACTTCCTACTTCTTTGGCATATAAAAACCTCAATCATTAGAAAACATTAGTCAAATGACTGATCAGCAGTTTTCCAAAATAAACACTGCTCATCAGCCCACAAAGTTCTAGTAATCAGTAAAAATGTCCCTTCTCAAAGGATACTATTATGCTGCAGCAATAAACCACATTCTGTTGCAGCTATCAAAAATGTATCTAGTTGGCAGGTTTATTAAGAATCTCTGAAAAATACTCTGCCTGTCCCATAAGCACTCAAGAAAAAGGAACAAAATGATATAACTCCCTCAGAAAATTGTTCTTTTTCAAATTCCACCAAGTCAAGAAATATACCAAGTTTCATTCAATCAGCCTAATATGTTCTGCCTGAACTGGCAGCTCCCACTGCAAATCACATTTCAATAAAAACCAAACATTCCTTCAAGTGACCTGCAGCAAACTGCACTAGTCACCTGCACCCTGAGAGATCACCTCATCTAGACTTCTCTTTTTTGCTGACCCAGATTTCTTAGAAGGTATAACCTCCCACTCAACAATCCGGTGTGGTGCTGCATCACGGTTTGTCTGATTTCTTCCTGCAGTGCTCTTAGGCAACTCCAATCCTGCAATCCGAAGTGTTGTCATGACTCTTGCTGGAGGGACTGCCAAGCCTGGATGTCTCCTTATCATCCTGCACAATCCACATTCTCCAAACTGAGCAGGTCCTGGACTTGCTACCTTCAGAGAAATTGGACAGTTCGCTTGCATCCTTCCCTCGGCATCGAGCTGAATAGTGGTATCATAGGCATACCACATCCTCATCCAACAAACAGATTTGCAGCAGACCCTGTGCTGACCACAAGGGAATGTGTACACTGGTCTGTTACAGGTCTTGAAACACAGAGTGCATCCCATGCTTGACTCTGTCAGCCCTTCCACAGGGTTTAGCTGCACTTCTGGCAGTAGCAGTGTCTGATTTGGAAGTATTCTGTCAACAGAATTGCTGTACCACCCTGCTTCTTCTTCCTTAACATCAGCCACCTTTTCCTTTCCTGCAACTGACTTTCCTTCACACTCCATTACTCTTCCTGAGATCTTATCTGCATCTGCATCTCTGAGCTGAGTCCCTTGCACCACTTCTGGTATATTCGCTGCCCACTCGCGCCAACGATAATTTTCAGCACGGGCGGCCTGCAACTCAGTTCTTGCTTTCCGAAGCTGTGCGGACAGATTTGCTGCTGATGCTGCCCTGGAGCTCAACAACTTGAAAGCTTGTTCCACCTGATCCTCGGTCTCTTGAGCGTGGTCTACCATTCCTGCTCACGCGAACGATAAAGAGAAAATAACACTCTCCCTTTTCTTCTTCAGTTTTTTACTGTGCTTTCCGACTAGGACGTCGCCTCATCGCGGTCCCTTCACTCCTTTGCTGATAGTCACGTAGTACATCTCGAGCATTCTGCAAATGTTCTGCAGGTTCCCATGTGTCCTCAGATTGATCATATCCCTGCCATCGAACAAGGTACTGCTTCCTGCCTCTGACAGTTCTGTCTGCCAGAATTCTGTCCACCTGATATTCCTCTTGACCATCCACAAGCTCAGGTTCAGGTTGCCACCTGGGTGCCTCCCTTGCTGGAAAGCTGCCCACCTGATCTTCAAATGCAGGTTTGAGCTTGGACACATGAAACACATCATGTATCCTCCAATGACCCGGCAGTCTCAACCTGACTGCAACTTCAGAGAGCTTCTCAGTGACTTCAAATGGTCCACAGTACTTTGCTGACAACTTTCTGCCATCCACAAGCTCAGGTTCAGGTTGCCACCTGGGTGCCTCCCTTGCTGGAAAGCTGCCCACCTGATCTTCAAATGCAGGTTTGAGCTTGGACACATGAAACACATCATGTATCCTCCAATGACCCGGCAGTCTCAACCTGACTGCAACTTCAGAGAGCTTCTCAGTGACTTCAAATGGTCCACAGTACTTTGCTGACAACTTTCTGCTCAACACTGCAGGTAAGGGTAAGTCTTTTGTGGCCAGAAAAACTTTTTCGCCTGGCTCAAAGCCCCCTCCCCGCCTGGTTTCGTCCGCCACCTGGCGTTGACGTGCCTGAGCAGCAGCAATATTGTGTCTGCATTTTTCCAGATCAGATTGCCAAGTAGTCCACCAATCATCCACTGCTGGGCAGACTGACACAGCCACAGCACTTGCAGGAGTCCTTGGGTTCTGCCCATTCATCAAATAGAAGGGGGAGAATCCAGTAGTAGCATTGACACTGGAGTTGTAAGCAAACTCAGCAGCTGCCAAGTGCTGATCCCAATCTGTTCCTGCAGGTTCAACATAACTGCGCAGAATTTCCTGCACTGTTCTGTTAGCCCTTTCAGTCTGACCATCTGTCTCAGGATGATAACTGCTTGACATTGCCAATCTTGTTCCAGCCTTCTTCCAAAGAGACCTCCAAAAATTGCTAGTGAAACGAGTATCCCGATCAGAAACAATTTCTTGAGGTAACCCAAAGAAACGAACCACATTCTGGAAAAACAAATCTGCTACCCCTGCAGCAGTAACCGTTTGCTTAGTCGGAATAAGTCTGATCATTTTTGTGAACCTATCCACAACCACCAACAAATAATCTGACCCAGTTCGAGTTCTAGGTAAAGGCCCTACAAAGTCAAGTGAAACACTGGTCCACCTGCCATCAGGAATAGGCAGGGGCTGCAGCTTACCCAAAGGCCTCTGATTAGAAGCCTTGTTCCTCTGACATGAAATGCAATTCCGGACATACTTGTGCACTGACTCGGAGATGTGAGGCCAGAAATAATGCAACTGCACCCTGACAAGGGTCTTCCTTCTGCCCAAATGTCCTGCCAATGGGGACTCATGGCAGTCATGCAGTATTTTCTCCCTGAGCCCATCTGCTTCAGGAATCCACCATTTCCAAGCATTCCCAATTCTTCTCCAGAGCCTTTGGCCATCCCATTTCACATGTCCAGGTCTGTATCTTGCAGTGATCAACTGCTGACACAGTGGATCTTTCGAATAAGCTGTCTGCACCTGTTGCAGGAATCCTTCTGCAACTTCCAGCCTAGCCTGAGCATTCATTTCAGACTTTGTTTCCTCCACTTGATGTGTGGCCCTGCTCAGAGCATCTGCCACCACATTGTCTCTGCCTGGTCTGTACTTGATCTCGAACTTGAAAGATTGCAGAGTCTCCATCCATCTTGCTTGCCTCTGCGACAGGTGAGGCTGAGTATGCAAAAACTTGAGGGGTGCATGATCGGTGTGCACCACAAACTCTTGTGCATCCAAATAGTGTCTCCAGACCTTCAGAGCATGCACAACTGCTAGCAGCTCCTTTTCATGAGTAGCATAGTTGAGTTCTGCAGGTTGCAGCTTCCTGCTTTCAAATGCCACTGGCTGCTGACCCTGTCCCTTGTCCTGAGTTAGGACTGCTCCTATTGCATAGTCCGAAGCATCGGTGGTGACTTCAAACTTCAGACTTGGGTCAGGCACCAATAGTACTGGTGCAGACATCAATGCCTCCTTGATATCCTGCATGGCTGCAGCTTCTGTCTCAGTCCATTTCCACTCTGCATCCTTTTTGAGTAATGCAGTCAAAGGCTTGGCTCCGGCAGAGAAGTCCTTCATGAACCTCCTGTAGTAGTTTGCCAATCCCAGAAAGGACCTGAGATCCTTCACTGATGTCAAGGGTGGCCAATCTCTGATAACCTGCACCTTGCTCTGCAACACCTGTACTCCTGCAGCACTTAACTCATGCCCCAAAAACTCAACTTGATCTCTGCAGATCTCACACTTTGAAGCTGATGCATATAACTTTTGTTCCCTCAACCTCTGCATCACTTTCCGCAAATGAACTTTGTGTTCTGCCCAATCTTTGCTAAAAATCAAAATGTCATCTAAGTAAACGATGCAAAAGACGTCCAGAAAATCATGCAGCACATGATTCATTGTGTTCATAAAAGTGGCAGGGGCATTCGTCAGCCCAAAAGGAAGAACAACATACTCATAAAGGCCATACCTGGTGCGGAAGGCCGTTTTCTCACAATCTGCAGGATCCAACCGCACCTGATGGTAGCCTGAGCAGAGGTCAATCTTGCTGAAGCAGCGTGCTCCCTGAATCTGATCCAGCAACTCCTCTATCCTCGGGATAGGATACCTATTTTTCACCGTTAGTTTGTTAAGTGCCCGAAAATCCACACACATCCTAAGTTTCCCATTTTTCTTAGGAACAAACAAAACCGGCGAACCCCATGGAGACTTGCTAGGTCTGATAAATCCCTGCTTCAGCAGCTCTGCTAACTGCTTTTTCAGTTCTTCTCTTTCTGCAAAACTGGCCCTATAAAGCCCCTTTTTTACTGGTTCTGCACCTTCCACCAACTCAATCTTATGATTCACACCCCTGTCAGGAGGTAACTCCTGCGGCAGTTCCTCTTTAAACAAATCCTGAAACTCCTTTCTGATCTGTTTTTCTAACTCAGCTGCCTCTTTTCCTTCCTCTGACAAGGTTTCTGCCACACTGCCTTTTACTGCATCAGTACTTTCCACATTATTAATCAAATGTTCCTCCTGAACTTCCCGAAGATTTACCAAATACATCGGCATACCCTTGCGGGCTGCCCGAGCAAACTCTTTGGCGGACATCATATCCAAATCTTCAGTACTGCAATCCTCTACTCTACCTGTCTGCATTCTGAGTTTGACTACTCCCTGAGGTGTCTGCAAAACCAATTTCTTCTTCTGCCAATCTATCATAGGGTTGTGTTTACTCAGCCAAGACATACCTAACACCAGATCATACCTGCCTAGTGTCACTGCATACATCTTTTCCTCTGAAACAAACCTCCCCATCTTGACACTGGCCTGCAGTTCTTTTTCTACCTTCTCTGAAGTCTTGCCATCTGCTAACTGCACTTCAGTAACCACCTCCGAAGTCTTTGCCTGAATGTCATTTTCTAGCAACCAATCTTTCGAAACAAAATTGTCGGTTGCACCACTATCTAACAAAATTCTTGCAAAACAACCTGCCACAGCCCCTGTGGTCTTCAACAATCCTTGAGTCCCCCCTTGGACTCCTCTCAACTTCAAAACTGGGGGTTCACTTGAACAAACATTCTTGAGGGAATCTGCACTAAGTTTCCCCTGTTCAAGCTCCTCTCTCACTGAAAAATCTGATGTGTCTGCCCTCAGATCACCATCAGTACTTTTACACTCCGTAACATTGTGCAGCTCAGGTTCAGGCTGTACACCTCCCAAACCTGCACTGCCTGACATCACCTGCAGGCTGGGTGTGGCTTCACTTGGCTCATCACCTCCTGCCTCAGAGACCAGAGTGGTTGTGGCTTCACTCAGCCCACAACCCTCCTTCGTTGTCTCTATATCCTTCACCAAACATTCTGCAAATGTGGCTACACAAGGCCCTCCACCTGCAAAATTCAACACTGACACTGCAGGATCCCCTTCAGGTATGGCTACACATGGCTCTGTACCTGCAAGGTTCTCCATCATTTTCTTCTTCTTCTTCTTCTTCTTCTCCTTGGCTGAGGCTACGCATGGCTCTCCAACCTTGGAGTTCTGATTTGAAATTCCTGCTACCCCCCAATTGGTAGCCTCTCTGTGTGGTGGGCTGCACCGGCCTTCCCACACTCCACTTCTATCCTCCTCCGCCAGGATTTCCCGGCCAGCAGCCTCTCCAGACTCTGGCCTCCTCAGTTTTCCTGACAGTCTGCAGCAAAATGTCCTTTCTTGCCGCAGTTGTAACAATCAACATTCGCTGCAGAGTGACCTGCATCCATTCTGCTCCTTCTGGCAGAGATACTCTCTCCAGATCTTCTGTTCTGCCTCTGTCTGCGAGGACTACCACTGCGTCCTCTGCTTTTACTGCGACTGTCGCTTCGGTTTCTACCAACATCAAAACCCACGCGGTTACGCTGGAGGCCATCAACCTCCATGCGGTCCCCTAATTGTGGTGTATATTGGTGTGGTGTATACCTATCACGATCTGCGTCAGTTCTGCCACGACCAGCACTGCGACCTCGACTCTGCGATCTTCCTCTGCTGTAGGATCGGCCTCTGCTGTAAGATCGGCCTCTGCTCTTTGATCTGTCTCTGCGTGATCCTTCACGCCTGCCTCTGGGACTGTGGCCTCTGCGTCCCTCTCTGCGGTACGCCTCCAGCGGACCTTCCCAAGTGGCGGCGAGTGCTATCGCACGCTCCAGATCTGCAGGATCTTCCATTTCAACCTTAGTTCGCAGACGGTCATTCAGACCCTCTACAAAACGAAACAGCTGCTCTCCAGCGTTGCTGTCATTGATCTGCAGCATAAGTCTTCTGAACTGATGCACATACTCAGCAACAGTAGATCGTCCCTGCTTCAGACGTGACCATTCCCGCCTGAAGTCTTTGTTCTCATTCGTTTTACCAAACTGCTGTCTGAGTGCTGTCACCAAAGCTGGAACGTCCTGTGGCAGATTCAGCTGTCCTGCCATCGCAGCTTCATACCGACCTCTCCACCAAGTGCCTGCTGCTCCTCTCAAGCATCCTGCAGCCACTAATACCTGCTGTTCCCTGTCCCTGGTTGCAGTAACATCAAAGTATGTCTGCAACTGGACTTGCCACTCATTGAGGGGAACATCATGTGGATCACCATACCACATGTCAGGGCCTTTCGCCCTAGCTCTGCCCAGAGCTGCGGGAGGTTGCTGCTGTGCCATCCTGTTGTGCACTGCGTTCCGAGCTGCGTCGTCCATCTGCACGTTCACGTTGGCTGCTACGTGTCTCAGGTGCTGGACCTCTTCCTGCATGTCCAAAATCATCTGCCTCAATCCCTGCACGTCGAAGGGATCTGGGGCCGGCATTCCTATCTGCGGTTGCTCGTCCTGTCCGGCCATCTCTGCGCTGCTCTCTGCGTTCTCTTTCCTGCTGTCCTCTCAAGCGATTCCTGTATATATTGCAGTTGGGATCAGTACACTCTGTGTATCTGAAGTACCCTGGACCCTGTTCTGCTCTGCGGTGACCGTGAGGGGGTGCTCTCAGAGCGCCTGGTTCCAACACTGCCAAAGGGTGTCTGACAGGTCCAAGTATATGTACAGGCTGAGCAAAACGAAGAGGAGAGGGTAAACGAACCACTGTATCAGGAAAACGCAGTGTGTGTGGCAGCACCCTTTCTGGGTGGTTCTCTCCTGAGTCCTCTGAATAAATACTCGTCTCGGAGTCAGAAACCACTTCAATAACTCTGTCACTACCACCAAAAGGTCTGCCGAAACTCATACAACCAAAACTCGACCAAGCAACAGCTGCGTCTGTGACTTTTCAAGTCTGCTTCCCTGAACAACGCAAAAACTGCGTCTGTGTGCTGCGCCTGTGCGCTGCTTCTATGTGCTGCTCACAGCACTCTCCAGTTCTATCTCTCCCAAGGCTGTGGGGCCTTCCAAGGTCCTCCAGCGACCCTGCACAGTCTTGCTGCGCCCCTGCTCCGAAACCAATGTAGTGAATTCGCCTGCAGACCGCTATTGTGGGCTGCTGGCTGTGAACTGCAAGCCTGAAACGGCTTGGAGGGAAAGAATAGACGACTTGGAAGCGAGACAAAGGGAGTTCAATCCCAAAGTAAGGTTACAAGAACGTTCAAACCCCAAGAACTTATAGAATACCCTAGCAGCCTTGATCCTAACTGATCATAGGCTGTAACATCAGTCTGCATCACTGCTGCAAGGCATCAGACCTTGCAGTCCTTTCAATCAGAGCCCAGCTCAGCCCCACGGCCATTCCTGTGGTGCTGAGCGACCTTCTAGAACATTCTAGCTGCCAGCTCAGTAGTCCACGTACTACTTCACTGCCAGCACACCCTGACTGACTGTATGCTGCCTCAGGGCAGCCAGCCTCCTACTTAAAGTACTGCAGGACTGTCAGCAAGCCTGCTGACGTACTGCAGGGCTGTCAGAAACCCTGATTCGCTACATGCATCTACCCTTCAGTCTTAAAAATAAAAACTGTATCTTCTCCTAATGTAAGTAATGGTTGTGCCCTTCTTAATTCAGTATGCTAGAAGTTTAAAAAGTGAAATCTAATCCTGTCAATCTCCTTCTCCAAATTTACTTTATATTTTGTCTGCCTGTTTCTCTTCTCCAAATAACTAATCTCAATCAGGCGAACTAGAATTTTCCAAATCACCATTTAAAGATTTTCGAAATCATCATCATCATTTTCCACTGTCCCTCCTTATTCGTTTATTTTCGAGTGCCCAACTTACTGTAAGACTCGTGCATACTGATTGTAGTCTCCTGTATCCTATTCCCATAGTGCTCCTCGACGTCCTGTGCACGTTGAATAGATCCCATCCTTACGTTCCCATGTTCTGCCTCTGATTCCAGCCTTAAGTTCCCATATTTCCGCTGTCCACGATCCTAAGGAATTTGCCAACACTCGGCAGCCACTTTTCTGTTTTCTCCCTATCTCGCACACCCTCTTTTGTGCTGAGGGAATTTATCCCTTTCCAATCTCCTTAGCACTCTTTTTCTTTCGCAAAATATAACTTCCAGTTTTTTTTTTTTTTAAGTACCTAATCAAAAGTGGAATACTTTTCCCCCAGATCCACTCTGTTATCATATTCTTGATTCAATCTTTTCTGCCCATCCTCTCCCGCCGTTCCTTTCTAATACTCTTCCCTGATTTCCTTTCCGATTTTCAGTTTACTGTCCAGTCAATTCTGCCTTTCTCTAATGTTCTCCTTCCTGTTCCAGTCTAGCGTTGATTCACCACTGTCTTTCTCCGCTGTTGATCTACACTATTCCACTCTAAAGTTCTTTTCTAAAAGTTCACCCTACAATTCTCCTATTCTTTTCCACTGATTTTTTTTTTTTTTTTACTTTCTTGTTCTTTCTTCCTCTGATCACTCTCTATTATTTTTCTCCCACTGCCTGATTTTCCTTCTCTCTTTTTATCCTCTTGTAAGTACTAATTTCTATAGCCAATATCGAAAACAAATCTGCCCTCTTTCCTACTTTCTTTCTAAACTTCAAAAATTTGTTCCTTCTTTCTTGACAAAACAAAACAAAAACAAAACTGAACTGAGGTAATTTTTCAATGGTGCCTTAATCTCTGAAAAACTGTTTTCCTTAATGGCCTATTGTCGGTTTGATTCCCTTTACTTTCTAAATGTTTTACTACCAGAAAGAAACTGTATTATTTGCTCTCATAAGATTCTCCTTTTTTAATCCTCTTTCAACACTTCAAAAACTTCCTAACAAGCCTAACCGGTTAACTAGTAAACTTTAGAGAACGAAACAAAGTCTTCCTACAAAAGACTAAGGGTGCAAGGGTCCTCCCAAACGTCATACTTCCTCTTCTCAACACTGACTTCTACTTCTGTTCTCAGAGCCTCTTGGCCTCTGCATCTTCTTGTTTTTAAGTTGCCTATCCTGGGTAGATAGAACAATGTTGGCCCTTTCCCTTTTGTTCCTCAAGGTATATGGGTTTCCACTCAAAATACAAGTCCTCCAGGTTGAAACAACTGTCACAGCTGGCTGGTGAGCTGGCTGAGTGTGTTGTAAGCTTTGGAAGTCTTCTCTTAGGTTTCTGGCCTACTATGATTTAATCCTAGGGGCTGGACTTTCAGTCCTGTTCTAGGAAAGAGCACCTATCACTACTCTAAGTGACCTTAAGTGACCTTAACTTCTAGGCTGGATCTAACACCACGCCGTTTTATACTTAGTGGATGAGGTCCTCACAGGGATTGATTTTTGCAAATCAAAGTGTGTACAGTCTTAACCAAGTCTGTAGTCCTCCATTCTGAGAGTCTCCTATCAGGATACCTTATCTCTGCAGAATCTAAACTTTTGTCTGGGACTACCTCTAATCCTCAGACCTTCACTTAACAACCTTAGAGATTGACCGGCTGTGAGCAGAGTGGTTTTCTGTTTTTCAGTGTAGATTGAAAGAAACTCAGACTGGTGTTCCGTTAAGAGGTGGAACTCATTTGTTCCAGGAGTCTTAACTATTCCTGAGATAACTTATATCACTTAAGAAAAAGGCAGAATCCTGCTTACAGAACCACTTCTCAACCCCGACATGACTTCAACTTTCCCTTCTGCATACCAGGCTAACATCTACTTCTTCCATATCTTTTTCCAATGTCTCAAAACACTTCCTATCCACTAGGATCTAGTGCCTCCACATCTCCTTCAATAGTCTATGAATTGCCTGGATTTAAGCTGATTCAATTCTGCTGTTTCATAACTGCAGAAATTCCGCTTATAGAGCCAAACAATCCTTTGAACGCATCCACAATTTCTGCACAAATATTCTTGTTCTTCATTCTTCAACTGATTCTTTCATAACTTTTCCTGACCTGAAACTTCTGCCCATTCTGGCACATCATTCTTCAACTGATTCTTTCATATCTTTTCCTGACCTGAAACTTCCGCTCATTCTGGCACCGGCTCTGTCATTGCCGAATGCCAACTGCTCCTACGGCCATCTTCACCATATTGTAAATCGCTCGATGCATTCTCCCATGTCGGCTCTCAATCAGTTGTAGTCGAAGAATAGCCTTCCAGTTCCCTTTTTAAGTTTCCAGTCCACTTCATTCGCTCGGTTGAGCAGCTCAATTTTCCGGCCATCGAGTTTCTCCTCCACCCCAGTCACACCCTCAGCTTTCAGTCAATTTTTCTGCCACCTTTTTACAACCGACAGAAGCGCACCCTAGCCCTGCATACTTTCACCAGGCGCCAGGCCTCAGGAACGCCAAACTATTCCAATTCATGCGTCCTTCTCAACTTCACTGGTTGCCATTCTTAGCTGCACCAGTAATGCCCCTTCAGCAAAAATAATGTTCGCCTGACTCCCTACTCCTATGTTCCCTTTTTCCTTCCTCCTGGCGTCTCCCACTTTGTGTATATATATTTTCTGCAGTAGCTTCTTCGAATAACAAGGGTTCGCCTCTACCATTTATCCATAATAGAATGATTCAACTTCTGTAAATTCCGATCTCCCTGACTCCTCATGGGTGTTAGAAGATTTACTCCACTGCATCATCCGAACTCGTTCGCCAGAGCTGTCCCGACTGACTCTCCATAAATGCCAAAGAGTTTTTAGGTTTGCTCCATCCCATCCCAGCAATCCCTATCTTTTTGCAGTTGCTGTGATAGCGACTCCTTCTGCTGTTGGACACCTCCTTTTTGTGAATCCTCACAACCTTCTTCGATTGTCAGTAGAATTGTCGGATCAGTAGTTCCAAATCCTTCTAACCAAAGCCTTCAGCACTTTCCTCTCCACAATTGGATCATTCCTTTTTCCCAGTAGACGACCAGACGACCAGAATTTCCAGCTCTTGGATTCATTGTACATTAAAGCATTCTCCCCTCATCAACCTTGGCAAGGATGGTTTACGTTTGGCAGGGTGTATATCCATTCTCCTATATCTGCCCAGTCACCGTGAGCATCTCCCTTCTTTATGCTCCAGAGCTACCACATTTGGAGTTACTCCTGTCCAAGCTTATTTCTGCTTCCGAAAGATTCTATTCCTCAGATCTCCATACTGACGAATCCCTCCATCAACCAGTGTTCTCCATTTCTATCAGTGCCAATAATGCCAGTTCCTTTTCTCGAGGGAGAAGGAAGATCTCTTCAACTTTCTTATCGATCAACTTAATAATCCCTGGAATCATGTCCTTTGCAAAATTCCGATCTCCTTAACTCTCCAGAAGTGCTGCCACAGTTCGATCGAATCATCGCAGTTCATGTTTGCTTTTAGTTCTGTCCACTGCTGCTCTGCCTTTGAAATATCTCTCCAGAAAAACCGCCACAGTTTTCGAGTCGTGCCTTGTTCGAATTCGCCAATCATTCCCAACCTCCATCAAAGAGTTTTGATTCCCTCCCAGGGAATGTCTACAGCGTCGAAAAGGACAGGTCTACTGCAATTCATTTGACAAGCCACCTGACCAGCACTATCCCGCACATAAATTGCGATTCGATAGTCCTTGTGCTCTGGCGTGGTCAAGGGTGCTGCGCGACCATGTGCTTGTCGTTGTCGACATTTCATTCCTGTTCTGAGCTGTGCCTTCGACAGGTGCAGTTCGAGTCGTGGATAATCTGCTTCATCTCCAGACTAAATCCATCCACTGTTCCATTCGCTCCTTTAGCTTGACAGTTACGTCTTTTGTTCCTCGTCCACTAGTGATCTCGTTTTGGTGTGCTCGTTCGTGATTGAAAACAACACAAACACAATATGGTTAATATAATCATTTTTGGTGGGCCCATAATCCTAACATGTCCGAAGCTCGCAACGCTCCGAAACCAGAAAACGCATTCGGCGCAACTACTAAAAAGTGTTACGACGAAATTACCCCAGTTCACGACCAAGGTAAACAAGTCGGACTGTGCCGACTTAAGACGGTCGCATCAAAAACTCGGTATAGAAACACTCGCGCTCTGAAACTATCGTCACCCAAGAAGTCGGCTAAGACCAGTCGCACTAACGAACACTGCAATCCGAGAGTCACAGTCTCGAACCCCTCTAATAACGAAAGGCCTAAGACCAGGCACTTGAAAGTAAGACGAGTCGAAGTCAAAGGAGACACCCGCTAAGAGGGACTTGCTCCTGCGACTAAGACAAAAGGTGGAGTTCCCCAAACGGTGGTCGCTAAGAGACCATGGCCTAGGGAGACTCTGAAAACCGACCTGGAGAAGGGAGAAACTAAACACAAGAAAACACTCAGAGGAGAGGGCAGCTCCTCTGAGTGGAAAAACTCCTAAGGGAGGGACAGCACCCTTATCCCTTTTACTTCCAGACTTATAATACTTCAGAAAACACCCTATTTTACTCTAGTACTTCCAGAAATTCTACTGCACTTTCAGAGATACTTAATCTAACTTCAGAACTTTCAGAAACACTTAATCTAACTTCAGAACTTTCAGAAACACTTAATCTAACATCAGAACTTTCAGAAGGATAGAGGAAATCTTCAGTGATTTCCTTATTCACACCCACACCCACACACATATATACTTTGCAAGAAAATGTTTACAGAAAAAGAGAAGGGATGGTGTATCCCACAGAAAAACAGTAGTACATATCCTTGGGTATGTTTATTAATCGATCGAAGTTATACCTCGTCCGAATTAGATTTCCCGTGCGGATCCGATAGCTAATCTTTTCCACGTCCGATTCAGAGCTTCAGTAAACTTTTAATAAACTTCCGAGGGGGTATACTGCCGAGGTTTCAGAAACTTAGTTATCCGTAGAAAACTTCGCTCTATTTTTATACTCGCAGCCAGTTCTAGTGCCAACACACATGTGTTGGCTGCGAGTTCGACGTCACAGCGAGGGTCGCTTAGCGACTCGACTGAAAGCTGTATAGATCGTCTTAAAGATCTTGTTTCGTAGTGAGCTATATTCTATGCGTTGTATTCCATCGTGTTTTCGCTGGCTCCTTGTTTTCCCAGCTGCACGTTTCGTAGAAGTCATACCTCGGATATCACAGAGTGACAGTGCCGACAGTAAGACTGCTAATACTCTGCGCTGCCATGGGTTGGCGTGCCAGCTATTCGATATCCTCCAGCGCATCGATATACAACTTTTCCTACGTCGTCGACCTCGTCAGGAGTTGAACCCAACGTGCGAACCACCAGGTCTCACATAGAGCAGCGCGTAATACGACTGTTTATCAGTGTGAGCTGGTGAGTTCCGTTCATCCGAATTAACATCGGAATAATTGTGACATTTCGTGGCAGTACATCTGCCATGTTCTTTCTAGCTCCGTCACAGCATGTACGTGCATGCTGCGAGAGGACGTCGGTGCTACAGCAGGGCGACCAGGCAAAGGGGCAGGACCGACGACATGGGGCGAAAGGGTCGATAGGGAGTGCATGGGGGATAGGAGATATTTTGGGGGCAACTTCGGACAGTGAACTCCGGGACGAAAGGTGCATGCAAGGCCCCTTGGGTTCATCGTTTAAGGAGTTCTGTATGTATTTGGAAATATCTCGGAACTTTGTGTTTGAGTGCCTGCGCCTGGTGGTTTACCTGTGTGGCTGTTGTTTTCGTGGTTTGGATCGATATTTGTTTTTCACTTGAGGACAGTGATGATAGATTTACATGATAGATTTACACAATCAAATGTTCCGGGAAGCATCCCCCCCCAAAAAAATCAACCAAACTCTAGAAAATCCGACAAACCCTGGCCACCCCGCCAAGGAGAGGCACAGATGCACCCAACAGAACACCATCAGCCCTTGGTCACTTCGCAGCGCTGGCATTCCTTTCTGTCGGTCATGGAACTAATGACTCCAATCTTTCCCATCTCCACGCCACACAGTCGCAAGCTGTCGAAAGTCCAGCTTCGTATGCGTTGCGGAGCACGTAGCCCACACTTGCAGCGTCCCGTCTGGAAAAAAAGGGTTATTTCCCGCCTGCCCGCAGATCCTGGGATCTTTAGCGAAGCCAAACTTCCGCTAGTTGCGAACGCAGCCATTTGAAAGTCAACCTTGCGGAAACCGCGAGAGATGTATCACCCCGGTGGGCCTTCCAGTTCCACGAGTCCCCCCATATTGCCTTCAGGGGAATTCACGGTACACGCTCTGCAGCGAAAATATCCAAAACTTCGCCAACTGAGATTTGCGACGTTTTTTCATCCCTTTGTTCTTTCAAATAAGTGGATCGTATTAGCGTCCAGCATACCTCCTCTCGCTCCACCCCTCTTGTCGCTTCCCACTAAAAGGTTTTAGTGGAAAACCTTCCATTGATTGTCTTTGTTGTCTGACGGGTTCGGGCGTTTGCCACGAGCATTGATGTTGAGGTGACGTTTTTCCCACACATTCGTTGTGGCGTTGATTACAGTGGGTCGTCGAGAACTTCTCGCAGCAGGACAAGAAACTGTACTCCAAGTCTTTCATTGTCGGCACTCGGGAGTGGTGAGTGCCCATCCAGCAAATGCCTAACTTGTGGATATTGCCTAAAAGTTGATAAAGTTTGGTGACAGTATCATGAAATCTGGACACCCACCTTTCATAATCGAGTACTGCAGGGGGGTTGCCTGTAGTCAAATACTATAAAAACCATACAGGAATAATTGTAACGTTTTTTCAGGAGGAAAAATATGTTTTCTAATTGGAAAGAAGTGCCAATTTAAGGATTGCTACCTTTCGCTGGAATGGAAAGTCAGACCTAACACATAAGCTGCAACATAACAGCAACGGATGAATTATTACTTGATTTGATAATTTTGTGAGATGCTTTAGACAAGGAAAATAATTGTGGAATGCTGCTGGAATTTGTGGGTTACCCTTCCTACTCAACACATGCAATCATCCAATTGCTGAAGAGTTTTGTTCGTTTTTTTTTTAGGCGATTGCTACTATTTCCGGAGGGAAACCCAAGTGCTGGCGGCAGCGAATCCGTTGCATTGTACCTTGACTATCCTGAGGCAGGAATCACGCCCCCAAACCTGTGCCCTAAGGCAAGATTTGAACTGGTGGCAGTGAACAAAGAAAAACCCGGAAGCAACATCGTCAGGGGTGAGAGGAGGAAAAAAATGAATTGTTTCCTGAAACAAAGAGTTGAATGTGGCATTCACCGAAGGTTCATTTCCTTCAACTGTGTACCCCGTCCCAAAATAGATTTACAAAACTGTGTTCCCAAAATAGATTTACAAAACCGTGTTCCCAAAATAGATTTGTGTAAGCTGTATTATCGCTCAACCACGAAAATCTTTTTTCAAAGGCTGTATGCATTAGGTATCGATGTAAATCGTAGTTCAGTTGAGGGGAAAAAAAAGCATTGGCTGATTTTTGCCCCTTGTGTGTAGAGGCATCGCACAAGTTCACGGAAAGTGCCAACGATTGGGGTTTCACTCAATTCGTGGCCATCCGGGAGCTTCCGAAAGGCTTCGTGGTGGATGACACTTTCACAGTGAAAGTGAGAATAGCTTTGGAGGAGGACCGCTTCCGGAGGGCAAGGGAGGCTCGCCAAGCCACAGGGTAATCTTTTTGTGGTGTTGTTTTTTTCCGGATTTGAAAGGAAAAAGTTGCTTTGAAATAAAATTTTATTGATTGGAGTGACTTGAAGAATTGCTTGATGACGTAGTCACAGCCGAAGCTTTTTGTTTGTAGAAATAGAGTGGCAAAAAAAAAGTGGATGTGAAAATATTGCAGTCAGGCCTTATTTTTGCGTCGAATAGTGTTCTGCTTTTAACCTTTGAGTACACCTATAGCTGCAAGTTTTTTAATCCCTTTATTTTGGCGGTAGGTGTGTCGGCGTCCGATGCAAAATGGAGCCCTTCAATTTGGAGGCCTGGAGCTCAGGATTGAGTGCGCTTGTTCAGTGCCTTTATCACCTTCCTATTTTTAGAAAGGTGCGGTTGCAGTCGATGGATTGTGGTAAAAAATGATTCGATTCACCCGTCGATCAGTTTTTATTCCTTCACTGATTGGAAGTGAGTTGATTGCATTAATTTGATTTTTTTCTTATTTTTTCCATGAGTAAGAGGTAAATGAATCCAGTCATGCATTCAAAAATTAAGAATTCAGCATTCATCTAGTTTTACCTGGTTGCAACACACCTTTCTGCTATTTTGGACCTCATTTTTTATGGTTCAGTGTTGCTTGTTAAATTTGCTTGGCATAAACTGCAAGGATCTGATGCTTTGCTGTGGTTGTCTCAGGCCGTTTACCAACTTCCGGAGTTTTCTGTGTCGGGCCCGGAACATGCATTTTCCAGAGAGCTTCGAAAGGTCTTTTTTCATGTAAGTCTTTCACTTCCGGCCATTTTTTTTCCAGATTGAAAGTTGGAAAAAAGTCTAAAGGTTTGTCGAAAGATTGGGTAAAACAAACATGAACTTTGATTTCCTATTTTTTACGATATCGAATTCGAGCATCTATGAATTCACACTACTGGGTCAATATTCAGTCAATCCCCCCATTGCATGCAACACAATAAAAGTGTGACCTTTTTTTAATGTTTTTGGCAGTTGCAGTACAGCTCCGTGTGCGTAATGTGTGACAATTTGAGTCGGGCCGCCGGATGCCCTGACAACATTGCAGATATTGTAGAATTGGCTGGGGACCTTGTGTCGAAACTCAGGGTGAGAATCGTACGACAGTTTCACCAAAGTAACATTCGACTGTTTGGATCTGATGGTTTTCTCATTGCCTATCATTCTCAATTTCGATTTCATCACTTTTTTTTTTTTAACCCTATCAATTTTGATTTTGATTTTTTTTCCTTTGAGAATCATACATCGACACAATGTCTCCATCAAGTCCCTCCCCAATCCATGATTTATTCCACAATGTTGATAAAACGTGGAGTGTTTTTCCCCCCACCACTGAATCGCAGTCAGAGAATAGCAAATGAATGATATGGGCCGTTTCAGTTACGAATGCAATAATCGTCTCTGCAATGCACAGGGGACTGGAGCGGACGAAATTCACAACGAGCTTTTTGTTGGGCAATGTCGAAATTACATCGAAGCCGCCGACCCAGACATAAACCATCGGACTTCTGAAAAAGAGCAGTTCGTAGACTTGAGCCTGGAAGTGGAGGGTTGTCGAAACATTTACGAATCGCTGCTGACATCCTGCAAAGTGGAGGAGCTGGAGGGAGCCAATCAAATTCACGTGGAAGGTCATGGCCTCGTGGTATGGAGGGCTTTTTTTTCTGTTTTATACAGTGGTGTTGAATTTGTGTTAGTCATCAGGGAAACGATTGCCAGACTCTGTGATATTGAAAATAACCGTATGCGATTCATTTCTTTTGGTCCGCGATTTTTACCCTGTTTTCAACTTTTAGGCACAGCGTCGTTTTTGCTGGCGTATGTGTTGATTCTTTGTTTTTTTTTTGTAAAAGTAACTGCAAAAAAACTTTTTTTTTTCATTTTTCCAGGATGGTCGACGATACACTCGCCTGGAGAGATTGCCTCCAGTGTTACGGCTGCAACCGAAACGATTCACATATGATTCTGAAAGCTCTTCAATCGTTAAGGTTTGACCCATCAACTTCCACAGCATTTTTTAAGGCCTTGGACCAAAATACACAAGATTCAAAACTTCAAAACCCAAACTCTCTTTTATTCACAAAAACTAAATTTAAAAATTTTTCGAAGAAACATTTGGACAGCCCAGACATATTCAACTGCTGTTTTTTTGTTTGGGTGGTTTACTTAATTTCCTTGTGTATTCTTGTCAGACAAACGGACAATTTCAGTTTTATCCGACGATCGACCTGGAAGCTCACATGAAGGATTTAATGGTGGAAGGCGCCACCCCCTCCACGACGATGCGATATCTGCTCCACAGTGTGGTGGTGCATTTGGGGACTCCTTTGGAGGGCTCCTACTGCGTTTACGTGAGAAAGACGCTCGGTGGCAATTGGGTGCAGCTGGATGAGGACAGCGTGGTGGAGGTCACGGAGGAGGAAGCCATAAACAGAAATTATGGTGTGTGGAGTTTAAAAAAAAAAAAAAAAAAAAAAAAAAGAAAGAAAGAAAGAGAGCAGCCTTGTATGCACATGGCATTTGGCTTAGATGCTCCATGTGATGCCAATGCAAAAAAAAAAGAGAAAAAAAGAAAAGGAAACCAGAGTTGTAGGTTTGGGAATTCTGTGATTTCCTCTGACATGCAAATACAGACTCTCTTAGGCCTGTTGCAATATTTAGACCAATTATTTAATTTCAGATTCAGGAATAACTTCTCCGAAAGTTATTTCTAGACTAATGGCATCCAAAGCAATGGAAACATTTCAGTGTTGTCTGTCAGTCATGGTGCACGATGCATGTGCATTCTATGGTAAGGAAAACGTGATGGTGTGGGGTTTGATGGGAGGGATGTCTGTGAATGTTGTGTGTCAGGGTCAGACACGGCAGCGGATGCAAGTGCGGTTTCCACAGCCGTGGTGTTGGTATACATCAGGGAGGATGAATGGGACCGGGTGGTGTGCAAAGTGGATAAAAGCGAAATTCCAGAAAACATTCGACACGAACTCGAGGTGTGCATTACGCATTCACACGAAAGTAACCTCTATCAACATATATATATTATGTATATAACGTTAGATAATAAACCCTGTGTGGAGCCCCAGCATTGCTCTTTTGATAATGACGAGTAATATACGCTTTCCTCCCTGTGTTGGATGCCCTGGATTTCGAACTGAGAAATCGTATGTTTTGAAGTTTTCAGCTTGGTATTACAAAGCATAGATGTTTGTTTTTCCCAGGATGAATTGGCAGAGGTCAGCAAAGCAATGGCTGGCCCTGCGGAGGGGCACCTGTATGTCGACGTGAATGTGATAACGGAGGAGGATTTGGAAAGGGCATCTCTGGATTTGCATTGCCTGGAAGTTATGGCTCCGGACCGGAAAGTGTTTTCGTATCGAATGCACAAACACGAATCCATCGGAGATGTTCGACGCAAGGTATTTTTGACAAGAACAACATCCACAGAAATTTGAACAATAAATTATGTCGCATTAGCATCATCGTAAATCAATTGTGACAAGCGCATGAATCCTTCCCCACCACCCACACAAAAAATTCAGTCGAAAAGGAATGAAGATCCAAATTCTCGAGGTGTTTTTTTATTTTCTTGTTGTGGATGAGTTTATTTTTAGTAATGATAAATTAAATGAGTGTGTTTAATGCTGAAAATCCGTTTTTTGGTTTGTCTGTCAGCTTTGCAGGGATTTAGGGATATCCCAAGACGCACACAAGCTTTGGCTTTGGTCGAAACGACAAAATCTGATGAGGCTTTCACTGAAAGCCCCACCAGAAAGCAGGTTGCTTGACATCAAGACTCACAGGTAGGTCATGGGTTCCATTGAGTGTTGTTTTTTTTGACGCTGTTGCAGTGCCACTGGGGAAAAAAATGCCACCGATTCATATCCCATGGAAAACCCTCAAGGCATCTTGTTGCAATGCAGTGTGGACGCGATTTAAAAAAATAAAATAAAATAAAATTGAAAGTAAAAAAAAACGCAGTTCAAAGAGAGAAAAACAAGGTACCAAGATGAAATCTGATTGAATTACTAGGAATTGTTGGACAGAATCATGCGTTTTGGGCATCCTCGATGCATGCGAATGAAAATTGTGTGCTACTGCTCGTAACCTTTGTTTTTTTTGGCTGGTTTCAGAGATACATCAGGTCACCCTGCCAACAACAAAAACGTTCTGATGACGATTCCCTTGTACTTGCAAGAACCCGACCTTCTCAGCAAAAACGACGAAAGTATTTTGCTGTTCTTCAAGTTTTTCGACCCTTCGAAGGGGACCTTGGAGTTTCTGGGCGAAAGGAGCATTCCACGGTAAAAAGGAATTATTTGTTGTGTCCAAACAAGGAGACAAAACAAGATCACCATAATACAAACATAGCCAGTTGTGTGCGGTCTTCACCTCAACATCCCCCCCCCCCAAAAAAAAAAAGAAAATTGTGGGCTTGCTTTTCCCTCAAGGCACAGAGGGGCTGTGTTCATCTTTTCCCTTTCTCTGTCGATTTTTTACGCTCTTGTGTGGCGAAAAATCTTCTTTTTCTTTCCTAATGCCCCCTCTTAGAAAAGGCAGCACCCGACACGAATTCCGATCTTTTATGATGCTTCAGGCACTCGCCTTTGGACTTGTTTTGGGATGATCTCTGTCAAATGGCAGGTCTCGCAGAGGGAGTGGAAATTGACCTCTACGAGGACTCCAAGAGCGGAAACAGTGTCACTGATTGGCCCAAGTTGGAAAAGCATCTGTCACCTCACAGGGTGAGTCATCCTCGATTATGTATCGTAATAATAATAATTATTATTTTAATTTTAAAATAGGCTTCGTCAACCGGGTGCTTTTTCTGGAGAAAAAAATTACCAAACAGAAGGGAAGGGGGTTGACAAAACAAAAATGCATGTTTAAAAAAAAAAATGGTTTGCTGTGGATTTTTTGTGCCTTTGTTTGTTATTTTATTTTGGCGGTGTTGCTGCAATGCAGTTGCGTCTGCAAGATGGGGATGTGGTGTACATTCAACAAAGTGGGATTTGGAAAAACATGGAGGATCAAGCAGACGTATCTCTGGGGACTTTGCCAGCCTACATGTTATATTGGGCTTCCAGGGTGAAACTGAACTGCAGACCGTTTCATGACAGAGAGGTACGAAAGAACCTCGGATCCTTTTTTTTCGATCCCATGGAGTTTTTTAATTATGTTTATATCTACTTTTTTATATATTTTTTATTAAAGTTTTTTTTGGGGAAAGGAAGGATTTCTTAATCGCATGTCAACATGTATCGCTTGATTTTGTAAGGCTTCGAGACAAAAAAAGGCATTTCTTGTCACTGGATCTTATTTGCAACCACAATTTTCTTTCGTCTTTTTGTTGTTTTGAGAATGATGGGCTCATTTTGAAAGAAGATGAACCAAACGGAAAACAGAACCTGTTAAAATGGTCAAAATGGTCTTTGGAATCCAATTTTTTTTTGTCACAGGCAGGCCAGCTGGTGCTGCTTTGCTGGTTTGAATTACCTAATGCTTTCATATTCCACAGGACCCTGGTTTTGAGCTGGATGTATTGATGCGCTCCCCATACGAAACGGTGTGCTCCGAAATCGCACTCTACATTGGGTTGGAGGACTGGCGAATGCTGCGGGTGCATGTAGTGGATGCATCTGGAGTGCCTAACGCTTTCAAGTACTCCCTGGACAACATGAACCTGAAAACGGGAATGAACTGGAGGACCGTCGTGCTCTACGAAATCATGGATGTGCCTCTGCCCATGTGGGAGCGACAACAGGGGATTTGAAAGGAAAAAAAAGGGGGGAAAAAGCTGGAGACGAGGGGACATGGCATTTCATGAATTCATTGAGTATCGGAGTTGATTTCGAGAGGGGGTGCAGGGGAGGACTGGTGTGCGGGGGTACCCTACAATATCGATACATGCCTTCATTGTTACTGATCGGGGGGGTGGCTGTGGATTGAGGGAGACAGGGGTGACCTGTGATTTGCCAGTTTTGAGTTTTCGTTTTTTTTTTTTAATAACTCTAGATTATGTATGGATGTGGATGTGTGGCAAAGATATCAAAAAATTGATGCATGCAACTCAGGGCGTTTGCAGCATTGAATGACCGGGTGGATTTCTTGCTGTAAGAGGTGGTGTGACGTCAGATTTGACCTAGGAGCTGCATGTAGTTGGATAGGACGGTTTCCCCTGTTTTACAGCTAGAGGGCAAGGAACAAAAAAAATTAACAGCAGCAGGGGTTGAGTGTGATTTTGGGGGAACGAAAATAGAGAAGAGAATTCTGGGGAAGAGTGCGGGTGAAGGAAAAAAAACTGGGAGATAAAAAAAAAAGTCTAACAAATGTGGAATTGGGGAATTTTATCCTGGCATTGCTCTGTAACATTACACCTTTCTTGACTGTTGTGCACAGGGGATTGGGGTTGCTTGCACTCTCTCCTTTGCTAATTTCCAAGCAGATAACCTCAAGTTGGGCTCATTTTCATCCAGTCCAGAATACAACACGTCACACACACAAACGCGCACACATTCGAAAAGAAAAGGAAAAGCATAAATTCGAAAATATAAAGAAAAGCACAAATCCACACAAGTAAAAGGATAAACAAACCGAGACGGGCCGAATCTGTTTCCTGCACACAGAGAAATGGGGGAGAGGTCAAAACTAGTGTTCTTGTCACTCGAGAAAGACGTGTCTGTACCGCAAGCTAATTAGCGACAGTTATAACTGACTGTTCACAACAGCTCTGGCACACGAGTGGTTGAAACTCGGTGAAGTTACTGACTCGTTCGAAGAGTTCTCGTTAGCAGTTGGCGTGCAGTACACATCGTTCTCAATAAAAACGTGCACAGTTCCTTTTTTTTCCATGGTTTAATCATCTCGGTCGACAAGTTTTGACCGTCCGCCGTTTCTCTGTGTGCAGCAGATTCGGCCCACCCCCTCTCCCCTTGAAGAGAAAGTTCCCAAGGCTTGGAAGAGTCGCTCAACGCGGGCTGCAAAAAAGGTGCGTGGGGGGCGGTAGCCGGGGACCTCCACGTGGTGCCCCCTGGTAACTGGGCCTTCGGACAATGCTCCGAAGGCCAGGCTAACACCCGGCTTGTTTCCCCTATCCTTTTACTTGTGTGGCTTTGTGCTTTTCAATTGCCTTTTTTTTAAACGGTTGTGTGTGTTTGTGTGTTTTGGTGCAGGGTCTTCAGCAAATTGTTCGACTGGGTGCGTTGCATATTGTGCCCCAAGTGTGATTCTCAAAGAAACGAGGAAGATGGGTCTCCTCATCTTACTTTCTGGGTCACGGGCTGGGGGGATGGTGAACGGCATGAACATACTGCAAGAGCTTTTTCACCCCTCAAACTCGTGGTGATTCATACCTCGCAACGTTTCCTTTGTAACGGTGAGTGTGTCCTGGTGAAAACTTTCGTGAATACATATTACATTTTAACAAAGACGGGGTAAGATTACCACTTTAAAGTTGTGAGTTTGGTGACTGTTCGAACAAGGATGGGATGGTCCTGGAAAATGGAGGTGCAGATGTGCCTATTTTTGAATGTATTGATTTGAAGTTGAAGTGGCCCTCTCAGGGGAGAAAAATGGAACTCTGTGGGAATCCACTCTTCCAGATTCATTGTCTTGTGCTCTAATCAAGAAAGCAAAAACCAAGAAGTCTTGCCATGTCTGTATAGTGTGTACCTGACATGAGTTTCCCTGGTTTTGGGGGGTAAACAGTTGAATAAAAATTGCACTTGAGTGGGCATTTCCCACTGGGAAAAAAGCATTTCTCTTAAATCCAATCCCCTTGCAAGTGGCACGATTCTTCATTTGAAACATCAACCTGAAGATTTTGGGGGGTATACATTTTGGAAGTGTAAAATGTAAGAGATGCAAGGAAAGTTTGGTAAGGGGATTGGAATTGGTGGGGCCCCACCAACTTTTTTTTGTGTCTTCATGGTGTGGTTAATTTTCCAGTAGAAACAATGTCCAAGTTCAGTGCCACTGAATCAGATCCACATCATAAAGCTCTCGAAAAATTTACATCCAATTCTACCCCACCGTCTCCCAAACATAAAAAGCACTATTTCCTGGCCTTGGTTGTGCCGCATAAATACACCTTGGCCTATTGAAGCCTTCCACAAAGCCGTTCGTCACTCCCTGATAAAATATATGGGCAATTAGTGTCCGAATCCAATTTGGCACCCACCGCCAGGTTCTCTCATTCCACCACGAATCGGTCTTTGTGGGGCTGTGGGCCCCGCTGGGCCCCCCAGCACCGCTTGACTTTGGGCACCTTGCAAGCTTCTGCGTTTCATGTCAGACACCTGGGGAGCTTTCAGTGGCGACGCATCTCCGAAAATGTTCGAATTGTATAAGGCCGTCCTCTTGCTCTCCGAAATTTCCTTCTGTTGTTGGACGTTCGCCGCTTCTGCAAAGGTGGCCTTTCCGCTAAAGTCTCGTTGCTTGTATTGGCTTGGCTGCAAAAGAAAACATGCTTTTTCCATTTAGTTTTATCAGTTCTACCAGTTTTATTGAGACTGGCATGCAATGTGGTCTGTACGTTGTTGTGAGAAGCTGCAAGAGGTTCAAGAATCCTCACATTGATTTTTTTTTCTTAATCTGAGTATTCTTGTTCATCCATTACCCAAAAACTCATTTTTCTTTTATCTTGTTTAACCTCCCCTTTACAGGTTATTTATATCCGTTCATTCCTTTCCTCTTCCCCTCCCCCAAAACAAAAGCATCAGGGACCCCCCCTTATGCATTTTTTTTTACTTTTTTTCTTTTTGGTCAGGGAATGTGCATTTACAACATTTACTCCACATGTGGGAGCGTCGCTGACTCACACCATGAATGGAAAAAGATATTTAGTTGGACTTTCTCTACCCACCTGCTTTATCTTCGTGACAGCTCCATCAGAAAAAATGTTGGATCCTTGTGTGTCTCGAACGCGGTCAACACAACCCCTGTAATATTAACGGAGAATTTTTACCATGAAATAGCAGCCTACCACAGAAATTGGTGGCCCCTGACCCAAATACACTTTGAAATTGATAAAACTCCACAGCGCATTCTCTCGTTTCTCAAAAATCGCAAAAACGTCTGACGACTTGGGGGTCAGTTTCTGACGACGGTCAACTGCTGGTAAAAACATCTACCGTATTCTTCCTCCCCAACAAAACCTCCACCATGTGCGTCAGTGGTTGATTTGAAACAAAAGTGTGGAGTCGGTTTCGTTAAGCTTACGGTCGTGGCGGTGGCACTCTTCCGTCGTTTTCAGACTTGGTGCAAGTTCCCGCAGCGGCGGCTGAGCCAACATCGCAGCGGAGTGCCGAAGTCGTGGCTGCATGCGTCGTTGAAGAAGGGGTACAAAGTGACGCCTGGCTTGGATCACCCCATCCAAACACGCTGTAAGATTGTCGACCTCCTCCTGAGGAACCTGGCCTGGTGGTGGTGCGACAAGAGCCGTCTTTGTTCCACATTTCAAAGGGCTTTTTTGTGTTTTTCTTTTGCTTTGATTTCGTGAGGTTTTTTTAAAGCGGGGCGGGAATGAGGTGACGAGTATGGAGTGCCCGTTGGTTGTTTGACTCTGGGCCAAACAGGTGCCACCAATAACTTTCTGGCATCAGACTCCATGTCCGACAGAGCATCAAGCCCTGTCGGAGTTATCGACCGATTTCCGACTGGCAATTTTTGAGCTTCCCACTCACAAATCGAAAATATCAGGCTGGCTTATTCCTCTCCTCCAATCAGAGCATTTTCGTTTTAGGCATGATCAAAACACACCATAACCAGACGCTGTGATTGGTGGTTATAGTCATCCTCATTGACTATTGTTGAATTCACATTCTTTCAAGTAAAAAGTATGACCCCTGTTCCAACCAAAGTCCCTTCAAATACCACAACCAAGAGTCTTGACTGTACAAACTGCCCAGCAACTACACAACTGAACTACCCCCTTCCACATCAACACAGCACCAACCCCCAACAAACTGGCTTTTTGAGTTGGATGCCCTTTTCAGATCTCGGCTATTTTTCTCAGTGGCCAGTCCATCTTCGGGCTCGACACCGCCACTTTATCGGTGAAGAGGCCTGAGGGTGCCCATTTTTCACCCTTGGACATACTCCCTGACTGGACCGTTGAGCGTTTCCCTTGTCGGCGCGATGATGGATGTGACATGGGCTCCACGAAACGAAACAAAACCCGACCGCCCCTTCTACACACCAACGGGAAGGAGTTTGGAGTTGCAAGCGATCGATTGAATCGTCCATAGAGGAGAAAAAACGTGGTTCTTGTGTCTACCTCCTTTCCGTTTCATGATGAGGTCGATCGCAGCAGTTGCATTGGTGGCCATGATCGCCGTTACTGCGGTGGACGTGGGAGAGGCCGCGACGGATGGTAGGGGATTCATGCTCGTTCGTGCTTCCCTGAAAGAATCTGACCTCTCCTCTGACCTCTCCTCGCTGTTCGCGAACAACGATCGTTTGTTTCTGGGATGGACTACGTGGTGCCTGATACAGAATTGTATGTGCAGGGTCCCGGAAATTGATGCTCTTGGATCGTGTTTTCGGCAAGCCCATGAGTGAGTGCAAAATTCGGAGCTGGGGGTGGTAATGGACACACACATCCCCATTTCCATTTTCTCTGTGTGTTTTCTCGCTGGATTTGTGCCTTTCTGTTCAAAATACATTTTCTGGCTGCAGACGGTTTCGAAGTTGGGTGGGGGATCGGTTTGGGAGCTGAAGTTGATGATATTGAAGCGGACGTGGAGTTGGGTCCATTTGGTTTCAAATTGGATCCCGCCCCCCCTAGCGAGGCTAAAAAGGGAAAAGGTGGCAACGGTGGCAACGGCGGCAACAGTGGCAAGGCCGGTGTGGCCAAGTCCCCAACACCGCCGGCGGCGGCGGAGGCGTGCGATAAATACTGTTATCCTGTAAGTTAATCATCCGCGTCCTAAACTCCAAAACTCCGCTCAACGTTTTTGAGATCATTAGACTTAAGACTTGGATTTCTGGACGGCGTCATTTTGTGTTTTGCCGCTGTGGTCTTCTTGCATGAATGTGTATATGTTTGGTTTTGCAGCACAATGGAGTTGTGTGCTGCCTGTCTGCTATTGAGGGACTGTGTGTCCCTAATGGAGAAGTGATCCCTGGTTGTGGAAAAGATGCTGAAGGGGAGCAGATGGCCCAGGCTGGTGAATATCAGTTTGTCTATCATTCTGGATAAGCCTTGCTGCTGCCAATCAAAGTTTGATGTGCAAGTCTGTGGATACCTGTGGCTGCTGCGAATGTGTGTTTGCGACGACAGGTTTTTTTTTCATTTATGAAGTTGGCTCAAAATTTTTTCGTGGTTTTTTAATTCGTTATGGTGTGATTCATTTGTCCCAACCAGAGCAGGCCTTTTTTTTTCTTTGTTTCTTCCAATGAGAAACAGTTTTTTACTTTTTTGGGGATGATCTTCCTCCCTGATTAGTTGGTGGAAATAGAAGAAGGAAATCAGCGTCAGTCTTGGAAATAAACAATGGGGTTTTTCTTTTGCTTCCTGGAAAGAGATGCATTGCGTGATCTTGTCTGAAAGGATGTTTTTCCTTCAATGTTGTAATGTTGGGGACATGTTTGTGAGCCAGTCATGGGTTATTGTGGAGTGACACCCTTCTGATTTTCAGAACAAAAAGGCTGGGGCCAAAGGTGATTATGACATCTTTGATACAAGCTTAATTCCCCATTTCAAAATATTCCTCAAAATAAAAACAACTTGAAAGTGGGGTGTGATCATCACAACCAGGAGGCATTGACATGCCGGCGGGCTGGTAAAGAGTTTCTTTACATAAAAACTAGACAGAGAAAAGCAGAAAAAGCCAACAGTTGATGATACAAATTCCCACACTGGACAGATTCATCCCCGAGTACAATATTCCTGAGTGGTGATGAAATGTGAAAAAGACTCCCAAAAAGAAGAAGAAGCAGTGTCAGTCATCAACAATCCCCCCAAAAAGCAGCAAATCACGAGCTTCCAGAAACTGTGAATGCAAATAACCGTTTCTTCACCAACAATTCATCTAGCTCCGACAATGCCCTCCGCTTCCGCTCGATGTGTCGTCCAGGACTCTGTTTTCGTTAGAAAGTGCAGGTGTCGGGGCCAGCTTTTCCATAATCCCCCCCCTAATCGATATCATCGTCCAGGCTTTCATCCATTCCAAGGTGGTCGAATTGGCGCCAACATGCAAGGCCGTTCCAGAAACTCGCCCACCAACAGGGCGAAAAAGTCGTCAACCGCTGCGCCCAAAACCTTCCCCCTGCCTTCCGGCGCCACTCAAAGACGCGTTCAATTCAAAAACAAGTTCAACGAAACTCTCGTCGGCGTGTTCGTTGACGCCGGGTCTGACAATGTCGTCATCCTGTGCCATGGCTACTCCTCCAGCAAGGACTCGTTCCATTTCCCTGCGATAGCGAACGAGCTCGCGAAAAAATCGATCTCCAGTTTGAGGTTCGACTTCAGCGGGAACGGGGACAGCGCTGGAGTGTTCGATTTCGGAAACTACGCGAAGGAAGTCGGAGAGATTCGAGGGGCGGTGATGCTCGTCAGGGACCAGCTTCGGAAGACTGTCCATGGGCTGGTCGGTATGGTAGAGTAGAGGGTAGGGTTTTTCTATGATTTATTCTTGAAGCGAGAAACTGGGTTTTATTGTTTCCCCCCCCCCCCCTGAAACTCCCTCCCCAACTGAATAGAAAAAACGGAAATCCTCTTCCTTGTCATGATTTACTTTCTTAAACATTTCTTAAAGATGGTGTTGGCTTTATAAAAGGAGCAAGCGGCTTGACTTGTTTCATCTCAATAATTTCCTGCAGTCCATAAAACACATCCCACTCGTCAGTTTCCAGATCATCTTTCCCCTACTTGCCTGCTCTTTAGTCATGTTTTTTTCTTTAGGCTATATACATATGGCCTCGAGGCAGAAAACCTCTTGCAAAATGTAAAAGCTTCATAGCCTTCTGACTGGTGTGTGTGTTGTTTTGCTGTCTTTGGTCAGGCCACAGCAAAGGTGGAAATGATGTGCTGCTGTACTCCTCAGCATTCGATGATGTGCCATATGTCGTTAATATCGCTGGAAGGTTCGTCCCCCCACCCCCCTTCAGTCAGACCTCACAAAATGAAAGAGATTGTATTACACGTGGTCGATATTATTCTGGGCTCAAATACAACAGTTTCAAATGCATGTGCATTTCGTCTTTTCCTAATTCATCGATCATGCTGTTCTGTGGGATTGGGGAAAAAAGTTCTTCCTTTGTTTTTGCCGTGAATCAGGTTTGACATGAAGCAAGGGTTGACCGAACGGTTTGGTCAGGATATATTTGCAAAGCTCGAAAAACACAATCAAGTTGAGATGCCGGGAGTGAATTCTGCGGGGGCCTCGTTCAAGTGGCTATTGACAAAAAGGGTGAGGTTAAAAACCAAACTCTTTTTTAAGTTTTTTTAGTTTTGGGGTTCTCAAATGGAGAGGGGGGGGGGCTCATTAGTCATCAAACTTCTAAGGGGGAATTTCTATGGATTCTGAAATAATTGCCTGAGGTTTCAGATCTACATGTGATTGCAAAGCTTGGTTTCAATTCAGAATCTCGATTTGAAATCTGATTTTTTTTTTTTTAAATTGAAATTTGGCGGTGGTGGTGTTGTTCATAATAGAGCATGGAGGAACGGGTGAACACCGACATGAAATTGGCGGCTGAAAGAATCAAAGTGAGTGAAGTTCTGACGATCCACGGAACGGAGGACAGGGTGATTCCCTTTGAAGATGCAAAACGCTTTGCTGAATTCATCAGACCCCACATGCTGGCCCCCATCGAAAAAGCCGACCACAACTTCACAAACACCGCGGCCTCGCAAGCCATGATCCAGAAATTGACTGCTTTTTTCACCTCGGGGTTGTGAAAACCCAGGAATTAAACATCGGGATTAATATTGTGCGAAGAAGTGATTCTTGTGGAGGGTGGAAGTTCGGGGATTTTTCAGGGGTTGGGAAAACTTGTGCAAGAAATATTGGAAATGAGGAAATGAATTTTTCAGGGGGTGGAAACTTCACCTGTGAGTTCTATGGAAATTGCTCGCATGTCGGGTCATTTTCGTCTTGGAAAAATTTGGTCAAAACAACACTGTGGCCAGCTGACCACTTGTAATATGGTGGAACCTGCTCTTCGAGAAGAAAGTGCTTGACTGAATTGAAATAACACATGCTTTCGAAACCAGATTTGCCTCACCTACAAAATGGGGGAATAACTTGAAACACCTTTGTGGGACAAATTCAGCAATTTCCAGAAGATATATGTACATCTATCCAGAATTTAACACCAGCTCCATACTTCAAATATAAATATAGAAAAGTGCAGAAAATTTACAAAACTGTGAGATTTACATGTCAGCCAAAAAACCCGAACAAAACAAATATGCCCACACAGGCATGATATTCGACCCCATAATTTCACAACTGCGATCATCTGATGCAACAGAGCAAATTCGATATTAACTTCTGTTTCAATCCCCCCTCCCATTCCAAAATAATTATATATATTTTTTTCCCATTTCTGTGTTTTTATCCCTCAATGACGGACTCCCCCTTTTTTTTGCTTTACTTGATTTTGGGGTGGAAGTATTTCGAAAACCAAGAAACTACCAGCTTTTTTTTTTTCCAACAAAAAAAACATACAAACAAAACTACCCTAATTTTTGCAAACATTGTGCCCAGCTTATATAAAGATACATGTGGTTTTTTTTCGACCGCAAAAGATTCAGGTTTTCACCCAACATCCTCAAAAGTCGATAACTTCAAATGTTTGTTTTCCCAACCCCCCAAAAAACCTCACAACAAAACCTCCCAACGATCTAAACTTGTTTCCCTCCCTTTTGCAAAAAAAGAAAACCAAAAAAACCTCCACCCACCCCCCAAAAAAATTCGAAAAGCCGAATATATTAAAAATACAAGTGTATTATTAGGATACAGGCATTTTGAAACACAAAAATGTGCTGTTTCTGTTTGTTTTTTTGTTATTTTTTATAATTTTTTTCCCCCATTTTTTTGTCCCTTTTGCGTTTACAACTTTGTACCCCAAAACCCCAACCTCCCCCAAAAAAAAACAATGAAGTCCAAAAAATGAGCTTCCCAAACCATTCCACAATCCCCGTTCCCATTGACCCAACTTCTTTTTTTTAAAGAAAAAAAAAAGGAAAGAAAGAAAGAATAAGAGCACCAAACAAGCCGAACAGAGCTCAATACATATGTACTTCTACATTTTTTTATTTCTTTTTTTCGCGAAAATTATATTGAAACTTTTTTTTTTTTCTCTCTTTCTCTCTCTCTGTGATACACACACACCATACACCCGCAAAAAGATACTGCGAAGGTAACCTCGAGCAAGAGTCAACCTCACAAATTCCAAAAAAAAAAAAAAAACCTTCCCCACAATTTGTTAGAAAAACACATTAGTATAAGTATACAACCAGCAAATCAGCGTCCAGAAATCACACACCTGTTTTCCTTTTTCTTTTCTTTGTTTTTTTTCAGCCAAGCAGCTCCCCTTCCCTGGAGAAACTAAATTCCTCCCCCCCCCCAAAGACTCTCAAAACCCAATTTCCAACTCCCATGAATCTGTTGATGTTTTTTAACGTGAAATGTTGCAATTCCTTTGATACAGTTGAGTCCGGGGTATATCTCTTTTTTCTTTTCTTTTTTTTTCAACCTTGATTTTCTCTCAATTCTTCCCAACTATTTTTCTCTGTTTGTTTCTTTTTCTTTTCGCTTTTTTTTTTTTTTTCATTTTTCGTTTTTTCATAAAAACATATCAGACGCAGAAGAGAAAATGATTGCTTACCCCCAGTCATTAAACTAACCCACAAATTCTTTCCGTAATTTTTTTTTCTCCCGCCCACTTTTTCAAACCATCCACAAGCAAAGTGCAGACAACTCCCCCCCCCCCCCAAAAAAAAAACAAATCTCAAAAGGCAATCATTTGAAAGAAGCCCAAAAAAAAAACCCTTTTCCCAGAATACAAAGTCGTCCGTCGTTTCTTGTGGGTTTTCCTTTTCTCCTCTTCTTCCGTCAATGCATTTTTTTTTCTTTCTTTTTTCGCGTCACGAACGTCAATCCGCTCCCGTTCGAACGGCCCCGCAAGAAGCTTTCATATTCCATGACGTCCGTCAAAGATCATTCTTTCGCGTCAGTCCCCCCTCCCAAAAAAAACTAGCGACATCATATCATCAGCCGTGCCGAAGTCAACTCTCTCTCTCGTTCACGATCGCTGATTGTCCCGTGAACCCGCTACAGCCAAACGGCATCCAACGCTCTCTGCAGCAAACGTGATGGACGAAAAAAAAACAAACGCGGGACACCTTCCCCCAAAAAAAACCCACACTCACGTTTTCACCCCCATCCCGAAGCCCATTGTACAAACTTGCAATTTGTCCCGTTTTATCCATCCGACTTTCTTTTCCATAGTATACAGTTTTCCCAATAATGTGTTGATGCTTGTCCTCCGTGATGTGACCTTCTGCTTGTCTTTTTTTTCTCCATCGCGATATTTCTTAGCGTGGTTTCGAACCCCCCCATTCCCCCAAAAAAATGTGTCCTCACTCTTCAGGTTTCTCTTTGCTTTGAGCAGAGAAGATCAGTTGCGGTCCAGCATCGGCTGATCCTGTGGAGTGACGTCGGCGCCTTGTCGATAGCACAGCGCTCCGTCGAGCGTCTGTTGCGTCGACTGCCGTAGCATCGCCAGCGTGGATGCCGCGATGTGAGCAAGACCTTCCAAGTATTCCTGACCATCCACGGAAAACCCCACGAGAAAGTAAAACCAACAGGTCGTCAATCAAAACCCGAGCGCACCGCTCCTCGAGTGGACGGGGTCGATAAACGTGTGCCAACAATCGTCCAAATGCCCGCTTTCGTGGAGTAACGCTCGAAAGACAGCGACAGGCGAATCACTCGAACGACCGCAGGGTTTTTACCTCTTCGCTGGGCTTGCCGTGTTCGCCTCGACAAAACGCTCCGAAAACTGGCGCGACGCTGACGTCGATGTCGCCTGCGCTCAGCGACATAGCATCCGCCATCAGGCCTTTGAGACCGAAATATCTACATAGACATCAGAATCACCTTCAGCTTTCCCCACAAACGATTCGTGTGAGCCAAGCAAGGCGCGTCAATGGCCATCAGACACGAACCCAGCATTCGTTGACGCCCGCGTCAACAATGGAAAATCTCTTCACCTCGACGGATCCTCGTTTTTCTTGGTGTCCTGATGACTGAGAATAGGTCTCGAAAAGCTCCTCGAATTGAGCGTTCTTCGCTCCACCGTTGACCGACTCGAGATCCCCCCGACTTCGGTGCCCACGTTCGCTCGAGTGCCCGCTCTCTGTTGCTTTTGGCCCGGCATGTAGCCTTCCAAACTCCTTTTCACGAGAAATCGCGCCCCACACGCGTTGCACAAAACCGGTTTTTCCACAGGCCCCTTGCGCCAGCACGGACTCGAAGTTCGACCGCAGTGATTACAAGGCCCGCCGCACCCCCTACGCATCTTCCCTTTCATCGTGCGCGTTTCCGGTTCTTGATCGAGCGAGGAATACAACTGGTCAAACCGCGCACCGAGTCTTTTTTCGATCGCGCTCCTGCAAAATCTGCCTCGCGGCTGGAAAACTGACTAACGAGAATGTTTCATGCACTCGTTAAGAGCTCGGCTCCGTCTCCTTTTTCTTTTTTCTATCCTTCCAACGGAGTTGCTTTTTTTTTTTGTCGGCAGAGTCCACAGACGCTCTAGAATCGCCGAGGGAGGTTGGAGTGTGGTGAAACAAAAGCAGACTGAAAAATCTGAGAAGCATATCGTACACTACGAGGCCGGTAACACACGTATGTGCCGGTTCAGTACCAAATTGAGTCCACCCTGACAGGGAGCACAGGCATGCGGCGGGACGGTGACTGACCAGAAAACTTTTCCGAGAATATTGCCTTGTTTTTCGTAGGGACCGAGCACCGCTTGAATCTGCAAAATGGGTTGCATTGTTTGTTTTATCCCTTTGTTTTATCCTTTTTGTTTTATCCTTTTCGGATACATCAAAAGATGAGTCAGCGTCGCAATACCTTAAGGAAATGGAAATGCCAACTCAGATGCTCATAAAGTACAGCAGCATCGCCAGCTGTTTCTGTGGGGGCAGTTTTCAAGTTTTCCAGTCCATTCACCCTGTTAAGTTTATACAGTGGTACCCCGATTTAGTGCCGCCTTTCTGGGCTTGTCACGGGGCGGCACTAAATCGAGGGAGCACTGTATGTGCATTTCTGTATAGATATTTGGAACTCTCAAATCAGTCGATTGAATCAAATGCAACACATAATCCCAGTGCCTCAATTCAGAATGACATGCTCTCATGAACCCCAAGCAACCAGCCAGTGTTCAGCAGGCCACAGTTCAGCGAAACAGTTGGCCATCCGATGCCAGAAAAAGTCCATAAAAAGAAGTTATTTTTTTTCCCCCAGCTAAAAGTATAAAAGAAAACCAATACAATGATGCTATCACTTGATGGGATTTTCTGAACCATATTCCGACCCCAGACAAATTCCAAATTTCAAATTCCGATATCTGGCACTATTGAGTCCAGTTGTCCTTCCGATCAACTTCTCAGAGGAACCCCGGACCTCTACAGCACTTCACTATAGCTAGAAATTTCACTAAAGCTAGAAATTTCAGCCTCAAATTTAGGGCACCAAAGTTGAGATGCATCTCCCTAAGCACTGACACTGGTGATGCATCCATACAAAGAAAGAAAAGGAAAAAAACAACAACGTATAATACTCAGTGAATCTCTTTTTGGGAACCCCTTTCCGTAACTTTTTTTTCCCGATCAACTCAGTGAATAATGGATGAGAAAAGCAGAAACACACGCTTCCCGCATACATATGAAACAATATATATATATTTTGCCAGCACACATATTTCTCTTATGCTTCCCGCTTTTCCATGGCCCAGCCTCAAATGGCTAACTAATGATTAATTCCCAAATATCCTGGTTTTCTTTTCCTTTCGAGTGTGGATGTCCCGTTCTCTTTCAACCAGAAAAAGATATCTACTCAAAGAAACAGGCGTCCAAAAACAATTCATTGCACCCCACCCCCCACACTTATCGTTGAAGGACAGCAACCAGGGTGGGTCAATCGTAAGCCAAACAAAATCCATCACTACATTTTCTGAGGGTACATTTTTTTTTTCACACAGATATGGACTCAACAACCCTTCACCTCCAACCACACTTTTCCCAACAAATGATACAGTTTTGCTTTCTTGTTTTTTTTCCCCTTTTTTTCCCAATAGCAAGTCCTCTTGTTTCGCTGCAAGTAACTACACCTCCTATAAAAGCGGGCCTACTCAAACATCTTCCCTTTTTTCCCCACAAATGTTGTTTTCCTCAATAACTTGGGTAAAAATTGATCAGGATTTTTCCATTCCCCTTCAACCTCCAGAACCTCGGCTCGGAAAGAGAGGGAGGAGGGGAGGGGGGGGGGGGAAAGAGAGAAAGAAAATTGAAAAGAAAAAAAAAAAGAAACAAAAGAAAAAATGGCTTCCTATTCCCAGAATCAAACCTTTTGACGAAGCCCCCTTTCCAAGCTGCTTTTTACCGGAGAAAAAAAAAAAAAAAACACAACACAAAAAAAAAAGAAAAGAAAATGTTGACGATCCGACTTTCTTGGTTGTCCAACTATTACTCTCACGAACAGCGCGGAGGTGGTTTTTCTGAACCAAAAAAAAACAGCAAGACGCAAAATTTCATGATGAGCTTTCACTCACCTAACTTTTTTCTCCTTTCCCCCCCTTCCCCAACCCCCCCCCCCCCCCCCCTCCAACAAAACGAAACTACCCATCCTCATTTTCGACCCCTATCACTTCAAAACGAAGCCCCATGCGGTGCCACACCCAGAGAAAACCTTTCGAAGAACTCCGAAAAACACCCCGGGCCAATCGGCCAAGGTCCCCTCCCAGCATGTACTGCGCCCCACCACCCCCACTAGGAAGCTCGTTCCAGAGGCACGAAGGAATTTGAGCTCTCCTCCCCCAATCGAAGGTCGTCCGACTTGTTTGCCAGTATTTCTCGGACATCATCAGCCTCGTCCAGCATTTCCAGAATGGGAATCAAATCCAGTAGCTCTTGGTCGTCCTTTTCCCCCATGAAGGGCCCTATAGGAACAGCATTCGACGGCTGGAAAATGTAAGACAAAGGGGAGTTGTCCACGATTATGGTGTCGGCAAGGTTCCTTCCCAGCCGCTCCAAGTCTTTCACGTAGTTACCCTCGTATGGGCAGCAAGCTTCCCTGAATAGCCTCCATCTCACCACGGCGGATTCGTCCAGGAGGTCCAGCAGGGGGTCGGCATATTTGCTCAAACTAGCCGTGAACACTATGGTTTCGAACCGGGGACAGATTTTTTCCATGAAGTGATCCAGCCAGGGTCGCTTGAGGACATAGACGTCAACCATCTTCCCCTCGATATCCACGGGGATTACGAAATCGGGGTCGTCCACGGGTTTGAACGACGAGTGCACCAAAGTTTCGTCCAAATCCAGGACGAGCGTCTTTTTCCCGGCGTCCCCCTGTTGTCGTGGTCCGATCACGTACCCTCCGAAAGAGTCTCGGGGGGGTGGGGCGATGGGTGCGACCACTGGTGGCTGCTGGACCTCCACGGTCATTTCCAATTCGTCCCCAGGGGCCAGCGGGGCCTGATACAACACCTCCCCCCCTCCCACATTCGTGGGGGCAAAACAGCAGAACATCGAGCGGAACTTTTTGAACCAGGCGCCACCTGGACCGGAGGAAAAGCTGCTCACCACCTCGGGGTCGGGTTGTGGGGAAAAGATCTCTTCCCGCCCATCTTTCAACCCGGAAGGCGACACGCCGGTGTGATCGTCGAGTCGCACCTGGGCGATAACGTTTTCCAAGGCTCCATCGAAAGAGCTCCCACAGCCGTTCGCGACCCCGTTCCCCTTTTTCAGTTTTTTCCCCGAGTTGGTGGATATCAATCCTTGCATCTGCTCGAGTCCGTCGGGACCCGTGGAGCGCTCGGCGTTCATCGAACCCCTGACAGCTCCCCCTCGATTTCGTGGTTGAATTCTCTCCTTGCGTTGCTTCCCCCTTATATTACACACAAGCCGTCCGTCGGACGAAACTTTTCACGGGCAACAGCGCCAACTGATTGTTGCCCTTTTTCACAAGGGTATGCCTGATTTCCCGCAAGCGTCCGGGGTTTACTCAGTTCCGGGAACGATCAGCGCGACACAGCACCAGCAGGAGCTCGCTTTCGTCTCGGTGAAAACTTTTTCGGGCCAGAGTCCAGAAACCAAAAGAAGTGCAACACGCACGGCGGCGAAAGTAAAGACAGCAGGTGAAAGGAAGTAGTAGAAAAGAAAAGACTGACCAGGATAGAGCCCGTGAGGAGTGGACCCAAAGGCCGGAAGCTGAGGTTTCTGTTCGAAACGTCTAATCGTCGGCAACTGCTTATTTTGGCAGTTGACGTAAGGGCTACCAAAGGATTGGATGATCATTCGTGCCAACTTGCACAAACTCTTTTTTTTTGTCCTTTTCACAGCACCAGGTTTTTCGAAGTGGCTCCCTCAGGCAACTACACCCTCAATCGTATTTAGTGTGGGTCTTTTAATAGTGTTACCTCAGTAATAGTGCAGGCCACACTAATTCATGGAAAACCGAAACGTTAACTAGAAGTGTAGATTTCGGAAATAGTGTGGCCCACACTATTTTCTGTTTTCTAAAATTTCTGCCGTACACGGAAATAGTGTAGGCTACACTAAATACGATGAAGGGTGTAGTTTATCGTTAATTTCGTTGGAAGAAAATTTCGTTGAATTAAATTCCGACCGAAATTTTCTTCTTTTAGAGTAGCTGAACGTTTTTGCAAGTCTGATTTTCAGTGATTCGATGCTTGTGTTGAGTAATTGATCGATTTGGTTGAAATCGTGTGGCGTTTCGCGTGTGGCGTTTCGCATGCTTGACAGAAACTGGGGAAAGCATATAACGAAACTTTGTGGAACTTTGGACAACTCTTCGTGTAAAAGCGTTTAGTTCACAACATGGTTTCGGAGCCGAAGTTCTGATTCTGGGGTATCGTCCCTGTGACGAGCGTGAGCACTCTGTCGAAAACAATCCCAGGAGCGAGTCCAAGTCGAGCCTTTGCGCTTGAAGTTCGACCTCACCCCCGACGTTTCCTATTTCTGGAAGGACGTCCACAGTGGCGCTTTCACACTTTTCCTCGCCAGAGAGCGAGTGACAGGAACGTACCGCAACGCTTGGTGGGCGTTGCGAGCGAGGAGATCGGTGCGCTATGCGAGTGTTACGTCGTTTGCTTTTGAACGGTACTTGATGGGACGTATGGGAGTCCCTCGTTCAATTTGACGAGACGAGAGTCGCTCGGCTGAGGACGGAAGCAGTAAGACCTGGAGTAACAATGGACGTGAGCGCGCGCGCGTCACATCGGCAGTTTCCTACCACTGAAACGACACCTGACACCAAGAGTCGACCAGATATCACAGTCCCCGCCAGAGAAGAGCTTGGGACGTCAAGAGTGATGTGCCTGGGCGGGTGGGCGTTGGGAGTTTGAAAACTGACCGACAGAGACGTTTTTTGACGACCTGGAATCGACGTATCAACGTAGTCGTGGCCTGAGCGACGCAGGACAAAGAAGTCAGGTTTGGGGTCGAGAGTGGAGTGGAATTATGATGCGGTACAATGAGGGCTTATTTTTTCCATGCATGGATTTATGGGGTCTTTGTTTTTGGAATGGTCCATCATTGTGTTTTGCGACCTTTTTGGTTTTTCTGAAGTTATCACAAAGAGGAACTGTGAACCTTGGGAGTTTTTTTGAATTTCGGTTATTTTTTCTTTCGGGGTTTTTCGTTCTTTTTTTCGGAGCTCTACAGTTCCAGGTGGGTGGGCCCATGTTGAGTAATTGATCGATTTGGTTGAAATCGTGTGGCGTTTCGCGTGTGGCGTTTCGCATGCTTGACAGAAACTGGGGAAAGCATATAACGAAACTTTGTGGAACTTTGGACAACTCTTCGTGTAAAAGCGTTTAGTTCACAACAGCTTGTTTGATTGTGTGATTTCATGTGCTTCGTCTCAAGAGACCTTCAAATGCGTTGCTTTGGGTTATCGACCTGTCGTCAACATCCTTTTGGTTTTTTCCTCCGATTGGAATGCAGAAAGCTGTTTAGGTTTGTGTTGTATTCTCGTTTGTGCTTGTGTTTGTGGAGGCCTCTTTGTTCCATCTTGTAATCATTGGTTATCATATTCAAGATATCTTCCGCTAGATGAATGAATGGATGAATGTTTAATTTAGATTTGGCAAACTTGCCCAACGAAGGCCGTCCACAACGAGGTGATTTAGCCCACATTAGGCTAAATATCGCAACTATAATTTCTGCTGATCAACAAAACGTTTGGTTAGATTTTCATTGAGAAACTTTTCAGGCTTGAGATAGAGTCTTCAGGAAGCTAATTCTTGCATTCTGGTTTTTCTCAACCAACATACAATTCCTGCAACCAAACAAAAACAAGATTACATTTGCTAATCCAACCATGTGGAAACACACAGCATGCAATCGACAGATGAATCGCCGAAACTCCCCGAAAGCTTGAACACTTTAAAATAGATGCAACCAGCTTTTTTTGAAGAATAAATACCATGACAAGAACTAACTTATATTTTTCTTAGCTGATCATAATGTGGTGGCAGTTTTCTTTCGTTCTCAGCTCCCCAAAATCAATGACTAACCAGGGATCCACCCCTCAACAATCCATTCAACAGTACATACTAATTACAAAAAAACAGGCAGACATCTTGGAGAAGAGGAAAAAAAAAAGGAAAAATAGCAGGCTACAAAAAACAAAACAAGCCAAATCCATATTTCTTCCTTTTTTTATTCCACCACCTTGTTTTTTTTTCCTCTTTGTACTGTTCTGTGTAACTTTGACATTCTCCTCTAAATTTCATCCAAAAAACACCACCTTAATCCTAAAAATAATGTTCTGTTGTTGTGTAGAGGAGCATTTTAGAGTCTTGAACCCCCACCATTCAAACCATCTTTTCCCCGGAAATACCCCCCCCCCCCCCCTATGTCTGATTTACGAAGAGCTGTCCTGTCAAAAGAAATGGGAGCACTCGTACCTTGTGGTATTCAACAGCAGAACATATCTCATTCTTTTTCTGTCCGAATTTCACTGTGTCTGACTCTTTCCCCCCCCTTTCCCCCGACGACGTTACAAGATAAAAACCTTCTTCAGCTACAAGTATTTCTTACTTTTCTTTTTTTTGCATGTTTTTTCATACCTCCTTTCCACCACTCATAACCTCTATAATCCCTCTCCAAAAAAAAAATCATTTTACTTTCGATGCTCCAAATCAAAAACCAACCAACAATAACACAAAACTCCTCCCTTTACTGAGAATCAACAGGTCGCCAGAGCAACCCCTTCCTCCACAATTTCTTGAAACATATAAAATCCCATCTGAATTTCCTTTTTTTTTCCCCTTCTTTTTTGAATATCCTTTTTTGCCCCAAATCCTGTGTCAATATATTTGAAAAGCATTAAATTTCTGTAATAGACTCTCAAAACCTAAGCACACTACTACCACCACCACAGCACCCCTTGTCAGCAATATATCAACTGAGGCAAAATAGAGCTGTCTGCTCTCAATATTTTGGACAAAAACAAAAAAACCCTAGCCACCCCTTCAATCAATCGACACAACTTGAGCGCCTGTATATTTATCTTCTTTTGTATTTTTGTATTTTTGTATTTTTTTCTCTTCATTTATTCTGTTGCAGTCCTTTCCAACCCTTCAGCCTATTTTCCTAAAATAAAACAAAATCATAAATCCAAAATAAGAGCTCAGTTCAGTCTACCCGGCCAGAGCTTGCAGATTTTTTGTAATATTATTTTTGAACGCACAATACATCCCCCCCCCCCCCGCCCCCCCCCCTTTTTTTTTCAATATTCACCGTCAAAAACCCCAATAACCCAATAAAACCCCAAGCAAAAATTGACTCATTGGCTCATCCCTGATGTCCGTTTGTCAATGTTTCAAAAGCAGTTTTGTTTCTTCTTTGTCACTATCCTAACCCTTTTTTTTTCTTTTCTTTTTCTGTAACCTTTCTGTCACGTTTGTCTTTCACAGAATATGTACAGCATGTCTGTGTAAGTGTGAAATCCTCACTTTTTGTGGTCAATTTTTTTCTTACAAAAGAGTTATATATTAAAAAAAAAAAGAAAAAGAGTGAATAAGTAAAACACGAAATGGATTTAAAAAAAAAAAAGCAAAAGTGAAAAAACAGAATGTCACTGTATATTTTATCAATCACTGAAAGAAATACCCATTAAACAGATATGCAAAATAGTGGAGTCGTTGACTCAAAAAGGGCTTTATTAGCCGAATGCTTTTTTTTTTCTTCCCCTCTTTATGTAACAATAAAACCCACAGCCAGCGACGTACCAAATATCGATCATTCAAAAGCCCTCTAAAAAAAAAAGCAAAACCAAAATAAAAAGTAGCAAATACCCAACCCCCCAAAAAAACATAACAAAACCCCTGTCCCAAGTCAAGTTGTACAGAAACCTCGTACCAGAGGTCCAGCTCTTGCTAAAATTGCCATACATAAATATATTCCTTGTTTTTTCTTTTTCTTTTTCTTCTTTTTTTTTCCCCCTGTTGAGGGTCTTGTGAAAACCTGATGTCCATTCCATCCAAATCAGCTGAAACACCCCAAAACCCTATAGAACTTTTGCTTCTCGTTCATGGTGTCCCCAAAGTTGCAGCGATGGATGGTCACCCTGCTTTTCTTGCCAATGACGCTCAAACCACGTCCAGAATTTGTCGAAACCGTGTCTGACCTCCTCGATATGCACTCGATCAATTTGACAGAAGCTCCCCCCCCCACAGTCACACCGTTTCTTTTGTTGTCCACGAACAGGCAGCCCTCGGCGACAAGTTCGCTGCTGGTGTTGCTGACAGAGCCTTTCCCAAACACGGCCAGACCATCGAATTCTGTGGCTCCCTTCGATATGCACTTTTCGAGAGATGCTTTTCCACCGCTGTAAACGTATACTCCACACCTGCTCGAATATTTATCATCGACACATGAGTGTTGTTGTTATACCACAAACATAATGCACCCACCACCGGATTCTGAAAAAGAATTAATTTCTTGCAAAATCGGACGGTGTTGTTGCCCCAAGAAAGCCCCTGTCACATTCGTGGTTCTTTTTTCTTATTTTTGGCCAGTTTTGCAACAGGTGAGATTTTTTATTTAAGGTCTTGGTAAGGTTTTCCTAACAGATAAGCACCACAAAACCATTACCTTTTCCACTAGCATCACTGTGTTTTCAGTTTTAGCTGTATGTTTCATTTCTCCAGTTTCAACGTGTCCTCTTATGCAAATTCTTTGGCCCAAAAAGATACATTCAGCCGCATTTTTCTCTAAAGAAAAAAGTTGAAAAAAAATCAACCCCACACTATGTGCCAATGAGCGTCTTCGGGGCAACCCACCTGCGGTTGTCCAGAAACTGGCAGTCTCGAGACACCACCTCAGTTCCATCGCCCGTCACTCCCAGTCCATAGAAATCTTTTGCACCCTTCAAAACGCAGCTGTTGAGAGTCACAGAGGACCCTGCGCCAGCAGCTACCTGCAAAATCAAAATAAAAACTGTTTCACATACCCAGAACAAAATACAGCAGCTTTCAAAACTCCAAAACTCAGGACCGGAATGCCCCTTCGTATAGTCCCAGCGAACAATGTTTTTAACGCTGTGGAGAAATTAACTTAATGCAGTGGGAGGAGTATCTTTTTTAAGAATGGTAAGGTCGTGCTGCCAAAAAAAAAAATAATAATAATAAATAAATAACCTCCGCTCACCCCACTGTGTTGGTTTTCCGCAAACTCACAGCCCGTGGCCAGGAGAGTGCTCCATTTGTCTTTGATGGCAACCCCAGAAAACTGCCTGGCCCGTTTCGAAAAGCACCTTTCCAGGGTTACAGAGGCCTGGTTTGCAACAAACACCCCACACTGTTCGTTGTCATGGAACTTGCAGTCAGACGCCATCACTTTGGAGCCGGGATCGCTGATGGCCAGCCCATGAAATTTTCTCGTGTTCTGCAAATGCAACCACATTACCAGCCCTCGAGTATTTTTTATTTTTTTTACCATTTTCTTTCGAATGTATTGTATCGTGACTAAAAAACCCATTTACCCCATCCACTATGCAAACAATGATACAGCCCCACGGCTCCTATAGAATAATAAACCACAATTCCTGTGACTAGCAAGTGTTTCTTGACTGATCTTCCTTTTCAATTTGTCCTCTTCTTGGGGGTTGATGGTTGCCAGAAACTACAACAAAGCTTCGGGAAAATAGATATTATGGAAAGCCGCCGGCCAAAACTGGTTGATCATATACCCATGGGTTTCCTACCTGGAGAGTACATTGGTCCAAACTGGCACAAGCTCCACCACCAACAGCCATGCCGTTTCGGCCATTGTCACTGAACTCACAGTCCACTGCAGAAACCCTCGTCCCCACATCCTTCAACGCCATCCCGACATACTCTTTGGCCCCCTTGAAAGTGCAACCTTCGAAAGCACCCCCAGCCCCATCAAACATGTAAACACAGCAACCGAAATTGTCCAGGAACTGGCACCCCTTTGCAGCGACGTAGCTGAACTTCCCGGTGGCAACCAGGCCGTCTCCGGATCGAGAATCGCACATCCGGCAGTCCACCAGTTTTGAGTTACTGTTTTCCACCAGCAGAAGCGTTCCGCTGCTTGCGATTGAACACCTACCCTCGCACATAAAACACCCCTTGTCATTCTTGTTGAGAAGCGGTTACCATGCATTGAACTTCAGTGAAGTGGGGTTTTCACAGAAATTGTTGTAAGCATAGCAAGAAAGATGTTGCAGAGGGATCCCTCTACCCCCCCCCAAAAAAACAAAAATGAAAAATTAGCAATTCCATCCCTTAACTTTCTGGCGACTGTACGTCCCCAAATTTGGTTGCTTTCAAGCAAACAATTTCACTGCTGTTTCAATCCTTAAAACATGAAAGAAAAAGAGGACACCCAGCTACTGTGCAAACACTGAAGCAGAACTATAAATCCTTCTTCCAGGAGACTTTTCTTTTCGAGAAAAATCAGGTGCAGCACACACTGGCCCGACTACAAAAAGAAAAAAGATCTCCCGAGGCAAACACAACATCTACCCCATATGGTTTTATTTCCAGTGCAATCAACTGGGAAGAATCGTTTTTTTTCTTCTTTTTACTACCTCTCCATATTCACAGTGCTGTCCAGCAAACGCACACCGGACTCGGCTCCAATAATGCCAACATCCTTTAGTTGAATGCCCTGCGACGATTGAATGTGCATTCCTTGCACCACCTCAAGAGTTCCGTTGGACAAAGACAGGCCATCCGGCAACTGAAAGCTTTGGATCTCGAAACACTCTCCCTCGATGACGGCCCCCCGAAGGTCCAGCTTTATCCCTCGTGGGTTTTGCTCCAAAATCACCTCGAACTTTTTTTGAAGTATGGTCAAAGGTATCGTTCTGGTGACGGAATAGGTTTCCAGAAGCTGAGTGGATATATTATATATATATATATGTGTAAATACACACAGCCAAAAGTCAGACCCATACGCCAAATTTGTTTTGGTGTTTTTTAGGCCCTTCAGGGAAGAAAGGGTGCATGCGTCTGTCTTCTCCATTACTTACAGAATGAAGTGAGTAATTTTTTATTTTTTATTTCTTTTTGCTTGATGGGGCGGGATTTGAAAAGTATACAGGGGTCTAATGAGGAGTTTCAATGCTTGTCAAACGGCAGCAAAAGTGATGGGACCTCGTAGTATGCTCCGAATGGCATATTTGGCTGATACTGTTGTGCAATAGAAGTATATTTAAGACAAAGTTTCTTTTTGGTTAGGTCACCTTGTCAAACTCATGCTGTATATGTTTCATTGGTCGGGGCTCCTTGGGTAGCTTACACTGCTTTCCCTGCAAAACCCGGAACTGATCATCAGGTGAAATTAAGGTGCAGTCTTCCAAATGCCCAGCTAAGCTTTGAGCTTTCAACAGCAGCAATGGGTGTGTTTTGGAGGTGGGGTCAGCACGAGGTCTCCCATTTTTTTTTAATCTTCTCAATGTTTTTGCCAGTCAAAATTGGCCAGCTTATACCACAGCTTTTCTCTCTTTCCGTTTCAAATCTGTCATTTGAAAAAACAAGGCATTTCTGGAATCGCAGGAATGTTATTCCCCTGGAATTGCGTCCTTTCGAACAATTGTCGCTTCAACATTATTGATTGAACCGCTCAGCCACCATTCCAAATGAAAAAAAATCAAAGATACGAAATAGACCCCCCCCCCCGCAAAACACACCAGCTCGTCGTTTCTCAACCAATATGGACGCTGAGCAACAGCATGTAAATCTTCCAATCGTATCGGTTCCATTCACTCGAGACGAATGCTTTGCGAAATGGTCCTGAAGCCAGAGCTCCCTGCCAAAACGCAGCCAGGGTTTTCAAAAAGTGTCGTTTTTTTTATGAAAGCAGGGATATGCTGGCTGCACAAAAATTTTGAGAATCGCGCCGCCACAAGGAGGCTTATCGTTTCAACAGGGCATGCGACGCACCTGGAAAATTTCTGAACCTCACGGTTGGGAAGAAACGAAGGAGCCGCGGGAGGGGGGGGGCCTGCAGTATTCAAGGGACAGCAGCTCAATTCGTTCAAAACATTGTATTGATAGGACGTCTCGAGGTCATCCACCCAGAATGACCACGACCAAAGTTCAGCACAAAAACAAAAAGTTTCCAAAGTGATTGTTTTTTTCTTCTTTTGGCTGGAGAGAGTGGCAATCTCGCCCGATCAAAATAAACATATTCGGTAGGAATTGGAAAACGTTTCAAAAAAAAAAACACGAAGGCTTGCGAACGATGTGGAAAAGAAAAAGCTCTTCCCAACAGCTCATTGATTGAGACTTGAAACAGGCCCCAGGAGGACAGTCATAGCGATCGACTCGGATGTAAAAATATTCCAGATTCTTCCCAAGCCTATTCCTCAACTACCGAGAATGGAAGATACCGAGTAACCGCTGAAGAACTAGAAAAGGACCACACAATCAGTTGTCGACAATCGGAGGGAAATCCTCCAAAGGTCTTCAATATTTCAACCAGCCAATAGTACAATCCAGAGCAAAAGAAACTTGAGGAGATTGCTTGTCTTCTTTTGTCACGTGACTGATAAATGGGGGTGTTGGCTTACTTTTGCTGTCTTAAGTTATTGGTGGTGATTCTCTTTTCCATGTTTTGGTTTTTTTAGCGCGTTATATTGGTCTTGGTGTTAGTATTTTCCCGTGCTTCCGGGAACATTTGATTGTGTAACCTAAGCCTGTTTGTGTTGCGCAACACAACTTTTCTACAGTGGATGGAAAACGAAATTCATGTGTAGTGACGCTTGACATGGCAAGCATAGCGGCTTTAACAAGGTCCATTTCTTTCGTGTCCCGTTTACTTTTCGTCAACTCGAACACAAGAAGAGATGAAAACTGGCCCGACATGGAGACTCAAACAAACAATCAAACATTCCATGTTACAAGGTCAATGGTCTAGAGAAGCATGTCCCTCAATCAGTGTACCTCCCACCCAAATATTAGCCAAACAAACAAACAAACAAACAAACATGCGCAGTTACACAGTAAGAGGTTTTGAAAAGCACCACCCACCACCTCCCCGGAAAATAAACCAACCATGATCAAGGAAGTCCGACAAGGCCCGGCCTCCCGGCCACAAACATCGAATTACGTTGTGGAGGAGAATAGATAGCTACTCCCCAGACTCAAGAAGAGCAAAAGACAGTTCAGATAAATGGCTGAATTGCACTGAGTGACTCCAGTTTTGTACTGCACTTGCGCTCCAACACAAGGCTGCTGGCATCGCAGCTCAACTGAACAGACGCCGGTTCTCACCCGTCCTGTGAATGTGTTGAAGCCAACAACACGCAAGGGTTCTAAGCATGTGCGCGTCGCGCTCGACACATGTGTCCCGACACCTGTATTGTTGACGTAAATTTGACTCCCAACCGCTCACTGTCGTGAGCTCCATTGAGCAGCATCTACATCGAGCCGCACACGTGCGCTTTTTGGGGGGATGCCATCGCCAAAGTTTGGGCGACTGCTGCACTCAGCCGCCCCATCACGAAAACGTTATGGCCGAAGTACAAAGGAAAGTTTGAAACAAAGCGCCTTTTCCGAGTTCAGTACCAAAAACAACGCCCGAGCAGCAGCACTTCAAAACTCCGAAGACCCATTTCAAGCTCGACGCGAGGTTGGGTACGATGGAGAGGGGTCGCCGCGTTCTCGAGGCTCTGCTGGGGCAGGTGATGAGTCCCTGGAGTATCGATGCCTTGGGTAGAAAGCAAACATGGAACGTTTGACCGCAGCGCCCACCTTTTGGAAACCGCTATAGTGTTTTCGCCACTCAGCCACAGAAACGCTGGCTTTTTCGGCAGCATTTCGAATACGGAGGGCTGCACGCCACCATTGGCGGTTTGTCTAGTAGCACAGGCTGAGTTGGGCAATGGTAGGCGGCGTAGCACGCCTGGAAAAACAAGAAGAGATCATAGTGACGATATTCACCCGTGCTTTGGACACCTGCAGTTGTGATCGTCCATCTCCACGTCGCCCACAGTCCTCACTTTTAAGCAATAGATAGCGAGGAAGCGGATGCACAAGTCTTCGCTGTGAAAACCCAGTCGTTTTCCGTGGTCAAATATTCCATATAGTCTCTTATGCTTTCGTTATTAGTCGAAGATACTGGTCTCTTCGTGCGCCACATTCTACTAGCATGCGCGCGGACTGTTCTTTCTGACAGAAACCTCAACTGCGGGACGACTAATAAATGGGCCGCTGTTGTACAAATGTCGTATTCATACGAACAGTGCAGATCAATAATGCCACCGTTGATTGTTTCGATATCCATTCTTGTTCGATGATTGAGTCAAAAATTGACAGAACGCGTTCTTTCATTTTTTCTTTGTCTTGGGGAAAAAAAATGTGTTTTCAATTATTATTTTGTGGTTTTTTATTGTTGGTGTTTGGACTGGTCATCAGATGGAAAAATACGATCCTTCATGACTGATGTTGAGCAAGTTGCGAGCAGATTGGAGGGCCTCTTGTCTTGGTATGATGAATCCCAAAACGAGATGGACAAGCCTACAGGGCCAGATGGAGGCGGTGGTTTGGTACAGTTCAGCTCAAATAGGCAAGACATGTTAGCCTAATAAATGGAACTTCTCAAATCCAGATTCCCAACCAGATCGGCACACTACAGTGCCATTTATTTTGTCCTGCATGCAGTTCCTGGGGGCTTGAACTTAAACTTTGAACCTTAGCAGCGAGCTGCTTGAATATTCACTCTGAATGAACCGCGTTATTCGCCGAAAAAACAGCGGGAAAAATCTAATTCATGCACACATTTCAGCTCGACCGACTACACACAACCCTCATGCAATCCACAAGTTTGCTCCGCTGTTTGAGGGCCCCAAACCTATGCGAGGAGCTTGAAGATGTCAGCATATGGATGGACAACTGCAGGGCGACATTGGAAGTCAAGCCTGCAGACCTAAAAGTGAGCGTGCACTGGATAAAAGCAAGGAGTAGCAGCATTGTGGAAAACATGAAACTTTTGGGCAGCTTGTAATCGACAAGTTTATTCTATCTTTCTGTGCTCTGTGCAGGATGAAGCTCGAATGGGGAGAAAGGGAAACAAATCTCAAAAAAACGACGGTGATGAAAGTGACCAGCAGCCTGGCAGCCCTGCCGTGCAAGATAATAACAATGGCGGGGCGACTGTTGTTAACATTATTAAGATGGGTAGAAGCTCCACGGACGAGAGGTACAATAAGGCTCTTTCACAAGCAGGAGCTGAAGGCTCTGTAGAGAAAACCACCACAAAAAAGTTCCCAAGAGTCTAGTAGTAGAGTGCAACACAAAACGCTGAGAATATGTGCGTCTGAGTTGTTATTTTTTGTTCATTGAAACTCAGTCTCAAGTCTTCAGACGATTCGATTGGAGAGGAGAACGGGGATAAAAGTCCTCAGCGGGGTACATATTCTGGTGGACCCGAAAGTCCTGCCAACAAGTCAAGGGTCCCCAGTGCTGGCAGGGGGGGTTCATCAACAGTGCCAGAAGCACGACAATCTGCGAGTCCAGCTTCCAGGTCCACAAGGAGTCCCAAAAGCAAACACCAGTCGAGTCCATTGGGAAGTTCAAATACCGTCTCACAGCAGGACTACGCTGATATGGCTAAGGAGGTCAAACGTCTTAAAAGGGTATGTCCTCAAGGACAAACAACATGCTAAAAAAAACTCCTTGTTTAATTTGTGCACAAGGATGCTTATCGTTATGCTTATCTAGTTTTCCCCCATCGGAGTGATCACAAAATTTTCCCCATAACGAAAAGCCTTCACCCAGGAGCTGGCTGCAGCACAGAAGGGTGGTGTATCCAAAAAGGGTCTTGCCTCAAAGACAAGTCCCACGACACAAGCTTTAGGGAGTCGAAGTGGGGAAAGACCCTCCCACGCAACATCCAGTGAAGATGAGTCATACGATCATGATTCTTCGCCGACCACCGAGGCAAGGGCAAAAGCCAACCCATCGAAGAGAGGGAAGGGTGCAACCCGAAACGAGAATCGACCCCCTGGATCCCGTGAGTTTTCAGTGTAAATCAACAACAGCAATTTCCCACTGGAAGATAGGGGTGTTGTAAAGGCGTTACAGCGCATAATCATTTTGTTCCTTCGCTGTTTTTTTCGAAGTCCATCAAGAGGAAGATGAGGCCAGCAACGCTTCAGACGGCAGTGAAGAGGAGGACGGGGGTGATTCTTCAGAAGAGGAAGGAGCAATCAATGGAGATGGTGTTGAGGGAGCGAAACATGGAAAATCTTCTTCAGCAGGCCCATCTGCAGCTCGCCGCAGTGACGGTGACGGCAAAAGCTCCAAGTCACAAAAAAGCCCCAAGTCCAAGTCTTCCAAAGCGTCGAAGAATGAAAAAGAGTCAAAGTCTAAAGAGCCCAAGCAGTCCAAATCCAAAAAGACTTCCAAAGAAGCAGCGAAGGTAGGCCTGCCTCCTGTGTTAATTGCTTGTCCCCGATCTATACACGTTGTTTACCCATGGGTACCCTGGCCAGTAAGAAACCCAGACAAGGGCAGGAAACGATCTGTACGTCGGAGCATGCATGCGAGTATAGGTCTCTACTATCTGGCTTGTTTTGCTTCTCAACAGACACCAAGGAAAAAGAATGCAGGTTCTGAGAAGGCTGCCAGTCATGAGGAGCTAAAATCTAAGGACAGAAACGCACAAGAACTCTCGGAGGGCATGTATGAACAGAAGGCGGCTTTTCCAGAGACCAGTGGAGGGTCGGGCGACACAGAGCTGTTCGAACTCAGGCAACTGATCAGACAAAAGGAGATTCAAATAGAGAAACTGATAGAGTTGAACAAACAGGTAGGTCCGTCTTATCTCACTAGATAGATTGAACAAGGGAACAATTCAACTTCGCAGTTTCCACCCAATCCAAAAACACTTCCAGACAACCTAACGGAAAATCATTTCTTCGCCTGTGCAGCTGATGTCTGACAGGGAAGAGATCGTGTCCGAGATGCAAGCCTTCGGTGCAATCGTTGATGGGGTAAATTTGCATGATGAACATGGTGGGGACTCGGGTAGGAGCTACACCCCAACCCAGGTTAGAGTGCACCCATCGATGTCCCAGCCCTTTATTTCGTTTCGTGGCCACACAAGCATTGAAAGAGTCCGCTGGTTGGAACACCGTCCAAGGAGAGAAAACTGAGCATCGATCGTCATATTGATTCCGCCAGACAAAACGCGAAGGCATCTACCACACGTGCCCCGATTCGTTGACAATCATGATGGATCCAGTCGCCGCTCGAAAAATGGGAGGCATGGCGGCCACGCCACCCTTGGCAAATGTGATCAGCGATAAGCACGGCGATGTCATTGTCACTCGACGTCGAAGTAGCTCGAATTCTCAAACAATCGAACCCGCTCGCCATCGCGACGCGAACTCCCCCCGAACTTTCCCGCGTAAGTCTTCACATGTAGATCCGCAGGGTGCAGTGCAGTCAACACGAAAAGCGGAGGTGGGTTTGTGTCTGTAAGCGGCCTCGACGTAGGAAAGTCCAGCGTGGTCTTTGGAAAAGTGTGTCTGGTAGTCCAAAGGCGTCGAGGATCTCCTCAATTGCTCATTCCACGCAGACTTCAAAACTGCTGAGGAGTGGGAGCAACTTATCTCACGTTGTGAATTGACGCGAGCAGGAGGATTCTCCGCGCTCTGAAGATAGCTTCAGACAGTCATATGGAGGCTATTCAGGGCGGCAAGGATCCCCACACAGGGACAGAACTCCACAGGGTGCAGAGGACGGAGAGGGCGGAGAAGGCGTTGAGTACACCGGGGGGTCGAAGTCAAGGTAGACCCAGAACTGAGTGCACACCTGGTGGTCCAAATCCCGAAATCTGACTCTTCCCTCGTCTGTTCTTCAGGGTTCGTCAAAGAGATAGCTCGTCCAGAGCACCGGCCCGACGCAAAGAACGTTCTTCGGACGAGTTCGTGTGCCCCACCTGTGCTCAACTGAAGAGGCAGCTGAGATGGTGGCGGGCACGTGGTTGGCTGGAAAAACACAACGCGAAAAAGGAGAAAAAGGGCGAGACAAAAACCGCCAAAGAGAACGTGTTCCTGAATACGGATGCTTCGTTTTATGGCTTGACGCCCGGCGTGACCGATGCTGCCCAACCCTTATCCAAACGGTTCGATATTATGGGAGTGAACATGGTAAAACAACCAACTATGCCAGAACAAGGTAAGCACATCAGCGAAAACTCAACCACGTGATCACACAGCCAAGAATTTAAGTTGGGTGGGCTTTGAAATTTCTGAATTCCTGGAGTCAGGGTTCACTGTCTCAATCGACAGTCCACAATTGACGGTTGATGAGCTGATGGAGGCCAACGCCCAGCACCACAGTGATGACATAGTGAGTTACGATTCACTGTGATCCTCTTAAGTTTGGTTCGGGAGGTATTTCCCACACACGTGTACTATTGCTAGCCCTTGGGTTTTGTTGCTTGGACTCTTTCAAAAGCAAAATCCAAGCAAAAAATCAAGCTTCTTATCAAGCGACAAAAACAAATCCACAATAATGCATGGTGGAGGCTCCTTACAAACCAACCTCCAATAATATTTTGGGTGTTGGTTGGAGATTCAAATTGTTGCTTTGCTGGAAAGGCACAACTGAAGAAGAAGCCAGGGAATCGCATGCCCGCCAGAAAGTCATCCTTCCGCAACAGAACCAGCGAGAAGGAATTTTTCACCGCAGATTTGTCGTTGAGTGTTGGTGGCGGCGGCGTTGGTTTCCGACCTCCATCCCCGATGAGTCCTCTCAGCAAGGTGTGTCGCTGTTCGGTTACAGGAGTTGTCTTTCCACGCCCCCCTACCCCTCCTTTTTTTTTTCATATGTGAATGAATTAATGCTTAATTGTTTTCAGACAGACTTGCAGAAAAAACTCTCGGTTCGCTTGTACACAATGTAATTTGATGTTTGTTTGTTTGTTTGCTTGTACACATATTGTGAGAATCTTCCAATTCTGAAAAAATATATAGATCTAGATACTCATTTAATCTCAATTAAATTAGATATCCAGAAAAAAAAAGAGAGGCTGTGGCTTCTATTTCTTTTAAAGAGACTGAGCGATTTAACTTTCTGTTGGGGAAAAAAATTCAGGAAACTCGCCGCCGGAGGTTGTAGTAGGTGGAAGAGAGGAACCGACACTCCTTTATCATCTCTTTTTTTTTTGTTTAAAAGTCTAAACCAGAGGCTTCACCGTCGTTATCAAAATCTGGTTCTTTTTTTTCTGCATCTTCTTTAACTGTGCATCACAAAAACAAAAACTTTCCTATGTCACACCACGCAATGGCAGTGCCTCCAGCCCTAGACTCTATTTTTTTTCTCTCTCTCTCCTGAATTTCGTAACCCCCGTCTTGAAAAACTATGACCAACCTCCGGAATCTATCGATGGGAAGAAGTGAGAATGAAAACACGTGGTGCAAGTATGACTAATGCCAAGTTATGACAGCATAACTTGGGACATGTTTATTGATAACTCTACTCACAAAGAGCAAGCAACATACCCCACATTGTCTTTTATCTTCACCTTTTTTTGTCCCTTCGATAAACCCTTCCTATTTCTCTACATTATGTTTTTGTTTTGTTTTTTTCCCCCTTTGCCTCCCTCAATCTAAGCCGAAATGACACATGCACACATTAGGATTTGCCCTCAAAATTTCTTTCCTTTTCTTTTTTTTTGATGAAAATGCTTTTGCATTCCTTCTTCCCATGTCCCTCCTTTTTCTGTTTCTTTTCTTGAATTCCCTCTTTTTTCTTCTCTTTTTTTTCCCTTCCTCCATTTTTACAGGCTGCATATACCACACATAACACAGCAAGTTGAATTTGAGGGGGCAATTTTAGAAAACAAAAAACAAAAACCTGATGACATTGTATTGAAACCCTTCACTTTCCAGAAATCACGTATTTGTATATAGATTCTTTTATAAACCACACTCTATATATTCTTTTATAAACAACACCTCACAAAATGGTGCAATTCCCTCTCCCCCCCCATTTTTTTTTCCTCTCAAAATATTGACAGCCTTGGAAGACGACCACGAGCACATGTAATTATGTTTTTTCTTTTTTTTTCAAAAATATTTTTCTTAAAATTTTTGAAAGGGGAGAGGGAGGGGGAAGCATGTGGGAGCAAAATTCAAATTCTCTTTGAACAGCATCACCACATGCAAAAGTAAGAAAAAAAAATAACAAAAAAACAAGGAAAAAATTGAACCAACGACAAACAAACAAACCAGGGCTTGCACTTCCAACACACATCACGATCTATTTTTAGTTTATGATTTTACATCTCTCTCTCTCTGGAAAATCTAAGGTACTCCGAAGTGAATGACAAAACCAGTCAAGAGAGATTGAACCATAAAATGCATTATATAAATATGTATGGTTTTTTTTGGTTTTTTTTTTTAACACGACCCCAATGAAACCTCCCCACAGAATTCTGCATCGCTCACCAACTCTCTATTTTTTTTTCCTCGACCAAGCATCGTTTTTTTTTCTTTTCGTGCAGACATATGCACATGAAAAAAAAAAAAAAAAAATCCAAAAAAAGATGAAATATCGCAAACGCAAGAACTTTTCCTTTTTTCTGCAAATCATTCCAAGTTTTTTACTAATCAGAAAAACCCCGGAACGAAAGAGATGTCTTTCTTTTTTTTTCCATTAGAAAGAAAAGCAAGCATAAAAGCCGAAAGGAGCTTTCCAGGAAAGCTGCTCTGGAAAGCTTGCATGGAAAAAAAAAAATATAGTTTTGTACGATAATAAACCGATCCTTCCTCCCTTACCGCAAAAAAATGACGCGACCAAAAAAGATTCCACCCTAATTTTTGCACACAGGTATCATTCCTTGCAAGGTAGGAAATTTTTTTAATAAAAAAAAGGTGAGAAACCAAAAGAAGCATTCAGCAACTACCATTTTTTTTTCTTTTCCCACCCTTAAGAGTAAATTGATTTCCCCCCCCCCCCCCCTCCTTTCAAAGAAACACACTAAAGTATATCGTTTGGACCATGACTAACAAATGCTTTCTAAGGTCACCGATAATTTATGAGCTCTTTTTTTTTTTTTTTTTTTTGGCTTTTCTCAACCACACTGCTATAGATTTATCATGCAGACCTAAAAAAAATACCAATGGTTTTTCCTCCAAAAGATATTTCCTTTTTTTTTTTTTTGCTTGTCATTTTTGAAAAGTCGAAAGTAAAAAACAACCCAAAAGCTTAACGCCTTCCAATTTATATATCTTCAAAAAACAAAAAAACTTTTTTTAGACAAAAAAATCGCGAATCCCTCTTTTTTAAATATAGAACACTACTGCACAATTTTTCTAACAAATCGTAAATACGATAATCCAACTTGCAATCCTTAGGGCTATTGCCACACCAACAAAACTCTTCCAAAAACAACACCGACACCTCGAAATCCTTTTCATAACAATATGTATATATATGTTTTTTTTCCTGAGAAGTCGGCTTGATTTTCCCCATAGTGCCGTTCTGTAACGTACACTTTTTCTTTTTCTTCCCCCCCAAATCAAAAAAGAGTGATGTCTTGGTATCCTGCCAGCTACCCCCCATATCAAAAAAAGAGTGAGGGCTTCATATCATTCCCTCTACAAACTGACAGTGTCAGCCACATATATATATAACAAAGTTTTATGTGGCTATGTCAGACTGTGGTTTCCTGCCAGACGTGTTTTTTTCTTTTTCTTTTTCCTTCTTGGGATAGGAAACCCCATCACTCCTTCCCAACAATTTAAAAAAAAAAAAAAAAAAAACAGAAATCGTTTCACCCACCAACATGTTCTCTTTTTTTTTTTCCTTTCCAGCATGGCCAGCCACAATGACAAAAAAAAGTAAAAAAAAAAACTATATTAAAAAAAAAAGGTATAGTAATCAAAACGCTCTGTGTACCATTGCATGACAATCATATTTTTCTTTTTTTTCTTTTTTTCCTTTTACAATATTTATATATATGTATATGTAATATTTCTTTTAATGAAAAACCTTTTTTTTTATCCCCACCCCCCCCCCCCCCCCAAAGTCAATTTCTTTTTTCCACTTTTTTTTCTCATGCTTTTTTTTTCAGCTTTCTTTTTTTTTTTCCAAACAGATTTGAAAGCATCATGCTGACACTCTATAGAAAAAGTGTTTTTTTTTTCTTTGATCGCAGGGAAATTAACTTTTTTTTTTCCGAGTCAGACCCCAATTTCACCACCACTTTTTTCAGTCCATTGGGATATCCAGCGTTCAGCCAGGCATCGAAATTACTCATATCCATTTCACTCAACTCACGAAAAATTCCGGTTCGGAATTCAAAATCAATAAACATAGAACTCCATATCCCCCCACCGATACAAAAAAAAGAAAAGGAAAACAAAAAAAAAACTCCACCAACCCTTTATGATGGACAATTCAATCCAGCTTTTTTTTTTTTCTTCCTTCTTTTCAATTCCGATTATTTTCCAAGAACGGGAAAATAGAAATAATTTTTTTTGGGGGACGAAAAAACCCTTTCTGAAAAAAACAAAACAAAAACACTTGCGATAAAATTCTCCCACTTTTTTATCCTTTTTTAATTTTTGTTTTCTCATGGCTATTCTAAAAATTATCTAACAAGTATCCTGTGGAAAAAAAACCCCGACCCCCACCAAAAAAAAAAAGCAACTAATTCTTTTTTTGTCAAGATGATATATATGTATATTTTTTTTTCCCCCTTTTTCCTTCTCCGATTAACTTTTTAAGCGGCGAAGACCCTCCCATAAACATATAGATATTGATACATGCAGCAAAAACAAACAGATAATTCCGGCCAAACGGACAATTTTATAAAACAAAAAAAAAAGAAAAAGAAAAGATCGAAGGAGAAAAAGTGGAGAAAAATATTTCGGCTGAATAGACCCCCATACATATGAACCTAAACAAATCACACCTCTCATTTTTAATCAAAGCAGCGTCTGGCAAAACAACAGCTGGGGCTTTGTGTCGTAAAGGTCTTCAAACCAACCAAATGGGTAAAAAAAAAAAAAGAAAAAGAAAAAAACCCACCACCCCACTCCTTCGCAAGTCAGTGCTAATTTTGAACACATTCGTATCTGCTTCTGATTTTTTTTTTTCCTTTTTTTTTCTTTTTTTCAGGGTGTATCTATCTTCTTTTCCTCGAATAAAAGCTGCATCTCCCCAGCTCTTTTTTGTTTTTTCCATTCTTCTTTTTCCACCACACTCCATATGACAGACATGCACACACACATATATACATTTTTTTAATATATCACCGTCGTCTTTTTTTTTGGTTTTTTTCAAGCTTTTGAGACAGCAGGTTCCATGTTGAACCTTTCCTGTTCGATTTTTTCCGTGAGGAAGCGGTGTCTCTGCGAATATCGATAATCAGAACTTCCCCCCGGTGTCCCGGTCGTCCCTGGCGTTTCAACCAAGCCATCCGACACAGTGGACTCCCCTGTGAATGTTTTCAGCCGCCGGTGACTCCCATTCGGCCCAGCAGCAGGGATGTAAGTCGTGGAGCCCCGAGAAGGGGGGCGGCTGTCCAAACTCCACCACCTCCGTTTGGGTCGACCAAAGAAGGAGCGACTGGACCCTGAAGCAGCAGCTGATGTTGTTGGTTTTTGTGTAGGTACAAGGAGACCTATGGGAAAAAAACAACAAAAAAGGAGACAAAACAAGAGATCAACTTACCGATGCATAACACACTCGCTGATTCCAAATTCCAATTTCCCAACTTCCGTTTTTGTGTTTCAAGGGGCATCTCTGACGTGGGTAAATATACCAGCCTTGGATTTTTTTATTTTTTCTTAAATTCTTATTTTGTCGGCAATGAAAGGTACACAGAAAAAAAAAGGGGGGGGGGAAGGGAGGAAATACTAAAGAAGGGCAATTGAAAGGAGATTATAGATAATTGATAATGCGAATGTATCACTCACAAATATTAAAAATAATGGTAAAATATATGTATATATTAGCAACATTTTTATTCGTTCATTCCCTAAACACTATGCACAAAAAACACACGCAGAAAAACAAGTATTTTGAAATGAGTGGCAAGAATTATCGGAAGAAGGACACTGGCAAAAGTAGTTTTAACGACAATGAAAAATTACAGCGACTTCAAAAGGAGGAAACCAGTCCCAGACAGCAAACGACTGCGATTTCCCCAATGAAAATTCCTGGAAATGGAGGGGGGGGGGTTTAGGAGGAAATCTACATGGACATAAACATATATTGGTAGGCAAAAACAACACATATCCTTTTTCTTTTTTTCCCCAATTTGTTCCTCGGCTCATTGAATTGCCCGACACAATTCCCATCGTTTCATTTTTCAAATCCAGGTAAACCCCTTCATTCCTTTTCGCCCTTCCCCCCTCCCTTGGACAGACATAGAGACAGACTGCCAATATGTCCAAAGTAAAGGGAATTAAATTTAAAAAAAATGTACCGGTCCATGGCAAAATGAAAGGGAAAAAGTACCAAATAAATCTCATTTTAATATTCTGTAATATTCTTTCCTTTTTTTTTTCCATTTTGAACAGAAAAATTAAACCAAAAGCATTTCCAAAGGAGGAAAGATGAAAACAAAACAGATAGTACCAATATTATGTATAGAGGAGGGCAGGGCAGGTGACTTTATGGAGACTAAAAAATGCCCTCAAATTTTTCATCAACCTATTTCCAAAATATGGTCGAATACGTAATTTTTTATCAACCTATTTCCAAAATATGGTTGAATATGTACTTTTTTTTTTCAACCCCCCCCCCCCCTTCCCTCCCTTTGCCCCAAATTCCCCATTCATGGCCAATTATCCAAAAAAACACATCATCATGTGCCAAGAACAAACACTCTCTTTTTTCTTCCTGACCTCCTCTCATAATCCAGACAGATATTTCGTTCCGAAACGTGGAGAAGGTGGAAAAAAGGGGAAAAAAAAGATATATATAAAAAAAACACCCAAAAAAGAACAAAACAATAACAAAAATATGCTTGTCCCAATCGAGTCGTCTCAAAACATAAATAGCTTGAGTTTTTTTCACAGAAAAAAAAAACACTTGGTCAGCCCTGCTGTTTCTCCCATATGTTTCATTGATTTTTTTTTTGTTTTTCAGAATTATATCGGAAAGCTTTTCCCCCCCTTTCGAACAATAGAACTGTTTCTTTGTTCCCTCATCCTTTTCCGAGATCCCAGAAATTGGTGTCAAAACATATGCACACCTAAAGGGCGCATACGTGTCAAAAACAAGAAAAATAGATTATCCCCCCTTCCTCACCAGAGAACGTTTTACCCCCCGGTTACCCTCCCCCCTTTTACCATTTTTCTTTTTTTCCTATTTCAACTCCGATCGTTTCCTTCTCAAGCCAAAAAAAAAAGCAGCACCAAGGGTGGGAAAGAAAAAGAGAGATAATATCAAGACTCTGTAATATTCAGCCGTGGTGGTGGTGAATTTTTTTTTCCACAAAAACTGCTGCATACTCCCCCCCCCCAAAAAAAAACAAACACGTTTTCCTCCCCCACGAAACTAAAAAAAAACAACCAAAAATCCTTCACGCTCTTTTCCATAACCCAGTGTCCACTTGTTCCCCTTTCCCTCCCACCCCCTTTTTTCCATTTGTGACCTTTTTTTCCCCTTTTTGTGACTACTGCCTGTCCAATTTCTTTTTTTTCTCTTCTTTGTTAAATGTGCAATGGGATCTGGATGTTCCCTGCCAAAACCCCCCTTCCCCCTCTCTCCTCTCGAATATTTTCTCGGCTCAGTTGCACCACAACAAAACCCAGAAGCAACCATAAAACACTTTTTTTCTTTCTTTTTCTCTTTTTTTTTTAATAATAAAAACGATGCGTTTTCGACACACACACTCACATGCACACACATTTTTTTTTCGATCCCTGTGCTTTCAAATATGAGATATCCAGACTGGATCCTTTTCATTTTTTTTTTTAGGAGAAAAAAACCCCACCACCACCACCACTAACTCCCTTCTTTCTGTAAAAGAATTAACCCAAAACTCTCTTTTTGCAAGTGTGCATGTGTTGTTATATGAAGAAATTTGGTTCCATATTTTAAGAATCCTTGATATGCTTTGTGTAAAGGAAAACCCATTCCCCCCCCCCCACCCACCCCACGAAAAAAAAGGTTAAAAAAAAAGAAAGAAAAAACAAGAGGGAAAAAAGGATCCCAACCAGAAAACAACAGAGAGTTCCCCCAAAACCATTAAATATTTCCATCATATCATTGTTGTTCAAAAATCCCTTATGTGTATACAGACTCATCAGCAACCACATACATACATACGTACATAAATATATATATATATACTTGTTTCTTTTTTTTTTCTTTTTTCCCCAAAGCCACCCCACGTAGCATCCATTTTTTTTTCTTTTTTTCATCTTTCCTTCAAGAAAACCATCCCTTTCCATCTTCATCTTTCCCCCAAAAAAATCAGCAAAACAGATCAACAACAACAACAGCAGCGAAACCACCAATGTCATTTCTAAAGATCTCCCTAATAATATTTGGTTCTCTTTCTTTTTAATCAACCCCCCTTCCCCTTACGTGTGTAATTTTACTCTAAATCCATGTACATATTAGACACCTTTCTTTCTTCTTTTCGTCAGACGACCTTTTCTTTTCTCATTTTTTTTTGGCTTTCCCACATTCGACAGAGACAGACGTTTTTTGTTTTTTTTTCCTTCTTTTCTTCTTTTTTTTTTTTTTTTTTTCGGGGGAATAAGAATGCATCCTGCGAGTTATTCACCAGGGGATTCGATTTCGATTTCGTCGTTTTCTGTTTTCTCTTGATGGAACCATCAGCCTATTCCATACACAGCCCACAAACTTACCAGATCGCTTTCGGTAGTCCTCATAGCCGTCCGGCAATTCACTGACATCCCCCAGAACTCGAGCTCGGTTTTCGAATCCACTCATGGGCTCCCCCCCCTCATGAAAGCAGGTGAACAAGTGAGAAACCATCGACCAGATCGACCGTTTCCTTGGCTTCCCAGCAGACCGTGGTGGTGGTGGTGGCGGCGCCAGTGGCGGTTGCACCGCCGGCTGAATAGCTTCCACCGGCTCGAAAGGATTGAACGCAGTCACATGGGGGTAGCCCGTCTCCAAAAACACCGAAAACCGTTGTCGGCTCCTGTCCGTGACTTCGTTCGGTGGTGAGCTCGGCGGGGAGGGGGGTCCTCTTTGCCATGAAGTCGCTCCTTCTCTGTTGGTCACGATTCTGCATTCTGGGGTGCTTTCTGTTTCGATCGAATGCGCAGCGGATGTGAAAACTCCGGTCACGACTCTCTCCCCTACAGATGGTTTCACCATGTCATTTGGGATCAAATGCATGGGAGGGCCAAGGGTGAGATGAGCGGGGTGCGTGGAGGGCTCCCCTAACGAGTGCTGATACTGCCGGGGGCTAGGAGCTTCGTCCCCGAATTCGTCCTCGTCCAAATCCTCTTCGATTTCTGGTTTCGCCCACCCCAGCACTGCCTTTTGCCGGGGAGAATACGAGGCCAGGTCCGAGTATTCCAAACTGCTGAGTTCATCATGGCAGTGGGCAGCCGAGAGGGTGGACACCGCCAGCGGTGGGCGAAATCCGGGTTGATCCGCAGAGTTGGCCTTAGGCTTTTCGCTGCCGAAATAGTATTCCCACGATGTCAGACAGGTTTTGGTGCTGGTGATCGTGCCCGATGGAGGAAAGAAATTTTCCCAAGCCTCCTCCACTGTTGTGCTCCCCATTGTGGTGGTGTTTGGTATTTGCAAGCTCTTCCCAAAAGTCCAACCGAAGTCCAACTCGGAGCCCTCCGGACAAGGGTGGGAAGACATCATGGATTTCCTGGTGTCGCCCATGACGGAGCACCCTCCAAAAGTGGCCGGGGCTGGGGGAGGGTGTTCTTGAGAATAAATTTCCCCAGGTCTAGGTGAATACGACAGCAGCGTGTCGAGAAGAGACCTTGATTCCCCGGTAAGAATTGAAACGTCCTCGCAGCCTGCGATGTGCTCCTCCCTCTCGCCCCTGTCAAACTCCCTGGAAGCCGTTGACGGAAAATCGTTCCCAGCATCGCGCGAGGTGTTAAAAGTCGCTTTGAACGACGCCTCGGCGCAGCCAAACCCCACGGGTGTCGATTCTGGTGTCGACACTTCGATCATCGAGTAGGGCACCGTCCGAACCGTATCCGACGAGGTCTCTCTGAGACAGCCGCCGCCCGCCTCGTCCGAAAGCGGGGATGAAGTCCGCAACGTGGTTTCCAGTGATAACGACGTCAATTCTGTTCCGTACAGTGACGTCCCTCCCTGGTCGGTACTGCACATGGTGTGTAAAACCATCATCGGCCCTCCCTCGACGAAACCTCCCGATCCCCCCGCAGCGGTCGACCTTTCGCCTTTCTCCTGCTGCGACGCCACTCTGCGTTCCACCCGTTTCGTTCTTTCCGCGTCCTCTTTCGACACCAGGTAAGCCTTGAACGGATTCATGCACCCAACTTTATCCAGCTCCCCGCACTCTGCCGATCCTCGGTCGTTGGGCTGACTACACAAGTCTTCCACCACAGACAGGCAGAGCGCCGACTTGGATTCCGACGCCAGCAAATCCTTGCAAAACATGGATACCGAGGGTAGGGGGCACCCGTTTCTAGACAACTCCACGCTCGTCGACGATAATTTTGTCAGACGGTGCGGATCCGCGTGAGGCACGGCGTTGCCCTGAAGAGGGGTCTCTGGGCGTCGCGACCTTGGCGCGAAAGATTGCGGGTTGTTCACGTCGCCGGTGCCGCATTTATCCAGGTGCATTCCAGCACCACCTCACCACCAAAGCAAACCTTCCAGCCACACCAAAACGAATTGAACCAAAAATAACACCTGTAACTCTCTGAACCCGGACATCCGACGCCCGTCGCTCCCACGGCAATCGACGGTTACGTTTGCGTGTTGCGCGTTTGAGTGGGGTTTTCTCGCTCGTTATTAACGTCACCTCGAGTTTCTGGCCTATACGACGCCTGGTTAAGTAGCGGCCCCCGCTTAAGCGCGCGAAAAAAAAGGCAAAACGTACGGGGAAAAAGTGAAAAATATCTGCGAGAGGGAACCGCAAAACCACTCACGTGCGTGAGGCGATCCACCACGCGAATGAAACGTCCGCCGCACCTTTTGGACGCCACCGCACTTCTCCTGTCCCGTGGCCCTGCGAGACTAGGTTAAAAACAGCCCGTTTTCCACTCGAGGAAATTGAGGTTTGCTGCACCTCCGAAGAATGTTGGTTCACTCCTTTGATTTCCCCCAAAATATGAGTGCGAAATTCCCCTCTCAGGTCCACCTCCGACAGCACTCCTCCAGGGAACTCCTGAGGCCGACTAAACACTTCCCCCAAAACGAACAACCCCAGCTGGGGGTCGGTTATTTTCAGCGAGCGCCACGTGGAACGGGGCAGTCCTGTAACAAAAAACTCCTATGGCCCCAAATATAGCTTCCAGGTTTTTTTATGCAAAGAACGCTCGCACCACAACGCAACCAAGCGTCGAGCACCCAACAAACCCCCCGCAACACAAAACGGAACAAGAAAAAACCAGCGGCGCTTTGACGGGACAAGTTTCGTCTTTGCCTGGCCCCCACGTCGTACCCCCAGTTTCGTCGGACACCGCACTCCGACATTCTCGCACCAGCGACGAGGTACCCAGACGTCCCAGCAAATCCACGAGAGAATTTCAGCATATCCCCAGGGCACCCGAGGCAAAGGGGTCGCCCCTCCGCGAATCTGTGTTTTGCAAGGAAACGGTTTCCTTGTTAGTAACTCCAGCACGAACGTGCAGTGTGAAAACAGGGAAGAAATTCGAACTACAGAAATCACTTCTGCGAGTTCTGTGTGGCTGCCGTGATACGATAATACTTTATTTGTCAAATGCCACGCAGCCGTTACACTTAGTCATTTACGTCACCGCCATCTCTCCCGATCGCCTCTGCGTTGATTTTCAAACTTCGGCTTTTCGGAAAAGCGTCCTTTTCTCCGCTGTGAAAGTGGTCGAGTTGAGGAAAGGGGAGATCGGTCAGTGTCGGGAGTTGGTCTACGAGTTTTAAGGAATGCTGTGGTTGGAGCACCGTGTTTGCAGTCTTTTGATCGTGATTGGGTTTTGTGGCTGTCTGAACGACGCACCGTGAGTCACGCAAGAGGTTCGCACTTTGAAGTGACGAACAGAGGTGGTGGGCCCGACGGGACGGAACGCCAGTCGGGCCCACCACCCAGACCACTCCAGTCGGGCTTTCTCTCCCCCCCCAAAAAAAACTGATACATATCCCTCTCTCTCTTAAAAAACTAGATGTACATGAACTCATTATGTGACAAAGCATTTCGTGCACCTCGCCGTTCCTCCTCTCTTTCTTTGCGGAGCTCATATTCCCTGTGTGGTGGCATGCAAAACACACGAAGTTTGGTGAGAACTGAAACAATGGATGGTGTGGTTTCTACTGGACCTCCCGCATATACCCATGTCCATCTATATCCCCATGTCGCATATGGGCAATGCGAAGACACCCTTGACACTAGGGTGTTTATCTCATGTGTTTAAGAATGCACAAAGAACAGCCATAATGTGATGGACGATTGAGGTCAGCACCACATTTCCAGAAATCTGCACTGAGGCAAGTAAGCATCTAAGAATCCTAGTATTTCAGGAAATCTGCAACATTTGAATTTGAAGCAACCCATCAGATTCTGGTCTACATTTTTGTTTTTCATTTTTGTGAGGTTACCTCTGCTCACAAACTTTTTCCCTTTAAAAAAGAAACAAAAAAATAACGAAGAGGTGTAAAAAGGTTTGCTGCTCATCACAGCAGCCAACACAAGTATACATCCTTGCACATAATTCACACATTTTTCTCTCTCTGTGTTTTTTTTTGCAGTGCACCTGTCGTCAGTGGGCAGCTCATGTCTGCAGAGTGGGCATGAATTTCTCCTTTTTAGCCATTGTTTTAGACATGCGATATGAAAAACATGTTTGCAGGGAAGCGCTGTCATGTCATCTCCACACTGAAAGGAATCCCTGATTCATGCAGAACCATTACCAAATAGATTGACACTAGGTGGCATTGGGCATTCCAAGTGCAGTGGAGTTTTAACTCCATTTTTTTCAATGGAAAATGCTATGAAAATGATTTTTCTCGAGATCAAGGTGGAAAATAATAATAAAAAAAAAAATAACAATAATATTGAACTGCCTGGGAAAGGCATGCACAAGAAGGGTAAAACAAGCAAGCATCTGCCTTCTCAAAAATGTCATATTTCTGTTTTTTGAATGCTCACATGCAAACTGGGCATGTCGTGTCCTTGCCCAAGGTGGTTATATCTTCTTCCGCTAATTTCTTTCTCGGCAGCGAATCCACCACAATTTTGGCTGCTGGGGGGGCAGTGCTTTCGCCTTCATCCCCTCCTATTGCATGCAATACATCTTGGACACCTGCAAACAGCAAAAACAAACAAGATGATGACATTTCCAAAAAAAAGCACCCTCCTTCCTCCCACTTGATTGAAACCTATCCTCAAATGGGCTCTCTTATCTGAAACCTGTTATTCCACCACAGAAGCCCATGTCCCTGTGCGTCTGAAAACGAGTGGAACTGACCTTGTTCGACCCTCTCCATCCCGGCCAACACCGACTCCATTCCGGTGTTGCTGGCCTCAAGAGCCTCCATCATTCCCTCTTGAATTCGTCGCATTTGGTCGGCAAAATCATCAGCACTCTCAGGGAACAGACCACCAGCGTTGTTTTCATTATCGCCAGCCTCCCTCTGACCTGGAATACCCACCCCCCACCCCAGAAAATCACAAACCAGTTTTTTGACCAGTTTTTTGCCCAGCTTGCTCATATCACCTGACTCTTTCACATCGACTCATTTCACAATATTCTTCCAACAGAAAAAAAAAAACAGCTTTAAAACAGGGTGCAAAAACTGCTGAACCCCCCCGAACACATGGTGTCGTACCTTCAGGTCCGGTGGAAGGATTTTCAGCGTCTGCGTCTGCAGGAGGCGTTTCGGACTCTGGTTGGCTTCCTAATGACACAAGATGCGCAAGCAAGTCCGCAACATTCAGAGGAGGGTTGCCTGAGGGTCTCTCTGGTTCCTTCACACATCCATCCACATTTTGCTTTTCAAAAAACTACAAATCCTGAGAAGCCAAACACTCACGTCCCAAAAATAAATCCGAAGAGCTCATACTCTCAATAATCACCAGATTTTGCCAAACCCCCACAGCCCAAATCACTCCCCAATCATTTTTTTTCCCCTTCCTCTTTTTTTTTTTTTTCAAATGATTTTTTTTGTCAAACTAAAAAACCAAATTAGTCACCAACACAGCAAAATGCAAAGCCCTCACTTTTTCTCAGTCAGTCGGCACTACACCTGGGACAGTTGACCTTCAAACAGCGTCTGTGGATTTCTTGCAGCATTTTGTGGAGGTTGGGTGCTAGGCTCTGCAACCCCCTCAGCTTCAGCAATTATCGACTCGGCAGATTCTAAATATTCTGAAACTCTTCTGAAGTCACTGGGAGAACCAGTCACATTTGCCTGAAACCACATGGACCATTCAAGCAAGAGAATTCAAACAAGAAAAATCTGGAGCCCTGATTTACTAACAGACTTTTCCATTAATTCATGATTTAAATATCATCCATCTGGAACCAAGAATATGTTTCAAGGTGTAGGTTTGGTATATACATTGGTTCACAGTTTCAGTTTCGGTTTCGGTTTTTTTATTTTATTTGCTATGATGCCAGCCAGATATTGCTTCGTTCATTTCATCTATGGCGATTTTAGGAGAAGATTTTCAGTGACAGTTGGGCGTCAGCGCCTCTCTTACCAGGGCAGTCAGAAACAGAGCTTGGCCGCTTTTCCAGAACGGCAGCGATGAGTAGCGACTCTTTAACAGAGTGTGCGTTCGGCCCAGCAATCTTAGGGCTTCGCTCTGCTGCCCAATGTCGCTGCTGCTGTAAGCTTCTGAAAAAAAACACACCAGCGCCTTGACGCCCTCCTCAAAAGACGCTTTCCTTTTAAGTTGGGATTCGACGGTGGGCAGAACCGATGCCATCGCCATCTCTAGTGTGTATCCTCGAACGTCGGCTTTTCTTTTCTTTTCTGTTCTTTTTCGCGCGTTTCTTTGCAGACCTTCCTCTCTTGAGCGAGCTGCCACAACTCGACTAATATCCTTGTCAGGAAATCATAACCAAATGGTGTCATTACGTCAGAAAAACTAAGGGTGCGCTTTCACAACGTACAAAGAAGAAAAACGGTGTCTGCAATCAGCAGCCCAAGTTTCGGAGTACCGAAACCGAAACCCAGAAAAAAGAAAAGGCCTCCCTGCATCCGCTTCGAACCACAGATAAGATGGCGAAGATCTACATCGTCTTTTACTCCATGTACGGCCATATCTACAAGATGGCGCAAGCGATAAAAGAGGGTGTCGACTCCGTCGAAGGATGCGAAGCAGTTTTGTACCAGGTTCGATCTCCCAGACAAACGCGCGTTGATCCCGAACGTGGATCAACCAACACCCAGTACCCGGAACCTTCGTAGATCATTGGGGGATCAGGCCACGGACGACCGCTAAAGCGCTGTTTCGTCGCTCAGGTTGCGGAAACTCTGCCGGAGGACGTCGTCGAAAAGATGCACGGTGCCCCCAAACCGGACGTCCCTGTATTGAACCCGAAGGACCTGCCTGCAGCGGATGGCGTTCTTTTCGGCTTTCCGACAAGGCACGGTTTGGGTTCTATGATTCGACCCCTCCCACACGACATATACGAGTCCCCTCCCACACGACATATACGAGTCAACGAGTTATATTTGATATTGTCATGATATTTTGTGTGATTCAAGCATCATCGAAAACATGCGTAACGTAAGCCAACGAATTTCCCTCCACTTCAACCCCCGAGTGCGCGCGCGTCCATTCTCATTTCGTGGCATTTTTTGCAAGCTGATTTGAATCTGGCATGGAGCATGGATATGTAAATATATATATCCATGCTATTTTGCAACAACCACATGCTTTGTCACTTGTTATGCATGGCATGGTCCAATTGGATTTCACAATTTCACAATTATTTATTTATTTATTTATTTTGGCAGGTTTGGGATGATGGCAGCACAGATGAAAGCCTTTTTTGATGCGACGGGTACTTTATGGCAGACTGGTGCGCTGGTGGGCAAACCTGCAGGAATGTTCACCTCCACAGGGACTCAGGGGGGAGGCCAGGAAACCACGCTCCTCACTGCTGTAACACAGCTCGCTCATCATGGAATGATATTTGTCCCAGTTGGGTATACCGTTGGGGCAGAAATGTTTTCAAACGAAGCCGTCAGGGGTGGCACCCCATATGGTGCAGGTGGGTGCAAATTCTGAAATGTTCATGCTTTTTTCACCTTCGTTCGTGGGAAATATTAATTTTAAAACGGACCCTGTGTGAGTCTGACTCAGGCCAATTTTGAAAATCGGTTGGGAGTACTGGGGAAGAAACTGGTTATTGTGCAAGGTGCAGTTCAGAATGGTTTCTGGGTGTGTTTGTTTTTCGACAGGAACTCTTGCTGGTGCTGATGGGTTGCGTCAGCCCAGCGACTTTGAGATTGCCCAAGCTAAACACCAGGTATGAGCAATTCTGTGAGTCATGGTTGGTTTCATATCCAAGAAAAGCATCCTGTTGGTGTTTTTTTCCCTGTGGGGGTACATCCACCTTCTGACATGTTTCGTCACTTGCTGTCGTACAGATTTCGTTTTACAAATTTCATTCATTCAGTATTTTTATGAAATTCAAATTCAAAATTTAAACAGTTGCATCAACTGTTTATAGACCCTCTTTTCGAAACTTACTGGGGTTCTATTTTTTTTCCACAGGGTACATACTTTGCTGGCAAAGCGAAGCTTCTGTCTGCTTGAGCTGCTCAAGCTCAAAAACGTATGATGCCTGTCCATATAATGAACACACCGAATTTTTTCCGTTGAAGAACTGCTGAGTGGGACATGTGGGGGCTAGCGTTTCAAGTCGTTCTCCATATTGTCCCAATTTTGTTGCTTACGAAGAGCTTTGTATTGACTTTTTAGAATTGTAAAGCTGATGTATATCCTTGCGTTGTTACAAACTCTAGGTCGATTAAATGAATCAGCCAGAACACATCCTTACAACCAGTCACCAGCAACAGTAACTACTCCTCCGAAGTCCACTTTCCCCAGACCTTTTCTTAAAGGCCTCTTATGCACTGCCACGAACGTGTGAAAACAAGGACTACAATTTGCACAGGGAAAATTCTGTTTGCCGCAACCACATTCAATGGAAACCACCAAACGAACTGGTCAGTCGCGAAATGTTCACCATGAACAACATCTCAAGAAATTGATTGAGTTGCATGTCGAGACAAGACATGAGCTGTTGCAGAATGTGCAAACCAGAGTTATTTGTATTTGTAACACCCACAAGATCACTTGCTGCATTACTTGCGTGCAAATGGGCAAGTAATTCAGGTGCCACATTAATCGTTCCGCATGCAGAACGATTCCTATGACACTTGAGTGAGTTGTGAGTTTTGAGAGGAGTTTGGAAACAGTTGTGAATAAACTCAAAGAAGTTAAGGGACATTTTGAATTGTCTGTAAAAGTTTCCTGTACGATTTGCTCGCATTTTGAGGCTTAGACGAAATGGATAGATGTGGTTGATTCTGGTTGTGGTGGTTATTCCATTCCGAACCAAACAATTTTTCAGTGGTGGCAAAGAAGGGGAGAAACAGCGTTGGATTCTGCGTATTTGAACAAGCCCCTTATTGCTCATAACATTCACTACGATTGAGAACCACGAACGAATTATGAGTGTTTTTTAACGGATTATGAATGTTTTGACCATTATTTTCTTGACCGACATTGACCGTGTCAAAGACCGGGTGGGCCGCAGTGAGATTGATGCTGATCAACTGGGTCCTTTATGCTTGACTAGACCGGAAGGAGGCTGGCGCTCACATGAAACCAACCAAACTATGAGCCAGTTGACTGGACGGTGTCAGTGACAATTGTCGCAACTGGATCCTGTGTGCACTCGTCAAAAAATTAAAATTAAAATTGTCGGAAGGACATTTGTTAGTGTTTGTATGCCAAGTGCGAATAACCACGCAGGCTTTTGACTGAAACAAGTGCCAAAAGACTGCATGATTATTCGCACAAGGGTAGTAGCAGGTAGATTGTATTTCTGATAATGGCTTGAGATGCTGGGTTAGTTGGGCGGTTGATTATGGTTTGATGCCCAGTGAGAACTACGGGAGAGTAAGATATCTTGATTGCTCCCCACAAAACATCCACCCAAAAGCAACACAGTCTCATCAAGGTGCCCATACCACACACACTTTCAGATGCTCAACAAATTGAATATGTTGTAACTCACATTCCAATCTTGCAGACCAACTACTTTTCTCCTTGGTCCCATTAGCTATCCTCCCTGCAAGCGCCCAGCAAGAAATCAACAAAAATCTTCTCAAAATCTCTGATTTTGTCGACGCCAGGGAAGTAGTTGATATCCAACACATAGAACACCCCTTCCGCTCCTTTCGCTTCAATCATGTCAAAATTGAACAACTGAAGTCCCAGTCTTTTCCTGAGAGCGTTTGCCAGGGAATGAGTGATCCATTCAGGAGGGACCCTCTTGGGTTGTTGCACGTCATTCTCTGAAGAGCGTCTTTGACAAGATATTCTTGGAAGCAGCTCCAGGCCGCTGTGTTTTCCCTTTGATAAGGATAGGGAGGGCCGTTGCGAACACATCGTTCGGGAACCCACCACATAAATCTGCAACAAATATCACCCCATCGAATCCGCATGAGTGCCCCCAACATCCCCACTCTTTGCATCCCAGAAACAGTCAGACATCGGTCCAGACCGACCATTTTGTATCTCATCCGGTGCATCATCCCGCAATTATCAAAAGCAATCAAAGCCGGATAATCTGTTTTTACTAAAAAAACATGCATCTTTTAACAAGGAGCTGACTACTACTTCCGCACCGATATGGAAGCACCCCTTTTGAGTGCTGGATTTTTTTTTTCTCACCTTGTACAGGACTCCCCCATGCTCCACATACTCTTGGACAACGAAAGGTGGGTTCACATCATTCCCATCATCGAGCAATTTTTGAAGAGCTGGTCTGTCATGGACGACAGCCAGTAAGTGAGATCCCTCCCTCCCATCCGCCCATTGACTCTTAGCGACCAATGGATAACAGACGGATGCCTCTTTGAGATCCAGCTCAACTTGCTCCAATGTCGACCCTTCAGAAATCAAAACCTGTGCGAACAAACACCCCCCCCCCTTCACCACAGTTGGACTTGACCAGCATACTGGAAACATGGAGAGAAACAAACACGGACTGAGCATTGGAATTCCATGTTTCTGTATTGCTTGGAAAATCGAAGCGATTCTCACTTTTAATAGGGCAGTTCTGATATTGACGCTCATGGGAACCAGTGCCAGAGTGTGAAACCTCTGTGTGGTGCACCCTTATAGGATAACCAATGTCAATTATCGATCGCTTCAATGATACCATCTTCCAACGGAAAATCTCAACCATGCGACCCAGCTGGTTGTCTTTCTATGATACCTGAGGGGGTGCCAGCACTGTCACTTTGGTCGTGTTCGCCCAAACAGAAGAAACCCTTTCCAAGCGAGGTGGGGAATCCCCTCGGCTCCTTGGCGGCGATTCCAGCCGGTCAGCTGGGGCAGCTCCCTGCACCGCCATTTCTTCACAGCTTCCAGAATTCCTTTGTAAACATGATTTTCAAAGTCGGACACTAACCCTTACGTGCATAATTCACACACACACACACACACACCAACCTGGCTTCTTTAAACTGCCAACAAGGGGAGGGCATCTTGAGGACGTTTGACGTTTCGACGTAAAAACCGTGTGGAAGCATCCCACACAACGTGTTCAAGAAACTGATTCCAAACTTGTTACATGGGGCGGTTGCCTCGGAAAAAAAAAAAAAGAGTGATGTGGGCCCAAGAAATCAAGAAACTGATGCAGGAAAAAAAAAAAAAAGGTCAAAAGTCTCACCGCCGTGATTTTTTGGGTCTATGCAGCTCCATCCCGTCTGTATCAATGATGGAAAGCATGGTACATCGATCGGCCAGCATCCTGATACCATCCACATTGTCGATGACTTTCAATCGTGGATTTTCTCGGCAATAGTCCTCGAGATTCTGCTCCCATGCTGCAAATCCACACAGCTCCATGTCTGACAAACGATTGACTCATCCCAATTCCGGTTGGCAAAAACTTCCACTTTCGAACGTATGGCACCACAGGGCATTTCTCCAGAACGAACATATTCACTGAGACTCGGAGGAGGGGGGGGGGGGGGGGGAAATGGCACAAATTGGGAAGTGGAAGTGCATCCACTACTAGTCTAAGGATTGTACGTCGTGTCTCGGACAAACGAGATCCTATCGACATTTTGGGTCGAGGGTTGTGTTTTTTCCTGCCTCGCCCGACACTCTTGACACCACCACACACTCACCCTAGGGGCACCACCTTCCACACACAAGCCGGAGGGCCAGTGAACACTGCGCAAAACAAGGAACCCATGAGCATTTCAACTTCGGGGACGATTTCCCGAGTCTCAACACATGGCTGAGAAAGAAAGAAAAAAAAAAGAATCCAACAGTGTGCTGGGAGTTGGTAGGACAGGTTCGTTTTGTTTTTTTATCCCCTCGCGGTGTGGAAAATATCGAGCTGACCCTGATCTGAGTTGCATGAGGGAGGTCCCCACCCCATAACACAGTTATGCTAGTTTGATGGGATTTCCTCCGGACCGTTTCGATCTATTTTCCAGAATCAGAATTAAACGCTCCAGTGAACGGGCAACTCGGATACCTGCATTGTGCGACTGCCTATTCCCCCACCCCCTCGTCTTTTAATTTTTCTGGACAAGGCTGTGATATCGGCGACGCGATGCATGAATGCCCAGATATATTGTAAAAAAAAATCTCTTCAGCCAATTTCTTACCACGATCCATTTGCCGCTTGTGAATGATTACATCGAAGTAGCCCTGTTCAGATAAAGGTCTTGCTGGATCCACCACACACATTTCGACACCACTCTTTCGGGCGAGTTCCAAAATGTGCGAAGTCAGGTACCTAGATTCCTATCACCATCATGTTTTTTCCTGAAATTAGCAAAGGACTTCTGGAACATCCAAGGAGCATTGCCACCTGCTGTTTTTTCATCAGGATTTTGTAAAAGAAGCACCTTATTTGAATGTCAGTGAGGTCTGATTTCCCTGGAACACCCTTATGACCACTCCAACCCTTAAGGATGGTATTTTGGGGTGCAGCAAAGAGTACCGATTGCTAGTTGGGGGTAGGACATCCACAAGGAGGTTCATACAAGGTTATAAAAAAACGTCACCGAGGAATTGATAGACATGCGTTGTTCGTGCAGAAGGAAACGCACTTTTTTCGGCAACAGCGCACAACCGATGCGATATTTTCTATCGGAAGTTGAAACATCTCCGTCCGCTCCACCCTCGTCGCATTTCGACATCCTCTTAGCGCTAAGACTCTGAAAGGGGAACCAGACGCTCCCCGACGCTGGCAGGGATTGGCAAAGCACTGGACTTCAAGCAAATGGAATCGATGATTTAGCTATGGGTCGACGAACGTTGTTTGCGTCCAAGGACCTCCAAGGCTGTCGGTGCAGAAGAAAGTGAGGTGGTGGTGTGGGAGAACGACGGAAAGGATCCTCGTTTGATATATTGATTTGAATGAGAATAATGTTCAAAGATGTTGGGTTCGACGAAAATTCACAAATTAACGGGAACGTGGATGATCTTTGCGGTTGCGAAAGGTTTGCAGTTACAACAAGCAGGACCTTCGCAGGAAACAACGGTCAACCACCATGAAAACAATACGTTCTGCCTTTCGCTCTGTTCACACAGCTTTTTCTTTGCGCACACGGTGCTTGTTGAGTTGTTACATTGAGCTTTGCAGAGATGAGATTGGTTTTTCTCTGTGTTCTTATATTCGCGCTGGTGGCGGCGCCACCGGTCCGTGCGGGTGTGTCCACGTAAACCCTTTGTTGCTTCACTTCTGAAAGTCGTTCCAGTGTTTTTTTAGCAAATCGTGAACGCGAGGTCCCGGTTCACGACGCATATCTGGTTCTCTACTGGCATAAAGCAAGCAGCAGGGTGGATGAATTATCTGTCGACACTGTGTCCCTGACCAGAGCTGGGTGCTGCAAATTTTCTATCCAGGCCGGGGTCTATTTCAATCGTCCACGTCTTGCAGCGTTCTCGCCTCGGTGAGCTTGGTTGTTAAAAGTGGATCATGCAAGGGTTGGGCCGGAGCAAAATGCGAGGTGCGCTGGTGAATTTTCCCGACGGGCTGAAGAAACACCAAGATCAGCCTCTATTGTCCCAGTTTCTGAGCCATACTTAAATGTGATACTGTTTTCCTGTTTTTCTTTGCGCTTCTTTAAGAACAGTTATGTGTCCTCCAGTCCCACGCAACCGCAGAGTCCAAAATTACTCGAGCTTTTGACGGTTTCGTTTCAACCGATCTGTGCATACCGCAACAAGTCACAGCAGCTGCCGAAACGGTGGCGAGTGCTGTGGCTTCAATCTACATGGAGTCCCTCTCAAAGGTTCGACCTTCTGCTCCATTTGCACATGTTATTTGGACGACCGTACGGTGCAATATACCAGCCACATCATGCTCGTTTCTTACACGGATTAGTTGAATTTACGAGCGAATGCTAAAATGGTGCTTCAGGTTTCTTGCGACGGCCAGGGATTCGGTTGCGGGTTCACTGTTGCCCGAGGGGATTCTGTTGCAGTCGTGTACGCAGAGGCGTTTGCCAAAGCAGTTGCTGTTCTCTCAGCAGACACTCACGTTACGAAAATTACCCAATTCGTACCCAAAACTACCCGCGGGCTACCCGTTTTTTAATGGCATGAATTGGGTAATTTGGGGTATATTTGGGTATACCCCAGTTGGGTATTCTATGGGTATGATTTGGGTATGGATTGGGTAGTTGTCGAGCTCGTTGGGTACGCATTTGGTAGTACCCAAAAAATACCCAAAGTTGGTGGGTACAAATTGGGTAGTACCCGAAAGATACCCAAAGTTGGTGGGTACGAATTTGGTAGTACCCAAAAAATACCCAAAGTTGGTGGGTACAAATTGGGTAGTACCCGAAAGATACCCAAAGTTGGTGGGTACGAATTTGGTAGTACCCAAAAAATACCCAAAGTTGGTGGGTACAAATTGGGTAGTACCCGAAAGATACCCAAAGTTGGTGGGTACGAATTTGGTAGTACCCAAAAAATACCCAAAGTTGGTGGGTACAAATTGGGTAGTACCCGAAAGATACCCAAAGTTGGTGGGTATGAATTGGGTAGTACCCAATACATACCCACACTGACTGGGCATGTATTGGGTATTTTCAGAAAGTACCCTATATTTACCCATAAACGCATATTGGGTATCTATTGGGTACGCTTTGAGCAACCACCCGCTGTCAATCATTTGTTATAGATCAGGTACAAATCGGGTGGTGTCTAGTTCAGACCCAATCTGCCCAACACAACAAAAATCACAAATAATTTACAAGAACACTTGTTCCTCTATTCACAACCAGCCCTCTACCTCCAAATGCATACAAGTGCATATATTTTTGCACATCAAAACAAGCAACATCCCTCATTCAAAATTTTTTGGGACCTCAATTCTCAAAAAGGGGTGTCGAGTCAAATTCCCTTTGAAGAGTCTTCAACCACCTCGTCCCCCTCAGTTCTTTTCGGAAATTGCCAGCCTTGTCTTGGATATTTAATATCTTGAACCCAGTCCTCTGACTTTTCTTTTCTGCATCAAAGGAAATGCACACACACACAAGGTTGGCACCTTTCAGCTGTTGTATTTTTGCAAGTATGCTGTTAATTCTTTTCAAAACGAGATTTCCCACTGGCAAGACTGGGATCCGATTAGATCCCCTCTACGAAACACGCTGTTCCATCTGAGTATCTGCAAGAATGGATCTGTGTGGGGCCTGAAGGATCGTTGATAAAATATATGGTTAACGAAGGAACATGGATACATATATCTAGAAAATCAAAGAGCTCTGTTTGCCACCATATGTGTGAATACACTATCACACAAGAAAAGAACTGTTTGGGAGGGAGTGGTTTGCACATATTTCCTATTCAGTTGGGGAAGGGGGGGGGGGGGGGGGGGGGGGAAATCTCTTCACTTGTTGCACAGTTCAATTGGACACTCTTTGTCCAATCAAGACCCACCCCGAATCACTTATGTATTCTTTGCAGCGAGTCAAGGCTTCAGCTGCATCTTATGTGTTTTTCAAGATTATGGAGTTGCACAGGGACAACTCCCTGTTTTCGAATTTCTTCAGATACCTCGGCATTGCATCCTCGATGTGGTAAGAGTTGAAGATTTTATGCTCCAGAAACCGGGAGGCTCTTGCAAACTTGCTGATGTTGGATCCGACAAGGGCGCTTCCATTGAGGATTTTGAAAACATGGTTGACGTCTGCAATCGAGTGGTCTCATCAACACACATGCTGTTGCTGGGATTACGAAGTTCACTCCCTGGCCGCACCCACGACCAGAAAATGGCACTAATTCGGGAAAACTGTGTATATGCAAGAACACTTTGATGACCAAAAATTTGGCTCCTTGCCTCTCTCAGCAATGACACCAACCAATTCATGAACACAGTTTGAATCTTAGTCATACCTTCAGCGCCATGATAGACAACATACATCATAGAAATGACAAAGGGTCTCATGCACCACAACTCTTTGAGAAAGACTCCAAATGGGTCAAAACTCCAGAAGCAAAAAGGTCCCACAAAGCACAATAGATAGACAAAGCACCAAAGACAGTAGGTGCTTTCTGTGGATCACAAAAACCCACCTATTTTCCACCTTGATATCAGGATTGTGACTCAACAACACCAACTTTTGCTCTGTACCTGGGCAGTGCAAATGATACTATGTTATTCTCTCGTGTGCAAGGCCACACAGAATGCAGGTTCATCCTCTCTGTTCCAATATTTCCTGAAGAAGGCTTTTTCTCAACCACGGCAAGCACATATGCTCGCCCTACAAACACCTGAAACAAATTTCATTTTAGGGAGCCCCTCCCCCTCTACAAAAAGTTCACAGGCCTCTCTTTAGGGCCAAAAAAAAAATCAGAAAGGCAACAACAACATCATAATACTTTTTTTAGATGAAATATCCCTATTCATGTTGCTGCTTAAACCTTGTGCAGTTTTATTATGTTACCTGACCTAGAATATTGCACATGCTGGGAAGAGAAGCGGAACATCACCGACCACGTGGGTGAAGACTTGACGTAGAGAGGATGCCGACCGCCTCCACGAAAGTATCAGAGCCTGTGCCCATTGACACTGGCATGGCAGCGATAGATCCTCAGGGTGATACCAGCGTTTTCATCAGAGGCCCAAGGCACCGTCCAATGCTTCCAGGTCGCATCGCAAGCGCGACTCTGAAGCGGGGACGGCGAGCTCGTAGTCGCATCGCAAGCGCGACTCTGAAGCGGGGCGAGAGCGCGACCAGAAACGTTGTCGTTGTTCAACACCGCAGACCGAGATCTTCGGCAAGTTTAATGAGGCCTACATGCGTAATGAGTGCGTTTGTGCCGCATTTGGGTTCGATTTGGGCAACGTCTAAAAGGTGCGCAACCAGATCTGCCAAAGCGTACCCAAAACATACCCAATACGTGCCACCTGTCCCAGCCACGGTGGGTATGCTTTGGGCATGTCTGGGTAATCTTTGGGTACATAGGAAGTAGTTTTGCCAAAGAATACCCAAAACGTACCCATCCCTGAACTTTTTTGGGTCAATATTGGGTACTACCCACAGCATACCCATTACGTACCACATTTGGGTACGGTTTGGGCACATCTGGGTAAAGTTTGGGTACATAGGAAGTAGTTTTGCCAAAAAGTACCCAATGTTTACCCAACACGTACCCATCCCTATAATTTTTTGGGTAAACATTGGGTACTACCCAAAGCGTACCCACGGCATACCAAGCATATCTCGCTTACCATAGGTATGTGGTATGTGTGCGGTACTTACCCAATTCTACCCACTATTGGGCATGGATTGGGTACGGTTTGGGTACAGTTTGGGTAGTGAGGTGGGTAATTACCCAAAACGTACCCAATGCTGGGTACGGTCTGGGTACTTGCTGGGTATTGTTTGGGTATTTGGGTATGCAATGGGTATGATTTGGGTAAAAGTGCCGTTACGCGAGTGAGACGATATGGATGCACTATGTGTCGGCGACTTGAAAGCAGTTTCTGCTGGATTAGCGCTGGCAGCATCCAATGCCTTCTCTCAGGCTTGCGTTTCAGGGAGCGGGGAAGCTGAAGCATTTCAGACAAGCTTCGTTTCATCGGCGACGACCGTTATGGCGAGCGCAATCGCCACAGCCACTGGACAGATTTGTGCAGGTAGAACCTTGGTTTCTCGGTCCTTATCGCATCTCCAATGTTTTGTGTGTGTTTTCTGAGACGGCGATCAATGCTGGAATTCATATAGGAGAGCATGGCAGCAACTCGGAGTGTGGCGTCGACGTGTCTGGAAGTTCTTCCCCAGGGTCATCTGATCAAGAATCGTCAGCGGACACCAATACCTCAGCGACCCCTGGCTCTAATGGGGGGTCGTCCGAAGGAAGCTCCGTACTATCTCTGTCGGCTTCTGGAAATCAGCTGGAGGGTTGCTCCTCAGCAATCCACAATCAATGTTGTTGGGACGCAAGCAGGTAATACAAAATGTCTGAGGTTGAAACAGATAGACAAACAAATAAAAGAAAAATATTGCATACAAAGATAACACCGGGTGTTAACACCCGCCATATATTGTCTCTTCTTTGTACTATGACGATTACGTCTTTTTCTGGGTCTCTTCCCCTATTTTCCGTCAAAAATTTAACGACTGCTGATTGCTTCATCATCCTTGAACTAAAAAACCAGTGGGCAGAGATATCCCTTTGACAACAAAGTGCACCACTCTTGTCAATTACTCAGTAAATCGACGAATTCTTGTTCAATTTTTTCTGATGCATTTTGTGTGTGTATTCCAGCTGCGATGTGAATGGATTGTTCAAAATACAAGCTTCCGATTCATCCCACCAGCTGATCTTTACGCAACAATCGCAAAACCCCGACTGTTTTTGTTACTAGGTTCATGCTGCTGCACGACCCATATGTTTTTAAAAGTCCTGTGTATTGCTGGATTTCAAATCCAAGTTGCTTGATTGCATTTTTCGTGAGATTGATCCATCAGCGTTGCAAACACAACTCTATGTCCACCCTATTGTTGCATGGACAATAAGAAAAAAAAAATCCTTCTCAGAAAGAAGCGACTCGACTCGACAGATAGCTGTGGGTTCGCCTTGACTCTTGGAGAGATTGAGGAATTGCTTACGATCCGTTCGTTGTTTTCCGTCACAGTGGCAGTGCGGATTTGGCCTACTTCTTTGTCCTACCTATTCACGATCAAAACTGCCTTATGAGTAACTGACTAAGTGCCTCCAACTTAGAGGATGCTTTCAAAGTATCCATCCCTGGACTCTTGCGCACACAGTTTGGATACAAGTCTCCTTGACAACGAGCTCCTTGGTTCGTCATCAGCAACACCAACAACAAAACAGTGTTGTAGTTCATCACCGCGGGTTGAGTGGGACTCAAAAAAGAAACTCGGCGTTACACCAGGTAGTACCCAGCGGGTACGGCGTTATTTATTTAAGGCGGCGTTTCGTCGGCTGCGTCCCGTTTCCTTCGTTCGGATTCGATTTTCTAGCGCTGAGCCATTCATTTGTATGCGAGAAGCATCCTCATAGAACGAAGAACGGCTGTTTGGTTTGACTATCTGAGCGGGACCTCATGCTTCGAGGGTGTGTGCAGAGAGGACGATGGTCAGTACGATCGCAAACCGTGATGTTTTTCGACGGTTCCTTCCATTGATTTTTGAGCCACTGCCGCCGTCCAGTACATTGACAACACCTGGTTGAGAAAGAAAGGCGCGATGATGACTTGTTGCATCTACAACGGACATAAGCACAAGTTGAGAGCCCCTCATGAACAGGGGACTGGGTCTGTCACCGTATTTTATTTCCTTGGAACTGAAACAGACAGCTGTGCCACTACATACGGTCCAGGCCGACGAGACGGAAAACCTCGTTCCAAAGAGGGGGGCCCGACTCCGAAGAGTCAGACGGCAAGCTCGCAGCGACTGACGGGGAGCGAGCCAAAACAACAGCGTTTTGGGTGGTTTGCTAATTCCCGCGAGCTGTTCGTGCCAACGCAACGCAGTTCTGGGTTTTTCTTCTTCTTGAGACGAACTCGCTCGGTGCAGTGCGGGTGAATTACACGGTGTCGGGGGCAGGGTGACCAATGCCCGCATACATTCAACGAGAGTGGCCTGTCGTCATGTGCAATGGAGGTTCAGGGAAAACCTCGCTTCCATTTTCGAAAGCGGTGAGTCGGCAAAGCGACGCGCGTGTGTGCCTCTGTTTTCTCATGGAGATGGCTGCCTTGTTTTGTGGCTGGACTTGAGCGAGTTGGGGTCGAGTGGCCGACCAGAGCTGCCAGCTTGTAACTTTCAAAACCTAGCGACGCAAAAAAAGCACCGCGAGTTTGATGCCGACGTCGTGCGGAATTTCTGGACACCAGCAGAGCGGATCACGAAACGCGTTCAGTCAGACTCCGTGAGCTGGCGTCCATTCTCTTTCTGACGTAATTGTTCTGTGTGTCCCCAATAACAGGAGCCACAAGTGTGGGGGCACCTTCCTCTGGACTTGATAAATCATCTGGCCTCCATGAGGGGGATCAACGAGCCAGAACTGCGGGCAATGCGATTGCTCAACAAACATTGGTGCAGAGGCACCAATTCTGTCGTGCACTCGATCGCAGCAACCTACATGGCCGTGCGAACTATGGGAAGCTTCGAAAACATGATGCGTCACATCAATCGAGAATTCAAACAACTGGAAACAATCAAAATCGGGTATCGGCTGCTGAAGGATGAGGATTTGCGTCATATCCCGTTCTTGCCGAAATTATCGGGCATCGAATTGGAAGACACCAGTACGACGGAGGAGGGGCTGATTTGGCTGTGCAACTCCGTGAAGCTATCCTCCTTGACGTTATCGAACGTTTGCTGTGGCGACGAGGGACTGTCCAGCATCGGGAAAATGTCCAGTCTGACGAGTTTGAGTTTGAGGTGCCAATTCACGGATCGAGGGATGCAGTCCCTGTCCAATTTGACGCAGTTGACTTCTCTGAGCATTCGAGATGTCAAAATCGGGGATTCTGGTGTGGAGTGCCTTTCGAGGTTGACTCAGTTAGGGAGATTGGAGCTCTGGGGTACCAACGTAGGAACGTCCGAAACGACCAGCTTGTCGAAAATGATTTCGCTGACCGATCTGAATTTGCGGTGCACACTGGTGGACGATGATTTCATGCAGCACATATGTTTGCTCAAGAACCTGGTGTTTTTGGATGTTTGGGCGACCAGGATAAGTTCTGCTGGGTTGGAGCATATCTGGAAGCTGTCCAGTCTGACATCGCTGAACGTGGGGTGTTCCGAGGTGGATGACGTCGGGATGAGCTATGTGGCAAAGTTAGATACGCTTAATCACCTCAATTTGACGAGTACGAGAGTTGGGGATGCTGGATTGCAGAAAATTTCCACGCTCAAGAGGTTGGCTTCGCTGAAATTATGGTCGACCCCAATCACCATGATGGGGTTGAAACATTTGCTGCCCCACACTAACCTTACCGAGCTGGATATCGGCTCGACCGGGACGGGCATGAGGGGGTGGAAACTTGCTAAAATTTTGAAGCCGTTAGAGAGGTTGACATCTTTAACTTACACCTCCATCTGTGAGATGGGGGTTTAGAGGATATCTGAACAAATGCTCCTGACCAAAGGGGGGCGACTTAAAAAAACTTGTTATACCTGTAAAAAAATAAATGGGGGAGAGAGAGAGAGGTTGAGTGGAGAAAAAAATTGATGTAGAGGAGGACGGGTGTTAAAAGAGTGACAAAGCAGGAAGGTGGAGCGGTAAGTGTGAGAAGGTGTTTTGGGGGGTTGTGTATTTTTGGTGGGAATGTTTGGGAAAAATGGAATAAGGGGACGTTTCAAACGAGAGTTTTGGAAGAAAAAAGAAAAGAAAAGAAAAAAAACAGAAAAAAAAATTAAATAAATAAAAAATATTACGGAATAGGAACATCATTTTGTCAGGATGTACAAGATCAGGAAAAAAAATTGTACTGGAAGGGGGTAGGGGAACACACATACAAGGTGTGGAAATGAAAGGTTGACATTGACTCGAAATGCAGTTAATTTCGGCCAAGATTAATATTTCACGTGGACTTCAGGAAAATTTGAAAAACTAAAATTGAATTATCTAAAGAGAAAAAAAAACAAAAAAAACAAAAAAAAACAAACAAACATGGCAAATGATACTGTAAGAAGGAAGAGGTATTTTGGGGTAAAAGGGATTCTTAAGAAAAGAGCAACAGTAGCTGCTAATCGCACCGGGGAGGGGGATTTTAAAATCAAATTTTAATAGAATAAAAGAAAAAAGTAAAAAAAAAGAAAAGAATATGGATCCAGGATGCCCTCCATACACACAGGTTTTTTTGTGTGTGCGTATATTGAGGGTATATTCTGTGAGTGTTAGGGGGTTTCAGGGCAAAAAAAACAACAATATTGGGGTTATGAGATAACTTCAGTGCTAGGGCACTCTTTTAGGCAAACGTTGGGGCAGTGTTATTAAGAGAGGGAAGAAGAGGAGGAAAATTGACATGGGGGAGATAGGGGGGGTGGAAGTGTGAAAATTATGGTGGTGGTTCAACGCCAAGGATCTCGTGTTTCGAGACGGAGCGTCTCAGAAGTACATTTTTTGTTTGAAGGGGTTGTTAGGGCTAATATGTTGCATCCTTGCAAAAACAAAAGGGGGGGGGGGGAGTGGGGGGGGGGGGCATCTAGCAAAGCAATTCAAAATGGGGTGGGAGGGAGGCAACACACGTAGCGAACTATCACCCCCCTATTTCGTTCTTGAGGGGGGGGGGGCAAAGTGGTGGGGTTTTCTTGGGGACTTAGGCAGTGGGGAGGGAACATGGGCAAATCTTCTCTCAAAAACAACCAAAAAGAAAGAAGAAGGGAGGAAAGGGGGGGGGGGGGGAGGGGGGGGCAATGCTTTCTTTGGGAAGACTTTCCCACTATGGGTTTAAAATGGGGGTCAAAAAATGGGATGGGCTGGGAAAAAAAAGGTGACAGTTCACCTTTTATTGCCATAATTACTTTTGTTTTGATATTGTAACACTATGGTGACATGTTTTTCTGGGAAAGGAAACGCATCAAACAAAGAAGTGGTAAGAAAAAAAGGATCTTTTTCTGCATGGATGCTTAGGCATTGGATGGTGTGGAAGATGGATTGGAGGAGTTGACCGACAGTAGTTTCATCAACAGAGGAGAACTCGGGTTTTACGAAACAAACCAATGTGAGTCTTTTTTAGGGTGGGGTGACAAGGTTAGATTAGATTATCTGACTTTCACAGCAAAGTATTGTAACACATTATACCAAAATCTTGTGTTGTAATCTGACTGCAAGGAAGACCGTGCCTCTCGGGAACCATTTCCAATTTCCATTTGGAATATGGAATTTTCGAGTAATTGTGAAGTTTTTGTGGTGTTGGCTTTCACTCGATCGAGCCCATGTGACCTGGTCAGTCATTGTTTGACTGACCAGCTCAGGAAGGAATTTGCTTCGCACAGTTTCCCAGGAAAGGAGCAGTAGTGACTGTACAATACAGATCTGTTGATTCAGTTTGATACATTAACAGATACCTTGGTGGGTCAGCCAGAACCAAGATGATGGCTTGCACCGATACATTTTGTGCAATGTTTTTTCTTTCGAATGTGTCACCCCAAGGCTGGTAGCCCCATGCCGATACACCACGTAATCTTTTTCTTTTCAACTTACAGTTTACAAATGTTTCCCCAACCAAAATTTGTGGTGGAACACCCACCCCAGAATATGACATCATCGACACCAAAGCTGCTTTTTTTAATCCTGAAATCGACCCACCCACCCCCCCTTTCCAATTAGCAACCACTCAGACTACCTAACAATCAGCAAAATTAGTCAGCATTTGTCTGACCAGACCAGGGTCCTATCCTCTGGACTTGATGGTCGAAAGACAAACCCCTTTAACCCCCCCCCCAAAAAAAACCAACCCAATCTGCAACATCAATTCAGCTTTTTGGCATAACATGTGGGCCAGGATTGGCTGCCATGAGGCGACCGAACGAATCTTTTATAGCCTGGGAGAAGCAATTGGCTCGAAAAACGTATGCAGAAACATGTCCTCCTGAAATGTATCGAATTTCAGAGCCCTGCCAGTATTTATGCACAGCTCTGATGGAATCCGCCGACGCAAACGCATCGTCTTGGGCAGCCACGAAAACAGCTGCGTCTGGCCTCTTTGGCCTGCAAGCCCAAAAACCCACAAAACTTAAAACCATTTGAAATACTCGGCAGAAATGGAAAACGACTACTTGAGTAGACAGACCTAGGAGAGTCCTAATTGTATGAGCCACTCTGTTTTAAGGATTGGGTATGCAAAAGCTCCTAATATATCTGCAGGGGTATAAGTTACCGAAAATCCGAAGTTCGAAGGGAACTTGCGAGTAAAAATCGCCAAACCCGCCAAAATCGAGTATCGTATATATATTTCTAGAAGGGGGGGGGGGGTCCTCACCTGGGATACAGCGTGACGTCTGTGAAAGCCTCCAGCACTTCTTGCAACCTCCTTTTTGCCTCATACCTTTGAATGGCATCATGGATTCTCAAAACATCCCCACCCCCCGACTCCAAGTCGTCCGGGTAGAAATGGTCTCCATCCAAAAACTGTTTGTTCAGCAGCTGTCTCAAATCACGGCTGACGTCCGATGCAAAAAAGGGCGTTTCGGCGAACGGACCCCCCTTGTCCAAGTCTTTGAGAGACGCGATGCTTTCTTTGACTTGAGCTATCCTTTGCAAACGGTCTGTGATGTTCTGCAGAAAGCACCATGGTGTGAATATTGCTCGACACCATACTACCCCAAATGGAAAACACCTCACTGAGTAAATGCACCCACCATCTTGCATACATAAAGATCTGAACGTGTGGAAAAAATTCCCCTTTCGTCCCCATGTTGAAAAATTAACAGGGAGGGGTCACTGGATAGACGTACGGATGGCGTTTTGATTAAGAAATACCTTGTTTGTTTCATCTGTTGATGAAGCGAGGGGCCCCCAATCGAGAATTCCATGTTGAAGCGCCCCTTCACAAAACGCAACAGCTGCAGAGCGGGGGGCCAGTATCGGACAACATGCTAAATCGCCCGGATAAAAGGAAGCCACCATGCAAGCATGCACTCCCCCCATCGATAGTCCACTCACCCCTTTCGAACATCACCAAAAAAAAACGTAAGTCATTTTCTTCGGTTTGACTGATTTGGACCATTGGTGGGGAGCTGAGCAGCAATGGGTTGTGTTACCTAGTGGTTTGAACCCTTTGCCTTCGGCCCAATGCAGAAGGGAAAGGGATTCCTCGATGGTGGCCCGCCCCAGGGTGAAAAGATCGCTCACCCGTCTCAATTTAGAGCCTCGTTGAAAGTCGGGCCGTCGAGCTCCATAAAAAGGTCCCTCCAAAATTAGAGATGCAATGCCCTGAGGGTCAGAACAAAACCCCTTCAGAAGCCGAACAAAGAGAAGCTGCTGGTGAGAATTGACAGTGCAAGTGGAATTTCAAATTCTTGGTGGTTTCGTTCGATTGGACACATCGAGCCCCACGAATAAAAAAGAAAAATAAATAAATAAATAAATAAAAAAATAAATAAAAAAAATAAATAAATAAATAAATAAATAAATAAATAAATAAATAAATAAATAAATAAATAAATAAATAAATAAATAAATAAATAAATAAATAAATAAATAAATAAATAAATAAATAAATAAATATTAATCAAAGATTTATATATACATCCGTATTTTTTTTAAATATTTCTTAGGACTTCATATTGACTTTATCATGTGGCACATGTTGGTCCATGATCGATTTCTCAAAAACTCATTTCCCCCCCCCAAAAAAAAGGGATTTGAGGGTATGACTCAAATCCAAAAACAGAAAAAAAAACGACCAAAAAAGGCACCAAAGCAGATCGATACGCAGAAATTAAAAAATTAAAATTAAAATTAACATCGAGAAAATCACAACATAGTTGATCCCACATGCTTCAACAGAGGGTAGCCCAACCGAAGTCTCCTCCGAAACCCGTGATCACCAGTGCCTGGCAAATGCAGCACGCATGCCATCGTCTCAGTTGGCTTTTCCGGTGCCAGCAAGCGAACCCTCCCCACTCGGCTTTCTTGGGGAAGCATGCCGAAAACAGCCGAAGAACATGGACTGTCGAATTTCCCTTCCAATATACTGTACTTTGCACCTTGAGAAGTCCCTTTTTCTATGCATTTCCAGTTGACCTGCCATACCCCCGGAAGTGACAAAATATGAAAGCAATAAATTTGCCAGGATCCGTATCCTCGATTCATTGACAAAACCAGAGTGAAACAAAAAAAAAATGAAAAAATATATACATATCTATATACAATAAGAAATGTATATCTCCTGGATAGCTGCCAGGAGATCGAGAGACATTTTTTCACACCTTGATTTCTGGAGGGGGCCATTTGACGGTCTGCGATCTTTCGGTCAGCCAATCCACATTGATTTCGCCCCAGCCCCCGGAAAAAAAGGAGCCGGAAGGGAAGAGCTTGTGCACCAAAATCGCATACAGCTGATCCAGCGTCTTGCCTTGAATTGATGAAAGCATGTTTGCAGCACCCAACGGGTGGAGTGCTCCGAAAAATTTAAGTCCTGACGAAACGGTGTCGAGAAACAAAAGTTACAATGAGCCCTTGACCTTACCCAGTGGCTGGTGATCGCCACCACAATAATAATAAAATTATTATTTTAAAATATAAAATAGAGTTTAAATCTAAATTTTGGACATGGGACTGTCATCGCCACAATGTTGGTGGCTTGGTGATACTAACCCAAGCAACAGATTCGATCTTGTGGGAGAATTGCATGACACCACCATGACTTATTTTGGAAAAGTGGCGTGGAGGGGGACACAGGTAAGCAAGTTTTTCAAAACCAGTCAATAGCACGCACACCACGCAAAAATTCAAAGAATTTCAAAAAAAAATCGACGTCTCTTGCTGAATGCACAAACATATCGGATCATATTGGGTCGACAAGTGGGGGAGTTCTTTTTCTCCTCACGGGAAAACACTGAAAGGCCCGCCACACCCATCGCGTTGCTTCTTCGCTCGGCTGGAGGGTGCTTGCGGGTCGTATTCTTGTGTCGCCGATTGTCCCTTTCAGCTCGGTACAATGGTACGCAGACGGTAAAATGTACCACATAAAATTTGCGTGTGTGTCGTCCATCCCAGGAAAGATCCCCACAAAGGGCATGCTGCTCAAACAGAGCAGAACAGAACTGAACAATACAGAGCTCGCCACCGAAAGAAATGTGGTAGCTGTACAAATGGTTACTGTTCGATGCAGGGGAGGGATGGTGTGAAATCCCTCACTAGGGAACTCTGGTGCAAAGGGATCTCTACCAAGATTTTTTTGTGTTGTCAACCTCAATTTTGGCCCCAAATTTCTTGTTGCTGGAAGTTTGTCAGGAAGAGGGGGACTGCTTGCGATCTGGTCCCCCCTGTTGTGTAACTTTGTAGAGGCTGGGGTATCACCATGAAAAATTGTGAGGGGGATCTGTATGGGTTGAGAGAAAATCATTTGGGGGCCCCCTTGGCGTTTCTGCAAAAAATTTGCAAAATATCCCAGTCCCGAAAAAGCCACATTCCAAAATAGAACATTCATAAGAAGTCGTCTACATTGGGTCTGACTGGACATCAGACTCCAAAGAATTCCAGAATGCCCAGAATTCTCTCCTTTCGTTTTTCAGTTTATTTCGTCTTTTTTTCTCAAATTATGACACAACCTGCCTCTGATAACGGATCTCAGGATGACCTCAACTAATTTGTTGAGCGGGGGAAACTTTTCCTTTTTTTTACAAACAGCACGAACAGTGTAGGCCCACATATTTTTCGTAACATGCCGATCACCAACACCTCGGCACATTACCTGTCGAGTTTCGACAAGGGATGAAAAAAAAAAAGACGAATATCAAGGAAAATCAATCAATCCAAAAAAGTCCTTCACAGAGAGACTATCTGGCCCCATAATTCTTGAAAGAAAAAGAAAAAAAACACAAATTGTTTCCAAATTTTTTTCTCTCCCTTTCCTTTCAGACTCTCTCTCTCTTTTTGTTCTCCATTCCCATAAATTATCCCCTTGTCAAAAATTCTCAACACGTTAAATCTGACAATATCTTGCTTGTTTTTCCTTTCGAACCCCGTTCATTTTTTTCCTTTCCCCTAAAGCGGCACTCACTTGATGTATTGGGACACCCAGCGGAAACCCTCAGCATAACCCATCCTGCGAACCTGTGAAAAATTATATAAAATTATTAGAATTATATAAAAACAAAGATGTATATTTCATATCAAATCGCTCTTAACAAGGCAAAATACGCCACAATATGTGAAATCAGCCCTTTCGGATGTCACAGCAAATGGAATGTGGTAGTTTCTTTTCATTAAGAACCCTCCTCCCTGACAGGAATCCCAACAGATACACCATAACCACATGCACCAATACTGACAGATTTATCTTCTCTCAAAACTCCCCCACCCCTCAAAAACATACAGCATATGCTCTACGAAAGATCGCAACCCAGCGTCCCCAATCAACCACTTACCACACTGCACATGAACACTTCTATTGGCCTTCCTGCAGATGGGTCAGCTTTTTTGTCTTTTCCGCTGGTGTATTGCATACCAAGATGGGCCCTCAGGTCGCTTTCTGGGATTGCTTGCTGCTTGTCAATTTTGTTTCCCAGAATCAAAAAAGGCACCTAAAAAAACATTCGCACAAGGAAGTTGAATGGGGCTTTACCTACAGTGGGTGGGGCTTTCACCCTCATGTCAGACCCTGAAAACCAAAAATCTGGGCTGCCAAGTTACAGTTATCGTGCTACCCTCCATGAGAACAGCCACATTCGTTAAGGACTAATAAATAGCTCAGAGGGTTGCGTCAGGTATAAGAAAAAAGAAAAAAAAAAGAATATTCTGTAAGAAAAAAGGAAAAAAAAAAGAAGATTCTTAGGGCAGGCACTGTAACACTGGCCTAGGTGGGTGTGACGTACGTCTAAAATAGATTCATCGGAGAGGAGTCCATCCAGCTCTTTCTTCGATTCAACCAAACGGGAGGGCTCCGCAGCATCCACCAAGAAAACAATCGCATCCACCTGTAAAATCCAAAAGAAACGCCAACGTTCAGGTGGTGACCTGTGAACCCTTTATTTCGGTTTTAAAAAAAGTACTATGTATGGCTGGCTTTCCTTTTCGAAGTGAAATCCATGCGTTCACCACAGCAGACCTTCCAAATTACATCAGCAGTTTTGATCCAAAATGGATTCTGGAGAAAAGAATTTTTCCATATCAGCTCACCGATGTGAAGTAGTTCTTCCAGACTTTCCTTGCAATTTCGTGACCTCCCAAGTCGAAGGCCTTAAAATTGATACCGGCAATCTGAAGCTCCTGTTGAACAAATACCACCCAGAGCGTTCATTCATGATCGAACAATAACCATAACTTGCTCGTTTTATTGCATTTCATTCCAGGATTTTGACCCCTCCCTTCACTTGATCATCTGTGTATATGCGTGTGGAACTTCCATGCATATCTTTAGCTATATTTATGACGAGCGCCACTCTTTCCACACCCCGAACAGTGGGAAAAATGTTTTTAACAGAGACAGCCAAGTCTGGAAGTCTTTTTCCTCTCTGCGGAGGGGGGGGGGGGGGAAGTGCTACCTCTGAAGTTGGATGCTGTGTTGGTTGATGGGTGGCCAACCGGCCCTCATCCTTTAGCATGTGCATAAGAGTGGTCTTCCCAGCATTGTCCAAGCCCTGAGAAGATATACATGAGTAAGCATATAGATGCCCATCAAATATTTATGGAAACACTGAAAATTATTCAACTAGTGCAAACATTTCCTGGTGAAAAAACACAGCCTCTGCACAGAAGCACCAACTGTACCAGTGGGAAACCATATTCAGATCCCAGGGATCCCAAGCCAGCCAAGAATATAATGGCAGGACTGATATTCTACAGGAAAATGCTGACGAGCTGCTCACCAGGAAAAGAATGCGAGCCTCTTTGTTCCAAAGACCGAGATAATTCAGGACTCCGTAAAACCTGCGAGGAGAACGCACAAAGCGTATGGTCGACGATCGAATACATGGCGAAGGGGCAGCAACCAACACCAAACATCGATAGACCGGATCCCCAGCACAAGCTTGATTCTTGATGGGATCTCCCACACCAAACGAGTTTCCACCGAAGCGGAAATTTCGAGAATGGAACTGAGCGCAACGTTCAGAAGGAAAGCATTCGAAGGGCTCACCAGTTGACGATAAACATTTTCGCTGTCGTTTTGTTCCGAAGGCTGGGGCGGAGAGAACGCGCGAGGTGAGTGGTATCAAAATCAAACTGGACCCATGTTGAGAGTGGCTTGGGGAAAAGTAGTGTCCGTCAGAGGGAGCGGGACACGTGTCAATAAACATCGGAAGAACCTGTTCCAAAAAAAAACAACGAACCTGTAGAACATTTCAATGTACAGTCGACAAAGCTTTCCTGATTCTGGTGGTTTTGAGGGTTTTGGTTCTTCTGATAACATTTGAAGGTTTGGTTTGGTTTGGTTTGGTTGTTTGTTTGTTTGTTTGTTTGTTTGTTTTTTAGAGATTCTGATTTGTTTTTTGGACGGGTTTCTCGATTTTTTTCTTCGTGTGTAATCATGATTTGATTTGTTTTCCTGATCCTGGTGGTGTCAAGGGGGGCTGGGTGGAATCAGTTGCAGTATGTGGATCCTGTGTGATTTGTAGCAATGCATGTCCCACAAAAAAAGACAACAGAAGTGGTTGGATTTTGCCCAGTTGATTATTTTGTTCCAAATCGAAATCGACTTGGAAGGCGAGTGTAGGGAAACATCCAGAGCTGGGTTGGTTGGAGTGGGGAATCGAACTGGGACCTGGCTGGAAAAGTGCGTGTATGACAGTCTGACTGTGGGAGTCTTTGGTAAGCATTAGTGCTTGATAGGCCAGCAACTGGCTTGTTCCCAACGGAGTCCCTTTCACTTCTCCGATCGCAGCACTTCCAGGCGACCGTATCCCTGAACCCGCCAACCTCCAGCGAGATGTCGCAACAAGCCGCCGCCGCTCTGTCGAAACTCCTCACGAATGTGGCGAAATATTCTGTGGCCTTGGGGGTTGTTGGAGGGAGCCTCCAGGCAGCCATGTACAATGGTCAGTCTTCGAGGGATCTAATATTTTCGACGTCGATTTGTTCATCGTTTATTGCGTGCTTGAAAAAAAAAAACGCCCCCGGCGCTCACCGTACCTTTTCTTTGGTCGGTCGGAGAACGCTGTGGTGAGCCAACCATCTGATTGACGAAAATTGAGTGGAAGTTTGTAATACTGTTGTATAAGCAAGGTCCTGCTTTTTCGGGAATCATCTAAATTTAGCAGGCTTTCAAGACGGAAAAAAAAGACGAGGGGTTTTCTTTCTGTTGTTTCAAGAAAAAAAAATCTTTGAAAGAAGAGTTCACCCATAACTGTATATCCAATCATATTTCAAAGGCAAACAGGTTTCTTACTTTCTTTTCTAATCAATGAAATGGAATGGTTGAAAAAATTGTCCAAATGTCATGGGTGCATGAATCCATTACTTGGGAGAAGAAGGGAGTACTGGGTCCATAATTTCTGAGTCTTCCCCAATGCTTTAGAATTTTTTCCATAAGGGTGGAAATACATCCAGGTTCACACACAGGACCCCATATATAGATACACAAATCCCCTTTCGCTGTCACTCTCTCTCACCACTAGTTGCATGTTTTTGTTTTGGATGGCGCAGTGGATGGAGGGGAAAAGGCTGTGATTTTTGACCGCATTCGTGGAGTTCTGCAAGAAACCTCGGGAGAAGGGACACACTTTGTGATTCCGGTTCTGCAAATGCCGAACATCATGGATATTAGAACCCGGCCTCGCTCCCTCAGCTCGGTGACTGGTACCAAAGGTAACATGGTTGTGATTTTTTTTTTAAGGGGAAAAAAAAATTCACATTTGGGGGTATTTGGAACATATATGGCAGAAATATTGATGGTGGAGTTTGGGTGGCCAAGATGCATACAGACCTTTTTTGGGGGGTTTTGTGGACAATGGGGGGGTATCTCAGTGATTCTGTGATTTGTGCCAACATCGCTGTGATTTTGGTTCAACAGATTTGCAAATGGTGAACATGACGTTGCGAATTCTTTCCAAACCGAGCTCTGAGCAGCTTCCCGTCATTTACCAGGTAGATTTCGCCGGAGTTTGGAATGTGTTTCTCTATTCTCAGTGATCCTATCTCTCAAGTTGTGAACCTCGCAAATTTGTGAAGATTTGGGATTTTTTCCATTATCCAGAAAGACATCCAATTCAGTCACCCAGTGTGGTTCAATGCATCTTGTGTAGTGACTGATCCTTTGGCAATTTTTTTCAACTCTGAAAAACAGGTTTTACGCTGAAAAACCTTAGACGATAGTGAAAAGAACTTAGACAACAGATCTTGTCTGACGTGCCCCCCCCCTCCCTTTCTTTTTTCAATTTCTGAATTGTGACCTGGGGACGGCACAACGGAGGGGAGCTTTTTTTTCCCTTTCTCTCGGTATGGTATGTCTGTTTTCTTTGTGCCCTTTTTACTAATATTTTTTGTTTGGTTGTGTTGTGGTTTGTTAGAATCTGGGTCTGGATTGGGATGAGAGAGTTCTCCCCTCCATTGGCACGGAAGTTGTGAAAGCTGTGGTTGCTCAATACAACGCGGAGCAAATCATCACACAGAGAGAGAAAGTCTCAAGAGCTGTAAGAGATCAGCTAAAAAAACAAATAAACAAAAACAACTTTACTGCATGAAAGGAAGTAGACCTGTGTTATTTTTCCTTGCCATTGATACATTGTTGTTGTCCGGATGGTAGCATATTATTCACTAATCTTTCGCTCAGCTGCTGTCAATGATGTGTTCTCGCATATGTTTGGAACATTTTCATTTTCAGAATTATGGTTGAATTCTGTTGAACTATCTTCTGGTGGCATAGTCTGGCCGAATTCCCACTCGTGTCTTATCCCGTGAATGTTTTTCATAAGTCTTTCTCTGTGTTTCCAGGTGAGGGAGAGTCTGAAGGCACGGGCGAAAGAATTCAACATCATTTTGGAGGATGTGGCAATCACGCATTTGTCTTTCGGATCGGAGGTGCTTGCCCCCCCCCCAAAAAAAATAAATAAAAAAATGTCCACCCTCCAGCTCGACAGGCTGTAGTTTGGAAACCCCCAGTGAAATTTTTGAACGTCTTCCTATGAATGCGCAATGAACGACACCCACCACTGGCGTTGTTTTTGATCCTTTGGTTGAGTGAGGTTATGTTGCTGTTCAGTTCACCAAAGCTGTGGAGTCCAAGCAAGTTGCCATGCAAGATGCTGAGAGGGCTAAATTCGTTGTGCTGAAAGCGGACCAGGTGGGTTTGGCTGTGAACGGCTCTGTCTGCATCTGAGAAAGACGACCTAGATTTTTCTTAAAAGTGGATCGAGAAAATTTACTGTGTCCAGCCTTGGAAAGGATTTTGCGTTGAGATTCATGCATGGTTCAAAATCACAGGAGAGGAAGGCAGCCATTATCAGGGCAGAGGGGGAGAGTGAGGCTGCAAGATTGATTTCGGAGGCAACTATGAAGGCTGGGCAAGGACTCATCGAGCTCAGAAGAATAGAGGTAGTGCAACCGATATGCTTTTGCTCTGGGACTGTGGAAAAAAACCCTCCATGTTGTAAAAGCACCTGCCGTATGCTTTTCTGCTCATTGTGTGGAGGCCATGAATTTGGGTTGGCTCATGTGCCATATCACAGTGTCCCAATTTGTTCAATTTTCAACACAACCCCAGGGATATCATTTCAACAGTTTGCTTGATATCATTTTGTAGTGCAGTTTCGAAATCTGGTTAGGAAATTCAAATGGCCTGTATGGGTTCCTTTTTTGTTTTTCCAAAGCGTCTCAGCTGTCTCTCTGACCTATGCTGTCTCTTTTTCCTTCCAGGCAGCCAAGGAGGTCGCTGCCACAATGGCCAGAAGTCGGAACGTGGTTTACTTGCCAAATTCTGGCAATATCTTGATGAATTTGAACACTCAAAACTGATTTGAGGAGATTTTTTTGGCTTGCGTTCACAGCACTCAGTTCTGTAAAAGCTTTTTTTTTGCAACTTGGACTAGGTATAGGTATAAATATGTAGGGGGGGAATGAAACGAAGTGATGCGTTTTAATCGCAAAAATGTGCAGTGTGGTGCTTGATGTGCTCCGCTTCCACCAAACCAGCTTTAAGAGTCTGGAGTGGTTTTCATGGAGTCAGACAATTGATGACACTCTATTGATTGTATGATGATGGGTAGTTTTGATGAAGATGATGAATCGGAAATGTGGTGTGAGAAACAGGGAAGACGCAGAAAGAGTACCAGACAGAGTTAGAGTTATGCAAGAGCATCCCATACAATATGTGTATAAATTCATATCAAAATTGTGTTGCAACTACATGCACCATTAATACCCATTCATATCCTGATTTGCACTTTGTTACACAGCACAGGCTCAGCCAATACGAAGTCCGGGGTTCCAAAACACATTTTGTTCTCTTTATTGGAGGCTTGAAAGGCCTAGTTTTTTGTTTTATTTTTTCTGTCGAAACACTATGCAACAATTCTGCTGGGTGCAGAAATAAATGAATTCTCATTTTCCAGTCATGGGGAACCGATGCTTGTTCCTCAGGATGATATGTAATCTATGTCCCCAGGGAAACCTATTATTGGCCGGGGGATGCTGTGTCATCATAGTGCTGTCCCCGAATCGCATGAATTGTATCGTAATTTGCAAGGCTGAAATTCATGCTGTAAGAATGACCCATCAAGGAGCACTTTTTTAAAATGCAACTTCCTTACATCCACCCCAACCACACAACCTTCAATGTGCAACGTTGGAAAAATATCAAACAAATGAAAAAAAATATATCGTCATTAATTCCTGAACTAATTGAAAAAATATCATTCCTAAACTATCTCCATGAGTTTTATAGCATCATAGTTAAGAAAAATGAATGGGAAATTTTGATAAATCAGGAAGATCCCAAGCACCTAGACAGATTTCTCCTCCTTCACAATCCAAACTTCGTTGTGCCTGTGAAAGAAGTGGAAAGGGGAATCGTATCCAGCCGTGAAATAATGACTGCCATCATAGCTTGCTCCAGCGGCATCCAGTCTGTCTTTCAGACCGCTGGCAGCTTCCTTCCAGTCTGACGTGGAGGCATATCCACCGAACGAAGCAACATACACTTCAAAATCCTCAGGGGTTTCGGTGATGGAAATCCCACTGCCACTGAGAGGAGCAACGGCAGCGTTCTGCTCCACACAAGAAAAGTACACATCAATATCACAATCGATTCAATCTCCACTGTATTGTGTTGTACAAACCAGCACGAACAAATCCAGGGGAATACTGCCAGAAACATGGATCTCACCGGCACGTAGAAGGAAAATTCAAAATCTCCCGTGGATGCGAACGACTCAGCTGCCGTCGAGACCTTCCCCAGCACTGGGGCAGTCATGGGGATCTTCCTCTTCTCCACATTCGAACCCTCGATGTAATCGAAAAGCTTCTGCTCAAAACCAAAAAGAGAACCCAGCATTCAGTCTGCATACAAGTGTGCATTCCTCTGCAAAAAAAAACAGCCCAAACAAAAACCAAATCCTCACATCGAAGCAGACGCCCAATGCATCACTGTAGGTGGAATCCTCCAGAGTCACTGTAGCCCATTTCCCTGTAAAACAACACCACAGTTGGAATATTTGGCACTGTTCTCTGTTTTTTTTTGGGAAAAAACAGAGAGTCTGGTGCTGCATCTAATCAACCTCTGTGGATCCCTCCCACACCATTCACTACAACCCTATCGAAAAACGCCAACAGCCAGTGTGAAACGCACTTCGACAAGAAGCGTGTGTGGGGATGTTGATCTTCTGCTATATTCGATCGGTCACCAACCTTTCGCATAACTTCGCAGTTCATAACCAAGCTCATGCTTCAAGACCGTGTATGATGGGCAATCCACACTGCCACAAAAGTCGGGCTTGACGGGGCGAGCCACTGTCGACACAGCCAACGCAACTAATACCAAAAGGATGGTGGATACGGTGGAGTGCATGATTGCAGAAATAATCCCAAACTCAACGCTGCACAGCCCAAAAAATAATGTTGTGTGTTGGTTGCAGGGCAAACGTCCTGTTTTGTCTGATGCGAATGGTTCGTTTTAATCTGTCAGCTGACAGTCGCAGCACAATCCACCAACGTTTGAAAAGAGTTTGCACACGTTACGTGATTTGGGCGTTAGCCCGCGGCACCAACAGGTCGCAGGCCGGACATGCGCTGATCGAAACCAGAGCAATCCTCGAAACATTGCTCCACACTGTGAATTGTGGAGAGACGATATATCTTTGTCTGTTGTGAGTGCATGCTGTTAATGGAGGGTAAAATCTTTGTGGAATGTTTGCCTTCTGAGGAAAAGATCAAATCGGTCGATATCGTGTGGTGTTTCCCATGCTTGACTGAAACTGGGGGACTGAGTAAGAAATACTGTAGCTGGGGACTCCTCTAGACAATCCCATTACAAGAGAGTTCCGTTTTCTTTTGGTTTTCAGACAGCTTTTATCGCATTCGTATATTTCCTCCTTCACACACCAAAACAGCCTAGCCCACCTCTTACACTCTATCAGACGCATATGACCCCAATACAACCCAACTCCCGCTCTTTGATCTGGTACAGACAGAATACCCAGCCGATGCTTCCCAGTCAGACCCTCTGTCTTGGCATATGATCCAACGCTGGATATGACCAGAATTTCACCTTCTTGCCACGATAGCTGGTTTCCCTCTGTTGCGGTGTAAGACATGGGTCTTTCAACTCAATCCCAACCCCAGGTTTTGCATCGATCATCCCGTAGTTCTCCGCTGCTTTTGGGTGGGATGGCCTCAGCAGCGCTTGTGGCGACGACCATCTGACTCCGAAACCCAGAGGAGAATCATTCCTTCTGAGTACAACATCCACAGACCCCACTTCGATCTTAACGATGTCGGCACCCACCCAGCCACCGTGGAAGCTAGCTTCTACCTGGTCCCCCACTTCAGGGTTTTGGACGGTGCCTCCAGCGTCCAGCCTATCAGGGACTCGAACCAACACCACCAGCTGTGAGTCTGGCGCCTCCACCGGAAGCCATGAAGTCAACGAAACCCATTCCGGAGTGACGGGCCGATGAGAGTTGGGTTCCCAGCATATCTTAAATCTCCGAAACCCTTCCTGCTCACTGCCAGGAACGATTGCCTGAATCTTGCCTTCGTACCATGCGCTCAATCGACCATCATCCACAGTCCTACACTCCACGATGTCTCCGACTGTCATAGAGTGCACCGCATCAGTGATTTGACTTGATGCAGTCCTTGGACCTGGCACAGGCTGACTCCATTGATCGGGGGGGTGCTCAGCCACCGGCCGGGATTTCCTCGCACAGATTGGTTCGTCGACTTCTCTTATGTACATACCAGAAGGAACGAAGGCCGAAGCCAAATCGATCAACGCAGGGGAGGTTTCAGCTTTTATCGGTACGATGAGTTCGCTGATCTGGGGCATTACTTTTTGTCGTTTTCCGGCAGGAATGCTGCTTTTATCGCTGACGTCTTTTCCCCTTTTCCTCGTACCGCTCGCCTGAGATTTCTTTCCAGAATTGCACTTGGTCAAAACCGACATCCCCCCAGCCTTTTCCAGCGCACTCAATGATTCCTTGTACGTATTTTTTGCCACGAAAGGTAGATGTTTGACCGTCGCGTCCGAATCCAACTCTCGCCCGACCTCCTTCCACAAGTTTTTCTCGCACACTTGATCGTAGCCCCCTCTGAACTGCACGGCTCCCCACAATTCACACAACGGGACGATGTACCCATAGGATGGAAAGAGCTCTTCTTTTCCAAACTCGTCTTTCCAAAACTTCCTCAGGGCCGCCATGAACTTCCTCTCCCGAACCGATTTCTTTTTCCGCTCCAGCAAATCCGACAAAACCGTCCCCACCACCAGCGGAGGTGGCATAGCCTCTCCACCAGGAATCGTCTGGATCCCCGTGATTTTCGGCATTTCCCCAGCCACCCCCAGATACCTAAAGTCCACCTCGAACACTCTACTCTTGGGTCGAAACGCACCCCCCACCTCCTCCATCCAAGCACTTTCCATGACAGTCCCACACCAAATCCTCCTCTGTCTGACATCGATGTCCACCACCTTCCCCGGCTGGTCAGCATACACGATCTTCAGCTTGTCCCCTTTCCGCTCCATGACTTCGGCCATGTAAAAGATCTCCCCCGAATCGTCCAGCGAAACCATGATTGTGCCCCCTTCCCCAGAATACACATTTTCAGGAGGGAACGATAAACCCCTCTTTTTTGCACACATCCAACAGTACCAGTCCCCGTCCGGCACATCATTCACGTCGGCATATCCCGTACATTGTGGATGGTAGGCAGCAGGGCAGCTTTCGCAACAAATCAAAGTCCCCACTACACCCAGGCATGCTCCGCAAATGTCGTCATTTCCATCACCCCCACAGGCAAAATCTGGGGGGAGCTCTACCTTCTCTTCAGGTTCCATGTATGCTAGAGTTTCAGTCCAGAACTCCTAACCTGGCTCCTGTGGGGATTGCACCTGAATTCGAACAGTATGAACACTTTTCACAACGGCTTGATTTTTTGACTCCATTTTTTGAATTTTTTTTCGGACTCCATATTTTCCAACAATGGCACCATGCATGGCAAGAATTCAACTCAAATTGATTCTTGAATGCAGGGGACTTGAGGTGTTTCTTTCCATTATTTCCTTCTCAACAACCCCCCTCCCCTTTTTCTCTACCTGAAACTGTACGTAAACCGTACAGAAAAAGAATACATTGGTACGCTGCCCGTGAAAGAGAGAGTTTTCCTTCCTGTCAGGTCAGCGTGTTTCACAAAAAAACCCCACCTGGAAAAACAGTTGCTGTAACCGTTGCAGACACGTTGACTTTCTCCGCCGTTGCAGAGAGAATGGCGAACGATTCTTTCCAAACGCAGTCTCGAGCCGACCTCTCGCAACTCACCTGAACGCCTCGAACCAACCTCGGGTTCAGGAATAGAGCACCAAGTTTCTTGGCCAAGCAGACGCAACCTTTCTTTGTTTTCGTTTCGTTTTTGCAGGTACATACACACGACCAAAAAACCCACCACCCCCAGGTCAAATTATAGGTGGGGAAGAAAAAAAACACAAATTGCAGATTACTACTACCCAATTTTTCACGGGGTGGGTATTGCTGGCGTCGTTCCCCCAAAACGATGTCCGTCTGTTGATATTCTCTTCAACAGATACAGCCCATCCCTCCATCCAACAACAACAACAACAATAATAATAACATATTGCCTGAGAGGCCATCCCTCCATCCCTATGTCAAACAAACAAACATCAATTACATTGTGTAGGAGATATATTCTCCTATTACAATGATCAGTAAAAATCAAATGTGACCATGTGTATTTTAATGTTGAAATTCCATTGGCTTTTGTGTGTACCCACAAAGACACTAAGACCATCAAGAATGCAAAGATGCATAGGTCGATTCAGCTAAATTCAACGAACGATCCCTATGTCCAGGTCTACCCTGCCAGTGGTTGATTGGCATAACCTTGGTTTGTTCAACGTGTGAATGGACCGCCGACATGCACAGCAGACAGAGGAGCCATCATCGACTCCACCAAGTAGGGCAGAATTAAAGGAGGGGGAGCCATCCAAGGAAGGTGGTGTAAAAGATTTCTGATGATTACACGTCTCAAATCAAAGCAGGCTTTGAACGGGAAAAAAAAACAAAAAAACACTCCAGCTATAATTCTAAATCAAACATACAGCATCCCACCTTCTATTGCCAAACACCACATCTCGGACAAAAAAAATCATCCCACCAAACTCAGCAGAAATCCATTTTCTTCAAATAATTTGCGACCAAATCGCCCAGCCCTGCACTTAATTTAATGATCATTTTTTGTCGCACTTTCCTACCTCCCGTTTGGGCAAAAAAAACCTACAATGAAGTTGTTTTTCCTCCTTTTTGCAAAAACGACCTCCCGTTTGGGCAAAAAAAAACTACAATGAAGTTGTTTTTCCTCCTTTTTGCAAAAAACGACCATCCTCCTGGGCTAACGAAGTCCATCTTGGCCATTTTCTGCATTACCCAAGGCCTCGTCTGTTTGCTGGATTTCTCCGTTATTGACGATTTCCCCATTGGTAGGTTTCGTCCGGTGGTGAGTGGAGGTGATGGTTTCCTGGAGTTTTTCTCTGTCTGACTCGATTTCTGCCAGTTCGGAATATTTCGGAGCGTCTCGGTGCAACCCCTGACCTTTTCGCTGCCTTCTAGGAGCGATTTTGACAGCACCTTGTTTCACCTACATATGAATGAAAAACACACACACAAAAAACCACTCAAAAATTTCATAAGGAAGTTGCATTTTACCAGTCTTTCTGGAATGATATCGGGAGAAGTGGTGGAGAACTGGGTTTACTAGGGATGTTGCGCAAAACTACGTAGCTCCCAATTTACGTAGCCACGTCACGTACGACAGCGTCATTTCGCGGAAATTTTCACTCATGCTGACAAGGATCCCCCGTTAAACGGAGTCCTGTTTGAAAAAAGTCAAAATACGTACGTAGAAAACCTGCATTTCCGCGAAACTACGCTGTCGTACGTGACGTGGCTACGTAAATTGGAGCTACGTAGTTTTGCGCAACATCCCTATTGTGGCTGGATGGACAGTTGACTAAACGGGAATTCCAGCCTCCAAGGATATTATATAAATCCCCTAAGGCACTTTCTCCAATTCTTAGGCGACATGGTGGCTTTTTCTATCCAGTGGTTTCGCAGCGGGTTTTTTCGATCACCAATGTGGTTTTCTCGGTCTAAATGGGGACAGTGGGCCCCGAGGTTTTTTCCTACTTTCGCAACGATCATGGCAGGTTTTACTTGAACAAGGAATTTTATTCCCAGATTTTCGTTTTCCAAGGTGCTAGGCACTTTCAAAAGGGATTTTTACTAGGTTTATTTTATCTTTAGATGCACCTGTGGAGGGTTCCCTGAGCTGACTTCATTGGGCTGGATTTCTACTAAGGGCAGGGCTAAATCACCTTGTTGTGGACGGCCTTCGTTGGGCAAGTTTGCCTAATGTAAATTAAACATTCATTCATTCATATATATATTATAGATTAAAAAAAAAACAAAAAACAAAAATGAAATCGAAAAAAAAACAAAAAAAAAACAAGCGAAGACAGACGCATGTCCAACATCACTTCTGCATTTTTTTTTTGTCCTGTTTCACCTTTTTGTATTTGTAAAAATTGTAGAGCGACACTCCACCGATAAGAATTGCCAGTCCGATTGCATTAACAGGACCAAAGTCTTCCCCAAACAACATCACTGCTGCTAAAACTGAAAACAACGGGACAAAGAAACCTCTCAACCACCACCACCACACCAATACTTGGATTTCCAACTTCCACACATTTTTTTCTCGCTAGAAAAAAAAAACTTTTTTCAGTTTGACCACTGTATTGGAATTGACGCTGCATCGAGAGTGGATCTTCCCGAAACTGTATACCACACCCAAAACTCCCCAAACGATATGATTTCCAGTGAGGGACAAGAAAAACACCTCACACTACAACAAAAACTTTACAAAAACTTTTCAAAACTCCAGCAACCTTTCCCCCTCCCCCCCAAAAAAAAATAAAAAAAATAAAAAATTCACCCACTAAAGTGAAGCGTGTTGGGACCGTAAAAATTCTAGCTTAGGGAAGCCATGTCTGACATGTCCCTAGTCAGACATGGATGATCCAAATAATGACTAATTTACTCATTTTTCTCACCGGTGACGACTTCTTTCAGGGTCCCTGCAATCATGAAAGTGAGGGCAGACGTTTCTTTGATCACTTTGAACTCCGTCCAGACCATCATGAAGGCCAACACAGCCGAAAAAAAAAGCAGCAGGAAAGAGATCATCCCGTGTTCCCAGGTTTGAAAGTACGCCGAATTGGGCAGCGCCACCAGTTTCTCCATGAATATCGAAACTATCAAGACCGTCACTGACATCACTGTGGAAAAAAAAAAAGAGGTAAACACAGAATATTGAGCGATTTGTTTTTTTGGTCACCATGTTTTGGCAGGCTGCGATTGAGGATAGTGCATGCAGCATATCGAAATGTCGATTTTTTTTTTTTCCAAAGAATTCAGACAAAGGCGGACTTGAGCTGACATTAAACACCTGCTGGTTTTTTCTTGAAAATTCTCTTTTTGTCACAGTGGCATGGCTCGTTGAACCATTCTTAGGATTTTTTATTTTTTTTTAAAGCTAGGACTGCACTCAGCAATTTTTACGCTTGGATATGTGCTTTTTGCCCTACCTGGCATCAGTTGCTGCAGCACCTCCAAAGGTCCGCTCTGCGACTCTAAATTTCAGAAACCACAACAACATCACCACAAAAAAAAGGGAGGAAGTCGAAACCCACCTGCCGCCTGGGAACATTCATTCTGCAGAGGAACACTGTTGAAAACCAAATTCCAATCTTGCAGTTCTGAGTACAACGTATCCCTTTCGTTTCTTCTGATTCGTTTGGAGGGGGTTTACAGAAAGACTCACCTCCCTTTTGCTTCCCTTGCAACAGGACTTGAGTTAGGGTCCATCTCAAACCAGAAAGGCAAGCCGCCGACATGACCAGAAAGAATCCCAGCAAATCGAATTTGCTTTCGCCATGCACCAGCAGCAGGACTCCACAGCATATCGTCAAAACCACCCCTGCCAAGCTCCAGCTAGGCCTGTACACAAAAAACACCAATTCGAAAAAACCTCTTCAAAAGACATATCTAAACAGACAGGAGGGAAAAAACACACACACACAGAATACTGCAGAGCATTGATTCGGTGGGGCCTAGAAGATTGACGGGAAGAAAAAAAACCCACACATACCGACATTCATGTTTTGTGTTTTGCACACAGTGTTTTATAATCGCTTCTCATTGGTCAATTCAGAATTCGTGGGTTTATCGATTGCCCAACTGCTACACCTCCATACCCCTAAACGATTAGTCAATGTACAGGGTTTTCCTACCCCAAAATAATTAGTCAGCGCAGAGGGGTGTTCCTACTTTTCGATTTTCCAGATGAAGGCGAAGAGCAAAAGGAACATGGGCGTGGTGGATTTGCACATGACGTAGAAACTCAAGGAGATCGTCTGCAGAGACATGTTGGAAAATCCGATGTCCAATCCGGTCGAAATTCCGTTGGGGAGCACTGGGAAAGGAAAACACGAAGAAACCACTTATCATAAGAAATTTACATATGCAGGATGTAAAATTCAGACTTGGATTCGAAGCAGCGTTTGTCCGTTCATACTGGGGAAGGAAAAATTTCCGCCGAAGCTTTATTTAGTTGGAATTAATTTTCGCCAATCGGAAAGGTGGCAAAATTACTTCCAGGCAATTTTGTTAAATTTTGTTTCTTTGAGTAATCCGAGTTTTTTTCCAACCTTGGTCCTGTCAAGGAGAGATAGTGGATTCAGCTTCATGCGTTTGAAAGCAAAGAAATGGCAAGGATATGTTGTTGTTTTTGTTTTTTTAAGCGACGTTGTGCAAGACTCACCATTACGCATGTATTCCTTCCAAGTTCTCTTTTCCGATTTGTTCGATTCTCTTTTCACCATTCCGACGTCCAGCACCATGCGCGACAGCAAATATTGACAAAAAAATTGGACCGACGTCATCAGCAAAGGAGCTAGATCAAAACAAACGCAATTAAAAAAAAAATCGATTATGAAAAAGAAACAGAATTCGGTTATGAGACGATGGTATCACTGCGGACGAACAAAAATGGGGTGTACTTTATGTTTCCCCGGAAAAATCTAACCACAGAGTACCTTTTTTCTTGTACATCTCTTTTTATTATTTAGACAAGATAGAAAAGGTCATCCGTTTGTACAAATATATATGGATATATATCTATATATATCAGCAATATAGAGGATATTCCTAATTATTCACCTCAACTCACAAAAATAGAAGCAAATCAAATCAACCTGACTCAGCAATGATTCCAACAAGTGCGCACAACTACAGATTTTTTTTCCATTGCCATATCAAATTCGTCAGGGGCAAAATTTCAAAGAATCCCGACTTTCGTCATCAAAGGTTGGAATTTTTCGGAAAATTGACAGGAAAAAATTGGACGGCAAGCATCTACACCTGTGAGCATCAGTCACTTTTCTGGTTTTGAAAAGAACACACTGTGTGTTTTGCAATCCAAGTTGGAAAAAAAAGCCATGCTTGAGTAAGATTGTGCTCTTACTTTTTTCAAGTTTCCAGTTTTCTCACCCGGAAACCCTTCGTCTCCGAAAATACCATGCTCCTTTCCCAGCAGTTTTTTATTAAAAAGGCTCAATGATGTGCTGAAGAAGTACCTGGAGCAGAAACCCATAAACATAAAAATATAAGAGATTGAGAGAACACAGTCCATCACTGGACTATGGTCATACCAAATACAGCTTTAAATAAAAGTCAACTTTGAAAAAAAAAAAATCAAAAACAGGAGGTAACTGTGTTCTTCAGCGGAATCCGGATTTGCAGAAGGAAATTGACCTTTTTTTATTGGGTGGTTGTTGCTGCCCTTTTAAAAATAATAAAAAATATATATTGTGACATGGCCATCCACCAAGAAAACAAAATGATAGTGGGCGCTTATTGTCTTACAATTATTGTTTTTCTTGCTGGTCAATTATCCTTTTTTTTAAATCGAAGATCCAACAACAAAACAAAACGTTTTTCCCATTCCACAAAACGCTGATATCTTTTTTAATTAAAGTCTTAAGTGACATTAAGTAGACACAATAGAGCTCAACAACAACAAAGTGGAAATGTTTTCAATTTTTTTTTTCCTTCTTTTTTTTCTTTTTGTCCTTCCTTCTCATGCCTCCTAATGAGATTATCTATTTATTTATTTATTCATTTTGTTTTGATCAGCCGTTTCTTTTGGGGCCTCCCTCCCTTACCACAACACGATAAGGATAAAGTTGCGAGCGTAAGTCCAATCGCCCAAGCGCGAAAGTGCATTCTGCTTCTGATCAACCACCACCTCTTCCTCCTCCTCTTTTACAGGCACCAGCGGTGTAACTTCATATTCCAATTCTGTCGGCATTCCTGACGCAGCCCCTCGCACGTGCTTTCAAGAGGGCAAGACAAGTGCAATTCGTTTTTCGTTAGCTCCAGTTCCGTTCCAGTTTACTGTATCGTATCGGAAGCCGCCCTGAGGTAAACTGGATCAAGTGGCACGCGAATCAGTGACGGCCCCACTCCAAATATCGCTGAAGGAAGCCAGCACGCGCGCGTCGTTTTTCCAGTAAGTCTTTTTTCTCACAGGCTGGTGCAAAACAGATTCTCATTGAGGGTTGCACACACAAAACACATGTGGTATCTCCTTTGGCTAAATTTGGTCGGCTATTTTTGGACTGAATGTGAGTACTGCGGCTGCTCACTGAGCAGCGCTCAGCATCAGAATGCTTTTGCAAGGTGGTGGAAATACCTTCAAACTGTTTTCTTGGGGTTTTCAATTTTGGGGAGTTTCTTGGGGTTTTCAAATTTTCAAACTGTCTGCCTGTAACCTCATGGTTTTGGGGGCGCACATAAGCCATGATGATGGCCTCCCGAGTTGCAATTTTTTCAAACAACTCCGGCTAATTAATTGCTGGGGGGGGGGGTTCCCGGTAGAGAACACAAAGCTTCATTGTCAAGAGTACAATTCCTTTTTGAAACATCCAAAACACATTCCAACCAACAGAAACCTCACCCCTCCATCTCTCCAAATATGAAAAAAAAACAAAAAAAAAAGCAGCCTATCAAAAATTAACCCCCGACCAAAAAAATACACCTGCGACACAAGTCTCAATTTTCTCCTCGGCTAATCCACAAAACAAAATCAAGGGGGGATGCATATGTTTTAAATTTGTGCCCTTCTTTTTAATCCAGAGCGGTGCTTTGGAACACACCCAAAAAAAAACCATGGTCTTAAACCAACATTCCATAAACGATTCCTGGCTGTCCCAGTAGAAGAAAGAAAAACCCCATTCAGTTTCCTCCGACGAAAACGAAGGCTGTGAGGTGCTTGCAACGGAATTCACGGGGGGTCGCCGTCCACCCATCTGCGTGCAGCCCTTCCGCTTTGCACAGCAGCTTTGGCAGCCACCACCACAGGGCCAGGCAAGGTGTTCACCAAGCGAGGCCACGTATACAACAGCCGTTTCGCCACCATCGTCACGGAGTCGAACTCTATGTCTTCCTCCTGCATTTCCCTGAACAACCGTAACGCTTGCTCCCAATCCCCGACTCTCTCGCATGCATTGATCAGCCCAGAGTAGATGTATCCATTGGGTTTGATTCCCAGGGACTTCATCTCATCGAACAACCCCGAAGCTCGTTCCAATTCCAGTCCGCCCCCTTGTTCGCAAGCAGAGATCAATGCCGAAAACGTCACGACGTCCGGTTTGAATCCCACCCGCTGCATTCTTTCGAAAGCTGCCAAGGCAGCTTCCCATCGGCCCCCTCGCCCCAGAGCGCTGATCAGCGAATTAAAACAGAACAGATTCGGAACCACCCCGTTCTTCTCTGCATCCGAAAACACGTGGAGAGCATCCTCCCATCGACCGACTTTCTCGCAGGCACTCACCAGGGAGCTCAAAGTGACGACATCCATTTTGACCCCTTTCGTTTGCATGCTTTTGTACAAGTCCATGGCTTCTTCCCAGCGGCCTTCTTTACCACAGGCGGATATCACAGTGTTGTAGCTGATGGCGTTGGGTCTGACAGGAGATTGAGGATCCTGGCCTTCCGATTCTAACCGTTCGAAAACTTCAAGGGCTCGCTCCCACTCTCCACACCTAACACACATCCAAAACACTGTAAACGCACAGAACTCAATTCTTCTCAAAATCCTTTCGTATGCATTTCCCCCCCCCAAACCCTCAGATTTTACAGTCGGAAGATCTTGTAAAACGAAAGCACTTCCAAAACCTTCTGATATGGACATCAATCTTGCATTTCACCAAAAAAAAATAAAAATCATTCTCCTCCACAGTTAATTGTCAATAACAAGTCTTGTCCAACCCACCTCTCACAGGCACTCATCAACGTGTTATATGAAACGGTGTTGGGTTTGACCCCCGCCAATCGCATGCTCGCCACGATCGACCACGCCTTTTCCCATGCAGCCCCGGACGCACACGCTGCGATGAGAGTATTGTACGCTTGGATGTCAGCCTGAACCCCCGCCACTTCCATTCTCTTGAACACCACCACAGCCCTGGCCCATTCTCCAGCCCTGTGCAGCGCGCTGATCAGAGAAGTGTAAGTCACGACGTTCGCCACCAAACCGCATGCTTCCATTTGCTGGAAAAACTCCAAGGCTCTTTCCCATGCCCCCACGTTGGCACAGGCCGAAATCAAGGAGCTGTAGGTCACAACGTCAGGAGAGATTCGTTGAGATTTCATCATTTCAAAAATTTCGACGGCCCGGTCCAGATCTCTGGATTTTGCAGCTGCACTGACAGCGGTGTTGAAGGCCACGAGGTCTGGGGTGACGTGGTTTCGTTGCATTCGGTCGAACAGCTCCAGCGCTCGATCGGCCCCCCTCTTGTCACGGGCGAACATGGACATCAAGCGGGTATACACGAATCGATCTTTCGCGAGGGGACTGGAGCGTTTCGCCAGCCATTCGAAAACTTCGAGGGCTGTCACCGTTTGACCCTCCCAATCGAGGATGGATAAAAGCCTCGTTAGCTCATGGCCGGTGAATTTTTGGCCCTATGGGAGAAAAAAAAGGAGGTGTTTGATTTTTTCTTCAACCGTTGGTTGATCTTGCTTATTGAGATGCACATAATCCACAACTTACGAAAGGACCACTTTTTGTTTGCAGCCCGCAATACCAATGTAAGTCCCAAAAATGTATATAGAAAAATGCTTTTAAATCTGATTTTGCTATTTTTTGTATATTTCTCATCCACTGCAATGAGGTGGAGAATTATTTTTCTGCTGTGGAAAATTTAGAGAGAATAACTGTGGAAAAAAAGGAAAAAAAAACGGTGCGCACCTCCAAAACGACTCCGACGGACTCTTCCCTGGGCAAGGAAATTATTTTCTTGGCCAGCTCTGCGATGCGAGATCTTCGATTGTCTTTTTGGGACGCAACGTTACGTTTTTTTGAGCGATTTCGTCTCCTATCTGAGTGAAACCACATCAGAAGCTTGCATCCAATCTTTTCCAAATTATTCTTTTCTTTTCCATATATATAAAAATTCTCTTGATTTTTTTTGTGATTTTTTTAATTGTTATCTGAATAGACACACACAAACAAATATACGTGTGTATATATGTATACATATTCTTAAAGTTTTTCTTGTATGCTTAAATATGTGAAAATATGTATATAATTAATAAAATTAACATATTACAATTTATTTATGTAATTTATTTATGCATTTTTTTTTTTGCTCGACTTCATCATGTGAAGCTTTAAGCTCCATGTGGCACATTTAATCTGCGAACGGTGATAGAAATCCACCACTCCGAATTTGAGAAATTATTTTTTGTTGCAAGGGATATCATCCTTGCATATTTTTATGTAAGAATAAAAAGGCAATTAGAAAAGTGCAATTTCCGTAGATACTTCTAAATCTGATTTAAACGGATCATCCTTTCTTCCAACCTCGAAAACACCCTTCAAAGCATCAGGAAATATTTCTGATTCCACGAAAATCCCCTTGCACACTCATATGCCAAAATCATTTTAATTTTTCAGTTTTCATTTTTGGTTTTAAGTAATAACAGTGGGCCCCTTTTTCACCAGCCCTTACCTAATTTGATTTCCTGATCCTCCAATTGCTCCTCGATATCATCCCCCGAAACTTTTGGGCTGATAACTTTTTGCCAAAGTTTGCGGGGATCTTGCCTGCTCGAATCGGATTTCTTGTAAATCTATATTGCGGCAAGAAAACAAAAAAGAAACTTACACATTATTTTTTTTTCAATATTTGGGACTGACAGAAACTCTTCCTTATGGAGTTTTCCGAGGTTTCTTGATTGTGTTTTTCCATAAGTTCAAATGACTCATTTGTAGGATTGAAAATGAAACACGCATAGCTCCTTGAGGAAAACAGTCACCATCCAATATTTCTTTTCCGTAATTTCAAATACGATGCATCAAAGCTGAAAAAGTCTCATTTTGAAAACGCTGTGATATGGATCCCCTTATGGAAGACTAAGAAAATGAGGATTCTATGATGACTTTCCCAGCAAGAGGCCAGCTCAGCCATCCTCTTTCCTCCTCAAAGACTCACCGTTTTCGGGATTTGCCGACGCGACTTCAAAGGATCAGAGGGTCTTATCAAAGGGGGAAGATTTTTCTTTTGATTGGCTCCACACCGCACCACGCGTGAAACAATTGCCTTGAAAAAAATAAAAAAATAAAATTATAAAGATCACCAAAAAAAACCATCATATTTTTCATCGATATTGACACATGAATGGCTTCTTTCTTCAGAGAAAAAATAATTGCAGTTTTTCATCAGATACGAATATTGGTTTTCTTGCTCGTCTTGTTGTTGTTGTTTTTTCTACTCCACATTTGACTCCTTTACCTGATCAAAAAGATTTTTCACTCCAACCCCCTCTTATCTGTTATGTTATCTGTTATGATCCAAACCAAGAAAAAAAAAACAAAAAAAAACAGAGAAACCCTACAACCTCCCTCCCCCCCAACCTCCACCTCTGCAAATAAACATAACAAGACTAAAACTACACTATCCCTATGCTATGAATCCTGCATCCCCCAAACACACATCCCCACAGAAAATGACGCATCCTTGAAACTATTCCAAAAAAGAAAAAAAACTCACGTTTCTGCGCCAGCGCGACGACACGACGAGATGGGAAAGGTGGTGGGTGGGCGTCAGCGATACAAAACGGCCTCGCGCTCCCGAGAATATCGCCTGCCCAGGCATATAAAAACGATACGGTCGGAATGGAGCCAAGCTGGACGTCTCGTGCCCACCACATTTAAAGCCCCTCCACAAAGGTCAAGACAAATCCCCCAAAAAATCCTGTTTCCGTATTACCGTACAAAAAAAAAAAATGAACTAAACACCACAGTAATTTCCGGGTCGAAATCTGACGTGGATCCAAACCAGGGAAACGGGCCGCAGGAGCCCGTTCCAATTGAGCTAAACACCACCAAAAAAGGGAAAGAATATGAAAAGAAACCGAAGAAAACAAAGAAGAAACGGAGGAGGGAAGAACTTCGCTTCTTCTTTGTTTCGGTCTTTTTTCTTTTTTTTTCCTTCTTTGGTGTTTAGTTAAGTTGGAACGGGCTCCTGCGGCCCGTTTCCCTGGTAACTGAACACCACAGTAGTTTGATGTTAGGTTGGAAAAAACACAGCACAGCTGTACATGTAGTTGGGTGGATGTGCCGCCCTTTTTCCTTCTCCTCGCGAGAAAAGAACAAGTCAGCCACCACAGTCAGAGAACAGACGCGATGGGGCTCAATATGGCTGGGAATGGGCAAATGTAAAGTTCGCTGAAACGGGAAAAAAGGGGGTCAGGCGGAAAATGAAGTCCTCCCTGTCAGGCAGAAGATCCTAACGATGAATGAATAGGGGCTAGGGGTCGGGGGTTGGTTAGGAAACAAGGGGAGGATGGTTCTCAGAGGAAATCCCTTCGATCGAAACTGTAGTGTAAATTGGAATGTGCTCTTCCTCCTCTTGATCACCTCCATCCTGGGGCGAAGTATGTTTTTGCACTGTTCTTTTCAAAAGAAGGGCAACTCTCACCTCGGCACATGCAATTTTGATGTGCAGCAAGAAGTCGTCCAGAATGGGACCGGTTGGCTTTTATGGCTGGGTGTAGAGAGCATGGCCATTGCAATAAAAACCTGTTGAAGAATATGCCTCATAACTGATGAAACGTCAATAGACCAACAATTCAATTTGTGGAGGCTGCTGGGTTTCTGGAGATTGAATCTTACAGGGTCACCCTCACTGAAGACAGGTGTTTGGAGAAAGAAACCGTGTTGAAAGGTTGTGGAAATAGGAAAGTGAGAGGAACTTGTGTAAAGTTGAGTATAGAAGATTCACCAAAGTTGCGCCGCCACCATTCATTTTCAAGGCCTGCTTTATACATCCTTTTTGTGCTGGAAATTCAAACTTCTGAAAATTTTCTGCCTGTCATGGTCGTCAACTTTGCACATAATTGAGCCTCTGGGAAAAGTAATTCACCAACCAAGGCAGTCCTCTGAAATGACCGATGAGCCAAATTCAAGGAAATACTCAGGAACGCTTTTTTTTTCGGAAGTTTTAGTTTTTCTTTCCCGATGAAGAGAAAACCCTTTGGCAGGAGTTGATTTTTCTGATGTTGAACAACACAGTGTGTGTCCCCCATTCATTCGAAGTTTTGACTGCCTATTTTTCAACAGTCTTCAGCTCGAGCTTCAATCCTTGTATTTATCCAAGGGTGGATGCCTTTCCCCTTTAAACAAATTTGTTGTTTCCTTTTCTATTTTTATTTTTGTACCTCCAAAAAAAGTGAATGGAACAGCTCAGGCAAGATCTGTTTGATTATTTATCGAAAAGAAAAAAAGAAATGAGGGTTCCAGAAATCAAAAATACCATTCTCAACCAATAATATCTTGCCCTGAAACGAAACACATTCTTTCCCCCACTTCATTCCCTGTAACTTCACTTTTAATACCTAGCCCCCCTCGGTCCCCTCATCTTCCAAGCAGTCCAAAAAGAACTGATTCAAAAAAAATCTAGCAGATAATAAAACCTATTCTATATATTTTTCTCTCGATAACTACTTTGTTGGGGCTACTGTTCTCCGATCTATCTTCACACTTCCAAGCTTTTTTTCCTCATGTTGTGCCCCCTCGAATTGTGGAAAAGACCACGAAGTCAAAATAAAATTCACATCAATATCCGGTATACCCTGTGATATCGCCCAGGGGCACCCTCAAGTGTCGCTCATATTGATAATTTTTTGTGCGAATGCCTTCCTCGGATGTTTGCATATAAGTCTGTTGCACATGGGCAGGAAGCGATGAAAAGTTTTTCAATCGCCTGTGAAGACACCACAAAAATTTTTCTAATTTTTATTTTTATTTCAAATCCGCCCAAGACGGTACCTTGTTTGTTGCCTTCTATTTCTGGAGGAGAAAATTTGAACCAAACAGAATACCACACGTAATCGAAATATGTTACTGAAAGAACAAAGAAAGATCGGGAAAACCGAGTCGATAAGCGACTTTCAAGTCGAAATGAAGAATTTTGAATACCTCTGGTCCCCCTTGCACACTTTTCTTTCTTCTTTTACTTCCTTTTGTTTTTTCTTCTTTTGTTGGGGACAAAATCTTATATATGTATATGGGTTAGAGTTATCTGATTTTCATGTGGTTCACAAAAAAGAGCAGAAACTCACTTGAAGAGCAAAATGTGTGTTTCGGGCGGATGAATGGCATAATTCGTCCAGCCCCTCGACATCCTCACTCCAAGCCTTCTCCATTCACTCTTCAACCAACAAGCACCCCCACAAACACATGCACAAAAAAAAAATCAGTATCTCCAATTGGAGAAATACACTAGGTTTGAACCAGAAGAGCATTTGACAAAAGCAAACGATCATAATTTTCAATCGTTTTTTCTTTCTTCTTTTTTTTTCCCTTGGAAGGATGCTGGAAACAGAGTGGAGAGCAGCAAGACATGTTGCACCGATGGATTATATATACATATAGATATATTCGAAAAACTGGCAGTAATAACCACAAATGCAGTAATATCCACGCCATGTCCAAAAACTAATTTCCCACACATGCCACAACAATTACAACAACATAGGAGGTGTTTAATTCCAAGCCCACCTCATGCAACAGCCGATTCCCAACGTGGTTTTCTCTTGCAAATTTTCTTGGCAGGATGACGTGCCTGTTGCAATTTTACCCGCCAACCTCCTCAGAAACAATCCTTCACGCAACAGCTTCGAAAAACAAATCTTTCCGTAAAACCTTGAGGCTCACCGATACTCAAACTTCTCGTCTGAGTAGTAGAAGGAGTAATCGAAGTCATCCTGGGAATCGTCATCCTGGGAATCCCTGCTTGCCATAATTTCCAGACGGGAAGTGCAAAAAGCTACGAGCGAAAGTACGATCTCGGCCTAGCAGCAGCAGTTTGGAATTCAGTCCTTTTTAAACAGCGTTGATTTTGGGGACACCGAGAAAGGCCCACCTGCTCATCCTTTCTTTTGGGGGATGTGCGTTATATCGGTGATGTGGCGGCGGGAAAAAGAGATCGGCTCCTGAGACAGGCCTGTCCTGTGAGGCTGTTGAAACGACGGGGCTGCCCACATCGATCGATACTGCCGAGGTTTTTGTCGTCGTGGGCAGGCTTCGTTGAATTCAGTCACCGAGTCAGCCGCGAATCCAATTTGTGGAGGCTGATGGGTTTCCGAAGATCTGAATCAATAGGTGGAGTGAACCCCCATTCTGACCTGCAATCCTCCCCTTCCCACTGTGCCAGCAGAATGAAAAACAGGCCTCACGAAAGCAGATTTGTTTGGGATTACAGTAGCTACTGTCCAGCTATAAACACCGGAAGCACAAAATAAATAATTGCTCCACTTCACATCGAATTCGAGACCCCCCCTCCTCTTTTTTTTCTCATTCCCTTGTTTTGCCTGTGAAAAATATAACATCAAGGCAATGACAGACAAAATGCAACATAAAACAAACACTCTTGAGAATGTGGTGAAGACTTCTTTCCTTTTTATGCTGCTGGTGCATGGATTTCCTCACAATTGCATTTATGGTAGCATCACTTTTGGAATTTGAGTATTCCGACCACTGCAAGGTCTCCAGCTGAACACGCTTATTTTATACATTTTACCAAGAGAAAAATGTATATTTTTTCCAAGAGAAAAATGTATATTTTTTCCTTGTGCTGAGCAAGAGATCCATTTCATCATTTCCCCACTGCTTACACGACCCTTACATCAAGGAGCATTAGTTCTCATCAGAAGAAAATCAGATGACTAAAAATTCTCACATCAATCCTCCATCCATGTGCCTGCACACTTTCTAGAATCGTTTCTACCTATATAAACATTTCGTCGGCAATACAATCACTATATTCAAACCTCACATGTACAAAACTCCTTTCCATTCCCTTTTTAGGTTTTCCAAACGACTGAAAAAAATATTACCCCCCCCCCCGTCCTCCATTCATAAACTTTCCAAACCTTTTTTTTTTCCTCCCCCTAGTCCCTGAACTCCTCACCACCGTGCCCCCCGAAATTATCTGGACCAGAGTTTCCAGCATTCTCGTAGTATCCATGTTGGAATGCCAAATGCTGGTAATTTGCTGCACTCTCTTGAGCGCCCCCAGGGCCTCCAGTGTTGTACAACAAATCTGCTGGGATCCATGCAGGGACATGCTCCCCGTTTGCATTCTGTGCCAGCACCGGTAAATACCCGGCATAGGGGTTTGCCGTCGGCGTCGCTTGAGATGGTATGGAAATCAAGTTGACATTGTTGGAGCCACCGCTGCTGCCTCCTGCACAATTCTCTACCCCGGTTCTGGAATCGTATTGGACCGCAGGGTGCGAGCGCACCTTGAACATTGAAGATTTGAATTAGAAAAAAAAGCCAGGAAAAGGTAAATCACTCATCAGAGTCACCATGCTGGGTTGGAATATACTATAGCATGTCTCCTGAAGGCAATGGGATTTACAAAATGCCATCCAACCCATTACAATCGTCAGGATATACAGCAATAAACCCCTTAATAAAATCAATAGGCCGTAAGGCATGAGTCAGGGACACTCACTTTGGAGAAAGGAACTACTGATATGTTAATACCCATACAAATTTCCATTTGGGTCCAGTGCAACTTCAGCTAACCTGAGGTTGGGGAATCAAGGATGTTGCCATATCACCATAGCAGTCTGACAATGCTTGCAAGAGATTCAAAACACAAACCTCCACTTGGGGCTCCAAGCGGCCTACAGGTCTCCTGTAAAACAAGCAGATTTGTCAACACTGAACACCATTTAATGTACCCACCAACCAGCTAGGGTGCTTCAGCACTGCTGGTGGATTCGGACCATTCAAAACTAGAAATGAGTTCACTTTGGCTTGGCACGGCTGGAATTTGTCCAGGCACACACACTATCTTTACAGGAATTGTTTGCAACGGCGACGCCGCGGTTACCTTGCCGGTTCTGCATAATTTTGCGAAGAATTCGACCCTCTTTTCCTGGCCGAGGGAGGTGGCGGAGGTGGGGGTGGCGGCGGCGAATCCCTCGTGCCATGCCAGCCCCCTGGTCTGCCACCTTGATGGCATCCGCTCCTTCTGTGTTTCCCCCGCGGTCGTCTCTGCGGAGCATGGCGGGGATTCGACCCACGACCACCTCCATGTCGACCGTGTTTCCCGTGCCTTGGCTGCACCGGTTTTCTGGAGTCTATGGAACAGCTGCCAGCGTTTTCGCTGGTGGAGGAGCTGTTGCGGAGTTCGCTCCTCAACAACATTTTTTTCGCCATGGTGATGTTTTTCACTTTTGTGTCGTGGCAGGCTCCGATATCGTTGATGTCCCTACCCACAACGGAAAACGGAGTCAATACAGAGAAAACACAAACGGGGCAAACGCGCGCTCGTGCCTTCATATTCTAGACGAGAAAAGCGTCATACGGAGGCAGGTGGGGGAGAAATAGAGCAACGTTTTCCGAACTCACATGCCGTCCCTGGAGCCTGCGGATGGAAGATTGAATTGGTCGGCAGCCTCTTCCCCCAAACTCAGATCCGACAGGGCCACTTGGGCCAACACTCTGGCTTCCTCGCCCCATTTGCTACCCTCCGTGCACGTCGGCACGAACCCCCCCTCTTGGCAAGACTCGTCGCTGGAGTTTGGCGATTCTGATTCGAACCTTGCGGTTTCTTGCTCCGATGAATCCCAGGACTGACGAGGGGCCTCCACGCGAGTTTCGTCCTTCAGCGATCCGGCTGGGTGCGAATGCAGGGCATCCTGGCCGGGTGTTTCCTCGGGCCTTGGCCTACATAGAAGAGAATTTTGGCAAAGATCGGCCACCAACACGAGAAAAACGACGCATGAATGGCAGGGAATCGACACCCACGTTATGTTTTCCTTCTCTGCACTCATGCTTTGGCTGTTGTTGCCCGAGGAGGGGAAGTCCAACTCCTCCATGCCCTGATGCCGAGGGAAGCGAGTCGGGATTGTGTGAGGTGCGTCCGTTCCGGACAGAGATGCTGAGCGTTGCTTTTCTACGGCCCAGCACACACATTACTCAACCCCCCTGACCCCCAAATGATTCCGTTTGCGTCAAGTTCTTGACTGATTATGCCGACTACACCACGACAGACGGACACCCCAGCCTCAGGAGGTGGTTTGATTTCTGTTGGGGAATGCAATTCCATGTTTGGCCATTAGTTGTCGAGCTGCGTTTGGCACAGATAGGTGGTTTGATTTGATTTGATTTGATTTGATTTGGCACAGAACATCCAACAGACCAAAAAAAACTCAAGTAAAGTCAGGAAAGTAAGTTGCTGCAGCACCTGTGCAGCTCCATGTTGAGGCCAACCCCAAATTTTGCCCACCTCGTGTGGCCTCAAGGAGTGAGTCACCATGTATCAAGGCGTTTTCAACGAGGGAAGTTCGTAAGGAAAGGATAAGACTTTAACGTAATACAGTACTACCTGCTGTTTTTGGGGGGTCGAGGTGGGCTTTGGTCGTCTGGGAGATGCAGTATTGACCTCGCGGACTCTCGAACCTCGTTCCCAGGCTTCCTTCGTCACCATAGGGTGCCTATCCAGCAAACCGTGCGTTCTCGCCGCGGGTCGATCCTTCGCGGGCGAGGCGGGATTGGCCAGCCAGGAGTGGACGGTTAAACCGACCGCGGAGCAGTCCCCTTGGCGACCCCCGAGTCAAGCAGGGGGTCGGCGAGGGTCTGTTCTGGCGAAGCTTTCGGCGGTTTCGTGGCCGGAGTCGGGGGCGTCTGACGTGCGCGGGACCAGCGACGACACGGATGCATTGACGAACGTGAGCGACGAGAAAAACCAGCGGGAGTCCTTAACCAACATATATTCAAGCCCCAAAGGCATCGCTGCGCCCCAAAGCATCAGCACCGATCATTTGCGTGACGACTGCGACGGCCGAGCTGGGGGGAATGACGCAGATATCAGGGAGAGAGTGACACAGGCCGCTGTGGAAGGCTCGACCGTCAGTCCATTTGAGAGCGAGGAATTCCCTCGACCTGATTCGCCCAGCACCAGCGATTATTACACCCCTGATTCGAGTTTTGGAGACTCGGTATGGGAGGGCGGGCGACCGTCCAGGGGGTCGCGGGGTACATCGGACGAGTTCGTCGGCAGGCCCTTCGTTTCTGAGAGGAACAGTGCTGGGGATGTGAACAGCCCATTGGGGTCGTCACTCGAACAGAGCCAGGACGTGTGTTTCAGCTTTGTTGGGTTGGGAACTGGGGATTTTGGGGGAAGCTGTGGCCTGCCTGTCGTGAAGGAGGATGAAGTGAAAGAGGATGAGGGCTCCAGTGTGGGGTTTAGGACCCCACTGGATAACCTGAATGCAGTGAATGATGTGGGTCCGCCTGGGGTCAGCAGCGATGCTCGTCCTTGCGAAAAAGACAGGAATGAACTGGAGCATCAACTCCAGAAATGGATTTTCAGCGACCCCAGCATCGTGAGGGAGGTGGACAACGGTAATTTCAGCGTGGCACACGAAACCAACCACGTGGACCGAAATGCCGATGTGACTGGGGCAGCCTGTTTCAACCAGTACGTAGTGGTGAAGAGCTTGGGGCAAGGCAGTCATGGGAGAGTTCGAATGTGTTTGAATGCAGTGGACGGGCAGCTCTATGCGGTGAAAACAATCAACCGAGCTTTCGTGCCCAGCAAGCTGATGATGGGTCCAGGAAAGGGACGACGGTCTATGCCCCAGAGGAGGGGGGCAAGGCAGATTTCGGCCCAGTCAGCCAGCCGCGTCCTGAGAGAGATCGCTATCATGAAAAAGCTGGACCATCCGAACGTCGTGAAACTGCATGAAGTGATCGATCCACCGGGGGAGGACAACGTGATTCTTGTTACGGAGTATCTAGAGAAGGGCACGCTGCTCAGGCGGCGAGACAATGGGAAAGGCCGAATTCTGTTCAAAAAACTGGCGGAGGCCCGGGCAATGGAGCAGTTCCGGATGGTGTGTCAAGGGCTGGATTACCTGCACTACCACGGGATCGTCCACGGGGATCTGAAGCCTGATAATGTGTTAGTCAGTGGGACTGGGGAAGTCAAGATTGCCGATTTCACCTGTTCCAGAATGGTCGCTCCTGAGCACTTCACGTCAGGGGTTTATGGAACCCCAGCTTTCCATGCACCGGAAGTTATAGCTGGGGATAAATACAATCCGTACATTGCGGATATCTGGGCGCTGGGGGTGTGCATGTACAGTGCCGTAATCGGGGAGCTCCCTTTCGCTGGACCGGGCATCATGGGGATGTATCAACGAATTCTGGATGCTACGGTAACCTACCCGGAGGACTGCGACGTGTCTGACGACTTCAAAGATTTGCTGTCGAGGATTTTTGTGAAGCAGGCGTCGGCCCGGATCGATCTGGAGGGCATCATGAAACATAAATGGATGACTGGAAACGGCAAGGTGCAAATCGCAAGTCTCAAATCCATGGAGCACCCACCGTCGGTGATCAAAGTCACGACGACAGACGAGGACTCCGCCATCGACCGCTCCTCCGTTGTTTCGTTCATCCGTGCCAAGCTCAAGAAGCGACGGTACCGCAAGGGGGCCAAACTGTACAAACGAGGGGACCCTTGTGATTGTCTGTTTTTCGTTCTGGAAGGCACCGTCTCGTTAACGGGGCGGCTTTTTCCGCCACCCTCCGATGCTCCGCAGTTTCCAGAAATGGAGTCGTTAGAAATCGATGTGGATGAGGAGCTGTTGCTGGACCGACCGGTGCACCTCCCGGAGGATGGCGTTCTGAAGCTGAGCAAAACGGAGGCCAAGGCCCTGCAGGAAAGACGTCGACAAGTCTTTCTGAAAGAAAACGAGGCGGTGGTAACCCTCAAGGGTCCGGGGCAGATGCTCGGGGAAATGGCTGGAGCGCATCAGCACTCGGCCAGGGCTCAATCCGATGTCACCGTGTTGAAATTGGCGCGGGAGGACCTGGATGAGGCTTTCGTTCAGGAAAGGCAGAGATTGGATGAGCCGGGGGTGATGGGGAAGGCCTTGCGCCGAACCGTTTCGAACAAATCGACTTCGCAGACCGTCTCCGTAGAAAACGGGCAGTCGCACTCCAGCGACCTCGCTCCGAGGGTTTCGTTGGACTCACCTTAGTGAAGAACGGGGGTTTGCTTTCATATTGTTATTGGTAATTTTCTAGGTTGTGTATGCATGATGAGAGAGGGGCAGAGTAGCGAGGGATTTTGACGAGTGGGGTTGAGGAGAAAAGCTTTTGACTCGATGCTGCTTGTCGGAGATTGGAAAAAAATGAGGGATGTGGGATGGGGCAATCGATTGGGGGAGGGGGTGGAGGGGGTTGATTTTTGGTTTCCAGACACCATGCTATCTGTGTTTTGTTTGGAGAGAGGGGGTGGGGGGGGGAAATCTGTGCTGAAGTGAAAAATTCGGCTGGGTTTATTGCTGGGAATGGGGGGGGCAAGGTTGGAAAGGGAAGGGGAAAAAACTCGATAGGCAAAAATATCATTGGCCTCGATGATAAAACCGGTGGCGATTTCTGCCTACGTTGCTTTTTGGTTATTATGGCTAGGATGCTTTTCAAAGAAAGAAAGAAAAAAATGTGGTCATGTTTTATATTTTTGTTCAATGGTAATTAGCAGCGCCATTTGGACAAGCCGAAAGAAAATATATACACAAACAAAAAAGAGATTTGGGGGACAGGGAATTTTGAAAAGGAAAAAAAAAAAGAAGGAAAAAATTTAAGAAGAAAAAGAAACGAACGTTCTTTCTCGGAGGTGGGGTTTTTCTGTTTGCCTATTTTTAGTTGCTATATGTAAAGTAAGGGATTATCCTTTCAAAAGAAGAAAAAGAGTTAAAAACAACCAGAGAAATTGCATTGAAGAAAATTCTTGGATGGCCCAGGAGAGTGTTTTGTTTTGTTTTGTTTTGGAGTTACGTACAGGTCGGTTTGGTTTTGATCGGATTAGGGGGGATGTGCATGTGTGGATATTTTTCTCTCTTGGGGGGATATTTCTGAGGGGGTTGGGGGAATTTGGGGGGGGGGATGTTCAGACCTCATTTATCTCTGTGTGTGTATGTCAGTCAAGAACGCCGGTTAGAAAAGTGGTGGCTGGTTGGCTTTTTAGTGGTTGGGGAGAGAATAACGAGGTTTTGGCTGCAATCACACCCAACCTTTTTCTTTTTAAAGACATACAGAAAAAGGAAGGGTCTCACCTCAAAACCAAATTGCAAGAAAAATCAAAAAAAAAAAGAGACAATTCAGGGGCGGGAGGGGAAATCAGGGAAGAAAATCAGTGTGCGAGTGTTTTTTTTTGTGGGGTTGAGCGAGTGTTTTTTTTTTTTTATTGATTTTTTTTGGGAGGAGGGGGGGAAGGGAAAAAGAGGTCGATCGTATTCAGGGGGTTTATCGTGTGTTGTTGTACAAACCAAGCCAGTGGATTGGCTCTGATGATTGGGGCTGGAACGATGTCGAGAAAAGGAAGTGGCCACAGAAACGCAGTATGCATGGAGTATTAGAAAACAGAAGAGTTTTGGGCTGTTCTTAATGATCAATTTCGACATTTTGCAACAATAAATATTGCCCAGCTGTGCGTTTTTGAGACACCTCACTGCAAATTCACTGCAAAACGATGCTGGAACTTGATCGAAAATCAGGGCATGAAGTATTATGGAGGATGGGGGGGGGGGAAACACACTCCTGTTGGATTTCTCGCAACTGCACCACCTCCTTGCTGTTCGAAAGCATCTTACAGTAAGAAAAAACATTAAGAATTTTTGGTAGTTGTGGAGGCTTTCGCCCAGCGGCACCAATCAGATTCTTTCCCGTTTCTGTGGATGGGTTTCCTCATTTACCCTGTGGCTCAGAGAAAATGCGAACGGTTGTCCAGTTCGGTGCATTTCTGCAAGAAACAAACAAACAAACAAACATTGAAGTTACACGGTCCGATGTTCCATGGTTAATGTCCCACAATCAGTGTCCCACCCCACCCCCAAAAAAGATCAACCAGTCTCTAAGAAATCCGACAAACATCAAATTACAAACAAACAGAACAGGTCCAACTGCTCAGACCTGCCCAAATGCCGATTGGGGCATCAATTGATCAAAGCAATTTGTACGATCAGGCCGTGTCCCTCGTCGGTCAGGCGCGCGCCGCCCTCGCGTTCCAGACGAGGAAAGCATTAATGCAGTATTGCACAAAACAAGGGCGGCGAAGGGGCGATGATTTCGGTGCTCTGCGAAGTAAAGAAGAGAGATCGGCAGTGAAATGGCAGCTCCTGCAACCAGCAGCATCCTTGAACTGTGCCGTCTCTTGGAACGAGCTTTTTCCTGGGGGTTGAGGATTGGCCGTGGGTCACCGTTGGAGTACCGCATATCGCAGTCTGTTCGCTGAATGGTTGAACTCTCCGTTCTGCAGGGCTTTCCCACTACCCGAAGATAATTTGGATCGACATCTTGAAACGAAGCGAATGTGTGTTTTGAAAACACTGTTTTCCATCTGTTTGTGTTGCTTGTGTTGTTTTCCTCTGGGTACATGCGTCCAGGCATTTTTTGGCTTGCATCGAGTTTTTCCCAACTCGATTATTACAGCAGTCTCGTTAATTTTTTTGCTTCTCCAACAATTCCGCAACGTCAGATCTCTGTTTAGAAACACGAACGGTTGATCATCAACAAAACCATCAATCAAACCCACAGAGTTCGTCCCGCTACCCTCCTGCGTCTTTACGTTCTTTCGCTTTACGGCCAAAAAAAGATGTCTCTCGCCCAGTCCCAAGCCTTGATCGGCACCCCGGTGGTGTCGCGCCGATGCATCCGACGCTCCGCACAAAGGGTACATACCATTCGACCTTCAGAGATCTTCAGCAAGACCGTCCTCTGGAGATCGATCCAAGCCTGCATACTTTGAACGATATTATTAGCTGTCGCACCCCCAGATCATATCTCTGACACTGCGGTACCTGTATGTGTGCACCAGGCGAGGATCGTCCCCCGCGCTGAGTTCGAGCTGGCTCCTCCCCCTTACCCAATGGTACGTGAAGCTTCAATCTGCTTATGAGACGTCGCTGTCTCTCTCTCTGGATCGCTTTTCTAAACTACTTTTTATCTCGTTTGCAGGACGCCCTCGAGCCAGAGATGTCGAAGGTACGAGACTCTGTCAGACGTGTTATTCCACCTCTCTTTGTTTTGCGGCAGTCGACTTGCGCGCGACCGCAACCCAGTTATCGTCTCCACAGAATCTCAGGATGATGGAGGTCGGCCTGGATTCCTGATCAAGAACGTGTTTTTTTATAGAAAAATTGAAGATTTTCGGCGATCATCCACAGAACCTGACAGTCCCCAATTGATAAAACAGAGTTTCTGAGCTTTGGCATGTTTTTCTCTTAATCCCAATGCGTGTTCGATTCTATTTTTTGCAGAACACCTTCGACTTTCACTGGGGAAAGCACCACAAGGCTTACGTCACCAACTTGAATGGGCAGATCAAGGGAACTCCAATGGAGAGCAAGACTCTTGAGGAGGTGACTAATGCCACACCACAATTAATCAATTTATTTTATTAATTTATTTATTTAATCTCCAATAAAAATTAGCGATGTCCAAATGAACTGGAAGAAATTGCACTTTAAAAAAAAAACAAGCCTAGGCACGGACAAGCAACCTTTTTTGAGAACCCATTGTGAATGCGTAGCAATGGGCGCTGGATATAACGGGGAAATATCCAGCCAGGCAAAATATCACCGTGCCGTGTTGCAACTGTATTCAGTTGCAGTTGCATGTGTCGGGATGTGCTCTTCTGTGGAGTGTGTTTACAACCCAGCAAGGGGGGGGGGAGTTTTCCTTGTGCCTCCATGTCTTACTACAGAGTTGATTGTTTCCATCATGTTGTAGATCATTGTGGAGTCCTACAATGGTGGAGACCCCACCCCTGTGTTCAACAATGCTGCTCAGAGCTGGAACCATGCCTTTTTCTGGGATTCCATGAAGCCTGGTGGTGGCGGTAAGAAAGCAATATAGTCAGTCAGTGCCACAGCTTTTTTTTTTGGTGTTTTTTTACCAGAATTTTGGAAAGGGATTGGGAAGGTGAAAGAATTACGATATGTGCTGAAAGCATACGACTCAGACACTCTCTTTTCCCTTCAGAAAAAACAAGTGTCTTTATGTGTTGCAGACCTGAATTCTGAGTATGACATAGAGGATGTTGGAGATATATATAAGGGTTGCCGAATCAAGGAACGGACATATGACCTGTAGCTGACTGGTCTGAATCGCCCAAAATGGGTGTGCATGAATATCACTGTTATAAACACCTGAATGTTTTGTTGTTGTTTTTTTGTAATTATAGGTGACCCATCTGGCGATCTTGCCGCTGCGATCGACAGGGACCTTGGTGGCTTGGACAAGTTCAAGGCCGATTTCTCCGCCGCTGGTGCCACACAGTTCGGCTCCGGCTGGGCTTGGCTCGTGTCTGACTCTGAGGGAAAGCTTTCTATCGTGAAAACCGCCAACGCTGTGAATCCGATGGCTTTGGGCTGCGGAACCGCCATCCTCACCATGGATGTGTGGGAGCATGCCTACTACTTGGACTATCAAAATGCCAGGCCTTCGTTCATCGAGACTTTCGTCACCAAGTTGATCAACTGGGAGAAGGTTGCCGAGAGATATGCCGCTGCCCAGAAATAGACATGTGTAGTTTTTGTTGGTGTTGGTTTTTGGAATGATATATCCCAAAAAAAAAAAAGGAAAAAAGGACTAATTTTTGAGACCATTGCTCGAGAGGGGCAATGAAGTTCACACGAACACAATGATAACTTTTTTTTTTTTTTTTTTTGGTCTCTTTGTTTTTGCATGATTTTATTGCAGTTCTATGGATTGTAACTCATGAAGCTATTGTTGAACATGTCTTTGGTTTCCTCTGCTGAGATCACTGGAGGTAGTAGTTTTTGGAAATGAAAGCCATGGTTTTACCAATTAAAAAAGAAACAATTTAAGAAAAAACAATCAGCGTCCTAGAATGTTTTGCCTCTAAATGGTGATAACAAAAGGTACTGAAAACGAAGTCTTGAAATTTTGTGCAAGAGGCGGGCTCCAGGAAATCTGATGGGAGGTACTGGGGATGGTCGCTGGTCATGTCTTGAACAGAACAGTGGAAATTTCTTATAAACTCTAGTAAATATTAGACAAACCAAGTTCTATGTCTATAAGAATGAAAGAGTTGGGAAAAAGGGAAAAAGCTAATGATTTCTTGCTAAAAGTGGTGATAAACAGATGCTGATGTCCCAGGTGGCAAACCAATCCCAGAAAGACTAGACGATGGTAGTTGGGGAGAAATTATGTTCAAAATGGCTGAAGGTCAGTGCCACTTTCCCTCCATAAAGCAGACTGGCATACTAAGTCACCGGATTAAAAAAAGAACAGCTGCTCCACAAAAGCCATTAAATCTGCTCATCCTGGGACAAGAAATTAGAGTAGGTTCACCATCTGCACCCCCCACCAACACACAGAATCTAGAAGCAGGGTGGTTTAGGCTGGTAATCTTTCATTTGAAAATATACACATTTCCCGCTCAAGTCTTGCTTGTGACCAACCTGACGCAATGCATCCCATTTTGGGGTAGTCACTATAACCAATAGTGACTTATGAACTTGGGCCAAACCAAACCAGAACATGATCCACTCCCCACACACTTTTTATTCTTCCATACCTCCCCCTGCCTATAAACAGGTTAGCCCAGAACAATATACATATCAAACGCTTTCTCCTGATGTGACTATCTTTTCGTTTAATACAAATTAGTACATTCGTTTCTTACAGAAAGGAACAAGAATACAGAGAAAAAAATTCCACTTCCTTCCAACCATAACATAGTCATTCCAGCACCACCACCAATGCTTTCGTTTCAAAACAATTTTCACTTTTCAACAACTCCCATTAAAAAGCATCTCCAACCCATACACATATCTACAGCCATCCCACCTCAAAACCATCTAGCATCACCCAATTTTTTTTGTGAAAAATCGCCAGTGTGGACTGTCCAATACAGAAAATATACCGCCTCAAGACACCGGGGCAGAATTTTGAAACAGGCATACAGCATTCTTCCACTGATGAACCGTCACAAACAGAACGACAGTGAATGGTCCAAGACAAAACATAGCGAAATAAAACTGGGACAGTCCTTCTGTAAGAACCTCGTACTTCCTCGTCTCTGGACTCATATCTCAAATTCATTACCACCACTCCACAGAAAACCACCAAGTCTGCTGTTGCTTTGAATCACGAGGTCTTATCACTCAGGTATATCGGTGCGAGTCCGCTGCACCAACATGGACAGTGTTGAAAAAACCACAGTCCTCTCTCTGCTGAACCAGCAGCAAAGGAAACTGTCCAGTTTTGGAAAGCATGGTGCTCTGACAAGGTCCATATGCCAGAATCAGGAACAACCACTCCGGGTGCAGCTTCCTTTCAACTATTCAGCCAACAGGGGGGTTCTCGACCATTTCCTGCACCCTCTCAGAATATGTCATTAACTCTACCCTGTCACCTCCATCCTCTGAATCACTGTCCATCGATTCAGGGTTGCCGAAACATGGCAGTAACTCCCTCAAGCGAAACAGATGCAGTCCCCAAAGGGCTGTCCTTCGAGACCACACTTTTGCACATATCTCACCCCCCCCAGGATCCACCCCTTTCAAACTCTCAGGTTTCAAGTCCAGAACGCTTTCCAACGGCCGATCTGCCTTCTGTGCCAACGCCCCTATAGCATCTGCTCCCCCCCGCATAGATTTCCTCACCACGAACTGACCTTTCACAATGGACACCAACGATTTTCGGTAATTCAACATCAGATGCTGCCGTACGGACGTCGACTTGCCATACAGGGTGGGTGGATTGTACAGGGTGAGTTCCACGAACAGCGGACTGACAATCATATCCCCGGCCGAGTTGATGATCACTCTCTCCCCCACATGCTTGAACAGCACCCAAAACTTCGGCATTCGGGGAACGACATCCCGGTCATTTACAACTTGCCAGGTGTCCGGCACCACCGTATTATAATCCCGAACGAACGCATGATTCCCTACCCTCAGCGCCCCATATGTATAACACGAAATCCTGTCCACCCCTAGTTCGAACCGCTTGGCAATATCGTAGGAGGCGAGCACTGCTAGGGCCCCTCCGAGGGAATGCCCGGTCACCAGAATTCGGCAACGGTCGGAATCAAAGCGATCACCCCTCAGAATTTCATCAATCTTGTTAATTACACAATCTTTCAATCCCGACCAACTCTCCAGGAACCCTTGGTGAACCAGGGGCTGCGTGCGCATCAAATACATCCCTCGTTTCGGTGGGTGCACCACCCTGACAAACTGCAAGTCAGTCCAGACGTTTTTCATGTTGTACGTCCCCCGGAAGCAAATCAAAATCGTGTCGCTGCTCCAGGACACGATCACGTTCACGTCGGCCATGTGAATGGCATGGTAATCCTGGAGGTTGTACAAATTCAGGGCGGATTTCGCATTGAGGGGGGGGTAGTCCGGGTCGAAAAAGTCGTTCCTGTCGCTGTCGTAGCCGTACACCCCCAAGCTCCAGTACCATAACTTCATCGCCTTTTCGAAACAGAATTTATCCAAGTGTGGCTTCTCACCAGCCCCTCCATCGCTGCTGCCTTCCAACCAGACTAGATTTTCCGACTCTAGCGCGAAGTTGCCCTTTTCTTGGGAATGTACCGGCATCCACAGAAAGCAGTTCACCACGGATAGAACCGTCATTGCCCAGTGGGCAGGAATCAAGCCAGACCAGGTCAATCCAGATCCCGAGCACGTCCCCGTTTTCACCCAAAAAAACAGCATGAACGAAAACGAAATGAAATCCCCCACCACGGCGTTCTGCAGGAAATGATATCTCAACCACACGTTCGTCACTCGGAACGAATTGTACGGTCTCTGCTTGAGCTGACGGTAGGCATTGTACAAAAATAGCAACGACGTGGCTTGGTAGATGAAAACCGCTGCGGAAAAACAGGCACCCATTACCACCACTCGCATGTTGGGGGTGCATCCCTGGTCGACTTCGAGATTCCACCCTTCCTTCATCACCACTCCGTAAGTGAAAACTCCTATGGGGACGCACTCGTACACCACCCAAAACAAACCTAAGTGCAGGTTTTGTTTCAGGGGAGCGTCGGCGAGGATGCTGTCATAGCTGCCGATAGGTTGGCCCTTCTCATCGACCCACAGATTGAGAAGCTTGGAATGCAGCACGAAGAGGAAAAAAATGTTGTTCCACATGGTGAATCGAAGCATCCCCATGGCCTCCAGGAATCGCCCGTGGATGTTGATGATGTCGAGAATGTTTGGCAGGCTGTAGAAAACGGTGCCGATCGAATGAGATGCCAAAACGCCGAAATGGATGCTGGTGAAGACCCTCCGACGCCTGGACCATTTCTTGCCGCTCCTCAGAGCTATGATACATTTCCCTGATCGATACAGAAAAAAGAAGTCCCCTCGTTTCCAAGAAAAAAGAATTTTTTAAAAAATCGATCGCCAAAGATGTAAGCTTTTGTAGGGTTTTGTATTCAGGCAGCAGGCCTATAAACAAAATAATACATATTACTAATATACATTTTTATAAAAAAATATTTCATTTGGTTTTTATGTTTCCTCCATTCAGCGAAACTCTTTGATTCATTCACCTAAGGTTCACTGAAGGTGATTGCTGGAGCTCAGTTGCAGAGCTGGTGAACTAAGTGTGGTTTTCCAGCCCCGATAAAATAATTAGTTTTTGAAATAAAAAAAATATGTCCTCCAGGACTCCCATCACATTGCTTCCTCACATTTCAGGTTTCCTTGTTAGGATCCGCTTGCCCCCTTTTCTCTCTGTTCCCGCTACTCACTGGTGAAAGCGACCAGACACGACAGAGTGGTCACCATGCATATCAAAGCGATGGTGGAATTGGCTCGCGCATATCGCCGACCGTCAGCGTCGTTTTCGAACCTATTCGACCATTTCATTCCAGCGGTGATCACCAAGCCCGCTGCGCTCATCCACACCCCGGTGTACATGAACTTGAACAGGCGTCTCGCGGACTTGTCCGGAAAGATCTCCAAATTTGACACCACTTCGTCCCGCCCCCGGCTGCTTCCTTCGACCTCCTCGTCCATCACCTCCCTTTTCGTTTTTACGCTCCAGGTTTCCGAAACAATTTTTTTCACGACCGAAACCACACACCACCGGCTTCCTTTTTTGCACGTGCCTCTCCGCGCTGGCTTCAATTTTCAAATTTTCAGAAAAAAAGACGACCGTAACACCCCAGCGAATGTTGAGTGGACAGACAGAGGGTTTTGGCTTTCCAGTCACACTTTCCCTTTTATTTTCCTTTCTCGTGTTTTTTCTTTTTTCTCTGTTTGAGGTTGACGCAAAGAGAAAAAAAAAATGACCTTTCCTCGTCGACCCTTTAATTTTCCTTTCTCACGTTTGCTTTTTCCGTGTTTTTTTTTTCCGTTTGAGGTTTTACGCAAAGAAAAGTAAAAAAAATGATCTTTCCTCGTCGACCTTTTTCGTCAGAACGTCGTGTCCGTTTCAATGTACTACAGCAGCAAAGAAAACAAATGACAGAATGAAAACCAACGCACCTACAATCCTCTGCCAGTTTCCCTCTCGGCTGTGTGTGTTCTCCCGAGGCCTTCGTTGGAAAACCGCTGTTTTTTTTAGAAAACCTGGGCAACAGCCAAGAAAAAAAAAACCTTTTCGTAACGATTTACGAAAATGCAGTGTAACAGCTTTCCTTCGTTGGGACAACGTGGTGGCCTCACCGCGATCGGCGCTCGCCGAGGATCTTTGAGCGTCGGCAGGCCTCAGCTCCGCACCACCCCCAATCGCCGCCAAACGTTCCACCACGACATGTCCCAGGGAGCGTTCCTCCGAAATCTGTTCCGTCCCAACTCCAACGAGCGAGATCTTCCCCAGGCCCCGAGTTTTTTTGCTGACATCGTCGATAAAAAGCCCAAGAAAAGCGTGGATGGAGAGGAAGAACTCTCAGACAGCGTTCCAGCGTCTGAGCTGTCCCCCACGGAGGCAGCTTTCATGGAGGCAGTCGGTAGCGTATCGGAGAACGAAACCACTGATTCGGAAACCGTCGTGGAGGACCTCGAGGAGGAGGAAGAGCCTGAAGAGGAAGATCCCTATGGTCTTGAGGAGCTGTTCCAGGAAGTGACGTCCCCCGAAAAACTCGGTCGCAGCGGCGAAGGGTGGTTGCTCGGCCTTGCTGCTACTCTCGTGGTGATTCTGATTCCCCCGTTCAACCTCACCGGACTTCTCGCCGCGACGGGATTCCTCACTTTCGCGGCGGGTTGTTTCTTCGTCGGATACGGGGTCCTTTCTTGCGGTCGCTCGATCTCCCCCCTGCCCTACCCTCGTGAGAACGGAGAGTTGGTGGTGGACGGCATGTATGCTTACGTACGTCACCCCATTTACGGAGGATTGATCCTCGCAGCGGGTGGTTTGGCTGCGATGCTGAGGAGTGAGGTCCGATTCGTGTTGACGTTTTTGCTCTACTGGGTGGTCGAGAGGGTGGTGGCCGTTGAGGAGAAAGCTTTGCAACAGAAGTACGCAGAGTATGCCGACTACAAATCCTCGACCAAGAAATTGTTCCCTTTCCTGTACTAGAGGGGATGAGCGAAGATATCGATCGGTCGGTCTCCTTTTCCTGTACTGAAGGGGGGGTTGGAGGGAGTTTGACACGCACTTGAAATGGGATTTATTTGACCAGGGGAAAGGAGTAGGTACAAAAAACGCAAAAAAAAAGAGAAACTCTTGGAAAAAGAAAAAGAGTTCAGAACAAAAAAAGAGAAAAAAAAGAAAACAATCGGAGAAGCTGGAAGAAAATTTCACTGCTAGGAGAGAGGAACAAGAAAAAGGTGTTAGTTTGGGGGGTTTATGGGAGGAGTTTTGGGGGGATTTGTTGTTGTTGAATTATGCTCTATCGATTTCGTCCTTTTTTGTTTTTTGGAAGTTGTGGTTCCTGTGTCTAGGACCAGCCCCGAAAGAAAAAAAAACACAGGATGGTGAGTTTTATTTTCTGAGAGATGATATTTGTGGCAAATTGCTGATAATTTTTTTTCCCATATTTGCAAAAGAGCCTGAGATAACAAGAAGAGGAAGAAAAAACAAACAATCAAATTCTGGTTTATCATCTTTTTACTTGAAAAAGAGAGGAGGAGGGTTATGGGGTTTGTGCTTGTGTGTGTGAGTGTGTGTGTGTGTGTGAATGCTTGCTAGAGCAGACAATCGAGGGTTGTATCAATACTTTGAAGAGGATTTGGTTTTTTTTTTCTCATTGCTTTTTTTTGTCTCTCTGATGGGTGGGATTTGAAACTTATTTGGTTATATATCTCTTTTTTGCCTCTCTGATGGGTGGTGTTGGAGCAAACCTGCCCTGCATAAATTAGAACCACGCATCCTGGTCCTTTCTTAGGACAGGAGTCTTGAAAAATCCACACTCTTGCCAACCAATGAAAGCTGTTTTCATTTTTGCTGTTTGAAGTGGAAGATATTGACTCACCACCAGCGAAATTCTGTCAGTAATTTTGATGCAAGGAAATTACATTTCCTTGCATAGGTGGTGTGGACATGAGAGAACCTCATCCTTACTTATACAATCAACTGGGCTGTGTCATTTTGCACTGACACACAAAAATAGTAATCAAAATTAACAAAAATAAGAACACACACCAACACATTCTGCTGGAACTGATCATTTCCCCCTTCCCTCGGCTTTTCCATGTTTCTGTCGCTTCGTGAATGAGTGGCGGGCAGGCCATCATTTCTGGCATTCTTCCCCATGACGCGAATTTTGATGGGAACAGTCACAGTGGCGCCCTCTGCAGCGGGCCATTTAGCATTGACCGACCCCTCTTCTCGGCGTGCCAGAGAGAGAGAGAACGACGATCCATCCATCTGGTCGCTCGAATAGCGGGGTAGCTTGGGAGGCTTTCCACTCGTGAGTAGAATTGCCACGAAGAAAAAAAAGCCTTTAAAATCTTTGCAACGACGACTTATATACCCGCTCGGAAGATGGTGCTTCCGATCGTGGGGGTGGCTTTTCGAGTGTGTGCGTGGTGGCCGGAACGGTTGGAGTGTGTGGGGGGATTCTCCCTCTGACTAGGGGCCATTAGACATGCAACCGTCCGTCATCATGAGAATAGACCTTGCATGTGTTTTTTCCGATTTCGTCGTCGCCATGAATTTTGTGGGATATTTTTTTTAAACAAACGCGCGGGAATGTCGTGCAGGTCTGCGACGGAAGGGTGTCTTTCGTGGGGTTTCTACCGACGATCCAGGTACATTGACATTCGTTCGCTTCTTTGCATGCATCCCCCCTCACCATCCAACCCAGCACAATCCTACCCCCCCCCCCCCCCGCCGGTGTTTTTTTTGCCCGTCTCTCAAGTTTGACGTTATTCGCCTTGGTGGGAAAACGGGTGTGGTTGCAGTGTGCAGGTCGACGCTTTTTGACGATGGCTCCAGGGGGTGCTGGATTGATTCCCACCAGGGAATATCGGTCGTCGATTGACCGCGTCATTACGCGTCTTGGGCTGAAAAAGCCTTCGGCCCCCACCCACAAACACATCTGGACGATGCACGGAATCGAGCGCGTCCCTGTGGAGGCACCGCCACCACGCGATTCGAGATATGCCCCATCCAAATCCCAGCGGTTCCTCGCGAAACGCGACCCCTCCGATTGCGGGGGCATGCCGCCCAGGAGAAGATCATGCAGGGAATCGCACAAGGAAACCCTGTTCCTTGGACCTGGCGCGAAAGGGGTGGGCAGAGTGAGTCGCAACAGCAGGGCTCTAGAAGTTTTGAGGGGCAAAATGGATGCGAAGATCGCTGGCCGCATGGATTGCGGAACGGCGTCGTCGGTGAACGCGGCGAAGGGTGATTTCAAATTGATGTCCAGCACAGAATTGGGGTCGGTGTCGACCACCTTGCCGTCTTACACTTGGCGTGGGGCGTACCAGGAGGAGCACATGCCTGTGAGGGGAAAAAATCGACCTGTTTTGAAACATGTTTTCCTTCTTTCTTTTATATTGATAATAGGTTGCATGATTCAGTACCAATCTGACCACCAAATTATCTCTCGTTGCATGACTGACCTGGATTGACTTGGAGTCGTATACGATTTAAAACAATACTCAGAAAACACACTTGCATCCATTTGCCAGGCGACTTCCTTGATTTTGGTTTTCGAAACCGATATGTTTTTCAGATTGAATGTATTGGACCAAGCAATGGTTCAAGCTTAGGCTAATCAGTGGTGTTCATGTGTCCTGGATGCAATCATTGCATTGTACTGTACTGTACTGTATTGTTTTGTATTATATTGTATTGTATTATATTGTATTGTATTGCTGTATTGTATTATTGTACTGTACTGTATTTGTAACCAAAGGTGTTGTGCTCGTTGGTTAGGACGGGAAATGTGAAAGGATCCACGATGAAGCTTCTGGCGAACCGGTGTCGATGACTTGCATCGCCTGGCTCCAATCCAAACACAAGAAACTCTGCTCAAAAAAGCCTGCCCCGCAACGACATGAGCCCAGCATCTTCGGCCAACTCTTGCACATCGGCTCCAGACGGTCCGCTTCTTTGAGACGCACAAACACGTGCGATACACCCCCACTTCCCCCCTCCCTTTCCACCACCCCACCTTCAACCACAGGAGCTAGTCCGATCATCAGCGAGGGGGTGAAATGTGGGAGGAAGAAGAACTGCGTTGGGTCAGACCCTGGGCCTAAGTCTGACAGGCACATTCGACACCATCATTCCGATAGTGCTAAAGACTTCTATCGACACCGGTGCCATCGCTGTGGGTCGTTCGATTTTCTGGAGGGGAGCGAGAAGGAGCTGAGAAAGTGTTTGGAGGTAAGAGAGAGAGACAGGGTTTGAGTTGGGGTGGCATTTTTGCTTCTAATTTTGTTTCTATTTTTATCCCTTTCTCTGGTTTTTTTTTCTTTGGAGTGGCATTTTTGCTTCTAATTTTGTTTCTATTTTCATCCCTTTCTCTGGGTCTTTTTTCTTTTTTTGAGGGGTGGCTCAAAAGGGGGGGAAGATCCATGTGGGGATGAGAAAAGTTGTGTTGTTTTTTTGCTCCAGAGTTGGAGGGCTATCGATGGAAAATTGACGACCATCGATGGAAAATTGCTCACTCGGTCGAATCCATGCATAGGCACCTCACCATCGACGGGATTCACTCATTAGTGCTGGAAAACAGCCGGCACTCGTTCGCTTGCATAAAATGAATATTGTTTTTCAATGATGTAGTGAAAAAAAAATTAGAGGGGGGGAAAGACATTGAGAAAGAGAGAAGAGAAAAATCCCCATAGGAAACAGTTTTTTCCAATTGTTTTTTTCAGTCAAGAATTCTGATGGAGTGGTAAAGAGTCCTCCGTTGTTCATTATAGCCTATCATTTGTCATGGAAGGGATTTTAGAGAAAGAGACAAAAAAAAAAGAAGAAAAATATCCAAAAGAGAGAGAAAAAAGAAAAGAAAAATATCCAAAAGAGAAAAGAGTTTGTTTGTTTTTTTTGCTTTTTGTTTTGTTTTTTGTTTTTCTGTCGTTAATTTCAAGGGAGTGGAGTCCTCCGTTGTTCATCATGCAGCCTTTTCATTTCACCATGAATTTACACATAGCATATAGTGCTGCGAATCTGAAAATTTTTTGAAATTTTATTTTTTTTCCCTCTTCGGAAAGGAAAAGGGTGTTGGGTATTGAGGTCATTCGAGAGGCCTTCAGGGAGGGGTTGAAAAAAAAGAAACAAAAAAAAAGTACGCTTTTTTTTTCTTAGTTCTAGAATGAAAAAAAAACAGAAAACAAAAAACAAGAGGGTGTATCATTTCAGAGGGTATAGTCGATTTCAGAATTGTTTTTTTCTTTTTTCTGTTTTTTTTTTTCGCTTGGCGGCCGATGCTTTCCTATTGCTGGGGTGTTAAAATCGATTGAAGCGTATATATATATTCAATTATATATTGTCGATTCCCCTGTGGAAAGCAAAAGATAGATTCAGAAATTTGTCTTGGAATGGTCAGCTCGAGGGTTGGAGGAGTTCTGGTTTGGAGGGAAATTTATATAGATATTGTTGTTCATATCGCACGGAGTTTATTTTTACTGGAGACGGAAAATTGCCACGGTTCTTAGTCAGACAGCTTGGGGTTTCATCCAAAGGAGTGGGATATTGGCAAGGTTTTTTACTTTGATTTGAACACCTGATGATGCTCTAGATATAGTTTTTGACGATGTATGTTATCTGATGGGTGTGGCTGTTGTAAGAAACGTTTCTAGTCTGTCTTCCACGTACAGACGTACATATGATATGGTCTGTCTATCGGTCTGTCTATGTGTTTAACCATTCTAACCCAGATTGAAGGAAAATCATGGCACCCCAGACCAGACTTGATGAATTGACTTGATTGCTTCAAGTATATGTGTGAGATTTGAATTGCATCCCCCTTGGCAGGTTTATGATGAGATTGATGAGAACAGACAGACGAGCGCGCTGCTGTTAACTATTGATAAAACTCTGGAGAAGAAACTCTGATCTCATTTAATCAATTTAACTACAAATGAGAATCTCATTTAATCAATCTGATTTCATTTAATCAATTTGTTTTGACTACAAATGGGACTCCCAAACCCTACCATGCTAACATGTAAAGAAAGGCATCCAGATAATATATATGTCTACATCGAAATCAAGAAATGGCAAGAAATGCAACAAAGAACAAGGAACCACATGCATCACAAAGCAAAGTGCTCCAGTCGCCGTCTACCCATAGTCACCCCCAGAGGGAGTTTCATTTTGACATGTTTCTGCATCGGCAATTCTGTCAGCAGCTGGGCGATTGCAGCCTTGTGGGTCAAATCGCTCAAGTCCGCTTTCCCACCGAACGAGAATGCCTGTCAAAACCAATCAACCAATCACCAGAGCAAAAAAATTGAAAAAAAAAAAACATTGCCTCGTCAGGAGGTTAGGCCCGTCCAGTCGACTAAAAAAAACAAAAAAAAAGCTGCACTTTGAAAAGTACATTTGGTGGGCATCCCGTATTTCAATTCTGTGTTTGTCCATGGAGAGAGCATTATCCCCTTACAATATACTTATCGAATTTTTTGTTTGTTCGGGGAGTTTCTGAAAGCACCATAGCAACAAATCAACAATAAAAAAAAATCAACAGATCAACAAATTCAAACAAATCTATTTATGAAGTGTAGATGACTGTCCAACGAGTTTGGTGTGTGTGCAGAGGCCACTGATATATATATCACTTGCCTCTGAGTCTCCTTCATTGATGCGGCTCAAATTCTCGAGCCCCAAGTCCATGACTCTGATTATCTTGGCCAACACCACCTCCGCACTCTCTCGTCCGGGAAACTGCTCTTCGAAACGCATGGACAGCCAGAGCCAGAGCGCCACCACCTGAACCACCATCAACGCACCAACAATGAGGATGGCCGGTCCAAGACTCACAGATTAAAGAAGAAATGCCAAACAAGAAATGCCAAACACCACCAACAAAAAAACGATTGCCCCAGAGCTGGGAGGCCTCACAAACTTCACAATACTCGACATGCATGCAATGTCTCATATCGATCGGGTGAATTTTCAAACAATCGATCGATGGATGTACAAATAGGAAACACACTCCGATTCTCAAAATAAAGGCGAGATAAAAAATGCTTCTTTTTCAAAAAAAAGAATTGATTGATGCAGAAGGAAATACAATCCGATTCTCAAAAAAAAAGGCTTGATAAAAAAATGCTCCTTACTTGATGCAGGGTTTCAAGGTGTTTGAGCTCATCGTCAGTAGTGGGGATTTTTGTCGGGATGTCTAATTTGCAACACACAGGGTAACCCCTCGCATACACCGTCGCAAATTCCAGAAGCGCCGACAGCACCCTGGGATCCCGCACATTAACAGGGGCCAGCGCAAAAGTGAATCGCTCTCTCAACGACAGCTCGGGCAACTGTAACCATGCAAAGGGTGTGCTATGTCAGAAGGGGACCACAGCCTTCCTCCTCAATCTAGACATTGGAAACAAAAACACGCATACAAGGCACGAAAAAAAAACAAAAACACTTTCCCTCTTTTTTTCAGTTTGATACAGACAATCGAGACAAAATCACCCCCACAAGGGGTTTTCCATCCTAAATTTAGTTCAAAATAGGCCACAGAGCGAAAACATCATTCATTCCACTACCTTTTGCAGCAACTTTGCTATGGTCATCAAGGATTCCTGTTTGCAGAAAAAGAAAATTCCATCCAGCTTGGCCTCGGCCATCAGCTGTTGCAACAGCTTGCACATGTCGTCTCCAGGCACTTTACTGGCGAACATCTCGATCTGTTCAAACTCTGGGAACAGCCCAGCCTCCGGAGTGCTCATGGCAGACTGGGGGAGGTCCAGAGCCTCTTGCAGTATGGGCAAGTGCTCGAGTTCGAAACAGGTGACGAACCCTTCCGGATAGATGCTTTTTTTTCCATTACAGCAGGAAGAAAACGGCATTTCAGCTAATAGGTACCACCAAAGATCGATAACGATTGATAAGAGGCTGTGAGCCCTTGATATGATTTGACATGGACGATACACTGCAGGACTTTACTATAAAAATGTATATACATATATCTGGTGAAAGACTAAATCAAATTTGTCATGGGGTCCACCCCCCTTCTGTTTCTTGCTGATACACAAAAAAAAACAGAAAATGAGATGAATTGGTTGTTACATCCATTCGAGACTGGGCTTTACCCCCACTTTCAATAAGAAAAAGAGCCTAATTATTATTATTATTACATAATATATATACCATTCTTTAAGGCTGAGGCTATCTCGCCGCTCATGTACAATAAAACCCACATCGATCGACTCATCCACACAACATCTGATTATCCCAACCAGCCAAACCAACCAACCTGTTTCTCCTTCCTGCCCTCCCAGCGATCTGTTTGATTTGAGAGGAGGTGATCTGCTGCATGGATATGCCCTCGAACTTGAACATGGTGTGGAAAACGACTCTCCGGATGTTCAAATTCAGGCCCATCCCCACAGCATCGCTGGCGACCAGCACGTCATACCCACTGTCTGGATCGTTGAACAACCTGGCTTGCTGCCGACGGGTTTCTGGAGGCAATGCTCCATACACCACGCAAGTTTTCAGTCCGCTTTCCTCCTCCACGATCTGCAAGGATAATATTCCGAACCAGAAGGTCAATTCTGTTAGTCAAAGAAGAAACTGTCACTTCTGTGATTGATATCCTCTCAGGGAAATAATACACTTCACTTTCTTTTTTTTTTCTTTTAAAGAAAAAGAAAAAAAAAAGTGGTGCAGTGTAATGAAAAAATCGACAATTTCAGTCCTTCCTCCCAGCCGATCAAAACCTCCCAAGCGAAACCTCCTAGAAACGTCAGTTTCACATTCAATGCAACCCATAAATATATATTCATTCACACACATACATACCCGTTTGATGTCGAATATGTCCCGTCTGGAGAATGCCACGATACAATCGCCCGGTCGAACATCCTTGTATCCGTTCGGCAGCCCCTCGTGGTCGACCGTGAGTGGGGTGAACCTCTTGTAATGCTTCAGTTCCAGGGACTCCCCCATTTGTCTGCACAATTGGCGAACCAAGGGCACTGCTGAGGCATCCCCACAGATATGGATTTCGTTGGCAGGCACTCCTTGAAGGGCCCTCGTCCAGCTTTGACCTCGACCCTCATCCCCCAAAAGCTGACCAAGCAAAAAAAAAACCCCAAAAAAAACACAGTGATGTTCGTTTCTTTTTCTTGAAAATTTTCGTTTTTGATTTTGTTCTTGTCAATTCTAGAATGGTGGATAGAAATCTCTCCAAAAAAAAAAACAATCGGAACACACCAGAAAACAGAAAAAAGAAAAGTTATTGGAGGTAAGGTAAATTCTCGACTTCCTCCACTGACCACCTTTTTTTGGACTTTGAGAGAGCCTGCATGCTGGGTAAATTTTAAGTTAAATTAATTTCAATTGAAAAAAACAATAGCATCTTGTGATGAGTAATTTCAAAGTGTGGCTGCACTCAGCAATTTTTGGCATTTCTTTTTCACATATAAATATCAGTACACCTACATGACTAATAGATAAAAATTTCAAAAAAAAACTTTTATACTATCTTAATATACTTAATATCTACATGTATTATCATGACTAATATATAGCTGAACTCACCTGAATTTCATCTATCACACAGACATCCACCCTTTTGGAGCAGCTGACCATTTCCACCGTGCAGGATGTGTGAGTGGCTTCAGGCACTTGTCGATTTTCTTGGCCAGTGACTAAGTTACAGCGGACGCCATCCAAGTTGCTGGAATCATATACTTCCATCGCCAGCAGTCTGAGAGGTCCACAGTACAGCCCGATCTCCGCAGATTTGAAAGCTTGCAGGGCATTGTAAGTTTTTCCGCTGTTCGTAGGACCTGCAAATCGGGGAAATGTTGAAAACCTTGAGTAGTTGATCTTAAGGAAATTGAGAAAGAATGTCCTGTTCAGAAAAAATTCCTTTTGTTTTTTTAATCGGTGATAGTTCTTTTCATGTTTTTCTGGGTTTGATCTTTTGTGTGAAGAAGTGTTGTAATATTTTATTTTTTGTACCCCAGGGGGGATTTTTTTGAAAGTTTGCTTCAAAACAGAGAAGGAAAAGAAAATCAATCCTGTGGCGACCCATAATCATATCTCGACAGTGAGGGACATTTTTTCGTCAGATTTTTCCTCTTTTTTTTTTTTCGCAATTTCTTTCTTCCCTTTTTTTACCTGCATGGTAAATGATTTTTCTTTGAATGGACCTGCTAACTTTATACCATTCATGAGGTCTTCTAAGATCTGCTGAACCCACGATGGCCCTGTTGAAAAAAACAAACAAAACATACAGAAATCACAAAACAACTTTTTCTTTTTTCGCCAAATTTTTCTTTGTTTTTGTTCATTCTTGTGAGGGGGGGGGGGGGGGAGCAGAGAATTTTTTTTAAGATCCAGAAAAGAAGGTCACATTAATTTTAGAGTTTTCCTCAACATCGAGTCTAAAAAAAAAGCTGTTTGTGCTTCTAAAAAAAAAAGGGGGTAAATACCTGTATGCTTGGATTTCAGGGCTGAACTCATGCACCACAAACTGGGCAAAATAAGGAAACAGCAATTTTTCCACTCTGGAGGAGTATCTCGGATGAGCCAGCAGATGGTCTCTGACCTCGGGGGTTATGGACCTCAATATGAAACGCCGAAATCGAGACGAGGCTTGAGGCCACAGCTACCCAATCAAAAAAGAGGTTTCCAGGTTTTCAGCAGTTCGACGGATTTGGTCAGACATAGCCCATCAGAATAAGACATGCAGCGATTGATTTGCCTGCTCAAAAGATATTATGGCCATGCATCCACTCTCCACAATTACGATTTGCATTACAAAAAATTCCAATTTTTCGTCAGTTTTCTTAATAAAGTACATATTTGAGATCCGTTTTCCCCCTTTTGTCTCGTCGCATGTGGGGGATTTAACACACACAAGGAATAGCACCACCACTCCAATCATGGCTGCAACACCACCCCACCTCGGCATTGACGTACAGCTCCAGCGATTTATCAGAGGCGCTACCACTCTTGCAGAACTCCTTCATCAGCCCGTTGATGTGGAGCTTTGAATCGTTGTCCAGAACGGGGGCGAGCCCCTTATCCCCTCGAAGTTTCACTGCCTCGGAGGCGATCAAGGCGCTGAAATGAGGGAGCTGAGGCAGACTGTCAGCATCCACGTCGAAATGCACCTTTCGCTTTCTGCGCCTCTGTTCTGGATGGCTGGGGGATTCCGAGGTGGCGAAAACGTCGAAGGAATCTTTGTCTTTCGGAGGTTCGATCGGTGAATAGGTCCATCTTTGCTTCCTCTGGAAAAAAAAAAAAAAATCAAGGAAAGGTGCATAAAAAAGAGAAAAACTAGAAGAGAAATTTCAAGGAATGGGAAAAAAAGAGAGAAATCATTCGAAACAAGAGCCGAAAGGACAGCTCCACGCTGATATCTATATCTATATATATATATATCGGTGGCATGGACCAGTGTTGAATCAGGTGCTTCAAAGGAAAATGGCGACAGATGGCAGAGGAGCGATGAGCCCACAAAAAGAAACAGTGAAAAATCATATCCTGGCATTTGTACATTAGCAAAGCAGCCCCCTTCCATAGCAATTTCTTCCCCTTTGTAGAATATTCGATAGATTAAGAGCATGCATGCACCCCAGTGGTAATCAAACTGGGCACGGTGATGTCGACGTTTTTTTTTTTTTTTTTCGAATGAAGTCGAAAAATGTTTTTCAGAAATTGTAGCTTCCTTTTTTTTTGTTTTATTATTATAAATATACACAAAACTCTGACCACCCCAAAGAAAAACCAAAAAATATATATGATTTACAATATAATATAAATATAATATGTGGGCCCACATCACACATTTCCACAGCAATGCATTAAAAAAAAAGATACAAATAAATAAATATGTATATTTATGTCTATATGGGGCTAAATCACCCCATTATGGACGGCCTTCATAACTTTGCCTAATGTAAATCAAACATTCATTCATTCACATGTCCAAAAAATATGAAAAAAAATGTTTGTCAGCACACCTTGTGGCTCCCTTCCCCCTTCCCATCTCTTTTTTTCACATCTTTTTTTTTCTGTTTATTCCTCTCCTTTGTCTCCCCCGAAGCTTTTCGTTGAGTGGCGACCGAAGTTCGAAAACCCCTTTCCACTGAGCACAAAACGCCGAGCGGCTCCGACGAAAAAACAGATCCAGGAAGACGCCCCGAGCGATCAGCCGCAGCCGCAGTCGATTCCAAGGTTGATCCCGGTCGCAACACGACCGTGATCAGTCGAGCGAATCGCCGGCTCAGCAACATGTGCGCATCGCAGCAGTCATCCCATAAAAATAAGCCGGTTTTTGATTATGTGTCGGATGAGACTAATTTTGCGTCATTTTGTGTTTTTAGAGAGCTCGTACACAAAAATGCAAGGGCGGTGCAAACAAACAAACAAACAAACATCAATTACATTGTGTAGGAGAAATATTCTCCTATTACAAGGATCAGTAAAAATCAAATGTGAACAAGGGCGGTGCACCATCGTTGCATTGGTGGGAATAACTACGAAGTCGAGCTTTGTGTGGAAGTCAATCGATCAATGATTTGTGTGGAAGTAAGGATGTTCCTTTGAGGACTGTTTTTGGTGCCTGGTGTGAATGACAGTCTGATTTTTGGGGGCTTGAGAGACATTGTCCATTGTGTTGGGCGGCAGGGTCATTTTCTGTTTTGATGTCTTGCATAAAATATTATCGAATAGGAAACGCAGCATCTGCTGAAAGGGAATCTAGAACAATGATGAGTATTTTGGGCTATTGAACCACTCACTGTTGCCTAATCGATTGCTCCAGCAAACAGACATAACAAAACTACATGCGAAGATGCCACCCGGCATCTATTGATTGCTCTAGCAGCTGTTGAGTGGGGCTTTGAGATTGGCACCAGATTGTGAAGTCATTAGTGGAGCCTAATAATGAAAACACTGGAGTTCTTCGATATTTTATCTTACAAATGCTTGTTTTCTTTGCCTTTTCTATAAAATCGACGCATTAATTTACATCCTATCCACCCCCTTTGCGGATCCCTCCATTTACCACCCAAGGTAGTCTTTCTTTTCCAGAAGACGAGCGATTGCTCTTCCGAATTGACGGTTGCGTAACTTTTCCGGCGAATCCAGACGACTGATGATTTCCCCCCTCTGAGTTTCGTTGGCCATACCAATCATTGTTTGAACAACATAATTGCCGAACCTATCCTCAGCCATTCCTCTGAGTCCTTCCGATTCTTGCCCAACATCCAGCGCACTTCTGATCAGTATCTCAACATCGCCAGTGCTTCCCTTCGCAAGGCATTTCTCGACGACGTTGGATCCAAATTTATCGCAGCTCAAGATATGTATGTTGGGTGCCATAGCCTTCACAAGTTTGCTTCGAACCGCGATCGTGCCATATTCCAAAGCGTTTTGGACGATGTAGTTTGCATACGGATCCACAGCAAGACACTCGCAAACGTCGACAATCGCCTCGAGAACTTTGGTCCTGCCTGTGCTGTTTTCGGGCTTTTTCAGGATTCTCTGCAAGATTCTGCAACCGAACGGATGCACCGCCAAATGCTTGGCCTCGGCAGCAACGAAATCCATCAAGAAGCTGAGCTTGCTGATGGGCAGATGAGTGATGCAGGCCTGGACGACGTGATTTCCATTGTGGCTGCGAATGCAGTCCGCGAGGTGCCCATCCAGCTCTCCCGCAAGGGTGGCGGCGTCGTTTTCGTCGAGATGTTGGATGGCGGCTTGAGCCACTCGACAACCGCACGCGTCATCGATCAAGCACATCATATTGTTTTGGAACACGCCAAACAGCCCCTTCTTTATGCCCGCGTCTCCATGAACAATCAGTTTCTGCAAAAACAAATCGAGAGTTAAGACAAGGTGTTTTTTTCTCAAACACTCACAGTAGTGGCGCCACACACCAGTATCGAAATATCGCCACCATCGATCACCTGAACGATGTAGTTGCCCGAGGGATGGAAGGCTAGGTCCTCCATATGAGGAACGACTTCATCGCAGATTTTTGCGATATCGGCTTGTGGCGCGACCTTGATCATTTCCTGTAAGACTCTACTGCAATGCTGGTGGGTGCTCATTTGATGGTAGAACCCAGCACAGTGCTGAAAACAAAAAACCTCTCAGTCCCTCGCCGCCAAAGAGACTGTCTCACTGCTTTGCTTGCCTTTGGTCCAAACAACGCAACCCACCTGTACGCGCAGACTCCTAAGATCGGGTGAACGGATGATTTCGACCAGGGCATCGAAGTCCTCGATCGAAGCTACGGAGCTTGAATCCAGGTGGGAGCTCGATTTCAATCCCAAGGGGACGGCATTCGCTCCCGTTCTCAGTTCTTTTTTGGCCCTGGGCTTGTAGCTGTACGCTGGGCGATGGCGGACAGAATCTTGCACTGTCGTGGGTGAAGGTTGGGAGGCCAAACGATCGATTGCCACCCTTGTTGGCCTAGACTTCCAGCCTTGGTGGACCCCCCTCGTCGAACTGCTTGACCTGCTCCCTTCCTGTTTGGGCGGTGCTTTGGTAGCGTCGTGTGTGGAAAGTTCCTAAAGCAACATATTCTGCATTTCAAAACTGTACACGCAACATCTGCGATCGGATATTTCCAAGAACGGCGCAAAATTGCCACAATTGAATATGACATGTGGATAAATACCCTATATAAGAAGAGAACAAGCTGGAATCAAACTCCCTCACCTGAAGCTGTTCCTTGAGCAGGCTGACGATGCTTTCCTGTTGATCGATCAGCAATTGCTTGATGGTGTCAAGGATCTGAGAGGAATTGGGATCGCAGCTCGCTGCGGGTGTGTTGCTGTTCACCCCCAGTCGAAGTCCCTCGCCGAACTCCGGAAGCTTTTTCACAGGACAGCGTCCCAGTAGCCCTCCAAGAGCCTCCAAGGGCTGCTCGAACATTTCCAAGGTCACTGCCCCCAGCATGTTGCCTGGAAATCCTGCAAAGAAACAATATCTCGTCTTGAGCTCCAACCCTCTTCCATATATATGAATATATTCTACCAAGAACTCGAGCTCGGATAGGAAGGATACCTTGAATCTGGCTTTGGAGTGTTTCTTGATAGTTCAAAGCCTGGAATATTTCGCCGTCCAGGAAAAGCTGGTTGTCGAACTTCGTGAGCGCCGAAGCCATGACGTCTTGTTCCTGTCAGCCAATCCCAAGCGCAATTCACTTCAAAAACAACAATACCCGTACTGTGCGTGTGCAGTGCCATGATTCGAACAGAGCAGAATACAGACCTTGAAGCTCGTTGGAATTTGGGCGGTTTCGATGGTCACCATTGATGTGTTCGAAGATGCCATGGTCGTGAGCCCAAGGCAGGGGACCGCCGCAGAGAAATGGTCAAGTTAGCCGGGAGTATGTAGAGCTGTGAACCCAAGGTGTCTATGGCCACGACAAAAGTCTTTGACTGGTAGCTAAGCAAGGTTCGAGTTCCTTAAGAGAACAGGCCAGGTGGCAGTAACCGTAGAGGTCAACTTTTTTTTCCTAATTTCATTGCTGTTGACAGGAATTGTTGAGCCGCCGTTATCGTTCCATTATTTGTACAAATGCATATGCATTCAAGGATTACAAAAAAACATCCATTATTGAAAGGCGTAGAGCGTTTGATTGGGCTTCTTTGTCGATCATTTGATGGGTATTCTCTCAGGGCTCATCAGATCTTTGTTTGTTTGTATAGAAAAATAAAATAAAAAATGGATCAGTTCTCGAGAAGCAAAACGTCAGGTTTTATTTCGATACGATAACCTGTAACTATCCACAGGAAATGCTGCTGCTGAGATATGCCTGTCGAGAGGCCTTGCAGCATGCTGGCGAACAGTAGTTTGAATCAAAATAAGCAAATGGTCAAATAGAACAATTCAAAATCGTTTCTAAGGGTGGTTTGATTGTGGAACAATGTGCTGCTGTTTTCAGCTGCTACGGTTGATTTGGATTTTAGGAAGCTGAATGAAATTCGAAAAATAGAGTAGAACTGGAAAAATACCATCATCATCCAGTTGAATAGAATTTTTCTTCTTTTTTCCGCAATTGATGGAGACTTTGGAGCAGCCCTGAGATATGAGCAAAATTTCGACTGATCATTTCCATATCAGACGGTGGGTTGAAACAAAAGGATCCTGTTGGAAGCCTCGATTGTTTTTCAATCCAAAACACTGACAAGAGATTATTAAAAAACATTCCCAGAATTGCACCCCTTCTATTTTCTGTATTGAAAAAAAACCCCATTGACTGATCCCATTCATCGATTCAAGTCAATTCTATTTCGAACCCTTGCATTCCCTGAAGTAAACTCTATTGATTCAAACTCTACCATACGAAAAAAAAGCCCACAGATCCATGGATATCCCCTCCGCATCAAAAACGGAAATCCAAAGGAAAAAAAAAAAAGATAAACAGAAATATTCCCTCCTGCATTGTGTCTAATGTATCATTTTTGTTTCAGAAGCAGCACCCAACAAACTGCCCAAGAATGTACGTCTGTTGTTGAAATCGATATTCCTATTTTTTCAAGATAAAGTATTCCCTAGCCAAACAGCCGGCTTCAAATTTTCCAGCTGGGCCTATCCTCCAGCCTCATTGGGGCCCTGGACCTTACTCTCTTTCGCAAAATCTGTGGGAAAAAATGTACATAGTTCAGTGGCACAAAATAATCGAACCCTCCATTGATTCCTTGGGATTTTTTTTTTCTTCAGAAAAACAGCACTGTAAAGGGCCATGAAAACACTGACAAACTTTTTTGAGATAAAAATTTGGTTTCTAACACAGGGAACATGATTTTTTTTCAAGAAAAACACAAGTCGATTGGCCTTTGCAAAGGCCAATCGCTTAAGCAATTGCTTATCCCTACTGAAAAAGAAAGACACACTCCACAGGGCATGGAAAACTTTTGCAGGAAACATATTTGCAACTCATACACATGGCCTAAAAAAGTTGAAAGAATGGGACAAAAATACAAATCATTAAACTTCACCTTCTTTCTTAGTTTTGTCTCCACCTCGTCCAGTTCTGCTTTTCGCTTGTGATATTTTGCCAGTCCGTCCAGTTCAACAAGCTCCTCGACCAACGCATCCACCTGGCGCCCTTCTCCTTCTCCAGAATCTCCGTATCCAACACAGGGTCCCGATTCATCTCGTCTGCCATGCATTCCCTCCACACAAGTTTCCTCTTCAGCAGCACCTCCCTGTTCATTAACCCAGCAAAAACATGACTTTTCAAAACCTTTTTTATCACCAGAGACCACCAAAAGCGCACTTTCCCTCGGGTGTGTATTAACTTTTCGACCAGCATTAAGACCAGCCAAGATTCCGCCGTTTCGCCTCGATATGTCAGGGAGGTTAAAAAAAGCAAGCAATCCAAAAGAGATGCATCTGTCGGCACATGTTTTCAAACTTCAAAAAGAAACCTCTTGGCCCCGTTGGTTCATTGATTAATTGTTACAAAGGCTCAATATTTTCCAGGATTTTGATTTTCACTTTTTATCACCGGGAAAAAGACAAGAGAAAACACAAAGAAAGCAAAATATTTTTTGAAAAAAAAAAAGTAAGGGGGGTCGTGCACGTTTAACCACATCGAGGAAAACCAACAAACCTTTTGTGTCTCCGAAAACCATGCCCGAATGAAGGCGCGTCGTGTTCGCTCGTCTTGCCTTGCGACGTGGCGTTCCTCCTCCTTTTTCTCCTCCGTCGATTTCCGCCATTCGCGAAACACGCCGCCAAGAACTCCCCTCTCCCGCCGCCCGGTCATCGACTCCAACAACCTCGCCCGACACGACCGTTCGTGATCGGCACAACGAAGCCAGGCACGAACCACTTCCCTCATTTCCGCTCGCATGCATTCCGCCTGAAAACAAACGCAAATCCGTTGAAGAATTCCTTCTCCCGTGAAAACATAAAACGGCAGCCGTAAAAACAACAAATCAATCAAAGAGCCATCATTTTTAAAAACAAAAGCTGAGAAAGAACCGATTGCCTTGGTCTCACGTTTCGTGCACGACGGGCGAGGGCTGCTCGAACACCCAATACTGCGCTGGCTCCAACCGCGACAAGAAGACGAGGCCACATACTGATCCGGTTGATCCGAAATTGCAAGAATTCCTTGAAGGATCAAAACTGTGAACTGAAAAGAACGGCGTGTTACATCTCGAGCATTTGGTGTTGGGAAAACAATTTCATGCTGCTCAAATCGAACTTCAGCTGAACTTCTACATCTTGTGTCCGATGGGCTCAAGATTGATATCCTGATGCTATGGGCTCTGGCCTGGCATGTCTTGTAACATTTTTGATTCATATGAATTATAATAAGTATGTTTCAGAAAGGCTGTTGCATGAAAAGTCTATGGCAACGCACTGCATATTTCGAAAGCTTTGGCGGTAACTTTTCGATGCGTGCTCTTGCAAGCTTTGGTCCCTCATGAAGAAGGGCTGGAGTCCGCAGGCTCCTTTGGACTGGAAATAGTGGTGGCACACCACATGGTGAAATTTTCCCTGATGCCGAATGTTGGCTGAGAGTACAAAGATAGGCATTCATTTTTGACACCAATGCCACTAATATTGGGCCAATATTATTGGCAGCCAACAGCATATTTTCGTAAGAAGGTGGGGCATGTCAAAAGTGAATTCCCCACATTTGCGAATGATGAGAAAGTGTAAACGATTCTTTTGCATCATTCTCCCTCCATTGATTCGTGCTTTTTTTTTTTCAACATGCTGTTTCTTTTTTTTTTTGTATTGCATCTGTTTTGAATCTGGAAGATTATTGGCTGATAAATCTCAGCCTGTTTGGTCTCTTTTTTTATGTGCTGAAGCCCCATCCAGGTTTCCCCTCAGACATTTTTTTTGGAATGCACATGAGATTGCAATTTTTAGACAAAAAGAGCGAAAAAAAGAGCATTCCACATGGAATAGAAGGGAGGGTGATCAGAGGGTGCAAAATGAAGTTTCGAGAAAGAGCTCGGGATGGGGATGTAGCGTTTTATCGATTTCATCCCAGCTTTCTTGTGGAGCAAAAGGAGGAAGCCAATATCTCCATACCATTGTTGTTGTCTGAATTGGAATGGAAATCAAGACGTCAGAGGTCGCACCTTTCCCTATTCGACACTTTTCTGGCAATTCTCTTGAAACCATAAACAACTCGCAAGACTTCCGAGAGCTCAACAAAAAGAAAAAAAACCACCATCCTTCATTGGCCAGCACATGCCATATATGGTTAAACCTGCACATCCTCACACACCCGACATCACCTGTCAAAATTAAATCGCGCAGCCCAAAACATACCGATAAAGTTCTTACAAAATATGCCAGGCCAAATTCCACAGCACTAGAGGAGTCGAAAAAAACCCGCAGAAGAAACATGCCAAGAAACAGTGTGCGGTTTCGATGGTTATTACAAACGCATGTTAGGAGTATTCCAGGGCCCAACGGGATATCGACACTTTCTCCAACCGATTTGAAGTTCCTTTGTATAAGAGCACAAACTTCAACTTCCCTGTAATTTTGTGCAGACGTTAATTTTTTCTGGGTTTTTTGCGAGTACGCCTGGGAAATGTGGCCCAAGATTCGTTGGAGGCTGCGGGTGCTCCTTTCAATATGGACCCTGTGCTTCAACGTCGCGCACTCTCAAGAGATTCACAAAATTGCAGCCGTTCCCTCTGGCACAGCTGAGGGCAGCACAGAGGGTGGAACACGGTGAGCTGTTTTCGTATTTTCTGGTTTTTGTCAGTATTTCTCCAAAACGTCGCACCCTAGCTGTTTCAATATCCTGTTGAAAGATTATTCCAGATGATAATAGCCCCTCGAGCCCGTCAAATGGGTCAGTCGAGTCAAGGCGACGGAACAGAGGTCTATTGTCGTTCCAAATCAGACCGCAAAGAAATTCACGTCTGTTGCGACTGTGTTTCAGCTGAATTTGTTGCTTAAGTATGTTGGAGTGAACTAAAGCAAATCGGATTAGTCTCCGGAATGAAAGTCGTACGTAATCGAGAAAAGCTAGCACGACGAACCAAACAAACAAACGATTGAGCTTAATGCCCAACTCAACCCAAAATTGCCTTAAAAGCATGGCATAGGTGCCGGCGGCGGGACTTTGGAAATCATGGCCTGTATCGAATTAGTTTTACTGACGGGCTTTTCTGAAGCTGCCATTCGCTATGAGTAGAAGTAATAGCTGAGAAATATTCACACACAAAACCCCACACAGGGGAAATCAGCTTCGAGAATTAAGAGTTTCAATCAATCATTTAATCAACTAATACATGTACAGAAGGCCAAGGTTCTTAGATTCGTGGGGTTTTGTCTTTTTCTTTCCGTTTGTTTTTTTCCGTTTGTTCTTTCACTGGCTCTTTTTTCGGACCCGCATCAACACCTTGAACACACAAAAAAAAAAATCGTTATCCCACGATCAACAAACGAACTCTTTCATGAAAATATCCCCAGAATCGCCATGTCCATCGTTCTTTTCTAAAATGATAAAAGAATTTCTCAAGCCTTTGCATCGACCAAGGCCCTGTTAGAGTACACGGAGCCTGCCACTCCTGCACGGCAGTTACCACAATGCCCCAACAGTCCATCAAACAATGTCCTTGCGACGTTCGCATCCCTTGCACAACGACTGACAAGTAGGCGTTCGCAGGCTAATAATCGACGGCCTTGGCTTCTCAAAAGATCTGTCAGGTGGAGGGAACCAGGTGTACGTGGGCGGTCGTGCGTGTAAAGTGATCGACTACTACTCCGTTCCAGAAACCAGAATTGTCGTGGACACCCCACCAGGCGAACACGACGATATACGCCAACCAGTTGAGGTAAGGGGTGAAATCGTTGATGGTTGTGCACATGCTAAGACGATCTTTATCAAGCTCACTGAACTCATGTTGCATCCAGGTGATCGTTGATGGACGCCGGCGCGCCATCAAATATGGGTTCTACTACCGCAGTTATCGAACCCCACATCTCTACAGGGTGGAGCCTTACACCGCATCTCCTGGCCAGCTTCTCAAGTACAGAGGATACTTCATCGATGGAGGGTAAGTCAAGCGCTCGCTTCTCCAACATCCCTTTCGGGAAACTTTCCAAAACAGCGGAATTGCACCTTTTGCCCGAGCCTCGATGGAAGCGTGTGGTTTGACTCAGACATCGTTGAGCTGAACAAAATCGATGTCTTGTGTGCAGTCTTTACTCTGGATCCGTGGAGCGAATTCGGCAGATTGGCATTGGAGAGTATGGCCATTGCCAGGTACCAGATGAGGATGATACAGAATTGAAGGATTTGCGTTTCCAAATCGACTGCAACGGGCCAGTAACTGCGACTCCAGGATACTACAATGCATCTTTGGTGATCGCCGGAGTGTACGGCAAAGCGAAAGTCACGGAGTTGTTTCAGTACCCTGACTATGGGAGATTGGAAGGCCGTGGATACATGGTGAATCCTAAGGTAAGAAGCACTACAGACTCGGGCAGAATTCGAAAATGCACATTCCTCTTTTGGGAAACAAACGGCTGCAACACTTGTCTACTTCCAGGGGGAATCATACATGGTACAGATCGTCCCGAGAATCACGTCAATATCCCACAACAACGGTAGCATGGCTGGTGGACTTGAGATCACAATCAGGGGTGAAGGGTTTGTGGAAGACAGCGCTCGTGTTCAAGTGGATATCGATGGCACAAGCTGCCCCATTAAGTCAATCGGTGCGAAAGATACATGAGAAAGATTCGTTTTTTCACCAACTACTTGGATACGAGCTAAGATCAGTTCCATCTTCTTTCTCTTTCTTCCTATTGCCAAGATGATTCAGCCGCCATTTTGTTTTGTGTGTGAACCCAGGCTCCAATTCCATCACTTGTGTAACCCCCAAAAGGACAGATACAGAGGAAGCAGATGTATACAGTGGCGGAAGGGGCGTTCGGCGTCAACTGTTTTCGAGATTAGCTGGATCGGGTAGCGTAGATTTTCCGGACCACTCTTTAAGGTTGCCCACCCACGAGGACGTTATCAACGACTTGGAAACAGAGTTTCGTCGGGGAGAGAATTATGAGCAGAGGCTGCGAACAATCTTCACACCTCAATCCACTGGTGAGAAGTAAAACAGGAAACGGAAACTTTGCCGACTGCACACACACAATCGAAAGCAATGTCGCCGCAACGCAGCACGTGAGCTCTGTTTCGTTCAGGGAACCACACCTTCTACCATGTGGTGGACGACATTGCGGATGTCTATATAACCCCACTGGATCCACCAGGAAACACAACAAAAATTATTAACAACAGACGCTGGCATCTGAGTGTCTTGTGGTGGTACCCCAAAGCACTTTCTGAGCCGATCGCTCTGGAAGCAAACAAAAGATACCTTCTTGAGGTGCACATGGCTGAATATGGGGGTGGTGACTATCTGTCTGTTGGTGTCCGGTAAGTCAAACCTCAGCTTTTTGAAAAACTGCTGCTCAATGAACGAATGATGTATGTTGACCATAACCTTCTATTCTGGTTTCCCAGGGCCCCTTCTCTCGATGGGGAGTACCATTTCAATTCCATCCGTGAGGTTCAAGGGTTCACTTTCCAAGCCAACCTCACTGACGAAGTTCAAAGGATAACAATCGAAAATGCCATTGGGGGTACCTTTCGCTTGTCCTATGCCATTAGAGAGTCTACCGGCATTCAGAAAACGGATATGACGGGGGCTTTATCTTTTGATGCATCTACAAGAACGATTGACGACGAACTTCAAGATCTCAGGACTCTGGATTCCGTCATCGTCAGAGAGTACGTGCATCTATCCAATGATCTCAGCCCGACTTTTTAATATCTGTGGGGACAAATATTGTCCAACCCAGCTGGACTTTGAATTAAACCAACGCTCCCGTATCAAAAGGACTTTGTTTCGAAACAAGAATTGCTTGTGATCGATATTTAGAGATTCATCAATTTTTTCACTGTACAGCAAGCGTTGAACCGAGTTTTTGAATCCTCAGGGTTGAAAGCGAGGATGCATCCAAGCGTGTTTTGGACATCGAGTTTCCAACAAACGTGAACTACGAGCGACAAATGCTTCAGATCTTTGAAAGCCTTGTCTGTGAAGGGCAATGCAAAACATCTGTTGAAAGGGTGCAAGAGGGATCCCCACCTCTTGGGGGGACTTTCAAACTGCGGTTTAATGGCTCCTCCTCCGAATCGTTTCCATTCAACACTGACTACAGGGCGATTGAAAAATCTGTGAACTCCGATAACTTGTTCGGTAAGCATTCAAATATGTTACAAGGAGTTACAAGGATAACTCCTGCACCATCTTCTCAATCAATCAATCAATCAATATTACATGCGTAGAAGCCCAAAACCATCTTCTGCAACGGCGTTTCTACGTATCTTTTATAACATTTTTTTGAGTTCTTGCGCTTTTGAATTGCTCCAGGTGGTCCTGTCATCGTGAGCCAGAATCGGTATGCGGGCAAGCCAACATTTTTTGTGACATTCTCCTCAACTTTTGGGGATGTGGAGGAGCTCCTTGAGCTGGACGATAGTGGACTCTATGGAGGAATTGGAAACTCGACTCTGTTGACCGATGTGTGGGAGGTGGTAGCGGGCCACACCGATCAGCTCCACATGCCCATACCGTCAGACATGCTGGTCACTCCCGAAAACAATCCACAAGTGCACGTCTTTGTGGACGAGATGCTGAGCACTTGCAGCGGGGACACAAATTGCAGCTTCAGTGTATGTTTTTTCTGACAAACTGATCAAAGCCAAAACGAAAACCCCACATCATTCTGTGTTTCAGTACGAGTAGACGACCTCACAAGCAAAAGTTACTGGTATCATCGTTGCTGAATCCCCAGTTCAAAATACTGGCATTATTGGGAGGTCTGGACATTATGTTTAAACATAAAAAAAACCACAAAAACTCGAAAACACGAAAACTTTGCACATTTGCGAGCATACCTACCTATTGGTGATACAAAAACTCAGGGGCTGGTGGAGGAGACGCCTTCTGCAACCAATTTGGCTGTAACACCGGGGGATGGATCTCGAACTCTGCAAATAAGTGGAGAAGGGTTTGGAAGTCTGACTCCAAGAGTAGAGATTGCTGCAGTCCAATGCGAAGTGAGCGCCTCGTCCGACACTGAAATCACCTGCAACCTCCCTGACGGCGGTCCCGCAGGCCTCCACCCAGTGGAGGTCTACATAGCGGATAAAGGATTGGCAGTTGACACCGGTGAGTTGTTCATCCGTTGAGCCGTTTTTTGGGTCGTGGTTGAGCCTTTGCACTGCAACAACGCCGACAAAATCAAGAACATCTTCTCTATGAAAGTTTCCCGCCCTCTTTTGCAGCAGGTGGCATCGAGATATCGAATGATCTGGAAATACTTTCAGCAAGTCCGAGTCTGGGTTCGCTCGCTGGCGCCACAACAGTGTCTTTGACTGGAGTTGGCTTTGGAGAGAGCGTTAGCGAGGTAAGCGTTGGCTTTAAAACGACATTCCTGTCAAATGTGTGTTTTTTTGTTCTTTATTCTTGACCAGCCAGCACTCCCACATGCCATTTTCCAGGTGACAGTCACTATTGACGGCAACGAGGCAAATGTCACCAAAGCGTCGTCTTCCAGCCTCCAATTCGTTTCTCCACCAGGGACCACAACGGGCGAAGTTGAGGGAGTCGTCACAATAAACGGCGAGACACAAACCTTCAGATTCACCTATGACGATTCTTTGGTTGTCAGTGGCGTCAGTCCGGACGGGGGTCCCAGTATTGCCAGGACATTGATAACCATTTCGGGAACGGGCTTCGGAACGGATCCAAGCGTAATCACGGTCATGCTTGGCGAAAGCCCTTGCACCTTGGTTACTGTACAGCCAACAGAGATTTCTGCATACACGGACGGAGGAACCCCGGGGTCCTACGATGTTCTGGTCTTTCTCGAAGGGCATGGACAAGCGATTGGCTCCTTCAGCTTTCGCTACGAGTTCGAAATCTTGAGCATAACGCCGATCCAAGGTAGTGTCAAAGGCGGAACGGTCATGACCATCCAGGGGAGTGGTTTTGGGGATGGAGTGGGTTTCGACACCAACGTGGTCTCGGTTGGGATCTACAACAGTCCGTGTGAGATAATACAGCAAAACTACACGACCATTATCTGCGCTACGGGACCAGTACTGAACGATGATCCAGACGAGCCTTTGCTCGTTGCAGCGGCAATGAAGAACTATTACGCTCAATGCAGCGTTCCGTCACCTTCCGCTTCACCACCTCCACCTCCACCAGCTCCACCAACTCCATTATCCCCGCCTCCACAGACACCACCTCCACCTCCATCATCTCCGCCGCCACAGACACCACCACCAGCTCCGTCTCCTCCTCCACCTGCTCGACGGAAATTATCTTCCGTAGATGCGGGGGAGCTGATGAAGGCAGGGGAAAACTGCAAATTCACCTATTCGCTCAACCACACGCCGAACGTAACCGAGAATGCCACACTGGATGGAACAGCCGGCGATCGTATCACCATCTCGGGGGATTTCGACAGTCAAGAACAAATACAAGTCTACCTTGCGCCGAATAGGACGCTGTGTTACCTGGAGACATGTCGAGACCCCCTGTATGCAGACTTGAGTGATTTCTTTCCTTGCGATGTTTTGGACGTTAGTACTTCCTCGGTGGAGATTCTCCTTCCAGAAACATTGGCAAGAGTGTACAGGTGCGTCATCCTCTCGCGTTTCTTTCGCCCGGAATTCTTTTGCTTGGTGGGAACTAACACAAGAGCAACAGGCTTTCCCGACTTCTCGTGTTGAGTTGCGACGCATTCCTTTCCATCCTTGTAGGGTCGTCGTGTACTTTGAGGATAAGGGCTTTGCATCAGGATTGCCCATCCTTCAATACAAAGCAACAGTAGAGAGCGTGTCACCAAACGAAATATCTCCCAGAGGGGCTACGCTTACGATGACAGGAACGGGTTTTTCTGAGAGCTCTGAGACACCTGGGTCGGCAGAATCTTTCGTCGTCATGGTATGTTTTTCATCGCTTTAATCCCCACATCAGGGACACATTGTATTCACACTAAGTTTAATCACTGAGTTTTTGCGCCACAATTGCTTCCCCTGCAGATTGATGATCACGCTTGCATTCCCAAGGCTATTTCGTGGTCGAAACTTGTTTGTGTGACGACGGATAGTGGTGCTGGATCCCACCCAATCTCAGTAACACTCTTGGATGGCGACCAAGAGACTCTTGCAGAGCACAATTGCCCTGATTCTTGCAATGTGGCATACTTGACTGAGGGTCCCAACATAAGCAGCAGGAGATATGATGAAGACACCTCCATAATAACCTGGGGTGGATCTGGGTTCGGATCGAACCTTGAGGAAGTTACTGTTACGGCAAAAGAAATTGATGGTGCGTAGTACCAACCCCTTGAGCCACGACGGAAGAAAACAAAAGGAATGTTGAGCAATTCTTAGGGTTGACTTCGTGTTCTTGGTTACACAGATGTTGAGATTCCCGTCCTGTCTGTACAAACCACATCGCTGGAGGTATCCGTCGCCAACTTGCCAGCAGGGACATACAATCTTTTGGTGGAGGTCAAAAACTTGGGGTTTGCAACGATCTCTACAAGCAATGGCAAAGTGGAAAGAGGCCTGACCCTCACTGGCGTGTCTCCAACGTCAGGGAGTGTAGCTGGAGGCAGCACTGTTGTTATCGAAGGAACTGGGTTTTCCACAAACCCTGAGCTGAACAGGTAGATGTGCAATTTATTTTTTAATCTGCAATTTCGTTCACAGCTATCGGTGATCTCTTTCCTCATTGTGGCTTTATAGACTCGACCTTATTACTGAAACGGCAACTGCATTTTCGTTTGAAGGGTATCGATTTGCGCTTCGGAGTGCAAGGCTCAAGAAGTGACGCTCACGTCTCTGACTTGCATCACCTCCCCAATCGTAACCCCCTCGCTTGCTTCGTCTTATGGCCTTGATGATATTCGAGTGCTGGACATGGGGGAGATCATATCGTCACGTCACAGGAATTCAGCAGAAAAAGCGTTCGACGGAGATTACTCCACACGGTTTTATGCATACGATTCGAATAATTGCTACCTGGGGAAGGACTTTGGACAGGGAGCCCTGGTAAAGCTGACATCTGTTCGAATTCACCCAGAAGCGTATTCTTCAGCGGGATGGCGTGGAACTCAAAGAATTCATTGGGCTAGCATCTGGGTAAGGTTTCAAGAATTCTTTTCGAAGTCTGGATGGATTTCCATTCCTGAGAAACCACTGCCAAGCAACTTATCTGAAATCTCTGGTTCTAAGGCACTAGCCATTCTCGTGCTCCAGGGATCCAACGATGGTAACTCCTATGATAAGATTCTCACCGTAGACGAGGAACCCCCCCAGGGCTACACCAGCTACGAGGTGGAGAGTGACGCGCCTCTGTACAGATTTCTTCGCTACGCAGGCCCTGAAGGTTCTTATTGCCGAGTTGGGGAGGTGGAGTTTCATGGTGTCCATTTTTCAGACAGCGACGATCAACGGTGCAATATCACGGTCGGTGTTGGAGAATCCTCTGATGCTATGCTGACTGCCGCCCTGCCGGAAGCCTTCCAATACTCCCCATCTTTGACGCCCAACATCACAAGCATTTCTCCGGAGCTGGGCACGACAGCGGGGGGAACGTCGCTCACAATCGCTGGAACTGGATTCTCTACAGACGTGAGTTCCTCGAGTTGTCCTTATATAAGGAATATATTGCTTTAGGAAACAACACCGCAAAGCTCATAGCCACGTGGTTGTGGTGGCGACATGAGTTCCCCATTATCGAGTTTTTCCGTGTTTGTATCACCTCCCCCTTTTGCTATCTTAGATCGCTCAAGTGAGCGTAACGGTCGACGGCGTCCCTTGCGAAGTGACAGAAGCCACGGAGTCAGAAGTCGTGTGCTCCACTGGATATCGGGAGGCGTTTGTCCAGCCATCCCTGGAAGTTGTCATCAGTGGAAAGGGAGCTGCAGCGACCAACAGACTGACGTATCTGTACATTGATCGCTGGTCAGCAACCACAACCTGGGGAGGAGAAGCGCCACCAAGGTATGGGCACAACCATGCCAAAACAGAGGCCTCTGCAACTGCGTCATACAACGCTGCCATCATTAAACTTGAGGCAAAACTCACGAGATGGAGAGTATTTTAAGTGAACGTGGTCCGTTTTGTTGATCCAAAACTTGAGCTATAAGTTCAGCTATATAGTTCAACTTTGGGAAATATGTGGGGAATGTTCGACAACGCTGTCGATGTGTGTAGGGAAGGGGAGAGTGTGGTGATTCCTCCAGGACAAAATATTTTGTTGGATGTGTCCCCCCCGAAGCTCGTGCTGATAATCATCGAAGGAACACTGCAGTTTGACGACACCAGCGACATACATCTCCAAGCCAGCTATATCTTCGTTCGGGGAGGTCACCTGATAGTGGGGACTGAAGACGAACCTTTCCAAAACATTGTACGTCTTGTTTTCAGACAGAGTCCTCTTGGCTGCAGCTCATGACCCACGTTTCGTCCAACATGTTTCCTATTGTTGCACCAGGCCACCATCACTCTGCATGGGCATCCTACGACAGAAAAAGAGCTCCCGCTGTACGGGGCCAAGAACATCGCGATCCGCTATGGGAAGCTTGACATGCATGGAGCTCCAAAAACACCCACGTGGACGCAGATCACTCAAACTGTCGAAGAGGGGGATACCGTGCTGAACTTGAAGGAGGCTGTCAATTGGAAAGTTGGGGACAAGATTGTTCTTGCTTCAACGAGTTACGATTTTGAGGAGGCTGAGGAGCTCACCGTGGTCGGAGTCGACGGGAAAACACTGGAGGTCGATCCGCCAATAAAATATCGCCATTTTGGAGAGTTGCTGGAATATGGCGACCGGGAGATCGACATGCGGTAGGAAGATAACCATGTCTGTGTGTGTTTCTAGGGGCTTGAAGTGAAACAAGGATAAACTTTTGTTGCATCTGCAGGGCCGAGGTTGGGGTGCTTACCCGTAACGTGGTGGTACAAGGTGACGAAAGCAGCATAAAATCGCAGTGGGGAGCCCATATCATGCTCCATTCTCCAGGGGAGGGAACTTCCGTCGGCCGGATCTCCTACATAGAGTGCCGCCTGTGCGGACAAGCTTTCAATTTGGGACGCTACCCAATCCACTTTCATCTTCTGGGCAGCATTCACAAGTCTTATGTCCGTGGCTGTGCCATTCACCACACCTTCAACCGGGCAGTAACAATTCACGCCGTCAAGTATTTCACCGTGGAGCACAATGTGGCGTACAATAATATGGGCCACGCCTTTTTTATCGAAGACGCAATCGAGGAGAACAACCGTGTCAGGAATAATCTTGGGCTTGTGACTCGGCCATCGAGCTCCCTTTTGGACACGGACACCACCCCTGCCACTTTCTGGATAACGCACCCCACGAACTACTTCGAGGGGAATCACGCAGCCGGCTCAGCACGGCAAGTATTTTTCTCCAGTTGCAGAACAACTCTTCAAAAGATATGAAATCATTCACTGTGTTCCGGACGGAAGTGGCTGGGGATTCAGAATACCCGAACTTCAGCGAACTTTACATAGCAGCAATGGCACATGTCGCAGGTATGGGTTTTGGTACGACCTCCAGCGACATCCCACCGGTCCATCTGCGACTACCACTGTATGTGCCCCTGGAAGTGCGCTGGGCTCCTTTAAAGGAAACGTCGCGCACTCGAACGGGAGATATGGGCTGAGAATATTCAACTTCTTTGTTCCACGAGAGGTCGAGTGCGGTTTCGGTTCAACAGACAATGAAAACAATTTACCAATTCCGGCGATCATGGAGGATTTCACTGGGTTCAAGAACAAAAGAAGCGGCGTAGTGACTTCCTTGGTAAATACTAGCACAAGGGAGTGTTCCCCCTCTCCAGCATTCGACTTGCAATGCGAACTTTCAGTTCCGCAATCGGAATATGGGTTTTTTGCAAGACTGCTGATTTCGACTGGACTGTTGTGTGGCATAGATCGGAGACGTTCGATTCAAAAACTTCAAGCTCGCGGATAACTTGCGCACAGGAATCGAATTCGTTAAAATGAACTCTCCGCGCGGTGGGGCCATGACAGAGGACTCGCTTTTCGTTGGACACACTCCAAACATGCCGAGCAGCATCCCACATCATCTGCGGGATGACCCCGACAAGGGAAGAACTTTCGGATTCATCGTTTCTGGCCAAGGATTCAACTACACCATAAAAGATAGCAGCTTTGTGAACTACGACGGGAGCGATGCTGTGGCGTTTGGTTCGTGCTCGCACTGCAATTTCCCTAACAATAAGTTTCAAGATGCCAGAGTGACGACTGTCCAGGTATTGGAGCCCTGTGCCCCCATCCTTCCTCAAATTTCACTCTGTGTTTGCACCATTTGTTGAAAGACTTACGCGTTGCTTCATCGATATGTACCCAGAACGTGTCTTTCACCGACAGCCCCAACAAAGTCAAGTGGGGATCCCAGCACACGTTCATCAATCCTGACGGAAGCTTGGTGGGTGGATCGCTATCAACCATGGTTACTTCAAAATGGTCGCATCTGGAAGGTGTCTGCTCTGCTTTGGAAGAGTGGGATAGCTCTCTTGAGTGCCCCCGAGAAGAGATGATGGCAACTCTAGAAATCCACAGCCCAAATCCTTTTTCCTATTTCAAGAACGACCCCATGTTCGTGAGGCAATCTGACGAAGGCGGCACCAGCGATTGGTCAAGTGTTCCATACAGAAACGAAAAGTGGAAGAATCCTAAGAATGGATGGGCCGTCGGACTTCTAACAGGTGTGTGGTAGTTGTGGGGCAAAAAGCTTTCTCAGACTGCATAACAAAATTGCGATTGACAGTTTTTTTTTTTTTTCGATGAAACAAGGGCACACCTACGAAATGCATTGGAAGAAAGTCGACTTCACGTCGATCACTCTCGATGTAACAAATGTGTTGGCGGAGCACTACTTCTATATCCGTTTCAATTACTCGGACTTCAGAGACCACTTTAAGATTCACTACAACGGGGAGGAGGTGTTGGGCTCCACAGTCTCCCTTCCAGTAGCCTCCGAAGGGACGGGAGCTTCTTTCCAAGATATGATCAACGGCACATTGACCGTTTTGTTCAGTGGCAAGAATGATGTTGCATTCGGGACGAAGCAGGCAAGCGTGTCACCTAAGCCTTTTGACTTGATTTAGTAACGCCCCTCTCCCCATCTGCAATACATGCAAGTGTTTCGTTATTGAGGTGGATGTCTCAAATTTCTCGCTTCTGGTCGCTACCAGATTTCAAACCCCCATGCCAGACCTGTGAAAATGTGAGCGCCACATCCATAGGTGGTGAAAATCGAGGGGGACAGATGCCCAAGAGAGGGGTGTCCCGAACCTGAAGTGGTGGATGTCGACAGAGAGCCTTTCATCCGCAGATGGTCCAACGCTACCCAGTGGCCAAACGGCTTTTTACCAGAACACAATCAAGATGTTGAGGTGAAGGAGGAGTGGAGGCTGCTCATGGACATCCCGCCTCCTAAAATGAAAACTCTGGATATCAAAGGAGAGCTTATTTTTGATGAGGCCATGGCTTCCACGACCTTGGAAGCTGATAGTATTTTACTGACGGTGAGATCGCTTGCGATCATTGCAGCCGCCTTCCTCAACCTTGAAAGAGATATACAGTTCCCTCCGTATTGCCTTGTATCGTTTGTGAGCCTACTCTAAACTGAATCTTCTGTGGTGATCGCAGGGTGAACTCAAAGCAGGAAACTCCAGCGTGGCGTTTATGCGAAGTGCAACAATAATACTCCACGGAAATCAGGGCTCCGTGCCCCTGCAGATCGCAGGAGATATCGATATCGGGCCAAAGGCACTCATCGTTCTGGGGAAACTGCGTTTGTTTGGACAAAGAAGAACCGTGATCTGGACGAGACTTGCAGAAACTGCTCAAGTTGGGGACACTGAAATAAAAGTCGAATCCTCAGTAGACTGGCAGGTGATAATTCTAGATCGACAAACTGGCTTCGAGAAAGGGGTTCGTGCATAAGGGGCAGTACTGAGGTCAATTTGACGTGGTGTAGGGGGGTGAGGAATTGATGCTCTCGTCTCCGTCTCACGACCAGCACCACTCTGAAACAGCGGTGATAAAACGCCGTGTTGATGGCAGAACGTTTGAGCTGGAGGAGCCGTTGGAGTTCAAGCATTTTGGAGATCTGACGAATCACGAAGTGAAGGGGAAAATCCTCGATGTGAGAACGGAGGTTGGCTTGCTCTCCCGGAATATCAAGATAATGGGCACTGAGACTCCAGACAGGTGCGCTGGCTGATCTTCTGGTACCACCAGTGTTCGAGTTCATTTTCGACTGGTGGTGGCTCTCCTGAGACATACTCCTGTGAATATTTTGCAGATATGGGGCCCATGTCGCTGTCTATCGATTAGTCGATGAGGAAGCGGCAAGAATTTTCGAAGGAAGTACCCAACTTTCTGGTGTCGAGTTTTACAACGGCGGTCAATTCCAAACTGTCCGATCCACGTTTGACTTCCAGGGGGCGAACGGCGGTCTCTCATTCGTGAGGAACTGTGCTTTCCACGGCAATCAGAATACTGCTATGTACCTCAAGCGTGCGGACAACATCGAAATATCAGGTGCCGAAATACGTCTAGTGGTGAAGGATTTCGACACAACATATTGCCGCCCGCAACAGAAGTTTCAGTTTCACTTTGAATTGTGTTTTGTGTTTTAAAGGGAATGTCATCTACGAAACCGTGGGATCATCTGTGGACGTGTTGGAATCGGATAACATTGTTTTGCAGAACAATCTGGCGGCGCTCACACACCTGCGCGTACCGAACCCAGGCGGCGAAGTATTCGAAGCGATCGGAAATTTTATGATTTGCTGCTTTGATGTCGCAGCGAATGGCCCGACGCGAAAATGCGAAGGAGTGACACTAACAGGGAACGTCGCAGCTGGTAGCTTTCATCTATCCTATTTCGTCAGGGTAAGAATCTGGATTTCTATGTTTACCTTCTGCCTGAAAAGAGTCTCACCAGAAACTGGTTGCGTGCAGGGTGAATCTTGCGATACCCAACCCTCAAAAAGCGCGTATCAAGGAAATGTTGGCCACGCATCCCGGATCGGAGTTCTTTTCAACACGAAAACAGATGGGGAGTGCGCTCAAATCAGCGGCTTTGCAATTCACCACACCACCGAGGTCGGGATTGGGTTCAACTCGAAAACCCCTCGAGTGGAGGTGGAGGATGTGGTGTTGGCTGACAACCTTGTTGGAATCGGACTGTTGCCTTGCAACGGTCGTACTGCTGGGACCGCCGAAATCAAGGATATTGTGCTTGTGGGAAATAGCGACAACGGTGGGTGTGGATATGATGAAGATGTCGAGTGCATGGATCGATCCGTCACCAGGGAGACTGGTGTGGGTAGCAGAACAGGGGGCTCCGGATCCGCAGGTGGCGGTGTGCTTTACTCCGGCTGCGGACACAGGTGACGATAAATCTGGTTGGGACCACGAAATAGGGGAGCATTAGTCTTGTGCACGGACAAACACTGACAATCTTGCTGGGGGCGACGAGTTACCTAAATGTTGGGTTTATTGAGTTATCAGCTCTTTTAACCCCGTTTGAAGTCGCTCCTACACGTGGTGTCTTGCTTTCAGAGTTGGGATGATGACGACCGTCTTCGAAGAAGAGTGCAAGGGTTTTCCTCGAAAAGTTCCGTTAATGTTGCTTCCGGAGGTTGGGAAAGATGCAGCCTTTGGCGGACACACCCTCTCTGAAGATATCTTGGCGTTGAACTGGACGACATTGGACAGATGCAATTACCACAACAGTGTCTTTGTGACGAATCCATCTTCTTCGGATTCTTTGCCCACCAACAGCCTCAAGAACATACAGAAAGATAATGTCGACCCCGGTGCTCTCGTTTTTATCGACTCCCCAGATCCGAAATGGGTGAAGTTCGACGACTGCGTTGATATGGACTGCACTGGTGAGAATTGCTCGGTGAAAAAGATAGCTTGGAAGGCCAGGATAATACATCATAACTACCGATCTTAGTACTGTAGAGGCCATGCTGAGGAAGGGTTTGTTTTTGCTTCAAGGTCTTTTGAATTTCGTATTTTGGGACGACGGCAGTGTCATGGGGGAACAAGGCCAGATCGTTTCAAGCAACACCATGGCGATGGCCCCGGACACCCGGTGCGACTTCAACGTCGAGTGGAACGCATACGAATGTCCATACACGCGATACCATGTGCTGCATTTCGAGAGCCTCGACCCAGACAAGATGTCCAGGCGGGTGAACCCCGTGAAAGTGGAAGCCTTCGTTAACGGCGAAAAGTCCACCAATATCTTGAACTGTTTCATGGATCGGAGATGGGATGACAGCTACACGTCGCTGCTTCGCCTGTCTCGATTCCCTGTGATCGTTGAGCTGCAAAACGAGTACAACATCACGTTCGCCGGAACCAACCCAAGAACTTTGAGGTAAAACACAAAAACACTGTCTCATACCTCGCCAACCTTACTTGCAAACCACTAATGATTTAATGTTAAAAAAGTAACCAATAACTATTCTTGTTTTGGCGGCCAACCCCAAACACCCGAACAAACTAAAATCAATAGTACCTTACCTGTCCGTGTCTCACCACTGATGCTGAGCCCGGGCCTACACAGTGAGAACTAAATGATTGGGTCGATATGTCAGGTTCGGTTTTGATGGGGTAGAGAGTGGTGATGGAGTGTTGATCAACATGATTTATCAAAGTCCCGAACTTCATGAGGTTTTCATCAATGATGAAAAGGTGGAGGAATCCTTTTCTCCGGTTGCCCTCTCGGATGAGAACGGTGCACACTATTGGCTGAACCTGGAGCGCAGATTTTCTCTAGTTGTGAAAGGAACTGAAAAAGTCATCGTCAAGACGATCGACGCTGTACAGGTATTGCGTGACTTTGGGTGACGGTCTTTCTGAGACGTAGAACCGCGAGCTGATTTAAAAACTGAGGAAGACTTCTGTTTTTCTAAATTTTGCGTGTGCTAGGTGTCGCTGACTCTCAGGGCAACAGTGGCTGAGTTTTACGACAACGGGGGGACAGAAGTTTTTGCCCGCAACATGGCATACACGCTCGGAATTTCGATGGATCGAATTCGCGTGGTCGATGTCGTGCAGAAGCCTGTTCGCCGCCGCCATCTACTGGCGACTGCTGAGAGTGAACTCAGTGTAGAGTTTTTCATACAAACAGAGGAGACCACTGGAGACACAGAAAGTCAGTACATTTGCTCACATTCCCCTTTCATGTTTGGTGACTTCTTTGCTTCTTTGCGTTTTTGATCAATACTTATGTAGATAAAAATGCTCTTTTGCACTTCAACGTGTTGATGAAGATATCAGTTGAATTGTCCAAAGAGCCGGTTGTTGACGAAACGCTTGTGGCCAATATATTATTTTATCCAGGTGACGAGGAGAAAGCGTCGCAGGTGGCGGAGCTTCAGAGTATTGCTGAGGAGGTGGAGCAACGCGCGGAAGATAACACGCTTTTCTCGGCGCCGCCAGGAGAGCAAGAATTCGCCTTCAGGGTACACAGATGCAAAGCTTCCATCAGATTGCCAAACAGAGATACAGAGATAAAAAATATATATATATATATATATTTCTATATTTGAGACAGAGTCGAAAATGCACCAATGACATTATTATTGTGGTGGTGGTTGAGCACAGGTCGAAGCCGTGGAGACGCACGTCTCGCTTCCGCCCCCTGAACCTTGCATACCTTCTTGCAAAAACATTACGACTCACATTTCCTGGTGTGACGATGGGGTCTGCAAATGCATGGAAGAGGGCTACTCCTACCACCTGTCGAACGAAACCTTGCTAAATGACGATCCGAGCGGCTGCTATACAGACACTCCCCTCGAAAACAACCCACGAGTTCCTGACGACCAAGAAACTCCACAAGACACACCAGGAGCACCAGGGACCCCAGAGACACCTCCCCAAAAGAAGAAAAAGAAACTGAACGTCGGGGCACTCGTGGGAGGATTGATCGGTGCTGTGGCTGTTGTCGTGATCGCCGGAGCCGCTTTCAGTTTCATCAAAAAGAAACGAGATCTGCCATATTCTGTGGGATCCCAAGTTGCTCCGAGCGTGTTTGGTAGAGTGGAAGTTCAAAACAATACTGAACAAAGGGGACTCCTGACCGCGACTCCTACTGGTCAGTGAACGAAGCAGTGGGAACATTTCCCTGACTTTGGCCGGCAATGTTTTCATCCTCCTCAAACTCCAAGCCACCAAAATTTTCCGTCTGATTTGTGTTCTTGTTTCTGCAGCTGCGGCTGGGGCTGGGAATGATTTGGAAGCGATTTCGACGGCGGTGCCAGAAGGTGAGCGATATTGTTGATAGCAGGAAAGGGGCTCACTGTTTTGGCTAAATCTATCTTGTTTTCTGGAGACTGCTGGCTCAGATGTTTTACAGTAATCTAGTACTCCTTTCCGTTTCCCAACTCCAGAACGGCATATTTGGGTTTCGGCTGGTTTTTTTTCAAAACTCCAGAACCGTGTGCGTTATCAAAATACAAATAATGGTCAAATCTGTTCTGACTTCATTGCTCCGACTCGATTCAGTCATTCCTCCAAGCGTGGAGGTCCCTCCGATAAAACCTTCCACCAGTGGGGTCCGACTGCCCAAGATTACCCAATACAAGACAAAAACTAAAACCAAAGAAGGTTCGTTCTCCTTAACCCCCCCCCGCCCCCAAACACACACACACACAATTCACTCTCGTGGTGAAGTTCTGTTGGCACTGCCACAAGAAATCAAGCACGGATTCTATCCCTTTTCTGGAACATATCAACAAGCCTTGTATAGAATGCTCTGAGAGCATTCTATTGGTCTATTTTAATATTGGCGAATTAAACCTTGCCTCTTTATTTTTCGTTATCCTCTCCTCGAAATTTTATTAGTGCTGGAAGAGGAGTTGCGTTTGTGTTGAAATTTCGAATTCAACCAGACATTTCACAATTGAAAATTATTCACCATGGCACCGAAACAGTATATGCCCCAGCTCTGATAACAGTAACCAACGAAAGAATAAAATAATGAATTTGTGTTGTTTTTTGCAGGGCAAAACAAGGAATGGCAAAACTAACCGTATTTCTCTAAGCACAAGGCGTGGTTCGACTTGATTTGATTCTGAAAAGAATTGAATTTTTGTTTTTTTGGGAGGAGGCCTGGTTTATGCCACAGCAGTATGATGAATTGGATTTGGTATCCAGACAGGGTATGTTTGGGTGTTTTTTCTGTTTTGAGACAATTTCTTCATGAAAAGAAGATGCTAAGTTCGAAGGAAAAAGGGCACTGTCGGAACAAGATGATATGCTTTCACTCTTACGCAGGCAGCAAGGGTTTTGTCCTTTTTTGTAGAAGGTTATGGAAATTTGCAGTGAATCAATTGGATCAAAAATAGTCTGCATGCGAACATTGATATTAGTCATTGATATTGAAAAAAAAACAATCAATCAGGCAGCCAGAACCACTGTGAAGAATTTCAACAGTGCTGACCAGGGCTGCCAAAAATGTATTTTAGTAAAATACAAGGCCTACATTATACAAGTATATTTAAGTATACTTAATAGGGGAAAAATACGGCTAAGTCAGCCGAAAATCTTAACTCTGTGGCCGCCATGGATTTTCAAGCCTGTTCAAGAGAATAGATTGAACAAAGATGGAACTCGGAAAAACTGTCACACATCCATATGTGTATTGGTTTGTGGGGGGGGGGGGGGGTAAAACCGAACATTCCCTTCGCCATTTTTCATTTTTTACATCCACAGAGGACTCTTTATCCTTGTCCTCGCCCTATGCACAAGAAACTGAATGGAAAGGTGAAAGAAAGATTTTCATCTTTTTATTTTCTGCACTTTTGAATCGACTTCCAGTGTCAATATTGAGTGTGGGCGGACTCGGGCCCGGAAAATAATCCATTGTTGGTAAAAACTGGAGAGCTTTGGTGGTCACCATCCTCGAAATTGTGTTTCTCTTCTTGTGAATCTCCGTTTTCGTGTGTAATATGGGCGATGGAGAGGTCCTGGAGCGACAAACGAGAAAGCAACGCTGAAATGTCAATTCTCGATATGTATTCAGAAACGCTTTTTAAATACATGAAAGCGTATTTACCAAGCTTTCTAAGACACAGCTCTTTTTTACCTGAAGGTGCGTCTTGAGAAGACTCACGATCCTTTCCTGTTGGAGAACCAACATTTCTTTGATTTTTTCAAGACTCTCTGGGGAATTCGCATCCCAGTTCACAGGAAGCCCGTTGCTCCCCGACCAGAAAGCACTCTCATTGCAGTGTTCGGAGGGGAGAACGATTCCTTCGGCGTGAGATCCCAGCAACTCTCTGAGAGCCTCCAAATACTGTTCGTAGATTTCCAGAGGCTCCGCCCCCACCAAATCGCCTGGGAACTCTGCAACCCACCATACAGATACACCGTTTAGGACAGTATTTCCGACCACCTTTTTCCTTCCACCACTCATTTCTCAGATCTTAGAGACATACCTTGACTTTGGCTTGGTAGCTTTTGATGGAAGTCCAAGCTGTGGAGCATTTCCTCCAGACTTGGCTGTGATTGATTTTCGGCCAGTGCTGAAGGGCAAGTCTTCCGTTCCTGAACGTGGACGCCAAGTGGGTTTTATCGCACCATAAACATTCTATTCAGAAAAGCGCTGTGAGGATGTAAGGTCGGCCACAAACCTCGCAGGTCGTTGGCTCTTGAGCAGCCTCGATAATCGGTATCCCGGCGCTGGAGGACAACATCTTCTCAGTGCCCGCAGCGGAAGACTTTGACAAACTGGTTTCGCACCCTGGCGAAATAGGGACTGTCTCTTCAGGAAAACAGTTCGTGGTCAGCGCTGTGCCGATATCTTCGTTACTGTGGTTGACCGGTTTCGACTCCAGATACTGCACCTTGCATCAGAAAACGTAATCATCAAACAACGAATGGTGTGTTTCCAACCTGGGGAGTGAGAATGGCAGAAAATGGGCAGATTGTTGTGAAAGCTTTGCAGTCTACAAAAATTGATATGCACAATATCGATGTGATACTTCTTTCAGATCTGGTATTTCGCAACCAGTGCGTCACATACGCCTTGAAGCCAGCACTTCGCTGATGTAGTTCTCGATTCGTTTTTCTCTGGGGGCTTCAGTGATACTCTTTTGTTCTCTATGAACCTCGATTTGGCAATCGCCGATATTTCCGATTTCGGTTTTTTCTCAGGGAAACTGCGAAACCAGATGGTTTTGTTCAAAAACCAGATGGTTTTGTGATATGGATCCCGTTTTCTTCAGGTGTTTTGATATGTTGCTTCTCATGTGGGTTGTACGTTGTGGATCGAATGGAGTCCAGTGGAATGATTATCAGGAACGCCAAGAGCAAGCTGTTTGTGGACGACTGCACTTTTTTTTCGAATAAGCAGAACGAATTGCTCGTCGAAATGGGGGGATTGGGTCAATGGAGAACTATTCTCGAACTACTGAACGTCTGGTTAACCACATGCGAATTGTACAATTCTACACCAATAAAGTAAATAAAATAATAAATAATAAAAAAAAATCAATGGGGACAAAAGAAATTTATGCAATGATATTGCTCTAGCATTGGGTACGCAAATCAGAAATTCCAATGTTTGATTTTCTGTTGTATTTTTCTGTATTTTTTTTTGGGGGGGGGGGAAGGATGTGGAACTGTTCTTACATAGCTTATAGGTTCTCCAACAAAGACTTTGTTACGAATTCTGATTCTTCTTTTTTCCAATGGTTGAGGGGAAGTTCTTGGAATAAACGGAGATTTCAATTCAGTGTTCTTTGAAGGGAAACACCGAAGAGGCACTGCATACAAACAGGGGCCCCGTTTCTGCCGTGATTACGAGTTTGGGGGTTACAGAATTTGGGATTTGTCGTAGAGTAACCGTGGGTGGACAGTTTGGTACGATTTTGGCCTCATAACGCTTTCTGATATGATTTTAGAATCGAAAGAAAGCTGTAATAAAACCTCATTAACACACACACACACACTGCATACAAACATAATCCATCCAAAATTTGATCTTCCCCTATCCTTCAGAATGAGCAGATGACGGTGATGTTGAGAACCTCCTTCTTGGATGAAATTCTTCTGATATCCGAGTGTGCTTTTGCAGCGGTTTCCTTGTTGATCTTATTTGATTTTCAAGGAGAGCATTGGGATAGTTCTTGCTGTTTTTATCGGGACAGCTCGATTTGGTAGACCTTGCTGGCAAATGGTTTGTTGTTTTCTATAATGCAAAAAGCTTTGGCCTGGCATGTTTGTAAGAATTCTGTCGGTTTTTGCTGATGTACAACTAAATATTGACATCCAGAGAATCTCTGCCAGATCTAGATATGCATGCATCTCCTCCGTTGCAAATATTTTTTCCGTCAAAGAGAATGTTGTTTTTTATGTTTGTTCGTTTTCAAGAGAAAAAGGTGACAGAGGTGGAAACAGGAAATCTCCAGTCTTACGTATGACATGTTGCAAGCATCAGGTTGATGATCCATCCACCACTCTTGTGCGTTCGTATCGGATATATTGGATATCAATCAATCCATGATTACATGTTGCCCGCAACCCAATACCAGACAATCACTTCATCAAAAAAAATCTTGGATCCATATATTGGATATATATATATTTATAGATAGATATGGGATGTGCTCTGTGCCGTAGGCCAGATCTGGATGTATGCCGTTACTACGCGCTTGTGTTGTTCCACGGCATACCTATTTTTGAAACAATTCAATTACATTACATTATAGCAAAACGAGGCCATCCCTTTTTTGTGGAAACCAAACCAAAAATTACATGCGCAGAAGCCCGGGAAACGAGCCCTCTCTTGTGTTGATGATTTGCTTCCAGTTGATTGTGTAGATGGAGAAAAGGGACGTAAACCTTGCTGGCTGAGGATTTTTTTTGTTTTTTTTTAAATGTAATTGATGTTTGTTTGTTTGGCTGAGGGTTTTTTTTCCTTGTCAATCAATCAATCAATCAATATTACATGCGTAGAAGCCCAGGCCTCTACGTTTTTTTTTCCTTGTGCTCTTGGGAGGGCTGGCTGTGGCCTGGCATGTGATTTATTTTTGGTTGGTTGGTTGGATGCTGCGCTAGGCTGGGTGCTATCGACGTCTTTTCATCTTGACGTCTCGGCGATTTTTTCCTCTTTGGCCGCGTCTGATCCCGCGTTTCTCACTTTTTTTTGCAACGTTTTCCCGTCGGTCGCGTGTGGTTTTGACCTTCCCGTATTTCCTCCCAGCAACGTCTTCCGTCTATCTGTTTCTGTTGGTTGGGGGCACAGCAGCGAGAAAGGGAGAAAAAAAAAAACGAAAAGCAAAAAAAACGAACGGAAAAATCACATAGTGACGCGCGCGCCTCTTTTGTTTTGTTGATTTTTTTTTGACAAAAAAACTGAAGTCGAGAGTTTCGTGCCGTTGAGAATTCATTCCCGAAGCGAAAGAGAGAGGAAACCCCGGTTTTGAAAAGAAACAGAAACATCGCGACTCGGTTCTGCGTGGCGTCGGTGTCAGGATGGGAGGTTGGTACATCGGCGCCGCTATAAATTTGGTAAGGGCTTCCCTCCCCCCGCTCCAGTTTTTGTTTTTTCAATATGTGCCTTCTCTCCGAAAAACTAAAACTGGGTGTCTTTTGATGCATCCACCCAAATATCTTTGTTTTCCTGTTTTTCTTGAATGGGTTTTTTTTTTCACCTGGTCCGTTTTTCGCGGGTTTTCTCGAGTCGATTGAACACGTTTCCATTTCGAGTTTCTTTTTTTTGAAAAAAAAAACTAAGCGGGCGCGACGCTGGTAAGAATAGGGAGACTGCATCCTTTTCTGTCCTCGGCGAGGATGGAAAAAAGGGAAAAAAAAAAAAAGGATTGAAAAACATCCCGACGGATGTCGCGGGAAAGACGTCGAAGGGAAATATTGAGTCGCTGTGGTGGTTCGTTTTCCAGGTGGGCAGCATCATGATCAACTTGGGCACGGTAATGAGCTGGAGCGACGCTATCAGTAGGCAGAAGGCACCTCAAAAACGAAAAATTATTATTTTTGGGTTCTATTAGGGCTTCTTTTTTTGCCCCTGGCTTTCCCTATGACCTCAAGGATTCACATCAGAGGCAATTGATATGTATATATACACTTATTTATATAATTTTTTTTTCCACCCAGAGGCAACTGATATGTATATATACACTTATTTATATAATTTTTTTTCCACAAGGCAGCTAGTCATCAAACTTTACCTTACCTTTTTTTTCCCCCCTTTTTCCCATGCACAATTTTTTTTTTTCTTGTCTTAAGTGGTTTTACTACATTGTATTATATATTTTTCCCACTTTTTTTTTTTTTTGTGTGTCTTTTTTTTTTCCCTGTCCGATTCAGAACGTCATGAAATTGGGACACAACAAAAGGGCAGAATGGGAAGCAAGAATAGGGAAAAAATTGGCGATCAGGTATATATATATATACATTCCATATCTTTTTATTCTTCTTCTTATGATTTTTTTTCTTTCTTTTCTTTTCTTTTTTTTTGTAATTTAATATTGTTTTATCTAGCGTTCTTTTGCCCCAGAAAAAGTTGATAAATTTTTGAGAAACTTCACCCAGCTCTTTTCCTTTTGTTTTGAAAGTAAGAAAACTAACCATCTATTTTTAGGAAAATGGACCGTTCCATAGCATCAACAGGAAATGTGAAACCCTAGTTTCGACATTGGGAAATCATTGGGTGATCTTTCCAACCTCTCAGAAATATTTCAATCGCTCGAGTAAAAAACTGTAAATTGGACATGGTTCATATTGCTCTACAATACGGCATGTTTATATCCCAAGATTTTTTTATTTATTTTTTTTGATTTCAGTCTCTTTTCTTAACTTCTTCCCCCCTGAATTTCAGGAAATTTCGTGAGTGGCAAATCGGGGTGTTCTTGTTCATTGTGGGAAATGTGGCAAACTTCATATCATTTGGTGAGTTGAAAAAAACCCAGATAAAACATTCCCCTCCCCCCCCCCCAAAAAAAAAAAAAAAATAAAATAAAATATATATATATATATATTAAAAAACAAAACAAAATTACACAAAAAACTAGCAATTTTTTTTCTTCTTGAAAGATCGCCTCTTGTCCCAGAAACCACCAGGAAAACAATTTCTTGTGGAGTCTGTTACATGTGTTTTTCTTCAGCGACTGGGAATTTTGACTTCAATATAGTTCATTCCACTGTGTTTTATGCATGGGGGAAAACTCAAATTAAATTATTATTTTTTTGCAATGTGAACCAGGTTATGCAGCTCAATCATTGCTGGCAGCACTGGGATCTGTTCAGTTCATTTCAAATGTGTTATTCGCCTCCCTGGTGCTGAAAGAGAAAGTAGGTGTGAGCGATTGGGCTTAGTCATAATTGTACAATATGGATTATAAATAAATACAATTGGTATAAACAAATGTATAAAAATGTATTAGCTGAGTTTTGCAGCCCTTCTCATGGAAAAATGTGCCAGTCTGACTCAGAACTTGAAGTAGGAGTCATGGTGTCCCGAAGCATCCCAATTTTAGTGCTGAGTGAAAATACCTGTTGTATTTTTCTTCATATTTATTTTTTCAAATCTTACATAAATATTTACGTGAAGTGATTTGTGGAATTATTTTTTTTTCCAACGATGGACCATTACTTTGAGAAAAGAACTGTTGTGGTTATTATTTTTATTATTATTATTTTTTTTCATAGATATATTTGTTTGGATAAAAATAAAATCTGCCTAACCAGGTGACGAAAGGGGTGGTGCTTGCAACTCTGTGCATTGTGACTGGATGCGTGACATTGGTTTCGTTTGGTAGTCATGAGTCCAAGCAATTTACCGTCGAAGAGCTGATGAATTTGTACAGGAGGTCAGTATTTTTTGGCAAATAAATTGTTTTCCAGTAAATGATGGATTTGTACAGGAGGTCAGGATTGTTTTAGCAAATAAATGGTTTTGTAGTAAAAGATAAATCTGTGCTGGAAGTCAGTATTTTCTTGATAAATATATGGTTTTGCAGTTTTTTATCCGTCAAATCGTGTGTTTTCTTTGAATATCCCGAAATTTAATATTAATTTCACTTGACTACATTTTTTATCTCAATTTTTTTGGGGGTGGAAGATTAAGGTGGTGGTTGAAAAAGAACGAGATTATTAAAATAGAGGGTTTTTTCTTTCACAGATTTTACATTGTATGAGCGCTGGAATTGGAAAGAAAAAGTTGTTGAGAGGGGACAGCCTTTCAAAATTCTCTCCCTCTCTTGTATACATATTTTGGATTTCTACTTATTTTGTATAATATATGTATTTTTTTTTCTAAACAGAAAATACCTCCGAAGAGAACAGGACGGGAAACCAAAAAGCTGGACATACAAATATGAATATTCATATTTTGATTGATTGATTATCTGTGGTTTTTTTTCAATTTTTTTTGCAGGCCAGTGTATATTAGTTACATTTTTTTCATGGGGATAACAGTCGTGGTTACATATGGGGTCTACCGGATCGGCAAAACGAAAATGAAGTGAGTACTTTATACTTTTTTTTCCCTTTTCTTTTTGAACAATAATAATCTAGACAATCATCCCTCTGTTTGGTGGATTTCTTTTTTGTGTTTTCATTCAGCATTTGGTGGTTGGTTTAAATGTTTGTTTTTTTTTCACCCAGGGAAAAATTATAAAAAAAAACTGAATATGGAAAGCACTGTTAAATTCTTTTCCTTCTTTATTGCATTTTTAAAATAAGTTTTGTGAAAGAGAGAAAAATACGTCCAAATACTTTCTACTCCTGTGAATTTTATTTTTTGTTTGTTGATGTGGTGGATTTGTGTTTTTTATGTGTTTTTTTTTTCCAGCAAGGTTGGGTTGAGCGGATTGGGTCCGTTTTGGAACCGCTTGTTGCCGGTTTCCTATGCCTTGTTCAGCGGACTGCTCGGCACTCAAAGCGTGCTGTTCAGCAAAACCCTTTCCACGTTGCTCAGAGTAACGTTTGGAGGAAACAGTCAGGTAAAAAAAAAGTTCAACTTTCTTCTTTAATCGTTTTTTTTTTTTTTTAATCTCATTTTTGCTCATGAACATAATTTTTTTTATAAGGGGTGCTCAAACAATTCTGCTTTTTTTGTTCGTTTCTGAAACAACTTGCTTACGCTGAATTATTTCTATTTTTTTTTATCGCCCTAAGAAATATAAGGTTTGATGAATAGCTGGAATTTGGAGAGGGCTGTTTTGAGCGCTCATGGATCCAGTTTCAGCGGTTAAAAAAAATTAAAATATTTCACTAATATAGTATTAGTAATAAGAGCACTAGTATAGTATTAGTAATAATAACAGTAATACTATATATTGGTGGTGGCTACGTTTCTTAAAATATATATAAATCTATATTTTTTTCCTAACCTGTTGGAACTGAATTTATTTTTATTTTTTTGTGTGTGTGTTTTCTTGGCATTTTTTGGCATAGTTGGATTCTTGGTTTACGTGGATAATCATTCTGACTTTCTTATTCACAAGTACTTTCTGGGTGACTCGCCTAAACAAGGTAAGAATTTCAATTTCTTACCTGAAAACCCCAGTTTCCTTTTTATTAAAAAAAAAATCAAATTTTTGAGTTGTGGAATTCAGTTTGCAGGAAACTGATGTGAAGTTTTTGCTCACTCAAACCTGATTGTTTTGTTTGCAAGACTTGGGAAAAACAATCAAGCCATCATAAAAATATATGTATTTTTTTTTATTATTTTTTTTAATTTTATTTGGGGGGGGGGGGAAGGATGAAATCATCGCCTATAGACTAAATGGATTATTTGATCGATCTGATTAGTCGCCGCACTTCTCACTTTTTCTCATTCATTTTTTCTCCTCTTTTTTGATTCTTTCTTTCTTTTTTTTTTTTTTGGGGGGGGGGTCTCATTTTCACTGATGATTAAGTGATTTGACAGGCATTGAAACTTTTCCCTGCGCTGATCATCGTACCGACCATGCAAATCAGCTGGACTCTGTTTTCCATTCTTTCTGGAATGTTGTATTTCGAGGAATACACAAGCTTCAATGCCTTGAGCGGATTCATGTTTGCTCTTGCTGTCGCAGTGAGTTTTTTTTTAAACTTAAATTTTAAATATTTTCTGTTTTCTTACCTGCATATTTTATTGTGTCGAAAATTACTTTCAAAAAATGACTAATAAATTTTCAAATATTAATAGAATATAATATATAGTTTGTGGAATGATGTTGATCAGATGATTTTGGGAGGATGTTTTTTTAAATAATTTTGACAGCAAAAGTAGTTTGTAAAAAAATATACCAAAATGTTTTTTTTTTTTTTGATAGTATCCTCCTAACTTGACGATTCCCCCCCCCAAAAAATAAAAAAAATAAAAAAAATAAAAATAAAAATAAAAATAATAACAATAATAAAAAGAAAATGGAGACCAAAAAAAAATGCATCTGTGTCTGTCATCCTTAATTTTTGATCGTTTCACATTTCACAAATCCTCACAGTTTTAATTTTTTCCCCCTTTTTTTTTCTAAATCAAATTCTCCAGGTCGTATTTTTTGGCGTGTATCTTCTGACCAAAGACCAAGAGGATGCTCCCCTTCCCGAATCCGTGGAAAAATACGCCAACATGATTTCCGAAAGCGAAATGTCCCAGTCCATTTGCAAAAACGACATTTTCGGAGGCGACGGCGACGACGACGACGAAGGAGCCAGCATCATCGACAGCGATCGGCCCAACGGTGAGAGAAAATATTCAAAGATTTGGCCGCAATCGGAGGCTCAGCTCAAGTGGTTGGAAAGCATCTCCTCTTTCACGATGGACCCTCAACGTCGCAGGCTGTCTGCCGTTATGCATCGGGTCAATGATTATGTGGAATTCTGGTTTTAAAGAAAAAAACAAAACACAGAAAACAAGAAAAAAAAAAGTTGTTTTGAGAGAACAGACAAAGAGAGAAAAAACAGATGCCAAAAAAAAAATGAACGAAAAAATGTGGAGTCGATGTTTTTTGGTTTTTGTTTTTGTATACTTTAATTCCCAGGTCTGACAAAAGAAATCAAATTACACAGAGGAGAAAAGAAAAAAAAAATGGTCATCTATGGGAAAAAAAACCCAGAAAAAACTGGCTTTCGACCAAAACAGAGTCTTTTTCATTGATGGATAAAGAATTCGGCTAGAAGGTGGGGAGGGGGGAAAGCTGCCATTTGGTTCATAGGGGTTATGTTTTTTTGGGTTTTTTTTTTCTTGGAGGAAAATTATCGTCTTGCTCTTGATGGACTGAGTCGGCTGATCTTAATGCTGTGATAATTTCATTTTGATGGAAAATTTGCTAGAATTTATTTCATGGGCAGATGAATGGTTCATAATAGGGGGAGAACCTCATCAAAGTAAATTCAAAAAAAAAAAAAAAGCTAAAAGAAAAAAGAAAAAAGAAAGAAAAAAAAAATCGGACTCCCTCTCTTCCCCAAACATTTTTTTTCCTAAGCATTTCGTAGAAGAAAAAAAAGCTGAGTCAGAGTAATTTAGTTTTCGACTGTCTTTTCTCAGCCATCTGTTTTTAGTAATTGTTGGGGTTGTTTTTTTTCTGCTTGTTTTTTTGGGATATTAGCTCAAGTCAAACCTTAATCAGAAATTGGGAGTGAGAAAATTGCGCAAGGAGGTTTTATGTTTCGTTTGCCTTTTTGGGGGGTTGCTAAAAAATAGTTTTACAACACACATATACATGCACCAAGCACATATCTGCACACATACATATATACTTTTCAATGGTTTGGTTTTTTCGCTGGTGTTTTTTTTCTTTTTTTTGGGGGGAGGGGGGGGGGGGGTTGGTGTCTTTTTTGTAGCAATCGAGTTTTTCCTTTTAACGCATTGTTTTTTTTTTCAAAAAATAAAAATTGATATTAAAATGTTTTTCTTATTTAGTATTTTTATCAGGATTTTTTTTTTTAATTGAAATTTAATTTTCAATTATTCCTGTTCATATTTTCTGATTAGTGCTTTTTTGCTTTCGAAAAACATTTTGTTTTTCGATTGTCAAGATATTTGTTTTTGTTTTTGTTTTTTTGCAAAAGATCTCGATGCTTGATCTTCCCACAGCAATGAAATTAAAATTAACAAAAATTAACAATACTAGCATATGGTCGGGATGTTAAAAAAAAAAAAAACTGAATTTCCACCACATCAATGGAAATCTTGGTCGAAATTAGAATTATATTTATATTTATCTAAATTATTTTTTTTAAATGGTAATTGAAAACATCTGTGATTTGCAACTGAAGCGGATTGACCATCCCAAATTGGAAAAAAAAGGCAGTTTTTTCTTAAAGGAAAATAACATGAGATTGAAATCAATCCGAAAAAATGGCGAAAAAAAGGAAAAAAGGTTGATTTTTTTTTCTTCTTGTGGTTATTTTAGGAACATTGAAACAGAGGATAGCTCCTTCAGATGACCCCACAAATCTCGACATCGGGGTATGTTTTTACTTCACCGGTTTATTTTTTGTTCTTTTTCAAATTCAACATGAAACAGCTTCAGAACACGCTGAATGGGATGATTTTCCCTGCTCATAGACTGAATCCCCGATGTCAGTCATAAAGAGTCCAGAAAAAAAACGCAGCCATCGAAACTCTGTAATGCTTTCAAAAAAAAAACACTGGAGAAGCGATCTTCAAGTTGATTCTTAATTTTTTTCTAAAAAATTAAAAATTAAAAATAACAAATACACATTTATTTAAGGCAGACTTTTTTTGGTTTGACCTTTGGTACTATTCTGGTTCGAAGAAGTTGATTTTTATCCTGAAATTTTATCCATCGGCTGTTCATAGACAGAATTAAAAAAAAAAAAAAAGTAAAACGGGGGGGGGGGGGATATCATCCGTGCAAAATTCATTCTCTTTCCGAATTTTCTGGTTCATGAAAACAGACAGGGATGGTTCACCTTCAAAAAAAAAAAAGAAGAAAAAAAAAAAGAAAAACTCCTTGATAAAGCCCCCCACCCCAAAAAAAAGATTTGCTCCCACCATCAAGCAACAAAAAAAAAATCATAACAATTCTCTTTTACATAATCAAACCCAAATCAATCCTTTATTGATGTATCCAAAAAAAAACACCACCGCTCACTTCCCTTTTCCTCCTGTGGCTGAAAACTAACAGAAAGCTCCTTTGACGTCCGGATATCATCCCAGCGACATGGGGGGATTCGAGCCCCCTCCTGTTCCTGATCTGGACTCGGCTCACGATTCCTCCGGAGACCGCAGCGGAAGTCCGGATCTGCTCTCCCCCATGGTTTCCAAAAATTACTCGCATGGATACCATGTGGATGCGCACGGATTTGACGCAACTCCGAAATCCCCCAGGAACTCAGCTTTTCAATTGAGGGTGGCGGAGGCCATCCCGCCGACAGATCCTGCCGGCCAGTCCAGGTAGGGGTCATCTCATTTTTCAGAAATGTATTACGTCGAGGTTTATTTTTCCTTTCGCTTATTTTTAATTTTCTTGGAGGGGAGAAGGGGAGTGGTTGAACAAAAAAGGGGGGTGCCCATATATTTCTGGCTTTTTTTCTTTTCTTTTTCTGGTTTTTTTCGATTGTTTTTTTGATAGGCTTGTATTGCGATCCAGCAGCAGCAACAGACCCTCGCTGTTGAAAGATTTCGTGGAGGATTTCACGATCGACATTTGGTCCAGTTTCAAGGAAACCGTCGGGATGGGCCCGGAGCCCACACCTGCAGTCAGTCTCTTCGGACCTCCAGGTCTGTCAACGAACAACTCTCCACCTTTTTCAAATTCAAAAGATTTCCGAAACCCCGTGCCCAAAAACAGGAAGGGGTTAAAGTGAAAACTCTGAAATATTTTTCCAGACTTTTTACCACCTGAATTTTTTTTTTTTGTGGGCTGATGAATGATGGAAAGTAGAAATTAAATATAACCAATAAGACGCACACTTCTGCACTCATAGCGTCTGTTGAGGATTTGGTCTGGACGTTTGAGACTCGAAAAATCAATTCAATCAATTAAATTTTCTTGGTTGTTCCTCCCTCCCCCCCCCCCCGGGAAAAAAAACCTCACCTCCTCTGTGTGGAAACAGCAATTTCCTCCGATTTATTACATGAGTTTCAACCTTTTTTTCTTGTTCTTGTTTCGGGGGGGGGCTTTCAGTTGGCATTCAGACCCCACGATCGTCTTGCGATCCCCGGCTGCCATTGACCACCGAAGACCAACCCACCCTGAACTCACCAAGGTAAACAGATTCTCTGAATTAAAAAAGAACATATATATATTGAAGAAACTTAAAAAGACACGTGTCCACCACCCCCTTCTAATTCAGAATTCCCACAAAATCCAGATTTTTTTATTTTTTTTTCTGGAAACCCGCAAAATCCAGAAAACGCACCTCTTAAAAAGACTTTTTATGATTTGTTTTGTTCAAGTATGAAACAATGAGCTCGAGAAGATGTAACCCCGAGGAATTCAAACAATTGATTTATATTTTTGGAACAATCGCTCGATTATGTTTTGTTTTTTTTTGTTTTTCTTTTTTTTTCCACTCACTAACAGGTGTTGTTCTTTTTTTGATATCTTGTTTGTACACATTTTGTGGCTTCTATATTTTTTTAACTCCCATTGGTAGTGAGTTTTTTTTTCTTTGATCCAGTTTGTTTTTTTTCTTGGTGGTTTTCTCAAAAAGTGATGTTTTTTTTTTTGTTTTTTTTTTTAATGTCTGTTAGGAATGAGGGATCCACCAATCCAAGTTCAGATCTCAAGCCACCTGAACAGCCATGAAGTAAAGGTGAGTTTCAGACCGTGGCGTATGAATTTAAAAATAAGCCCCACCCCCAACCCCCCAAAAAAAGAAAAAAAGTGGAGAAAAGAGGCTTTGACGGGTAATATTTTTCTGCTGTTTTGGATCGACACAAAAAAAAACCCATGTGAAAATCCCATGTGCATCTGAGTGGTGTTAAAATTGTTTTTTTTTTTTAACTCATTTCTCAATTATTATTTTTGAATGGCATTGTATCGAGGCTAAAAGCCCCATGTAGCCTGTCCACTAAAAAAAAAATTAAATTAAAAAATAAAAAAAACTTAATGAAATGAGTGATTTTAGGCTTTTCGCTGCAACAATAGGAAACAGAGCTCCCCCCCATGTCTAGATGAGTAAGAATTTTCCCCAGGGACGAAAAAAATGAAAAAAACTAGAAAAAGCTTCCCCTGCTTTTTTTCTGAAATCGATATAAATATTTTTTTTTTTCTTGTTTTTTCGTTCCAGGGAAAATCCACCAACAGTTTTTGCAGCATAGGGAAAAAAAAAGTTTGGCCAGGGGTGGGAAATATCACAATTTTATCTCTCTCGACGATCGCTGCAAAAAAAAAATTCATTCTGCTGTAGGTTTAAAAAAAAAAAAGTAGTCAAAAAAAAAAAAGTCGTTTCGAAATCAGAGGTTTGGCAGTTTTATCCCCCTCACACAAGTGGAAAAAAAAAACTTCATCAAACTTGGATGGGGTTTGTTTTTTATTTCCCATATATTAGTATTGTTTCTTTCGACACATCTCTGTAGCGTTTTGGTCTCTTTTTTTTTTTTTTTCTTTTTCCCCTCGAGGTTTTTCGTTTTAAGATTTGGATGGAATTTTATTTTGCAATTCTTATATCGTTGGGGGGGGGGGGGAAGAGTTTCTGGACAGACAGGCGGTCAATCAATGGGGGCCGGGTGGGTGAGTTTTAATCGCATAAATTTTGTTTTTTTCTTTTCGAGTGGAGAAAAAAGGGGGGGAGGGGCTGATTTTCACACATATATTTTGTTGCTTTTCTTGGGTCCTTTTTTTCTTTTTTTGGGGAAAAATATCAAGTGTCATGAGAGAGAGAGAGAGAGAGAGAAGAGGTTTGAAAAAAGATGAAGTCGCTTTTTTTTTTTTTTAGCATTATCAATATATTTCATCTAGGGGGCTGGTTGGTTTTATGATTTGGGGGAGGTGGGGGGTGGGATGAGAATGCATGTCATGTGACGTGGGAAATGTTTTTTTTCTTAACCAGTGTAACATGATGGCTCGTGTTCAGGGGTTTTCGGAGTGTTGAATTCACATTAACAATCGCATTTCTAACTATTCTAATAAAACTTGAGCCGTTGAGAACAGATTGTTGTTTGTTTGTTTTTTTGAAGATAATGGTTTCGATGCCCTATTTGGTGCTAATAGAATTTCTTAGATTCTTGTAAAATGTATGACCCCTGTTCCAAGAAAAGTCCATTCAAATACCACAACCCAGAGTCCTAATTGAACAAACTGCTGAAAGAGCCTTGGGTGTTCGAGAACTACACGGGCCGGACCACCCCAAAACCAGGTTACTTACACAACGTTTAGTCTCTATAAGTACCCCACATCCGATCCCTAGGGTTATGACTCACTTCACTCCGAACCACTGCCAGCAACTACCCAACTGAATTACTTCTTTCCACAAGAATTTGAAAGAAGGGGGGGGGGATATTAAGCACAACGTTGGTGTTATGTACAATGGAGCGACACCTGTGGAACTGTGTTTGTCTTTTTCGTAGAACGCAGTTAACTTTTCGACAGGAACCGAACTCAAAACAAATAAGGCATCTTTTACAACAACCACAGCCCCTATAAGTATCGCCCCTTTCACTTTCCGACCACAAACGTTGAACACACCACAACCACAAGTTCCTCCCGTCATCACAACTCGGCCATTCAGCCGCAAACACCCACGCGTCTCATTTCGTCCCATTTCCCCTTCTCATCTAACTATCGACTCTCCTTTTTCACCACACACCCCAGTTGATGGTGACCTCTCCACAAACAGGCAAATGAAGATATTGCATCATTATTATATTATGTGTTACACAATATATTATTATGATGTGTCATAAATTAAATGAAATCAAATGTACTTACATTGTGAAGGAATATTATCTGCCCACAAAGTGGTGTTGTTGCTGTGGAGACCCACCAGAATATCAAAAAATCATTGAATAATGATGCAAAGGGAGGGTTGGAGAAAATAAAGACGCTAGTCGGGTGCGTCGTCGGTTGATTTAGAGTCGCCAGTGGGCGTTGGATTTTAAAAAAATTGTAGACTTGGACATGGGGAGAAGTTTGGTTGTTTTCTTTTCTTTTTCTTTTGGGGTTACAGCGGTGGTATATTGATATATGGTGGAATAATATCATTTTTTTTAGAAAATAAAGACTGCTATGTGGAAGAAAAAAAAAGAACATTCCAAACGGAATTCGGTTTGTACAAACGCTCGTCTGCGCCTCCGACCTTGAGCCACAATATCCTTCACTTCACATGGAAAAACCTCCCCCATGCATGAAATCAACCCGGCGTTATGTCGGCCCTTGGTAGAACCGCCACCCAGTGTTGCGGGAAGTATGCTAGATTTTGGAAGAGTGAAACAGCAATGCGATCCGTGAATATCTTAGGGTGACCAAGCTTATTTTAGCAGGGTTGTTTTTTTCAGATGTATGCTTCTGGCTGTAAGGGCATGCACGCCAGCAACGAACAAAGCAAACGTTTTTTTCGATAGAATATCACCGTTCCCAGGCTCCAGCCCAAAGATAGTTTGCGTATCGCGTACAAGATGTAGAAGTTCAGCTGAAGTTCGATTTGAGCAGCATGGAATTGTTTTCCCAACACCGAATGCTCGAAATGTAACACGCTGTTCTTTCGAGTTCACAGTTTTGATCCCTGAAGGATTTTTTTTTATTTCTGATCAACCGGATCAATATGTGGCCTCGTCTTCTTGTCGCAGTTGGAGCCAGCGCGGTATTGGGTGTTCGAGCAGCCCTTGCCCGTCGCGCACGAAACGTGAGACCATGGGCAATCGGTTCTTTTTCAGCTTTTGTTTTAAAAAAAGATGGTTCTTTGATTGATTTTTCATGTTTTTGCGGCTGCCGTTTCATGTTTTCTACCTGAGAAGGAATCATTCAACGAACTTTCGTTTGTTTTAGGCGGAATGGATGCGAGCAGAAATGAGGGAAGTGGTTCGTGCCTGGCTTCGTTGTACCGATCACGAACGGTCGTGTCGGGCGAGGTTATTGGAGTCGATGACCGGGCGGCGGGAGAGGGGAGTTCTTGGCGGCGTGTTTCGCGAATGGCGGAAATCGACGGAGGAGAAAAAGGAGGAGGAACGCCACGTCGCAAGGCGAGCTGACGAGCGAACACGACGCGCCTTCATTCGGGCGTGGTTTTCGGAGACACAAAAGGTTTGTTTGTTTTCCTTGATGTGGTTAAACATGCATGAATGAATGACCCTTCTTACTTCTCTTTCAAAAATATTTGCTTCCTTTGTGTTTTCTTTGGATTTTTCTTGTGATGAAAAAAGTAAGCATTTTCCCTGGCAACAATCAACGAATGAACCAACTCGGACCAAGAGGTGTTTTTTTTGAAGTTTGAAAACATGTGCCTGCAGATGCATCTCTTTTGGTTTGATTTTTTTCTTTTAACCTCCTTGACATATCGAGGCGAAACGGCGGAATCTTAGCCTGGTGTTATTGCTAGCAAAAACCAGCGCTGGTCCAGGATTCAATACACATCCAAGGGAAAGTGCGCTTGTGGAGGTGTCTGGTGATAAGTAAGGTTTTGAAAAGTTATGTTTTTGCCTGGCTTAACGGACAGGGAGGTGCTGCTGAAGAGGAAACTTGCGTGGAGGGAGTGCATGGCAGACGAGATGAATCAGGGCCCTGTGTTGGATACGGAGATTCTGGAGACGGAGAAGGGTGTCAGGTGGATGCGTTGGTCGAAGAGCTTGTTGAACTGGACGGACTGGCAAAATATCACAAGCGAAAAGCAGAGCTGGACGAGCTGGAGGCGAAACTGAGAAAGAAGGTGAAGTTTAATGATTTGTATTTTTGTCCCATTCTTTCAACTTTTTTAGGCCATGTGTATGAGTTGCGAATATGTTTCCTGCAAAAGTTTTCCATGCCCTGTGGAGTGTGTCTTTCTTTTTCAGTAAGGATAAGCAAAGGCCAATCGACTTGCAAGTCAATTGTCTTTTTCTTGAAAAAAAAATCATGTTCCCTTTCTTGAAACCAAATTTTTATCTCAAAAAAGTTTGTTGGTGTTTTCATGGCCCTTTCCTGTGCTGTTCTTCTGAAGAAAAAAAAAATCCCAAAGACTCAATGAAGGATTTAGTTATTATGTGCCACTGAACTATGTACATTTTTTCCCCACAGATTGTGCGAAGGAGAGTAAGGTCCAGGGCCCCAATGGGGCTGGAGGATAGGCCCAGCTGGAAAATTTGAAGGCGGCTGTTTGGTTAGGGAATACTTTATCTTGAAAAAATAGAAATATCGATTTCAACAACAGACGTACATTCTTGGGCAGTTGGTTGGGTGCTGCTTCTGGAAAAAAAATAGTACATTAGACACAATGCAGGAGGGAATTTTTCTGTTTATCTTTTTTTTTTTCATTGGATTTTCGTCTGGTGCGGAGGGGATATCCAAAAATCTGAGGGCTTTTTTTTCACATGGTGGGTTTCTTAGAGTTTGAATCAATTTTACTTCAGGGAATGAAAGGGTTCGAAATAGAATTGACTTGAATCGATCAAGTCAGTGGGGATAGATGAATGGGATCAGTCAATGGTTTTTTTTTCCATACAGAAAATAGAAGGGGTGTAATTCTGGGAATGATGTTTAATACTCTCTTGTCCGTGTTTTGGATTGAAAAACAATCGATGCTTCCAGCAGGTTCCTTTTTTTTGCAGCATTTTCATACCCAATCAATGATATAATATTAGTATATGTTCATCGAAATTTTGCTTACGGCATTATCCCAAGACTGCCCCACAGTATCCATTCATTGTGAAAAAGCCACAAAAGATTGCTACTTATTATCTGGATTGTGGCTGTCTTTTCACCAGCATTGGTTAATTCGTTGAATTTCATAATGACTTCTCATATGAATCTCATTCATGACCGGTCATGACCGGTCAGTGAATTGCATTCAGCTGCCAAACAGCTAGACCAAAGCAACTTAAAACAGCTGCACATTGTGTCACAATCAAGCCACCCTCAGGAACCATTTTGAATCGTTCTACTGAACCATCTATTCATTTCGATTCAAACGAACTGTTTACCAACCTTGTGGCAAGGTTTATTAGTGACAGACATACAGCATCTCAGTAGCAGAAGAGAGCAACACATCTTTTCCTGTGGATACGTTTAGGGCAGTTGGCTGATTCTGTAAGGGTTATCGTATCGATATAAAATAACTAAAGTTCAGCTTCTCTAAAACGGATCCATTTCCCCTTTTCACTGTTTTTAAACGAAGAAAGAAAACTGTACCTAATAAAAAAACGATCAACAAAAAGGCCTGATCAAAACGCTCCACGCCCTTTCAATCAATCCATTTGATGTTGTTTGAGGCTGAAAACCTGAATTGCCCCTGGATGTTTAAGCTTCTTTTTTCGATAAGAATGTCGATCAGACATAGGTATGATTGACCCATGGATGTCCATGCACGTCGGGGCTTTTTTTTGGGGGGGGGGGGTTGCTGTTTTTGAGTTTGAATCTGTTTTGTTTTCCTCTTTTTTTTAGCATATTGAAGATGGATGGAGTGATCGCTTGACGTCCCCCGAAAAATATTCTGAACATGGCAATATCTATCTATTTATCTGCATATGTATGAATGTTTAATTTACATTAGGCAACCTTGCCCAGAAAAGGCCATTCCACAACGAGGTGATTCAGCCCAAGCCCTTGAGGAAAAATCCAGCTCAATATAGTCAGTCAAATTGACCCGACTCGGGGTCCATCAAGCAAATTGGCTTTAGTTTTATGGGATATGGTTTCATTGCAGTCTTTAGGTTTACATTCCTAGGTTTTCTTGTCGTAAAAATTCCAGGATCATGAAGGGTGATGGTTTTCTTTTGCTGTGGGTTGCAATTATTGGTTGGTTGATTTTTGTGCATGAATTTATTCCAGCATTCAATCGTTTCCCATTTCAGTCTCGTACACATACAGTTTCAAAAGAGCCCGACAATTTAACTAATTCGATACAGGCCATGATAGACTCATACATGCGAAGCAGTATAAGGCCCCATTGCCATTTCGACAGTCTTGTGAGTTTTGTTCCAGATTGTTTTGGGGCGGTATTTCCACAAAGGAGGCAAAGTTCACAATCCAAAATGAACAATAACAACTCAGTTTTTCTTGCTTTTATCCTTCCACCAATTGTACTTTGTTGTACTTTGATGAAAAGTGTACAGGCGATCAGCGCTAGTCTTACTAACCCACTCGAGAACCGATCAACTGGCCCTATTCAACAGGCACTGGGGCTACATATGGCCCCCTAGGGTGGTGCTTCGTGTCTTACAACGAGAATCTGGAAATTTTCCAGAGCTTGCTACGGGATGGAGTTCCATCCTTCCGCACTCCTCTGAGAACGTGCCAATCACACACCTTGCCCTACCCCTTTATCCGCTGTCCTCACACAATCCTCAAACCAGCCACAGAATCAGTCCTCAAATACCAAAATGAGGACGATGAGGACACCCTTCCTCATTTACAAAACCCCCCTGCATGATCACCAGCATGCCATGTAATGAATCCAGTACCGTCGAAGTGTACTTCTGCTTCTGCGATCCGCCGACACAGCGCCAGATTTTTCTCGGAGCTCCGAAACCTTGACCAGCGCCGTCGAACCACCACCTCACTTCGATCCGCCGTCAAACATGGACCGTCGCACCTCCGCGCTCGTCATTTTACTCGCACTCGTCCTTGTGGCGTGCTCCGAGGGGAAGGACGGAATCGGTCGCGGTTCCAGGCAGCTCCAAGCAGCCCCCAAAGCACTTTCGGGTATGAACCGGCTGGTGTCGTGTGCGGTTTTATGACGGTTTTCAGAAAAACACACAAGCGACGGGTTTCCGTGTTTGCATGCTTGTGTATGTGTTGGTGATGGCATAACTCCGCAAGCAAACAGGTTACAGTCATAAAGAACTGGGAAAGTGTCGAAACGCCGACCCTGTTTTACTGAAAACTAGTTGTAACTCTCCGTTTTCGCTCCACCTTCTCGAATTTGGGTGAATTTTTCGTGCTGCAACTCGCCGCTGCGACCCATTCCTCACTTTTTCGTGCGCGCCCAATCGTGCTGCAGATTCATGCGAACTGCGCGGAACCGAAAGAATCTAATTAGCGCGGGTTCGGCTCCCCCCAATTCAAGCACTTGAGGGATAGAATGGTTGATTGAGCCACTTTTGGACGATTAGATTCAGAAGTGACACACCATTCTGAGTGGGGATGGTGGTGCTCCCTTTTGTTTTGTTAGTTCAGTTGATTCTAGCTTGCCAAGGGGAATCTCATCCACTTACACGCAGTTGCAAGCAGCCAGCCCCCCCCCCCCCCTCCCTCCCCCTCAAAAGAAAACAAGAGAAAACAGAAAGTGTCATTCTTAACACAGAAACGATCCAGCAAACCTGTGAAATTAGAGTGGTGGCTTGTGTTGTTTTTTTGTACGAACAAAGGAAGTTAATGCTGCATGTCTTCCATATGAAAAAAAATCCTTATCGGGTGAGGGTCAAAAATTGCAAGGCCTTTTGGGGTTTTTCCCTTTAATCGTTTGTGCAGCCTCCTCCTCTCCCACTGATCTGTCAGGAAAACTGTGAATCAAACCGACTGGCTGTCAGAAAATAATTCGATTTAAAAATATAAAAAAGCCAAGCTCAGGCATTAATTTGTGTGTGTGTATGTTTTAAGCTTTTTTTTTTTTTCCCTTCTGTTGTGCATGTGCAGCCGGCGCAACAAACGGTCTCATGGTCCAAACTGTCATTTTTACGCAAATGGTAGACCTGAGTTCTCAGCCGAGGACTGAGGAGGGGAAAGTACGCACGGGATGAGAAAGGTTTTTCTTTTTTTTGTGTTTTTTTTTTTTTTAAATGAGGGAAGAAGCTTGTATTTCAAGAAAGAGCTGGCCCCAGCGCCGCACGATTTCAAGAAGAGGTTAAAAAAAAGTGAAACACAAATGTTTGAGTGGTGCTGGGGGGCCGTGGCTGGCGAAAAAAAGAAACAAACGATATATCGGTTTTGGAAGAAAAAACAAGAATTGTTTGGAGGGGGGGGGGGGTCAAGCAAGACAAAAAGGGAAAAAAAAGGAAAAGAAAAGAAAAAAAAGAAAAGAAAAGAAAAGAAAATTATAGATATACGCAACCAAGAGGTTACGCATGATGGGTGCATCTTGCCTCACTTTTTTTTGTTCGAAAAAGTGAAGAATAATCGTTGTTTTTCCAACATGCGGAACGAATTCATACATTTTTTTTTCATACATGTATATTTTTATATACATATTTCTGAACCTCTTTTTGTATGGGGGACACACACAAAGAAACGAAAATCAAAAAAGAAGAAAAAAAGTCGTAAAGGAAAGAAAAAAAAGCACAAGATTGATTTTGAACTGGAAAACAAACAAAAAAAAACCTTTGAGAGTTGGGGTGGGGGGGTGGGGGGCGCATGAATATACTGTTGCAAATAAAAGCATTTGAGAATCTCTTTTTTTCTTTTTTTTTCTTTTTTTTTTGGGTTTTTTGGACTGCAGTCCTGTTCAAAAGGATAAAAACGGGAAACTCCTGGGGGTGGGTTGAGAACATCAGAATTTCTTTTTCGGAAAAAGAATAATAAGTCGATGGGTTCGCTGGTGGCCTGAATTTCTTAGTCGTAAATGAAGATAAGCACAGGCGATCAAGACTCCTTGTTCAATTTTTTTTTGCAATGTACCACTTTTTTTTTTCTTTTCGTTTCGGGATTCGATATGCTGCCAGCAAGTTGCGGAAAAAAGGATATATTATGTTTCAAGGGAGGGTGGGGGTTTGTCAAGGAGAACAAATGAATTTTAAAAATAATTAAAAAAAGATATTTGACAAGTAAGCTGAACTTTTTTTTTTCACCTCTTTTTTTTTTTTCCTTTTTGGATTAATGAGGAAAAGATGCCACCACCAGTGGTGCCCATATGTTCAAAAATATCTGAATATATATATTTTACTTTTCGAAATTGAATTTATTTTGCACATGGCCAAAAGGCCGAGTGCAGCCCTTTCACGGAGATGTGTAAAATATCGATATATATCTTGTTGAATTCACATTCTTAGATTTGTTGAATTTTTCATTTTTACAGTAAAAGGACAACCCCTATTCCAACCAAACTCCCTTCAAATACCACAACCCGGAGTCCTAATTGTACAAACTCAGCAACTACCCCAAATGAAATTAGCCCCTTCCACAGATTGTAAAACGTATGACCCCTGTTCCAGACAAAGGTCCCTGTTCTCTGTGTCGACTGCAAGGACTCCAGATCAAAACTCCACCTAGGAATGAGGTCACTCTTTTTGAATTCGGAAGAGTGAGCAGTCAGACCAGAATCCGGATTCAATCTGGCGATTCGGTCGAAACGGAGGCTTCCTCCTCCTCCGGCATATTACGTCACAACGACAGATGCACGGAGCGCTGGCGAGATACAGCCAACAGCACCTCTCCTCCCACTCCTCGTCGACGAGCGGAGACGCCGGGCCGACCTTGTCGCTCAGAATTCCCAAACGACCCTTGCCGCGAGTGAAACCAGACGCATCCAAAGATGCGGTGGGAAGCCCGCAATGGGAGCGCTACAACTTGTTCAAGGACGTCGTTGTCCGAGCGGAGGTCATGGGAGAAGCAGGATACAGGAAAGCGGTAGGGGTGGTATACGCGGCGGTGGGGCTGGGATTTCTCGCGCTGGTCGCGTTGGCTGTTTTGAAATTCACTGGAAACCTGGAGTCGTGGAAGTGCGGGCGGAGGTATAGCGGAGCGAATGTCGCGGTGGCGCTCATGGACGTCGTGGTGATGCTGGTGGGCACGGGCTGCTACTTGTTTCGGGTTTTCGACATCACCCGTCGAGGCTTTCGCTGGGGCATTCGTCGCAAGCGGAAAGCTATGATGAACGCCGGGCAGTTCGTCGCGCATACGATCAACAGCGTTCTATATCTCGTCACCAACTGCGTCGTCCTGTTCGCAAAAGACTGGATCAATTACCCCTGGTTCAAATATCTGGCAGTGATGGAGTACACGATGTGGAACATCTTGTTCGTCTTGTTCGTGTTGAGGTCTCGGATGCTGAACCTGTGGCTGGATAAAAACGGGGAGCCAATCGGGCGACGGGACGCGATTCTGTTCGACGCACCGTGGGCGAAACACTGCTGGTTGATGGGGATTTGGGTCGGCTTCGAAGTCGTCTTGCTGATGGGCACGACGTACAAGCTGTCGGACACCCAAACGACGTTCCACAGCCAAGCGGAGTTCGAGGAGATCTTGTGCACGGTGCCGGATGAGATGCTCTCCTTCGCGGGGGTGATCATGGGGACCATCGCGCTGTACCATTGCTTGGGGGTGTTTTTCATCTTTAGGGGCTACAAGCAGCTGGTGAGGAAGCCTTACAACTTGTTCAGAGGCACCCATCTGGAGCTCCGATACCATCTGCTGTGCGCTGGCACCGTGGGGCATTTGCTGAGCCTCTCCTTCTTGCTGCTGTTTTGGATCCGGCCGAACTCTTGCGGGACGGGGGTGCTCATGTGGTTTGGCATTTTGCCTTGCCATTTCTTGATGACCGTTCTGTCGGTGGTCATGTTAGTGTTGGTAATGCCGGTGAAACCTGGCCGATCGGTCACTCTGAATCTAGCTCCGGAAAACCCCCTGGTGTGGCGAGAAGCAGCCCAACCGGAGGCAGCCAGAAATGAGACATCGATCGAAAACGGGGGGGTGGTGGAGGAAGGTGGGGGGGGGAGGGAGGCAGTGGTGCTGCAACCTCCGTTTTGCTTCGAAATGGCCGTGAAGTTGTGGTATTGGAGCTTGGCGGTGTATGGCTTTGACCCTGCCACCGGGAGGTGTTTCGATCCGAAGTATGAACACATGTCTTTGCAGGTGGCGTTGGCTATGTTCGATCTGGAGGAGTACGAATATATAGAGGAGCAGGTGTGCGACACCAAAGTAATGGTGGCTTGGAACGACCACACGATTCTGGTGTGTTTTCGGGGGACGTACAGCGCGACCAACGTCTGGACAGATTTGCAGTTCTGGAGGACCGTGCATTCCCCCCCTCGGGGAAACTATTTGCTGAGGTCCCGACCGCTGGTACACAAGGGTTTCATCAAGAGTTGGACGGCCTCCAGTCTCAACCACCGGATTCTCAACGTGGTGATCAGAATCATGAACTCCGGGGGGAGGAAATTCGACAAGGCGAAAGCTAAGGTGTTCGTGGCGGGGCATTCGCTGGGAGGAGCTCTGGCGGTGCTGGCTGCGTTTGATATTGCGAGATACTGTGGGGTGGGGGGCGATCGAATCACTTGCTATACGTACGGAGCCCCCAGGGTTGGAAATCATGCTTTCGCCCGGGAGTATGACCAGCTGGTGCCGAACACTTGGCAAATAATCAACGACGAGGACCTCATTCCGCGCATGCCGAAATTCTGGGTGCTGTTCAAACACGTGGGCAGCAAAGTGATAATCAACCAGTGCGGGGACATGATCGTGAAGCCGTATCTGGTGGAGGTTTCCCTGTATCGTATGTTTTCCTTTTTCAAAAGCTCCTCCTCGGTGGCCCAGCATTCGCTGATGAACTACCGAAAGTCGTTCGTGGCGATTTGCGAGGCTCAGTTCATGGAGGGTAAGGGATTGAAGGGGGGAATGGACGCCATGCTGGCGCTGCTGGAAGAGAGGGAGAGGCTGTTGAGCAGCGGGTTGGGGGTGGAAACCAGGGATCTGCAGAAACTTCATTCGCTCGGGAAAACCATCTGGAAAAGGAGATGTTCCCGGGAAAAGTTTGGGAAAAAGAGGGGTAGATTCGGTCGAGGGAAGGAGGGGTTTGGGGGCTGTAGTGCTGAAAATGGTGGGGTGAACGACGTTTCAGGGTTGGATGTGGAAGAAAATGGAGCCAGCAGCACCAGCAGCGAAGGGCAATCGTGTTTGGATGGTGAATCAGATAGGAAAGATGCGCTGTGGAAGGCGCAATTGTTGTGATTCCCTGGAAGTTGAATTCTTGGTTGTCAATTTTTTTGAGGGCTCGAGTTACGAGCAAAAATGTCCATCAAGACCTTTCAAATTGTATTTTGGATCGAGCAGTGTTATATATATATAACACTGGGGGGATTTTGGAAATTACGGTGACTTGTTGATCTACGTTGTTTTTCGGCTTTTTTTTTGGGTTTTCGGCTTTTAGGTAAAATTTGGATGATAGCTGGATGGTTTGTTTGAATACGGATGTAACATAGAAACTGTCAATTGTAATGTGCATGTTGGTCATTGGCATGGTTCCATTGATTTTTTATTTTTTTTCACACGAGTGCAGCCTGTTCAGAGAAATGTGTAACAGGCCGAATCAGAAAAAGAACCAATGTATCATCACAATGGCTTTCTACCCCAAAGGTAAACAAGGAGAAACTCTTTCGAGAACCCCCAGCAAACAATGCTGCAATGAAGGCTTCAACACATGTACATGTATGCATTACTTCTCCATGTGCTTGCCTTGTTCAACGGGTGGTGGTTCAATGCTGTCTGCTTTCCTAGCAGGAAAGCCGACATGATTTCTCCTTCACAGAATTCAAATTCCGACTTGCCGTGCAAACCGTTCTAGTGTCGCCACGTCAGTCCCATTCTTCCCCTACCATCCCCGCAAGAAAACCTCCCTCGCTCCGCACTGTTTGCGATCGAACTCAACCTACACGATTCGCGCCTTTGCTCGACGCCCACCCCCTTTCGTCTCGAACTCGATCTCGCTGCGAAAAACATGGCCCACAGCGTTATGCGAATGTTCGCCCAGCGGATGCGCCACTCCGCTTTCAGGGCAGTCGGCCAGCAGGTTCGTCACCGAAAAGCGTCGTTGCTTTTTTTTTCTCGAAACAGATGATCATCAAAGAGACCCCCCCCCACCCTGAAACGGATGAACTCCTCCAGTTGTGCCTGGGTGTGGATTCGTTCTATCGGGTGCGCTAGATTCGTCGTAGTTACAGCATATGAAAGATCTTTTGTGTTTGGGCGTTTCGGAAAACGTAGGCGGAATCTGGACAGGAGCTGGCTCGCGAGATGCGGAGAGCGCTCGCGGCCGACAACGTTCCTGATGGGCACAAGGCTTCAGACTTGACGGATTCTGCGTGCAACATCAGTTTGCAGAGGATGCGCGATTTGACCCTCCGACAAGACCTCAAACTGCACGACGGAGCCGGGCCTTCCAGTATCAAGCAAGTGTTCCAGGTATGTGGGGTGGGGAGAATAAAATCTTAGCGCATCAAACGGACGACTTTGGAAATGTGGTTGGTTGGGTAGGCAGGGGAAAAAAACGTCACGATGCATAATGTCGCTGTAAAATTTCATTTCACTTGATTTTTATTTTCCTTTTTTTTGGGGGGGGGGAGGGGGGGTGGTCGAGCAGGCGATTCAAGCTGATCTTTGTAGCATTTTTTTCCCCTAAATACACAACCAACCTTTGGCCCCCCCTACATAATTCAAAAATTTAGCTGAAAAAGCTGAAAAACACAAACACAGCGTTTTACATTACGCCTGGCTGGAGGGTGCAAAAAGCTAATATGCTCCATGTTATTTTTTTGGGGGGGGAGGGTTTTTTTTTTTTTTACGTTCAGAATTTATGAGTTGTTTTTTTTCTTCTGATTTCTGTGTTTTGGTTAACGCACAGGGGCAACGAGTGTTGTTGGTGGGGCTGCCTGGTGGGAAAGTCTGTGCAGAAAAACATCTGGCCGGGTACCTTGAGAAAGTAAGAATTTGGAAATTAAATAAAAACTTTTTTATTGGAATGTATCGTTGTGCTCCTCCCTTCTTTCAGAGGAAAAAACCCTTTTTTTTTGAATAAAAAGAAATAAGATATGAATTTTTTTAGTGTGTTTGTGTGTCAATTTACTTTCACCTTTTGGTGCTCACTTGGAGCTTTGTTTTTTCAGAGTAAATTAAAATAATGTCAAGTAATTATATTTATATTATTAAATTATTATAGTAATTTGAAAATAAGTCGACCCTATTTATATTTTTTAAATCACAACAAAAATAATAATGAATATTAAATATAAGAATAAAATTTGTTTACAATATATATATGTATATGTTGTCGCAACTGACTGCTGTTCCCTTGGTTGAGTTCTCATCATTTAACCCAAAAAAAAATAAAAAACAAAAAATTAAATTCCTGGATGCATTCAGTTGGGCGAACTCAAGGCGAAGGAGCTGGACAAAGTTATTTGCGTGGTCCCAGGCGACTGCGAATTGTTAAAGAAAAAGAAAGAGGAGTGCAAAGGAAACGATAAGGTGAAAAATAAATAACAATGTTTCACAACTTTACCACCGTTCACGGATGCTTATACTTCCAGAAAGAAAATAAAAAAATCGTTTTTTAATTCTGAGAAAAAAAAACAAGAAAGACATTGCATCTGGAACTCAAGTCAAAAAACGAACATGGGATACGAGTGTTTGAATTTTTCTCTCCTAAAAAAAAAAACTGCAACGTACATTGGTTATATAAATAATGTATTTTTTTTTCTTTTTTTGGTGATGTTTTGTTGATTTTTTTTCCTCCCGAATGATAGGTTGCCTTTGTGGAAGATCGGGGCTATGGATTCTCCAGAATGCTGGGAATGGACAGGGGTGGCGAGGGGCCCCCTACGCAGCGATATGCAGGAATCGTCGAAAATGGAATCCTTCTAAAGCTGGTGGGGATTTTTTTTTTTTCTTAGTTCTACATATGAGTTGAAATATGATTAAATATTTATATGCGAATATGGCGAACTCTCCATGCAGTGGGAGGAGCCCTGTAATTGTGAATAAGGAATTCAATTAAGCTATTGGTTGGAGTAGCGGGTGCCATTCGTTCAGCAAAAGACTGGCACAAGGGATGGTGCTATGCCGTTGCAGGGGCAATTTTTGAAGGGGGGGGTGGGGATCCTGGGTAGCAGACTCAGATTGGCAGTGTTGTAGAGAGTATATGATTCTTCCCTCAAAATTCCCCCCCCCCCTCCAAAAAAAAATAAAAAATATCATAATTATTAAAAAATAAATCAATAAAAGCAGCAGCACAAGCTGAACAATAAGAAGATGTGGAGGGAGTATGGGGCGCTTTCTGATCTTCTGAGAATATGGCCAAATATGAAAACATAAAAATTACTGACATATATTACACTTTGCAGAAGAAGAGAAACCCAACAAGGAAAAAGGAACGTTACATAGGTTTTTTTTTCATTTTTCAAGCTGGAGGATTTTTGATTTCCGTATTTAAAAAATAAAATAATAATTAATGTTGTTGTCTACTGACGTTTTTTTGTTTGTTTGCTTTTTCCCTGGAATACAGAAAGTGGAGAAGCACCCCAGAGAAGTGGATGTAAGCAGCATCGACAATATTCTCAAATTGTGGGATGATCTCAACAACAAAAAATAGAGGAGAGGAAAAAGCTGTTTTGAAAAAAAACCCAAAAAAAAAACAGAAAAAAGAAAACTGTAACCAGAGAATTCGTAAAATGAAAAAACAAAAAACAAAAAAAACATTTCTCTTGGGGGTTCTTTTGTCGGGGATATTGATTTGCGTGGTTTGATTTTTTTTTTTTTTTGGGGGGGGGGGGGGGAAGGGGTGGTTAGCCGAAGGTGGCTTCCTCTTGTTTGCACTTTCTCAGCATCGTTTTGGAGGGGTTGCTTTTTTAAAAGAAGATTTGTCAATTTTTTTTTATCATTTTCCCCTTCTTCCTCTTTCCAAACATATTTTCTTTTGGAAGTGGATTGATCGGTTTATATTATTGTTATTGTTTTTCACCTTTGGATTGGATTGTATCTGTCAGACTTTTGTTTTTTTAATTTCGATATTCACTGCATCACATTGTTTGTTTGTTTTTCAAGTTGCATGGGGGGGGGGAGATTTGGAAATTGTACAGCTTTTCAGAAAAAATTGTCTGGGTGTTTTTTTAAGTATCCTCTTTCAGCAATGGACCATTTTTTTTATTGTGGGGCCCTGCGATTTTGTTTTTTTTCAAAGTCAAAAAAAAAGGGGAGGGGGGGGGATCCCAGCAACAAGTTTTTAATTTTCGCAAACCCACAAGAAATATCCCCTGCAGCCGTTTGAAAAAAATGAAAAATATAGTAAAACAGAAAATCAAATCCTCACACTTCGAGCAGTCTTGGAACAATCAGCGCCGCCGTTTCTAATGAGGCCTTCCCCTCATTACACCAATTCCATTATTCTGATCGCGACAATCTAATTCCAAAAAAACTGCTTACACTACTGTTCTGACGAAATCGTTCGTCATGCGTACCTGAATTTGACCAATCCATGCCAACCCCCAAAGCACGTGCTTTGTCATCGTCACCCCTGCTTCACGCATGCCCTGGTACCCCCACTTGGTAAAAAACTTGGGAGGTGTATGCGTGTGTGTTTTCCCCACGTCTCTTTTTCCTGACGAGAAACACGAACCTTCGCGTTCCGGGGGAATCCTCTCGCCATGCAGAAACCCGCGACGAATGCCAGAGACGGCCAGAAGCTCTGGACCATCGCCCAGTTGGGCGTCAAGAAGGCGGTGGCGACGTCGCTGGCGTTCAAAACTTTGCGCGACATGGCGGGGGACAACGCCGTGGTGGATCCGCAGCAGCTCACGTACGTCCGAGACCTGGGTGAAGGTGCGTATGCCGTCGTGGAGCTCTGCACCCTCCAGTCGTCGGATGGGAAAGGACGGCCAGTGGCGGTGAAGCGACTCAAGCCGGAAATCTTTCAGTCCAAAGAGGAGCTGCAGCATTTCCTGGACGAAACGGATCTGCTGCGACGACTCAGTCACTCTTGCATCGTCGATTTTCTGGGGGTGGGCTCGACGGATTTGGACGCGATGGAGGGGGACGTGGAAGATCTAAGGCGAAAGGTGTACCTCGTGCAGGAGTATATGAACGGGGGGACGATGAAATCCGTCGTTATGTCGCAAATGGGCAGCGGGGCAGGGCGGGCTTACACGGACATCCAAGCTATCGACTGGCTGGTCGAGGTGGCAAAGGGTCTGAGATATTTGCACACCTCGAAACCGAAAGTCATCCACAGAGACATCAAGCTGGAGAACATCCTGCTGAAAGAAACGGATGCGGGGGAAGTCGTCGCCAAGCTGGCGGATTTCGGATTGCACGCGTTGGCCGGGTCGAAAGCTAAAGCACAGCCTCTGGGGGAGAATAACACTGACGCGAATTTGTCCCAGCTTCCAGGAAAAGCAGCGTTCGACGGCGAGCTGGTGCAGGTGAGTTTCCGAAAGGCGCCCCCCTCGTAAACAAAACATTGATTATTGGTGAACGAAACATCCAGAGTTTGGCGCGTAGCGCTGAATCCCAAACCGGCGTCGCTGTGCGTGGCGGCGAACCCGGTCGCTCTGTGGAAAAGAGAGGGGCGGTTTCCTCCCCCCCAGTCGAGGAACGCCCCCGAGATATCGTAAGAAGTCGTCGACGAATTTGCGTGCACGTAGTCATTACAACCATGCAAGGAAATTAAAATTATTTTCCTTCTAAAAAGCTGCCCGTTCTTGAATCGGCCAGTAACATCCGGTTTGTAATTCTTGAGTTTTAAAAAATAAGGAAGCTCCAGGAAGGATTCAACCAGGTCTGTCAGTCGGTGCAACCCACCCCACCCTAACCACCTTTTCTGTGTGATTTACATGCAAAAAAAAAAAGCAACCAAACCGAACCAAACCAACCTGTTTTTTTTTCTTTTTTGTTGAATCTTCCAGGCTGCAGAAGAAAGCTCAGCAAAACAAAGCTCAGCGAAACAGAGCTCAGCAAAACTGGGATCTTCTCTGACAGGAAAAACCGGTTCTCTAATGTACATGGCCCCCGAGGTATACAGCTGCCAGCCCTACGACGAAAGCTGCGACATTTTCTCCATGGGGACGGTGATTTTCGAGGTTTGCCACAGGAAGCTGCTGATGCTGATGCTGTCATCCATGGGGGGGGACATAGCCACCGACGAAGAATTCGCGCACTCGATTTCGGAGGGAAAACGGCCACCGATTCCTGGATATTGGCCGGAAAAATTGTCGGCTTTGGTTAGGAGGTGCTGGGAACAAGACAAAGGGAAGAGGCCGAATGCAGACGAGATTGTGAGGGGCCTTCAGGCGATAAAAGCCGAGGAGCTGTTTTGGAGTCCGAATAAATCGGGGTGCAGCTGTTGCAGTCTCCAATGACATTGGGGGAAAAAAAGAAAAACGAAAGAGGGAAGTTAGTAAAAGAAATTTGAAAAAAGAATAGTAAAAAATTGGAATAGAAAAGGAAAAGGAAAAGGAAGGGAAAATCTGATGAATTGTACATATGACTAATATCTGTGTGGCATGAATGGACTGCTGAAGAGGTTCTGTCGCTTCTTCTTTTGTTTTTTCTTTTCGTTTTTTTTGGGAGTTTTTACACTGTGTTTTTTTTAATTGTTGTTTAAGGTTTGCTTCTTGTTTTTTTTGGGAGAGGGGGTTTGTTTTCTTGACGTGATTCGGTAGGGTTACAACGGTCAAAACCGTCAGTCTGAATGTTTTTTTTTTCATATCCTTTCTTTCTTTCGAACAATTCGTTGTTTTTTGGGGGGGGCGGTACCACCTGTACTGGCAAAAAATGCAGTTTCGTGTGGATGGAAAAAAATCACCAGTAGAGTCTGTAGGTTTCAAATTCGTTCAAGGCAAACTTGTGATAGGATTTGGCACTAGCTGGAGTGAATCTTCTGGGGCTGGGTAGACTATACAATTTATTTTTTTTTTTGGGGGGGGGGTTAAACGTCAGGGACATTGTATTTGGGCATTATTGGTTTTCGGCTGATCTATCTTTAGGTTGTAAGAATAGCGAATCAGTCTTTTTCGTAACCTGTCGAATCGTGTATCCCCCAACACTAAAAAATGAATTTACATTGGGGAAATCTGAATTCCAAGTTTGGAATTCGATATGTATGTATTGTTTCGGTGTATTTTTGGCGTTCCAAGGTGAGTAAATACTATATTCTAGAACCCCCCCCCCCCAAAAAAAAAAAAGAAGAAAGCATTTAAAAGTGAAAACCGATGAAAAGATATTTCCAAAGTCCGCTCACAAGTTGTTGCGAATGCCATTCGAATCTGAAAACTAAAAGCAATGCCTTGGAATTTTACGAAAACTGGAATAAAATAAATCAAGAAAACAAAAAAAAATCTGAAAACTGAATTAGAGGATTTTTTGGGGGGGGTTCTTTTCAGTTTCTTCAACTTTCCTCCCACAGTCCCTGAATCGCTGTCAATCGATCCGATTGAAAACCCACAGCAAAAGGGAGTCATCACATCAACCAGTGGCTCCATCCTTTCCCTTTTTTTTGGTGAGCTGACTCCAATTTTTTTCAACATAACTATGCAACAAGCAGACAAAACAAATAAGATCACATGATACTGAATTCACATCGTTAGATTCTTAGATTGTGAAAAGTAGAATCCCTCTTCCGACCAAAGTCCCTTCAAATACCACAACCCAGAGTCCTAACAGTAAAAACTGCCACCAACTACCCCCAACTGAAATCTGGGGGGTAAGAAGTTGCTGGGGCTGTACGCCTGAGGCTGACCAACTGAATTAATCCATTCCACACCTCCAAAGATGCTGCTCGGCATCCATTGCACAAGACAAATTTACCAAGTCATAACTGCAGAGCAATGTGTGTGGGACAGCCATGCATTGATAAGAATCAATTATGAGGCCAAGTCTAACATCCCCCTTGTAACTTTGATCACTACAAAAGTCGTCGATTTTTGCCGAGTCGGCCCCCCACCCACCAGAATTCAGAAAAAAAAACCAGTCCTGACACACTCTCCCTCCCCAGCGTTCCACCCCTCTCCACCGTTCATAACTGAACGATAATCGCAGGGTGTGACGCTCGCATTCCACACTCATCCCCATTCCCCCAAACATCAGCGTACCAGAGTCTGTCGAAATCTGCTGGGGGGGGCCCCTCCGCCAAGCGATCGGCTGAGTGGTCTATTCTTAGTGGTTTCAAAGGCGGTTTGACCGACATGGGGTGGGGTGACTAATATCCAGCCGCGCGAGCTTCGTTTTCTTGGTGCAGGCAGGGAGCGGAGTGGAGGAAGGCTCGGTTCGTCGTTATTCTCACGTCTTTTGCACGCGACTCCCTCCAAGAGCGTCTTCCGATCGCGCATCCATCAACCAACGCACAGGATGGCCGACGTACTGACCGACAGGTCTGTGGAACTGATGAAGGACGATAAAAACGATTCCGCGCGCGACAGAGCTCTGTCTAGAGATGCGCACACCCTGTGGTCAACTGCCGGCAAAGCTGTTAAGACGGTGGGGATTATGAGCGCATTCAAGACGCTGCGTAACATGGTGGGCGATGCATTCATCCCTCCGGATAAGCTCCAATACGTAAGGTCGCTGGGCGAGGGGGCATACGCCACCGTGGAACTGGCGAATTACGACTGCGGAAACGGAAAGTACCTCCCCGTCGCCGTTAAGCGATTGAAGCCGGAGGTGTTCGAGAACCAGGCGGATCTGCAGTGCTTTTTGGACGAAACGAAACTGCTGCAGAAGCTGCGGCATTCGTGCGTAGTGGATTTTCTGGGCATGGGAATCGTCGACAAGGAGCAGATCAGCAAGGGGGACGTCACGGAAGAAATGCGCAACAAGGTGTATCTGGTGCAGGAGTACATGAATCGCGGAACGCTGAAAGAGCTGGTTCTGCAGCAGATGGGGACCGTGAGGCAGCGGCTGTTTACTGGAGCGCAAGCGCTGGAATGGATGCTGGACGTGGCGAAGGGGCTGCGGTACTTGCATACCGCCAAGCCGAAAGTGATTCATCGGGACCTCAAGCTGGAAAACATCCTGCTCAAGGAGGAGGAGAGCGGGTTGGTCGTCGCGAAGCTGGCCGATTTTGGATTGCACGCGCTCGTGGATGGGTATCAGAAGCCCGTGCCTGCGTCGCCGGACGCGGAAGCCAGCAAGCGAATGATGGAGGTGTTGAGCAGGAACCAGTCCATTGACGTCTCCCAGGTGAAAGACGTCGCGCTTTTTCTGGAAAATTAGTCAGCGTCCGTGTGCCATTCCCGATGTTGCAAAAAAAAACAACGATGGAGCATCATTGCAGACACAGGTTTACTAATACATTTGTAATTATTTATATATATATATATATATTTATATTTATTTATTTATTTATATTTATTCCATTAAAAAAAAAAAAAAAAATTGGGGTCAGACTTCCACAGATGAAATCGTGGGGAAAGCTGAAAGAACCTCTGTTCTGCGGGGAAGAAAAATTCACACACAATTTTCAAATTTTCAAATTTTTTTTCGAACTTCAGGCCAAATTGGCGTCGACACGATCCACAGCAGAAAATTCCTTTCGGCTAATTCTATTTTATTTTCCTTTCTTCATTTTAAATTTTTTGTTCAGTTCTCCTGATCCATTGCTTGTTCTTTTTTTTTTCGTTTTTTTTCGTTGCTAGACGGCAAAACAAGAGTACGTACAGGCCGCGTACGATCTATCCGGCCGAACGGGCTCCCTCATGTACATGGCGCCGGAAGTCCTCCGAGAAGAGGAATATAACGAATCTTGCGATATTTTCTCGCTGGGGGTCATCATGTACGAGGTTTTCCAACGCAGCATCATGCTGGTGTTCGTTTCATGTACCGGAAACCCCAACGAGGTGGAAGAATATGCTCAGAGCGTGTCGAACGGAGCCAGGCCTTGTATCCCGGAGTGCTGGCCGGAGAGGCTGTCGCTGCTGGTCAAGAGGTGTTGGTCCGGGGTGAAAGAGAAGAGGCCGACGGCTAATGAGGTGGTACGGGAGCTGGAGCTGATCAAGGCGGCCGGCGATTTTGGCCTGGGGGATGGAGATTTTGCGCAGGGATGTTCTTGTTGCACGGTTCAATGATTTTGGGTGGAATGATTATTCTGAAAAGGGGTTGGGGGGGTTGTGGAAAAAAAATTGGCGATGTAGATATGCATGCATGGATGCATGTAAAAGATGCCCCCTCGTTTTTTCCGTTTTTTCTGTCTGTTTTTTGCATGAATGGATGCATGGATGGAAATCACGAATGTTTGATTAGTGGAAGAAAAAAAAGAAAAGGAAAGAAAAAGTAGAAGGGGAAAAAAAAAACTAGAAAGAAAAATGGACGGAGATATGCATGATGTTTTCTTTGGGGGGGGAGGGAGGAGAGGTTCAGTTTCACAAAAAAGAATATCATATGTTGTGTTTTTGAGGAAAAAAAGAAGAAAGAATGAAAATTGTTGCGAAACCTCCCTCTCTGTTGTGAAAAGTTTTGAAAATTCGAAGAAAAAAAGGGGGGGGAAATGTTTTGATGATGAGTTGTGCGAAATTATTTTGCACCCTATGCTGTGTTGAACCGAGGAAAAAAAAATGCATTAAAAAGTGAAAAAGAATAGAATAGAAAAAAGAAAAGAATGAAATTTCGAGTAGCTTCTTCTTGCATACAGGTCAATATATTTGATTGTTGAAAGAAAATATGGTTTAGGAAAAATCAAAAAAAAAAAAAAATACAGGGAGAAAAGTAAAGGGGGGGGAAAGAGTTGCTTGAAAAGAAGAAAAAAATTCGAAGAAAAATGGAGGGGAAAAAAAATTGTGTTGAAGGATGAGGAAATGACACTCAAATTTTGGGTCACAATTTTTTTGAAAGGCATTTTTCTTTTTTTTTCCATTGGGGAAAGTGTCTGGATGCTGGATATGATCGCATACATATATATATACACACACATTCGTTTTTTACGTTGAAAAAAAAAATCTTTTTTTTTTCTTTTCGATGTTGGGTTACGAAGGGGTTGGAGCACATGTAGATGCTTGAGTTGACTTTCCAGAAATTTACTGTTTTTGATGAAATTTTTGTGGAGGTTTTTGGGGGTGTGGAGGGGGGGGGGGGGCAAATGTGTTGTTGTCAGGAAAAGAATGTATGTTTGTTTGTTTTTTCGTATTGGTTCAGCACCAGGGCCGGCTGTCAGTTTCAAATTTAGAATGCTTCTTTGGAAATGGGGGAGGAAATGGGGGATGCGTTACGGACCAAAAATAGGGGGGGGTATTTTTCTTCATCAAATGGAAAACGAAAAAATTTTAGTTTAATGTTTATGAAGTGGATGGCGTTGGTAAACTTTTTTTGGGGGGAAAAAAAACAAAACAAAACAAAAACAAATGGGAACAAGAAACGAAGGAGGTCTCTGAGATGATGGCCGACAAAAAAAAAAAGTCGAAAAATATATGTTTGGTGGTTTTATTGCCAGGATGAAGGCATCACCTTTTTTTTTTTTGAAGGGGGGAGGGGAGGGTTTGAAAAGAAATAATGATTTTACAAAAACACATGAAAAAAAAAAGAAGAAAAAAAAAAAAGGGAAAAGAAACAGGCCCAGGGTCTTTTTTTTTCTCGAGTTTTTTTTTTCTTCCGCGATGAACCTCACCAAAGAATGAACAGTTTGGGGTCCTGTGGTTTTTTTAAATCTTTTTTTTTTAATTGTCTAGGCACAGGACTCAACACACGAAACATGTGATGTGTTTCCGCTGCTTCTGTTTTGAGTTTTCTTGTTGCAGTTTATTTTTTTTTTTCTTTATTTGTTATTTTTTTTTTAAACACTTCTTTCTTTTCTTTGGCCGCCCCGGAAAGGGGGGGGGTCTTTGGATTTAGTTTTTTTTTTTCTTTTTTCAAGATTCAGGACGAAAAAGCAAAGTGTGAAAACAAAATCACCAGCATGGCAACTGTTTCAAACATCAATTAGGGAGACAGGGTAATTTTTTTTTTTGACATTCTTTTCCTCGTCGAAAAAAAAAAACAAAAAAAAAAACAGTTTTTTTTTTATTTTTAAAACCTTGATTATATGTGTTGCACAATGTCAAATTCTGTCGTTTAGATGTTTAATGTTGCATAGTCAGCAGAAAAAAAGAAAGAAAAAAAAAAACAAATTTAACTTCCAAAAAAACCTTGTGCTGTTTTGGTAGCAGCCTTTTATTTTCTGTCATTTAAACAGAATTATTTCTTCTCGGGGGGTGCTTCAGCACAAGGTGGATACCGAAACCCTTTGCCTAAAAAGGTTTTTTTTTTCATGTTTATATATAAAGAAGTGCATTGTGAGGTGTTGCACTCGCAGTAAAAAACCAGAGTTAAGGAAAGAAAAAAAAGAAGAAGAAGAAGGCACAAAGGGGACAAAAAAAAAGAGTCAATTTCTGATGGAAAACATTATGTCACATTATGGGGAGCATTTTGTTTCTACCGATGTCTTCTGCATTTAAAAAATGGGTTTATGTTTGACATGGTTGCGTTTTCGCCTTCTTCTCGTTGCTTTTCAACTCCCAACTGGTTTTGGGATATTTTGTTTTCATTTTGTTGTTTTTTCTCTTGGGGGGAGTTGCTTTGTGCCACTTATCTTTGAATAAAGAAATTTATATAAGTATGTACCGAATTGAAAGTATTCTTTTATATGTAGCAATGTTTTAGATCGTAAAAAGTACAACCCCTATTCCAACCAGAGTCCCTTCAAATACCACAAGCCAGAGTCCTAACTATAAAAATTGCACAGCAACTACCCCAACTGAATTCCCCCTTTCTAGGAACCGAAACGACACTTTTTTGTCCTGAACAAGAACTACCCCCAAATAAAAGATTCAAGGGAAAAGCAAGAGCAACCAAATTCTCCACAAGAATTAAACACACGATGTCGAAAAGTTTTTTCAGGCCAACACTGGGGGCCCAAAGTTTCAAAGGAATGTCTGGGAGTCGGACCCACACATGTCCAACCGTTCCAAAACCATCTGAAATCAAACACATCCCACTGGTGGTAGTGGTGGTGAGGAGACGGACAGTGTCCCTTACTTGGAGAATTTCGAAACAGGCCAATCGCCAATCGCTCGGCCCACCACCACTATCACCCCCAACTTGATGCTGGTGCGACTGTGCACTTCAATGCAAAACAATACTCACACATAGACACAGAAAAACTATCGTCCTCGCAATGCACTGCATGGATGACTGTGCAAGCAATTCTTGCGCAGAGCACCGTGATGAGCGAACCGCGCGAATACTTTCCGTTGACTCCGCGAAGCCTGCAACTGCTGTCTCCATGAAACACTAAGGAATAGGAGCACACAGAACTGAACGAGTTTCGCGAGCAGGAGGCACTGCGTTGATGTAAACGTTTACACACCGTACCCATAGCGCTCGGACGCCGGAGCTCCGCGTAAAGCCAGCTTTACCTCTCAGCAGCACACGAGATGTTTTTTAGTTTGGGGCGGGCTCCTCTTATCCACTGTGGTTTCGCTGCGTAAAAACTCGTTCGCTTTGCACGCGCGTTGTAAGGTGTGCTTGGCAAGCAGAGATGCATCCAACAAAAGAATACTTGCAACCACGTCTGTGACCAAATAGCCAGGATGACAGAAATACAACTGCTTCGAGCGGTCGAGCGCAGTTGAGGGATGGTTGGTCAAACGGGAAAGTCGTCAGGAACTGCCCTGTATGCACTCCCTCACAAAAGCAAGCATGCTCGAGTGTTACCTGTCTCTGGGTCACCTGACGTCCAAAGGATCGAAGGTTAAAGAGATGCTCCGTGCGCTCGTCTGCACACTCGTCGCCGGGATTGCCTTCGTGGGTCGACGCAGGTTCAACCGCCGGCGCAACGCGAGGAACCTGAGGGCGCATCCAATCCACCTCCCCCAGCATCACCTCATCGATGACGTCGACGTCGCGAGGGTCCGTCTGCGGGCCGAGCAGCTCTCGATGTCTCGCGACCAGGTCGCCCCCTACGTTGCTCAGTGTGGGCGCGCGGCTCCGGCTGCGTGATGGGTAGGTTTCACGGATCCTTCTTGGATATGCACCTGAATCATTCACGTCTGTCTCGTTGACTATGCATGTGATGCCGCCAGCGTGCGGTGTCTTTCAAATACAAGTATATTTAAATGTATATATTTTTTGTATACTGGAAATTTCCTCAGCGAACTATCTGAAGAAGATTGCAAAGTGCAACCAACAAAAACAACAAAGGTAATTCCCTGTGGGAATTTGGAATTGGAGCTGGGGTCGATAAGGCCCACCTCCCAATCCATGAGTTTCCTGATCACGAACTCCCTCGATCAGAACCCTTTTCACGAAAAAAAAAGCACCACAACTTAACTATAATAAACAAGCAAGTATTTTTGTTGGTGCGGCGATGATTGGAGAAAACCCTGAAACGAACAATGCGGCGGCTTCGTCGTCAGGTCCCGCACGTGTTTCAAATTCTTATCCACGTGGGGCACGAACACGTGATGTAAGGAATCGCGCGCGCGACGTCAAGAAAACGTACAGAGACGTTGCGTGCGCTTTCTGGGATTTCTGTCTGCTCAGGAGTGGGCCACGCTTAAAACCCGAAGGCCCCCTCCCCTGTTTCAAAATACACAGGACAGAGAAACTACCTCGTTTTGAAAAAACCTCGCCTTCTTCTTTGGCGACCTACGCGTCGTTCGGTTTTTGATTTCGCTTTTTTAGCAGTTCATTTTTTTTTTGGCTTCCTTCTCTTTTCGGTTTCGTTTTTTTTGGTGGGTGGGTGGGTGGAGAGAAACGAGCAAGGAAATATGGTGGGCCCGAAAGCGGATCACAATACGTGGACGGTGTTGAGGCCTATAGAGCCGCCCGTTCTGCAACGCATGCTGCTGTACCAGGGGAAATCGAAGTATTATTTGCTGGGGTACAATGGGGAAGAAACCAGTTGCAATCTGTTGACCTTCAGTCACGTCAGTTCGGATCAGCTCCGGGTGCACGAGGACCCCAAGTCGTATTCCGCCAGGGATGCCGGAGCGCTGCTGCAGAAGATTCACGAACTCAACGCTTCGGAGGGAGGCCTGCAGCTGGTTTGCGAGGTAACATGACGTCTCCACGATAATTCGCTACTTGAAAAATGTTTGAGTCGAATGCCCCCCTTTCCCCCAAGCAAAAAGAGAAAAGGAAACCAAATTTCCAGCGTTGATTGAGAAAAGAGGGAAACGACGAAAAGGAAAAAAGGAAGTTCGGCCTTGACGCTTGTATTCGTTCCGTCGGTTGGGAAAAAAATTGATGTTTTTTTTTTCCTTTCATTGCAAAGGTCAGTGAATTTAATCAGTGAGGAAATGTTGAGCATCCAACTGCCCCCTGGAACAAAAAGACAGTCGAAGGGATGAGGGATCCCCTTTAAAATCACCCCCCCCCCCCTTTTTTTTTTCAACATTTTCTACTTTTTTTCCCACGCATTTTCGGGAAGTACATGATTTGCCTGCATCATCATAACATGTGCGTTTCTTGAATTCATTTTTTTTCATAATCATCAGTTTGCAGTATCAATTTTTATTTTATTTTATTTTTTTGGGGGGGGGACAAGATTGGGTGCATGGGTTAACCTCTCATCCCCCATGGCTTCACTACAGACAAATTTGAGAAAAAAATTAAAATAAAATTTATTTTTGTTGTTTATCTTCCTCATCGGTTCGTCCCCGCCGTTTTTCTCGTGCTAGACAACCCCCAAAAAGCTTTTAATTTTTTTTTAAGGGGGGGGGGGATTCTGTGTGAACAATTGGATCAGTGGTGCTGACAGCTTCATCAGTTTATTGACGAAGAGGTGGTTCTTTTTTTTTTGGTTGTTCAGGCTTTCGGGCTGCTGGGATGCTTTCGATTCTTGGAGTGTTATTACTTGCTGCTCATTACCAAACGTCGACTTCTGGGGGATATCAGTGGTGAGTTTCGATTATGATAAAAATGCGGAGTGAGTTGTAAATCATGGATGCTGGCCTTTGTCAGGAAAATCGCTCGCCTGAACAGGAGTTTTGAAAATAGAATAGAATAAAATGAAGAAATTTGGTTTTCGAATCAATCTTTGAAAGGGGTTAATTTTGTTTTTCCTATTTTGCTTTATTCTATAATGGTATATGTTGCGTTTTTAATTTTATTTAAGAAAAAGAGAAAGGGATTTATTTTAGTTTTTTTTGTTGGATTCGTGAATTTATACCAAAGGGCTCACCGTACTCATCAAAGGAAACAGCTTTTTTTTAAATAGAAAATTAATTTACGTTGCACTCGTGCATGAACAATAAAAAAAATATATGATTTGTGTGTGCAGGACATGCTGTGTATGGTATCGCCGACACGGTGTTGGTCCCTCTGGACCAGCCCCTCGACACGGCTGCAGAAAAAAGATACAGGAAAATGTTTCTGTCTGGCATCGACCTCACCAGAGATTTTTTCTTCAGTTACACTTACAACATGTGCTTCACGGTGCAGCATAACTTGACTGACACCAATTCCTCGGATCCGTACGAGAGCATGTTCGTTTGGAACGAATTTTTGTCGAGGTAATATTTTATTTTATTTTTTTTTGGGGGGGGGGGCGGCGGATTTGCAGTCAGACATGAAAGCAGGAGATAACGAGAAAAAGTTTAAATGGATTCTTTGGGTGGCTTTAAAAAATGTAAAAAACAAAAAAGAGTGAAAAAAGGTTTGAGAACAATGATTTCTCTAATCGATGATGGATTTTGGCACGTATGGGTTACATAGTTTTGGAGATTTTTTTTTTAATTTTTACTTTTTTTTTCCTGGGGAGTTTCGAGACAGGAAGGGTTAGCAAAGTGGTCGACTCCGTGATTTTCTTTCGGTTCTCTTAAAAAAAAATTAACAGAATTGGAAATCTTTTGGTTCTTGTTGTAAAAAAAAATAACAGAATTTGAAATGTGGTCAGCGTGTGTGTTTGCAGGGATATTCGCAATAGGCTGGATACCGACCAGTGGGTTCTTCCTCTAGTTCATGGATGTTGGCAACAGCGTTGCCTTGCTGGTAAGCCAAAAAAAAATGTTATTGAAAGCCAAATATGTTTAAATCTAATAATAATTATTATTATTATTATTTGCATACCTGTGTGTTCGTAGGGGTGAACCTGAGCAAATTATTTAAAAAAATATTGGCGACAGTCGATTTCAAAAGGATTTCGAAATGGAAAAAAAAAATGGCTCCATCGAATTCAAAGTCAATGCTCATAGATTTGCATCATGCTTTCCTAATGTGCGTGTTTTCTGCTCCACATTTTTTTTTTTATCATTTTGCTTTCACTGTTGGAAATCAATCTTTTTTCATATTTTTTTTCATTCGTTATTTCTCCAACTTGTTTTTTTTAATTTTTGTTTTTTTTTTTCTTTGTTATTCCAGTCCTTGGCCAGATGATCACAGTTACATTAATTGCTCGTCGCTCCCGTCGATTTGCTGGAACACGTTACCTCAAAAGGGGAATCAACAAAAACGGATGGGTCGCAAACGAAGTGGAAACGGTGAGTGCATTATTCCTCTGCCCCTTAACTCTTTTCTTTTTTTTTTCAATTCTCAACTAGTGGATTTTTGTGTGTGTGTGTGTGTGTGTGTGTGTGTGTGTGTGTGTGAAAAAAAATAATAATTTGTTATCTATTTTATTTTATTTTTTATATATAAATATATATATATATATATATGTTGCCTGATATCTTGCGGGGGTTTTCCGGTTTTCAGGAGCAAGTTGTGTGTTTGGGACCGTATGCTTCGTCCCTTTCGTCCGTGGTTCAATTGAGGGGATCCATTCCGTTGTTTTGGGGCCAAGATGCCCTCACTTTGAATCCCAGACCGAACATCGTTTTGCAAAACACGGATCCATTGTACGAAGCTACAGCCAAGCATTTCAGGGTATGCTGAAAAAAAAACAAAAATAAAACAGAATGCTCGCAGGAACAGGAACTGTCCTTTTCCCCATTACAAATCCATTGGAAGCGCTGTGCCAGTCTGGCTCGTTTTTGAGTAATGTATTATGGTTAACTTAAAATATGGATCGGATGGGACAGGGAAAAGAAAACCGCAATTTCAAAAGTTGGTTTTTTTGGGGGTAATAACTGTCAGAAAAAACAGATGCATTTCGAGCCTTTATTTTTGCAAGGGGGGAGTCTTTTTTTCTTTTTTTTTCAGCTGTTCATTTTCGAACAGCTATTTTTTTGAAATCAATATTCGAAACAATTTTTGTCATCCCCAAGACAATCTTTTACGAACGTATCATTTTCTTTGTTAAAAACTATTTTTTCACTGTTTAACCCCCCAAATCCCCAATTCACAGGATTTGCACGATCGATACGGAGGCCCCATCGTCGTTCTGAACTTGGTCAAAAGCCAGGAAAAGCAACCCAGGGAAACCATTTTGAGGAAGGAATTCGGGAAAGCCATAGGATTCCTCAACGATCGAGTCGATGAGGACGACCATATCGTATACATACCCTGGGATTTCAAAGAACACATGAGCAAAGATGGCCGCTCCTTTTTGAGGGACATTCAGCCGGTGGTGAGTGAGTGATCGGGAGAAGTTTCGTTTTCACTGCACAACCCTCGATCATCAGGAATTTTAAAATGAAAAAAAATAAAAAAGATTAATTCCAAAAATTAATGATTAAATTAGTCCTGCATGTAAAACAGTCGCCCCTTTTCAGAAAAAAAAAAGAAAAAAAAATTAGTAAGAAAAAACAAATCGATGTCCCATGGTCAGGCCACTTTATTTCGGGCACACGCCCGAAATACCAAAAATAGCTTATTTTGGGCCTCAGCCCAACCTCATTTTGGGCTTATTTTGGGTAATCTTTTTCCTTCTCAAATTACGTCAATAGGATTAGCTCAGCACAACATATATTGTATCTAGTGTAATTTTTTGTGCGTATTAAGTATTGCTTGGGTTTATTTTCTGCATGGACTGATTTTTGCCATCCAATCAGATTGCAAAAGTTAGTCCAGGGAAAAAATTAGGCATTCGCAGAAGCAAAGCAATGCACAAATAATGCACAAAAAAATGTGTTCAAAACAAATCAGCAACTGTTGTCGACACAAAAAATCTGAAAGCAAGCCTGAACTCATCCCGCCCCTTGTGTCGGACTACAACCCCAAGTCTTCAAACTCGCCAAAACATTGTGGATCCTCCCCATGCTAATTTCACACCACAATAGGGAGCTTCTTTGCTTTCGTTGGGAATTCTACGCATTCTACGCATATAATCATATTCTTGTGTGTGTGTGTGTGTGCATTGGTGAAATTTCTGCGTGGGCTCATCCGATGAGCCGACGAGTCGTTCGCGGTGCTTTAGTTTTTCGAGCACAATTTTTTACATTTTTTTCCAAAAAAAATTAGTTCAAGGCAAGAATTACCTTATATAAGGTACTAACAACGAATGCACACACAAAAAAAATCCTGAAGTGAAAATCTGTCCTGAGATGGCCATATCCAACTCAGATGTGACAGTGTTAATCATATTATTAGAGTACATCTCCAAAAAAATTGAAGTTAATTTTGGGCACGGCCGCAAACCTTATTTTGGGCGCATGTGCCCAAAAAATCGTAAAATGCCCGAAATAAAGTGGCCTGCCCATGGTAGAAGCAGAAACTATGAAATCCAGGGACGCATGTGTCGATTTTTTTTTCCCCCTCACGAGAATCAACCGACCAGAGAAAACCAATGAACAACGGATTGTGAATAAGGGGGAAAAAAACAAAGATAAGAGAAAAAGTGTAAAGTGTGGTTTTTTTTCCTCCACCAATTTTTGGTCAAAAATCATCATTGGTTTTTTTAGTTATAAATCCACTTGTAAGCGAATCGGCATAAACAATTGAAAAAAAGTATTTGCTTTAATTTTTTTTTTTAAAACGTCCTTTTCAGATCCAGACATGCATTGCCTCCACCGGCCTTTGCATTCTTTCCCCATCCTACCCTCAAACCGGCGGCTCCCAACAGAGAACCCGCACTCTGGAGCCCCAGCTCCAGCAAGGGGTTCTCCGGACGAACTGCATCGATTGTCTCGACAGAACCAACATTTGCCAATACGCCTACGGGGTGGTCGCCCTGGGGGACCAACTGCATGCATTGGGTTTGCTGGGGGCAGAGGAAATCGACCCTGATTGCAGCTTGGCGTATCAATTGATGGAAATGTACGAAACGATGGGGAATGTGCTGTCTTGGCAATATGGAGGCTCCGAGGCCCATGCTACGTTTTTTGACAGAATGAGAGGCCAATCAGAAGCTGCCACTCAATCGAGGGATATGGTCACATCGCTGAAGTAAGACTCGGGAGCGTTTATATATGGGGCTTCTTCCTTCAGTTATAAAAAACTCTCCCTGCAAATTTCCTTCTGCTGTGGTGGCTTGATTTGACCCCCATTTTTTTTTTTTTGGGGGGGGGGGGTGGGTTGAAAGGATCTATGAATCTGTGCAAAATCTAGAAATACCGACTTAGTGTGTCGACAGTGCATCCATTCCGTTTATTTCCTTGCACGCAAGAAAGACCTCCCTCTCCATCACCTCACTGCACATGCATGCATGCATGGGATCGATGTTTTATTCCTATGTTTTTCTCCCTAATTACTGGTCTGACCATCCGACAGGCGGTACTACAGCAACACGATGACAGACATGGAGAAGCAGCACGCCATCAACCTCTTTCTGGGCAATTTCATCCCCAGTCCTGACAAGCCGGCGCTGTGGGATTTCGAGTCTGACCAATATTTGCACGGCAGCATGGATCTGAACAGTCTGGAAAGAATGAATTCCCAAGGCTCCATCGCTCTTTCTCATTCGGCCTCCCAAGCGATATCTCTAAAGAGTTATGCGTCCAGTACTGTGAACAGTATCGATATGGAGTCGTTCGACGAAGCAAGCAGCAAAGCTGGTGGGAAGGTGTTTTTTTTTTAAATAAAAATAGTAATATGTTTATTTACGCATTTTAGGTGTGTGTGTGTGTGTTTTTCTTAATAAAGTAGTAATATGTTTATTCACGCATTTTAGGTGGTTTCTTTATTTAAAAAAAAAAGTAATATGTTTATTTATGCATTTTAGGTGTTTTTTGTTTTTAATGATTAAAAGGAGGAAAGTTTTTTTTTTCTGTATTTGTTGGTGGTCTCCACATTGGCTTCAATGTACGTGTCGAGAAAAAACTAAATAACAACAAATATTCCTTATATATTCACTTTCCTATTTTCAGTTTCCAGAGGGCATCACTTTTGGGCATATATAGAATATATATATAGAATGTTGTCCCCACCAAAACAAGAAAAGGCAAATATAAATAAAATAAGTCGTTGCACCGGAAAAAAAAAACAAAAAAAAACACACACCTAAAATCCTTTTTTTTGGTGAAAAAAAAGGATGTCAGTGGATTTCGATTGGTATCGTTTCTGACAGGTCTGGTCACTTCTGCCATTTCGAGATTCCGCATTCCTAAGGTCAGTCAGACTGGGGATCCGGAAAAAGTCAACCAAGCAGCACCCGATCAAAGCAGCAAAAACAAGAAAGACAGCGTTTGGCGCTTCACCTCCATTTTCAAGAGCTCCAGGGATTCCAAGGTGGAATTTCGGCCACCCGTGCTCCATCAAGACACTCTCGTCAGCTTCGACGAAATGCTGTCAGCCTGCCCCATCGTCCATGTCAGACTGCATGAGAGCGAATGTAGGAAATGTAAGATGTCCGCACTCCTCTCGCAACTTTTGGCTGCCAAAAGAGCTCAAGTTTTGGCTGCCCCAGTCGATAAATACCAATCGAATCGCAGGGATTTGACATCCCCGAGTTGAAATGAAGAAGAGAAATGCAATTTTTTTGCATGCATGAGATCTGGGCCTGACAGAAAGGCATGCTGTGTATAGCTGGCACGTTCCGGGGGTTGCGTGGTCTGTCTTTCCATCGTTCTTTCACCCGAATCGCCAAACAAGATGCAATGCTAGAATTCGAGTCTACGGACAGGCCCCAAGTAAGCATTTGTTTTCTTTCAGGTGTGCCTGGGAATGCATATTATAAATACATACAGTTTTGTGCATTTGTGAAACCAAATGCCAGGTCGCTGGCCTTGTTTTGTTTGGGTTTCTGCAGTAATTGGAGTTGTTGGTGCTCTGAATGCGGAAGCACCTGTGAGATTTCCGTCCAAAAATGCTTGTGTGTGCGTTTTGTCGACCAGGTCGAGGGGGGGTCATGGACGTCTGACTCACTAGATGTCCAGCCTGCCGCCACCGCCTTCCAAACCACAGGTCGAGTTTCCAGTCTGACCAAGCACGCAAAGAGCAGTCTGCAGGCGTTGAAAGAACGATCGAAAAAGTTACGACGGCGGCACAGCCTATCTCGCGGGGTGAGTTCGTTCTCGGGACTGCCTCATCCCAAACTCGCCAATTTGACTCCCCCATTCTCGAAATTCGCCACCTTTCCGAGGCGCGCCGCCACCCCGCCCTCCGGCGCCTTCGCTTATCACAGCCATCATCAGCATTCTGGAATGACGCCGCCGCCGTCCGCCAGAGCCGCCACGGGGACTCGCGTCGGGTTTGCATCCACGCCGCCACCCATGCAATCCGACAAGCGGTTCGACAGCGGGATGGTGGGCAGGTAATAATAATACTAAAAGAAAATAATAAAAATAAAAATAATAATTTCTTATGTAATCATAGAAGCTCAGTTTTCACACAAAGAGGCATTGCGTGGAAGGACCTTTCCCTATATGTCTGTGGAAGGAGCTTGCCCTGTATGTCTGACAAATGCCCCTCGAAGCCCCCTCCTGATGTTGAATTTTTTAATGAAATGCAGGTCTTATTCTCTCCCTGGTGCGAGGGACATCGAACAGCTTTCCCGAGATGAAGAAACCTCATCCGTGTTTGAGGACGCCGACATGCATATCGGGGAGGTCCCCTCGGAAGACCCCGTCGAACGAATGTGGGCGGAGTACTGGTCGATCACCCCCGAATCTGTCGCTTCAGAGGTAGCAATGTCTGCAGGGGTGTCGGATGGACTCTGGGATGTTTGCACGGAGATGGTGGGGTCTCGCTGGGGAAGGGGTGCGGTGTCGACGTTTTCGGCACAGGATTGCTGGAAGGACGTCTTCTCGAATGCTTTGGAGAGGGGCGGCAGCTCAGGCGTGCAATCGCCAGCACAGAGGGGGCTGCTGTATCAAACCTCGAGGTTGTCTGGAAGCCAGAGGTCGAGGGGATCTCTAGGAATGGAAGAGTGAGTGGGCTACCAACCCCCCCCCCCCCCCCCCCTCCAAAAAAAAAACATCATGTTTTGCATCGATCACCAGGAGCGTTGCGTTTGCTTACACACTGATTCATGCGAAACGTTGCAGGGCCATCGAGATCTCTTTCACAGGAAACGGCATCGGGCGTGCGAAAGATTCTCACTCGTCCAAGTCTTCCGAATCTCCGGAGGAGCCGGTCGCTAAACCTCCATCGGACGCATCCACCCCGGCCGTAACGGGGCCACCCCCACAAGGAACCCTGCAGCGAAGAAGCGTCACGTTTGCCGACTCCATGTCAGCCGAATCCGCACGATTAGAAAAGTGGTGGGGCCATATGTGAGGGACCGGGCAGAAGTTTGCATTTCACCGAAGATAATCATTATCAATTCATGGAATCGTCCCAGGAAATAGTTTCCGATGGGGCAGATCAACTCCTGACACACAGGGCACACATTTGATGAGAAGAGACCCAAAAAAAAAAAAAAAGAAAAGTCGAAAAAACAAGAATAGAAATCGATTCATGGCACATGCGAAATATGTATAGTTCAGTGTGGAGATGATGTTGCGGGAAGGAGCCCCACAGAAACAGCATCGAACCCTCCCCAAGGAGGTGGGAAGATTGATTGATATGAGATCAAGTCTTTCCGAGCAGCTTTGCTCTGGCTTCCTCTGGGGGAGAGATATGGGACTTGGCGGTGCATGTCGAGTACATGCATGCATGTTGCATGTGCATGACATGCATCTGACATGCACTTCTGGCAGTCCATCGGTGTGGATGGTGGCGAATGTGCAGAAACAAACAAAAGAGAGCAGAGGAGGAATGGTGGGGATGGAGGAGTGGTAAAAAAAGAAATAACAAGGTCTACCTTCCTGTTGCTTTAATGATTCTGGTCAATGGATTGACCCTCAGAGAAGCCGCCGCTGCCAGGGAAGGAGGTTCGCCGTTTATGTAATGGCAAGTCTTTCATTTCATTCCAGAGCTTTTTCCTTGGGAGATTGTTCACGGACCGCAGGAAAAGACGGAAAAAAAAGAGAAAAGAAGAAAAACAGAGAAAAAAGAAAAGATGAAAGCAGTGGATATGGGAAGGCTCAAAAATTTGACATCGGATGGATGTCACAGGCGCTCTCGTACAGATATAGGATTTGGGAGATGGGCTTGTTTCAGATTGTGTGCAAGAATTGCATGTCAAAATAGAAGTATGTTGGATATTGCCTTTGTTTGTTTTGGCTTCAGCAATATTCTGCTGAACATGACAGCCAACACCATGAACACAGAAATCAGTCACCATATCCGTTTAGCATATCGAGTTTCTGTTGCTCTGTTGTAATGATGAAGTTGTCTCACTGCTTTTGAATTTCACCTGCCTCCTCACCTGCAAGTGTTTGGAATGATTGACATAGACAATCATGAGTGTCATATCGGGTTCCATTTCACGATTGCTGAATTTTAATTCACATTCTGTAAAATACACCATATCGACTCTTTCAGGCCGTATCCCTTCCTGGTTTTTCAGCTTGATTCAGTCAGGCGGGAACCACGAACAATCGTGGTGAACAGTTCGCAGTGCAACGAAAAGTTACACCAGTCGGCGTAGACGTTACTGATAACGTAACACGTTACAACAACGCTGTTCCGTTACAGTAACGTCTGGAACTCTCAAGATGAGACTAGTATATATACCTCATCGACCCATTAATCTCACTAATACTTCATCTATTCCATTCTAACCAACTTCTTGGAAACCAAACAAACAAACAAACATCAATTACATTTCTTGGAAACCCAATCTATAAAGGTCAAAACCCAAATCTGATAATTCTCTGTCCCACGAAGAGATTGTAGCCCTTGAATCTCACTCGAATTTGGCCCATTCTACACATTCTTAGATTGTAGAAAGTACGAACGACCCCTGTCCCAACCAAACTCTAGTCCCCTCACACAACACAACACAGAGTTCTTACTGTACAAACTGCCAGCAGCAGCAGTAGTAACAGAACTACTCAACGGAATCACTCCCACACGATGAGAATTGGAGCTCAGAGATACTCAAAGCACGGTTGGTTTGCTTGTGTTACCAAACACAAAAGAAAAAAATATAAAATATATAATGTGTTTTTTTATATAAAATTTATATGCAGTTTTATTCCACTTCTGTGGCAAACGGACAAGTGTGCGCCAAGTTTAGTGAAGTCTTCTTTGCACAGCTGATAAGCACACTCCAAACGATGCTTGGCAAGATTTATCACTTTCCAGCAAAAAAAAATAAAATATATATATATATATATATATATATATATATATTTATTTATTTATTTATATATTTTCAAATATCATCACACTTTTTTTTTTTGCACAGGCCTAAATTATGGAAGAATTGCATAGATTACAATAACAACTCCACCAACACCTCCTCCAAATTCTGCATGATCCACATCCATTTTTTTTTTCCTCAGATTAAAAGTGGGGTTTTTTTGTTTCCCCTCTAACACCCAAGAGGCTGTAAAGCCAAAAAAAAATCCATATTTTCATCGAACAATTTTTGAAACCAAAACAAATGATAAAATTCCAGGAACCCAGATAACGAAAAAGGGCAAAAATATCATTCACAAGAAAATAAAGATAATTATTTTCTTGCAAACATAAAGTGACATCCATCATCACCAAACCCCCAAAAGCTTGAGTTTCAATGTTGGGACAGGATTTTTTTTCTTTTTTTTTTTAAGCTTCCTCTAACATTGTCGGGTTTGTTTTTGTTTTTTTTTCTTCGAGCCGGTTGCAGCAATAAACCTCAGCAGCAAAGCAACCCTTCCAACCACAAAATTTAACAAAAAGAATAACAAAAAAAAAAATCTTTTTTTTTTTAAAGAGGCCTTTGCAAGATATTCTAGTTTCACTGATTTTTTTAAAATCCCCATCCTAATCAGCTCTATGTTTCTTGTTCGAAAGCCCTAATGAATTTCTCCGATTTTTTTTTTCTTTCCAATTAAATTTTTTTTTTCTGCCCATCTTTTTTTGGCTTTTTTCAATTTGATTTTTCTCTCCCTGATTTCCCCCCCCCCCTCAGAGATAGGACTTGGGCCGATTTTTTGGTCCGGCTCCGGTCCGGTCCGGTTACGGTCGGGTTACGGTCACCGTACTACGGCCGTAATTCCGTACCGTAACCGGAGTAATATGCTGTTTTTACGGTACGGAACAGGTACGGTATAGCTACGGCAGGCCCTAAATCATCGTGAAGTAGTGTGGTTCAGTGCTAAAGCGTTAGGCTGCAGTCTGTAGGGTCGCAGGTTCGAATCCCCCTGGGTTCCTTTGGAATCGCGGGACCCCCCCTCCCACAAATTCGATTTTCCACCTTTTTCCACCGACTTTTTACTTAAAACGTGAATGAACCTATTGAAAAATAGGATAAGGTTATACAGTCCTTTCCATCTTTTTTTTTTATCAAAAATTTTCACAGAACAAGCTGATCCACATTCCCATGTATCTAACGACTCATATCTGGAAAAAAAAAACATACGTTAGAAAATGTATACAGTATAAACGCGTTTGTAAGGAACGCCGACGATTGGGCAGCCTGGCACGTTCCTTGTAATGCTACCCACGTGTTTGCTCATCCAGCCTTGTTGCTTGTGGGAGCGTTCCTTGTAGTACTGATAGCACCTTTCCCAGCCTTCGTTCCTTGTTCTCGACGCGATTTTTTGTGAGACCCTTATATAATGATGATTCACTCTTCGTCACTCTCTAATCGCATTCACGCTTCCCAACTCATCCACGCTGACCCACACCAGCTCAAGACAACGCACCGCGAAGCGTGAGCAGTGGGAAAGGTACGAGGTCGACTCGTCGCGCTATGAAGGTCTCTGAAGCCTTAAGCGAGCTAGGGGTCTTGTACGAAAAGGGGGTCTTGTCGAAGGAATTTGAAAATGGAAGTGATCAAATCGAAAGTGAGAGTGATCACGAAAAGAGTGACACTGGAAGCGATGAGGGGGAGGTTTGGTCTGTGCTCTCCGATAGTGGTGACTCGAGTGGTGAAGATGATAGCAATTTGCCCAGGGGAGAGAGCGTGAATGGATGAGGATATGTAATGTTTCTTTGGATTAGTTCCTTAACTTATCGTTCCTTATTTAGTTAATAAACGAAATTCTAGCCGTTCGTTCCTTGCAATGGTGTTCCTTCTGCAATCACTAAGCCTTTTTTCTAGCCTAGCGTTGCTTCCAGGGTGTTCCTTACAAACGCGTTTATACTGTATATTTTTTGAACATCCCGTTTGCCAGCATAGTGACGATGCTTGAAAAATTTCTTTCTAATTTTTATTTACAAAATTAGAACTCATGCGATGAACGATGAACGGCTGTTTCAGTCCGGTTCGCTCCCTTTCCCATTTCTCTTTTTTTTTTTTTCGGGAGAAAAAAAAATAAATTGTCTAGATATTACTAAATTCTATATCGGTTCCAGTTTTCACTCCACTCGGCTCCAATCCTGGGAAAACCTGCTATACCAAACCTAAATATATATATATAGATATATATATTTGCATATTTAAGTCACTTCTTTTCTTTTTTTTTGGTTGAACCGACCTTTTCACCGACCCCCCATCCCAAGCAAAGAAACAAAAATGAAAAAAAGAAACCACAAATCCGGTCCCTCAAATGTTTTTTTCTTTTTCCATTTCTGCTTTCGCTGTTTTTTTTCCCCCCCACCCCACCCCAAAAACACAATTTCAGTCATTAGAAATACAACAACAAAAAGAGGCCTTTGAAATATATATTTCGACCATATAATCGATATGAATGTTTGTTTTGTTTTTAAGAAAGGCCATGAAACCTTTGAAACATGCTTTCCAAATCGATTTCTTCCGCATGTAAAGTCACCATCCCCAGTGTGACGGGGTGGCCGCCCCTGATCGCCGCTTTCAGCATGAAATCTCCGGTCTTATAGGCCATGTTGTTCACCAAAAATGCCAAAAGGTGTTTAACTTTATTCTTCAAAAAACAATCGGGCGGACTCCGAGCGCTCCTCGGCTGTGGATTTAAGGCCGCTTGCAAAATTTGGCCAAGATCTCTCAACTGGCATGACACACACACACAATTTTTAATTATTTTTTTAATTATTTTTTTAATTATTTTTATTTTTTTTGGGGGGGGGTTCGGTGCAACACACTGGCTCCTCTTCACGGATATTTGATAAAACAATAAAAATAAGAAAAATAAGAATAAGAATAAAATATGCCAGCACTGGGTGGCACCACAACAAAAAACACAACAAATTTTTCGAAGATTCCAAAAGTATCACCACCCGAATTTCGGTTTGAATCGGAGTATTTCGGAATAAAAATAAAAATAAAAATAAAAATCCCTTCTAGGGACAGACCTCCCCTGGCCCTTTCCACAATTTGTCAGTCTTTTTTTCTGGGAGTAGCCTCACCAAGCATCGAAAATAATTGTTCCATGCAATTTTTGCAATTCGCCATTGGTCTGGAGGATCTCCATTTCCGTATTGCATGGGCATAGATTGCCGTACCTCCTCCAAAGACTTCTCGAACACCCTACTCAGCTGTTTGCAAAAAGATCCAAATGGAGAAAAAATTAAAAAAAGGAAAAACCGGTCACATAGCCCCCATCAATTCTTGGAATCATATCCTGAGATTTTTTTCAGACAGGGATTTGTGCTTGATATGTGTTTCACACATCCACCTCCCCCCCCCCAAAAAAAAAAAAAATGGCGAAAGGTGCTCTTCCCACAGACGCGGCCTCAGTGAGAATCAATGGAATTCAAGACGAAAACTTTATAAGAAGAAAAAAATGATGCGATTTGTAGGGATTTCTGAAAATTTGACATTTTAAGAACAAAAAAATAAAGAACACAAAAAGTGACCTGGACCATGATGGCATTTGTTGCCGGAAAAAAAATATATATACTTTTTTCAAGATTTTACTGTTTGCATGTTCACTCGAATCACCTCTTCACAGCAAACCCCTGGCATGGCCACCAAGAACCCTCTTTTGCACAACGAGGTGCCATCCGGCCTTTCCACAGAGAATTCCAGCACACCCTCATGATCAGAGCATATTTCCATGCTGTCCAACACAAGGAAAAAACTTAAAACACGAACAAAAAAAAAAAAAAAGAGGGGGAAATGGAATGTTCACAGCCAATCCAATAACATTTTGTGTTTTTTTTCAAGGTGTTGAATCGTGGGGGGGGAAATGGAGGCAAGATCGAGATAGGTTTTCATAGGGTGAAGGAGGGGGGAGCGACCAATTGCGGCCCATTGCGGACCACACGGGTTAACGCAGCCGATCCACATTCGCGCATTTCTTTCATTCTGTTTCTGCACATCGAACACGGCCTGCGGAAGGCTTCAGCGATCCACATTCGCGCGTTTCGTGGAGGAAAATCGTCGACGTTCTCCTCCAACACCCCCCTCAGCCACGAATGACTGGTATCAAATCCTAGCTCGAATCCAGCCAGCCAGCAGCTGGAACGTACGAACCGTAACGCCGCCCACAACCACACCCTTGTTTTCCACCTCGAATTCTGTTGTACCTCGCCACGTTCGTCGTCGAATCGATTCTCCTAGTCACCACAACTTCGCCGCCCTGCCTCCCCACCAAAAGCATGTCCTCGACGCACGCTTGACCGGGGGCATATTCACGGTGATCGAAGTGGAAGTGGACCAGAGTCGGCTGGGACGGCACGATGGTGTGTGGCGTCATGAACGAGATCTCGATGGGATTATTGGTGTTTTGGCGGGTCGGCCACTCCCCAGCGGGGGTGCTTGTGATGAGTATCCCCATGGCGCAAGCGACTTGATCGACCGTTTTTTTCTGCTGTAATGGAAAGAAGAACAAAGAAGAGGTTATGTTAGGGGTTATCGCAAACAATGGAGCAAAAAGTCTTATCACGTGAATGGACATACTACCATACACCAGATAACACGTTCGGCCGCGTAATCATGGTATTTATTGTGCCTTTCGGGCGGGGGTTCATGGTCTTCAGGTAGATTCGGGTCGGTTACAACATCCTCTTGTGGTGCGGGAATTACGATTCTGCAGGGTATGTGGTTTTGGGGTAGTGGAGGATGAGTTCCATTTTCTTTATGTGTGTCCGGCATATAATTTTTTGCGTATTCGCTGGTCAGAGTTTTTCCGTTGTCGCAATCTTTTCTTTCTCTTCAATAGGGTTGATCAGATTAAGGTTGCACGTATGTTGAAGGATTTTTTCCTCTTACGGAGGGCTGTCTTGTGTATTCGGGAGAACAATGCTGCGGGTTCTTCTTAAACATGATGCTGCTAGAGTTCCGACTCGGGCTTCCTTGGGTTCGGCGGGCTATGACCTTTATTCGCCCCAGGATTATGTTATTCCAGCTTGGAATAACGGTCTGGTTGATATGGGTGTGGCGGTTGAAATCCCTCAAGGTTATTATGGTCGGTTGGAAATTCGTTCGGGTCTCTGTGCCAGGTTCAAGTTATTTCTGGGTGCTGGGGTTATTGACAGTGACTATAGGGGTTCTTTGATTGCGGTTCTTTTTAACTTCTCCTCTGAAGATTTTTACATTAAAGCGGGTGATAGGGTGGTTCAATTACTTTTGGAAAAAATTGTTACTCCTCAAGTAATTTTTGCAGATTCTTTGTCCCTTACGGATCGTGGTTCGGGTAGTTTTGGGTCTACTGGCAGTTAGTGCCTGATGCTCTGTGTTTTTGTTTTTTGGTTCCAAACATTCGTCTGTTCACATTGGTGTACATTTTTCCGCAATAGAAGCTGGGTGGCTTCTTCGCGTGTAATTATGTTATGTTATGTTAATCATGGTACTCACGTGATAACGTACGGCACGCTGCCAGCCTCCCCGAAAGTCTACCTGTTGCCTTTTCCGTGAGAGATTGGGGACACCTGGCAGTTCTTTTCGTTTAGAGAAAAGGTTCGGCGTGTTGGCGCGAATGAAGTTACGTGCGAATGAATTACAATACGGAAGGTCGACTGTCTCGTTTTATCCACAACGGAGAATGTAATGAGCCCATCATAAACCTCGTTGAGCGTGACTCAGATCGTCGGCCCAACACGCTTCCCTGCCTAAAAACTCCTCAGCCCTAATCGATTCAAGTCCTCTCGATAAAATACAAAAACCCAAGTCAGCCAACATGCAGACACCCCTATCGACTTAACCAAATCAGGAATCTCCATCTGCATGTCACTAGGTCTAATTGTTATCGCTCGGGAGGACTGACGTCCGTGAGCGACGTCTCCTATCTCGGGAAAGAGTGAGGCGGCGGCGGAACGGTCACACAAAATCGCACGGGTCACAGACTCGGGGTCACACCACAGATCACTGAAAAGCAAGGTTACATCAAGCGTCCCATCCTTTAACTCCCAGTTCGACTTTCCCGAGGGTGACTAACCACCCGTAACACTCCCACTACCCTGACTCACAGCCGCCAGTTCTACTCCTGACTCACTCACACACTCACACACAGGCCCAGTCCAAAGCACGTTCCCACTCAGACTCGAACACAAGACCTCAGTCTCGCAAGTCCTAATCTGGCTGATCGAACCACTGTCTTGACTCTGTGCTCTTGCGGTGATTTCCTCGCTGTAGTTCAGTAGTACCTCCTTGGGAGGATGCTGTCATTCACCGGGGATGCATCTGACGCTTCACAGACGGGAGGACTGACGTCCGTGAGCGACGTCTCCTATCTCGGGAAAGAGTGAGGCGGCGGCGGAACGGTCACACAAAATCGCACGGGTCACAGACTCGGGGTCACACCACAGATCACTGAAAAGCAAGGTTACATCAAGCGTCCCATCCTTTAACTCCCAGTTCGACTTTCCCGAGGGTGACTAACCACCCGTAACACTCCCACTACCCTGACTCACAGCCGCCAGTTCTACTCCTGACTCACTCACACACTCACACACAGGCCCAGTCCAAAGCACGTTCCCACTCAGACTCGAACACAAGACCTCAGTCTCGCAAGTCCTAATCTGGCTGATCGAACCACTGTCTTGACTCTGTGCTCTTGCGGTGATTTCCTCGCTGTAGTTCAGTAGTACCTCCTTGGGAGGATGCTGTCATTCACCGGGGATGCATCTGACGCTTCACAGACGTCAGATGCATGACGCCTTTGACGTCTGACGTCCCTGGACGTCAGCAGCTGGTATCAATTGCCTCCCCCCTGGGGGCAGTTGGTGCCCTCACCAAGTATCCATCAAATGCATCCTTCTGATTCTGTAAAAGTAACTCTGAACTAGGGTGATGCAAATCCCAAGCTCCCTGCACTTCTGAAAGGATAATTAGATCCCCATAAAATCCTTAACCCACAGAAGTTCAGAAAACACTTCACTGCCCTTATGCAACCCATCCCCTAGTCTCTGGGATTCCTGATCCTTCAGCCACAGAATCAAAAGTGCATCTAACTTCTACCTGATCCCAGCTCTCCTCTTATAATCAGCCAGGATCTCTGATGCATTCAATAAATTGTCTTGGGGTTCCCAGGTTGCTTCACTAAGTGGATACCCCTTCCAGACTACTAAAAATCTCCTTTTTCTTCCTGAAAACTTATGTCTTACTACAGCCTCAACTTCAAATTCTTCTTCTCCCTCAGAATCTAATTCTGCTGGAGGTGCCATTACCTCCCTAGGAAACTTTGAACTCTCCTGAAGTTTTCTCAACTTTGATACATGAAATACAGGATGTAATTTCCATCCATCTGGTAACACCAATCTATATGCCACAGATCCCACTGCAGCAGCAATAACAAAAGGCCCTATATATCTTCTTCTGATTTTTGCTGGGATGTGTTTCAAGACTGATAAATTCAATGTCTTTGTGGAGAGCAACACCTTTTCTCCCACTTGAAACTGTACATCCCTCCTTTTCTTATTAGCTTGCTGCCTCATCTTCTCTTGAGCTGTCTTATATCTGTCTTTGGCATCATTGATGACTTCCTGCATATGAGATATCATCTCTTGCACTGATTCTGCTTCAGCTTGAGCTTTTCCAGCCAGTAGATCTCCTGGCAGCTGAGGATGCACCCCATACATCAAGTAGAAGGGGCTGTATCCTGTAGATGTGTGTACAGCATTGTTGGCTGCAAATTCAGCCATCCCTAATCCCTGCATCCATGTCTCTGGATGCTCTTCCACATAGGGTCTTAGGAAATTCTCTAATGTTCTGATGCTGACTTCACTTTGTCCATCTGTTTGAGGATGGAAGGCTGTGGACATCCTTACTTTAGTCCCCACACATCTCATTAATTCCTGCCAAAATTTACTAGCAAATCTAGTGTCCCTATCACTGATTATCACACTGGGAATCCCATGATTCCTGAAGATGTGATCAAAGAATATCCTTGCATATCCTGGTGCATCTATTGTTTTGCTGCAGGGTATAAACTTTACCATCTTAGTCAATCTATCAACAAACACTGCAATTGAATCAAACCCATCCACAGGGGGTAAGTCAGTCACTAGATCAGTAGTGATCTGATCCCATTTCTTATCAGCTACTGGAATAGGTTGCAGCAAGCCCTTCTGAGCTCTCAACTCAGGCTTCATTTGCTGGCAAACCTCACATGTCCTAACATATTCCTGGACATCCTTTTTCATCTCATTCCAGTAGTATTTCCTGGACATCAGCTCTAGAGTTCTCTCTATTCCCAGATGTCCTGAAATCTGATTATCATGTCCTTCAGTAAGGACTTTCATTCTCAGTTCCTGAGGAACCCATAATTTCATAAGTCCATCCTGAGTTTGATAAATCAATAACCCTGATTCATTGATTCCATATCCTGGAATTCTCTCTCCATCTAGTATTTGAGTGTAGATGTCCTTGATCTCAACATCTGCCAGTGTTGCTTGTTCCCAGAGTGTAATCTCTTCTGTGCTAGGCTGTAATGAACTCACTACTTTGAGTTCCTGCTCTGCTGGAAGACTTCTTGATAGTGCATCAGCAACCAGATTCAGTTTCCCTTGGATGTACTGAATTTTTGGTTTGATGCTGAGGAAATGTCCTGCCCTGAGCCACCTGGCTTGGGGTCTTGACATCATCTTTTGATCCATGAAATTAGTTAGTGGCTGGTGGTCTGTAAAGACTGTGACTTCTCCTGGGCAGCCCTCTAAATAGTGCCTCCACTGCATCAAGCAGTAGGCTATTCCCAGGAGTTCCCTTTCATATACTGAGTAGTTCTGTTCTGACTTTGATAATCTCCTACTGCAGAAGGCTATAGGCTGTAATCCAGAGCCATGATCCTGACAAAGGACCCCTCCAGTTGCTTCTCCAGATGCATCACTAATCACAGTGTAATCTTTCACTGGATTAGGATGGATCAGCACTGGTTTCCCCATCAATGCAGTTTTGAGTGTTTGAAAAGCTTGTTCCTGAGCAGATCCCCACTCCCACATGACATCCTTTTTAGTTAAGTCATGCAGAGGGCCTGCTATCTTTGCAAAGTCTGGGATGAATCTTCTATAGAAGGATACCATCCCCAGAAAACTCCTGACATCAGTAACTGTTTTTAAGGGCTTCCAATCCCTGATTGCCTTAACTTTCACATCCATTGCTGAGATCCCTTTTTCACTCAACCAAAATCCACAGAAATCTGTTTCCCTTACACAGATTTCACTTTTGGTGGCCTTGGCAAACAGACTATACTTCTGTAGCCTGGCTAAGACTGCTGCTAAATGCTCTACATGCTCAGAGATGCTCTTAGAATAGATTAAGAGATCATCAATGAAGATCAGCACAAAGATATCCAGCATATCCTTGAAGATATCATTAACCATGTTCATGTATTGTGCTGGAGCATTAGTAAGTCCAAAGGAAAGCACTTTGAACTGATAGTGTCCAAATCTGCTTCTAAAGGCAGTCTTAGGCCTGTCCTCTTCCCTTAGAGGCATCTGCCAGTAGCCTGATCTCAAATCAATCTTTGTGAAATATCTAGCCCCATGCACCCTGTCAATCATCTCCTCTGGTAAGGGCAGAGGGTATCTATTTTTGATGGTTTTCTTATTGAGCCATCTGTAATCCAGGCACATCCTGAGCCCTCCATCTTTCTTAGGGACAAACAGGATTGGTGCCCCAAAGGGTGACTGTGATGGTTCTATGAAATCCATCTCCAACAGGTAATCTAACTGTCTTTTAACCTCATCTAACTCAAGAGGAGACAGTTTGTATAGGGGTCTATACATGGGTTCTGTACCCTCCTCCAGATCAATCCTGAATTCATGACCCAGCCTGGTAGGAGGTACACCCTTAGGCAAATCTTTTGCAAATACTTTTCTGTACTGAGTCAGTACTTCCTTAATCCTGGGATCCATATCCTCCTGCAGGATTTTCTGTAGATCATCCCCTTCCCTTTGTTCTGGGATTGTTTCTACTCCAGTCTTTGACAGAGATAGGACTTGGGCCAAATTTTTGGTCCGGCTACGGTCCGGTCCGGTTACGGTCGGTTTACGGTTCCGTATTACGGCCGTAACTCCGTACCGTAACCGGAGTAATATGTTGTTTTTACGGTACGGAACAGGTACGGTATAGCTACGGTAGCCCCTAAATCATCGTGAAGTGGTGTGGTTCAGTGTTAAAGCGTTAGGCTGTAGTCTGTAAGGTCGTGGGTTCGAATCCCCTTGGGTTCCTTTGGGTTCTCGGGACCCTGCGGGGGTTACTATTTACGGTTTACGGTTGGTACGGTGGTTACGGTCGGTACGGTCCGGTACCGGAGCAGTACGGAGTGGTACGGTGGTCCGGTTCCGAGCACGAAAACCACTCCGGTCCGGACCGTAACTACCGTAACCGTAAGTGACCGGAGTGGGGTTACGGTACGGTTTACGGTACCGTAACCGGAAAGTCCTATCTCTGGTCTTTGATTCATCCTCTGGCCTAATCACCACCATGATGATGTGTTTGATTTCCCCTTTTTCTATCTGTCTTTTGATTCTGCCACTAGAACAAAAGGAAAGTTCTGTAGCTCCAGTGGGTTTGAGCTGATATTCAGGCATCACTGAGAGTGGTAATTTTACACTCTTTTTGCCCTTGTTTACTGTGATTATTCCTGACTTAAAATCCACTTTGGGATTATAGTGTATGAGCCAGGGCAATCCCAGTAGGATTGGGTGATTACTGTCTGGAAAGACATCAGCATCAAATGAGAGCTGGATCTTTCCACAGACAAATGGGATGCCAAAACATCTCCCCACTGATTTCCTTTCTGTACCATCTAGAAACTTAACAGGAGTTTCTTGTGGTTTGTATTGTAGTCCCAGTTCCTTGACTGCATCCATGCTAATATAGTTAGCAGTGGATCCTGTATCAATGTATGCTGTAGCTTTCTTTGCACCAATAAATCCTGCCAGTTCATATCCTCTATATGCTGCTGTAGCCTGAGCTACTGCAGTCTGAACTGGTTCCTTTCCCTCAACATTTCCTTCCACTCTAGTGGGTAAACTCACAGTGGCCTCTGTTTGTTTATCCACTCTCTTTTGAGACTGCTTTTTCTTTTGAATTAACACTCCTGGAGTGACCCCATCCAGTGTGTATGCTTCCTGTTCTGTTGCAATAGGGGCTGCAACCACAGGTGTCTCTTGAACACCATCATTTAGTGAGGCTGGTGTTTTTGTAATGGGTTCTTTCATTTCAATATCATCTGGAGGCTTAGCTGACCCAACACTAGCCTCCTCTTTTAGTTTCCCTTCTTCAGGGCTTTCTGAGCTTGGGACAGTTTGGGACACTGTCTCACCCCATGCTCTGTGCTTCCACATAGAAAACACTTGAAGGATCCTCCCCTTGAGGGCCTAGATCCCATCTGACCTCTCTGCTGCACAGCCTTAACTGAATTTGCTGCAGGAGGCAGTTGCGATGTTGCAGCAGACATCATTGCTGACATCTGTGTATTTCTCTGTCCAAATCTTCCCCTCCCTCTACCTCTGCCTCTAAAACTGCTAGTAGTGCCACCTCTACTGCCTATAGTTGCAGAGAGTCTTTGGACTGTGAGGATGGCCTTATCCAGATCTCCATCACACAGGGTCATAACCTGTGCTTGCATATTTCTATCTGCTAGCCCATCCACAAAGGCAGCATACCTTTCTTCCTGAGGTAGGTTAGGGAGTCTAAACATCAGCTTTCTGAAGAGTCTGATGTAGCCTAAGGCAGTTCCAGTCTGCCTTAGAGTTCTTAATTGTTTTCTGGCAGTCTCTATTAGGGAGACTGGCTCAAAAACATTCCTTAGTTCTTGAGTGAACTCTTGCCAGCTAGCATACTCTGCTTTTTCCTGATTCATGATCTGTATATCCATCAGGTTTAACCAGCTAAGTGCATCTCCCTGGAGATGTGACTGAAAACAGGATAACCAGTCTCTCTCTAAGATGTGTTGATTCTGCAACCATCTCTTCATTCCTAGTATCCATTCTGTTGCAGACATCCTTTCATCTCCTGTGAATTTCTCTGGGGGAGTGAGCTTAATCTGTTTGCTGTAAGGTCTATCAGGACCTTGTCCTGAACCTCCTGATGTACCACTAGGATCTCTATCAGGTGGTCCTCCTCCTGGGGGACCTCCTCCATCACCTCCACCACCATCACCACCATTCCCTGGCCCTGGATGTCCAGAACCAGATGCTCTAGGCATGCCTGGTCTGTCTGGGCCATTTGGTCCATTTGATCCATTTGGATCCCCTGGATTTCCTCCAGGTGCACCACCACTGGGTGCTCTTTGACTTGTTAACTGTTCAAAGGGATTTGGTGGTCGAATTCCCATTCCTGATGGTGCTGGGATAGTACCTAAAGTAAAGGTAGCTGGAGGTGCTATAGTTACTGCTGGTGGTTGCAGTATAGGGGGTGGTAAACCCATGGACAGTTGTTGTCCTGAAGTGAGGTCTATTAGACCTAAAGAAGAGGGTCCTGGAGGTACTGCTCCAGTACTTGTGGCAGGTATAACTTGCTGTACTGGTGGCTGACCAGATGTTGGGATATCCTGAGTTTGTCCCTCAGTTTCTCCTTCCTCTGTATTCTGTACTGTTTGTGTTGCTTGCATCATATGCACTTGCATCACTTGTGGAGGAATAGGTGTTCTCAGGATTCCATCCTTCATCCAGCCATCAACTGCTTTCTGATATTCTGGATCAGTTAAAGCCCATCTAGTCTCTTCTAGATCTGCTTTCTGTCCTTCAGCATTGTTATACTTGTCCTCAATAGCTGTGGTGGTTTCATCCACTGCTGTAGCTACCATTTTCTGAATGACTGCAGGATAGGAGTCCAATTCTCCTTGTAGTATACTAGTCATTGTGTTTGTCATACTCTCCCTCTCTTCCATCAGCTGTTTTTGCATTCTTTGCATGTGCTGAGACACTTCATATAGTTGGGCATTAATATCTTCCTGTTGTTTCTTTTGAACCAACATCAGTTGCTCCTGTAGAGCTAACTGCTTCTTCTGGAATAGTTCCAGCTCTGTTTGGTTCTTATTTTTCCACTGAGCCATGCCCACAGCATGATCTTTTCCTGTACTTCTCAACTGTTCACCAAGGTCCTTCAGTTGAGTGTTTGTATTTGCAGTGAGGCTTTGATAAAAGTCCTTTGCATGTAGCTCTTGAGTCTGCTGTAGTTTTCGACTCTGTTCTTCCAAACTGTGCACTAAGGCTGACTGCAACTCTTCCTTTAGAGTTGACTGATATAGCTCTGCTTGCTCTCTGTGTGTATAGAGTTCAACCTGGACTTGTTGAACCTGGCTCTGCATGGAGGTCAATGATTGCTGGAGGTGGTTGGTTACTGTTCCACCCCAGACCTCAATCTGTCTTTGCATTTCAGTGTGATCAGAACCATTGATCTGTATATTCTGAATTTGCTGGTGCACCATTGGTTGCACTTCTGACCCTTCCATAACTTCGTCGCTTATCGCGACCATGTCGCTTTCTGTAACGACCGGAACCAGAGCCATTCTGGTCGCTTGACTTTCAGTTGACTTTCCAGGCAACGGTTACTGTCAACTGTAAACCGTTGACTTTCGCGCCACGACCTGTCCTTGCCGAACTGTGAACGGATAACCCACGTGCCCTTGCCGTGAGAGTTGCTATACGTAATACTACTATACCCCTTCACGTCCGACTCTAACCCTTCGAACCTGAGTACTACAGTTCGCTGACAGCGACGCAGGTTACAGGGTAACCTTTTTCCCAAACGTCCTGTCACACGACTGAACGTTGGCACCCTCTTTTCTCTCTTTTTATGGGTGTGATTCTTTTCCAACGTTTCTACCACACGTTTTCCTTTTTTCCCGTTCACTGCGTTTGCCTTTTTTTCCGTTTTCCCACGACCTTACGACTGGCGTTAAGCGCCTCGAACAAACCTGCTGGTCAAACCAGCGGAGAGCTCCAGTCCAGTCGGTTCCTTCGGGCTCCGAAACCAAAAAATGTTATCGCTCGGGAGGACTGACGTCCGTGAGCGACGTCTCCTATCTCGGGAAAGAGTGAGGCGGCGGCGGAACGGTCACACAAAATCGCACGGGTCACAGACTCGGGGTCACACCACAGATCACTGAAAAGCAAGGTTACATCAAGCGTCCCATCCTTTAACTCCCAGTTCGACTTTCCCGAGGGTGACTAACCACCCGTAACACTCCCACTACCCTGACTCACAGCGTCCCATCCTTTAACTCCCAGTTCGACTTTCCCGAGGGTGACTAACCACCCGTAACACTCCCACTACCCTGACTCACAGCCGCCAGTTCTACTCCTGACTCACTCACACACTCACACACAGGCCCAGTCCAAAGCACGTTCCCACTCAGACTCGAACACAAGACCTCAGTCTCGCAAGTCCTAATCTGGCTGATCGAACCACTGTCTTGACTCTGTGCTCTTGCGGTGATTTCCTCGCTGTAGTTCAGTAGTACCTCCTTGGGAGGATGCTGTCATTCACCGGGGATGCATCTGACGCTTCACAGACGTCAGATGCATGACGCCTTTGACGTCTGACGTCCCTGGACGTCAGCAGCTGGTATCACTAATTCATCTCACTCTTCTCTGAATTCATTATCTCAAACCCCTCCTGTCCTTCATAATATCCATGTTCCAGACTGCAGATCATACACTTCCATTCAGGAAAAACTTCTCAGTCCAAATACCTTCCCCCATCACTCCACATAAGGTCGAAGAAAATCACTGTGCACATGTAATACCCTCCCGTTTCTTTTCCTAACTATATATGTCACTACGGGAAATGGGTAGTACCTGGGTAATACCTGGTGACACCTGGGTAACACCTACTCTCAAGTGCAATGATATAATACCTGACCGGTAACACCTATGTGATACCTGCATGACACCTGGAATGTGATACCTGGCCAGCAATACCTATGGTAACACCTGCATGACACCTGGAATGTGATACCTGGCCAGTGACACCTACAGTAACACCTGCATGACACCTGGAATCTGATACCTGGCCAGTGACACCTACAGTAACACCTGCATGACACCTGGAATCTGATACCTGGCCAGTGACACCTACAGTAACACCTGCATGACACCTGGAATCTGATACCTGGCCAGTGACACCTACAGTAACACCTGCATGACACCTGGAATCTGATACCTGGCCAGTGACACCTATAGAAACACCTGCATGACACCTGGAATCTGATACCTGGCCAGTGACACCTACAGTAACACCTGCATGACACCTGGAATCTGATACCTGGCCAGTGACACCTACAGTAACACCTGCATGACACCTGGAATCTGATACCTGGCCAGTGACACCTATAGAAACACCTGCATGACACCTGGAATCTGATACCTGGCCAGTGACACCTACAGTAACACCTGCATAAGTTCAGCTGCATAACACTTTCATGTACGACACCTTCATTGACGGTGTTCGTTTTCTGGGGTTACTATGTTGAACCCAGTGGCTTCCCCTGTCTCACGACTTGCTACGGCGAGCATCCTTTGGAAATCAAAACGCTCTTGAGCAGTAGTTTGCTGTTGGACGCCTTGCTCCTTGATACTTTCGACTATGCTCAGGCGGTCAGAGACGCGTCGGCGGCGTTTCCCGTTGCGGGGGGATTCTTCAAGGGAAGCGAGCTGAAAGGGACTTGGAGGAAAACTACCGTTCCACGGTCGAGGAGCTGGATGCGGCCGCAGCTGAGGGAAGCTCGACAAGTAAGGCGCTAAAGATTTTGTGCGATGCCTTTAATCGAGCAACAAGAGGTGATTAGTGATCACCTCTATCATGAAAGCCTAAACTATGAGGACGCTTCTTCAAAGAAAAAAATTTGCGGTAGTGTTGAAGAATTGTTATACAGCTTGCAACGTTAGAAAAATAGTTTCAGTGGTGAGAGAGGTGGGGGGGGCATTGGGTTCAGAGACTTTCTTGAGCTCGTTCCTCAGGTGAGTTTATGGCTTCAAAAGACATCAGCAAGCTCATTCTGGGTACATGTCAGATATCATTCATTTGGTGCATGGTCAAATGCGTCCATAACATTTTAGCTTTTGCACATTTGTGTTGTAGGCTAGGGACTGCGTCTGTCTCAGTGGGCCTCTTGTTTGGCAAATTTAAATCCAGCTTGGCTTTGGACTTGTTCCTTAACTCCCATGTGGAGGCTCTGCAAACACATTCGCCAAAAAGCACTCCTTGAACACCATCCCTTTCTCATCGGTTAACCTGACTCCAATGGCGAAAACTTTCGGTGTCTGTTTGAGGGGATTTCTTTTGAATTGCACGAAGTTGGACACATGGTGCAACTGGGGACCATGATGAAAAAAGGTACCACAATTTTTCTCAAAGGTTCGATGCCTTTTCCATTCCAGGGAGGGTTTCTGCTTGAGATGGATGCAGTTGTTGCAGAACCAGATGCACTTTTGTTTCTGTTTTTTTCAATCTGGCTGAAAATTTCCTGGGATTGTTGGTTGTGTCATGTTTGGAGCTGATGTATGAATGTGATTTTTGTGACAGTGTTTTTTTCTTTTCCTTCTTTGTAGTGGAAGGTTGTGAGTTGCTGTGTGGAGCTTGCGAAACAGACTACGGTCATTCGAGCGTCGGTGAATGCACCCGATGCCAGGCGACCTGGATATACACCGCACTCATCAGTTTCACGATGCTTCTGTCCCTGTTCCTCGTCATTGACACCCTTCGTGGAAATCTATTAACGGAGCGCTGCCAAGACGTGTTCGAAGCCCAAGGCTTTTCCATGCACATCCCCTTGGCAGAGATCAGCTGTTTGAACGGAGAACCGCAGGCTGAGAAATCACAAGCCAGCAGTCGGGAAACACCAAGCCACAGGCTGTTGGTGGTAGATATAGTCAGACTTTGGGGAATCAGTCTGTGACCATACATAAGCATCAAGAAAACAAGAAAGTCAATTCTGAACTGGAGTGTGGACTTCAGAGTGGAGGAAAAGAGGTTCTTATGACTGCTCTGTGGGCATTAAAGTGTAGTGTTGTAGGAAAACAATTAGGAGATGAAGATGCTGGGAGGAGGAGACTGGAGTCTCTTTGGAGTTTTGGCTGTGGGGAGTAGGAAGCTTTAAATGTCGTCCGGTCGCAGGGTTGGCATTTCCAGGGTGGACTGGTGTGGTGGGCCCCTTTGGATTTTTTTCTTGCCTTTTACTGAAAGAGATATAGTATATCTCTTTTTCAGGGGAAAAAATGTTGCTCCAATAGTACCAATAGATCTATCTTACAGCAGCGGCTGCTTCGCAACCACAACCTCCAGCCCAGCATTTGAGTGTTTGATTTCTTGGTGGGGTTCTTGGGATGGGCCTCCATTGTTTGACTTCTGGCAAGAACAAATTATCCTCTCAATTAAGGAAACTGTGCAGTTCTTGCGTATTGAGAAATCTGACCCACCGCCGACACCTCTAATTTCTGTGGGTTTTCCTTCAGAGCAAAAGTTCAAAAAAGATGTCATTTTCGAAATTTTCTTTCGAAGGAGTTCCTTTCAAAAATCAAGTCAAAATTCTTTGGCACCTTTAATATGCTGATTACTTGTTGCAAGTTTTGGACCCCTCCTTGTAACAAACTGAAAGAGCCGATGGAAACTGGGGACCTTGATTCGAAATGCAACCCATCGACACAATGCTCCATCTACCCTGACTGAGGGTGTGTATCGTCGGCCTGCTCACGTGCGGAGTGGGAGGTGGCGAAGGAGAGGGTGTGCTATGGTCGTAGTGGTGGTTGATCTGTATCCATGGGAAGGTGTTTTTGGAAAAATTATCGTTGGCCATGGGGTTTTCTAATAAACAAGAAAAAAAGTCCTGAATGGGGGAAGTTGTCTGCACTTGGAGGTTGAGGATGCTTGTCGATGAGGGAACAATTGCCCTTGTAAAGATTATGATTTTTTTAAATTGTTTTTTTTTCTTCTGTTGATAAAAATTGGGTCTGATGAGTCACTATCAAGTGACAAGTAAGGTGTCAATCTAATACCTGTATCGTCCACGAACGTATCAAAACTTGAGGTACCAAGAAGTATAACCAGGCATCTCCCATGTATCCCCCAGGTATATCTCAAAAACACCTGGTTGATACCTGACACGCCAGGCATCAAATTGAGGTCACATTTTCCAGGTACCTCCTGGTTGATACCTGACACGCCAGGCATCAAATTGAGGTCACATTTTCCAGGTACCTGGGGTAATACCGCAGGTATGGATCTAATACCTGTATCGTCCGCGAATGTATCAAAACTGCAGGTATCAACAAGTACTAACCAGGTGTCTCCCAGGTATATCTCATATAACACCTGGTTGATACCTGACACGCCAGGCATCAAATTGAGGTGACATTTTCCGGGTACCTGGAGTAATACCGCAGGTATGTATCTAATACCTGTAGCGTCCGCGAATGCGTAAAAACTGCAGGTATCAACAGGTACTGACCAGGCGTCTCCCAGGTATCTAGTTTTGATACCTGTCCAGGTATTAAATAGGTATAAACTAGGTGTTACCCATTTCCCGTAGTGTGTATTTCTTGAAACTACTCCAGTTATTTTTAATGGCCCCTCCCACAGACTTCCAAATTTCTGCAATTGATGCAGTTCCTTTTCCTTGTATTTGTATACCCATACCTGATCATTGATCTGAAAACATCGATGCACCCCTGTCCTATTTTTGTTCATTTCTTTCCTACTATCCCTTTGGTTGGATAAGGCCTGTTGACGAACCTTTAACCCTCCATTCCAACAGACTTCTGGAGACATTCCTATGGATCTATGAAAAGCACTGTTAATATATTTTTCTGCCAAAGGAATCCAATTCCACCAGTTTCCCCCTCCTTGTTCTACTAATTTCCCAATAGTCTGGATAACATTCCGGTTACCTCTTTCCACTAACCCATGTGATCTGTGATCATATGGATTGGAGTATATCGCCTTGACACCCAACTGATCTAGCCAAGTACGAAAGGCATGTGCTGTGAAGCTCTTAGCATTATCCAGTTGCACACACAACATGGGTCCCAGTGTCCTCCTCCAGTTACTCAAGGCGTTCATCACCACTGAATGTTGAGTAGAACGTGTCAGGAATAATCTCACCAACCTACTGAATCTGTCCACCATGACCAGGACATATCTGCCGTCAGTAGGTCCTATAAAGTCCAGTGCCACCACCTGACCTGGGTAGCTGGTCTCAATAGGGGGGTGCAATGGCGTATCTCTCCTGAGGTTCTGGAAGGCTTGGCACACCTTACACTTGCTCAAACGTTCCACTGCTTCTGTTCTTGAAATAGGAATATTCCAGAGTCCACTCCTGTACATGATCGTGTCCAGCCCAAAATGGCCTGCATGCAGTTTTTCCCAATCCTCCACAGAAGTAGTGGTGACCTGACAAGTCACCTTTTCGCTCTTTCCCTTCTCAATCGTATTTGGAAAGGCCACTCCAAAAGTCCTGCATCTCGAAAGAAAATCCGGGAGGCAGTTGGACGTTCCACACACAAACTGAATGTTGGGACACACATCCAGCACATTATGGAGTCTCCTACGAATAAACGGGCTGCAGTTGGAAGGATTAGAAAAAGATACCACCGCCTTGTTGTCGCTGACTACCGTCACTGGCAGTCCCCATATGTATGGCTTCAGCACCATCAATATCCTGTGTAGTGCTTCGGCTTCACACTCATTTGACAGATTCCATTTCCCCACTTCGTTCATCGATTCGAATTTCTTATGCAAATTATCCGACCACAAACCACTGCAGCACAAAACCGGCTTACGGTTTTGATACAAAACTCCACCCCAGCCCTCCAAAGAGGCATCCACTCCCACTAGATAATCCTGAGAATCATCAGGACAAGCCAATCTAATCATTTGGTCAGAAATAGAAATAAGAAAATCGACCCAACCTTTTCCCGTTTCTCGTACTTCTTTTAGGGCCTGTAATACCCTCTTCCCTTTGTACAAAAACGGAATTAATTGGTGTAACCACCCCACTAAGGACCTCCATTGACTCAAAGTTTTTGGCATAGTCAATCCTTGTAACTGACCCACTGTCGAATCAGTAGGAGTCCACCCATTAATGTCCAAATGAAAACCAAGGAAATTAAAGGACTCTTTAAAAAAACCCACATTTTTTTGCTCGCATGGTCCAACCATCAATTTGAAACTGATCAAGCACCACAGCCAAATCCTGTGCATGTTGGGACCTGGAATTTGAAAGTACCAATATGTCATCCATGTAAATATGAACCGTCCCCTTACTGCCACTCTCTTTTAACCTTTCTCTAGCTCTTCTCACCGTCCCTTCCACTGCTCTGAGAAAATAATGTGGAGAGTTAAGCCAACCCTGTGGGAGGCGACGATAATAATAATAATTATCCCGAAGGCGAAACCCAAAAGACTGTTGGATAGATGGGTGAAGACCCACTTGGTGAAAGCTATCCCTTATATCCAGCTGTGAACCTACTCGAAAACCCCTGATTTTTGCAAATTCCCACAATCGATTGACCCTAGTAAATGCCATCATATTACAGCACGAATTAAACAAACGAAAATCTAACACTACCCTGAGACCCCCGCTACTTTTGGGGACAGCAAAAATAGGGACGGTGGTCGGGAGTTCCCCAGAAGCAGGGGACACTACACCTTCAGCTACTAGTTGATCTATTGCCCCTTGTAAAGCTGTCTCCTCTTGAGGGCCAGACACCTGAGATCGAGGTTGTTTGTATCTAGGGAGTGGTGATTTAAGGTTTAATTCTGCCACTTGGATGGCTTTGCACAAACCTACTTTGTTCGAAAATAGGGAAAGAAATAAACCACCTATAGATTCAGTCACTGAAAAAGAAGAAGCGGCCTTTAATATCTTTTCTGAAATCTCAGCCAAAGTCAAACCCGAAAAAGTCACTCTGCACTTCAGTGGAGTTGCCTTGTTACCCAAAGAAACCGACCCTGTTTCTGGACAACGACACTTCCTGATTGGCGTTCGAATAGAAAAAAGTGGTACCTTTTCTGAAAGAACTTTTCAGGGTGAGGTTTCCCTTGATGGCAATTTCTCGCTCCTTTGTTCCAATGTACTTTTAATCATCTTGCACAGTGCAGAAGGCGGGGTTTCTGATTCGTATCTTTTGGGGAAAGAGCATTCTCATCAACATTCCCTCCACAGGCACAACCAGGATGAGGGGCTTGGGAGGTCCAGGCCCCCAAGAAAAGTCAGCGAGCAAAAAAAAAATCCCCTAGAAATCTACAACACCATGCCTCAACCAAATTGTTTTTACAAAAGAAAATGGCCCCAAGAAAATGTTGTGCACCCCTTTTTTTGAATTTCCTGGTTGCGCCTATGGTTCTCCCTTTCCATTATATTAAATCCAAACACAACCAGGAGCTATCTTCATTCCCTCTCCGTGCGAATACAGAATCACGCTGTGGTGTGCTGAGATGTCCTCCAGCTCGCAGTTGGTCATCAACACAGTGTTCCAGAGAATAGCCAATCCCAAGCCATCCACTTGAGTGTTGGAGACCAACCACAGATTCTTTTTGCCCTCGGGAGCAGCGCCAGCGCAGCTATAGTCCACAGTTTCCGGAGAACGCAGGTATGACCATGCAAGAAAGAACTTGCCAGCTGCAGGGATGGGACTATACGCCACCAGGCAAAACTAGCGGCACCAGTTTCAGGAGGATGGTCGGGCTCCTTCGTGTTTCTGAGGCGAATTCTGTGGGCAAAAAATGAAGGGCGATTGCCAGGTATGTATGTTTTATACATATGCATATCTCAGGCAGAAATACAAACGAAATGCGTCCCCGCTCGCGCTGTAAGCACGAAATGAAAGCTTCGTATGTGATTTTTTTGTGTGTTTCAGGAATTTCACAGCAATCCGCGGCTTGTTGGAGAGTGGACTTCCCGTTGCTTCAACGACCCACAGTATGCGGATGTCAAGGTCTCAGCTCCGGATGGGCGAGAATTTCTGTGCTTGAGGTTCATTTTGTGCTCAGCGAGCGATGTCTTCCGCTGTATGCTGGCGTCAGAAATGGTGGAAGGCAGAGGCGGCCCCGTTCGAGTTCAGGAATGCGACTCAGACGACATGGAGCAGTTTTTGAAGTTCGTTCATGGATGCGAGATACACATAAACACACAAAACCTCATTCCAATGTGGGAGCTCGCCAACCGCTTCCAGGTCGACTGCTTGAAACGGGTGTGCCAGAACTACGCTGACAACACACTGGAACTCGATTCCTCCAACTGCACACGTCTTTTGAACAGCGCAGTGTCCTGTGGCATGGAGGATGTCGTCTCCATCAGCAAAAGCTATATTGTGGATAGCATTCAAGAAGGCCAGGATGTGGAGAAATTCATAGATTTGCAGTTCCAGGCGGTTGTAGAAATAGTCGAGATGGGGAATTCCACCCTTTTGGGAAACGAACCATCGTACTTTGTTTTGGCGGCGTACGTTCTGGACTGGATGGGATGCCAGTCGGGCTCAGATTCAGAAGAGCTCGCTGAAAGCCTTGGCCTCAAGCTATCGGCTCTTGGTCCGTATCATTTGTCGTGTCTGTGCTCAAGGGAGTCTGTTCGGCGATCGTCCCAGCTTTCCCTGCTTATCGTGGCGGCGCTGGGAAGACAAACTGAGCTTTACAAGGGTGGGAGCGGCACATCCCCAGTGCATGTTGTCACAAGGTCTGGTTCGTGGGAGGGATGGGATGTGCCAGCTAGCGACTGGTATTACATAGCAGGGTCAGGGGCACAAGGTCGAGGTGGTTTCGGAACGAAGGGGGGCTTGGGTGCCATGGTCAGCGGTGCTTTCTTTCTGAAAAAGGGCGACAGGCTGAAGGTTTTGATCGGTAATTCGTGCGATGGGGGAGGAGGTTGCTGCGTCGCGAGAGTTATGAAAGATTGCAACGAGTGCGTTTTGCTTCTGGTTGCTGGAGGTGGCGGCGGAGGGTCTGAGGGCTCAGGAAAAGATGCAAGCTTGGAGCCAGAGATGTGGGCGAGCATCAACGAGAATGAAAACAAAGCCGACGGCAATGGCTGTGGCTTTTTCTTTGATGGAAGGCCTTCCGTGGCAAGCTCCCTGCTGCGAGGGAGGTGTCGCTTGTGCGATGGGGGTTTGTTCATAGATTTGGTGGGTGGCGGCGGAGGGGGGCATGAGGGAGGAAAAGGGTCTGTGCTTGGGGGTCTTGGGGGAACGAGCTACTTGAACCCGTTGGCAGAGAATCCATTGAAGTCGGTGTTCACTGTTCATCCCCACGCCGCAGTGTGGAGGGGGATGTCAGCCTGAGAAAAAGAATGCATGCAGGGGAGGGACAATATATTTTCTCACGAAAATGGCTAGGGAAACGTGTTGGAACGATCAATTGAATTCGCAAATAGGTTGTATTGCAGCGTGTGAATATCTCAGTTTAAAGGTCTTGTCCCGCAACTGAATTCCGTAGATGTCAGATTTCAAGCTTTGTTTCCTTATCGATCTGTGGAAAGGAGTAAATCAGCAGGGTAGTTGCTGGCAGTTTATTCAGTTAGGACTTTGGGTAGTGGTATTTCAATGGATTTTGGTTGGAACAGGGGTCGTACATTTTACAGTGTAAGAATGTGAATTCAACAGATCCTTGAGGAGGGTTTTTAGATTCCTTCACCATCTAACTTTGTACAACGACATTTCAGGAGTTTATATATATATATATAAATTCTCGCTCATGAGCCCGCCCAAGAAACACAACATCTACACACAAGTTTTCTTCTCAAACACAACACCCATCCCCTCTTCCCTTGTCCCTCCCTTGGGACAGCACCCCCCAAACCCCTACTCATTGGATACCAGACAGTATGTGGTAATCAAACACCTCCCAACATCCAACCACACGCACAGACATTTTTTTCGTACTTGCCAATACAAATCACCCTCCCGTCGTGAACAGGCACCCGGATATTGTTCTTGTGGCTTCATATCCATTTTCATATTCAGACCACCTTTCAATGATTACTGAGCTTGGTCCATCACCAACCAATCGATACGCTTTTTACCCCCCCAAATTTGGGTAGGTCCTGCTTTCTTGTTTTCTTTGAAAAACAAATCTGGATTTTTTTTTCTTTTTGTCTGAATGATATTTTCAGTCTCTTTCTTTTTTTTTCTTCTTTGTTTCTTTTCTTTTCTTTTTCCTTTTTTTTTTGGAGAAAAGAAAAAGACCTGGTCGGATAAAACCAAAACCATTCGCCAGCTGAAAACCCCCAGTGAAGGAATTTCAATACCATCTCGAAAGAACAAAACAAAAAAACCCATCAACCCCCTCGTTTACTGATGACTAATACACATCTCTTTGAAACGATTCCTGAAAACGACCAAAAAAACAGAAAAAAAGATACACTTTTGCATGCTTCCCCCCCCCCCCTCTCTCTCTCAACGAGCTGTTTTTGTACAAAAACCCCATACACTTTTTAGGATATCGGTAGAAAAGAGTAACCCTAAAATATAAAACAAGGGAGACCCTAAAATATAACAAAAAGGGAACCCCTAAAATATAAAAGGCAGTGGAGGGGTAAGAACCCCCCCCCCCCCAAACAAGGTGAAATTTCCCTTCATTGAAAAAAAAAAGTGTATCTGATTGTAAATACAGCTGATATATTGCCCCCCACCCCCGAACCTCCCAAAACCATTCCCAGCGACCCAGTCATTTTCCTCGAAAGGAAAACTAGGGAAAAGAAAAAAAGAATAGCACAAGATAACGAGACTTGGATGTGAAAAGGGACCTTCATCAGAAAAGGAGCAGAAAGAAACAAACTGATTGCCCCTTGCTTTTCAATTAAACTGTTTTTTTTTTTTTACTTTTCAATCTTTTCTTGAAAACCCTTGATTTTCAATCAATCCCCCCCCCCCTACCCCCAAAAACATCCACTTCTTCTTCTTTCTTTTTTCAGGGTCCCCCCCGCCCGCCTCCCCCCCCCCCAAATCGCCATCAAATTCATGACTAATCAATGAAGAGAAATTTCTCTCAACCGTATCAAATTTTTTTAACAACTTCTTGTTCTTTTTTTTCCCTTCTTTATCATTTCTTTTTTTTTTTGCGTGTCTTTTACCTTTATCAGCTGGATAAAATTCTATTCAACATAATGATCGAATCAAATGCATTCAACGTTATTTCCTCCGTATTTAATCGACTAGCTGTAATGCAACCCCCCCCCCCCCTGCCCTTTCCCTCTAAATGATTTGAAAGGAATTCTTTTTTTGTCTCGCACCCCTCCCTTTTCCACTCTTTTCCCAGCCTAAATTCTTATACAGATACATGCGTGTGTTCCCTGCACACCCTCGCCAAGAATCAAACGAAAGACAGCCCCACCCTTTCCCCTTTCCCCTTTCCCTTTGTTTCAAAAACCTCCAAACAGAAACTGAATTCAACTACGGCTCCAACCCCCCCCCCTTGACTGAGAAAGGAATCACCCTCGACTGATTTTGAACCTCTCTCCAAAAAAATCTAGGACAAGGGAAGGGGGAAAAAAAATCCACCACCACCACTACCAAAAACACAACATGGTGATAACATCGATTAGTCATCATCCGATTCGACACGTTCGAGCCCTCCCATGCAATCCTCTTCGTACGGCTTTCCATGCACGGACAGCATTTCTGCCAGTCTCATTGTTTGGCCGAGCGGAATCTTTCGGCTGAGGTCGATACAGAATCTGAGCAGCGTGTCGAAATCGAAGGAGCCCCCGATGATTTCCTTGCGATGGTCGATCAGCACGGCGATGCACATGTAGAGGTGGAAATAATCCGTCTTGTGACGGGTCCATAGAGCCTCCCACAAGCGGAGCACCTGTTGCAAGGGAATGCATTGTTCAAGAACCGGGTTGTTTTAGGGGGTTGCTTTGACATGTGTGTGGAAAAAAAAATCTTTCACCATCCTTTCCACTCATTCCCCCCCCCCCCCACCCCCAAAAGAAAAAAGAAGAATAAAACTTAATAAATAATAAAATAAAACACATGAAAATAAACTTAAAAAAAAAAAAAAAGGAAACCAAAACGGAGAGAGCCCCCCCGCACCTTAAAAGAAAACAACCAAAAAACAGTACAGCATAAATAAATAATACTAAAAATACTAAAAATGATCGGAAACCAAAACGAAGGGTCCCCCCCACACCTCAAAAAAATAAAAAATAAATAAATAATGGAAAAAAACAACAAAAAAAACTGATGACTGAACAGATTGCCCACCTCGTCAAAAGTGAATTCTCTCTTGAAGAGAATGAGAACCCATCTGAAGCAGAAGAAGAAATTGAGACAGTCGTGTCTCTCGAAGCATTCGTACAGCTGCGGGTCCAACAGCCTGAGCATTTTTTCGAGAGCGAGCAGCTGCGCGTGCATCCCTCTCTGATCAGTGTGAAAGTTGCATTCCATTTTCTCCATCAAAGCAGCAAAGCACCTTGGAACAAAAAAAAAACAATTTTTATACGTGAATTTTTTATTTTTTATTTATTTATTTATTTAATTTTTTTTTATTATTTTTTATTAATTTTTTATTAATTTTTTATTTATTTATTTTCCTTTTGGTGGTCGGTGGTCAGGGAGTGATATTTTTTGATTTATTTTCGACTTTATTTGGCCAATGGTTCTTGGAGTCAATTCCACCCTAAACTGAAACTGGATAGAATCAGGGTGTTTCTCATCCTAAGTGGAAATGCTACGTTGATCTTTTTTTGGCATCTAAAAAAAAAGCAAAAATAAATAAGAGTCGACATTTGTGCAAAAAAAAGTGAGAAAAAATGATCATATACCCCCCCCCCCCCCCCAAAAAAAAAAACACGAACTAAATAAGTAAATAACTAAGCCCGAAGAACCACGAAAAAACCCGATGACTGTCATGGGGAAAATATAACACATCAGGTGCATTTTCATAATCCACCTGTGCTAATTTTCGCCCCTACCAGAAAGTTTCAGCTTCGGCCTCGGCCCATTTTCCCTGATGCTCCGGATTGACATCTTTCATGATGACATACAGAATCGGCGATAAAAGGTCCGACATTCCCTGGCAGTAGCCCAGGTCGAAATTGTACATGGTGTAAGTGAGCAAGATTCTGTGGAGCGCATTCAAGGGCTCCCCGTCGTCTTGGTCGAAGTAAGGATGGGATCTGTCTGTCCTGCAGACATCCTTTTCCACGCGCTTCTTGCGTTCCCGCCACTTGGCGAACTTTTTCTCCTGTTAATTTTTTGTTCACAGAACTCCGTGTTAGAAACGAAACACAAAAAAACGTCTGGAGTAAAGAGGTAGAGACCATATAAAGATATGTATTAATTTAATAAAATTATTCATTTTTTTCCCATGTTTTTCAAGGAGACAACTCACAGGAAGCAGGTGCCCTTGAGAAATCGTTGTGCATTTTCGAATTATGATTTCTTATGAAAAGAACTATGAACACCAAGAAGAAAACTATGAAAAAGAAAAAGTATATATACAGATATTGAAAGAAAAAAAACAAATAGAAATAAAAATTGAAAATGGTCTTTTAATGCTTTTTGCATAAAGTATATAGGGTGCACCAACTACCATCCAGAATTTAATCACTGAAATATGACACACAAAAGGCAAATTCGTCAGATGCTGGGAAAAAACACAATGCATCCTCCTCAGAAAAAACAAACAAACAAAGTCATTTCTTTTCCTCCCCCCTCCCCCACCTGTTCTGCTGAAATCGATTCCCATTGCGCGCGTATTTGTTTGTATTCTTGAACTTTGTCCACAGTCATGATCAACCTGTCTTCTTGGGTGCTATTCGCGGGGTAAAATCCCAACAAAAATTTCCAAGCTTCTTTCCTCAGCTCCGGGTCGACACCGCTGTAAAAAACCTGTTCCCGAAATTTGTCCATGTGGATGAGCCTTCCTTTTCCATCGCCATCGAAAAAAGATCCCCACCTTCATTTCAAATTTTTGAAAATTATTTTTATTCATTTTTAATGCAGGAAAGCAACACAAAAAATTGCAGTTTTAGAAAGGAAAAAAAACAATGCACACACACATATGTGTTTTTTAGGGCTTTTTCAAGAAAAGAAAGAAGCTTCTGACTTCATTCGAATATTTCAGAGGAGAAAAAAAATCAAGATCAAACTGATCAGTTTTCTTTTCTCTGTGTTCCCAGGCAAAAAAATGCTGATGTGATATTTCAGAGAGAAGATCAGGATCAGGATCACATGGATCAAGATCAAATTGCCGTTGACTGACACAAGAGCATTCCAGCCTTCCCTCATAATGAGCCCTTACCTCTCTCGGGTGATCGGCAGATCCCAGGTTCGACCCTTGGTGCTTCTGTTTTCCTGAAGCTTCATGTCGACGAATTCAAACATCCCCACCTCCGTATCGGCAGCGGACGGAGCATCCCCAGCACCAACGCTGGAGCTGCGTCGCCTTATCAAAGGGTATCCTGTGGATTTTTTTAAACCAGAAAAAGCGAAAGTGAAAAAAACATACCCAAGAAAGAAAGCATCTTGGCCAAAAGGAAAATATGCAGCAGGAAATCGTGTGCGTTTTTTTTAACACGTGGGTAGTTATATATCCAGACTCAAATTTTTTAGTTACTTTTTTTCAAATCAAAACAATACCTTTCCATGCATTCCCGGAGTTGGCTTTGTGACCAGGTTCAGACTGACTGGCAGGAAGCGCTGGAGTGCTCGCTGCAATGTCGCGGGGACCCCCCTCACAACCTTCCAAGAAAAAAAAAAGCGGAAAAATCAGAGAGTAGAGCAAAAACACATTATTGAACGGATGAACCAAACTGCCTGTTAAACGAATTTTATTCCAATAAGTTATGGTCCTATCTCCAGTACTAACAACCCTGAACAGCGACCAGGCCTCCTCGCAAAATAATATATATTGTATTTTTTTTTGTTTTTGCTCGTTCCCAAAGCAAAACACCTGACTAAAAACAAATAACGAGTTGAAATGCCCTTCAACCCCCCCTTTCATCAACTAACGAAACAAATATCAGTACATGTCATTGCAACCCCCACCCCCATTTAAAAAAAACTGCTTTAATGAAACGAACAATAAATTAAGAAGAATTTAATTTAAACTCCCCCACTCTTTTTCCCCATCATTCTTTTTTCCTCACCTTGCCCCTCCCCTGGCGCAAAGAAGCTGGAGGTTTTGTCTTTCGCTATTCTGGTGATGTTCGAGAATCCCGCCGAAATGGGGTTGGTTTTCCCCACCCCCGCCAGTCCATCTTGGGGATAAAACGTGGCGGAGGAGTGCACCGGGGGTCCCCCCATCAAAACATCCTCCAAATCCAGCGAATGCAAACTCCTTTGCAGCGGATCCGGAGTGTCGTTGATCAAGAAGGTGTTGGGGTCTAGCGCTGATTTCAGCATGAAAGGGTCGGCGTTTTCCTTCAGGGCTGATATAAAGGAGCGGACGCCCCCCTTGTTGAAATAGAACGGAGGCAAGGTCAGACCCGTGTTCAGGATTATGACGATGTAGTGCCACGATAGGCGTGGGACGTGGCGAACGATGGCCTTTATGTCTGACAGGGGGATCGGATGCACTGCGTACATGGTTGAATCTGGGAAAACGAAGGCAAAAAAGGAATATCCAGCAGTCAGACTGGTTGTGCTGGGCAAGAAAATGACACTTTGATATCTGGAGGAAAATGTGTTTATATTCTTACTCTAGGTTTGCTACAGTTTGGACGAGGACCCCCACCCCCAAGTTGGACAATTAGCATTAGTCAGCATGTGCAAGCATAAATGCAGGTAAAGAAAATAGAACCGAAAAACTGCCAAGGAGGAAAAACCAACCTTGATAAGTGAAAAACACAATGCTGTGTTGTGCGTGTGTATTTCTGCGAGAATATTATAAATAATGAAAATTCATTATTATTATTATTACAAATAATAATAATAAAGGAAGGGTCTGGCAGTACAAATTATCGCAGTGCCAGATTCGATTTGTCAACTGTGATTCATTTTCGTTTGTGTTTATGGTTTTTTTTATTAGTCAACTAAAAACAGACACAAAACTTCAAAAAGTACAGTCTAAAAAAAAACAGAGGTCGTGCCGACGTCGAACGAACGGAAAAAAAAACTGCTGACGTTTCGAGAACTCCCCCCCATTAAGGTTACGTTTATGTTCGTCATATTTAGGTTCACCTCGTTCGCCGGAAGTACTGTCTCTGGTGTCTTGCAGCTGAAACGTCCCGTCTTCGTTGAGCGTACCTTTGCTGTACGGCAGCCACGCCATAAACAGGACCATCCTCTGTTTCACCAGACTCAACCGTCCCGCGATTTTGATGTCGCGACTCGGACACACGGACACGTGCTCGCTCGCGAAAACGACCTCCGTGTCGGCGGGGCTGCTGTCGACGTGGTCGAACGAGCAGCTGCTCCGCAAGGCGTCCGTCACGTCGCTCGCGGGCACCACGCTGCCGATCGTGGGGTCCGCCTGCAAAGCTCCGACGTTTGACTCTTCCGGTTCGACGTTCGATGCATCCTCGGTGGGTTGTTGCGCAGCAGGGGGTCGAGACGTGCTGGGCTGCACGGGTTCCGAACTCGACAGCGGTCGACACGATACCTCGCCACCCAGCTCCACGTTGCAGTCCATGTAACTATCCGCCCTGTCGTCGCAATCGAAAATTCTCACAAAGAGACCGAACGGTCCGGAAAACAGAAAAAAAAAGGCTTTCGAGAACCGCGCTGGTGTTCGCGTTTTGGTGGGAAAGTTCGACGGAAAGAAAGAGACGACTCGGTAGGGTCAAGACCGTACGGCACCGACACTCCCGGTCGCTTCTCTTTCACTTCTGTCACGTTCTGAACCACTTTTTCCCCCTCAACTTCGCTTCTTTCCCCCCCAAAACAATAAACCAATTCCCCCAACACAAAAAAAACAGAAACAACAAAGAATCCCCTCGACGTCTCTGACGACGGATACCGGCGATTTTCGTTTTCGTTGAAGGTTTTTCTGTTTTCGGTTTCCGTCTTCCCCCCCAAAGCAGCCAACGACCCAACGACCCAACACCTGCTGTGAGGAGTGTTGCAAAAGTCCGTGCAATCGTCGAACACGTCGGATTCTTCGTCGCCATCCCGTCCCCACCCGTCCTCCTCGTCCAGCTCCTCCACGAACATCACCCCACTCTGGCGCCCTTCCGTCGTTCGCATAATCGGACCAGCCGTCCGCGTCTGCAAACCCTAAACAACCAACATAAAATCCCCCTCAACCTCGGTCACTCGGTGGTGGAGATCAGCGCAGCGCGGGGTCCTCCACGACGCTCAAATCGCTTCCCCGACAGACAAAAAAACACTCGTGGCTTTCTTCGTTTTCGCTAGTGGTTAATTCCCCCCGAGCATGGAGGCGACGTCGCTCGGGGAATCCCAGCAACAAAAAAAAGACTCACTCCGTCCGTCTCTTCTTTCTCTTGCGCATTATTGTCTTTCAAATTTATTGCGTCCACGCGAAGACCGAGCGGCTTGAAACGACCTCGGTCAATGATGCTGCTGCTGGAACAGATGCCGCAGCTCGTCAACCCTGCACCACCAACCCAAACCCGCCGACGCTTTTACCGTCAATCGACATTCCTCCGCAAGGCCCCACTGTCACGTCCCACGCCGCTGCCAGCGTCGACGCGAACGCGCACGTCGCATCCAACTCCGTTGAAAGAGAGCCCATGAGAAACTCTCGAGAAGGGATGCACAAGAAATCGCAACCATAACCCACCGCGAACATTCACAACAGAACACCTCTCCACGCACCCATGAAAGGAGGCGACGATGACTGACACCAATCAGTCGTCATGCTGGCAGCCTTCCCTGCGACCGTCGCCCGTCCTCGCAGGTTCTCCGTCGGCCCCAACGTTGGCTGTCCCGAATTAACTACGATTCGAGCGCCAACGTCTCCGAGCTTTTCCTTTTTTTTTTCTTTTGGGACCCTCTCTCTCTTTTCTGTTTTTCTCGTGTTCTTTCGTTTTTCCTATGCCTTTCTTTTCCTCCGTGCGCTGCGAAGTGCGCCACACGCCAACAACCGCCGGGTTTGAGCTGACAGGGGTGATGGAAGGGGGTCAGCCCTGTTCAGCCATGCCTCTGTTCCTTGGTCTGACATCTGGGCTTTGCCTTTCTTCCCATTGTGTTTGGAAAATCACGTGACCAGTTCGCACTGGCTCCATCCAAGGTTTTGGCTTGTTTGCTCCTCCAGTGCTGCCCTGTGTGTGGTTTTTTATTTTTGGCTGAATGCGAAAGCTGCCAAAATTTTCGATTTGTGGAGGAGTGGAACAGTCCCATGTTAGAATTACGTTGCGTGACGCACCTTGCGCTACACAATTCTAGTCAGCATGTCATCATTGATTTATTGGTTGTTCCAGGCAGAAAACGAAATGGATCCCAGTTTCGGTTCCTCAATTGCTGGCAGACTTTCATTGTTTCTTTAGTCAAGAGTGGAGGATGCAGACCAACACAACCATGCATTTCTGACATCGATTTTTTTTATTTTTTAACATGGAGAACATATATGTGCAACTGTATACATATACAGTTGTATCAAAATGGGGCATCCCCTCGTAGCTGCACATGGCTGCCTTCCTTGAATTTTTGACAGAGTCCATCTGAACTGAACATATTCCTGGACTGAATCCTGCGATCACACCTGGTCATCGGCCAAACTCCGATGTCTGGATAAATACAATGGACTTCTGGGTGACTTTTTTCAGGGAAATTGAAAAGAACATTGGTTAGATTGTGTTTGGAGTTCCCCATCGTCAATGACATTCAATGTCAAGCTGAAGGAATGAACCGCCAAGTCTCAGGCTATTGCATCATTTTTTGATGTCTGGAAAAAATAAGTAAAAAAAATAAAAATAAAAATAACCATTTTTCTGGGGGCAGGAGCAAGGACTCGTGAATGGGGCTCAGCAAATCCTCGATATTCCTTTGATCAGCTTTGATTGTGAAGCCCCTTTTTTTTCTTGGAGGTCTCCTCGATCAACAACTTTGGCTTACCGCATTAATTTTGGAAATCGACACACACACCGAGCACAGCAAAATTAGTGACTTGCTGAAAAGCCAAGCAAGGCTGTGGGCAGAAAGTGCAGTATTCAACATGAAGGATTGATCAATTTTCTCTTTGAGAACTTTTTTTATCCAAAAGAACGGAACGGACAAGCTCCTGGGTACCATCGCTTTTTGACGTTTTCTCAGAGCGAGCCCTTTTCCTTCATCCAAGCAATGCGAACCCATTTTTCCAACCAGCTATTCTCGTACGGATCACCCATCAGATGGCTGGGTGGCAAATCCTTCCAAATATATATCAATGATTAACCATCAACTTTCCAGCCAAGAGTTGGCAGCCAATCCCTATAGTTCTTCAAGCAGGACACAGCATCGAACCACAACCAGGTCCCTCCATACATTTCTTACACTCCGAAACATCCAATTCTGCTTCCCCTGGAATGTTGAAAGCCACGATTTCTTGACCACCCAGCCGCCATTCCAAGATGCCCACATCCCACGAAACAGCGTCAGGACCACGTGCTTGGGTCACACTTGTGTGCATCCCGTACCAGCTACGCGCTGGCTACATCAGCAGCAGCACAACCAGCGGCCCAAACAAATATTTGATGCTACTGTTGTTACTCACAGGGAGACATCAAAAAGGAGATTGAATGCATGGGAAAGGTTGCTGTCGTCGGTGTGGGCTATGGTCGTTCGGCAAGAGGAAATGTGCACGATGTGGCGCGAAATTTTGTTCCAGGTGCCTTTCCCCAGGCTTGCCCATGAGCAGCTGCCCCGCCTGTGACCCAGCAAAATATCCCTCCCACCCACCCCTGTACGCCCACCCAGCAACACCCCAATATCCCCAGCCTGGCATAGCTCCCCCAGGCGTCGTCCAGCCCGGGTATTTTGCCCACCCGAACGGGGGTGTCCACCACCCTGTGCAGCAGCACACGTATTTGCCGAGAGGACAGCCGGCCACGTATTCTGCTGGACCAATACAGCCGCAAGGCCCCCCCCAAGGTATGCAGCACTTTCACACTGTGGAGCAACGAGGCTTGAACCCTGGTGATACTGTTCCAACTCCTACAGCACCCTCGCTGCCACCTTCGGGACCCCAAGAAACCACGTCAGTACAAGGTACAAACTGTTGGTGCAATAAAAGCGTCATTCAAAGGACGTCACTGCGCTGTGTGCATAGAACCCGACCAACATTCAGATCCACACCACAGATCAGCAAACGATGACATCAGGCTGACTAATCAAATTGTTAAGAGACCATGTTGAATCCTTCAATTATTGATGATGGCAAATCTGTATGTGTGGTGTATATGTAAGATGCAGGTGGTGAACCTGGAGCTCAACAAACCCAATGCATTTTACCCAATCATCCGGTGGTGGCACCTTATCCCCCTTCCCAGCCCCAAAATGGATATGTTATGTACACAGCGACACTCCTGGAGCAACCCCCCACAACGGGACAATCTCTGGCGCCCGAACAGCACCAAGCACCCCACCAGTTAACACAAGTGTCATCCACTGGAGCCCCACCACCTGAGACTGTTGGCAGCTCTGTAGGAGCTTTCAATGCCCCCCAACTGCACCCCCAACTGCACCCCCAACTGCACCCCCAACTGATGGATGGGGCTGTGACCTACCCTCCCGCTCATGCCCATCCTCCTCCTTCATCTGTTGCACAGTTGAGCGGAGCACCAGGTAAACCACAGATGGAATCGAACAGAATTACGCCACAAAGCCTTTCTTGTGTTTGTTGTGAGCGGTCCCCTGGGGTCGATTTCATTTAGTCTGTATGAAAGGGCAGGCCACATGTTGAAAACTTTCATGTTTTGGAAAAAAGAATAGAGCAGTGGGGGGGCTTTTTAGGTGTTTTTGTTCTGCGGCCAGGCTTTGGAGCTCCACCAGTTGGATACCCACACATTAACAACCCCTCATCCGCAACAGTTGTGCCATCAGTGTCCCACAATATCAACGAAAGACAACCGCCTATTAGCGGAGAAGCTCAGGTCCTGGTCAACCCTGCCCCGATGCAGCATGTGAGTTTTCGTCCTTTATTTTTTCCGATTTTTTGTTTTCGATAGAATCAGACTGCAGCTGGGGTAAAAATTGCAGGACTTTTGTAAGAATAGGCAAGGCTTTTCCTCTGATGCTCGTCTTTCTTTGCTTGTTCTGATTTTTTGGTTTCGTTTCAGAACCCTGTGCAACCAATGGGGATGGCGGAGCCAAGATTATTCAAAACCCGTGGCAAAGGCACTTGCTTTGCTTGTGGCCAAGTCAAGTACGGAAAGGTGGAATGCTTGGTATGCGAAACCAAGTACTGTGTGGATTGCGTCCCGCAAGCATTCGGATCAAAACCTGAGGGGCCCAAGTGCATGGATGGATGTGTGGGGCAACCCATGAATGTGAAAAACCATTTTCGGCTGAAAGCCTGTGCCTTGCCGCCGGAAAAGGTGTTGGTGAATGGAAAAGAGCTGACCCGAGTTCAACTGGAGGTTTTGCTCATTCAGAATTTCATGTTTGAGCTGGTGGCAGATGAAGGTAAGGCTGGACAGGTATTAGTATTATTTGTTACAAAGGCATGCGTATGTCTGGGTGCATGTTTTGAATTTCAGCAAGGCAGTGTTTCCCTCGGCTTTTAGCATGGGGCTAAATTTAGCGGGGTGTTGCTAGGGACTGACTCATGCAAGCTCTGGTACGACTGGAAATCTGGTTTCCTGGGGCATTACGGAAAGGACTCCAAAAGGATGATCAAGTCTTATCGCGATTTGGGACACCCCGAAATGGACCCCAACTGCAGTGGAGGCGACATCCCCATTTTCCTGAATGGTCGGCAATTGAATTCCAAAGAGTTGGGTCGACTCGAAAAGATTGGGGTGAAACTGACCCCAGGGCGATGGTGGCTGGACGAGAGTGGCAATTTCGGACCGGAGGGGGTGCAGGAAAAGAGCGGGAATCTTTGGGGACAGTTGGGGAAGAGGGCTGGGTTGATGATTCTTTTCGCGATGGTGATGGGGGCTGCTGTGGATGGCTTGTTAGGAGCTGAAGGGCTGCTGGAAGGGGGGGCTGGAGCTGGCGAGGCGGCGGCTGGTGGAGGGGGTGGAATGACGTACATGGACGGTGGGGGGGCTATTGCTGATTTTGGGGATGGATCGGTGGGTGTGAGCTTCACTGATGCATCTGGGACACATCATTCGTTTTACTCTTGATTATTGCTTGTCAACTTTTTTTGCTCCTAATCAAATCGATGTCCAGAGATGTAGCTGGGCATTTTCATGGGTGGGTGGGGTGGGGAATGTATATATGTTCTCACTAAGCTAAACTAGATGGATGAATCCTGTTCTTACTACTAGATGGATGAATACTGTTTTTAGGGTTGTAATCCCAATCAGGAGCTACATTTTGAACAGCGTGGTTCATGGGTTGTGTGTGGAGGGTTTTTTTACAGCTTTTGATGGAATGAGTTTGTATGTGAAGGGTGTAATATTAAAATATGCTTTATGTGGTTGATTCCATGAATGCAGCAGCTACAGGAACTCAGCAAAACACTAAAAAAAAATTCCGATCAGCAACACAACCATCTCTCTGGGGATAGATGCATCCCATTCACTATCTAAGGATTTCGACATCCCCCCTCCTCCCTCACACGGTGAATCGACCTTTTTCCAGACGACAAATTTTGGCTTCATGGATAAGCAAATCCTTCAACCCGGCGTTCCTCTGTGGTCAAAAATCAACAAAAGCGTCAAATAGACGTCAAGAAAAAGGAGGGAGCGCGGCATTTCCCTGAGCAGTTGGGATGTGATGCAACGGCGAAACGCGATCTTCCGATCTCTGTTCAGCGGGCTGGATGGCAGCAGGGCGGGTTTCCAGCTGTCTGGATTCTCCTTCGATTTGTCTTTTGACGATAAAGAAAATTCGTCACATCTCAGCAACACTGCTCTCGTCTCGATCCTCGCCGAAAGGAATGGCTTTTCGGAGACGTCAACGGGGGGTCTCGTGACCGTACCGAACAATGCAAGGGGAATGGGAGCACGATGGAGGGATTCGTTGGGGGGTGACCGCATGTCAGACGATGATTTCGATGAGAGCGATATCAGGAGCGACGCCAGCGACTTCTTCGTTGGTTTTGGTGGGAGGAGGGCACCGGGTAGCGTGGAAGGAACTCCTCGACGAGAGATATCCGGTCGATCAGCGCTGGGTGAAACAGAGATGGATGTGTTTTCCCTCGGTGGTGATGAGCCGTCACTGGGGCATGCACCTTTCCAGAGCTTCTTGTTGAACCGAGAGGGTGGGGGGCTAAGGGTGGATGATCATCCTCATGAGGAAATTTTGCCCCTGGTGAGCTCGGGTGGATTGTTCGTTGAAGGGGTCTCCAGAATTCCACACCATGGACGTTCCACAGGGGAGGTGGGGGCAAGCGATGATGGCAGCAGGCTAGCATCGAATGTTGTTATTCAATCTGGGGTGGGGCAAACGACCAGGCAGCTCAATTCCTTGTCGCTCAATCATGAACTGAATGACAATCCTCCCCACTAGAAGAGAAATATCGACAAGTTTTGTAACCTTCGTCTTTTTTGTTAGTTTTTCGGTTTACCTTGTTTTTTCAAAGCCTCTCGGCCAATGTTTCAAGCAATCCTGGCAAAAAAACACCAAAAGGGGGAAAAAAACCCAATCTGTTTGTCGAGCAGGGCCATTGCAAAAATTTCCGTCCCCTTCAAGCAATAAATCAAATCCTGATCCAAATCGATGGCCTCATTTGTTTGCCCATTTGTTAGAGATATCTCATCTCATCACTTCCTCATGATTCATTATGAATCAATCGGCATAATTTTACGTCCAGCTCCCCCCCCCCCCCCAAAAAAAAAAACCATCCAGCTTTGGCTCCATTGGCTGTCCAAAATGCTCCACCACACCAGTATGATTTTGACGTCACACCAAAATCCTTTCAATTCTGCAGACGAAAACAGAGAATCACTCCACCAAGAATGGACGGATGGCCTCTGCCACTTCAGTTCCAAACTCTTGATGCATTTCCAAATCACTTCATCAAGAATGGCAGGACGGCCTCCGCCACTTCAGATCCAAACTCTTCATGCATCCCCAGCGCCCCCGGGGCTCTGGCCACCTCCACCCCCTCCACCTCAGCCATAGCATTCATTTCCACCGCCGTTCTCTTGGGCATCTCGTTTCCGATGACGACCTGAATGTTGGCCTTCGCGTTTTTAATCCACCCCAACAGCTCCTCCCTTTCCTCCACCACATCCAGGTTTCCCGTCACGAAGGACGACGCCCCGAATCTGGCGTTGGGGTGAGAAGTTACCTTCTGTTTTGTCGCGATAAAGTCGTCGGTGAGGAGGGAGTCCCCAGTGAACACATGGGATTTATACTGTTTGACCAAATTATCCTCGCTGCTCAAAGAGTTGAACAGAGCCGTCCCCACGACTGGAGCCCTAAGAGCGCTCGCGACCAGTCCCCTCACGGTGGGGTTGACGCCCATTATCCTAAAGGGGCCTGCCCAAGTGGGAGCCACCAACGACAGATGCGAGAAGCTGTCAGGGCTCTCCGCCGCGAGTTTGATGGCGAACGACGCCGAGTGTCCACATGCCACCACCCTCACGGGCCCAGAAAACCTTTGCTTGACGAAATCAGCCAGGAATGTGTAGAAGATGTCCCCGTCGTATTTCATCGGCTGGCGCGTCGCGTCCCCAAAGCCCGGCCAGTCCAGGGTGACGGTCTGAAACGAATCCTTCAGCTTGTCGACGAGTTGGGAAACTTCGCCGCGAGTCGAAACCGTGCTTATCGCCGGCAACAACAAAACGGGATCCCCTTGCCCGACGACGTCCACAGGGATGGTGAAGTCATTGTCTTTATACTTCCATTCGAACGAATCCGAGTCCACAGCCACGGGCGTTCCAGAAACGGCTTCGCGAACGAATCTGCTGGCGAGATGTCCGGGACGTCCTGGACATCGCGAAACACCCACGGGAACGCGGGCTCTGTGAAGCGAACCCGCAAGTCGGCAGGGAAGTCGAGAGCACGAATGCATGTTCGCTCGCGAGAAAATGTCGATCGTTGCTTTCGTTGTTTTTTCGCTTTTTTTTTTTGCGGGAGAACGGAGCGGCTGGATGGTTGAGCTGGCTTGGGGGGGGGACTTAACTCAGAGACGTCGTACAGAATTTTTCAGAGAACAGAAAGCAAAATATGCGTCATGACTGACGAATGGGAAGGTGTGTTTGTGCCTCCTGTTCTAAAACTGAAATCCTGCCCACACTCTCCTGCACTTTGCCTTCCGTTTTCAAACAAAATAAGATCGTTTGTTAGGTTCCACGAGTTTTCGCCACGGAGTAAAAACTCTGTCGAGGAATTTTCGACCGATCTCATTCCTTTTATCCCATTAAGAAAAAAGCGCCGATAATTACTTCCTCCAGTTTCGCGTTTCTGTTCGCTCATTTTTTTCCCCCCTGCTTCGTTTCGTCTCAAACGCACGCGCGACACGCTGAATGACGGCCGAAACGGATAAAGATCGCGAAGGCGCCGCCGAGGCGGCGGCCTTGGACAAAGTCACAGACCTGGTCCCCGAAAAGCAGCTCGATGAGGGAAAAGTGCGCGAAGCGATGGCCGATATGGCAGCCGCTCAGAAGGCGAACAAAGAGGCCCAGAGGAAAAGGGAAAAAGAACTGGCGGCAGTGAAGGTCAAACGTGCGGACATCGAACTCATATGTCGGGAATTCGAAATCGAAGACCGGTTAGCGGAGAGGAGACTGCGAGAGTGCAACGCCAACGTCGTGGAGGCCCTGAAATCTTTTTTGTAGAGCCCCGTCGTGGGGCACACTGGCATTCCCTACTCAGCAGATCGTTGAGCTTTGCGGTCGGCAGGGGAGGGACCGATTCTCGATTGGAAATGATCAGGCCTTGATCATTTCGCTGGGCTTCCTTTCAGCAGCTCCATACACATCTGTGGTTTTGTGTGTGGATGAAGCTGAAAACAATAGAGAGGAATCAAACCATGAATTGTAACAGTCAACCATGAATTGGTACAATTTGCTGGAGTCATTGGTCCTTATTTGGGGTTGGGAAGAGTCCATCATCCTTCTTTCTTATTTGGGCTTCTTGGGTGGTGGAGATGGAGGCAGGGAAGTGGGAGACAGGGGGGTCGATTCACTTTTTCGATTTTCTAAGGGGGGGTCATGACCAGGGAAGTGAATAATGGTCAATTCTATTCAGTAAAAACAGCATGAGGTAGTTGTGGGGTGAACCTGCTATGGAGTTTTAGATCCAGGCTTGCAGAGTTTTCTCACCAATTGTTTTTTCCAGCATCTGGAAACGACCCCCAAAGGGCTCGAATCTTGTCTTCCTGATTCCAAAATTCATCCGGGGGTGGGACCTTTTCCCCCTTGGTGTCCCCTTATCAAAAAAAATGGCTGCTACTCAATCGATCAATTGATAATTACAACCCACAGCAAAGGAGAGCCGTCACCCCTACATGATGCCGGAACAAGGACGAAAAAAAGATGAAAAAGGCTGCTACTGCTCACCAACAGATTCTTTCTTTCAAGAGAAAGTCAATGACTGGCAACAAGGCCCCAAGGAACTCATTGCTGGAATGAGTAGGTCTGGCTGCTGATAAACGGAGGAGTGAGCATATAGAGTCGGTAGGGAAGGGCAAGGTCCAGAAGGCAGCACAGCGTTTTTTGCCACATGACAGAACCAAGGGGAGTTGACGTCCCCCTCAGTGTTGGCGTGACGACACTGGGAAGTCTCCTCACAAACCTCGGCCGTCCTCACACCGGCTCCCCCTCCCCCCCTCCCCACCTCTTTTTATGTGTCAAGATCTATAATTTTGAGCGACCTCCCAGTGTCTTGCTGGCGGGAATAGCACAGGTATCCCCCCCCCCCCTAAGAAAAAAAAACAGAAAAGAAAAAACAAGAAGCAATCGTTAAAATTTGACGCTCACCGCAGACAAAACGAAAAAGAAAACGGGGTGAAAAAAAGTGGAGCGATCAATCGACCCTGCGTTTTGAATTCGAGGTTGTCTGGTCGTGGAGCTTTTTTTTTTTTTGCAAACCTTTTTTTGAGGCGGTCGGAGAGGAACGACAGATTGAGTCGTGTCGGTTTTTTTGTTTTTTCAACCTTGTCTGTGTGTCAGTAGGCTTTTTATATTTTTTTTACCGGGGGTGTATGCTAAAAAAGGGTGGCGGTTAGGCCTATGGCTGGAAGCACCCCCAACTGTCTCGAGTCAAACGGAACACCTACAAAGGTAGGCACACGCGCGAATCCCTATTCGTCGCTTTTGGATTTTTTTTTCGTTCTTTCGGGGGAAACTTGCTCGTCGACGACTTGATCGAACCGGGCGCGTTGGATCGTCGCTGACTTCCCAGCGCTTCTCAGACACTATGATGTTCGGTGTGACGAAAACAGGGAGTGGAAAGATTCGAAGCCATAGGGTAAAAGACGAACGTCACAGTGGCGTCTTTTTTTTCTCCAGGCTCTAGAATCTTGGGGGAAGGGGGAAGGCACGATGCAAAAGGAAGCACCCTACGCGCGTGTTGACGTTGTTTTCGATTCCAGCCAACCTTGTCCGGGTTGTGGATTGTCGTCTGGAGCGTTCGCGAATCGATTTTGACGTCCCAGAACCGCTGTTGTGTTGACGGCGTTTTTCTTGATGGATGGCAGTTGGTTGTTGAAGAGCCGGAGCACGTGGCGAGCGTGAAGCAGCGCCTGCACGATAAGCAAGGAATCCCTAGCCAGGAGCGGAGGCTGGTTTTCCCGTACGCGGACGGCGAAGACGGCGTTGTCGGAGAGAGCTTCGGCGAGGACATTCTCAAAAACTTGGACCACTGGCAGGTAAATCTTTTTCCCTCCGAAAACGAAACCGAAACGCGAGACCCCGCAGACGGCAGGTTCCTGCGCACGTCGGCCCCTCCTTGTCCAGATCTGCGACGAGTCTGACGCAGATCCTGCGTTCCCTCACCCAGTTTCTGGCAAAAACGTGCTGACCGAAAAAAGTCGTTCATCCAGCCGTTTCGCGGCTCGTATTTCCCCCGTCGCGACCTCGTCGATCGTTTTTTGCGTTTTATCCACCCCCCTCCCTTCCTTTCACCTTTTTTTCACCTTTCATTTTCCCAGTTCCGTTCTCGACGACCTGCAAACCAACGAGCTGCAGGGCTGTTGGAAAAAAAAAATGACGAGTTGCGATCGTACGTACAAGTCGATTACGGAAAAAAAGTGACATGACCATTGCGGATCCTGTCCAGACCCTCAACCCCCCTTCTTCATCCCAGTGGGAAAAAAAAAAAAGAATCCATACAAAACCAGCACTTCGGTTTTTCGTATCTTCGTTCTTATTCGCGAAAAAAAAAAAGCTCGACTGCTGCTCTCGAAACAAAACAAAACAAAACTGGAAAAATCCTCTTGTTCCCCACGTCCAGTCGAGGAAAACTCACACCCGCTCCTCGTCGTGCAATCCCTTCGCACTCGTCGTCGGATTTTTCACGCTGTTTTCGTGTCCCAAACCAGGCAATCGTTTACGAAAACGGTAAAGCGATTGGACGCTTGGTGCAGCCCAAACTCCAGACGACAGACCAGTACGCCAGCGAGGCGGCGGATTGGAACGCGTGCGGTCTGAAAGTCCAGGAATATCACTTCGTCTTCGATCGCTGGCGACCCGTCGACAGGAAAAAGTCGCAAACGTTGGGGAAAAAAGCCCCTCGGGCTTCGGTCGCGAACGAAACCAAACCTCTCTCCATCGCCGTCGGGCCTCGGTTTCAATCCTCCGAGTACACCGTCCAGCTGTTCGGGAGCTTGCAGGGCGGAAGGCTGTTCGCTTTGCCCTTTCAGTATAGAATCCCTGGTCAGGAGACGGGTATCTGCGTGTCGGTGTACGAGCAGCGGGCACAGTACATCCGCAAACACAAGGAAGACAGGAAAGCCGGTGGCAAGCAACCCAGCGGGACAACGGACACGAGTGGCGCGCTGCAAGAAGACATATCGATTCGTTGCGGTGAGTTCGGAAGCCCATTATCGGAGCGATTGAAAACGAATCGCTTGTTGGCTTTTCTTTCGAACGTAGTAGTCTTCCTTTTTCCACGTCCTCCCGACTGTTTGTTTTACTGGTTGGGGTAAGAGGGGGGGGGGATGCTTCTCGTCAGGAATTTGGAACGCATCCCCCACAGGGGTTCAGTTCACTTTTTACGGTTAGAATGCGGTGGGTTTCGTTGTCGTGGAATATTTTTTTTTCGTCGCGCGAGGCATGCGTTGGGCTTTGGATTTTTGTCAAGCGATAAGGGCATTGAAGGAGGGTTTTTGAGGGGATGAAAGCGCTTCCCTGTTTTTTTCTTTTTCTGTTGGGACGGTTACGTTTACTCCGACCGTGAGTGATTTCTGGCGAGGGTTGGCAGCGGAAGTCGAACGTCGTGCGATTGTGCGATGCGCGACTGTCTTTTGGATTTCTTTTTCTTGCTTGGAATGCGAAAAAGAAAGGGTTGCGAAAAAAAAGCACCTACCTCCCGTTTTTTCTTTTCCGTGAAAGCGTTCCAACCCTTCCAAGCTCTCCCCCCCCAAAAAAAAGTCAATCACCCCAGCAGGACGCGCTGATTTACGTCGACAGCCTTTCAATTAACTCTGGGACAGAGAATCGTTTCCTTACCCAGCATCCATCCCCCCCTCTCAAAAACAAAATCCTGAAGAAAGGGGTGGTGGTGCTTCTTATTCTCTTTTCTTGTTTGGGGTTCAATTCATATTAGGTGGGGTTTTTATTTGGTTGCGTGTGTGTATAGGAAGTGGTTTGGAGCATTGCGTAGCAGTGTTTGGAGTGAAAGAGTGTCCTGCTTGTTTGAAAAGCTTGGTGCTGGTCTTCTCGGTGACCTCTCGCCAAACGCTGGATATCCCAACAAGAGGCATCGTGGGTAGTTCGTCCAGCATGCCCCCTGCACCCTCCAGTGCAATGGAGCAGGCGAATAAGGTGAGGAAGGGGTTATTTTATTTTTATTTTCCTGGATGTATTTCTGTGGAGAGCGATGGGATCGTAAAAGAAAAAAAAGAAAGATCGTGGGGTTTAAACGTCGATCCAAATTTTCCTCCATGTTCTCTGTTTTTGGAATTATTGACTTTTAAATATCTGAGGGGTGGGATTAATAGAGGGCGAGTTTTTTTGTTTTCTTTATTAATTTTTTATTAATTTTTTTTTTTGGGGGGGGCCTGTGAGAGGGGCACATTTGTTTCTCATCGAACAGGAATGGTGCAGGGAAAAAAAGTATATATATATATTTTTTCAAAGAGGAAAAAAAATTGGAAAAGTTGTAGATCTGAGCCTAAAAACCCACGAATAATGTTTTGCGGTGAATTTTTTGTAAAGGAATTTCAATGGGTCAACCTTTAAGGGTCGGGACACTGGATTTTTTAAGGCTTGGTTTTGGCTGTTTTTTTACTTTTTTCATTTTTCACATTCCTCAGAATTTTAAAATCTGTCTTTGATGTTGAAACTATGGTTGGGGGGAATCTGTGTTTCGTTTGATTTTTTCCTCTGCATTTTTTTATTAATTATCATATATATTTTTTGGGGGGAAATGATGGCAGGATGGGAGAGATGGCGGAGCAATAAAGGAAGGGGAAAAGGCCGGGAACGCGAAAATAGTTAAGGATAGCTCGGCCCAAGATGGAAGTTATGCCGGGGGTGGCAAATCCGACGACATCAAATCGGGCCCTCAACAAAACGGACAGACTGCATCCTCCCCCAGTGCAAAAGCCAGGAAATTAAAAAAGAAAAAGAACAAATCAGCCTCAAAGTCGGCCCAGGGTGGGGATGGCGGCGAAATCGGGGAAGGTTCTCAATCCAAGAAGAGGGCTAGTCCAACCCGGACGGCCACCCCGCCTTCCCCCCAATCTTGGAAAGGGAAAAGTGGAGCCCCCTCGAACGAACAGGGCGGCGGCGGTGGAGGAGGTGGTGGTGGAGGGAGGAGAGCGTCTGTGTTTGACCAGGTTTCGACTCGCTCCAGGAATTCGGGCGGGGAGGCTCAAATGCAGAAATCGAAATCGCTGCCGACGGAGCATGGTTCGACGAAGAAGGGGGGGTCAGAGGTCAATCAGCAAACCCCGATGAAAAGGAAGGAGTTGCTGGACTCGGAGAGCGGATCGTCCGGCAGCAAGCACCGGGGGGGTCATCACAGACGTGGGAGTGAAAGCAAGAACAAGGAGGTGGAAAAAGATTGGGGGGCGGCGCACAAGGGCTCCGATTCGTCGTCGGGGTCGGCTGGGTTTGCCAGGAATGTGAGTCTGGCGATCGTCGAGGAGGTGTTGAGGGATTTGCCTTCGGGGTCGCTGGTGAGGCCGGGGAGGAAACAAGACATGGGGGTTCAGTCCGAGATTCCATCACCACCGAGGCAAATGTCGCCCAGGGAGTCGATGACAGGTGTGGTTGAGAGTGCGCTTGCCTTTGTTGAGGGAAGACGTCCTGAAAAACGACAAGCCAAAAAGATATGGAAAAATTCTGCAGCTCTTCTCTCCCCCCCCCAAAACTCTGTTTAACGTTTAACATTAAACATTCCCCAAAAAACTGATCGTAACGCCTGAAATTTGCGGCAAATTGGTTGTCCCCAGGAGAGAACGCTCAATTTGCTTGATAATTTTTCTGTCTGCTTTGGCTTTGATAATAGGTGAATCCATTATGAAAAAATTACAAGAGCTTTTATTTATTTTTGTGAAACTGAAAAAAGGGGCCTGAAAGATATGGAAAGATTTTGCAGCTGACCTCCCCCCCTCTTTTCTCTTTCTCCTCTGCAACAATAAACATTCCCCAAAACCTTAACACACAATGCCTGAAATGCGACAAATTGGCTGCCCCTAGGAGGGGAAGCAGAGAATATTCAGACATTGAACACTCAAGTTACTTGCTAATTTTCTATGTCTGTTTGTTTTGTGGATGCAGTGGAAAATGGTGTGGTGAAGCTGGACGTGGCCTTCGGAGATGTCGATTCTGCGGTGACCGCCGCTTTACCGAAACTCCAGAAAACGTCCTGGAGCGGGCCCTCCAAGCTTCCGACCAAGAGCAGTGCCAGCTCTGGGGAAAAGATGCCCAGGCAGCAAAGCGACAAGGAAACAGAAAAAGATTGCAAGAGCGAGGTGGTGAAAGAGGAGGTGAACGAAGGGTCGATGTCGCCTGTCAGACATACAGTGCCCTCAGCAACTTTTCAAACTACATCTGGGGAAGCTTCCGGTCAGGTATGTTGTCCCTTGTGGGGCTGTGGAATTGGTTTCGGCCACCTCAGTGGTTGGAAAATATTTTCTTAAAAATTTTAGGGCCGCATTGACCACCCTCAGTTCATTCATCTCCAGTTGGAATTTTGAAACAGAACAGAGCTTCGTCAGCAAATGACAAACTTACTGCTTGCCTTATTCTCTGACGCAGAAAAAACCTCGTGAGGAGCGGAAACCCAAACTGGTGTCTACGGGAAGCTACCAGGAAGCTGCCATCGCCTGTCCAGCAAGCGACGTTGAATTTCTGCAGCGCCTGGGATCCCCAGCGACCGTCGCCAATCCGATCTTGCCATCCCCAGCTCAAACTGTCGCCAATCCTGAATTGCTCCAGATCACAGAGTCTGGGGGGCCGACCGCGGTGGGTTCAGTTTCGGTGTTGGCATGCAACGCTGCCCGAACGAAGAAGCCTTCGGTGAGTGCTTCCACGTTGAGCGTGGAGTCGATGGGTGGAAAGGACAAGGTTTTGGGGCTCAACAGCCAATTTTATTCGGAGGGTGGGATCGGGGCGGTCCACAGGGAGCAGCTGATTTTCGACATGAACGATTTTGACGAGGAAGAGGTGTACATCCGACGAAACAGGTTGGTGGGCTGGATGGTGTTTTTCTGCGAAGACAAGCATCCAATATTGGCTTGTCGATGAAAAATAGATAATTTAGTATCTAAATCCACAAAAGCAAGAACTTGAAGCAATTGATTAAAAGTTGAGTTAATTGTTAGAGAAAATTAAAAAAAAAAACCTTAAAAGTTAGTGAAAAGTATGAGAAGGTCTAGAAATTCAATTTTGCCTAGGAGGAAAAATAAAAAAATAGAAAACACATCCCCTGCGATGAAAAATAAATAGAATAATTTGCCACTTTTTTGTGCTATTTTTCTTTGCGACTTTGAAACACTTAAAATGGCGTAATGCTTTCCAAGAAAGGAACGATGCAATTGATATCCCTGAGAGATCTATTTCTTTTTTTAATGGGAAAAAAAAAAAAAAAAAAAAAAAAAATAAATGGATCATGATTTTTTGTTTTTTGTTAATTTGGTCTCTCTTTTGGTGGCAAGGTCTGGTGCATCCTTGGCTGGTATGTCTCAACATGGTTTGCCTGGGACCCCAGTTGCCACAGAGGCAAATTCGGAAGTGACTGATGGAAATGGAACCAGCTCAGCGACAGAAGGGTATACAAACAATCGTTTATGAAGATGTAATTTTTTGACAAAAATTTACGTCTCAAAAGAATTGAAACCACGTCAAATTTGTATATATCAATTCCCGAGGAGAATTTCCTTCTCAAAAAGGAATGAAACAGAGCCCTCAACAACAAAAATAGAAATATCGCTAATGATTGGCGCGTGGAAAAAACGGAATCATGTTGTTTTTTTTCAACTGAGCTTTCTTGATGAAACCTGTCCTAGTAATCGACTATTGTGTTTTTTAATGTCAGGGCCAATGGCGTTAAGAAGGATTGGCGATATGCCAACGGGTACTTCGGCCCCTCCTCGCCTAACGGCAGAGTAAATTTCCAGTTCGCAAATGGGTTGCTACACGGCCATGCCGCTGAGGTGAGATCATTTTCTCTTCTTATCATAATTCACCTCACGATCCTATTAAAGCACCAAAATGCAGCACCCTTCAATTTCAGCCTCCTCCAGTAAGCAATCAATCGATCAAAACTCTTGGCGATGTGGTTTGCCAGGATGACCGAGGCAGCGAAAATTCATCGTCCAGTCATCAATGGATGGCCGGTGGTGGGGGTGCCCCTTGCCAGGGCTTGGCGGAGCTACCTCTGGTGGTTTCCCCGGTGGATGTGGAATCGGTGGAGAATGGCTCAGACCCCTCGGTGTCGATAGTGGCGGAGGCTTCGGTCCAAAACGAGCCACCTGGGGCTCAACCGGGTGCGCCCGTTTCAACTCAACAGAATGCTCCGGGGGCTGCAGGGGGGTCACTAGCGCCAGGCGAGGTAAAAAAAAACCAAAAAAAACGGGGGACCAAATGGATATCTGAGCTGATCTATGCTTGGGACCTCTCAATATGGAGGTCTTGATGACAATTATGCAGATTGTTTCTATGAGCATGAAATATTATGGCACATCCATAATTCTCAGGGGTTCTTTCAATCGAGTCCCGAAAAAACCAAAATGGTTGCATTGTTTGAACAAAACTGAAGAAAAGGGGGGGAAAAAAGGATGAGCGGGAAGGAGAAAAAAAAGCTGGAAAGCTTTGATTTGCAGAGATGTTTGGGTGTGTGTTTTCCCTCCTATCAAGAAATTGTTGGCAAAGGCATGTTTTTTTGATATATTTGCCTGCGAATCCAGGGTGGTGAGGAAGGGAGGTCACAATTTGGGGCTAAGAGGACAGGTGGGGTTTCGCAGGACGAGAAGGACCAAGGCCAGTGCAGGGCGGATCACGATGCGGATTCGGAGGCCATGTATGCGCCGTTGCCTGGCCCGAGAAACGATCTCGACAGGTTACTGTTGCAGGCCACCCCCATGCTCGAGCTGGACCCCACCGTGTCGGCAAAGGAGGGGGTGGAGAATTTGACCCTGGTGAGCGATGCTTTGCACATCTTTTTTTCTGTTGTTTGGAACGTTGTGGGTTTCCACCAATTTTTTTGTTTGAAATGGCCTGAAGGGTGCCATGGCTTCTGGCGCTCGTTTTGTATTCCACTTTACGAAAATTTATTTTGACAAATCGCTATTTAGTTTCTAAATTTTTTTGAATTTTATGTGGCAAGCCGGAGGGAGTTTACACATTGCTTCAAATTTACACCTTCTTCTCCCTCCATCCTGTTTATAAATTCAAAGTGAGTACGTATATATATATATGTATATAGGATGAAAAAAAATATCAAATTTCTGGTTTGTCATGATTTGCAGGAGGATGTCTGGAGCTTCTACTACGAGCCCAGCATGTTCGGGCGAGAGGTTTACATCCACGGAGGTGAGCCAGCGGAATCAAACAGGCTGCCAACCTTGTCAGACAAACCTTGCTTTCCTGGTTTCTAACAAACAACACCATTTTGCTCACACCAAACAGGAATGCGGGGTCCTTCGTTGGCATACTTCCTCCCCTACCTCTCCGCCGTCCAAATCTTCACGCCGACGGATGTCTCGACGTACAGCAGTCATTCCGACCGCATGTACATGTGCGACATCCAGTACTGGCCCAAGTACATGCGCCTCCACTTCGAGCAGTTTGAGTCCAACCCGCCCTGGTACCGCCTGCCCCTGCACGACACCATGAACCAGCTGGCCGAGACGTGTCCCGACATCAAGAGCTTGCGATTGAGGGACCTGCATCCAGCATCTTGGTTCTGTGTGGCATGGTGAGAGAGAATTTGACCAGTTGTTTTCCACGTGGCTGGGTTTCTTCCCGACGCCACTTTCAAAAAATCATTCAACAGATTCTTGTGAATGAGGAAAACTGGAGGGCTGGTTTTGAAAATGGCTGAGCAACAATCCTCTTGTGGTCGAGGAAAACTGGAGGTCCAGTTTCGAAAAAGCCCATGCAACCGATCCTTGTGATGGAGGAAAAACTGAACAGCCCGTTTGGCAGCCACTCGATGGGGGAGTTGGTGATTGAATATGTGTGTGTTTTGCTGGGGTTTGTCGATAGGTACCCTCTGTATCGTATCCCGGACGCTCCGCTGGCCACCCGGTTCCTCACTTACCACACCTTCCACCCAGCCCTGAACAACATCAACACGGTGTACCAGGGTGGGGTCGTCCCTCTGCCTGTCTACGGGCTCGAATGGTACAACATGCGGGACGAACCCCAGTGGTTGGACAACATCTCTCAAACCAAATCCCCGAGAGGTGTGGACCAACAGCTGCCGCCTTCGCAGCCGCCGCAACGACAAGGAGGAGGCGGCGGCGGCAGTGGGGGTGGGGGTGTGAATAGCGGTCCGCCACCGGGGTCGCAACAGAATGCGGAGGAGGGGAATGAGGAGGGTGGGGGTGAAAACTGGGAAAACCAGGCGTGGCAGATGCATGTTCGGGAGTTGAGGACGAATGCCAAGAAATTTGCGAGGGGCATCGGGTTGCGGAAATTCACTCGAAGGGGGATCGAAGAGGCAAACACGCACCACCACGATTTCGAGTACTTTTACGAACGGAATTGATGGATATTCGTCGTGGATTGGTGTGTGTGTTTCTGTTGTGGTTTGTAATGATCTTTTTTGCTGAATGCAGAAAGGAGAGGAGGGGTGGAAGGGGGGAAAAAAAACTGGCTTTCGAAAAATGTGTGTGTGTGTTTTCGATGTGCTGGGGTTGGTTTGATAGGGAGGGATGGTTTTGGGTGGAAAAAAAAAAAGATTGGGGAGGGGTGGGAGGGAAGTGACCTGGAATTGGATTTGGACTTTTTTTTTTGTTGGTTGGTTGGTGGGAGTGTGTGTGTTTTCTTTCTCGGAGGGTTTTGCTGGTCGTTTGTTTGTGAGGGGTGTTGTGCCAATGTGTTTTTTCTTTTTGAAAAGGCCAAGAACCACAGAGAGAGAGAGAAAAAAGAAAAGAAATGAAAAAGATGAAATGGGGGACGAGAAAAATTCCCTGTGAGTCTCTTGACGAAAAGGAAAAAAAAAAGAGAGAGGATTAAGCAAAAGAAAAAGAAAAAACAGCCCAATGCATATATATGTGCATACGAACAATTTTTTTTCTTCAAGGGGGGGGGGGAGAGAGAAACAGGGAGGAAAAAAGAAGAAAAGATACAAAAAAAATTAACTGCATCCATGCGAAGTGATGTTTTTTTGGGCTGTTCGTTTGAACCCCTCCCCCCCCCCCCAATACACACAAAAAAAAGAGAGAAAACCATCCCCCTTGCCTCGAAAAAAAGAAAAGAAAAAGAGGGAAAAAAGAAGAAAAATATATCCCCATCTTGAACAGCTTCGCCGAGTGCTGGAAAACTATGGAGGAAGGGCTGAATGTGCAGATTTCGAGTAGAGAGAGAAGGAAAAAGAATTACCAGGAGACAAAGGGGGGGGTTGGGGGGAGAGGGAGTTCTTATTAAGGGGATAGCCTGTGTTTTTTTTTTCTTTAGGAGACACAGAGAGAAATCAAGAGGGACCAAAAGAGGAACACAGATTAAAAAAAAAAGAAAGAGAAGAAAAGGAGGGACACGCATAGAGAGCATACATTTGAGGAGATATGTCCTCGGAAAGGGGGAAAAATGCACTTGGTATATATAACGCCCCTCCCCCGCCTTTCCACCCCCCTTCGGTTTTTGGAGAAAAGAAACGTAAAAAATGAGGGAAAAATTCCCTTGTTTGTTCATGTTTCTCGGCCTCCTTTCCGCCTGCCCTTCCCCCCCCCCCAAAAAAAGGAAAAAAAAAAGGATTATTTTCATACAGCTTTCGAAAGAAAAATATGGAATGGAAAAAAAATTGTTGGAAAAGAAAGGGAGGGAAGGAGAGAGAGAGATGAAAAAAAAAAAAGAAGATGAAAAAAAACACAAAAAAACATGCTGTGGTGAAGGTATCAAGAACAATATCCTCTTTCTTTTTCCCTTAGTCATATATGTGCTGAATTCTCCACATTTTTATATAAACATGTGTTGCATTGTTTTCTTTTTGGTGCGATTTGGCCCCTTAGGTTGGATGGAGGAAGATTAAAAGAAGAAAAAAAAGAATCATCTTTTCTCAAAATTTTGGCCAAAACGATCACGTGGATATATGCATATTCCAGGGTTGGGAGGGAGGGAAGGGGGCTTGGCTTTTTTTTACTTATTGGTTCCCCTATGTTTACTAGGTAAAAAAGAGTTTTTTTTTGAAGGGGGGTTGGGAGGGGGGGATTTGAAGTTGGGACAACCCAAAGTTTGGCAAAAAAAAAGATACAAAAAAGTAAAGATAACCCAAAAAGAGACAACTCGAACCTTCGCTGAGTTTTGTTTCATTTCTTCTTTCTTTCTTTTTCTGGACTGGCTGGAATACTGGCCTCACCTCTCTTCCACTGCTGTATTTCCCTCTTTTTTTTTCCTTCTTTTTGTGTGTGGTAGGGTTTTTTTTGGGTGGGTGGGTGGGTGGGGGTTCTTTCCTTCCACCTCTTGGAAGTTGGGATATTTCCAACTTCCAAGATAGGAGGGCGAAAAGAAAAAAACCAAAAAAAAAAAAACTTTTTTTTTTCTTTCAGATGACGACAGAGACTGGTACAACTTGGGAAGTGGAAAAAAAAGGGAGGGTTTTTTTTCAAAAACTGAATTTCAAGGGCAGAAAAAAAACAACTCTTGGAAGTCGACAAAAAAAAGAAAGAGGTTTCCGAAGTAATGTATATTTTTTTCTTCTTTTTTGGGGGAGTGAGGGTGGAGGGGACAGTTTTAAAAGATATATACATACATATATATACATTTTTTCCTTTTTTTCTTTTCATGGTGTCTGTGAAGGTAGTCTCTTTGTTTTGTCGCATCAATTTGGAGGGAGGGGAAAAAAAAGGGGGGGAGGGGTGGGGAATATTGGGGGAAAAAAAACAAACATTGACTGTATCGAACAGAGAAGTGGATCATGTATTTCTTTGAACAAGCAAGTTTGTGTGGATAAACACAGAGAGCAGCCTTTTTGTCTTTCCTATTTTTTTTGCATCTTTTTGTTTCTGTTCTTTTTTGTGTGTTTTTTCCTTTTTTTTTCATATATTATTTTACGAACGGGGTTCTTTCCTGTGGGGGGTGTTTTCGCGATTCAAGCATCGGAAAATTTTTTGTAAAGGGCACACAGACACTGAAAAAAAAATATATATGTATATATATGTTGGGCTGGATATGTATTTTCCCCTTTGCTTCCTTTTTCCCCTTCGTCTGACATGACTGCACACCTCCATCTCTCCCCTTTTTTTCTCCGATCGGTTAAATAGGGAGGAAAAAAAAAGCAGCCGGTCCAAAGTTGATGATAAAAAAAAGCATCGAAAAAGGTCCAGGGAAAGAGGGCAATATTTGGAGAGGGGGGATTGGAGGGGGTTTTTTTGTTCCTTTTTCTTCTGATATGGAGGGAAAATTATATTTTCTTATGAAGTATATTTTCTTTTCTTTTTTTGCTTCTTTGGAAAGAAAAAAAACATGAGAAAGGAAAAGCGCAAAAATCAAACGGGAGGGATGTGGAGAATGGAAAAAAAATGTACAATCTGCTTGTGGTGAAAAAATGAGTGATCCAAGGTTTTTTGCTTTTGGAGGGAAAAAAAGAAAGAAAGAAAAGGAGGGGGGGTTTGACGAAAGCTAAAATTCAGGAGGGACACATATTTGACAAAAAAAACAATCAGTGGTTTCCCTTGGATTGATGGGTAGTAGTAGAAATTCGGGTTTCTGTTGATTTACTTGCATTACAGAAAGGAAAAAGAGGGGGGAAGTGGGTGCCGGTTGAAGCAATAAAGGATTGCAGGGTTTATTAATGGGTTCATGCGGGGAAAAAAATCGGTCCCTTTTCCGACCTTTCCACCCCCTTTTTGTTTCAGGTCGATTAGCTCTTAAATTTTGGGTGTTTCTCTTTTGTTTTCCTTTTTTAATACCTTCACATATCCACAAGAGTGCAAGTTATCTTTCTTTTTTTTTGGTTTTTTTTATATATGTGTTATGTATATATGGATATATATCTATATATGGTTGTTTTATTTCCCTTCGCACCAACACCAAGTTGAAAAAAAAAAAGTTGAAAAAAAAGAAAAAAAAGACATGGAGGAAACAGGGGGAAGAGGGAGAAGAAAAAAGAAAAAAAAAAGAAAAAAGGAAAAAAAGAAAAAAAAAACAAGTGGGGGTTATGCTTTTTTTCAGGGGATTTTTGGGTGTTTTCTTTCTTTTGGAGGGGGGGGGGGGACAGTGCATTGCCCTCTTGGATTAGACGAAAAAAATGGGAAAAAAAAGAAAAAAAGTTGCATTTGTTTGTCCAATATTATAAAAAAAAAAGGACAAGAGAAACAGAAAAAAAGGAAGTTAAAAATCTATAGATATTTTTGGTTTTTTTTATGTTTTGTATGTGGAGGTGTGTGTGTGTGTGTATTCTCGGGCTTGTAAAAAGGGGAAAAGAAAAATTAGGGTTCTTCAAGAAAAGGGCAAAAAAAAAGAAAAAAGGTCCAATCGATATCCAGTCACTTTGATCAGGTTAGCAGCAGGCTTTCCGTTGGGGCATTTCAGTTGATATTTTTTTTTTCTTTTGATAAATCTTTTCGGTGGCATGGGTGGGGAAGTAGAGGGCTCTATAAAGTTGAAAAAAAAAGAAAAGAAAAAAAAGGCTTCTGTTTTTTTTTGTTTTGGTGGGACGAAAAGGGGGTCGGGAAAAGGGGAAAATAGTGCTTTGTTTTTTTTTTAAGAAAAAAAAAATTGAAAAATCATAAGAGATGGGGTTTGGTTTCTGTGGGGTCACTTTTTGATGAAGGGGGGGGGGGGGGGGGTCATTTTGATATCTTTTTGTTGCACCTCCTGTTCTATTCTATTTTATCTGGAGTCTAAAGTCAATTCTATAATGTCTGAAGTCAAAAAGCCTAAAAGCCTTGCAGTGCTTGCCACCCATTCAAAAACATGCAGAAGTGAGTGGGGAGTTGTTCAAACTTTGACTCAGCAGAATGCGTCATTTGAGCCATTCTTTCTGGTCAACGAAACAAGAATAGCAAAAAACTGGCCTTGTTTTCCCTTCTGTGTGTAAAAAGAATGTTCCAAAAAAATCCCTTCTGTTGTAGACAGCACAATGCAACAGGGACAACACAGGGTGAACGTAGTGTTACAGAGAAGCCCCTACTAATTCTAGAGTCCCGAATATACTGTAATACGCATATATTTTCGCGCTACCTTATTTTCGCGCGCGGACTGTTGATTGTGCGCGATCGGATTAGTGGATCGCATATGGCGTTTCGCCTACGTGACAGAAACTGTGGGAAAATATAAGGAAAGAGTGTGGTGTTTTGGATAACTCTTCGTGTAAAAGCGTTTAGTTCACAACATGGTTTCGGAGCCGAAGTGACGCTTCCTGGGCGATCGTCCCTGTGACGAGCGTGAGCAACATGTCGACAACAACCCCAGGAGCGAGTCCAAGTCGAGCCTTTGCGCTTGAAGTGCGCTGTGCGAGTGTCACGTCGTTTGCTTTTGAACGGTACTTGATGGGACGTATGGGAGTCCCTCGTTCAATTTGACGAGACGAGAGTCGCTCGGCTGAGGACGGAAGCAGTAAGACCTGGAGTAACAATGGACGTGAGCGCGCGCGCGTCACATCGGCAGTTTTTTACCACTGAAACGACACCTGACACCAAGAGTCGACCAGATATCACAGTCCCCGCCAGAGAAGAGCGTGGGACGTCAAGAGTGATGCGACTGGGCGGGTGGGCGTTGGGAGTTTGAAAACTGACCGACAGAGATGTTTTTTTGACGACCTGGAATCGACGTATCAACGTAGTCGTGGCCTGAGCGACGCAGGACAAAAAAGTCAGGTTTGGGGTCGAGAGTGGAGTGAAATTATGATGCGGTACAATGTGGGCTTATTTTTTCCATGCATGGATTTATGGGGTCTTTGTTTTTGGAATGGTCCATCCTTGTGTTTTGCGACCTTTTTGGTTTTTTCTGAAGTTATCACATAGGGGAACCGTGAGCGTTGGGAGGTTTTTTTGAATTTCGATTATTTTTTTTCCTTTCGGGGCTTTCAGGTTTTTTTCTTTCTTTCGGAGTTCTACAGTTCCAGGTGGGTGGGCCCATGTTGATTGTGCGCGATCGGATTAGTGGATCGCATATGGCGTTTCGCCTACGTGACAGAAACTGTGGGAAAATATAAGGAAAGAGTGTGGTGTTTTGGATAACTCTTCGTGTAAAAACGATTGGTTCAATGCGTGTTTCCTAGACTTTCGTAAGAAGTCGGGTCGAACTGTCCCCGACTGAGTCTCAACCAAGGAACACCATCAACACGGACCAAAGCACGAAAATAAGGTAGGCGAAAAAAAGACGAGCGATCCTAAAGCAATGTGAAAGATTTGCGTATTACAGTATACGAAAACCGGAGATACAACAACCAACCGGCAACCACCTCACTTCAATCTCGAGAAAGAGGCACCAGGCGCCTACACTACGGCCGAAATCGAAATTGGCCATAAAATTTGGAAAAGGATTCAGGTTGACAACACTTCAAAGACCACAACCCAGAGACTGCTGACTGTACACTAAACTGCTAGCAACTACCCACCTGAATTACTCCATTCCACAATATTTTTTCCGATTTTGATCTCATGTAAGCATTAAATTGGCAAAACCTGTGTATTATATATTGTATATTTGTACATCGAACAAAAAATGCCGATTTTATGTTGGTCCCTCTTGCTGGACGGAGCACTGAGAATTAATTTTTCAAGATTGGAGTTTGGCTAAATTATATAATGATCCCCCTGTTGAAAATGGCTTGTTTGAACTATGTCGAAAGAAGAATTTGCAATCCACTAAGGGACAAAACCAACTCGGCCTCCTTTTTTTTATCATGCTCCCACGTTGTACTTCACTACAAACCCGATACACAGAACAACTGAATCCGATTGCAACTGACAACTTCGTAGCTTCAACACCCCCTAAACCCCATGACTTCATTGCATTGTCTGATCGCTGATCGAGACCTTGGTCTGTTGTTTAGAACAATAGACCAGAGGGTTCCAAGTAAAGCCAAAACGTGAGTGAATGTTACCTCGGGAAGGAAAACGATAACTGTTTAACTGAATTCACATTTTTACAGTAAAAAATACGACCCCTGTTCCAACCAAAGTCCCTTCAAATACCACAACCAAGAGTTCTAACTGTACAAACTACCCAACTGAATTAGCCCTTTCCACATAACAGAGAAGCAATCACGAATCACAACACAATAGAGATCTATGGAATTTATTATGGCTTGTGGGATTTGAAGGGAGTTTGGACAGGGGTCGTACTTTTTACTGTAAAAATGTATGTTGATTCAGCAGATCCAACCTGTACTGTAACGTCTGCTTGTTTGTGGAGAGTCGAAGAACGATATCTTACTCGATCGGACAATCAATAACAGTAATCATTGGTTGTGGACACCACATTTCAGAAAATAAATAATAAAAAAATAAATATATGTATCCAAATGGAGTCGAATGAATTTCCCTGCATTTGCAAGCCATGACTCTTCCGTCTGGCGGCATCAAATTAGCTGTCTGGCTGGATCATGCAGGCAGGTTCATATCCCAACTTGGGGCAAATAGGACTAATCAAATGTTACTGTTCAATAAGGTCTTACCCATGAGCAGCTTTGCAGTTTTTTAAAGAGAATTCCTTATAAAATTGATGCTGATCGGAGAATCTCGGTGAAAATTTAAACTCCAGCAACCCAAATAGAATTTCAAGAGAGGAATTCTTCGAAAGGGGGTATTTCATTGAAATTATTTCAAAACAGAGGGGACTATTCTGCCTTTTTCCCACGAAATAATGAAAGACCTACATGAAATTCATCGACAAGCAACTTATGCTTTTGACCCCTTGTTAATTTATTATCTGAGTAAATGAACAAGTCGACCCAAACAAATAGTGCTTGTGGAAATGGCTAATTCAGATGTTGTGCAGTTTGTACAGTAATAACTCCGGGTTGTGGTATTTGAAGGGACTTTGGTTGGAACAGGGGTCGTACTTTTTACATTCTTAGATTGTGAATTCAACATGCATTAGATATGACACACCAAATTTAATTGAGACTGCTCGTCGACCCAAGTGCATTCGTTACAAAAATTCCCTCAATGAACCCTTCCCCGTTCAATTTTTTTTTTTTATCAATAAAAATGCACTGTAGAAAACTTATTGATACACCCTCATCAGTCATCCCCCCAAACAAAAACAGTCAAAAAAGGTTTCAAAAAAAAACAACAGAAAAGAAAAGAAAAATATAAAAAGAAAAGGAAAGCAGCAATCAAAACACCACCACTCCCATCCTCTCTCTCTCTGTGAAAATTTATGCATAAAATTATCGACAATCGTGTTTTTCCAATTAAGAATTAAAAATTCTTGCTAGTTTTTTTTTTTTTTTTTTTTTTTTTTTTTTGGGTAACGCATATCATTTTCCTTGAACATTGAAAGAAAAAAAATTCAAAGGAAAAAAAAAAATTATGTATTATTTTTCACATCCCACAAAAACCTCTATGTAAGCAGCCCCCTACTCTCTCTTTCCCCCCCACTCCCATTCCCATTATTCTAGTCCTATTTGAATCTTTTATGGAGTCTATGTTGCCATGTCAGACATAGAGGACCTAAGCACCCAAAAACTCTCAAACCCCCCATGACAGACTGATATGACATGGCAAATTCTCTCAGCATCTTACTCCCACCCCACCCCACGCCTCATTCACACGAGGGCATTTTTTGTTCTGACGACGGCTGCTGTGATTCCTTCGCTAGCAATTCCTACTTTCAAATTGGCGGCTTCTTTTAAGGGCTGTCGGTCCCCATAAATCGACACCGGCTGAACGAAGAATTCGATCTCTTTTATATCTGCTGGGATTTCCAGGCCAGCTACCCAGTACTCCAGTGCGTGGGCGACGCCTATCCATTTGGGGCCAAATTCGATGGAGCAGTAAATGTCGTAACGGCTGATTTCCACGTCGTTGGGATCTGTTCTCCATGTCAGATGCACGTTCATGTGTTTGGAGCCATCCTCCAGAGTGATGATCTGTCGACAGGGGAAAAAGAAAAGAAAAGAAAGAAATTCTTGCTTAAAACAAAGATAGACGTTAAAAAAACCAATAAAACATACATATATATATATATGTATGTATATATGTGTCATATTTTCTTTAACCCCCCTTTAAATCGAATAAAAGATGGTCGATTAGTTCTTTTCTGAAAAGAATTTCCCGGGCGGTGGGGGAAAAGTGCAACAGATTTCTGGTGTTTGAAAAATCGAAGGAAAAAAAAAAGCGTTCTGGAAACAAAAAGAAAAAATTAGTCATTCAAGAAAGAAAACGCAAAACGTGTAGCAAAAAAGAGAGACATTTTCCACAGGGGAGAAAAAAAACAGCGACGGTGTTAAAAACACCCATAAAAAAGGGAAAAAAATAAAAATAAAAATAAATCTTGGGGGGGGGGGGATAAAACAATGCAATCCATGACACGGATATTTTCCCCACCCAGCTTCTTAAGAAAATAGGTTTTTCTCTATTCTTGTGTGTTTGTTTTTTTTTTTTTTTGCACAGAAATAATTTAATTCCAAGAAAAAATTAATTTAAAAAGAATTAATTAATTTGGAGCTATTGTTGCATAATTTGCAAAATTTGGTACCGATAATTCGCCGCTGCTCCTGGTAGGATCTTGCTTAGCCAACGCCACATCCGCTGCTCCCATCGGCAATTTCGCATCGCCTGGAACAACTTGCAATTCTCCTGCAAAAAAACAGAACAAAAATTTTGCTCCAATTCTTCAGAGGAAAGAAAAATTTAACATCAATAATTTTGCGTTGGGGAAAGACACTTATGAAACGGAAACGGAAAAAAAAAAAAGAAAAAAAAAATATAATTACGGCAGAAACTTGTTGCTGCATGGGGGATGATGGGGCTTGTGTTGGGCTGTATGTTTCTTTTTTCATTTCCTCCCGCCCCCAGGAATTCTGTCAAAACCTGGAACTGAAAAAATAATTTGATTTTTGACGATTAAAAAAAAAAAATGACAAAAAGCAAAAGAATCCAAAAAAAATAATTGATTGTTTTTTTTTAACAATCGATTTGGATATTAATCGAGACTCAGAAAGTTATTCTCAAAAAAAGAAAAAGCAGGACAACAATCCAAAAAAATGCACGTCATTTTAAGACACATATCGACACATCCAAAGGCAGATTGAAAAAAACCAGAAAGAAAAAAAAAAAAGAAAAAAAACCCCTAAAAATAGCAAAAACAAAAATAATCAACGCAAGGATTGGAGGAGCCCCCCTTACCGAGCGTTGCTTCGAATCTTTGCGGCATCTGGATTCTCGAATCCACGAAACAGATCATCCCCACTTGCAGCATCGTATAGCCCTTCACTTTTTGAAAGCTGTACTCCAGCGTCCTCCACAAGCTGTTGCCTCCCCCGTTTTGCTGCTCCGTCACGGAGCTGGGGGAAACCGTCTCCAAGCGAGCAGCAGGGCAGACCAAAGAAAGGATCGCCTATTTTTAGCGTTTTTTTTCGAGAAGATTTACACACCATGTCAGACTGCCGTTTTTACCGTTATTTCGAGAAGATTTGAACACCATGTCAGACTGCCTATTTTTATTGATATTTCGAGACGATCTACACACCATGTCATACCTCTGTTTTTACCGTTATTTCGAGAAGATTTGCACACGAGTTCAGACGGCCTATTCTTAGTGTTATTTCTATAAGATTTATACACCATGTCAGACTAGGAAAACCTCCGTTCGGAAAATGAAAGGAATGTGGGATAAGAAGAAGAAAAAGAAGGGAAAAAAAGGGAAAAAAAAACCCATCACAGATAGAGAAAGAAACAGAAGTGTGATGGTGATGGTGTGATGGTTCACCTCAGGATGTGGAGCGGTTCCCTCGATTTCTTCCTGACATTCTCCCATGATCACTCTTGGTGCATGGCCGAAAGTTTCAACGGTCTTTGGAAATATCGAATTTCCCATCGGCACCATCACGCAAACGACCTGCGCCCTCGAAAAAGGATTGAACATCGCCGTGACTTTCACTTTCACCTGCAATACAGCGAACTTCAAATTAGAAAAACAAAAAAGATTTGACCGTTGTCCTCTATTAAAATCATAAAACATCGTGATTAACAGGAAAAAAAAATAACAACACATGACATGTTGAGACATGGTTTTTTTTCCCCACTCCTTTTTTGTTCTTTTTTTATTTCTTCAGATGCAATGACTTGGATTCTCCTTTCATTAATACAAAGGGGAAAAAAAAGGTGTCCAATTTTTGATCCTTATTGTGTATTTTTTCTTGTCACCCCTCCGAATTTACCCCTTTATAAATACGTACGCAAATTCAAATTACCACCATTAAATCCCCCCACCCCCCCTCCCTTTTTTTTTAAGTGGGGTTATGTGGGTTTTGACGTTTCACCTCGTTCGATTGAAGGACGATCTGAGTATTGAACAGAGTGCACCAAGCCATCTGATTTCCCATCATATCGCCTTGAATTCGAAGACTGGAGCCCCCGGTATACGCAACAAAATCCGAGAAAACTGCCTCCATGTTGGAATTCCCCAATCCTCGGCTGCACCTCTTCTCACTCACCACAACCTGGTTGGGTTTTGCACAAAAAAAATAAAAAAACTGATAAAAGTATAAAGAAACAAATGCCCTGCAGGAAATTTGATATGATGTGAAAGGACATGTGAAGCTGTCTGTTTTTGGAATATCGAAAAACACCGGAGAAAATGCTGCAGTTTTCGACTGTGGAAAAAGGCTAAGGCTTCGTCTTTTTCACATTTTTGGTGTCTGTTTTTGGAAGTGTTCTTAATTAATTAATTTTCTTTTTTCAGTTAAAAAAAAAGTTAAAAATTAAAAACTCTCTTAGTTTTCAGTTTTTTTTTTGGGGGGGGGGGGGTTAACATTGAGGCAAGGGAAAGGTGATTTCCCCCGCATCCGTCGCTCTTTCAATTCGTTTCAGAAAGGTTTGGAGGAGTTTTTTTTTTAACATATTTTTGATGAGGGTTTGATGGGGCACCTGAGTGTTTCGCTCCGGAAGGATGCTTTGCAATGACATGTTGAACCAGGGCGTGTCCGACTCTTGCTTCCCGTCGATGAACATGGCTCGGCCGCAGCCCTTGCTGAAATTAGTCACCAAAGGGAAGGAAAGAACCTTCCGAGGCTCCCCCCAGGTGTCGATAATCTGCTCAGCGAAACGAAAAATTGATTATTAAAAGGGGAAAAGCCAATCATCAATAGTATGTGGGGCAAAATTAAAAACAGAAAAAAAAGGAATAGGAGGGGGGGTGGGGGAGGGAGACTGTTTTTTTCTGTGTTTATAAATTCTGACCTCCGAACCTTGGCTCCTGTCATTTTTAAAAAATTTCTCGGATAGAAACAAAATATATATATATGCAAAATTACATACACAAAACATATCCTATTTTTCCATGGAGGAAAAAGATCCAGGGGGGAAAAAAGATACGAGGGAGCGGACTCAACACAACCCAAAAACATGAAAAAACCCTGATCAAAACTTTCAAAAACCACCAAATCACCCTTTTTCTTCATTTTTATTTCAAAAAATCAGCATCGTACCATTTCCCACATCGAATCGTCGCTCCTCTTCCAAATCGACTTCGGAAATTCTTCGTAAGTATATGCAGGGGCAAACAGACATGCCGACAGATCGGCATCTTTGACCAGCCCCAATCCTGGCTTCATATCCAGAAAAGGTCCATACTCTTTGGTGTTTCGACCGTAAACGTCGAATCCAACGAAAACAGAATGGTTTCGCCACCTGCTGGAGAGTCGATCGGTCGTCAGCTTTTCTTGGCCCCAGGTGTAATTCACGAGAATGGCATCGGTGATGTTGAAAAAGGAAAGGTTTTTTTCGTCCAGACAGTCTTGCCACTCCAGCTTGCCCTCTATCGTTATAGCGTCATACCTGAGTTTGGGGGAAAAAAATCGAAAAAAAGATGAATGAATGAGTAAAAAACAATAAAAAATGAGGAGTTACTAAAATTGGAAAACAAAAGGCCTGTTAGCGCACCGACCAGAAAAAGTTTCCCCAACGAAATATGCATCATGTTTAAAAAAAAAAGGAAGAAAAAATACCCTCATAATAGAAAAATCGTGAATCTACAGAGAACAGAAAAAGCATCATCAGAAAAAGCAATTTCCCCCCACCCCCATCCCCCTGAAACCAAAATTACAGATCGATGATTTCAGATTTCAGCAGTTTCGTTGCTGGAACTCGAAAATCCTCCTTTCATCCAAGCAAGTTGAAATAATAATAATAAAAATAACCGAAAGCCAAAATACATATATATAGATAACAAAAAGGTAACCAAAACACACACACACCATACGATCATGGAGTGAGGAATCGTCTCGTGCATTCTGTTGGTCAGATTTTCGCAGAAATACTGGAGTGCCGGAATTTTCGCCACGTTCAATTCCACTTCAAAATTCAGCAGCCAGCCGTCGAATCCAAAATACACCGCCAATTCTATCAGCTTGTCGATGAGCTGGTTGGTCGTTTTTTCGTCTTTCAGAAGCTCCTCCACGGAATCCTTTCCGTAATCCCATTCGAAAACCAAGCAGCCAAGAGACTGATTTTTTTTTTTTTGGCAAAACAGTTTTGAAAGTTAGTGGAGAAATTAAAAAAAAAAAAGGAAAAAAGCAGTTGGCAACAACTTCTTTTGAGAAATTCCACAGCCAGGTTTTGCATGGAAGAGACACATCGATGAAACTATTATTATTCTTTATATTTACTTTTCTCTTTTTTTTATTGGGGGGGGGGGGGGGAGGGGAAATCTAGAAGTTTTGCCACCAATCCTTCTTTTTTTTGAATTTCTGAAAAATACTGGCTTGCACTTTTCCTCCCACAAATTGACGCTCAGAAACCCAACCAGTGATTTCCCAAAAATAATTGACCAAAAAAAAAAAAACAAAGGAAGTCAATCCTGTTCACCACTCATCATATTTATAATTAAAAAAAACAAACACTGATAACAGCTACCTTCCACGACCAGCAATCCTTACTAATATTTCACCTTTGTTCCGTTTTTGTGGGCGGCATTCGTCCAACCAGGCGGCGGGATCGTCACCATGCTATGACTAAAGTATATGCACGCATCGATCGACCGCCAGTCCCAAATCTGGTAGAAGTTCCAGTCATCGGATCCTTGTACCAGCGCATCCCCATGATAGCCCCCAGCCATGTCGTGGCAAACCATCATTTGCTTCCTTCCATTTCCAGGGGGCGGCGAAAACCCCACGAAAGCCTGCATTCATTTCGACATGTTTATGTACATATATCTGTAGATATATTTATTAATTTAAATATTTTTTGGCCTAATTAATATTGTTTAGGGGATATGATTCTGGAGCTGCGACGAACGCTCCTAATTTTTTTTACCAATGCTGTCGAATGCAATTTTTTTTTGGGAACGTTCAACCTGGTGCAGTTTTCTAACACTTTCCCCCCTCCCACCCCCCGTGGTTGATTTATATTGCTGAGGTGTTGCAAAAATCTTTCAATTCGAAAAAAAAAAAAAGGACGGGAAAAAAAAAAGAAAAAAAAGAAGAATTCTGCTCACCCTACACAGAGAATCCGCCGGCCGGGATCCTGGGGTCCATTCCAGGGCTCCTTCGATCGTCGTCAAAGGTAGCAGTTTCGGAGCCAGCGCCACTTGGAGATTCGACTTCAGGTTGAGCAAGTAGATTTTTCCTGAATGAAAAAAAAAAGTGCAACACGTGTTGAAAAAAAAAAGAAAAAAAAGGATCCCCACATGAGGGGAAATGCTTTTATTTCGAAGATCTTGCGATTTGAAACTGCCACGATCTGGGGAATCTTTCTTGTTGCAACACCGTGTCCTGAGATTTCGTTGAAAAAAATTGAAAAAAAATAAATTAATTAACATAAGAAAAAAAAAGGAGCAGTTATATCCTTGAATATACTTTTGAGGAGCTGAGTAATCAATGATAGTATTCGGCCTTTTGATTACAATGTTATGGAAAGGCAACCTTTTTTTTTGTATCAAGGTTGAAAAAAAAAGTGCTGCAGCATTTTTATTTTTCCCAAAAGAATATCTCCAACTCACAAACCAACACACAATGACACTCTTTTTCGTTTTTTTTTTTTTTGTTTTGAGAAACGATGCTGCGGCAATCGTCTCGCCAGCAGGGTTTCTGTTTTTTTTTCTCATTTTCTGGCAAGAGAGGGTTCACAAAAAAAAAGAAAAAATTGGCACCTCACTTCGATACGTGTAGAATGCGTAGACCGCTCCGCAAAGACCCGCCCCGACGACGCAGCCGACAGCGGGCAAGATCCAATTTTTTGACGTGAACATCATGAGCTCATAAAACCTGCCAGACAGCGTCTTCGAAAATCAACTCCCACGGAGAGACCTGTAGGGCCCCTCCTGCGCCCAAGAGCGAAGTTAAAAGAAATGATGCCAAACGCAACGAAAACGAACACATATTATGCAGTTTTGAGCGCCAGGTTGTTAAGCCACGTCAATACTCGTCACCCTGACGACTAGAGATCGGAAAGTTTTCCTGATCTACTGACGCTTTTTTTTTCTTGGGTTTAACGGGACGAGCGGCAAAGAGGAGGGAGAGCGCAGTCGACCCAAGCGATGGTCGCCCACCGAAAACAAGGAGCTTCAAAGCTTTAGCAGTTTTTTTTTCCTCTGGGATCTCGGTGTGCTCAAAAAGGAAGCATGAAGGATTTCGAGAGAAGAGTGGAAAGAAAGGAGGGGGGGGGGGAGAAGAGCGAAAAGGAGTCGCGATCGAGCGAAAACGGCTGGGTTCCTCACCAAGCGACCAGAGAACTGTCCATCCTATCGGTGTCACAGCGACGCAGTTCCACCTGGCGTAAGCGAATGTTGGAATGTAGGGTGCACGTGCCATTTAAGGAGGCAGGGGTGCGTCTTCTTAAAGCACGAGTATCGAAAACTGCGTTTCCGCGGGATGACAAAGTTTTTTCGGCTGCGATCATGATTTGATTTGTTTTTCCTCTGGCAACGTTTTGAATTTCCATGGATCCGCGTGGTCCACTGAATGTCTTGAACATCGGCGTGCATCTGTGGGGGGGGGGTTGCGTGGGGGAGAGCTACAGCTGGATTCTGGAAGGGTGGAGTAAAACAGGACTCGGGAAAATAGTCACATATTCAAAACTGTTTTACACTCGTTGATTTTTACAAGCGCCACGTCGTTTTTTCACAACATGAACGATCGCCATCGCGCGCCGTCAGTTCTGGCTATCCACGGTCGTCGTCGTCGTATCCATTCTTTCCAGGAAACCCGCGACCGCTCTTCCGAATGGACTGCTTCGCAGCATTTCAACCGAGTCCAGCCGACTGGTGATGTCCTTCCTCTGCGCTTCGTCGGCCATCTTGAGCATCCTTTGCACCACGTAGTTGCCAAACCTATCCTTGGCCATTACCCGAACCCCCTCCGAGTCTTTCTCGCCCGCCAATGCGCTGCTGATAAGAAGGTTCACATCCCCAGTGCTTCCCTTGGCCAGGCATTTTTCGACCGGGTTTGACGCGTACTTGTGGCAGCTGAGGCTGACGACCTTGGGTGCGACTTCTTGAACGATGGCGCTCCGCTCGGCTTCGTTTCCGTGCACGAGAGCGTGTTGGAGGATGTAGTTTCCGTACTGATCCATGGCCAGGGCTTCGCTGTCCTTGATGATGGCTTGGATAACTTTCGACTTGGCTTTCTCGTCGTTGCAGTGCTCCAGGATTCTCTGCAGTACTCTGCATCCGAATGGGTGAACGGCCAAGTGCTTGACTTTGTCGGCGAAGAAATCCATCATGAACCCGAGTCGGCTCGCGGGCAGGTGGACGATGCAAGCTTGCACGACGTGGTTGCCGTTGCGGCTGCGAATGCATTCGGTTAGATTTCCGTCGAGCTCACGGGCGAGAGCGGTGCTGTCGTCTTCGTCAAAGTATTGAATGGCGGCTTGAGCCACTCGGCAACCGCACACGTCTTCGGTCAGATACATCATGTTGTTTTTCAGCATTTCGAACAGTCCCTTTTTGATGCTCGTGTCGCCGTGAGTGATCAGGTTCTGAGACCACACAGAAACTCAGCCGCTTAGCTTGGTATTGAAAGCTGAAGCGCGCGCTCAACGGACACACACACACACACAAGACAGACTATGCTCACCTGGATAACGTAGTTGCCACATGGATGAAGGACCATCTCGCCTATGAATGGAATGATCTCACCACAGATCATGCTGATCTCTGCTTGCGTCGCCACCTTGATCATTTCTTGAAGCGCTCTGCTGCAGTGGGGTTGTGTGCTCATTTGACGAAAGAACCCCACGCAATCCTTCAAGAAACAAACTCTGTTCACGTGGTGCAAAAACGGAATCCTGCACTTCACTGCGCTGCTGGAGGTTGCCCTACCTCTATGCTCAATTTCCTGCCGTGAGACGAGCGGATGATGTCGGTCAAAGCATCAAAGTCTTTGATTGAGAGTTTCGCGGCCGGTTTTAAGGTAGGACCCGATCCCTTTCCTTCTCTCGTCGCGCTGGGCCCTCTTTTGAAGCTGTCTCCTTTGCTGCTTTGCAATCTGGCGCGACGCGGCGCATTCTCAATGTCTTGGATGTTTTCTCGTTGGGAGAGCACGCTTTCTCTCGGGAACCTTGGCGCTTGGCTGCTGATCCTTTTCTTGCTTCTGCGCCTGTTTCTCTTTGGTTTCGGCGCACTGTCGCTAGTTTCATTCGGAACTCCCTTCTCTCCTTGTGTGATCTGGGCGACGGTGTTGACGGAGAGGTTCTACAATCGCAGTCATTTATTCCTCAGTTCAGCCCGGCTGTGTTTGGCGGTTGCAGCTGTCAATAATGAAATGGAGCGTCCGTTCCATACGGACAACAGGTTGAGTTTTTTTCCGACCTTAAGTTGTGTTTTGAGCAAGTTGACGATACTCTCTTGCTGATTGATCAGCATTTGCTTGATGCTGTCGACGAACTGAGGAGAATCGGGGGCTGGCAGGGGTTCCTTTTTGTCTGCTTCACAGGGTGTGTTTTTCGACGCGTCGGAGAGGTATGGAAACCCATGTCCCGGCAGCTGATATCCCAGCAATCCTCCGAGAGTTTCCAGATACTGCTCATAGATGTCCAAAGGGAGCGTATCACCCATCAAGGGGCTGCCGTTCATTCCTGCAGGAAAAAAAAACACACAAAATGTGAAATGAAAGGGGTTTTCCCAAAACGCCCCATGGGGGTGGCGATTCGTGAATGGAAGTACCCTGAAAATGGCCTTGAGGTGGCTCAGTCGAGCTCAACGTGTGCAGCATTTCGGCGGTTAGGAGTCCGAGCTCTGGCTCTTGAATTGGCTTTGTGGCGGCCAGGGTTTTCATCAGGCTGTCTGGCTCCTACGAGATCAAACGCACAGCTTAAAAAACAACGCGATAAAAAAACAGAGCTGCTGCTACTGACAGGGCTCAGCATGGAATGACCGTACAATGGTGGCCGTGGGGTTTGTCGGCGTTCGAAGGTTTTCCTGGTTTTCGATCGCAATCTTTCCAGACGAGGGCATCTTTGGAGCAGTGTTGAGTAGAGAGTCAGTAAGGCAATTGCGAGTTTGTTCTCTGGTCTTTGAAAGGCTGTGCGAGAGACTGATGCGGGTTCTGGAGTTTGGTCTGCTTATGTATTCGACCAATGGGTTGGACTTGGAAACGAGAGGACGACCGGAAAAGCAGAGTCGCATGCTAACCGTTTTCGGTCAGCGGGCAATTGTGCTCGCTCAGTACAATTGACCTTGGTGGCCATAGTGTTAGAAAATACCGAAGAATCAAAATGCAACGCCCACCTAACACGTAGTAGTATTGTGTGTGCCTTTTCCAGAGCAACGTCTTCTCTGTGAATACTTCAAATGGCACATATTTTTTGAGGAAAAAAAAGGCCCAATCTAGATTTTAAGCCTCTTTCTCTTGTGCTCATCAAATGCAGTGAAAGAAAACACTTTTTTTTAAGAGAAATGGCTGCAACTCAGGAAACATTTATTTATGCTTTTGATCCTGAAATTGAAAAATACGAAAAGTGGTTCATAGCAGCCAGAAGAGATAAATATAAAAATGTAAACGACGAGGCGAATACGCAGACAAGTATCGAAATTCATTTGATAGTACCAAATGAATGGGTACCAAATTGGTACCCATTGACTTTATATATTTTAGAATTTGAGGAGGGCTGGGTAGGGGGTTGCAGCACAATCTTGTTGCAACAGAGACTGACATGTGCTATTTCTACAGTTTTGGATCGAACAAAAACTCATCTAACTCCCAATCCCCATGGGGTGCCAGAAATGAATTACGCAGGACGTTTTGTCTCTTTTGAAGCGAGGCCTCTCCAATTTGGACACTAATTTTCAAATTTTCTGGGTTTTTTCGTTTTTCAGCTCACTTTACAGCAATCACGAAACACGCATTGTATAGTTTCTTGGTGGTGAGAGTTTGGTGAGTTTTTGCTGGCAGTTTTCTCCGATTCCGCTGCGATTTTGGTAGGGAGGGATTTGTGCCAGATAATAAGAGAGATTTTATCTATTGTTGGGTTGTGTTCTGGTGGATGTTTCAGGGGTTGTGGTGTTGTAACAGAGAAAAGAGGGTTTTTTCCATGGGAAAACCATACATCAAGTGTGAGCAAGGCTCCATAGCCTCCACTTACCATGCTCAACTTTTTTATCTACGTTTATCTACTCTTTTTCTCAAGAAAGAGACAGAATTTTTTTTTTCTAAGGTCTTTAAAGGTCTCTTATTGAGGAGAAGAATGTCCTGTTGAGGCATGATTTCCATTTAAAAAAGGCAGAAAACTTGACAAACCCAATCCCGGAGCAACTCTGCACCAAGAACCAAGAACTGGCACACAATGTATACATAATTATGTAATTATGAATTATGAACTCAAGAAGAGTAACTCTGTTGTGGTCTGTTGGGACAGAATCAACATTCGCTGGGACAGAAGCAACATTCGCACAGCAGAAATAACATTTACAATTTTTGCTTTTGCAAAAAGCCTTCGCAGTTGTTGTCAATCTTGATATAAAGCAAAACATATAAAACATACTCGATATTGCCAGGTCCGAATATATAACAAACAAGAAATCAACCCCTGCGCTTTTCCAGCTAAAACAGAAGGATTTGAGTCTTGAGTAAAAGAAATAAAGAAGTAGCTTTTTATTTGCTAAAGAAGTAGGTGTCGTGCTTTCGTGCCATCTTCGGCTTTTTTTCAGCCAGAGCTGTGATGAGCGCCAGATTTGCTGGAGTGAAAGCCGCTGGAGGAAGTCTTGATCGAGACGCTGGAGGAGGAGGAGCCGCTGGAGCATCCCCAGCCGGAGCAACCGCTAGATCGCGTCGAAAAAACCTTGCTGTGGTGGTTTTTCAAAGCGTCGCAGCCGCCATGCTGAGGACAAATTCACAACAACAAATTCACAACCCGCTGGAAACTGGTACCACGACGGGAACAGATGAACAGCTGAAAACGTGCGTGACGCAAGATGTAACGTTACAGATTGCGTCACGTTACCCCACTGTGCCTTGTGGAGCCACAAGGAGAGGGTGGCACTGAACAGCATTGGCAAAAAACTTTTCGAAATTTTGGAAACTCAAAGCATTTTTGGCAGTGTTAAAACAAACACTGGCAAAACAGCTCTCGATTTTGGAAACTCAAGCATTTTCGGCAGTGTTGGCCCTGGCAACACAGGTATGAATTTTGGACGCTCACCGCATTGGGGATGTAGCCGGACTTGCAATGCCAGCACCTCCCGCAATCGCATTTATCGCAATGCTGGGAGCAGCCGCCGCAGTTATCCTTCACGCAACGCCCGTTCGACACGTGCCAGCCGCTCTTGCACTTATCACACACGCCGCTTTCACACCAAACACACTCGTGGTCGCATCCGTAATTGGTGCTGCGGTAGCCTTTCAACAGCCGCCCATCTGCGATATCAACCAGATCAAAAAAAAACAAACAGAAAGAGCACCTCAGCTTTCCACAAAACGACAACGGCCGAACTCGTGGAAAGGATGGAATCCGTCAGACGGGTGGGTCGAACGATTAATGGCGGCGTTTACCTCTCTTCGCAGCAGAAGAGGCACCCAAGACAGCCATGAAGCACACACCAAAGAGCGCCAGATTTTTCCTCGACCCAACCATTGTTCGGAATTTTTGAAAGGAAATCTGTGAACTCAAACTCGATGGAAAAACCAGCTGGAAAGGGGCAAGCAACAGTGATACAGCAGAAGGGGGATTTCCAAAGAAGAAGTAGAACAGACGATTCGCAGGTGTTGAATTTGCTGTCGTTGGGCACCGCGACCTCGAATAAGTAGGGGGGAACTTATGCCGTGAAAGATGGAAATGATGTGACGCTGAGGGGGGTGCGACTGTCCGTCATAGCGTTTTTCGCCCCTCGACGTCTTATCATTCCATCCGGGAAGGTCGGAGATGAAAGAGAAAGCTACTGCTGACGTAAAAGCATGTAATTTTTGGTTTGGTTTGACGTAAAAGCGTCAGGTTGGATTGCTGGGGGTTGGGGGGTCGCCAGGGTGTTTCGCATGCTGACCCACCTCGTGAATTTCTCGTTCATGATCGTTTTGCCCAGGGTCTGACGCATGGTCGATGATTTGGACTGACATTCGAAAAACCATCCAGATGTACACCATCCTTTCATTACAGTCTTGCCAACCCTCCGACCTTTTATACAAAACGCAAAAACTAAGAGCTCCGCTCTTCCTCCTTTAAACCCCCATCTTCTTGCTTTACATCCACACCCTCGCAGTCAAAAGACGCCCCCTCCCCTAGCCGAACCGACCTATCGTCCACCTCCCTTAGCCGAACTGACCCAACATCAATCACACCCATCCTAGACTCCAGCGGCTCCGCTTTTGCAACACCACCTCCACGATACCCCCACTCGAAATCCCCACCATCGCATTCTGAAACCTTGGAAAACGCCACTCCAACTGCCGCCTCCACAGGTTCGTCTTTTGCACAGGGCATACTCACGAAATCGACTGAGAGGTGCTCAAAGCCTTCCGGCGATCTGCTTGGAGATGCCCCCCCCTGGAGAGAGTCAACGCTCGGCCCTTCACTCGACTCACCACTTGATTCACCATCACTTAAATCAGATGGCCCCGTCGAATCAGTACCATTCTCTGAGTCTGACTTTGTGGGTTCCTCCCTGGCGCACCTCGCTCCATTCTCTGAGTCTGACTTTGTGGGTTCAAAATCCCAGGTGCACCCCACTCCGTTTCTCGCTTTGCACTCGACTTTCTTGAAGGCTCGATCGATTATGGAACTGGCCGAAGGTCGAATCAAAGAAAAAACGGTGAGCATCTCTTTCACCTCGTCTGGGAAATTCACTTCCGTTTTGTGCCGAAAATCGTCGATCTCCGCCTGCGTGTAAGCTGTCCCTGGGAAATTGCTCTTTCTCGACAGCAGAAAACGAAACGCCAGCCTGGTCAGATCGTACGCACGCATCGCTGAACGCATGGTTGGGTACACCCCGATTCGCACAGTCAACCCTTGCCGGAAAATTGGACAGAACATCTTAAACCCGCTCAAAGCAACCCCTTCACTCTCGGAAGTCACGATGGACTTGAGCCGCTGGAACCCCATTTTTTTCACCAAAAATTTGTACATGCAGAAAACCTCCCCCTCCTCGTACGCAGTCGCATTGAAATTGAGCGACCCCTTGTAGTCCATCCCGAACACCGCCAGGCAAGCTTTATCGTAGCACATGGCAGCTTCCCTCGAGGTTTCGTACGACCCCAGCCGCCGCCTCCTGAAACTGACCGTATGCACACACCAAGCCACCGATCGAACCTTGATGTATGTCTCCTCCGCAAAAATGAACTGGCGCATGAGGTCGATGGACTCTTTTGGGTGTTTTTCGTCGGGGAAATGCAGCAAACTTGCCCTCGTCAAATCGTATCGGGAATTCTCCTCGTCAATGATGTCCAAGGCGAGTATCGCCAAGTCCCTGGCTTTTGCAGCTTCTTCTGGTGTCGGGTAAGTGCCCAGCGCAAGAGCTCCCCCCTTTAAAGATCTCGCTGGCTGAGTTGGCAAGGAGTCGAAGATGGACCTCGATGGCAGAGTCAGGGTCGATCGATACTTGTTGATGCGTTTGCAAAAGCAGACGCCCTTGTATTTCTTGGAGCCCCCCCCTCCGCTCGGCAGCATCTCTGGGGGGTCTGGTGTCGATTTCAGACGCCATTTTCTGACTGGTGTCGATGTCTCACCGCCACCCCTGGAAAAATGCAGTTTTTATGGCTGAGTTTGCAACAAAAGAGAAAAACACTCGAGGAATTTGTGCATCTATTTATTGTGATTCTTAAGTATTATTATTTTTTTATTATTCTCTTGTTTTTTTTTTGGTTTTTGGTTTTTTTGGGGTGGAGGGGGCATCTACTGAGCAATGACTGACATGGGCCCACCACTCTATTGATAATAAATCGAGATCCCCGTACTCACTCTTTGAATTACGTCACTCTTCCTCCAAAAAAAATTTGTTTTTAATAAATTAATAATTTGTCGCCTTGTAGATTATTTCACGAAACTCCACCAGAACCCGTAAACCTGAATTCTGAAAAAAAAAAGCTTTTTTGCCTATCCTATGTGAAACAGTCACTCCATGGATGACTTTTTCTACTATATTAAAAAAACAAAATAGAAAATAGTGGAACAAACAATCAACCGATGCCCCCCCAAGAAAAAAAACACAAAAAAAAAACAATGATCGATTCTAAAGATTTTTCAAGGTCCCCCACTGCTGAGGGCAATATTTTTTTCTTTTTCTTTCAAACTGACGCACAGGAGCTGAGTTTTCTAAACAGAAAAGAAAAAGCAACATTTTTTTTATTTTAAAGTCACTGTCAAGATACTCGATGGGGCCCAGTCTTCCTATTAACACAGAAAAATAAAGGGGAAAAAAAAAGCCAACTCACTCCTCACTCTTTCTCTTCTTTTTGGTCGATTGTTGGACCTCCTGCGCGCCATCGCTTCCTGAACCCTTTTCGCAACGAGCCCTTTTGATCGGAGGGCGCTGGCCCAAGCAACTCAAACCCATTTCCAGCCAGTTGTCTTCGTACAGCGCACCGAACAGACCTTTCTTCTTCTTGGTATTTCCACGCATCGTTTACCCCAAAATATAACAAGCAAAAAAAATAATATTCCTCGGTCGCGCGCGCGAAATCCTGTTATGACGAATTTTGTCCGACTGGGTGGTTCGGTTGGTCGAGAAATTTCAGCACGATGAAATTCCCAACCGAAACATCCAATGGGAATGTTTTGCAGGAATTCTGGGACTCAGAATTTTTCATGTGCAAAAGATGAATGCCAAATTCCTTGTTTTTGACATATTCCTTCTTTTGTATTCCATCTTCGTTCGATTTCACAATAGAAATTATTTCATTTTCTTCTTTCTTTCTTTCTTTCATTCATTTTGTTTTTTAAATCTGCATTTCTCCTACAAATAATTTTTTCATGTTTGCTCATCGATACTGAGCTGCACCAAGACCGATGCAAATAGTCCATATTTTTTTAATGAAAAAAAATATGGGGGGGGTTCTGGCATCATGGGGTGCGATGGCCTCCTTTTGCTGAGTTCTGCAAATAAAAACAGAGGGAATTTCACCAACCCTCCTGGTTTGAATTTTGCCTCACCTGAAAAGATCTTTTCACACAGTTTCATTTTACAAATGTCAAAAACTACTATCAACCAGCCCAATTCAAGTATTTATAAATTATCTTTCCTTTTTTTGTTCTCGACCCCATTGGATGGATACAAAAAAATAAAATAAAATAAAATAAAATAAAAAAATCCAGCATTGAAAATTAACACACACACACTCATCAAATAAAGGTGGCCCAACATCGAAATGAAATTTGATTTACAATCTTAACCGCTTGTGCGGCGATTAACCGTTATAACACTGACGCCACGAAAAATAAAATAAAATCGATATTTCGAAACCCTGTGAAAAAAATTAGGTTCTTTTTCCCCTCTGGTTAGAACACCACCATCGCTGCTGATCTTGCAATACGATCAAGATATTATACATTCTAATTTCCAAAAAAATATTTAAAAAAAATCTAAATTTGGAGGAATCCAAAAAATGGAGTGAAAAAGAAATAACTAAATATACGGTGCGAATCGCAATAATGAAATGATGAAAACGATATCTCCAAATTTAGTGAACTGGAAAACTACCCCACAGGATTTTTTTTTTTTTTTTTTTTCTGAACCGTCGTATCCATCGTGTTAATAATAACCACTGCCGAAATTTCCTTCTCATCAGCAGCGAAATTTTATCGACCTCCAGCTGGCGTTTCAAATCTTGGAGGTGCGGTGGGGTAAGGGTCTTGCTGAATCGTGAATGTGGCCTTTGATTTTTTCTGTCGAGATCTCTGCACCACCCATGACTGACACTCATGCACAACATGTACATATAGATATATTTAGTTGATTTTAGAAAGTCCAATAATTTTTTTCATCTATTTTCCTTCATTTTTTTTTCTGAACATGGGATTCTTTGGGTTTCGTTTTGAGAGAGATCTGAATTAGTAGATGGAACTTTCACAGAAAAATAATTAAAAAAACAAAATTAAACCCAAATCTATAAAAAAATATATATATATATATATATGTTTGAAACTAGAAATGGGTCAATGCTCCATGATGAATTTTATCAAAATCTGAAAAACCCAAAAAAAAATGAAGCTGAAAAAAAATGAGAAAGTTAACAATAGAAAATCAACTGTTGAGAATAAAACACCCAGACACAAAAGTTTATTTATTTTTTTGTTTTTTTTTCTTCGGTTGAAACATACCTTGATCAAGAAGATAGTGGCTCCTATTATGATCACCAAACCAGGGCCGACAGTCAAACAGACTATTAGGATGATATCCCTGTCCGATCTACATTATGGCAGCAAGAATTCAGTCAGACATTTGCTTGGTTCAGATTGAGGTCCATTTCAGGTGTTTTGCGTGCATACCAGCTTTCTTTTTTTCCTTTTTTTTTATTATGCTTTTGGCTGTTTTTTTATTTCCCTTCAAAAAAATTAGTCAACCAAGGGGACCAAGCACAATAAATTTAGATGAGGCTTGAATTAAAAAACAAACTACTGTTTTGGAGGGGGTTTTTATTTTATTTTATGGGTAATGTTAAAAATAAATAAAAAATAAATAAATAAAAAAATAGAATGAAAAAGGCAAATTGATACATACTCTTTTTCTGATTAATCCGAGTTTTTTTGAACCAAAAAGAAAACAAGAAGTATCATTGCACTTTTTTTAAAATAAGAAAACCCCTTCCAACGGCTCATCTCAGGATAGATCGAATCTTTTTTTTTTCATAAGACACACACCAACCACCCGAAAAAAAAGAAAAAAAAAACAGAAACAGAAACACAGCAGCTGAACAATATTTAAAAAATTGCGATGAACAGCACCAATATTGGCAGGAATATTAATCAATGGGTTTTGACTCACCGTTTCTTACTCTTCTTGACATGACCCACCCACACATTAAACGCTTCTTTCTGAGCCTCGGAGAAACCCGAATCTTCCACAAATTGTTGGAATCCAGGGCCATCAGTGTCCACCTCAGATTCTGAAAAGTCAGACTCCTGCAAAGAATCTGAAGATTCAGAAAAATCAGGAACCAAAGATGAGGCCGTAAACGGAAACGAATCCGAAGAATCCGTAGAATCTTGAAATCCAGATGAGCTCACAAAGCTGGCTGGAAATTCAGATGTGCTTGGAAAGCCGGCTGGAAATTCAGATGTGCTCGGAAAGCCGGCTGGAAATTCAGATGTGCTTGGAAAGCCGGCTGGAAATTCAGATGAGCTCGGAAAGCCGGCTGGAAATTCAGATGTGCTTGGAAAGCCGGCTGGAAATTCAGATGAGCTCGAAAAGCCGGCTGGAAATTCAGATGTGCTCACAAAGCTGGATGGAAATTCAGACGTGCTCGGAAAGCCGGCTGGAAACTCAGATGAGCTCGAAAAGCTGGGAAATTCAGAGGAATCCGGAAAGCTCGAAAATCCAGAGGAATCCGGAAAGCTCGAAAATTCGAGTTGTGTGAGGGACCTCGATGGAGGGTGGCCCTCGGCTGCTTTTTTCAGATTCCCTTTTTTGGAAGTTGATGACCACCCATCGAGAGACATTCCTGCAGACCACACGAAGATCAATGAGGTGTTGTGTGTGTGCATGTGCCTTGGGGGAGGAGGGGAGGGAGAATTCAAATGAACCCTCACTCTTCATAATTGCATTGCAAAATGTAGCAACAAGAAAAAAAAACCTACGTAATTGATGGATCATCCCTCAAAGTGCGACATTTTTTCGAATGACATTTTTACCATTGCTGCTTTGGCTGTCCCTTGCCCCCAAGGATTTCTCCACTGAGCCATCCAGCAATTCGTCTGACATTGACCCCAGCTGCATCTCCTTGAGATCCTTCAGTTCAAGATAACCAAAACAAAACTGTGAATTTACGTTCAGAAGACAAAACTACCCAAAATCCATGCACACACACACGTGCACGAAAATTTATCGCAAAACTACGCAAAATCATGGCAGTGCAGAGGATAATGAACAGTGGGATGCCCTGATGTGATGTGGTGCCAATAAGCGAAAATCAGAAAGATATTACTAAGATTCCAGACATGAGCGAGGAGTAAGCGCAAGATGTCGACCACCATCTTTGCGATTGGAATCGAAATTCCGTACCAACGCCCGCAGACCCCGCGAGGCTCCAACGCATGCACAAATCCACGAGAAACAGAGTCCCGACATAAAAAACCCGAACATCTTGTCGCGTAAAAACATAACTGAATATATATACTACGGCGTTCACAGTAAACAAACTTTTGCGACCGGGTGTTTTCCGCCCACTGTTTTATACGGTTCGTGTCTTGATCCAGCGCGAAGGTGGAGAGGAAGTGTACGGAGGGGGGTCCCTTCGAATCAGGGACGAGCGGTTCATTCCAATGCATGTATGGGCGTGTGTGGCTGACGGGAGTAGGACCGTGGTTGGAACCTGCACTTCGTGCTACTTCGCTGCAACATCATACCTATGGTACGGTATGTTAGTGTATGACGCTGAGGTTTAAGTGTGGCGTAGTGGCGGCTGAGTGCGGTGCACGTGCATGACGCGCGTGTTGGATATGTGTTGCTACATGCAGTTTCGCTTGTGTTGAAGTCTGGAGTGTTTTTCTCGTCCAGATGGTCAAAGAAAAAGAACAAAACGCATAAACGCAATGCGATACAACGGAGTGTCGTGGGAAGGGGGACGAAAATGGCTGTGGGGGTTCGGATATCCATCGATGTTATGTTTGTGCGTATGGTTTTTGTCTTGTTTGTGAATATGTTTTTTCTCTGCTGATAACACACACGCGAAGTCCTTTTCTTTGCGACAGCGAATGGATCAGGGGACTAATGTTTTGAACCGTGTTTTTGTTTTCTTTTTGTTTTTTTTTTGTTCGCGAAGAAAATCCGGGGCTGGATTGTCAGAGGCTTATGCCCGCAAGAAAACACTGTTGGTGCTGGACGAAGCGTTCAAAGGGAATCTGTGTGTGCGAATGTTCGTTAAGAAAGGTGATCGAGTTCGAAATGTTTTTTGAAGCAAGCGAATAATTCTTTAAAAAACCAATGCTCCAACCCCCTCCAAAAAAAAAACAAGTCTGGAGCATTCTGTTCGAAGATTATCCAACAGCATTGAAATGAAAATTTATTTTTACAATTTTTCTGCTCTCAGCAACTGACTAACTAACTTACATGTCACGAACCAAAAAACTCAATGATTTGAACCCTTAGCAATTTGTTTTTTCTTGATAGACACATCATCACTGTTGATATTGCAATGCAACGACCCATACGGTAATGTTCACCCCCCCCCCCATCCCTTAATGTAGTCAGTAAAATGATATCTCCTAGGTAAAAAAAATTGATTTAATTGTTAAAAACGGTGCTTTAGATGCCGTGGCTTGATTGACCGGCAAATACTTGTTGAATGAGGGTTGATGCTGATTCTTTCCCTACTGATTTTCCCACACACACCCAGCCAACAAAATCAGACCTCATCTCCACCCCCTAACCCCCCCTCCTGAAATTTTACCAGAAAACCGCCCCAAGATAGGCTCTCTCTTACTCATCATCTTGTCCATCGTTGGCAGAATTTTCTCCGGCAGGGGTAAGGTTTCCTGCTTCGGCATCCGGATTTTCCTCACTGGACAACCCTGGGCCACAGCCACGGGATCCAGTGGGGTAAGCATGTGAGAGGGGAGTCCTGGGAACCCCATAGATATAGTCTGAAACTGGTGTGCCGAGTGCAGGTGGTGGTGGTGGCTCATCTGCAGCTACCTGAGGTGTGGTTGGGGTATCCCCCCTCAAGGCGGCATTCCTCAGACGAGATACCTGCGTAGCATAACGCCCATAAGATGCAAGACATCAAAGCTACACAATCTATAGAAATTGTTTTCTGTCCATTTTGTCTTTTGATATTGTTTTCTGTCCTGATTCTGAAAAAGAGAATTGTTTCTTGTGGGGTTAAAACTGCAAACTGGTGTCTGAAATAGCCAAAGAAAAATTTGGAAGTGTCTTTTTTTCTTTTTTTTTGGGGGGGGGAGGGGGGGGGTTATAATATATATATCTGGTCTTGGAACACGAGGAGGGATGAGTTCTTTATAAAAAAAAATGGGTCTCTATTTTACAAGATTCCAAGAGAATTCAAAAACTAAATAATGAATGAAGTTGAAAAGGTCCACTCATTTCTATCACTTGTACAGTATAAGTAAAAAAAAACTATTTTTTTTTTATGTCATATATATTTCAAAAAGCAACCTTGAAATTCTTTTCTTTGTGAATTTTTTCAAACAGTTGATTAAGAAAAACTCACACATGACTAACATTATAAATACTTTGTGTTTTTTTTGTTTGTTAGTTTTCTTGTGGGGCTACCCGTGTCTACATGTATGATGAATTTTTATCTTTATTTTACCGTTCACTTTGGTTTATTTTATTATTTATCTTTTTTTGACTGGAGTTAGGTATCGGTCTAAATCCTGTTTTTTTTTGTTTTTTTTTTTTTCTGGACGAACATCATATCGAAACAAAAAAATTATTGCTCTGAACAGAAATAGACGAAAGTTGGGGAGAGAAAAAAAAAATGAAAAAATCACAGTAATTTTGAAGTGCAGAATTTCAAAACGAACCTCGACTCTGTGGAAAATGGACACTGCTGTGCAAACCACCATGGTACCAGCAAACATGGAGACTACTATGATAGGAATCCTGTTCATCCAACAAAAAAAATCAAGAATTTTCAGAACTCTGCTTACTTGTTTATTTTTCGGCAGGTTTTTTGGAATGCAACGTACCATAACCCCATGTACCGTGCTATGCAAATGAGTGATATCTCATAAACGATAAACCGAACAATGTTTTCTGGACGATTGTTTTACAAAGTGAAAACTGAAGGGAAGGGATTATGCACGGAAATGGGTCCTCCCAACGGAAAAAAAAAAAAAAAAGAGTTTATCGGCTTATCTTGATTTTTTTTTTTTTCCAAAAGTATATTTCTGTGGAGATTAAGGTTAACGCCCCCAGCGAAAGGAAAGCAAACGACATCACCAGTAGAAAAAAAAAGAATAAAATGGTAGGAAGCAATGAAACCATAAAAAAGCAAATAAATAATAAAACAACAATTATAACAATAACAATTATTTATTTTTCTGATGCACAAAAAATTTGAACAAATATGAGTGTGAGTCTGACGTACGGTGTCTGGGCTTTGTCAGAATCATCCGACCAGTGGTGCCATCCATCATATTGCGGAGAGTAATCGATTGGGTCCACAGAATCCTCCAGATATTTTTCCCAATCAGGAGCTTCCGCTTCATCCAGGGTATCGGAGCTGCTCCCTGGTGCACCCAAAAATTCAGATTCGTCCGGAGGCTCCGCTGTATGCGGGAAATCCGACAGACCCGGTGCATCCACAGCTTCCGATGGAGGCGATGGGGAAAAGACGACATCAAAACCGGCATCCTGGAAAATGTTTGCTAAATCGGCCTCCTCCACGAAGCTTCGTGAGTTGTTGGAGTCTTCCGAATTTGAATTTGGGAGGTTGGAAGCTTCCGAATTTGAATTTGGGAGGTCGGAAGCTTCCGAATTTGAATTTGGGAGGTCGGAAGCTTCCGGGAAGCTGGAGTCCTCCGGAAGATTTGGGGAGCTCGAGTCTTCCAGAAAATCTGGAAATTCGGAGGAATTCGGAAAGTTTGAAAATCCGGCTCCTGCTAGAGACCTCGATGGATGGACGTCACCTGATTGCACATATGAGGTCGAATCTCGGCAACCAGCGAAGGAAAAAAAAACAAAACTGATACCCAATCAAAGTCGGAAGCTATGTTCAAATTTAAATCTGGGAGGGAGGCAAGAATGAAGCCATCTCTCTCCGGACTGGCACAGAAAAAAAATGCACAGTGAAAAAAAATAACATCCATTGTTTAGGGATGAGTTTTTGATGGTTGTTCCAAAACAAAACAGTTTCGTTTTTGAAATCAGGAAAACGCATCACAAAGTTCTACCCAACATTACATTTATTCATTCTTTTTGTTGCTATTTACTTTCTTGTATTTTTTTCATTTGTGTCTGTTGGATGATCTAGTGAATAAAAGTAAAATCCAGTCAGAATTACACCATTCCCACCGATACTGAGCTCCTGAAAATGACTCTTCCCTTCCAGAAATTTGTCTGACATCGATGCAATCCTCATCTCCTGGATGTCATTTCCAACAAAAATTAAACCAAAACAAAACCATGTGTAAAACAAGACAAAAAGCACCGAGCATGCTCCACACAAAATCGTACGAAGCGAAACTGCGATTTGATGTGCTGGGGGGGGAGGGATTCCTCGATTTCGAAAATCGGATGAATGATGCATGCATCAAAACCCTTAATCGATACAGAGGGGCGCGATGTCAATCAGCAGCCTTGCCAGCACTCTACCCATCGATCCCGCGGCCGTGCAACATCACCCGCCGATCAGAACTGCACGCGGCGTGGCGGCCTTCTTTGTGGAGTTGCTAGGCGTTACGGAGTCCAGGGATGTCTTGATTCGTACCAATGCTCGAAGATCACGGGAGGCTCCGCAACATGTCCAAATCCACGAGAAACAGAGTCCCGACAGCAAGAAAACGTCGATCCCGCAGAGTGGAAAACCAGGCATCGCGCGCGTTCGCGGTATGAAGTTTGTCTCGATGTGTGTGTATGAAAACTGTGTGTTTTCGGGAACTTTCAGCGAATGTTTTCCAATATGCTTGCATTCGTTGCGCCACCGCCGAGGATTAAGACCCGCCCGCGCGCGGGGTTGGCGTCCTGTTCGTATCAGGGGCGTGAATTCATTAGAATGCAACCCAGCAGGACTGTGAAAAATACATCAGATTTTATCCCAGGTTTGGTAGGCGCCTGGAAGGTGTTTTGTCGTGCTGGTCTAAAAAAAAACAGAGCCACGACGCGCGAAAAACACGCAATACGACTCCACATGGCGCTAGGTCGAAAACTCACTCTTTTTGTGACGAACCCTGGAACTCACCCTTCTTTCCTTCCCTGACACATCGAGCTGTTCTTGCCTTGCAACCGAGTTCCCCTTCCCAATTGGGTGTTTGGTGAATGAAGCGTGAGAGTCCAACTGGCAGTTGGCAACGCCCATTCACTACATTGTATCGGGTTCGTCTTGGCAGGATTGGCCCCCTGGGGAGTGGGTGCAGTGGGTGAAGAGCGATAAAAAAAACCGATTCCGGAGCTGGTTTTGGCGGAAACGTCGAATCACAAAAGAAACTGGTGCTATCGATCTTATTGTGTCCGCCTGTTTGCATTCATGCCAGTGATTGGTTGGTTTCAACAGCAGAGAAGTGAAACGCTGTCGAAACACTTGTTTCAGGCTGTGCTCTTTTGGTAGACACACAGTGTGAAGCCTAACCCACCCAGCCGCTACCTTTCAGCTCGTCGTTCCCCGATCCCCAATTGTTACAACACTTGTGTGGTTTTCCTCTACCTTTCAATACCACTTCCCCACCCTTTTCAAAAAAACATCTCAGTTCCACAACACCTTTTTTGCCACTTTCAATACCCAAATCCACTTCCCCACCCTTTCCAAAAAACGTCTCAGTTCCATAACACCTTCAGTTTGCCACTTTTTGGCTCGATTTCGACAACTGTGTCGATCTCAACCGCCTTGCGCAGTTGGCATCTTCCAAACATTCCCCCTCCCATGAAAATAAAAAAAATAAACACCTAAAAAACGAACTCAAAATTAAAAAACTTTCATTTCCCCTTTCTTTCTCCTAATGACATCCATTCTTGCTCCCCCTATACAGTCACTCCCTCTCCCTTGTCTCCTTTCTTTCCTTTCCCTTTCCTCTTGCTCCTCCTCCTCCCTTTTTTCCCCTCGGCTGGACGTGTTTCCTGCTGGCTTTCGGACGCCAGTTCGGCAGGAGGGACACACACGTCTCCTTTCGTCTTCTTCTTCTTTTTCCCCCTCCTTGTTTTCTTGCTCTTCTTGGGGCCATCAAAATGTTGCACCGCTTCTGCAGTCGAAAACCAAAACACTCTGTTGCCACCGAACGAAAGGGCACACATTCTCGAGACTCTCGTGTGAGGATTGCTTTTGAACGTACCTTGCAAGGACAATTGTCCTGCGGGTTCCACGTCGCCAACCACAATCAACCCAACTCCAGTCGGCTTTGGTTCGCTTTCTTCCCCACCCAGTGCTTGTCTTGGGTCCTTGAGGGCGTTCGATCCAGTTTGGGACGCTGCGAAGAGCGATTCCTTCGTCTGCGTGTCCCTCGCCGGATCAAAGCCACGGTGGGTTGTCAAGCTCCTCACGACGACTGTAGCTTGGGCAGCTTGTGGGATCTCTGCGCCGTCGGATGAAGTACCAGCCTCCACTTCCGAGACACCAGCCCTCGCCTCGAAACACGAGGGGGCAGGGTTCAGGAAGGAGGCACTTGTCCCAGCTTCCACTTCCGAGACACCAGCTTTCGCCTTGAAACACGAGGGGGCCGGGTTCAGGAAGGGGGCACATGATCGTGGTTTCAGCGGAACCATCTGAGGCTCTCCAGTTCTTCCGAACAGCTTGTCCTTGGACTCCAGGTGATCCAGGAAAATATTGACGTCCCCGTCCACTGGTCCTGATGAACGCTCCAAAAAGATCTCATCTTTCCCTTCCAACAGCTCTTGCTCTGCCTGGCCTGCATAGGAAAAAGAAACATGGTTGAATTACGGGTGCCAAAATCAGCTCAGTCTTGTTTTCCTCTCAAACAAAACCCTCCCGCAAACGATCAGCAACACAGATCATAGAAAATGTCCAGCCACGTGTCCAGGTCCTGTGGCCTCAATCCAGAAATCCTCTGAGTTCTGAAACGTCACAGGCAGATTTAGTTTAACCCTGAGAATCAATCGCACCAGATCCGCTCGTCTTTTTGGCGCAGATCGAGACGTCCAGGCACCTCTGCACTTTTTCAGTCGCAGGCTTGCCTTTTTTTGCTGGAAATTTGCTGGGTTTGACAGTGGCCACATCATCGGGGAGTGTCTGGAAAACCGAAGAGATGCACACAAGGGTTTTACCATCACAACCTGAAGTGGACATAAATACAAACAGAATCGAATGTCTCCCTCACCTGCGTCATTGGCACCGCCTGGGTGTCCGAGCGGAGCACTCGCGTTTTCAAATTTGCCTTGATGGACACTCTTGTCGAGTCCACGATCCATCGAAGGCCTACCACCAAGAACAAAACTCATGGGACTCCTTTTCGCAACACTGTGCTTTTGTGCATAAGTTATGCAGCATAACAAAAGCTTCCACCAGAATGTGTGATCGCAAGCAAAAAAAATACCAACGGAAGGCGTCAACAACAATCAATAAATTTTTCGATGTTGAATGCTCAAAGAAAACAATGGTGTGTCTGGGAAGAGCAAGTTTGTTGGGAACGCCCTCCTTGTAATAAAGTAGCCAACAGACGGAAGATAATCACAGAAATCCAGGTTCGCCAAAAATGAAAAAGCATGCTTACCAAGAAGCACAAGTATATTCGTCCAGTCCATGAAGCGGCCTCCGTCGCCATCCTCAACCTTCACACCAATCGTCCCGCTCCCGCCACCATAGTTCCCTCCACCGTGGACGTTCGATACTGCCAAAGGAAGCTCCAGCCTCTCGCCACCAGAGTTTGCGTTTGTTGCGCAAAAGTGCTGGCGCAAGGTCCCATGTGCATGCCGTCCCGTCTTACACTGGGCTGCGTTGACGAAGGGGCGGTGGCGCACACCACCAGCAGCCTGGCAAAAAGCATGGATACTCGCTCAAGTTTGTTTGGAAAAACGAAATGACGTTCATACGAATTCTGTGCGTGTCAACACAATCACGAGGTTCGTTTTTCCCAGTTTCCCAACGGAAGAAATCACTGGTTTGTTTGAGTCAAACACAAAGCTGTGCCTGGGATTTCCACTCAGGAAAAATCATGAGCAACCTCGCCGAGAGCAAACTTTTGAACTCAAAAAAGGTGTTCCTTCCAAATTACCCTGAGGCCGCCGCGAGAGCCCAACAGTCCCTGATGGGCGCAGACAACCATCTCCGTGAAGCTCGTAGCGCGACGATATATCGATAAGGATTTTCCTTGCAAGCCCCGTCCTGTTTTTGTTCTCGGAGACTGGAGGAAAGTCTGGAGGATACGCTTGAAAACAAAACAAGCTATTTGACGGTGTCGTTCTGACGACAGAAATTCAAAACCGACGACCGTTTACTTCGTTATCCCTGTTGATGGCAAAGCTCTACTGCCAGATACTGTCAGAGAGAGGTCGCGCCAGAAAAGCAGTCAAAACGACGTGCGCTTGCCAGGAACACACAGCGAACGTAAAAAATAAAGAAACTGGAGGAGAAAAGAAAATGTAGGTGCCAACTTTTCTTCATGCACCCTGTTGATTCTTTTGCTGATTTATGGTGATGCATTTCTGAAAAGATATGTGTGCAAGACAGGTGTACGGCATTTGGGGGTGTCTGTTGGTAAACACCCTTCCAGCTACACGAGCCTTGCTTACGATAGAAGCTGATTACACATGTCCGTTTTTATTCACAAAAAACGGACATACGATAGAAGCTTACGACAGAAGCAAAGTGCCCTAGGAGGCCTCAGGCAACGTGCAATCATTGATTGGTGGATTTATGATGTGGTGCTCTTTCAAGGTCTGCGTTTTTCCAGCTTCGAAATAGTTGGGTACTAGTGGTTCTTGACCAGCCAATTGGATCAGGCGACATGCAATTATTGCTATTTTTGCAGAAATTGCAAACACGGAACACAGAGAAATTGTGCATAGATGCTTCACAAAAGGTGAAACATTGGGAAAAACTCGACAGATGGAAAAGAAAGGCGAAAAATCCTTGCAAAAGAGAAGACTGTCCAGCTGTTCCTGTCACACATCTGCATAGATACATGGATATATAAATAAATACCAACCGTCCCTCAAGAAGAAAGAAGCTTAAACCTCAACACCCATTTCTCCCTCCGAAAGTATTATCACTGGAGCCCAAATTGAAACAGAGATTAACCCACTGCATGAGGATCCCACCCAGAAAAGCTGGAGGAGTTCTCTTCACAAAAGGCTAAACATATTAATACTAAATGCCATATTGGTTTACACTTCGAACTGTTTGTTTGTTTGTCCCCAAACCTAACCATTCCAAACCCTCATTAACAAGCATTAATTTGACAGATCATTTTCCACCCACCAAAAAATGGACTGGAAAAAACAAAAAAACACAAACTCCAGGGGAGAAAGCCCCTCAGGCTGACTACCCAATATAAACCGAACAAAAAAGGGGGGGAAATTTTCCCACTGAGTCCCGCGAAAAGGAAAAATTGGGCGGGAGAAAAACCTCGATTGTAATATGAAAACCGCCCTCTTTTAAGCGAACTACTCCCTCAATCATTCTAAGATCCAGTCCAACTGGATCCCCAACTGGCGTCACCTGTCCCTTCCAGGGATAGCTTTTCGTCCCACCCTGAGTCATTGCGTTCTTTAACCTATCGTACTAACCGTACTAGCCATTAACCCACTGCATGAGGATCCCACCCAGAAAAGCTGGAGGAGTTCTCTTCACAAAAGGCTAAACATATTAATACTAAATGCCCCTTAACTCACAAGTAAGCAGTAAGGAATCAAATACCATGAAAAAAAACGGTCCCCAGCTGTCCCTAATAACTACTTAATAAAATAATTCAGCTACCGTTTTTTCCATGCAAAAAATAACAAGTCGGACTCCGTCGCGACCTGCGCTTTGTCGATATACGACCAAACGGCCGTCGACGATGCAGACCACCCCCCCCAGAATTTAATGTCCCCTTCACTAATCCCAATCGCATACATTGCGGATGCGCCGCCCCGACGAAGAGAGTGATGGCCATACACACAACCCTTAGGCAATCCACTTGCGTCTCCAAAGGTCAAGATAACTCTGGAGAAGCACTTCGCCACAAATTTCGCATCCAATGAAACTAGCTCGCCAGGCAATCGCCATAATGAGGCGAGTGGAGACGTCGCCATTTCGTGATCCTGGCCCCAGTTGTCTTTCCGCGCTTTCAAAAACTTTTCAAACGCCCCGAAAACCTCTGGGCACCCCGAACAAGGAAAAAGCCTCGACCGTCGCAACTCAAAAGCATTATGCGCTTTATAGCGTCGCTCGATAAAATGTATCGTGCACTCACCCGCATCCAGTTCCAGATCCTGCAGGCGAACCGCGAACGCCGTATCCGCCCGAGCGAAGAAAAGGAAATCGAATACCATCAATAAAAAATCTCTGACTTGAGGAAGGGTCAGATCCTGTTCCCGAACCAGAGATAGCCAAAATTGGACCGCCCTGGAGGGCACTGGCGAGTGCTGCACCGGAATCTTCTCCGGTGATTGTTCCGCCAAATCTTTGCCCCATCCCGCGATAAACCTCTTGGTCACCTCGTCCGAAAGTTTCAAGGCGCCCAACATAGTCCACGAGTGCATGGATTGGATCGCCGTCAAATACTGGCGCGCGGACACAGGACTCACTTTTCCTTCCTCTTTCAAAAAAGTCAAGTACTCATAAATCTCCGGGGTTAATACAGGAAACGGGGGTTTCCCTTTGGTAGACTGCATAAAATGCCAAAATTTTCTAAACTTTGCAAAAATAGTATCCCGTCCAGACGGCGCATTCGATGCAATAATCTTGCGAACCAAATCGGGCACCACATGCAGCCGCAAAGCCACAATCTCAGACGGCCATTGTATATCCACTTCTAGCAAACGCTCCCAATCATATTGTTGCTGTCCAAACTCCTCGTTTAATACTGCGAGGACAATCTTTCGAAGGGAATTACCTTGTCCTTCCAGAACCAAACCTTCTTCGGTTTGTTGATAATCCACACTACCGAACGCCAAGGGGGGTACGGGGTCTGGTTGCACGTTCCCGGATGAGGTAAAAATGTCCCTGCTCGATCCGGGAGCCAAATCCCTCCTTGGGCTAGGCTCATCACGTGACGACACCACACTGCTCCGGGCCACCAAGGCAGTACCAACAGGGCACGAACTCGCGGTAGGTTGTTGAGGAAGTCGATAGTTTTCTCCAACAATCCCCAAGGTGGGTGAACGAACGAAACGCCTCTGTCCCAATCCCTCTGGGAGAGAGCATCGATGCCTGAGCTCTCGTGTTCCCAAGTTCGTGAGTTGTATTCCTCCACTTGCCGATCCCTGAGCGTGGCAAACCGGTCTATCCGAACCGGGCCAAAGTGAACCTCCAACCGACGAAAAATAGCCGGATTGAGTCTCCAGCCATGAGACTGGAGGCGGCTCAATGCGTCTGCCTGGAAATTGTCCTGGGAGGCCACCCAACGTGGGCACAACCGCGCCCCCGTCCGCGTCAGAAATTCGACGATCTGCTGTAATACAGGAACCAGAGTCGGCTCGTACACCCGTAGCTTCTTGAGCGCCCAATAAGTTACCCTGGAGTCCGTAACCACGGATACCAGACATTTGTCGAGGCATGGTTCCCAATGCTCCAAGGCGCGCGACACTGCCGTCAGCTCCTTCCAATTGATTGACTGTTGCTGATAGTCGGCCTGAAAAGAGCCGTGACACACTGCCCCCTGTGCTCGTCGCTCCCGCTCGTCGGTCTCCACCAAGCCTTTCAACAACGAGGCCCCCCAGCCGGTGAGGGAGGCGTCGGTTTCCAGCGTCCAATGGATCTTCCCGGCTTTCCACCGAGTTCCATTCCAGGACGCGGGAACGTTTCGCCACCACTGCAACTCCCTCCTCGCGGCTGCAGATATGGGAACCCATGAATTCCAAGTCTTCTTTTGACCGATCTGAGCGTATAAATGGCTCAAATAGAACCTGGCGGCGCTTAACGCTGGGCTGGTGCTCTGGCAAAGGCCACAGAACGATGCCACCAGTCGAACTGGGAGCTTCCAACGCTGTCGGCGCCCCCGATCGAGCAACAACCGTGCCAACCCCTGGATCCGACACAACCTTGTAACCGGTACTCGTAAAAGACATTGATTGGTATCTATTTCTAATCCCAAATGAATCCTCCTCCTGGAGGGCGAAAAATCGCTCTTGATGGGGTGGACTAACAGGCCTAAAGCCTGGAAAAATTTCTGAATCCACCTGCCCCATCGAGACAAAACCTTTTTCCCCTTGTATAACGCTAGAAAGTCGTCTAAATACACTAAAAGCGTGATGGGAATATCGGCTTTCCAAATTTTCTTCAAAATGCCCCCTGGCGGACAAGCCACTTGTCGCGGAAAACGTAAAAAGGACGACACATCCTTCATCACCTTTGTCCATACAAAGGGTGAAATACACAAACCAAACGGCAATGCACAACACTCGAATAGACGACCATTTACCATAATCGTCAAATATTTCCTCAGCTTGGGGTGGATGGGCACATGGAAGTACGCATGTTTCAAGTCCCATTGAATCATGTGGGCGGCTTCTGGAAAATGGCCGACCGCCGACTGCAGAGTCTCGAACCGGACTTTGGGAACCTGAATCCACTGATTGATTGGTCGTAAATCCATGATGAGCCTGTAGTCGGGAGAATCGCGTTTCTTGATCAAGAAGGCCTTGGACACCCAGCGATTCGAACGGGCCGGCCGTAACACCCCGAGATCCAAATACTCTTGTAAGATCTTGTCCCATGCTTGACCAGTTGCCCCCTCCATCACTGAATTCCCCTCGTGGAAGGGGGGCGGCGGTCCTGAGATCCAATTCCAATCCACCCCCTGATGCAACCATTTCATTGTGCGCCGGGAAGCTCCCATACGTCTCCAAATCGTCAACCGCTTCCTCGGCTGATTGAAGAGAAAAGTCGTCTGATCGCGAACTGGCCATTCTGCTGGCGGCCGATACCGCATTCACTTCTTTGGATGATTCTGATTCTGCGGCGGCTGCTGCTGTTGCTGAGCCCCAGAATTCTCGCCCTGTCCTTGCTGCGCTCCTTTACGAGAACGACCTTTTTTCTGATCACCCCGAGAGGGCGTAGTAGCGTGCTTAACCTGCGCCCGCTGCAACTGCTCCCGAAACGAGCCAAAATATTCGTGGGCCACTGGGGCGGAATATCCCCGGAACTGAGCTCCTTGTAATCGAATCTGATTCTGCAGCCCTGCTGCTGCACCGGGAACGTCAGGGTCTTGGGAACCTCGCATCTGTAACACCTGCCACTGGGCAACTGCTAAATCCAAAGTGCGTACTTGCGCGGACACAATCGGATGGAGATGTTCACGCAGTGCCTCCGGAACTCCAGGATGCGCCAAGAACCCAACCAAATTAGCAGTAGTCACAAACAGCGAATACAATACCGGAGCTGTATTCGCAATCTCCTGCCAGAAGCCTGAGCGTTTCCCCAGAGTCGATTGTAACTCCAGACCGTCCGCCGTTCGCCCAAAATCAAACCAAAGTCCCAAAGTCGCTCCTGTCGAGGGAGCCTCGACTGGGTTATTCGCCGCGGGCAAAAGGGTTGTATCCGACAATTGTCGATACAAAGCCAAATCTTGTGGGATAGAAACTCCGTAGTTTCGCGCTGCTGTGGTATACAATGGTAAAAGACGATCCATACAGATGGATCAAAATGAAAACAACACAACCCTCTGGGTTGGGACGCCGCGAGCGGCAGAAAAACTATCAGTTCGAAGAACCAATACTTTCTTTGGAGATCCAAAGAAAGAAAAACCTCGATTGTAATATGAAAACCGCCCTCTTTTAAGCGAACTACTCCCTCAATCATTCTAAGATCCAGTCCAACTGGATCCCCAACTGGCGTCACCTGTCCCTTCCAGGGATAGCTTTTCGTCCCACCCTGAGTCATTGCGTTCTTTAACCTATCGTACTAACCGTACTAGCCAGACAAAACATATCACAACATTACTTAATCACAGCCAACCGACTGAAGCAGTGTTTTTTTTGTGTCCTAAATACCACTTTTTGTCATAATCGTGCACGCCACGACCGGGAAATTGCACCACCACAGGAACCTCGTTCGGACAACGTGTCCGCCAAACGACGAGGGGAATAGCGCGAATTCGGACAAATTCCCAGATTGAAGCGCTACTCTGCGCTCCTCTACACTATAGTACTATAGTGTAGTGTGGTGGTAGTTAGCGCTGTTGTGACACAAACACGCTCGAGTTCTGGTTTTCGACATGTTGTTCGATGTCAGTTTTGGGTTCAGGCTTGAGCCAAAAATTTGAAATGTGTCTGGCAAATTTTGCCACCGATCCCTTTCATTCGGTCGGTGTCCGACAAGAATATCGAGAAAAAAAATCCCTGGACTGAATTATTACAAAGGTAAAAGAAAAAAAAATAGTGGGGGGTGATTGGAAGAGATTGCACCTCGCAAAGCAAAACTTCCCGTGAATTGTGCATATCTATTAATAGAACTCTTTTTTAGAAAGATGTTGGCAATTTATTGCAAGCTCGAGGCATTGTGGGGGACTGGCCACCACATGTCGACTTCTGATAGAAATGATTAGCTCCATTATCCAGTTGAATGAAACTTCCTCGGGGGGAAACAAAGAAAACCCACAATATCGAACCTTTGGGGGCTTACTAATTTCACACCAAGAAAATGCGAATTGAATCAAAAAATAAATATCACCCCCCAAAAAATCCAACTGATTAGTCATGACTAACAGAAATCGAATCACAAAAATCTCACAATGGACTACAGCAGATGGTCTATCCATGCATATCTTAAAGCAACGATTTTCCACAGGAAAAAAAACCCAACAAAAAACCCAAAAAACACTCCTACTAACAAACATTACAATCTGAAAATAGACACACCTGTTTCAGGCTGTGCTTTTTTCGTAGACACACAGTGTGAAGCCTGACCCACCCAGCCGCTACCTTTCAGCTCGTCGTTCCCCGATCCCCAATTATTACAACACTTGTGTGGTTTTCCCGTTACCTTTCAATACCACTTCCCCACCCTTTCCAAAAAACATCTCAGTTCCACACCTTCAGTTTGCCACTTTTTGGCTCGATTTCGACAACTGTGTCGATCTCAACCGCGTCTCATCTTTTGAACATTCCCCCTCCCATGAAAATCAAAAAAAAAAACACCTGAAAAACGAACTCAAAATTAAAAAACTTTCATTTCCCCTTTCTTTCTCCTAATGAGATCCATTCTTGCTCCCCCTATCCAATCACTCCTTCTCCCTCTCCTTTTCCTTTTCCTTTCCCCTTCCTCTTGCTCCTCCTCCTCCTTTTTTTCCCCTCGGCTGGACGTGTTTCCTGCTGGCTTTCGGACGCCAGTTCGGCAGGAGGGACACACACGTCTTCTTCTTTTTCCCCCTTCTGGTCTTTTTGCTCTTCTTGGGGCCAGCAAAATGTTGCACCGCTTCTGCAGTCGAAAACCAAAACACTCTGTTGCCACCGAACGAAAGGGCACAGATGACTCTCGTGTGAGGATTGCTTTTGAACGTACCTTGCAAGGACAATTGTCCACTTCCAGGTTCCACGTCGCCCGCCACAACCAACCCAACTCCAGTCGGCTTTGGTTCGCTTTTTCCCCCACCCAGTGCTTGTCTTGGGTCCTTGAGGGCGTTCGACCCAGTTTGGGACGCTGCGAAGAGCGATTCCTTCGTCTGCGTGTCCCTCGCCGTATCAAAGCCACCGTGGGCTGTCAAGCTCCTCACGACGACTGTAGCTTGAGCAGCTTGTGGGATCGCTGCGCCGTTGGATGAAGTACCAGCCTCTACTTCTGAGACACCAGTCCTCGCCTCGAAACACGAGGGGGCCGGGTTCAGGAAGGAGGCACTTGAGCGTGGTTTCAGCGGAACCATCTGAGGCTCACCAGTTCTTCCGAACAGCTTGTCCTTGGACTCCAGGTGATCCAGGAAAATATTGACGTCCCCGTCCACTGGTCCTGGTGAACGCTCCAAAAATATTCCAAAGTTCCCTTCCAACAGCTCTCGCTCTGCCTGGCCTGCATGGGAAAAAGAAAAATGGTTGAATTCTATCTCGAAAGTGAGAGCCATGCACATCACAACGGCCGCCAAAATCAGCTCAGTCTTGTTTTCCTCTCAAACAAAACCCTCCCGCAAACGATCAGCAACACAGATCATAGAAAATGTCCAGCCACGTGTCCAGGTCCTGTGGCCTCAATCCAGAAATCCTCTGAGTTCTGAAACGTCACAGGCAGGTTTTGTTTAACCCTGGGAATGAATCGCACCAGATCCACTCGTCCTTTTGGCTCAGATCGAGACGTCCAGGCACCTTGGCACCTCTTCAGTCGCAGGCTTGCATTTTTTTGCTGAACATCTGCGGGGTTTGAGGGTGGCCACAGCATCGGAGAGTGTCTGGAAAACCGAAGAGATGCACACAAGGGTTTTACCATCACAACCTGAAGTGGACATAAATACAAACAGAATCGAATGTCTCCCTCACCTGCGTCTTCAGCACCGCCTGGGTGTCCGAGCGGAGCACTCGCGTTTTCAAATTTGCCTTCTTGGATAGGCTCGTCGAGTCCACGATCCATCGAAGGCCTACCATCAGGAACAAAACTCATGGTCGTAAGACACTGTGCTTTTGTGCATGAGTTATTTTTTGGTGTGATCGCAAGCAAAAAAAATACCAACGGATGCGTCAACAACAATCAATAGAGTCTTCGATGTCGAATGCTTAAAGAAAACAATGGTGTGTCTGGGAAGAGTGGAGGCAAGTCTGATGAAAATGCCCTCCTTGTAATAAAGCAGCCAACAGACGGAAGACAATCACGGAAAGCCAGGCTCGCCAAAAATTGAAAAAGCATGCTTACCAAGAAGCACAAGAATATTCGTCCAGTCCATGAAGCGGCCTCCGTCGCCATCCTCAACCTTCACACCAATCGTCCCGCTCCCGCCACCATAGTTCCCTCCACCGTGGACGTTCGATACTGCCAAAGGAAGCTCCAGCCTCTCGCCACTAGAGTTTGCGTTTCTTGCGCGAAAGTGCAAGGTCCCATGTGCATGCCGTCCCGTCTTCCACTGGGCTGCGTTGACGAAGGGGCGGTGGCGCACACCACCAGCAGCCTGGCAAAAGCATGGATGCTCGCTCAAGTTTGGGAAAACAAAATGATGTTCATACGAATTCTGTGCGTGTCAACACAATCACGAGGTTCGTTTTTCCCAGTTTCCCAACGGAAGAAATCACTGGTTTGTTTGAGTCAAACACAAAGCTGGGCCTGGGATTTCCACTCAGGAAAAATCATGAGCAACCTCGCCGAGAGCAAACTTTTGAACTCAAAAAAGGTGTTCCTTCCAAATTACCCTCAGGACGCCGCGAGAGCCCAATGCTCCCTGATGGGCGCAGACAACCATCTCCGTGAAGCTCGTAGCGCGACGATTATCGATAAGGATTTTCCTTGCAAGCCCCGTCCTGTTTCTGTTCTCGGAGACTGGAGGAAAGTCTGGAGGATACGGTTGAAAACAAAACAAGCTATTTGACGGTGTCGTTCTGACGACAGAAACTCAAAACCGACGACCGTTTACTTCGTTATCCCATTTGTTGGCAGAGCTCTGCTGCCAGATACTGTCAGAGAGAGGTCGCGCCAGAAAAGCAGTCAAAACGACGTGCGCTTGCCAGGAACACACAGCGAACGTAAAAAATAAAGAAACTGGAGAAAAAAAGAGAAATTCAAGCAAATGTAGTCGGTGCCAACTTTTCTTCATGCATCTTGTTGATTCTCTTGCTGATGGTGATGGATTTCTGAAAAGAAATGTATAAGACAGGTGTACGGCGCAGCAGGACATTTTGGGGTGTCTGTTGGTAAACCCCCTTCCAGCTACTGGTTGGAGGATTTTGTTGTTTAGTTTTTTTCCTCTGGTCATACAAGCTGGTACACAGTGTGTAATCTTTTTCCCCCCTCCAAATTATGGACAGCTTGTCCATAATAGAATTACATATTATTGTGATAGTGTAAATCGTTCGCTCAAAAAAGGGTGGCCCTCCACATGCAGTTACTGATCTTGTTGCAGAAATTGAGAAGAGAAGACTGCCCGGCTGGTCCAGATCACACATCTGCATAGATACATGGATATATAAATAAATACCAACTGTTCATCAAGAAGAAAGAAGCTAAAACCTCAACACCCACTTTTCCCTCCGAAAGTATTATCACTGGAGCCCAAATCGAAACAGAGAGACAAAACACATATCACAACATTACTCAATCACAACCGACCGACTGAATTATTAGAAAGGTGAAAGAAAAAAATAGTGGGGGGTGTGATTGGACGAGAGTGCACCTCGCAAAGCAAAACTTCCTGTGCGTCGTGCATATCTATTAATAGAACTCTTTTTTAAGAAGATGTTGGCAATTTATTGCAAGCTCGAGGCATCGTGGGGGACTGGCCACCATGTCGACTTCCGATAGAAATGATTAGCTCCATTATCCAGTTGAATGAAACTTCCTCTGGGAAAAACAAAACAAAACATAATGTCAAATTATTAAGCCCCCCAAAACTACTAGTTTCACGCCAGGAAAAAGAAAAATTGAATAAAAAAAATACCACCCACAAAAAATGCGAATGGGTAACAGAAGTCGAATCACAAAAATTTCACAATGGACTGCTGCAAACGGTCTATCGATCAATATCTTTAAGCACAGATTTGTCCACTGGAAAAAACCAGAAAAACCAAAAAAACCAAAAAACCACTCCAACTAACAAACAATACAATGTAAAAATAGATTACCAGATCGATTTGCCCCACCTATCGATGTCCATCCCTCCATGTGCTCGATCACTTTTTCTTGCCTCTGAGTTTCTCGAAAGGACTTCCGTTCGGACAATCGGTCGCGAGGAAAGTATTGGCACCGCACAGGTCTCCGTACAAAAAATCGGCGAAAGGCACGGTCATTTCTGGATCGAACAGCCCCAGATCGCGCATAGCCATGATGGTCTCCACATCACATGCACATTGCGCTCCCTACACACACATTCATACGTTTTTTTTCTTGCTCAGAAAAAAAAACAACGATAGCTCGAAACACAAAGTTTTTGTTTTCAGGCGTGTATTTGTTTTTCTTCTTTTTCGTTTTTTTTTTGGGGGGGGGGGGAGGGGAGGGGGGGTCAGGAGTATTATTCTGGCCATTGTGTGATCGAGTGATTTGGATCTCTCCCCACCCCCTCCTGACGCAAAATCCAAAATGCTGTATGTATTGGTGAAAATGTTGCGAACTAGTAGATTTCTGCACAATTTATTTGTCTGTATATATACACTTATTTTATTTTGTTATTGATATTTATTTTATTCATTATGAAAGCCTGGAATGCAAACAATTTGAAAGAAAAGAATCAGGTCGACGTGCATGATTCGTTTTTAATACATCGATGGTGATCCATCCAACGGTAGTGAATTTGCCAATACCTGAAACAATCTGGCACTCCGGCAACATTGGCTCTCCCAGTCGGGCACTGGCACTTTGTCATAAAACTCCTGAGTGTATTTTTCGGGACTCACCCTGCACCATCACCACAATACAACCCACAATTCGTTATTCTTTTTCATCATTAATTAAAAATCTGGAAATTCAGATTTCAATATTGATTATAAATCTTGAAATGTATCATTTATTAAATTATTAATCAGAATCTGGAAATTTAGATGAGCCCTCACAAGGATAAAATGACCTCAAGTGTCCCTTCACTTGACAAAAAAAAATTCACTGGATGGAACATCGATCGCAACGATTGGCTCGTTTCACCTGGCGTTCCTGATTATCATCAACATTTCACCTGGGGTAGAACAGCGGATAGCCATACTCCTGCACCAACACGGCGAACTGGTCAGAGCATCCCGTCACAATCCCAATCGATCCGGTGCTGCATGCCGGACGGAGCCTCGCCAGGTCCCTCACGCCGCCAACAAACGTGCTCGTCAAACTGGACCAAATCTCGCGACCCCCCAATTTGCTTCTCGTCCCAGCATCCTCCGTGGGGACGTACCCCTCAGCCCTCACATCGTAAACCTCGTCGGGTGGCGGCGCCTGCTCCGGTTCTCCGCCGCCACCACCGAAAAAATCCCGAATGCCTTCTCTTGCACGTTCCCTGGCTCGATCCGCCACCAAGTTCGTGGCAAAGCCAAGGGCTCCCCTCAGCAGATCGCCGCCTTGGGCATGCGTCTCGATCGGGTGGTGGGAAACCAGGAGCCCGACCAGCAACACGAATCCTGCACGGTTTTGAGTTCCCCTCATCCCTCCTCTCTTATATATCCTCCTTCGCAAGCACCGAAGTGTTTTCCGAGTCGAGTGTCGAGGGGCCCCTCGGTGATGACCTCGATTTGTTTGGGGCAAGCAGGGTCAAATCAGGTTCATGTCATGATGACTTGATTCATGCCACATGAACGGCCATTTACGCCAGTGTACTTTGTTTTTGTATTTTGTTGTTTGGCCTATACAATACGCCAGGCGCCAGGCCTGGCGTATTGGGCTTCTGCTCATGTAATTTTTGGTTTGGTTTTGGCGTATTGTTTGGGTGGGAAGTTCAAGTTGTCAGACCTGGGGTTGATCTTGATGCTCAGTCGGCATTAGTGGAGCTGTGAATTCAGCTAGATTGACGGTACTGGGGGTGCACTTGTTTATTTGCATCTTGTTTTTGGCAATAAGATTTTTGAAACCTGCCCACGCTCTTGAAACTTAGCCATTGGGAAAAGGCCCAAGCTCGGAACGCGTGTCGCCAACCCTGATACTAGAAACGCTCGAAACTGGGAACCCACGCTCGCCAGCTATTGTTAAACCATAAACGTTCGAAACTATTCTTGTTGGTCAATGTCCTCACCAAAACAGAGAATATTCTTACATTTGTTGTTATGTGGGTGGTCTACCCCAGGGAGGCGTAATTTACGGATGAGGGAAGTGGGGTCATGGTCATATTATGCATGTAATATGTCTTGCAAGTTGTCCAAAAAAAACATTATGTGGGTGGCCTCGCCTTTCACTTTGAGGCAGTGTGCCTTAAAAGAGGTTGCCTTTCTGGTGGGGCAAGAAATTTCTTTGTTGGTGGGGATCCGAGCTTGAACGCGAAGAGTATCTCTTTATACATTCCCTGCAACCAATGGTTTGTGTGCAAGTGTTTTCATGCATGCATTCTTTGATACGGCAATTCAACTAGCTTTGGAGATAGATCGAGCAAACGGTTGGTGGCGAGAGTGCCGGATACTGGCAGAAACAAAACCAACGTCCACGAGATTCCCAGGAGGATAAAATGGCTCTTGGGAAGATTGCAAGGGGGGGCTAAGAGAAGATTTCCCACATCGTTGTAGACCCTTTACTGGTTGGGATCGTAGAAAGAAAGTGAGTATAAGCAAACCAGGAAAGGAGCTTGGGATTTCCGGCGGCGATAAAAGTATGTCCAACGATTTGAAGGTAAGACATAACTGTTCTATATATATACAATTGTAAAAAAATTGAGTATCCACTTATCGACTCCCTCTGAACGAGTGTCGATAACAAAATGTAGACTCTCGGGAAATCAAGTTTTTGGAACTATAGTTACAAGCTATCCTCGTCGATTGTTTTCAATGTTGATTTGATCATAACTTTCACTCATGCGGTCTAAACTGTGTTCTGGCCTTGGGAACGACGCCACCAAAACGTCTGCCCACTTTTCAACAAGTTTTTACTGCCCACAGGAACCAGCAATGAACAAGCTACAGTGAGCGATGGCGTTTAAAGTCCCCACCAGGAGGAGTTCTGCGATAGATACAAAACGGAGAAGGGAGAGTTCAACGAAGGGGATGTGTTGCAAGAAATCGAAAGCCCCCCCTCAACTCCTGATGATCGGGCGGGTTGCCTTCCCAAACTGACGAGGACTCCGTTGCGCCTTTACAGGAACTGAGAGAATGTGTTAAGATCTCCTCGATCAAGCATTTCTGCAACCTGTTTTTTGTGCGACGTGTGTCCGTAAATAGCTTTCAGCCTTGTAGCTACATATCCTTTTGGATATGTAACCCTGCCGCCTTGAGAGGGGAACACTTGCAGACCAAAGGTGAAACATTGAATGCGGGGATTCTTTAGTGGGGAAAAGGCATTGTGGCGCAAGTGTGAGTTGCGAAGGAAAAGCAGCTGCAGTTCCCACTGCAGTGGGAACTTTATTGTGGATTTGAGAGGGTGAGGGTGAGGAAGAAAGAACATATGGAAACGTAGTGTTACAAGAAAATGGAGTTAGGGGCGGTTGGGAGATAGGAACAAAAGATAGCATTCTCTTTTTAATCTGAGTGTTTGTAAAAAGCCCTTTGGCCCGTACTGTCCATGTGTGTGTTTCACTTCATGAAGATTGACGTCCTGACATGCATGCATGTGCTGGGACGTCAATCCTTTCAATTCAAGTGAAATGAAATACATCGACTGAACAGGTTGGGTTGATATCCATACATCGTTGAGCCTGGGCATACATCGATCCATGCCCAGGAATAACAAAAAAATAACAAAAAATCGTAAGCAATCACGTACGTTTGTTTGTTTAAGGCATCAGGAATGTAGTGACGATTTTGTACCCTGTGAATTTCTCTGGACCACATGGGTAAGACTGCAGACAAACGAAATTCCGTATTAGCACGGTATCCAGCAGATACATAGGAGCTTAGTTAGAGAAAATGTTACAGTGGCTGTCCAGAGTTTAGCTATCAAAGCATGCATCCTTTTTTAAGAAGGGTTCAAAAAATATGTTGCTGATAAACGAGCAATATCGAAAATGAAAAGTCATTGGCGGCTTCAACCAAGGTTGGACCGTTACCGAAGAGGACTTCCATCAAGACTCAACTTGGCTTTTGGTATGTTGAAAGTATTGAGATAAGAATCAAGATTTAGAGATCTGCGAGGATGAGGCCAGCCCCGAGACTAACCAGATGTGGCGTCGTCTTCCCAGAGAAGAGATGCTCCATTTATGTGATACCATTTGTGTGTGTGTTTATATTTATTGTTATCAATAGAAAACCCATACGGTACATTGATGCCTTCCTGGATGTGTTTTTTGCAGAAAAAAAATAACATGGCAAGACAGAAGGCGTACTCCAGGAGTGCGTTTGTGGACATGATACAACCACGTGAGAAAAGTCGGATTAATTCAATATTGGACAATTGTCGACTTTTTCACAAAACAAGCTGCACTGGAATTCGTTGCTCCATCATCAACGCTTCAAAACTTTTCTTGCTACAAGTTTTGCCCCCTTGATATCAAGCCAACGCCAAATTTGCCTTTTTTAAAAAGCATTTTTCCCTACTGGGAAAGTTTCACAGCCAAGCAAACAAAAGTATAAGCCATCTGGCAGTCACACCTTGGCAATCGACACCCAGAGGGTCTTAAGACAAGCTTGTTGATGTTGACTTCATTTCTTCGAAGAAACTGAGTTGAGTTGTGTTGAGTACATAGCATAGACCTCATTGACTTCACCACGGGACACGTACACGTGGACTTGCCCCGTTCCTACAGGGGCGGCAATCCGACCTACAGATGGCGACGGAATTATTGTTGCTCATGCCTGACTTGATTCTTTGCGTTTGCATTAACCGTGTTACGATGGAGTTGAATCAGCCGCCATACGCTGGGAGTGATATCCCAATACCCATAGCACATCTCGTGAAAAATGGGAAAAAACAAATTGAACTCTGTTGCAAACAGTTGTTGTTTTCCTCTTCCTCCCCGGAAAACAGTTGGAACCGTGGGTGGTGCAAACTCAAAACTGTTTTGATCTGGCGTGGAAAGAGGCAAACGTATTGTCTGATATCGGGTAGACCACTCAGGAGAATCAGAGTGAAAAAACACGGCCTCAAACCCACGCTGGACAACAGCAGCCAATATAAGGAGTATTGTTCTGGATGTTTGCTCAGGTTTTGAGTAAACAGTTGGTTTTCCCATGCTTGATTGATCATTGACTTGGTATCAAGATTGGTCGCTTTCTCAGATTTCTGTTTCTTCTTCGTGAAGCAAGAAGAGGCCATAACTGTACCTCAATCACATTTGGTTTCCCACATTGTGAACGGGACAACTGCCCTGTTCAAACAGTCGGACTGAAGCTAGGGCTGAGTTCCTTTTTGTGTCAAACACAGGTCCATAACTTCCACAAAAACACTGAATCTTGGCGGTCAACGCACGAAACTTGGATGCACCGATCGCATGTCGCTTGTCTGTCGCTTGATGGTCGAACAACTCGCTTGGTGTTGTGGAAAGGAAAGGGATTTTTTAAAGTCATACTTGAATTGCGCCCGGACCACGATTCCCCCGGACCCTACCATCTGACCTTTCTCTTCCGGATATTTCTGGAAGCATTCCTGAAGTCCCTTGTCCGTTCATGATTGTATTCAAATTCAGTTGCACGCCAGAAAGAAAAACATAAACAGTAACTCATTTTTGGCTGTTTCTTCCTCCCTGTGGTGGTTTCAGGGGCGTCACTTGTCGAGCGAACGATGGTATTGCAAAAAAGGTCCCGTTGCGGAGAGGGTGCGGGGAAAAACGGAACACCACCCATCCAGACATGCTTTGAATCTGTTGAGAAGAAACTCAGGTCGAAATAAGCGAGACCAGAGAAAAAGTGTGGGAGCTCTGAAGGAAACCGCAGCGCAACAGGGTCAAAGAATTTGTTCGGTCAATGGGTTTGGCTGGCTGGTGCGAAACTCTGGTCGCGTAGTCCGATCCAAATCATGCGACGCTTTTGTGGGTGTCCTTGACAGAAACGGTGGTCAAATTCGTTGCAAGAATGTCACGTGTTCGTGAGGAACAGTATCGGGATGTTCGTGCAACCAACCTTCCACGAACGCCAAATTTCCCTAAGAAAGACAAGAACTACTAAATAGTACCTTCCATTCACGCTGTTTCTGTAAGGATTGACGAAAGGCACCAGTCGTGCGAGAAAAACCTCACTTTCCCTAACCAGCACATTTTGTGGAGACCATACGATTTTCTCAATGGTCAAGACACCGTCCCAGGTCACGAATTAGATCATACTGTTTTTGAAAGAGGTAGACATCAGGAACCCCAGAACTGTTCAGAACCAACCCCCACTGGCGATGCTTTGATGGAAACACAATTTTCTTATCCACATTGCACCCCCTCCCCCCAAAAAATGTTTTCCGTTCACAGACACCCCTTGTCCAAGCTTTTTCTTTTTCTTTTTTATACATGAAAATAAAGGCCACGTGGGTGATCATCCGCGCGCGCGACGTCATGATATTTTTTCAGATCGAGAGCACTATCCCAAAATGCAATTGAACATAATTTGGAGAAACAATTAATGGTGTGCATTAACTGGTGTGGCTGGAGAAAGAAAAAAGAACAAACATAAAAAGAGAAAAAAATCCTCCAACCAATTAGTTAATGGAAGGGGGTTTTACCAACAGATACACCAAAATGCCCTGCTGCGCCATACATCTGTCTTTTATTTTTTTCAGAAATTCATCACCACCAGCAAAAGAATCAACAAGATGCATGAAAAAAGTTGGTACCTACATTTTCTTGACTTTCTCTTCTTTCGCTGAAAAATATTATTTTACAATTGAACACGACACAAATTGATACTATGCATGAATCTCAGCGAAATAGTCCATTCCATCCTTTAAAAGCTATCCTTTTTGCTCCCTATACACAATTTTTTTTGTTTTCTACTCCCCCCCCCCCCCCCCTGTCTCCTTCCAATACCTCTAGAAAAAAAAACCCTAAAACATTAAAAAAAATCCACCCCAAACACGGGAAAAAACAAAAAAACAGAGCAAAAAAAAATCCAACATAGTGTCAAGAATAAGCCTTTCCTTAAGAAATGAGTAACTGATCCCATATCCAAAAATAAAAGCTATCCTCCTTTAAAAAAAAAAAAAAACTATTTTCCAAATAATGCAGCTATAGGTGCAATCCTCTCCTTTTTTCCATTATATTTTTTCTCTCTCCATTGATGAGCATAGTATAGTTCCTTTCATTACCTTCAGCATTTTTTTTTTTCCTTTCAAAAACCCTGGCCAGGATTTCCAAATCGAAAGAAAAACTATTCCTAAAATCCTAGATTCTATTATTGTCCTATTATTGTCTTTTATTTCTAAAAAACAGAAAAAAACTACCAACTACAGCGAGGAAGAAAAAAATTATTCTAATACAGGATTGCAGCACAAATATTTTATTCCCAATAAATAAATAGGATGAACTATGGTTCTATTCTTTTTACAAAAAACAAATCAGCAATTGTTCGATTTCGCAAAAATATTGATTTTCGATAAAATATCCTCCCTAGAGTCGTCAACATTTTTTTTTCCCTCTATAAAAATGAATGTATTTTTCCGAAAACCCCGATTAGGGATATTCTGGCTGACTGACAAGAATAAAAATAAAAAAAATACAAATTGAAACATCCATCAGTCAATCGATATTTTTCACACCAATTCTCTCTCTCTTTTTCTTTTTAATAGAGAATTTCTGTTTCAACATCCATCATGGAGCTCCCGTACAGTTTCTTTTTTCCTCAATTTCAAAACAAAAAAAAAATCGCACAACGAGAAATAAAGAAACAAGCATCCCATGAGTGGAAAAAAAATCCGAAAATGAATATCTATACAACTATGGCCCTTTTTCTTTTTGCAATACCTTTTTCTTTTCTTTTCTTTTCGGGCGCTAACGTAAATATAAAGGAGGGACCACCACCTCCAGAAAACAAAGCATTTTTTCTTCTTTTTTTTTTGGGGGGGGGGGAGGGATGTAAAAAACACCAGATGATTTTTCTCTAATTTCCTGGATGATTTCCTTCGTCTTTTTTTTTTTTCCCTTTCCCCTTTTCGAGTGCAACAGAATAAACAGTTTTTTTTGTCCCCCTTCAGTATTGCTCTATAGTCTGTCATATGCACTATTGGTTTCTTTTTCTTTTTAAATCATTATCATGCCTCCTAGTTTTTTTTCTTTCTTTTTTTTTTACCGTCTCTCTGTTGGTTTCAAAATACGAACTCTCCCCCTCAAAAAAAAAAGAAAAAAAGCAGCCCTCGTAGACCTTACAGAGAATCAAAAATAAATATTAAAAAAAATGCAAAATAAGGGAGACAAAAAAAAGAAACATCCCTAGATGCATCTCTATATACATACACATATAGAAACCTGTGTGTGTGCGTGCTTCTGCAGAAAAAACGCATTTTTTCATCCAAATTCTTTTTCCATCAAATTATCCTTTCTGCAGAAAACTCGCTTTTCCAGCAAACCCCCCCCCTTCTTCACCACCCCAATTTTCCTTTCAAGCTTAAAAGCTCTCTTTTCTTTTTCCCCTTTTCTTCTTCCAAACCTGAAAAAAAAACCCACCAACACATTTCGGCGAACCAAACCAAACCAACCTGACAAAGGGGGGGGGGGGGGAGAGCAAACATATACACACACATACAGAGAAATATATATTTTTTTCTTCAACCACAGAAAAAAAATTCGAAAAACAACAAACAACGCCCGCCCCTCCCACACATATCAGCATTTTTCTTTTTTTCAAAGCATTCAACATATTTTCACAAAGAGTCTTATTTATACGATCTATACAGCTATCCAACTCCCCCCCCCAAAAAAAAAAAAAAACACAACAAACAAAAAAACACGCAACCCCTCCCCCTCTTTTTCATCATATTCTACCCAGACAGTCACAGCAAAAAAAAACAAATCCACACACCCACCCCAAATCTTTTCGATGAATTTTTTCGACACTTTCTCCAGTTTTTTTTTTTTTTTTGTAACGAAACCCATCCCGACAAGAATTCTGCAGCTTCTGTTTCTTTTTTTCCAACAAGAGGGGTTTTTTTAAACCATCGTGTTTAAAAATCCAACCATCATACAAAGATAGGGAAAAAAAAACCCAAAACAAAACGAAAAAGAATGGCGTAAAAGATCTTCCACCTTTTTCTCTTTTTTTCAAGTTCTAATTTCCCTCTTTTTTCTCTCTCTATTTTTTTTTCCAGAAAAAAACACTCGAAAAAAAAATACCAATGAAAAAACGTTATGTATAAATTTGTTTCACTCCCCATCATATATCCATCCCCCAGTCTTTGATTAACTTATACGTGTTTTTTTTGTTTTTTTTAAACAAACATTTATAAGCCAACCAAAAACCTACCAAAAAAAAAAGGTGAACGTCTCGTTTTAATCCTTTTTTATCCTTTTTTTTTGTTCGGGATGAAACAGCCAGCAGATTGAAACAAAAATAAACAAAAAAACGGCTTTTTATGCTGAAAAGAGAAATGCACGAAAGTTGGGGATTAAAAAAAAACCCACAGTAGCGATGATGAAATACAGAATTCCCCACCCCACCCAAACCCCCCTTTTTCCAAAAAAAAAACCAAAGAAAATAAAAACAACAACAACAACAACACATTCGATCGAGGCTGAGATAGAACTAGCAAAAAAAACAAGCAGCACCCAAAGCCACCCAATCAAACGATCCTTTCAATATATCATATAAATATATTAAAATATATGAAACCGATTCAATCCACAAATTCATATATTTAATATAATATTTAGCAAATATACATATATATATATTTCAAATATACGAATCTAATTCGATCCATATATTCATATACATATATATATATATATATATTGACCATTGATATATATGTATATGATATTGAACAAAACACCTTTTTTTTTTAATAAAAAGCCAAACCCCTACACCTTCTTTTCCCCCCACTTAATCACATTGCTGCAGTGCTGATATTTAAACCAAAAACAAAGAAAAGAAAAGAAAACCTACAAAGTCTCCGACCCCATAAATTTCGCCATCCATTATGCAGAATAAATGTTTATATAACTTCTTAGTCCATTACGTTTTTTTTTCACTCTTTTTTTTTCCTTGGGGGGGCTTTTCTTTTTTTTTCTTTGTTATGAACTCGTTATTCCGACAAGCCCATCTCCTATAAAAAAAAACGACAGTCTTTTTGCCAGTTTAAAAATAAAAATAAAAAACAGCAAAAAGAAAAACACAAAATATAACCCAACAACCGCCAGCGTTTTTTTTTTTCTTCTTTTTTTTTTCAAATAAAACCCTACCCCTTGCCAGAAGAAGCCCCCCCTTCTATTGTTTGATTTAAAGTGGTGTTTTTTTTTTTTAAATCCTCTCGAGAAAATATTTAGAAAAAAACACCCAAAAAAAACCACAAATGAAAAATAGTGAAGAAAACAGCTTCGTGTGGTTTTTCTGATTTGCTCGATCTATTTTTAAATCGAACCGAATTGATTACTAAAATGGGTGTGGGAAAACCCACCCCATCGTGTTTTTTTCCCTAACACCCATGATTTTTTTTCCCTTCTCTTTTTTTTTCAAAATACCCCCTCATCAACCACCCCTCCTTCAGTTCAGTTTCGAGAAAGAAAACAGATGAGCCCTCGCTCCACCAGCAGTAATTTTCTGCCACCTCATCAAAAATATATAAATCTTTATATTCAAAAAAAAAAAAGAAAGAAAAAAAAAAAAAAAACACGGACGTCTACAATTTAAAAAAAAACAAAACCAAAAGGAAAAAAAAAAACACCGCCATCATCCCTTCTCATCATTTTTTTTTCACCTTTTTTTCTTCGTACTTTTTTTTTTCTTCTTCTCCCCTTGGTACACTGATCCAAGTTAAAATTGTTTCCAAAATTTAAAATAACCCCCTTTTCACCCTCCTTCCCCAAAAATTAAAAAAAAAAAACCCACCCAACCCAAAATCCCTACACTTACCCACCCTAACCGTAACCCTAACCCATTTTTCTTCTTTTTTTTTTTTCAAAAAGAGCAAAAGCTTTTTTTTTCTTTCCAGTTTGCTGTTCGAAAAACGAAGATATTCCATCGAGGCAAAATCGAAACGACCAAAAAAAAACCAAAACAAATTGCTGAAAAAAAAATAAAAAAATGAACAGGGTGTATACACATGAGGGCATATGAGCGAATTTCCTTCTTTTTTTTTTTTGGAGGGGGGGATATATATTTATAATTTTTTTTAATTCAACGCAGTACCGCTGAACAAATCACTCCAACAGTCGCACCCCATAAAACCGCTCGATTTCTCCATCGACGGAAATTGCCTTTTCTTGGTGCTGGACTCAGTTCGCTCGGGGTTTCGGAAATCTGCCAAAAAAAAAAACAGGAATCAAAACAACACTCATTTTTCCAAAACTTGATGAATAAAAAAAAATGGATGTGGAATTTGAAAGCAGGCCAGAATCTGGGCTTAGGTTTTAAGAAACTTCACTGCGCCAGGGGAAGGGGAAAAAAATCTATGCATTTGTACATCTAGATTTGGGCTTCCTATTTCAACCACCAGATCGCAGCGAAAAGGTCTCCAGAAGCCAGCAAAAATATTTGCAGTCCTATACATCACAGTTCTTCATTTTTTTATTTTATTTTATTTTATTTTTTATTTTATTTTTTTTTGGGGGGGGTATGGTTGGGGGCAAATTTTTGCTCTCTGGTAATGCTGGGCTTCTATGCATAACTGCAATATCAGTCAGACCAAGGGCACCCCAACCATGAGTCCGAAAATAAATAAATAAAAATACCTGTGAAACTGGTGAAATCAGCTCCTCTTCGTCGCTGGACTCGTCGTCCATCGGGAGATTCTGCACATCAAAACAAAGCCCCCTTTAAAAAACAAAAAAACCTCAACTGCAAAACACCACCCGCGCGCGTTGGCGATGATTCAGTATCGATCGACCAAAAACCGAAAGCCGCGGACAGCTGCTCGATCGATTTCCTCCAACCATTGCTAAACCACCGAAAAAAAAAACCTGACACCTCTTTCAACTGTCTTTTTTTTTTCAGCCAGAAAATTCTTCGAACGATCACGAATGACGACCGAACCCCCCCCCCCCCCCCCCCCCCAAAAAAAAAAAAAAAGAAAAAACCTCAACCGTGTGTGGAATTTTTTTCCCGAAATGGGAAAAAAAAAACCGTTCCCCCCCCCCCCCACATCGCCGCACTCACCACAATGTCGTCGAGAATTTCGCACAGCAAGAATTCGACGCTCGCGCGAGCTCGTCGGGTTGACCCGTCTACCGCGTCGCGCCGAGTTTTTTTCTCGACCTCGCTCGGCAGAATCTCGCCGTGCGCGTAAGAGTGCCTTCTGCTGGAGTGGTGGTGGACGGGCACGGGGGTCGGGGTGTTTTCATTCGACCCGTCGTAACGCGGGGAAAAAAAATCCATGTTGCTGGATTTCGACTGGAAGTCGAACGCGGCTCTCTTTTGTTGTTGCGCAGTGGTGGTGGTGGTGGTCATGGAGAATTATATGAGAAAATCAAAAGTGGGAGTTTACCCAAAAAAACAAAAGGGGTGCTTTTGGGGAAAAAACACACACAAGAGGTATGCGCGCGCGAACCCGATTGGAACTGCGGTGTTTTTTTTGTTTTTTTTTTTCCGCCAACAGATCTCCAGTTGGCAGGATCGTATCTTTTTGAAGGGTTGCGTGATGCATGCGCGCCAAGTCATCCCATACGGAAAAAAAAGCAAAAGATTCGTTTTTGACGAAACGCAATGAGAACCGCTGCGTGTTTGTGCGGTTTGTCCGGCAGCACACGTAAAAAAAAAAGATCTCCTTTTCAAAATATAAGAGGGAAAGGAAATCGTTGGGTGTCGGTTGGAAAGTGCAGGGCGTTTTTCGAGACAACGCCGATGGCGGCGGCGTTTTTTTTTGTGTTTTGCGTTTTTTTCCCTTGAAAAAGTGTTCGGAGATACGATTATATTTTTCTATCGAGGTTCACGTTTTCTTTCATGAATTCCAAGAAGACAGCAGCAAGCAATTTCAGCAAGCAAACAAGCGAAAAAAAAAAAAGCGTCTGAGGATTCCCCTTTGGCAAAAGTCGTCATGCCGATCATCAAAGGTTCATGTCTGTAGCAACGAATTAGAAACAGGGCCTGCTGATCCAGGGCAGCTTTTCTGAGTTGGAGTTTCTTTGACAACCGTTGATTCGCCTGCCCATTATTGATGAGTTATTTAAAGTTTGGTCCCAATGCGTCTGGGAAAGAGGATATGTCAGACTTCGTATTGTAAACCTGCCGTATATTAAAACAAAAAACTCGCAGAGTGTGTTGGATTAAGCGGAGTCTGCTGTATTATTATTTCTGTTTCCTTTCAGAATTATCATTACTATCGCTTTTTTTTATATTATTATTATTGTTATTTAATTCATTTATTTTATCATTTTTTTCAGGGGGGGGGGGAGACTCTCAATTCATTGTAATCAGAATCCAAGTTTCCAAATCGATGTTTCAAGTTTCAATAAAAACATCCACAACACTCATTTTTTTTTCCCTGATAGGCACAGGGTGTCTCACTGAAAACATTTACACCAATTAATAACCGAAGAGAGTTTAGTAATCTGCTCCCACAACAGTGGATTGATAAAAAATAAAAAACTGTCCAATCGCATCCTTCCTAACACAAAGTGGAGCATTGCAAAAAAAAAACCCGAAAAAAACAACAACAAAAGAAATCGTTTCGATTATCTCTTGTTGAAGTGAAAAAAAAAAACACTTCGATTTTTTCTTTTCTTTTTCCTTGCGTAATTTTACTTGCTCCATATTTCACCCCCTCTTTTTCACCCCCTTCGGCTTTTTTTTTTCAAATTGCCATTCATCCAATAACACAAACCAACAAAAAATAGAAACTTAAAAAAAAAGGCAAAAAAAAAAACAATAAAAACAAACCCCTATCACAAATCGAATATGTGTTTTGCCTTCTCCTTTTTTTTCTCTTTTTTCTGAAGGTTTTTCTTTCTAAAAAAAGTTGAAAAGTTTTTTTTTTCTTCTGCTTCCTTCCTTCCTTCCTTCCTTCCCATTTTTTTTTTTTCTTTTGAAAAAAGTTGAAAAAGTTTCTGTTCCTAATTTTTTTTTCCTCTTGTTTTCATTTTCATCTTCCATTTTCCTAAAAAAAAGGTTTCACACCTCTTGTTAAAAAAAAAAATAAATGAACATTCCAATCGGAGTTCTTTTTTTTTTTTGCTAAAAACTGAAATCAACAAATAATGTATGTTTTTCTAACTGCTTTTTCTCCAGTAGATTCAAGAAAAAAAAAAGAATAGTTAAGAAAAAAAAAAGAAAAAAAATGCTAGCACATATTCACCTTGGAAGGGGCAAAGTTAAGAAAAAAAAAAAAGAAAAAAACTTTTTCTTTCTATTACGGTCCTTTTCTTTTTTCCGATTTCCCTTCAAATCCCAAATGCTATATTTTATATAATGCTTTCCAAAACACCTCGACTTTTTTTTTTTCCTTCTTTCTTTCCCCCACCACAGCACTCTTTTTTTCGTTTTCTTTCTTTCTTTCTTTCTTCCTTTTTTTTTTTCTTGTCCGAACCGACAAACACTGGCGAAAAAAAAAAAATAATCAATAATTGCTGAACAAAACTATAAAAAAAGATCAAGAAAAAACACGATCAAAAAAAAAAAGAAGTAAAAATTGGATCAAATAAAAAGAAAAAACACATCTGTACAGGACACGTGAAAATATATTTTTTCCGATTGGCTGATATCCAAAAAAAACAACAACGCATCCCGACAGAGTGTTAAATAACAAACCCCTTCTTTTGGCAATGACAATTCACAGGTTAATATATTTTATAAACCAAAAAAAACAAAAAAAGCCCGAAGCAAAGGATGCACTTCACGAAATATCCAGGCTTTTTTTTTAAACCCCATTTTTAATCGTCTTGATATTCTTTTTTTCACTTTTTTCTGTAACCCCTGCCCCACCCACCCCGTCCTTTTCTGTTGTTTCAGCAAGAAGGTTTTTTTTTTTTTTTTTTCCGAGGAGAGATACCCCCCCAAAAAAAAACAAAAAAAACCACACTCACAACAGGAAAACAACAAAAAGATTGAAAAAAAAAAAAAGCAAATTACTGTATAGTAGACCTTTCACCCGAATCCTTTCGCAACCCCCCCCCCCCCCCCACCAAAACAATATATTGAGAAAAACATGCTGAAAAAAAAAGAGGGCAAAAAGCCCAAAGAAATACAACCCTAATAGTCAATTCTTCACCTCGATTCCAGACAATTTATGCATATCCTATCCAGATTTCTTTTCCATTTTTTCATTTTTTTTTGTTCAAATCAACCACAGCATATTAGCCAAATCTCCTGAAACCATTTCTTGTTTTCTTTCTTTTTGTGGCATTTTTTTGGTTTTTTTAATGATCTTAATTCAAATTCCTTGACATGGGATATCCCCCTCCCAAAACCCCCCTTCATGCACACACACACACATACAATTTGCCTCAAACGGAGGCTAATAGTCTTGAAAAAAGTTTCTTTTTTTTTTCCAAAAGTGAAAATGACATCGAATTTTCAACCGTCCCCTTAATGAATCCCGGAGAAACCGAAAAAAAAAATGGTGAAAAACCACTGCACCATATATGTGTTGGTTCTTTTCCCCCAAAAAGCATTTTTTTTTTCTTTTCTTTTTTTTTTTTTTTTTCAAGGATATTCCCCTTTTCTTTTTTTTTTTTGTTTTTCTTTTCTAATAATTTCCCCAAGGGTAGAAAGAGCAATCAAGCATTCTTCTTTTTCTTTTTTTTTTTTTGCTCGTCTCCTTGCCGAAAAATAATATCCATTCAAATCTTCTGTGGGGCAGTTTTTTTAGTTTTCCTTTTCCAGATGAATGCTCACAACATCAAACATTCATAAACGCCTTTTTTTCTTTTCTTTTTTTTTCTCTTTTTTTTCCAGATGAATGCTTACAACATCAATCATTCATAAACGCCTAGTTTTTTTTTTTTTTACCTTGTTTTTGTTTTTCCTTACTTTTTTCCAACACACACCCTTCAATCCCCATTACTGCTTTTTCTGAATAGTAAACACGCGGAGACATTCCAACCTGAAAACTGCCCCTACTATTCTTGGACTTGCTGATTTTCTGATTTTCAACGTTTTCTGATTTCCAACATTTGTACAAAGTGTGCCACACGCACACACACACCCCAAACCCCTCTCCCTTTTTTTTCCTAACTTTTTTTTAATTTTTTAACTTTTTTTGAGGGGTTTTCCCGATACAATAAAAAAAAGGACCTTCCGACATATTCATGTTATTCATTTTCTTTCACCTCATCACGTTTTTTTGCTTCTTTTTTTTTCACCTATAAAAAAAAAGGGGGTGGGGAAAAAGAAATGCTCCCAATCGATAAAGTAAATTGTAAACTCAAGTTGCTGGCTGTTTTTTTTTCTTTTTTTTTCCTTCAGCCGATACTTTTTTTTTTTTTACGGATTCCCCACCCCTCCCTTTCCCTTTTGCTACGACAAACACATATTCTTCTGATAATTTTTTTGCTGCTTTTTTTTTTTTCACCCCTGATCCACAATCGAGTCCCCCGCTACCGCCGCCACAAGAAAAAGCAAAAAAAAAAAGCAGGAGTATAATAAAGAAGGAAAATCAATGTCTGAAAACCAATGCTATAACACCGGCTGCGGCGGCGCCGACCAACCCCATCTGCTTGATCTTTTCGATGACACGCTTTTTGCCACAACTCCTTTCTCCTTCCTGGAGAAAAAAAAACAAACAAATAAATTGAAACCAGATCAATTCACAGACCTGCCAATGTGAAAACATGAATGAATGATTTGAGAGAAATGAGTTAAAAAAAAAAGAATTTGCATGGGTTTTTCTGTGTGTATGGGCAGAATGATAAAATGCTGCCATCCTGTACCGAATTTAAATTCTTGGAAGAACAAGATGAAAAGGCAGCTATTTTTTCTTTTCTTTTTTATGCGATGTTCAACTCTCAGAAAATAAATAAAAAGTAAATAAATAAAATCAGATCAGATCAAATCAATGGAAAGACACCCAAGAAAACAGACGAAAGGATGGCAAGCATCGTCCTAAAAAAAAACCTGTGGCGCTTGAATGGCCATATTCCTCGGGGGAAAAAAAATGAACAACAAAATAGAAAAAGACTTCTTGAAACGCAAAAGAAAGAAGAAAAAAAAAACACCTGCAAGATAATAGCATTTGATAGTTCTTTCAGGGATGGCAGCTCCAGGGATCCACGAGATCCTAAATCCAAAGCCTTCCTGCCTCTCTGTTGCAGAACACGGCATGTCAGTCATGAAAACAAAATATATATATGTTTTCCTATAATACATTTGGGAAAAAAAATGTCCGAGGTTGGCATGCCTACTAACAGGTCTGACTGAAACAGACAGATTTTTTTTTCTGAAGGGGCTGAATTTCGTTGACAGCCCCCCTGTGGAGAGGAGATCGAACCCATCCATATGGTTTCTTCTCATTTTTACATTTTTTTTTCAACGGAAAAACAAAAAAACAGGATGACGTGTTAAAAAAACTTCCGCAAGGTTGACGAGTCAGACATTTCTGACTTGCCCTTGGCGCCGAATTAACCAAAAAAGAAACAAACATGGAAATTCGGGAAGGTTTTGACCCGGCGTTGATATCGGAGGTGCTGTCGTATGACGATTTTCTCGGTGATATTTTCTACTCGCGCGCATGCACGGGAATGAAACCCCGTGGAGTAGAAATATATATCCTAATTCCGGAACGCCTCTCAGACTTCACCCCCTCTCACTTCCGTTCCACTCGGAACGCAGCAACAACGCAGTGACTCGCTGAGAAAAAAACAAAAAACAAAAAAAAACACGATGTCGACTTTACCACGGGGGTGGGAACGTTCTCGCAGACGAGATCGTCCAAGTCAAAGGACAGCGACGCGTCAGAGCGGTCTTCCGCCATCGCAAAAAACTCGTCGTCCTCGAATTCCGCCTCCTCGATGACCTGAAGCTGCACCCGCTCCAGGTGGAACCTGCTTCCGTGGACTCCGACCTCCAGATCTTGGAGCCAAGAGCCGATTCTTGTCAGATAGAGTTCGTACTCGTCCAGGGACACCCGATCCTGTCGACTGCTGTTTCCTGCCTGCATATTGTTTCGCTGCTGTCGAAAAGTCTACGAAGCGTTTGTCTGGCTTGAGGAGCGAGGGGTTGGTTTTTTTTTTTCACACAACGAAGGGGGAATAAAAAATGAATCAGTGCGAACGAGCAGTCGGCTGGACACGATTGGAATCTATCGGCATGCGGTCTTATGTGGTTTCCGCGATTCGTATATTTTTTGGACGCGCGTGCTCGAGTCGGGAAGACGGACACACGAACAGATATTTCGCCGAGAAGCGTGAGGAACTCGCCTCATGAGGGACCCCATCAGCCCCCACTGATCACCCGCGGGGCCCATGGTCCCTCCAACGACAAGCGAGTCTCGAACTCGTTTCTCTCTCGAATCTTCCTTTTTCCGTGAAAATATCTCCTTGCCGCATTTTCATGCGGCAGTGCGAACAAATCAGCGGCGAGGGCCCCAGGTCCCTCCAACGGCGGCATCCGAGTCTCGAGCTCGGTTTCCCCCTCGAATCTCCGTGTGTCGTCAGAATATCTCCTTGCAGCATTTTCGTGCAGCTGTGCGAGTAAGTCAGCGGTTATGCATTAGAATTCTCCACAAGACGAGGGCGCCTCCCCCCCCCTCCGATCCACATGTCGTGCACACACTTCTTGTTGCAAACTAATCGGTTTTACACAAAAAGTTGTCCAACACATCATAAACTTCCGTTGTATGCTTCCCCCAGTTGATGTTTTTGTCAAGGATGTGAAAGGCCGCATAAATTCGACTAATCTGAACCTGTGGAAGGGGCTAATCCAGTTGGTTGGTTGCTGTGCAGTTGATGCAGTTAGTACAAACTCGATGTTTCGGTGTTTGTTTGTTTGGTCTGTTACTCAACACTTCCAAGCTTCTCGAGTGAAAAATGCGGGCAAAAGAAACAAACGATGACGACCACTCGGGGATGGGTATGGGACGACGGAGTGATTCGGTCGAAAGCGTCAGGGGGGATTCTCGACAGATCGTGAGCGACATGGCGCATTTTTTTGGGAGCTCATACAAAACCCACTCTCGCTGTTTCCGATGGGTGCAAAACACCAGTGCAGAGTTCTTCAATGGAATCACGCTTTACATTCACACCCAACTCCCCAGGCTGCAGGATCGTATGTTTCAAAACATGACTTCTTAAGCAAGTTTCACCTCCCATGGGGGAGGTAGAAACCAGCCAAACGAAAAACAGCTCCGCCTAAAAAAATCCCCACGAGTGAGGCTTCCCGCTTTAAAGCGCGAAGCTTTGGTATAAAATTATTTCGCACCGAAAAACCTTTCTGCGCGTTCCACATCCTGGACCCTCGACGGAGCGCGAAAATGAACAGAGGAGCAAAGAAAAAATAACCCACTTTAACGGACACTTGAAAAACTGGTCAGAGAAATCGGCGCTGGCGCTAGCGCCGCCCCGTGTACAGATCAAACACCTCCTCATTCGTGAGCCCCGGAAAGCCGCCTCTTCGAACGTTCGCGAAGGGGGCAACGCCGCCCCAGGGAGGAGCGAAAGGCAGCTGGCTCACATCACTCGAAATGAAAACTCGTCGAGGTCCAGGGCGTGAATCCCCATCACTCCCTCCATCTGCATCTGTGCGATCATCGTAGTCCACGCCATCATCGTAGTCCCCCCTCCGCCGCCTAGGAGCTGCGCTGGAGGCGCCAGGGTCACCGCTGGTTTCGTAAAAGAGGTAACCTTGCCCGTCGCCAGTCTCGCCCACTCGAAGAGTGCTCGAGCGCACCCCCGAAGCGCCTGCGCTGGAGCCCGCCACAGTCGTCCCACCGGATACGACGCAATCTGAGGGAAAATAACCAACACAGGCGTTCGCTAACGAAGAACAGGATCTTTTGATACACCGGTGGTGCCACCCCTCGTGATTGGTGTTCTGAAAAAGCGAGCTTTTTGAATGGAGAACAGAAACTCACAAGCTCCGATTTGCTCCTCGCACAATTGCTGCTGGAGTCTGCGGGCTGCCCGAAGCACCCCTGTTCCAATGAACCCACGCTGAACCTCGGGCTAAGGGAGACGAAACCGTTCCATCTTTGTATAAAAACTTGTGCAACTGCCTTGATCAAGGCGGACTTACATTGCAAAACGTCGCGCACCTGTGTCGCCGTGAGATTCGCAGGTCAACAAGGCCGACATCAGGAGCGTTGCGATGAAAACGAGACGAGGTATCCTCATCAGAGCAGTCCAAAGAGGGGAAGGAGGAGTTTTGCGGTGGAGGAGTTTTGCGGTCAGGCATTCGCTTCAAGAACGAATTTGGAAACGATGCGATCTCCAATGAAAAGACTTGAGGTTATTTGAATGGACGTAATCAAACGGGTGATGGCACCACAAGCCGCAAAACACCAACGAAAAAGAACTACACGTGTGTGAGTTCCCCAAAGGGTCGTTTTGCAATTGTTGGTTTTCGATTTGTAGGGGCTGATGGAATGCTTCTGAGTGGAGAATTTTGTGTGCACATTTTTTTGGAACGAAAACGGAAGTCGAAATATTTCGCGGGGTGGGTTGATCGTTTGCCTCAGCAACCAGTGGAAAATTGTTTGATGTGAAAGTGTTTGGTTTTGGAGAAGATTTGTTTGGACTACAAGAGTAGTTTTTTTCTTGCAAACTACATTTGTTGTACCTTGTGCAATAGATGCTTTTGACACTTTTATGAGAAAAACAAGATGGGCGCCCCATCTTCGCATTTGAGGATGTGAGGATGTTTGTTTGTTTCTTTGTACTAATCCATCCATCGAAACCATATTCCCTTTGTGACATACCCTTTCATCCTGCTTCATAATTGCTGACCACGCCAAAATATAAGAAACAGTGAAATTATATCTGTTACATGGCCCCATTTTCTTTGTAATTATTGTTTTATTTTTTTCTTAGGATTCTAAAGAAAATATGCACAGATGTGAAACACAAATTTACTCGACTTCCACATTCAGTGAAAAAAAATTCTAACACTTGGTTTTTCTGCTTCGGGTGAACAAAAAGCGTTCAATTTTATTTATTTTTTTGCAGTTGGTGATGTTTGATCTGCTGGCATGTGGAAAAATTCTCTTAGTCAGCATTACAAACTGATGTCAGCATTCAGCACCAACAAATGAAGAAAGCCCTTGATCCTGAGAAGGAAAGGTCGTTTTGTTTTTTTTCAGCAAAAGTATACATATAATATCAAGCAGCAATCACACATTGGCAATTTGGATCAAAAACATAGAAGACATTCTCACGAAGCCCCCACGAGGAGCATTATTGAAAAAAACCCTAAGTATTGCACATTTTATCAATGCCCTTGGTTTGTTCATTGGATGGTTCTGAAAGGAAACATTGGATTCTTGGTCCTAAAAGGTCAAAAGAAACCCTTGTGGTTGGGGATGTCGCCCTAACTTCATCCAGACACCATCGAAGCCAGCGATTCTCCAGTGAACAGCTCGACCGCCTCCGCGTTGCTCAGCCCGACACGCCCCGACCCAAAAGCATTCGCAAAGGGACCGATTCCTCCCCATGGAGGAGTGAACGGCAATTCGCTCACGTCCCCAGCGATATCCACGCGGCGAGGTCCGCTGGGTTCTTCCTCCCCCTCCCCACCAGGCATTCGCGGCGGCGGCGGCGCTCCAGGCACTGGGGCCGCCGCGGGATCGACGGGATCCCCAGTGGAGTCGAGGAAAATGAATCCTTGGCTGCCGTCGCCGGTCAACCCCACGCGGAAGAACGTGCTGCTACCCTCACCCGCTGCTGTCGTGATATCGGCGCCAGTCGTGGCTGGGGTGGTCGCGCTGCTGGAGACAATGCACACTGCATCAGGAAAAAGGTCAAAAGCTGAAGAGCTGGGTCCATCAAAACCCATCAGCGGCGAACCCGATTTCGTCGAAATCCTTGACGTAAAATTTCGACATAGCCTGGCGGTCGATCATATTCTTGATAACTTACAGTCTCCGACGTGTTGTTCGCACACCAGTTGTTGCAGCCGCCGCCCCTCCAGCAGCAAACCTAAACATGCGTGGGGTGTTTCAGCGTTACGCGAACCCCAAGAAACACAACAAAAGCCCGAAATGATTCAAAAAAAACACGGTAGGTTGCACCCTCTTTTCTTCGGATGGGTTTTTCTATGTGGTTATGACCGCACCTTTGGTTGTCCAACCATCGTGCTTGGAGTCGCAGGAAACCAGCGCCACAATCAGAGCGAAAACGAATACCGCTGCTGGGCTGGGCATTGTTTTCTCGATCGGCTGGGGGTTGGGTCTTTCCCCTCTAAACCGTGCAACATCCACATCGACGATGGAACCACAGAGACATCTGTTTTTGTCTCAGACTGACGAGTCGCTACAAAGGACCAGACCTGCCATCACGTAATTTTGGTGCCAGGGTTGGCAGGGGTTGCAATCTCGGCCTCCATTTATTGTTGTGTCAATGTTGATTGATTGATTGATTGATTGACATCTCTGGGGAAAACGGGGAAGCAGGGTCGATGGCTGGAGTCCAAGAATCAATTTGTGTGTGTGTGTTGGTTGGTTGGTTGGCAGGGGTTGCAGCTTTCGTAATGATTGTTCGTAGTGTCAGGCATACAAAACAAGATCCACCCAGAAACTTATATCCCTCTAGAAACTTATATCCCTCTGTGCAACAATAAAAAAAAAAAAAGAAAACCAAAACTTATCCAGGTAGCCAACACCCGCTTGGACCATCGACAACCCATATCAAGCAAGCCAGAACAAAACACATCTTTTACATCTTTTTTTTGTTTTCCTTTCACACCATCATCGGTGCAGAAATGAAACAGACATGTCTTTCTGGTGTATAATTTTTTTGAGGAAAAACCAAAAAAAAAGAACATGCAAGGCAATTGTTCACAGTTTAGGCTGTTTTTTTCCTTCTCATCCCCTGTCTTTTTTTCCGTTAAAGCTCCGCTTTTTGATTTGCTTTGTCGACCGTGTTTTCCTTCTCCTGGGGGCATGTCTTTGATAAAGCTGTGCAAAGCAAGTGGGATAACCCTATGAACCCCGCCCAACAAAACACAAATAAGTATGAAACAAATATAGACAAATGTCGAAACAAATTCGCGAATTCCATGGTAAACTCCGACTAGGTTCCCCAAAAAAAAATCAAATTCGAATAAGAAATAAAAAAAAAAATACAAGCAGAAAACCATATGAATGCAATTCAGGAAAGGGGAAAAAAAACCCTCTCCTTCAGACCCAACCAAAATTCTCAAAACATCAGACAACAATTAAAAAAAAGGTTTTCCCCTCTCCCCCCACCAAAAAAAATAATAAAAAAAAATCCGTCTTTACAAAAAAAAGTAAAAAAAATCCACCTTTCTCTTCCTCAATTCCTGAACGCAAAGCTTCGACCAATTCTTCTTCATGCTCCTCGATCAGCCGTCCGCAAAAAGCTTTCAAGTGCTTTCTTCTCAGGGATTCCTCCCCTTCGTCCATTTGGTAAGCAATATCTTTGGACTTGCTTTTCGACAGCCACCCCAGTTTCATTTCACCTCCTGCCGGAGGCATCACGTAGCCCCACGTATAGCGGCTCATTTTTTCACACAGATTGTCCAGCAGCTCCGTCATTCGAAGTTCGCTTGCACTGTGGAGGGAACCAGGATTATTATTGGCAGTCAGTGGCCAGGTGTTTTTTGAAAAAAAAAAGGGGAAAAAAAGCATTCTTCTTCTTTTGCCACATGATTCTTTTGTTCATTGAAGTTGGAATGCGTCGGCTTTGAATGCGAGTCAGCCCTCCGAACAGAAAAAAAAGGGACTATTTTTTCCCCCAGATGAAAAAAGAGGGCCCACCATTCGCCAAAAACAACATCACTATCTTCCTCATTTGAACCAAATTAATCGGTACGTTTTTGTATTTTGGATATCTTGTTGAAATTCGCCCCCCCCACTCCCCGTCCCCCGATTCAAACAACAGAAAAGAACAAAACGCAACAAGATCCCACAGCCTAACCACACTTTTTTTTTCTTTTCCTTTTCCTGTGTGCTGAACTGCTGCATTAAATGAAGAGCTTTTTCTTTTCTTTTTTCCAAGGCATCCAACCTTTCAACCAGGTGTCAGGCAGCTAATCAGAATTTTTTTTCCCACACATGCTGAACAGTCCTACGATTTCTTGGCATTATCTTTTCCCTTTTGTTTTTTTCTTCAAATTTGTTTTTTTTGGGGGGGACCTTCCTTTTATAGTTTTCCTTCGTGGAGTCTGACCTGTACTCAATCACCTTTCCGTAGCGTTTTCCAGTTGCATCCAGCCGGTGCCTCATATCCAGATGATTTCGAGGCAATTCCTTGTCCAATTTTTTTTGAAGCTCCTCCTGTTGATGCACACAGTTAAAATTAAAAAAAAAATTGCAAAAACCAGCGGGGTCACCATATCTCGACATAAAAAAGAAAAAAAGTTCGAAATATCCTCCCCTCTGATCTTTTGACCAGATCAGACCACTACCCCACACAGCATAAAAACGGCAAGGGACTGCGAGTTGATTTTTTTTTTAGGAAAGACAATGACCCTTTTTCCCAAAAGGATTAGTAATATTATTGGAAATCAATAGGAACAGCAACACCCTTGCAAAAACAACACCTACCAAAGTGCTTTTCAATTTTCCCCTCAAAAGAAATGGCAGTTACAAAAAGGACACGGCTTGTCGTTCGTATGGGCCCTTTCGAGGAGCAACAAAGAAAAAGAAAGAAAAATCATCCACCAAAAAAAACTGGCTCGCTAAAAAAGGGCTCAATACTTACGCTGACGATGCGGCAAGCCCCGCATTTGTCATCTATAGCACCCGAACCCAGCGCGAAATTCCCGACAACGAACAGGAGGAATGCCAACGTCGCCATGGGTTATCAGCCGCACCACTCAAAAACTGAATCCGTTGATCGCGCAGAGGTGTTCTGTACCCCCCCCCGCCAAGCAACGTTATCCAAGAAAACCACGTGATCCTCGTACAAGCGCTGGGTGCAGTACAATACAGTACAGAACAGTGCAGCACAGTACAGTACTGTGTGGAGTGTTGGGAGGTTTTTGTACTTGGGAATCGAATCGAACTCTTTGTTTGTGGGGTTGATTAGCGCACATTATTGCTCGTTAAAACAAGCATTAATTCTGACTCAGAATTTCTGAGAGAGGTGTTCGTTCAAAGTACACAGCCAATGCTCGAGCTCACGACGCAGTTCGGAGGCCTGCCGCTCCAAACACCGAAATTCGTGGACTCCTGCACAGACAGCGTGGAGGTTTCCTCTCATGGCATCACGCAGGGAATGCGTAAAGCGCTGTGCATCCATGCCCAACTGGAGGCGGAACTGTCGGGATGCTCTTGGCTGAGCATCCAGCAGCAAGCGAACTAATGGATTCTTTCTATGACACGGCCCTCCACGATTGTTGCAACGTCACGGCGTTTCCGAAATGAAAAAGCGTGTGCCAAACCCCCAACGGACGAAATAGACGAGCAGGCGAGTGGCTGTACAATTACTCTGAATAAGATTCCCTGCTGGTAAGAGACTTCCGTCGCATTTTGACGCGATTGACTGCACGGGTGCTTTTCTTGCTCCACTGGACACACAACGTTTCGTTTATGTCGGTGGTTGCGGTACTGTTCGCTTTGAGCAGCATGGGTTGGCGGCTGAGAAAGGTCTATGTCTCGTTTCTGAGGTTGCGCCAAGCGGTCGTTTTTCCGAGACGCGAAAAAGTTTCATCGACTCCTACTAGCAAAGGCGTGCAAGTGATCCAAGACGTTGGCCGGAATAATGGGGTCCAAGACTGCTTGCTTACTAGCGCTCGCCGTGCTCGCTGCCGGAATCAGTAATGGGATCCTGGTCAGCGCCAGGCCTTTCCCGCTAGAATCCAAACAGAACGAAGGCAAGTTAGCAGCCCCAGGATGCACACCCAAATTCAACTGTCATGGGCCGTCCTTGTACCGGCACCACTGTGACACTCCGACTCTCGCATTCCTCCAAAGAAAATATTTACTGCTGTGGAAATTGTGTTGCTTTTTTCAATCCCGCACCGCCCCAGCGTGAGTTTTACCTTAGCGCACGTGGGCTAGTTCATAGCTGCAGGCCGATCCTGAAACGTTTTTTTTGTTGTTGTTATCGTGTGATCAGGGAGCGTTGCACCGAGTCCGCAGCAAGCCGTTGGGGAAGACGCGGATGGAGGATTATACGAATACGAAGTTTATTGTAAGCGAAAATCTCTGCCAGTGACATCCCAATAATGCAGTTTTGAGTCTGACTCTGACCCTGTTCAGCAGACTCTCTTAAAAAACTTGGGTTGCCTTTCTCATATTGACCTCCAGCAGCCTATTCTCACTGTCTTCCGACATCATTTGCTGGATGGTGTGCCCCCCCCCCCCCCTCTTTTCTAATGTCTGTTTCTACCGTGTTGAGGATTAACTCCCCTGACTGACTTTGGAATCTTAGGAATCTTAGAAAGCTTTTCACACTTGAGTAGGTCGCTATGGCTGTACATGGGGCCTGACTTTGGAGAAACAACACCTGAGCGTAGTGTAATGTTGTACCAGGGGTGCCAGTCCCTGGGTCAGAGGATTGGCCAATTCTATTCACCAGAAGAACATCGGTCCTAGCACCGGCGTCGAGGATCGGATGAAACCTCATCAAAGAATAATTGGCCTGAATGCCATCCATTGTTGGCAGCCGTGAGTGTGTTTTTTTTTCGTTTTCCTTGAGCTTCTGTTAGGTATCTCTGCGTTTTCTTGTCCAGGAGCAAGAAAAGAGCGGAGGGTTGCGGGGTTAGTGGAAATATATCATGGGTTTAATTCTTTCTTCTGTATTTTTGCATGTAAGTTTTGAGAACTTGACATCGGCACCTTGAGTAGCTTTTTTGAGTCTCGGAATTTTTGCTGAGAAAAGCATGAGTGCATTCATTGGCCACCTGTTTTGATTCCAGAACCGGACGCCAAAAACTCTTGGCAAAGGTGGCGGCGGCAATGCATGGTGGGATAGCAGCCTTTTCAAACGCCGCCACCATCAATCCGAACTTGTTCATTCTTATTTTGAGCTGCTGGGACGACATCCCTCATTCTCATCTGGCCAGCCACCCTGTGCCCATTGTCGAACTGCTAAAGACAAAGCGAATCAGCTCGGTACCCGAAAAAAAAAGAAACAAACAAACATCCAAAAACTAGTCCTTTGCGATATACGACTCTCAGACGCAGCTTGTCTGGACGAAGTAGTGGCTGATGCCCCAAAACGTCATCGTTGAATGCTGTCGCCAATCCAATCCCTCCGCTCGAAATCTTCTCGGCGATTCGACCACACACACACGCAATAACATCAGAAGCCTGCCAGCGCACATTCGGTCGCGGAGGAGACAGGCGATAAGAGAGTAGAGCCAGGCCTGTTACAACACGCACACAGGTTTTCCAACGAACAAAAACACCCTCGGTTTCTCTCAACTGACAAACCAAGCCGCCACTTCCGAAACGCCACCTACCCTGCAACATCAACGCAGGTTCCCACAATCTGACCTCACATCTTCCCACACAATGACTACCTGTACGATAACCAGGAGCCAGCCAACACCTCGTTAAAAGTCGCCTTTTAACGGCTTTCAGCCAGCACGCAATCAATCAATCAATCAATTAGTGCAAAAAGAGGCCAGCACGCACACTCGTCCAGCCGCTTCCCAACTCTCCCTGTCTTTTGCTTGCTTTCGTCTCGATATTTTTCTCATCCTTTTCCGTCAGAGATGATTTTTTCCTCAACCATAGGATTGCTGTTGCTGAGTCTAGCGCACGTCGAAGGGACATCGGCAAAGAGCCCCTTGCCGACAGATCGTCCGTACAATATCGGCCATCGGGGTGCCAGCGGCGAACTCCCAGAACACACCAAAGAAGCTTACGCCCTGGCGATCCACCACGGAGCCGATTTTATCGAGTGCGATGTAGTGGTTACGAAAGACAAACACTTGATTTGCCGGCACGAGCCCAACCTGAGTTTATCCACCGACGCCGACGAGAAATTCCCTGAAAAGAGGGGGAGGTATACTATTGATGGGGAGGAGCTCGACGGCGTGTTTTCCGTGGATTTGACGCTGGAGGAGATCCGGAGTCTGACCGCCAACCACCAAGAAAAATTCAAGGGGGTTAGGGGTGGCGATTTCGATGGGCAGTTCGGGGTCTGCACCCTGGAGGAGCACATCGATATCGCGTTGAATTCTGTTGGGAAAGTGGTGGGGATTTACCCCGAGACGATCTACCCGCAATGGACGAATTCTCTGGATATGATGTCGGGCACCAGCTTGGAGCAGCTCCTGTTGGAAGTGGTGGAAAAGAAAGGCTACCGGGGGAAAATGTTCAGCGAGTCTTGGGCGGCTCAGCCGATTTTCATCCAATCGATGGAGGTCAGGAATTTGAAGTTTTTGAGCGGATTGACGGAGATTCCGCTGGTGCAGCTGGTGGGTTGGACGGGGTATAACACCCGGGAAGGGCAGAAAACTCCGGAAGAAATGATCACCGAGGAGTCTTTGGGGGAGGTTGCGGAGTATGCTGTGGGGGTGGGGGCCTGGAAAGGTCATGTGCTGCCTGTGGTGGATGGAGATGTGAAAAATTCGACCGGGTTGGTGGAGAGGATGCATGCTAAAGGGTTGCTGGTTCATGTGTATACGTTTCGGAACGATGATAAGTAAGGGAAATCGTTCCAGAAGAGAAAAACTCGCGTCTTTTCGTTTTTTCAAATGGAAAGAAAATAAAGTGTGAAAGGGAAAACATGAACCCGTCAAAACGAGAGTGTGTGTTTTGGAGGGGGTGTAGGAGGGGATGTCTTAATCTTACGAGAGATTAAGATTTTTTTTTGTTCTAGAAATTGAAAAGGAGGTAGCAATGGTGGCTGTTTTTTGGGGGGGGGTTATCTGATCAGCGAAGACACCAGTCAGTGTTTATGCCATGTTTATTATTCCTTGGTCAGTCATGCATTTTTTTTCTGCTGAAAATCAAATAGTTAATTCATCTTCAGGATTACAAAACTATGACTCATCTTGAAAATATATTCTTTTGAAAAATGTTATATTGAAACTGAAACTGAAGGCTCCTGTAGCCCCTCCCCCCCCAAAAAAATAAAATAAAAAAAATTTTAATAATTAATAAAAATAAATGATAAAAAATAAATCTCTGTGTTTCTTTGATTGATTCTACAGGTGTTAATTTTTTTTGTTTTTTTTGTTTTTTTCCTCAAAGGGAATTGACCACCGCATGGGGACAAGATCATGGGAAAGAATACAGGGCATTCGTGAATGGTGAAAAAATTGACGGCATTTTCACAGATTTCCCCGGCTCCTTGAGCGATTTTTTTAAATCCAACATGCGCTGCAAAGCTGATTTTGACACGGAGAACGAGGAAGGATGCAACAGCACATGATCTCAATTTAGATATAATTTTTAGATAGTTTTTTCTTTTCTTTTCTCAGAAAAGGTGTGGATTTCTGTGTACTATACTTTGCTTTGATCTATTGTTTTGATGGGTATAATCAAGGGGCAAAAATCCTGCAATTTCTATTTATTTGTTTATTTATATATTTTTTTCTTTCCGCGTGTTGTTTTGAAAAGAAACACTGTGGAAGAATGCTGATGGGTTTGTGGCATGTATTATTTTTAAGGATTTATACATCACCACACTTTTTTTGAATCAAAAATGGCATTCAAAAAATAATTTGATCCACATTTCGTTCATCTTCGAATTTGTTGTGGAAAAAAGCTTAGGTTTTGCCTTTCAACAAAAATCCTTGCTCTTTTATTTTTTCCACCGAGCGAAAAAAATAATTAATTTTTAATTTTAATTTTAATGTTAATTTTTTTTTCCCAGCATGTACTCGATTGTTCATTTTCAGGGGATTGTCAATCGTGGGCTGTATCATTCGGAAAATCATGAAGTTTGTTCAAGTTTTGAAATCTCAACAAAAGGTTTGCTCCATTTTTCCAATTTTTTTTTACGGTTTAAAAAACTGAAATCAAACAAATTGATATGCTTCCAGTGTAAAACTCTTTCCAGTACTGCAACAGCAAACCCCCCAAAAAAGTAAATGTCAAAAGTCCAGAAAACCACCCCCCACGAAAAAACCTTAAGGACAAGAAAAACAACGAACGTAACCCCAGCTTGTACCTCCAACAATCTTTTTTGCAGGTACACACTTTCCAGCTTCTTAATAACCTTTGTATATATTTATATAAAAGCATATTTCCTTTCTCTTTTCTTTTTAATCTTCTTCCTCCAGCTCTTCTTTGGGAATTTCTCGTCCCCTATTTCTTTTCTTTTCTTTTCTCTTTCTTTTTTTTTTCATATTTTTTTTCCCCCATCTTCTTCCGTCAGCCCTTCTTTGAAAATTTCTCGTCCCTTATTTCTTTCCTCTTTTTTTTTGTAAATCTTTTCTTTTTGGCCCCATCTTCTTCCTTCAGCTCTTCTTTGGGAATTTCTCGTTCCCTATTTTTTTTTTATTTTTTTTTTTCATTTTCCTTCAGCCCTTCTTTGGGAATTTCTCGTCTCGATTATGAGGATCAGAATACCAGAAATCTGATCCGACAGGCACCACCCCATAATGATTCAAGATGGGGTGGGACGTGAAATAATGGGTTTTGATGTGCTGCATGTTCACCGACTCCGTGATACCGGGCACTTGGTAAATTTCTTTCACGTATTCTCGCAGATTTGGGTATTCTCGGATCGCTTTCTTGTTCGTCTTGAAGTAAACCACATAAACCTGCCAAGCAAAAAAGAAGAAACGGAACAAATGCTGGTCAGTCTGCTGAAACGCGATGCCGATGGGGAAAACAGAGACGTCAAATTTCAAACCAACGTTATATATATATATATGTATAAATATATATATAGTTTATATAAAATATATTATAGATATATGAAAATACTGGGTGGAGAGCTAGATATGGACTTTGGGATGATACGTTGGGTTTTTTCTTCTCAGTCAGTCAAAAACACATTTCCGAGAACGGGCTGCACTCGTCCGAAATCCGGCCGTTTGTAAAATGATGTCAATTTCAAAAAAGATATATGCATACATTTACTTTTTTATTGTTTCCTTTTTCGACTCTAAATGTACACAGATGCAGTGGTACTGTCCATCGCTTTGTTTGTTTTAGCCATGCAAACATATATATATGACCACAGCAGGGGGGAAAACGAAATGAAAGATGGGGTGTGGAGAGAGTCGATTGTTTTCCGCACAAATCAACAACCTCCTTTCTTTTCCTCTTCTTTCTCCTTTTCTTTCTTTTCTTTCCTCCCTTTTTTTTCTCCTTTCTTTCTTTGTTTTTCCTCCTTTTTTTTATTTTCCCATACGAAAATCTGTTCCAATTTCTTTCTCCCCCTCCCCTTTCTTACCTCGTCAAATCTTATCAGCGTGACAAACAGCCTGATATCTGCCACCGTGAATCGATCGCCTGCAATGTATCGATTTTTCGACAAAATTTCCTCACATTTCTCCAATGCCTCGAACAGCTCCCTGCCGAAATCCATCCATCTCAACTTAACGAACCAATCGACACTCTTATATGGATGTTTCGTGTTTTTGGGTGTTTTTTTTTTTATTATTTTAAATTCCATTGCTCATGTAGGAAGCCACACAATCCTGGGGAAAAACGTTGTGAAGGAAACTGAAAAGAATGCCATGTGTTTGATTTTGGAGCAAAAAATAAAACAAAAAAAGACTTTAAAAAAAAGATGACGCAATGAGAGTGCCAAAGAAGAAGTAAGCAACGAAAAAAAAATGCTAAACGATTTTCTCAGAAAGTGGAGAAAGTTCACAGAGGCTCTACATTTATATATATATATCTGTGCAGAAATATACATACAGCCAAAAAAACAAAAAAACAAAAAAAACACAAAAAACCCATAAAAAAAGGACTCAAAATAAAAAACCCACGGAAAAAGACCACAAAGAAACACAAGATGAAAGAAACAAAATTAGTGCTACCCCCCAGCCCATCTAATTTTATTTTTTTCCTCACGTGAATGCCATCTCGTAGGCTTCTTGAGATTTGGCAAATCCACAGCGATACACCCCGTTGTTGATGTTGGGGTAAATCCACGAATTCACCTCTTCGATCTTTTCCATCAAGTCGGCGGGGAACATGTCGACCTCCGGTTTCGTGGCAAATTTGTTGAATTTCGAATTGAACATTTCGATGATTTCGGCACTCTCGTTGTTCACTATGGTTTTCTCCGTTTTGTCCCAAAGCAGGGGCACCGTGTATTTCCCTGTGGAAGTTTTTAACAAAAAAGAAGTTGTGAGTTTTTCTTTGTTGGTTGATTTTTGATTTTTTTTTTTTAACCCCTTCTTGATCCTCTGTTTTCCTCTTGAGGTCAAGGTGGAGTAAAAATTCAGCCATCGCAATTTCCAAAGCGAAAAATGATGCATTGAGACTAAAAAAAATAAAAAAGCGGCACATAAGAAACAGGGTTGTTTCGCTCGTTTGGATAGTGGATGACCTACATGGGGCTTCCAGCCTCACTGTAATTTTCTATTTAAAAAAAAAATAAAAAAAAAGAATAAGAGTGCCAGAAAAGTAAGCAAAAAAAATATAAAAAAAATGATGTAAACGATTCTCTCAGCAAGTTTCTAGACCCTTTGTGTTATCTTTTTCTTCTCTTTTTTTTTAACGATCATCTCAGAATCTTTTCGGACCCTTTGTGGTTCTTTCTTACTCTTTCTTTTTCGCGATTTTTTCAGAAAGTGTTAAAACCCTTTCTGATTTTTTCTTACTCTTTTTTTTAAATGATTCTTTCCGAGCGTTTTAGGACCCTTGGCAGGGTTTTTTTTTCTTAATTTAAAACTCATTTTCCCCAACCTGCAGTATCTTTCGCCAACTCATAAAGATCTCGAACGAATTTCGAACCGTTGATGGAGTCTGGAATGCAATCATCCGCAGGGAACGAACCATAACCTACAAAAAAACTCAAAAATTCAGCCAAAACAAATCACCTCCACAGATTTCCTCGAGTGGAAAATCCGAAAAGCAAAAAAGAAAAATAAATAAATAAATAATAATACATATTTATATATTTGTTCATCATCAACCACTCATACATCAAAAATCGAAAGATGGACAAAACAAAACCCACTCCGGTAACTGAATTTAAAAAAAACTCTGCTGTTCGTCCCACATACCCAAAGATGAAGAAAGCGTCACAAAAATGAGAAAAAAAATCTCCCGATTCAAAAAACTCGATCGCCCCCTCCCCCCAAGCAACCAAAATGTGAAACGAAACAGACAAGGGGCAAAAACAAACCCGATGCTAATGAGATATACACTTACCGTTCGAGTTTGAGAATGGAGGATCCCCTGGAGATGCGAACGTCCATCCGGAGTGTTCATCTTGCCCTGGCCTGCTTTTCTTCCAAGTCGGATGCACGACCGACAAGCCAATGGCATCCCCCAACCCCTGTAAAAAATAACAACCAACATTTTATTCACTAGACCCCTAAAAAAAACATTGCAACCATCATTTTATTCACTAGATCCCTAAAAAAAACATCGCAACCGACATTTTATTCACTAGACCCCCCCCCCAAAAAAAAAAAAACAAACGCAACCGACATTTTATTCACTGATACCCCCACCATCCACCACTTCAAAACAGCAAAAGCAAATGTGAACCGTGGAGATGATGATCAGTGAATTTCTTAGTTCCAGAGGCATGCAGAAATGCTGTGGCAGAAAGAAATCCGAGAAATGCATGCACACCTTCATATACATCATCGCGATGCATCGACTGGCCCAAGGACAGGCGTACGACACATACAGATGATATCTCCCACCTGGAAAAAAAAAACACGCACACACATAAAAAAACCGTCATGCGATTGCGATCGCAATCGAGATTGCGATTGCATGCATGCTTTTCGGCCGCGACTGAACCATTGACATTCAATTTCAGATACTGTCTTGGTTTTTCTGGCCAAATGGAATCGAGTCAAATCAGCCTACACCAGTTCGCCAGTTTCAGTTCTGGGTTTGGGTTGTTAAAAGTTTGACTGGAGGGGGGGGGGGGGGGCACGCGTTTCACCCGTCGGCGGGCTATCAGTAAAAAAAACACGAACAAGTGTGCGTTTACAAACCAACAAACCGGGATCCTACTTTCTGGCGGAAAACGACCCCCCTCCTCGATCGTGTCACGGAAGGCCGAGCTCACTCTCTTGAACTCCCCCTTGACCCCCATCTCATCCAAAGCGGTGTGCGCTTTCATGCTCGCGGCGATAGGACGGGCGGAAACTCGACGCTTTCCTTGGTTTTCGATCGAATTCGGATGTCTCGAGCGAAAGCTCCAAAGACGGAAAGATAGGGTGCTCGCTGTTCGCGTTGATGGATTGAAGAGGGTGCGCTGGGTCGCTATCCTCAAACAGGCGACCATGGGCGTTCGTGAGTTTTTATGGGTTTGTGGGTTTGTAGTGGATGGTTCGCCAATCGTTGCATCCTTTTTCGTAAGGGTTTGGTGGAGTTTGTTGCGGGTTTGTGCGTTTGATGGCCAATGTCGAATGCACATATCACACTTCGAACCAAAAACGCGACAATGACTTCAAAGCCTGTCTTTCTCTTGCGTTTGTGGGGTCCCTCTAACCAAATTGCTCCATACTTGATTTGGTCGGCATGGTGTGTGGGGGGGGGGGGGGAGTTATGGAAGCAAGGCCTTTCTCGGGGCTGTTGAATTTCATAATACGAACACTCAGAGAGAATGTTGATGTTGGGAGCGAAACCCCCAAAGTGATTTTTGGTGGAATAGGTGCTGAGCACCAAATATACCGCTACTAAATCAAGCAAAAAACAAAAAGAATCACACTGCCAAGAATGGTTTGTTAACCTCTGGCGGCAAAAAGAACACCCAACCACTTTCCAGCTGGGAGCCCAAATCTTTAACCGTTTCTGAGAATTTATGCCAAAAAGTAAACAAATCGCTTTATGTTTGAAGCCCTGCTGTTGCGTTTGTGGGTTTGGCCAGGGGGGAAAAAAGTGGTGGAAGCGAGGATGTACCCACCACTTCTTAGGGTTGTTGAGTTTCATAGGACGATATCCAAACTGCAGCACCACACAAGAAAAAACAGTGACACAGAGATGTTTCTCAAAACAAATGGAGCTGGCCAACGTAACACATGGAGAGGTAGCTCCTCACTCTGGTCAGGTTCGAGGGTCGTTGCGGGTCGTCTGTTGTCGGCGCTGGCAAGCAAAGTTTTTCAACTTCCTTTCCAGTGAATTTTTTTTTCATACGGTTTTTCTTTTTTCTTGATACTTGGGTGTGTGGAGAGAGCCCAGCAACACTGATTCTGCCCACTCTAAAATCAAAGGGGGTCATTTACAGACAGGGGCGATGATGGCTGACCGTAACTACCTCCTCTGACTCCGCCATTTTCTAATTGTTGTATTCCGGGCCTTCATCTTCTTTCGCACTCGGAAAGGTTTTCTTTTCCACAACAGATATCTTCAACTCGTGTTTTCAATGTCTGACTCAGATTCTGCTGTTCAACACATGATGTTTTCGGCTTCCCCAGCGGCTAGCCGTGGGTGCTTTTGTTCTTTGGTCAATATTGGTTAATATAACAAGCATTGCAAGCAAACAAAAAGAGAAAAGAGTTTCAATGGATGTTCAACATATCACATAATCAAATCATGTTGCATAAGGTCTTCGTCTGGTGGTTTGTCAGTAATATACATTCTCGATCAGCTCCAAGCCTCGTCGTCTGGGTCGTGAGGAAAGCAGCAGAAGAACGCACCTCCCTCTGTTTTGCAGAGCTTTCCAACAAAAAGCCCACAAGTGCAAAGCAAACGAGAAAAAGTAAAATGAACCTGAAGAATGCATTGTGGTGGGGTAGGGTGGGGCAAAAATCATCATCAATTTCTCAACACATTCATAGCGCTTTTGTCTAACGTGCACTTGCTGAGCCAAACGGAGCAGCCGGCTGGATTTCTTCCTCCTAATTTACTGAGTTGTGTTTGAAAGGAGGGTGATTCCCATTGTTTCATCAAAGCATCATCGTATTTTTTTGTTTGCAATTCGTTCTCTCATTTCTTTGAATGGGAAAACGAAAGAACGAAAAGCAGCAAGGACATCATGGTTGATTGATTTGTTTTGTTTTGTGGTGAGTTGTTCCAGTGGATAAATTATTTGCTTCATTCTTTTTTGGACTAAAAAACCGAAAAAAAGAAATTTTCTTCTTCACCCTCCAAGTGGTGTGGTGAGTAAATTCTTTCCGTGAAATGTTTACATCCAGTTGCAGGGCTGGTTAAAATTGCAACCAGAATTGAACTTGTTTTTCCCGAGAGGTTGGGAAAGAGGTTGAGGATTTGAAAAACAACCGGGCATCGATATTTGCAACAATGGTGGGCATTGTGTTGAATATGGATAGTCTTTTTGTAGTTTTTACCTTTTCCACCTTGATAGACGTTACAAGTTGTATCAGTTATGGAAGTTATGGCACCAAATTAACTAGTTGTGGGAGGCTTATGAGTAGAAGAGGCCGTTCTGGGAACACCTTGCCGACATCAATATCAAGCCAGAATATTCAGGAACCAGAGCAATTTCTACAAACATTATCTACAGCGGGAAGCGAAGTGTTTCAAACACAACATCAATTGAAAAAGTTTACGAAGACAATATTGTCTTTATAATAAATATTGTCTGATTAATCAGTCCACCCACTGGTTCCTTCTTCCATTCTTGTCGGAATCATTTTGCAGTGTTTGGACTTTTTTTTTAGCTTCTTGTGCATATGATGCAACGAAAGAATTTTTGCTCTATTTCTACAAAAAAAGAATCATACTTTAAAATGTGAAATGCCTCGCGAAATATTCTTGCAGCATTTCTTTTTGAATCGACCTATCGAATGTCCACCCCCACTCAAACTCCCAACTGCCCGCTTCCCTCCATCCCAACCGCACCCACCCACTCTTTCTGGTTCCCTCCTTCATCCAATCCCACGCTAAAGCTCATTGATTGAGACTTGAATCAGGCCCAGGTGTACAGCCTACATAACCTAAGTATAATTCTCAAGTGTAAACAGATTCCTAAGATTCCTAAAGATAATCCATCGAGCATTTTGCCATCATCACCTCGCTCCTTCTTCACCTCCCATTAAGACACATCCTTTGCCTCACATATTACTGAACCTTTGCATGGGTGGTCCACAACCCTGAAGGAGCTCACGTAATCCCGTCTCACCTAGTTATTCATCAGCAAGCCTGGCTCCTCAGCCAACAGTGCAATCATTTATTGATTGACGGTCGATATTCATCATTTTCTGTCGCTTCCATGGCCACACAACACACGCTTAACGGTCGCTGCCCCCGTAACGCCCATGGGACGGTGGGACGAAAATGGCCCTTTGGGTAGAACTTGTCATTTGGTGTGGCCGATCGGTTTGATCGCTTTCCTAGCCGCGACAGCAATTCCCTCAAAATCGATTACGAACGCACGCTCCGATAGCAAACACGCACCCCTCTTTCACCAACTTCGTAAAACTTCCTGGGTGCTTTCTTCGAGCTTCCTGCAGCGGTCGGCATCTTGGCGAGAACGGATTCCGCTCGTCCTCGCATTCGTCCTTTCGGTTGCTTTTCGAGCGCATCTCACTCCAGTATGGCTCCGTCCGAGCGCGTGGTCACGTGGTCGGAGCTGTCCGAGCACACGAAGTTGGGCGATCTTTGGGTCGCCATCGACGGGATGGCGTACGACGTGAGCGACTGGACGGAAGCGCATCCGGGCGGGCCAATCGTGTTGGAGCGGTCCGCTGGCAGGGACGCCACAGAGGCGTTTCACGCATACCATCCCGATCGCGTCGTCGGAATCCTCGGCAAATTCAAGGTGGGCAGGATGGAGACCGAGAGACGAAACCCTTTGCCCGAGGCCACGGTCAAGTACAACAAGCTGGTGAAGGAGTTGAAGGCGGAGGGGCTGTTCGAAACGAATTATAGTTTCTATGTCAAACTCGCGGTTTGGCTCATCTCGCTCTACTGCTTGACGTGGTACTTGATGGTGCGAGGGAATTGGATCTTGGGAATGTTCTCGGTGGCGCTTTTCTGGCAGCAGGCGAGTGTAGATGCAACGACGTCTGGGGTTGTTTGTTTGTCTTGTCCATGCGCGGAGTGCGTGATGAAACTGTCCACCATGTTATAACTTTGGGGGGGGGGAATTTAAGATTTTGTCAAGGTACCGACTGACATTTTCTTCGAAAAAGTGTGGTCGGAGGAGCTGCCAGGAATACGTTTCTGTCGATCGAATGCTTCACTCAGAAGGTTCTTTTTTTCTTCTTCTTTTTTTTGGGGGGGGGGGAGTTTTGAATGCATGAACCCTCAGTGTGCAGAATCTGTCTGACATCGAAACATTCTTTCGGCCATTCGAACAGAGCAACTCAATTCTTTCCAGACTCCTTTATTTTTGGGGGAGGGCGGCATCGAATGCAACCATGGATGGTCTGATGCAGAAATTGTGAATGGCTGAAAGATATCGTACGGCCAAACTAATACGATCCTTTACATATTCCAAACATATCTTTTGATATTGTCCTTTGTATTAACTGATTTGTATTTCATCTGTGTGTTGTTTTTTTCAACTGGAATCCAGGTTGCGTTTTTGGGTCATGATTCTGGGCACAACGGAATCACCCACGTTCGCAAGAAGGACTCCGTTATTTGCATGTTCAGCACGGCTTTTGTCGGGATCGGCATGAGTTACTGGAAGAATTCCCACAACGTCCATCACACCGTCGTCAACAGTTTCGACTGCGATCCCGATATTCAGGTGAGGATTTTTTTTTTTTCCTTCCTGGAGGCCAAAACATAAGAACATAAGCATAAACCTTGAAAGAAATTATGACGGAAAAAATATCAGGGAGTTGTATGCGGAGCCTCGTAGATTTTTGCCACACGATGTGTGCAGAACAAGAAATTGTGTTCTTTCCCCTAGACCAGTTAATATGGGATTGTTTTTTTTGAAAGAATCGCAAAAAGCAGTGCTCCGATAAGTCATAGTTTAGTTTTCCGGAAATTGGAAAATTTTTGGAGGATGATTGGGTCGCTTTTCAGCAACTTTTTATAGCTTGGATGACTAGTACCTCGACATTTTGAATGGTTATCACATTTTTTTTTAAATTAAATATTAACCATGGATCCCGTCTCAGATTGTAGCTTTGATTTGAAAAAGAGGCAGCAGCCTCCCTTCGATTTTCTACAGCAATTAGTCATATTTTCATTCTTTTTTTTCCCCGGTCAGCCATACTGAACTCAAAAAAACACCATAGATAGTAATTGGATTCTTGATTGGCTTGATGGCAGTGCTGTGGGCAAGAAACTGGGTGACAATAAAAAGGACTTGTATTTGGACAGCACATGCCAGTGCTTGCGGTGGGGCCAGAATTCTTCAACTCAATCTACTCCAAATACTACGATCATGTGCTGACCTACGACATCGTGGCTGAGGTGATGGTCCCTTACCAGCACTGGACCTTTTTGCCGGTGCTGTGCATTGCCAAATGGGGTGAGTGGTGGTGGTGGTGGTTTGGCTTCTGCCAGCTTTTTTTGCAGTGATTTGACCGAAAAAAAAAAAAAAGAACGAAAACCCACTAATGAACCCCTCGGAAAATAATAAATGAAAAAAGAATTGAAAATGATAATGGAAGGAATGACGTGTGGATTTGCTCTTTTTGTGACTCTTTGATTTTGATGGGAAAGAAGTTGAGACGATTGCGAAAAAAGGTTTTGAGATTTTTTGCGAAAGAGTGTTTGGCCTGATGTATGTGGTGTACATCTTGAAAAGCAATAATAATTAACAAAAAAAATGAAAATAAGATCCGCCTTTCTGTAAAGGAAAAGGTGTTTTTTGCGAAAGAACAAAAAGCAGCAGCAAAAGAAGAGAGATTATTTTTTGTTTTGTACGGTTTTTTTATTTTATTTATTTTTCTGGGGGTGAACAGGATTGTACATCAAGAGTATTGCTCAGCTGTTTGCCGGGCGAGTTCATTTCAGCTTTTCTCTGGAGTGTCTGTCGTTTGTCGTGTTTTTCGGCTGGTACATCGGAATGGCACTGATGGTGCCGACCTGGCTGGGCCGAGTGGCATTCGTGTTCTTTTCCCATTGCATATTCATGGTTCTTCATTTGCAGGTAAAAAAAAATTGATTTTTGGAAAAAAAAGGTTTACTTTTTTTTACGAATTAGAAAGTTTCTCTGGGGGGAATTAGCACTGTTTTTCTTGCTGATTCTTGGTGCTTTTTTGGCTGTTGTTTTCTGAAAGGTGCATTGAAAATTCTTAGACTCGTCTTAAATAGGATGATCGAGAATTTCTGGTATGAACCAGTTTTTTCGGTACCATTCCCCCCCCTCCCCCCCAATTTTTTTGGTTTTTAAATCCAATGAATCAAAATAAAGGAAAAATGAAGGTCTCATTTCATTTTCATGTCATTTCCTTTTTTTTTTCACTTCTTTCTCTTTTTTTTGTAAAAAAATATAGGAGAAAATATGTACATGAGAGTGACTTCATCATTGACATGTATGGGTATCTTTTTTTTTGTTTTTTTGTTTAGATTTGCATCAGTCATTTCTCCCGTGACACTTTCGAAGGAGATCAAACAGAAGACGACTGGATGGGGGTCCAGCTGAGGGGCACCATGGACTGGACCTGCCCGACTTGGATGGACTGGTTTCATGGGGGGCTCCAGTATCAAATCGAACACCACCTTTTCCCCAGGATGCCCCGCCACAACTTGAGAAAAGTGGTGGGTCGAGTGGAGGCGCTGTGCAAAGAAGTGGGTCTGGAATACATCAGCCCTGGGTTTTTTGGAGCTGTATGTCAGACGATTTCTGCCCTGAGGAAGACTGCGATGGAAGCGAGGAAGTATAGGGATGCCCAGCGTAAGCTCCGTGCAGCCAAGGCGAAATGATTTCGTTGTTTTTTTTAATATTTTTCTCTTTGATTTTTGGGGAAGAGAGGATTTGATGTGTGGTTCTTGTGACTCATGTTTTTTCCCCGTCGAAAAAAAAAAAGAAAAAGAATGAGGAAAAGGAAAAAAGGAAGGGGGGGGGAAGAGAATAGTGGAAAAAATGGTTTTTAAGCGAAAAAAAGCTTGGAGTTCCACGGATGCTTGAAAAAAATTCTTGACAAAGAAAAAAGAGTATTGAAAAAAAAGGGAAAAAAAGGGGGGGGGGGGTCCTTTGAAAAAGAGAGGGAGGGAGAGAGGAGGAAAAAAAAAAAGAAAAGGCGAAACTTATATTCAATAGGTTGAAGCAGGGCGGACCCAAAAAAATATATATGGAAGGGAGAAAAAAAAAAGAAATTCGTGGGAGGCTTTGGAGGAATAGATTTGTGCAGAAGGGGAAAAAAAATAATGAAAAGAAAAATTTAAAAAAGAATGATAATCAAGAATTAGGCAATAAATTCTTTACCCCCCTCCCTATCCATAAAAAAAAAGAGGGAAGGGGATATAATTCTGGAAGGAAGGGATTGGAGGCCTTATTTGATTTGAACAAGAAAAGAAAAGAAAAAAGAAACAATTGGGAGGTTGATTTTTACGCATGTTTATCGGGGAAAGGGGGATGCTGAAAACCTGTGAAACTGAAATTCTGGGGGAAGGGTTGGTGGAAAGGAGGAGGGACAGGAGGGTTTTTTTTATTATTATTTGTGGGGGGGAAGGAGGTGTGCTAGAGTAGAGAATGAAATTAAGAATTCAGAAAAGGTTAAAAAAAAGGGAAAAGAGCTGGTTAAAAAAGAAGGATAAAATTTGAAAAGAAAGGAGCGTATTGTGTGGTATATTTTGGGACTCTTTTTCTGAAAAGACATCGGAAATTAATTTTTTTTTTCACGATGGAAATTTGTGAGAGGGGGGCCAGTTGAGGGAATTAAGACAGAAAAAAAAGGCCCTTTTTCTTTGTTTTTCTTTTTTCAATTTTATAACAGACCCTTTTTTTTGTTTTATATACCTTTTTTTTCCTTTTTGTTTTTTCTTCAATAAAAGGGTTCTGTTGGGGTTTTACTCCGTTCTTTTTTTTTTAATTCCGTGCGGGGATTTTCCCCAGGGGTGGGGGAAATTGGGGGGAAAAAAAAATGAAATATTTGGACATCTCGTGTTTTTTTCTCCTAAAAAGAGGTACACTTTTTTTCTTTTTTTCCTTCTTTCATAATCAGGATTGAAGAAGAGAATGGAAAAAGTGGGCAAACGCAAGGTTTTTTTTTCTCAGTAACTTGAAATGCATTTGGGTCTATTGGGGGAGGCAAGTTCCTTTTCGGGATTTATGATATCTGCTCATGTCATTTGTGTGGGAGGTTTTCCCCATCTTAATCGAAACATAAGAAAGAAAAAGAGACCTTTTTTTTTATTTTTGTTTTATTTTTTGAATGAGGGGGAATTTGCACCAAGCGAAGAAATCGATGGATTAAAAAAAAAAAATTGCTGAAATTATGGAGGGAAAGGGAAAAAAAAATCAGGGTTGGGTAAGGGAAAATTGTTTGTTTGAAGTACCATGGGGGCTGAAAAGGGGGAAAAGAAAAAAACCTTGGATGAGTCTTTGTGTAGGTCTTTTTTTTCTTGATGGGGTTTGTATTTATCTGGAAGGCCGTTTCTGTTTGTTGTGTCATTGATATGGTGTCCTGTTGTAGATCCAGGTGATATGGCAAAACTTTGTTCATTTTTTTTCTCCTCGGGCTTTCTTTTGCCCCCTCCTCTCAAGAATTGATTTGGTTTCCTTCTAGAAATAAAACCAAATCAATTCTTGAGAGAAGGCACAGGGGCTCCCAGCTATGTTCCACAGAAATTGATAACTGATAATTGACAATTGTTTTTTTTGGGGGGGTTTACTCTCCTGGGGGGGGGGGGTAGTGCATGGTTTTTCGTGCTTTTTTCACACATCAGCAAACGGCTTGTTGGAAAGGAAATGGGAAAAACAACCCACAGGATGTCTGGAAATACATTCCGATCGGTCGACGAATCTGACGTCGCTTGAACGCTTCGTAACCACACGATGAAAAAAAACAAACCATAAGATTCAACCCAGGAAGGGCTCATTTCTATATTCGTTTGAGAGGTCCAATCGGGTATAAAATCGAGACAGGGTAGCCCAACAATCAAACAAACAAACAAACGCTGTCCGACATCCTTCAGTAAGCTGTGCGTTACTTATTGCCAGGCCTCTTTGTTTGAGGACACTGTCCTCATTGTCCTCATTCTGGTATTTGAGGACACATTGTGAGGCTTATTTGAGGGTTGTGTGAGGACATCGAATAAAAACGTCGCAAAAACGACAGAAAAGCGAGTATAAGTATCATTGGATGCAAGGCGACTTATTTGATCAACTCGTGCGCTTTCACAGGAGTGCAAAGTGACCCACTTCGTCCCGTTACATATTATAGTCCACTAAAATATCCCAAGTTCTCGATGTAACACTAGCTGCCACCCAAAATATCATCTCGAAAACACCCCAGTCACCAAAAAAGCGTTCTTTCACCAAACTACAAGGCTTGAGCAACGGCCACAAGGGCTTCATACTGCTTGGCATGCATTACGCCTTGAAGAGAAAAATCACTGAGCCTCCTACAGAACTCATCTCATCTCGACGGTAGTTCATTAGGGAGAAATCTGCCTCAACGCGAGAGGTTGTTGGCATTACCGTTGCAATTCCGGCCGCAAAGAGTTGCAATGATGCAAAACGAGACGAAACACTGTTTCCACCACCCCTATTTGAAGACTGCCGACCACATTCGTTCACTTCATTTGTGGTGGACGAATGTGGTCGACAGCCTTGAAAGGTTGTTTCGGTTGTAATAGTTGGGGTGGTGATAGAGTTGGTTCGGAGTTCAATGGCTGCAGTTTGTCTTTGTGAACGCTAGTCAGTCGGCAGTTGGGACGGTTAAGAGGGGAGACTTTGGTATATGACTTTGTTTTGAGATTCGAGGGACAAGCCTTTTTGTTGTAAGATTTGTATATTTGGCGGGAACGGCTGTTATAAAAGTGTTGGGACTGTGTATTTAAATAAAAATTTTGGCTCCGCCGCCTATTCATTCCATTCGACTTGTGTGACTTCTCCGCTGAATGTATTTGAGAACTCGGGAAATGGGCGCTTCCCGTCAACAAAGTGTTTTCGTCCACAAAGGCTCCACCAAGTCCCAGCCTCAAAATGCACAGCACAGAACATTCTTCTCCACTTTCATATAACGGTCGTTTTGGTGGCTGGTGGCCCCCGACGTTCGACTCATTTTTTCGACGCAATATGGCGTGAGAAGTGCCCACAGAATAAAGGGGCAGTTGCGAGGCCGGGAGAAGCACCTTTCCTTTCCTTGTGGGTGCTCAGGGACAACAACTGTGTGTGGGCAGGGTCGCCTTCCCGCAAAACGGCCGTGTTTGTCTGCGGCTGACTAGATTTAACTTTGTGAAATGAGGACAGGTCGAAGACCTTAAATGAGGACAATGTCCTCACGTGTCCTCAAATAAAGAGGCCTGCTTATTGCGGACCATGAAAAGCGGTGGAAAGCGAGTACTGGTCAACCCAGGGAAATAAATAACGAACGACTGGCGTTATCGCAGGCTTTCACGATGGCACACACCCATGCAAGGAAATCGATCGCGATTGTGGTGACCGCTGTTCTGTGCAGACTGGCGATCGCTGTCCGCCTGGAGTGCTTGGGCAAGCGCGACGAAGCTGTTTGCCAAGCCTGTTTCAAATCCGAAGTCGTGCCGCCACAGTTGAAAAGCACCCAGTGTCAAAACTGCGGCGACACGAACGCTCCAGCCATCTGCGTGGACTGCTTGGCGTGGCCCATCATCGACCGGGTCAAGCGAAAGAACTGCAAGGTGAAAAACACCAATTCCCAGTACACAAGTCGGACTGCGGATCGATTTGCCGCCACTCTCGCAAGACACGTGGGCGGCGGATGGTCGATTCGAATGCGTTGCACGTGGTTATGACCGTCACGGTGGCGTTTTGCTTTCCTCTCGCAGAGATGTGCTGACGGCCCAAATCCACAGAAGTGTGTCGAGTGCTTGGCTTCGTCCATCAGCGACGAGGTCAAGGAAAACGTATGCACGCAGTGCGCGGCTTCCAGACACCCCGAGAATTGCCTCAAACCCTTCGACAGCAAGGTCAAGGCAGTGACGTTCTCTGGTGATTCATACTTATGCAGCGAATGCATGCGTTACACCCTGAGGTCCGACATGGAGGACACGCAGAACGCTGCTCAGCGCCGATCTGAAGTGGAAGTGCATCGATTGCGCCAATTCACCCAAGCTTCGCAACCGGTGCTTGACCAATTCTCTGATGAGCGAACAGGAGAGGAAAGACAAGTGCGTCGGTTACGTTCCTGATGGGCTCCCTGCCAAAAACGGGGAAATCGCTGTGGCCTGAAGGGTGGGGGAAAGGATGGTTTTATGGAGAGTTTTTCTGCAGCAGTTTTTTTTGGATGACAGCCACAGAATAATAACCTCAATTTTATGCAATAATTTTTTCTTTCTTACTATTTTTTTATAAATCTTGCACATGGTTGACTTTTCTTTTGTTTTAATTGTTTTTTCTCATTTATTTTCGGTGCCTATACTCATGGGTCGACTTTTTCAGCGGAGGTCGGTCTGCGTGGTTGGGAGAAACTGTTGAAAGTTAATAGCTAGAAACAGAAAGCAATTGGAAGAAATATTAGGGCTGTCATTTTTTCTTTTTCTTTCCCAAGGGTGGTGAGACGATATAGAATTCAATTTTTTTGCAGCGGTGGAATTAGCAAGGGCCCTGTTCTTTGACGTTTCCCTCCTATTTTCTTCGGGAGTGTGGGTTTTTCCTCTCGTTTTGTTTGTGATTTTGAAATCTTCGGGTTTCAATCTGAAGTTGGTTGTGCAGATGCCCTTTTTTTTGCGTCTGTCAAATTTTGGGGAATATTGTTGTAGGTAGTGTTTGTAAAAATTGCTCTGGTTCCTAAAAACATGTTTTGGGTTAGAAAATCTGTTGGAGAAGTTGTTTTTTGAACAAGTTGGCTATGCTCATACTTTGACCAGCAATTATGCATTCTTGTTGGCATAATTCTCATTGTTTGGATTTTTGTTAGTCCTGAGTGAAATTTTAGGACATGGAAATGTCCTACAAACCTTGTGGATTGTCAAAGAAGAAAGAACTGCCTGACATCGTGTGAACCTATAACCTAAATCCTTTTTTTTTGGGGGGGGGGGGGGGAGGGGGGGATTTATCACCGAAGGCTTCCTACACTCAAAATTGTTTGTAGGCAGTTAACCTTGATTTTTATTTTCATTTTTATTTTCCTGTTCTGCTTTAGCATATCAAGAAGAATACATATCTCTTGTTGCTACCATGAGGAAAGGGATGCAAAAATCACCCCCCCCCCAAAAAAAAATATACATATATTTATATATCAAAAGTAAAAATAGCAACCCACGTTTTCTAACCCTGTCCTCCTGAAAAAGTTTTAAAAAAGACAGCATGCCTATTTGCCGCAACCGCTCAGTGCAGAGGATCAGGATTTGGCGAATTATGGATTCCTCTGGTGGTGCGACGATTCGATTTAACTTTGTCTCAGGCGTAATGGCAAAATTTTCTTGATTTCGACTTTAATGCTTCATCAGGTTGGTTTTTAACGCGCGCGCCGACCTCCTGTTTTTGTGTTTCTGTCTTTACGCGCGCACTGGTATCTTTGTTTCTTTGGAGTTTATTACTGGAAGAGGCGAAGGAAAAAAGATGGAGGACGCACAAAACCGCATCGACAGTCTCTGCAGGCGCTTGCGCGAGATGCGCAATGCTTTACGGACGCAGCGACCGACGACGATGGGTTTATTCGACATCACCCAGTTCGCTGTAAGCGCCTGCGTTGTGCTCGTGGTTTTTCTTGTTTATTTCAATCGATTTTCTTTAACCGTTCGTTGAATTCTATTATCCAGGATCGGATTGACAGGATACTTGTGGTCCTTGAACGCGCGGAGGAAGACCGGGCGGCAGCGGCGGCGGCAACAAACGATGGAGGCGAAGAGGGAGTTGAGGGCGTAGACGAAAACCGAGAGGACAACATCGGTCAACAGCACCAACGAAGGGGCGTCGTTCGCAGAAGGGACGAGGTTGACGATGGTGATGATGATCAGATGATGCCGAGAATTAGAAGGAAAATGAGGAAGACGATGAAAAAAACGCTGAAGCATATGCGCTAAGGTAAGTCGGCTTTTTATAAGCTTTTTATCTTTTCCGTTTCTTTCCCTTTTCTCTGTCTTTGCTTCTTTTCGAGGTGATGGGATTACGTCACCGAGCAGATTTGTGTTTTCTCAACAGGTAGTCGAAGTTTAGAAAGCTGTTGGAAAAAGCTTTTTGAGTCTGACTGACTGGAGGTACGATCCCTTTTGCAAAACCAAGGACTTGGACGAGAAGGGTGGTGAAAGTTCAGTTTTATCTGGACAGATTTAGGATTCTCTGTCCAAGCTTCAGCAAGATGACTGTCATGGGGTGGAGTCTGACCTGACCGGCAGCTCTGGACAGGCAACCAGCAAACAAATCATATCTGAAAAGGAAAAACTGAGACTCGGCGAGGGGGAATGTTGTGTTGGTGTCAATTGGCTCCCCCTTTTTTCGGAAAGGGCCTTCGGATAAAAGCAAATAGATATCTTGAGGGGGTGTGGATCTATGATTGGGAGAACAATTGGAGCGAAAGTGGAGAAGGAGATGTATTGGCTTATGGTCTCACACGGTACTAGTTTTTCCGAGCCAGCATATCTATAATTTTTAATTCGCAATGAAATGGTCCTGTTTGCAAGCAGGGTCAAAAGAGTGGGGGGAAGCTTCTTTACTTTTTTCTGTTTTTTTGGAGGGCCCTGCAACTGACTATCCATTTTTTTCCCTGAAAAAAAAATTGGGTTGTTAATGTGCTGGGTTGAAGGAGGATATTGCATGGCCCTTTCATTTTCAATGAACAGAACTCAGTTCCCAGCGATCGCCAATGAATCTGGGAATTCCTGTTGGAAGGGAGTTCTTTCTTTTTTGGTTGGTTGGTTTCTAGAGATGGTGTGGATCTTGAAATGGTGGCAGCATTCGCAGAGGATTTGGGAAGTGAATGGATGCATGCATGCAGCCGACTCAGAAAAAAGAAAAGGGAATTTTGTGACTCTGAAATTCCTTCTCAGAAAAAAGTTCTAGAGATGTCGGTGATATCAGAAAGAAGAATTTTCCTGAGGGTGCGGATGAGAAGGGGGAAACAGGTTTTTTCTTCAGGTTTTTTCTTTTGATCCTTGTTTTCTGTGCGCCAGCAAGAATCCTGGAAGAAATGGCCCATGCTGTATCAACCCCACAGGATTTGATGTTGGTCTTTTTGGTCCAGGCATTTTCTGGAGGATGAAGGATTCTTTGAGAAAACAGAGGGGAGCATTAGCAACTTGGAGGGAGTTCTGAGGAGGGGGGGGAACTGGCTTTTGGCTTGAAGGTGGAAGTAGGAATTTTAATGCGGTCCAGGGTTACATAGACAAAATGCTGTTAATCGATGAAATTGAGGGGGGCAGCCTTGGGATATTCGGGAGGTTGGACTGTGAATTAGATTGGGAAGATCCATCGGGAGCATGTTTTCCAGAAAGGGGGTTTTAGATGAAGTTGTAAAAATCAAGGAGTTTCTCTGTTGTATGTAAGGGAATTCCTGTTTAGAAATAAACGAAACACTCTGACTTTACTGATGTTCATATTCCATCCAGGATTTGTTTGTTGGTTTGTCCTGTACCCACGTGTCGATCCATATTATATATTACATACACATAAATGTATTTTATTTTATTTTCATTTTTTTGCACAGGAACAGATCCACCATGTTTGGATGCGCATCCCTTGAATGCAAACAAACATTACGAGGCGTTTGTAGCTAAGGCAGGGAGGTAGTGCGCAGACTAAAGTTTGCTGCCCCACACCAAAAATTCGAGCCTTAAATGGAAAAACAGCTGACCATACATATCGGGCTTCAGGCATCTTTTGAATATTCCCCACCATTATGACACTGCTTTGTTTTTCTCCTTTTTTATTGCATTCATTTTCGTCTGGGACACCAATGGGGAAGCCACATCTCAAAGAACCAGAAAATTATTTACCCAGAACAAACATTCTCAAAAAACATTCTCAGTCAATTCATCCTTATTGTTCATATCATTCGCCTCTCAGTTCCTATCAGAGTTATTGATCGACTATTTTCAAAAAGACAATATCCCAAAGATTCCCCAAAGAATCAACACATCTCGGTAACAACAAAGGCGTTAAAATCCCCCTAAATCAACTCTATGGTGTTCAAAAAAAAAAGTCAGAAATTTCTTCAAAGAAAGAAAAAAAAAGCATCCAGAAAAAACCAACTGAAGTAGTGTCTCAGCCATCGCTTCTCCAAAACAAACGATTTCAATCCTCCTGCCGTTTTTCGCATCTCTCCCCCATCGCCTCCAGGTTTTTCAAAGCCGATCTGAGTTTCTCTTTGTACTCCTCCTCCATTCCGTGTTTCGTTTTCTCGACAAAATCTGCCGTTTGCTTGTCGATGTTGAACTTATATTTGAACAGCTCCTCTTCGATGATGTCGAAACGGCCCCTCCTCAATCGTCGTTCCATTTCGGAAACTCTCTCGCCGCACCTTTCGATTTCCCCTCTGTGTGTGTGTGTGCAGAAATGCATCGATCAAGCTAAACACAGGGAAAAAACGCAATATATGCAGAGGGGAAACAGAAGTCGTGTAACGAGTTCTTTGGGGGCAAAAAGAGGTGCGATAAAACGTGGAACGAAGAGGGAGAGAGGAAAGGAAAAAAAACGAAACTTTTTTTCAGAAACTTTTGTTTCGTTGAAAGGGTGGATTTATCGTACCGCTGTCGTTGCACTGTTTTGTGTTCTTCGTTGAGCCTTTTTTTCAGCTGGAATTTTTCGTCGTTGCACCTCGCGAGCTCTGACATCAGAAGCCCCACATGTTTCCTGTAACTCATCAGGTCTCTTTTCAAAAACGACGACATCGTGATCACCTCCTGCACACATACAAAAAAACCTTGCTTGTTTTTTAAACTTACTTGAGATATTGGTTGAAATGGGTTTCTGCACACAGCATCCAGACATTTTGTAAGGCATGTAATATTGATTGATTGATTTTAAAAGGCACTACTTCTGAAAGCGTTCGAGCAGACATATGTCATATGACATGCATGTCTGCATGATTTGAGGTGTCTTTCTAAAACATTTGTGCAACTAGTGGCGTTTTTGTCTTCTAACTATTGAAAACGTATTCACAATCTATATCCCAAATCAAACCCAAATTCACCACGTCTTAGGGCCTCTGTGGGGTTTTCTTAGAAAAAATCTTCTTAAATAGGCTAAGATACTAAGTTTAATGTCTTATTTCATCACCCCAAATCAACACATACTCCATTGGAATCCCCTAAAAGAAACTTAGCACACAGTGTTGTCGTGTACTAGCTACAGAACAGCACAAAGCACCAATAGACGATTTTTTCTGTTCATTCCACTTTATAGATATAGCTTTTTCATCCCTTTGCTTTTGTGATTCTGGAACAAAAACCATTACCTCGAGCATGTTCCAATACCGCACTCGAACTCTTTGAAGCAATTGACCTCTTTCCCAACAATGGACGCTCGATTGCCTCACCAGCTCTTGTAAGACTCGATCGAGTACGTGTATTTCTGGGGCAATCGGCTCAGCTAAGTTCCACCTGTACAAACAAAACGGAATTAAAAAAATGGTGACATAAGTTTTGGGTGAGTCAAAAGGAAGCGATCCACAATGATCGAACAAAGAAATGGATGGCTTTCAGTCTCATATGGTAAATCAAAGTTGCGCTGAAAACCCCGAATTTCCAACCCCACTACACAAAACTATACATAAAATTGTTCGAGAAAACATCTTGACTGGTAGTCAATTATTCTTTCTAGTCTTTTTTCAAAATCAAACTTGCTTTCTAAGCGCCTCCAGTGCTTGAGCTTCTTTTTCTTGATCTTGATCTTGCTGGGGCAAATCAGGTGGATTTGGCACTCTCAATGGTGCCCCAATTTCCTCCAGAATCACATCCAGTGCTTTGGCAAGAGTCACTGCTTGGTCACGATCCTAAGCAACAAGCACCCCCTCAACCACTGCACCCTTCCACTCCCCCCCCCCCTCCCCTCCTCCTCTCTTCCCAGTGTTGTTATGTTACAGAACATAAGGATACGTCTGCTCACGCACTGCCAGCTTTTCTTCCACAGATTTTGAACACTGTGTTTCTCCAAGCATGGTCTCCACACTATAGTTAAGTGGAATGGATGCGCTGGATAGATTATAACAAAGCATAAGCAGAAAAAGAGTAAAAAGTGATATGTGTTGATCGCCCACCGATGGGTTCCGTTTTCCTCTCGGTATTTCTTCCCACAGGGTCTTAGCTTCCCTGAGCAACAACTTTTCTGGATCTTGTTTTTGTATGCTTAACCCCGCCTCAAAATTCTTGAGCGCCGCCGCCATTGCACCATCCAACTCCCCATCCAAGCCCTAGCGCACATGCGCATTGCCGAGGGTGAATTTACAAAAATCAGATATAAGCATTGGATAACCAAACTTTTGTTTGTTTCTTCTTTTCAGGCAGGAATTGAAAAAAAAAACACCCCAAAGTTGTGTACCTCGACTTTGAAGGATTCTTTCTTTGGAAAGGATGGGGACGAGATTGAGTTTTTATTTTCCTCGCAATTCCCATCATCGTGTCCCTGAAGGAGGTCTGAAAATGTTCTGTCATCCCCCGTCAAATATCTGCTTCAAAAAAACAAAACACAAAATCAAGGAACAATATGGAGAGACGGACAGGCAGGGAGGGGAGAGAGATGTTTTGTTTTGAAAGATTTTTACGCAACCTCGAACCAGCAAAGTACAGGACTTTTCCAAGGATGTGAGTAGTTCACTGAAGTGTGAAACAGGTCTCATGCAAAAAGTATATTGCACATACCAAAAGTATATTCCACACACCCTTACCTTTTTCACTGGATTGGAAATCAAAAACCGAATTATTGCAGTGTTTCCAGAGGGACTCCTCAACAATTATCAAAAACCGAAACTACAGTCCTTCCACAACATTTTAGGGAGGAAATTATTTTTTGAGTAACGTCCAAATATGTCTTCAAATATGTTGGGAGGAAAATTCGATGCAAACCTTGATAACTTCGAAAAGCAGACTTATATGCAACAATGAAAAATTAAGGTCCCTCCACAGGGGAGGGGGAGATCACCTATGAACCTGAGCGATGGTTTCAGTCCTTTCCTCCACACCTTGAGACAACCACTCGGCCAGAGACTGGAATGCTTTTCCTAAACAATAGGAAAGAAAGGAAAAGGAAACAAAAAACGATCAGCAGGAAATCACCCCCCCCCCAAAAAAATAAAAATAAAAAAATACTGGATTTCTGAAAGTGCACATTGTCCATAATCTTGGAAAAGACTTTGTTTCTCTGTTTGATTTTGAGTCAATCGTTTCTTAGGCTTTCCATAAAAGGAGCTGCACCAGATTTACTTGGCGCCGTGCCAAAACAAGCCATCAGTATTTAAACTGCTCACGGTAAACCCACCACAATCAAATACCCAAGAAAGCCAACTCAACAAACAATTGCTGTTATTGCACACATCTTTATTCATCGAACCTTCTTTTGGGAGGCCACGCAGAGCGGCAAGGTCACCCAGTCTCCCAATCGTCATGGATTCCAAAGTCGTGTTATCTTGTAAATTGCTGGAATATGTCGCTTTGTTGCCAAAACAATCTTTTTCCTCTCGCCTTGTGCACATAGGGGCAGTCATAGGTCGCCCTGGGGTGGAAGAAACTCTGTGATATTGTCTGAGAAGAACCAAAAAAACATCAGTTGGAACAATTGAAAACAAACAGGTAAAACACACAAAAAAAAGTTGTGCAAAAACACGAATATAAATATTCTATGTATGAAGCCTGCCACCAACAATTGTTGGATATGCACCTCGACGAAGCGGTCCGCCCTCTTGAAGAGTTTGATCGGGGCAAAGATTTCCCACAGCATTTTGGTACGGAAGGTCCGCCTCTGAATGATCCAAAGGTGCAGCTTTTCGAATCACTGTGAATAAGAAAACGCTCGACGTTACTTTTCTTTCTCAGTTGTGTGAAGCTCTTCTTTAATTATTCAAATATAGGGTGTTGTTTTTGTTTTTGTGCTGAGGATTTTCCAAGCAACCTCCGTCCTGAGATCAATCGTTGGTTTTTCTCGGATTGGATGGGATAACATGGGGAAGCAAGCTGTATTAGGACAAATACATATATTTGTGCATTTTAGAATGTACCAATCCAATTTCAAGGTAGCGAAAATTGTGGGGTGGTGTTCGACTCCTGATCGAGCACCTAGCAACAAATATATATATATATATATATATATATATGACTTCTCGGCCACCAAATAGGACCCTACCGTCCTCTGGATCGCGATTGATCCAAACTTCTCCCTTTCTCGAGTCTTCTTAAGCTTCTCCCTTCCGACTCCACCCCCTCATTCGACCCACCATGGGTCTTTGCCCCTTCGCATCTTCGATCCCGTCTTCTGGAATTCGGTCGAGCTATGACGAACTCTGGCCTGGAGGCGGCGGCGGCGGCAGAAGCGTTGTTATGACTTTTGGGATCGTCCAGCGGGCGTGGAGCCGTTCCCGCCACCAAAATATTTGGCATGGCATTGGAGCCTTTCGTTTCATTTTGACGACTCGTCATATCGAGCTAGCTCCCCTTGCCACTGGAAAGAGGTTGTGTCGAAAATGCTTCGGGAAAGACGGCAGATGGCGGCGGCGCGATTTCCAAAACAACATTTTTTTCCCCCTTCCGTGGAAAGAACTGGGGTCTTAGGGAATGAACTGGGGTGAAGCCGGTTGAAAACCCATTCTCTTTCGGGCAGCGACAAACACGGCGAAACAAACTTTTCATCGGATCCCTGATGACCTCGACGTCGAGGAAAGTCAAAACTCCGTATGTGGATTCGCCAATTAGTTTGGAAAATTTGGCAGCGGGACTGTCAGTCACCAGTTCTGCCCTTCTCTTAGGCACCATTCTGCAGACTCAAGCGGAGGAGAAAACAGCACATGACTGACAGAGTCGAGTGGTGGGACAAATTAAGCGTAGAGGATTTTATTTTATGGCAAAATGGGGAAAGAAAACAAGTGGACTTATACGAGAAAAAAAGGAGGAAAAGAGAGAGAGAGAGATTTAGAAATAAATTCTTTTCATCATTGATGGAGGTATGGATCAGAAGCAACATTGTTGTGTTTTTGAAGACATATTTTATGGCATTTTCATTTGCTCCGGATTGTTTTCGATTTACTTTCAAAGAATGGAGACGAGTAAGAAAAACAATACGAGAAAACATAAGAAAAGTTTACTGAATAGAGATCTCAAAACAAATTTTCAAAGGGGTTGTTCCGACTCGGAGTCCCCATCCCCAAAAACCTTAGAACGTATTTTCTTTTTACACCCCGCTCACCCTCAAAATCCCCACTCCGCCAGAAAATATATAAAATACTCATTTCTTTACACCACCACTCTCGGCATCGGCCCTCCCCACAAAATTAAATCTGCGAAATTGGCAATCACAATCAAAAGAACTCCATCGTACAACAAGTTTTCGTGTTTATTCAATTTTTCTGGGTTTTCCACTCTCATTTTTGCTTCTTTTTACCATCAGTTGTGTCCTATCTTTCAAACTTTTTTTTGTTGTCCATTCAACATTTCTGTAATTCTTTAGTTATGTGTGGAAGGTCACTCCTGGGAGTGGCTTTTTAATACGAATACATAGCTCCATCACTATATTTTCGGAAAAAGAAAAATTCTGTCTGGATACCTATCACAAGTGTTCCTTTAGGCAATACATAAATAGTGGTGTTGACGTAAATGTGACGAGTTGACGATGGATTTCATTTGTTTTTACAGCTGTTTTTATACTTGTGGACCACAAGTTGTGGTTGACTGGATGTTAGTCGGGTGCAAGCATAAAAGCGTCTTCACGATGTGTTTGAAAACACCTTTTTGTGATAATAATCGGGTTTGAATAGGAGTTAATTACACATGTCCGTTTTTATTCACAAATATAAATCCCAGATGCATACAACTGTATAGCCCCGATCAAAAGAAAACGAATCAAGTTGCTGCCATGCCCGTTTGAATAGGAGTTGCGCTTGTTTGGCCAATCGGATTTTGAATTTTTCTTTTTGTAAGGGCATGATCTGCTTGTGTCGAGAAGCAACTCTGTGAAACGTCTCAAATTAAAACAACAGAGATTCTTTGAGAGGAGAAAATCAAGGAGAATTGCCTCTGTAATTATTCCCGTGTTTTCACTGGCCATTATCTGGTTACCTGCCAAAAAAACACAATGGCTCCAAACTTTCTGCGGAGGGAGAAGATCTTGTTTTCATTATTACAAAGTTGTAAAAAAAAAAAAAAAATAAGCCAGCAAAGAGCAGATGATCCAGGAAAGATTTTTTCCTTTCCTTTTTTTTTTATTCTTCTTTCCTTTTCTATTTCTCCCAACTGGACCACACGAACCCTCCCCATGCTCCCTCTCAGAATCATGTTTTGAAAAACGATTTGACTGGATAGTGACTGGTCGTTGCATCGTCTATGTACAATCAGTCTGCACAGAGGAAGTCCCTTTTTGAAAGGCAGCAAAATTTGACGAAATAATATACGACAGAACCATATTCACTGGGTGGTGGCAGATCAACAGTCGAAGAAGGCAGCAGTTGAGAGAAGAGAAAAAGAAAAAAACAAAACACGGGAAGCTTTCCCCCGATTCCAACTTCCCCCAGGATTGCGAATTCCACCATTATCTTCGCAAACTTGTTTTACTCTATTTTCCTTCTTCCTGAATTGAGCTCTTGTCAATTGTTTGATTGGGAAGTCCTCCCACCCATTTCTCTAACAAAAAGTTTCGATGCTATATATAGTCTGTTTTTTTTTCAACGGTCGAGTTGAATAATACCAATATCGAAACTTTCATGTTCGGGCTTTCAGGGGCCACCCCAAACCTTCCCTGGGAAAAAACGAAACATCGGGCACATGGTGAATCCCTTTTTTCGATTTCGAATTTCGGGGTGCCGAAAGCCATGCGTTCGTCATGCTTCTTGCTCCTTCAATTTCCAAATTTTGAAATAGCCCCCGCGGCCGCCCCAATATCCGTACAACGAGTGCGACCCCAACACTCCCACGTATCTCCACCCCCAGCTGTCATAGTCCTTACGGATGGCGAACACGTCTGCGTCGCCGACGGCGGTCTCCGATCGCCAAGTGAACGGCCCGCAGCTGTCCTCCCCGCCTCCGACCATAACCCCGTCCGCGTCGAATTTCAACTCCAACGACATCTTATCGAAGTGGTTGGATCCGGCGTACACGTAGAAGCCCTCCCATTTCCCGGACATCGCCACAGGATCCCTCGCTAAGACGTATGGGAGGTTTTTTTCGTGAACGGGGTGGAGCCCGACGGTGACGTCGTGTAAGAATCCACAAATGTGGACGTACTGGTCGTCAGGGCAATTCGTCATCATGAAGAGGGACAGCATCTCGTCAAACTCCTCCTTCACGCTCGCACTCCCGGTTTCCTCGCCGTACTTCGACAGCAGTCTCGGGAGGGAGCCCTCGATCGCCGGCATGCTTTCGCTTTCCACGACCAGCGACTTCAAGATCGAGTTCTTTCTCAAAAACGTCACGTTTTTCCCTTCGTTCGCGTCGAGCATCCTGGACACGCGTTCGAGTCTGGTTTGAAGCGGAACGTCGGGATGGGTGAGCTCGCAGCGATTCCGGAAAACATCCACCCATTTCAAGCCGCTCTCCTTCGCTGCATCCCCTTCGTCGAAAAACTCGTCGAATTTGCGCCTCCAGACAGAATCGCTGCAAGCGAGGGCCAGAAAGCGACGCGAGACGCGGAACACTTCCAGCAGGGTCGCTGGAGGAAGCATCTCGAAAACGTAAGCCAGGACATCGTCCGGCAGCTCGCCTGGGAACATCTGCGCGGGCGATGCGTGTAGGGCTGGAGGGCGGTGCCCCGTTTCAGGATGATGATAACTGGCGACTCGCGACTGATTGGAGCCTTAGGAATGCCGGTTGAACAAGAGTTGGTGATTTTGTTCGGGACGTGTCGTTGGTGTCCCAGAAACCTCTCGAAAGAAGGCTGTGGCGTCAGTAGGAGCCTCTCCCAGGGAAGCAGCAGGGCTGCCGTACTTCGATCGGTTCTCCCCGTCATATCTGGAGCGCCAGCTCACCTACAATCGTGGCCTGAAGATAATTGCCTAGGGGTGTTGATTTTCGGGACAACATTCGAGAATCCTTGAACCCAACTTTTTCAACTTGCTGAGGTTGAGAAAAACTAGGATTTAAATTTCAGGCGGAGCTGAGACTTTGTTTTTCGTAAGCTTATGCATTCATAGGGTTTTTTCAATAATGGAAAATTGGTGAGGATCTTCAAATATTTTGGCATGTTGCGTAGTTTTTTGTTTTTTTTTGTTTTTTTTTGTTTTTTTTCGGCTGTTGAGTACAGAGAGAAAATGAACGAATGCGAGGGAGATCAGTACTTGTTGTTCAATCGTTTGACCTTAAGAAATTATCCACCCCCCTTGCAAATTTCGCACTTTCAAGAAAATCCTACAGAATATGTGAAGGGGTCTCCTGCCGACTCCACAAACCCAAAGAAGTTGAAAACAAAAAACAAAACCCACTAATATGTTGAAACGTTTTTGCTCAGTTGGACCCCCCCCCTCCTCCTCCTCTTCCCTCCCTTTGAAAATATCATGATTCTGCTCTACCCTCCAATCGCTGCTCCTATTTTTGTCCGAAAAAAACCCCACCAAATAAAGCTTTCAGTGCGTACGATTATTGCTTTGATCGAGGGATGGAAAAGAAGGTTGAAAACTTTTTTCTTTGAAAAAATTAAGGGAAGGGGCGTTCGTATATATCGATTTCGATTTTTCGCATTCCTGTCGACTTTTTCCCCTTGCTATTCATCCAGCCACTGTGAAATTATCTCTTGACGCGTTGATGTTTGTTGTGGTGGCGATGTCTGACTGGGTGGTATGTCCGCAAGCCTCTCCGAAACTTCTCTTTTTGCCTTTTCCAAATCTTTCACCATCTTCTGTCTGAAAATTAAAAAAAAAATGAACGGCACTGTAAGCATTAAACAAATTAAAAAATAATATTGAACAGCACGATAAGCATTAAAAATAAAAAAAAGAGCAACGATGATATTTGAAAATGGGTGTGTCGGAGTGGTGGAATCCATATCACTCATTTCATATTTTATCGTTTTTCTAATGCTTTTTTTATGTATATATTTGGGGTCTTCAGTCTCGATGTTATGCAGTGTGTTTGTTTTTTTTTTGGGGGGGAATTATCATGAAAAACAAAGTGCACAGTAGGAAAATGTGGGAACCATCATGGTGCATTTAAGGAAAAAAAAAAAAAAACAGAAACAAAGAAACACCTTTCAGTGAGAGTAGTATTGTGGGCAGAAATCATGACAATATAAAATGACTAGATATATTTTTGATTACCAAAAATTAACCTAGCAGTTTTGTAGTTCAAGCGAGCTTTTTCACTTCCGGTTTCTTTTTTCGAAAAAGGAATTTTATGCAGTTTTTCGTTTCCAAAAGGTGCTAGGCACCTTAACCAGGGTTTTTACTAGGTTAACTCTATTTTTAGATGCACCTGTGGAGGGTTTTCTACGACTGACTATATTGAGCTGGATTTTTACTAAGGGCAGGGCTAAATCACCTCGTTGTGGACGGCCTTTGTTGGGCAAGTTTGGCTAATGTAAATTAAACATTCCTTCCTTCATTCATTGCCTAATGTAAATTAAACACTCATTCATTCATTCAATCATATTTTCATATATTATTTTTACCATGGTGCAGTCTTTGTGCAGCTTTGAATTAAGTGTCAAATTCTCTTTGGGCGAAAACATCGTCGGAGGCACCCTGTAACCCACTGCTCCAGAATCCTGTGAAGGAATCACAAACGAACAAGGGTTCACAACTGGTGGGGGAAAAAAAATCACGAAATGATTCTTTTTCAATTATTTGTTTTCCACAGCATGAGGAAGAAAATCATCCACTTTCGACATCTTTTTTTTCCCTTTTTCTTATTTAAAAAAAAAACAACAAGAGGAGAAATATTTGATGATATCGAGACGAAATTTTATGAATCCCAAAGGTTCATTTTTTCACATCTGTCCATATATAAAAAATATAAAAAATATGAATGAATCTAAAAAAATAATATAACATTTAATTAAACAAAAAATATTAATATAATGTAATAAAAAAATACAATTCGTAAATATAATTTCGAAGACATACCTAACACATACTAATCTATACCGACCAAGACCAAAACAAAAGGAATCATACATGCACATTTTCCTCAATCAACCAAAGAAAAAAGGGACAAAAAAAAGTCGACACTTCGTGCAAAATGAGTTGTGCCCTATTATTATGCTGTCATATATTTTTCATTCTTTGTTGTTTTTTTTCTCCTTGCCAGTTTGGCTTTTGCTTTGAACAAAAAATTACCTTTCGACAAGCCAACATCTCGGGCTCCAAAATATCTTCAGCAGTAGTCAGGGGGTACATGAAAAAGCCAGGTTCCCAACGAACATCCTGTATCAACTTTTCCCCAAATTCATCGATGTTGATACGGTGAGCAAATACAGAGTTTGGGTGCGTCCTGGAAGCTTTCCATTCTTGGGGTGTTGCTGAAACAGGATATTCCTCCTCCGGTTCGGAGAGCCCATCGTCGTCACCTGAAATAATAATATTATTAATACTAATAAGAAAAAAATGTATATGTTATGAATAAAAGAATGTGAATGTATATAATATTTCCCAATATATTGAATACGTGGAAAATACTGAATGATTCTATACATCTTTTTTTTACCTTGTTTGGATTCTTGTTGGCCAGCTTTCTTTCCGGTTTTTTCGCAATGCTTTCCTCTCCTGCGCTTGCGTGACCCAGACTCTACCATTCCTTCCAACAAAAAAGCAAAAAAAATAAAAAAGCATCATTCAAATTGCCTTCTCACCATTCTCCTTAACGCATGTTTCGCTCAGGATTGAAAAAGCCGTTCTTTTGCCATGATCTGGGCATTCCATTCCATTTGCTTTGATTCAAAGGAGCTGTTTTCTTTTTTTTTTTCTTTTTTTTTTCTAGCCTTGTTTTTATTTTCCCTCAGTGTTTGCTTTGATTGAAAGGTGCTTTTTTTCCCCCCTCTGTGGTTGGTTTGACACAAAGGTGCTGTTTTTATTTTTATTTTTCAAGCCTTTTTTTCCCCTCAGTGTGTGATTTGATTCAAAGGTGCTGTTCTATTTTTCCTATGTCCTTGGCTTCCCCCCCCCAAAAAAAAAATAAAAAAATTCCATCTTCAACAGCATCCTGTATATTATTTTGCACACACAAAAACAAAAACAAAAAAACAGGAGGGTGTACTCGGGACACTTGTTAAAAAACAACAACTGGAATTAGACACAAAAAAAACAGACACACACACTTTCTGGCCCACCTCCGCTCATCCTGGGTTTTTTGGCAATGTGTGGTTGGGTGTCGTCATTTGAAGTACTCTCGATAGCTCCAGAATCACATCCAGAAAAACTCCACCCCTATGCGCATTATTTATTATCGTAAGAATTTGAAGTGAAACGTCTGTTAAACAGGATACCCTTCCCCCCCATCCTCCCCCACAAGAAAAATAAATACACAGTAATATTGAAATAAATAAATAAAAAAAAAAACGAAAAGAAGAACCATCACTGGAGAGAGAAGAGAGAGAGAGAGAAAAAATGTAGCCACGAACAGAAAAAAAAAGATAAAGCTACGATAGTAGGAGCGATAATTTCTAATTATCGGCTCAGACCGATAATTTTTTTTCCATTCCTGTTGGATCTAATGTTTATTTTTAAATTTTTTCAAACACCCTTACTCTGTTGCTTTGGTCGTCCCCACCGATGGGTTCACTGCCTGTTATCCAAAAGAAAACAAAATATTATCATATACATATCTGTTTTATATTAATTTAAGTTTTTTATATGCAGGTTTCCTACAATAAGAAAGAGGTTTCTTTCAAAACCAGGTTCTGTTCGACAGAATCTGACCCCAAGTACTGCAACAACACCCCTTCCCCCCCGGATCCCTCCTAAAATTAGAGAAAAAAAGTGTTTAAAAACAACAAAACAATTTTATTCACGCACACCTCTACTTGGGGGTTGAACAGGGTTTCTGACGATTTTACCTTGCGGGTCGTCCGTTTCGGTGCCTTCTTCACCTTGCGAAATAATTCGGTACGAAGAGGAAGCTGGATTGAAGAAAAAAAAAGAAAAACAAATTCACGAAACGAAACCTTACGACCAGAGTGGACGTTCTTCTTTCTCTGGCATTCGTTCATTTATTTTCCCACCGCGGAAAAAAACAACAACAAAGAAGACACCATGAAACCACCCTGTGTTCACCACAAAGATTTTCGCTACAGCTCACGTGATTTCGCGACCCCCTCTCGTTTTTGCCCCTCAAAAATGGATAAAACACCAAACGACACGGAGGAAAAAAAGAAACAATATGTTTCCGCTTGCCAGTTTTTGACGAACCGCATCCCCCCAAAAAAAACACTCCACAACTAGTAAAGAGGATTGATTCCCTGGCAAGAGAGAAAACGTACGAGCCAGCGACACCGGGGAGTACGAATCCCCACCTCGCGGCCTCTTGGGGGTGGGCTCGTCTGAGAGCTCGTCGTCGAGCGAACGTCTCGGTTTCATCCTTCTGGAAATCGTCCCCACCATCTGAACGAAAGAAGACCCCAGCTTCCAGGGAGAAGGCATGTCCGCTGGACGACGCTCCGAACGCTTGTCTTCCGTGGGGATGGTGCGTGTGTCCTTTTCACGCGACCCTCCCACCCTCAACCCCCTCCATATGCCAGAAAACAGTCATCTCAAACCACACCCCATTTGATTGATTACCCCTCATGTCCGCTACAGTGGTACCCCGATTTAGTGCCGCTTTTTTCGGCTTGTCACGACTTTTGACGTCTCCAATGACGATTATCAGATTCAGCAGTGATTTCGGTGATTCTGCTCATATGGGGCAGTGTCTTACACATTCATATACATCGCTAGATATTGTTAAACATTTTTCTGGTCGACTGAAGAAAATCCACATTGTGTCAGGACGTAGAATAGTGTTTGTATCAGAAACAAAACAGAAAGTTCACCCCCTAGAAGAGACAAAACAAAGCTTGTAAAAAGCCCTCTAGGTTTCCTATCACTAAATCCACAATCCCGTCACCTTCACATTAAGCTAAATTCTTAAACACTCTGATGAAGGGTTTTCTCAAGGGTGAAATGATTAATCGACACTGGCGTTTGTTCTCGTTCTTATAATTGTTGCAATTGAGAACAACACATGTGCGTATGACAATTTTTATTCTTTCCTCTGGTGAACAAGAGTAAAGCCCATAAACTTCGTTTCAGAGACCACAAGACACACTGGGAGTCCCAGTCCCAGTCTGGGACTTGCCACACTGACATCTGGTGGAGGAAAAATGCGTCAAATTTGACTTTCAGGGTGTTTGTCGTGCGTTCCGTGATTAGTGCCAACCCCGATTTAGTGCCGCCTTTTTCGGCTTGTCACGGGGCGGCACTAAATCGAGGGAGCACTGTAGTTGTTTCGTTTGGCTGTCGATGTATTGTTTTGGCAGTTTTGCCAAGGTGGTGAAGTTTCGATATTTTCGGATAGAGTGGGACAAGAAAACAAGCAAGAGAGAGAAAAAGAGAACGAATTCGGAAAAGAGCGAAACGTTATCGCTGGAGAACTGAAACAGAGCACAAGTTGGAGTATTTGGACGCTGATCAGCGGTGGAAAGCAGTTCTTCGTAACGCGCGGCGAAGACAGACAATTCTGCGAGTACACACCCAAGGAGGACACATGGGGATCTATAAGACTGTGAGGAAGTTAAAGAAGAATTATTGGTGGCCAAACATGGTCTCCACGGTACGAAAGCACCTGCGAGCAGTCATGGGCTGCACAGGACAGACCCCTGTCCTGTGCATCGCACAGGACAGGGTTCTGTGCGGGTTCTGTGCGGGTTCTGTGCGGGTTCTGTGCGGGTTCTGTGCACCCTGTGCTGTCCTGTCCTGTTTTTCGAAATTCCACAGGCTAGAACAGAACAGACTGTCTGTTCTGTGCACAGGTCGGACCTGTGCTGCACAGGTGCACAGACTGCCAGTCATGGGCTGCACAGGACAGGGTTCTGTGCGGGTTCTGTGCACCCTGTGTTGTCCTGTCCTGTTTTTCGAAATTCCACAGGCTAGAACAGAACAGACTGTCTGTTCTGTACACAGGTCGGACCTGTACTGCACAGGTGCACAGACTGCACAGCACAGCACAGAACTGCACAGAATCTGCACAGAATCTGCACAGACTGTGCACAGAGTCTGCACAGAAACTGCACAGACTGTGCACAGACCTGCACAGACTTTGCACAGACCTGCACAGACTTTGCACAGACCCTGTCTGTGCTGTGCTGTACAGGTCTGTGCACCTGTGCAGCACAGGTCCGACCCTGTGCACAGAACAGACAGTCTGTTCTGTCCTGTCCTGTGCACAGGGGTCTCAGCCCATGTCTGCCTGCGAGTTTGCATTGGCTGTCGGAAAACAAGGAAAGCGACAATTCGGCCAGCACCTTATCGACATCAAGTGGTGCTACAGCCTTGGGAACGTGTTGGGTTAGACTTGATCACTCTACCCCTGGCAGAGCAAACATCCCATCGTTATGCAGTGGTTTTGATCGACTACTACTCTCGATGGACATGTTCGGGAGCACTCTATTCAAAGGACAGTAAGGAGGTTGCAGCTTGGATTGAGGATGAAGTCTTTTACCGAAAATCGAATAAGGAATGGAGATGGGTGTTTCTTGATTTCGACTATTTTGCGTTCTTGCGAAAAACTTCCACACTTGGAGGACCAAGTGTTTAAGGGAGGAAGTGGTGACAGCTGTGGCCGAGAATATAGGTTTCTTAGTACTAGAAGGTTGCAAAAGGAAAGACTTGTTTGGAAGAGGTATAGGAAAGAGTCCTCCGAAAAGGGATGACGATTAATTGATTATTGGTGTCATTAGAAGGTAGTTTACACATAGGAGGAAGTTAGTGGGAAGCTAATCTTTGCCTATTTAATAATGGAAGGGCGTTGTAGAAGTAGGCATATTTGGAGGCATATTTTGGAGGCATATTTTGGAGGTACTATTGTACTTTCGAAGGACAATAGTCTTTCTGTTCCGGACTTCCTTCACGGAACAACCTCGATTTTGTGGTGACATGTGAGAAACATTTGTTTCGTAGTTACTCTCGACCTCCTCTAGAGGTCCTCGTAGATCTACGATCTCCTGGCACAGAGCCACCCATTTTCTTCCCTTTGCAAAGCGAGTTAGTTTCTTCTTTTCGTTTCTCTTGTTTGCGGTCAAATCTCTTTCTTTTAAAGAATTTTGTCGCATACAGGAATTTTCAAATACCGAAATATACGTATATATATAAATATACGTATACACTGGAGTATACTCCAGTGTTTTAAGTCTTTACAGCACATAGCCCAGGGAGTAGGATGTGCCTCAGAATTCTACACGTGCTTGATCGACCACATTCCTGTTCCACTGCTGGCCACTGAACGAGGGCCCAAACGCTCCACTCCTGAAGCGCTTCGTTGAACTTGTTAAACCAAGCGGGTGGTTTCTGTGAAGCTATTTTCGGGTGTTGCTGGCAGGGTGCCTGACCAGTATGCAGCGAACATGGGAGCAGCGGACGCGGATATTGGGCGACAACGTATATTGTCCTCCCATGATTTCCTTCGACTGCTACGTTTTCTTCCACACCCAGAGATCGAAAAACCTTTACAGAAATGTAACCCTCGTTTAACCCTTCAAACAAATAGTGCCAATTTCTGCCAAATTGTGCATCCCAAGCACCACAAAAGTAAATCAAAAATGTCCCTATTAGCTCTATAAAAACTCCCAAATCCCACCAAAAAATAATCTCCAAAAAAGGGAGGGAAGAACACAGTTCCGGGATGGGTGAAAAACCGAGTAAAGAAAGACCAACTGAGTGAGCTTAAGAACCCAAACTACTGAGATCCAAAACTCCAAAAGATACCCCTACAGGCCACCTCAGCAATCAGTCCTTTCAATCGTCCCACCCTAAAACTCCGCAAAAGGAACCGCGCTTCCTGCGGAACCGTAAATTTCCTTCGACTGCTACGTTTTCTTCCACACCCAGAGATCGAAAAACCTTTACAGAAATGTAACCCTCGTTTAACCCTTCAAACAAATAGTGCCAAAAAAACAAAGCACCTAAAAATAGAACGCACGTTCATTTAAACTGGCGAAAACACCGCCCCCAACTCACGCCGAAGCTGTTCCGCGGGGAGCACCATCCAGCCAAAAACACGAAAATCCCAAGGCGAAGGTTGTCGCTGACGATTGATATACTGAAAAATCGCCTGGGAAGAAGGCGACCAACCGCCCCAATCGCATAGCTTCGGTAATGGCACGAGCAAATTAAACGCACTGGAAACCCCCGTGCGACGAACCGCATGATGCGTATGGTCGGAACCATGATCCTTCATCACCCGTGCAAACCAACGTGCTACACTCCCTGCTGTCGGCACACTTGGATCACCAGGCAAAAACCAGAACTGCTCTGTCGTATCGCCATGACCTTCCCAATCGCGCACCCGAAAATCCTCATAACGATCCAAAACCGCAGCCAACTCAAGAAACCCACGGCAGTCGAATCTCCTGACTCGCAAACAATCCGAGGTTTGACCCTTCGCCTTGAAACGCCGTTCTGTGAAAGTCACCGACGAAGAATCCCACTTATAGTCACCGACCCGAGTATCAAAACTCGAATCGGCGCGCGAAAAAAATATCACATCCAAAATACAAATCAAATAGGGACGAATGCTTTCCGCATCGTTCCCAACCAAACCCTTCTTGGCCCACGACCACAACCAGTCCATGGGAAAGTCTCTGGGCTGTGGTTCCTTAGCTTCTGAAGGAACCTTAATGAGCCAAGCTTGTTTCAGCCGAGCCGTCAAGGAGTCATGTGCAGAGAATGTAGATCCGAGCCAGCGGTGAACCGTACTGATTGCGGAAAGATAGTTGCTCATGGACTTCGGCGCCACTCTCCCTTCATTTCGAAGAAACAGGATATAAGCATAAATGCGAACAGAGCGAGCCGGCACACAGCACCAACCTCTCGACCTAGCGAAACCCAGCCATTTTCGAAAGCGCATCCAAATAGATCTCCGACCTCCTGGGCTGTTCGATAATGCTAAGTCGCCAAACAGCTCTCTGCGTTCGATATCCGACAATTCTCCAAACTGAGGTAGCGTCTCGTCGGTCCAATCGACGCATCCCTCCAATTCACCCCATAGCTCCTGAAGCCACACCTCGTCTTGCGAATCACGCCCACCATGACATTCCAACGGCCCTGGGGAAATGGTTCGTCCTCTCGGCCCAATGGGGGCAGTAACGGGTTGGCCCACGCTGGAATCACTGCATACTCCTGAAACAATTCGAACATCGGCCGAAACCAAGGGGCTGACGGCCACAAGGGCATCAACACAGTGGCGGTTACCTGAGGGAATGAGCGCAGCAGGTCCCCCAACTGCGAAAGCAGACGAATCGGTGGATGACACCACGCGTGGCCCTGGTCCCAATCCAAGGCACTGAACGCCTCGTTCTCCGCCATCGGATCGCCCCATTCCGCATTGTAACGAAACACCACCTTGCTCCATTGCGACGCAAATCTGTCCAGATCGAACGGTCCCCACCATCGGTTGAACTGATTCAACCACTTCCGATTGATTAAGTAATCCTCCTCCGAAATATTCGTTCTCGACAATTTGTCCGCCCACACATTCTCCTTCGAGGGAATCCACTCCGGTTGCAGAGCAATCTTTCGAGACTCCAAAACTCGATACAACAACCTGAGTGGTCCCATCAGCCTTGGGCTCCGCGTCGTCATCTTCAACAAGATCGATAACACCACCTGTGAATCGGTTACCAGGCGAACTGTTCGATTTTCCAAGGAACCATGGAACGCGCGAATCGCTGCCTCCACTGCTCTCAACTCGAGCACATTTATATGCTCGCTCTTTTCGTCGTGCGACCAAATGCCCCGTGCCAGGACAGGAACGCTTCCCTTGGCCAATGGATCCACCAGGTGGGACCCCCAACCACTCATCGACGCATCGGTATAAAGACTGATCGTCGCTGGGACCTTCCAATAAACCGATGATGTGTGACGCTCGTTCATCACACTCCACACCGCCAGATCCTCCTTCGTCTCCGACGATAACTCGATTAAGGATGCCCAAGTCGCTCCCAGGGTCATATCCCAAAATAGGCTCCTGAGGTGGTATCTCGCCAATGGAATCGCCAGGCCCAAACTCTGACACCAACCCGCAAATCTCGCTAACCTTCTCTTGGGGACTTTCCTCATCTCTTTCAACAACCGCGCCTCCTTGTAGATCCGAGCAATCTTTTCCGGCGGTGCGATCACCAGACCCTGCGCTGTATCGATTATTAGGCCCAAATGACGAAAGTACTGCACCGCTATCCACTGGCACTTCTTTTCCTTCCACCGCAACTGCAAATCCATCAGGATCCCTCTGATCAACTCCCCCAACTTGGTCGCTGCCAGTTCGCTGCTCATTGCTCCAGCAAAGTCGTCCAAGTAGGGAGCTATCGTCGGCGCTGGGTTGCTCATCCAATACCTCCTCAATCCTGGGGACGTCGGACATTTCCACCTCGATATTCTGGGCGCTCGTAGAAAAGATACAACCGCTCGCATCACCTTCGTGAAAATCGCTGGGGCATTCACGAACCCGAACATCAGAGCTGGGAACTCGTAAGTCACTCCCTCGATGGTCGCACAGAAGAAGCGGACCTCTGACTCCCGAAACCTGATGTTGAAGTAAGCGTCCTCCAAATCCCAGGCCACGATCCAATCCTGCGGTTGCAGACGAGGGAGAAAAGAACGGAGGGTCTCGTATTTTACCGATAATTTGCGGCAAAAGGAGTTCACAAACCGAAGATCGACGCACAACCTGTGGCCGACCACGACGTCGTCTACCTTCTTTTCGACCAAGAAAGCGCGGGACACGTAATCCTTGCAACGCGCTTCCCTCATCGCCCCGCACCGTAAATACCGCTCCTTCAACTCGTTCCAAGCGCCTTTCAATGCTGTTGGAATGCGCGAGTTGCCATGGTGAAACTTCGGCGGCTCGGACGAAATCCAGTTCGGAACTACCCCCTGATCGAGCCACGAGAGAACCGTCGGATTGGCCCCTATCTCGCGCCACGCCTTGAGGGCTCCCCGAATTCTGTTGAACCGAAAATTCCGGGAATGAATCTGCACTCCGTCCACCCACATCACTTGAACTCCGCTCCTGAACTCGCAGCTCCTTCAACGCTTCCGCAATTTCCAACGCTGCCCTAGAAGCCTTGGTTCTGCCCATGAGCTCCACCTCTATTACCCAAAGGCTGAAGGTTGGGGTTCGCTCGACCTCTGCCTCGCTGCGAAAACTGACGACCACCAAAACGACCGCCAGCAAAACCTCCTGAGGAATCTCCTCTGAACCCGCCGCTCCGCGACGAGCCCTCTGCTTGCCTTTTAAAAACTGCCTTCTGCTGTTGGTCCCTCAGGGACTTCAACGTAGCCTGCGCAGTGTCTCCGACAAAACGCCCTGACGACGCTGCTAATTTTACCGACGTGGACACCGCCCGAAAAGCCTCCGACAAAGGCGTGTTCACGTGTGCTGCGTGCAAACGGTGTACTTCCAACGTATTGGCTGCCAACTCCAAAATTGGCGCAAACGAAGAAACAAAAGGTTCCAAAGCCTTCTTCACTGCAGTCCCTTGATCCGAGTGCGCCGCAAATTGAGCAAAAAGGACAAACCAATCAAAAGCAAACGCCACGACAGGCGCCCACGAACTAAACTCAGCAAAGAACCCAGAACGCACACCAAGAGCAGCACCCACGCGAGCACCCGCTGCTGTGTCCAACACGTCGAAATAATGGCCAAAGATGGCCGCTGCTGGTACCTCTACTGGATTTAGCGCCGCCCGTGGCGGGTCACTGCCTGGAGCAAGACACAGCTCCTCCAAACTCTCAGCGATCTCCGCCGACCCAGCAAATTTCTTCAGAATCCCGTCCAAACGAGACTGTGGGGAACTCTGCTCTCCTGACGCTCTCAACAAATCCAGCTGTGCTTGTAACGCAGCAATCTTTTCCTCGACAGTCGGCAGAGATAGGACTTTACGGTTACGGTCACCGTAACCGGACCGTAACCACCGTAACCGGACCGTAACCGGAGTACAATTTTCGTCAGAAAATCGTACTTTTACGGCCGTAACCGTAGCACCGTACCACTCCGTACCGCTCCGTACCGGACCGTAACGACCGTAACGGCCGTAACAACCGTAAACCGTAGAAAGTGACCCCCGCAGGGTCCCGCGATTCCAAAGGAACCCAGGGGGATTCGAACCTGCGACCCTACTGACTGCAGCCTAACGCTTTAGCACTGAACCACGCTACTTCACGGTGATTTAGGGCCTACCGTAGTTATACCGTACCTGTTCCGTACCGTAAAAACAACATATTACTCCGGTTACGGTACGGAGTTACGGCCGTAGTACGGTGACCGTAACCCGACCGTAACCGGACCGGACCGGAGTCGGACCAAAAATTTGGCCCAAGTCCTATCTCTGACAGTCGGCATCAAACAAAGGACTTAACAATACAGGGACAAGCCCCACGCTGGCTGAGCCAGGGATGGTTCGAAACGGTGCACTTCAGGTGCCCGTGAGGGTAAAGATAAAGCAGAAAAACCGAGTAAAGAAAGACCAACTGAGTGAGCTTAAGAACCCAAACTACTGAGATCCAAAACTCCAAAAGATACCCCTACAGGCCACCTCAGCAATCAGTCCTTTCAATCGTCCCACCCTAAAACTCCGCAAAAGGAACCGCGCTTCCTGCGGAACCGTAAATATATCACGGGAGGACTACGACATTCGTTGAGGCCTCAGTGTCCGAGTCGGGGTGTGTGCGGAGCCGCCTTCAGCCTCCTCGGCGCTTCCTTTTGCTGTATTTTTGTAATAATTGGTAGCGCGTGCGTCTCCGGGATGATAATGGGGTGAGCGTAACGCACGCTCCCTTGCGTGGGACCTAGGAGGACGCCTGTTGAATAATTTTCGCACGCACATACTGGGAAAAGCACGAAGTTGATGTGGAAACGGGGGCTCGCCCGCCACGTGTTCCGGAAAACCCACATAAATTGTCGCCTGCCGCTCATTCTGGCAACTCTTGTGCAGTATCTCCTTGTGTGCGTTTTAAACGGTGAGCGACGGCCCTGCGCACTGCAATACGTGGGATCTGAAGTCGCAACCGCGCCTGGAAAGTATCTGCCTCGTATCTGAACTCACGCTAAGCAGTGGCGGTTTTCCGGTGCAGGAGTCTAATTCCGAATCAGTAGTCTGGTGAAGGGTGGCAAAGATGAAGTTCGTTTACTTCGCTTTCTTCGTTTTGGTCGTTCTCTCTGTGGCCCAGGTATGTTTGCAAGTATTGCCAGTGCAAGTACGGAACCGTTACACCCGTTCCAGCAAAGCTGACTCGACATAGGAACCCACAGGTTGGAAAGGCAGAGGAAGAGGACCAAACACTGAAACACGCAGGGCGCGAGTTGACCGGTCCCAGGTGGCCAGGTGAGAGATGGCTCAATTCCCAGGGCCTCCTGCTCAAATGCATGTCGAAACGAGACTGTAGAAGGGGTTTCCGCTTCGATATCTGGGTTGCGTCATTCGTTGAACTTGAAAACTGTGCATGGTCATTGCAGACCCGCGCCAGGAAGCATTGCAAACGCGGTTCCCACTGTAAGCCGGTGCACTGCAAGACTGGTAAGAGCTTGTCATGATCCCGTAAAGACGTGCTAGTATCCTCACAGCGTAATGGAGCCTTCTGACTTATTTGTGATTTTGTTTTGTTTTCCAGTTTGCAGGCGGCAGAAAGTCCCCTGTCACGGTGAGGGTTCAATGGCCACAGCCAATTATGCTCCGTTTATACGTCACTCGAATTGTTCCCCACGTTCAATTGTCACCACCTCAAAAGTTGACGATTGCTTTTGTGTGTTCCAGGTCATCACTGCCGCAAGGGAAAACCTGCCTTCACTAAAGTGTGCCGCCGCGGTAAGCTCGTTGAATACCTGCATCGCTCGTTTCAAGCACATGCGTCTGTCATGGAAGCCAAGCAACGCTGCATTTAACTTTATGTTTGATTGATTTCTGATTTCAGTCTGCACCCACGCCATCTGCGCCAGGCATCGGCACGGTCTTTAAACACGTGGGCTCCGTCTACTCCAGCCAGTGGTTCCGAGTTACCTCGATCAAGGAGTACGGATTCAAACTCCCTTTGACCTATTTAGAAACAGTTGGTATACTTCATGTCTTAGATTTATGAATGGTATGGAACAATGTTGTGTTTTGACCTGATCGAGATGGTGCATTACAGAGTTAGAAATTTATGGTTGTTTTTTTTTGCAAGTTTTGCATTCCTGTACGAAGGATTGGGCTGTGATCTGTCCTCCTGTTGTCTTGCTTGGCAAATTTCACGCAAGTGAATGGTAATTTTGTGAGAAGGTTCGTCTTTTAGGAAAGTGGACACGTCAGTGACCGCTTTATTAGTTCGATGTGATTAGCAGTTTCCCAGTATCGGGAATTGGTTGGACATTCTGAAGTGTCTGATAAGTTGTTTAAGTTCTTACGATTTCTCGGTAAAGCTGTGGAAAAAATGGATTCGGAAGTTTTGAAGTTATATAAGTCATGACTCGCAAACTCGACCCGATTGAAAAAAAATTGGTGCAAGCTACTCCAAATACATTTGTCCATCGCTACCGTTTTCTGAATACGATAAATCATTTTTGGGAAAAGTGACAATTCACACCATTCTGCACATTTCACCAAGCCTAATATTCCTTGGGTAAAAATTTACTTCAATTAGATAAATATCTTGTTAAACATTGCCATTTGCGATGGAGAAAACTTGCCTAGTTCATAAACAGTTCAAAACTTCATATAGATTTATGCATCAACGAGTATTGTTATTATGACCCACTCGAAGTGAGGCAAGTATTATAGTATTGATCTGGGTTTGTAGTACAGATTTGTCTACCAGTTTTAGGATAAAGGGTGAACAGTGTTCACTGAACACTCGGTTGTCTGTTGGTCTTTTGTAACCTTCTCGTTTTCCCCAACACAATAGTATAAAAAAAAGAAAGGGAACAAAATACCTGTGGCGGTACTGCCAAGCAACAGTCAAGTAAAATCAGTACGGTTTGATGGGATCTTGATGTGTATGAAAAGTACGGTTTGATGTAATCTGGATGCGTATGAACTATTAACATGGGCTATAGTACTGGATTGGTCTACATGGTGGCGGTCCCATCCAACAGTATATTGGTCGTAAGATTTTGTTGCAATAAAAATAAACCTGGCCCTTTTGCTACAGTTCCATAGTTGAACTTTTTATCTTGGACACAAACAAACAAATATCTTCACCCTCCAACATTGCCAAAGGTTTCTATTGATTATGTCTACTGATCGTGTAAGGTTTGTGTTCATGGTTGTGTTGGAGATCGGTTATTCGCAATTAACCGGAGTTAACCGTTAACGGCCGTTATCGTTGTCGCAAAAACGACTTCGACACAACTCTGCCTTCGACAAAAGTGATGCAACTTAAATTGCAAAGGAGCACTCAGACATCCGACTGTGGGTGGTTAAGAAGGTTGGACAGGGGGGCAGGTTGTTTTTAAAAATAAATGGAAATACATTGACAATACGATTGGAAAGAGTACTTCGAGTTTTTGTTGGAATGTTATGGGGTAATTCTGGGACATGTAGAGGAACAGGCCCTGTGGGGTTTTTGATTTGATCGATGATCTGGGGGATTAGTCCGACAAACTGACACAGAATGGGACGATTTACTGAAGCCATTAGAAGCTGATTTACAGTTAATCAGCAGGTGGCTAGAAGTTGCGTTTCGACTATTTAAGTCGGTCAGGATGAATGTAATACAGCCCTCGAGTTTTATCTCTTCTTTTTGTCTCCGTTGTATTTTTTCCAAAGTGGTTGGACTCCTCCTGAAAAGGAAGTGACAATAGTCCTTCCGGATCTTCTTAAGGAGCAACCTCAAAAGTTAGGGACATCCGACTCAAAAACATCCCCCCTCACCCACACCCACCCACACCAGATTGTGCGCCGTTGCAACGGCGCACAACTCTGCAAATTAACCAAGTGTAAGTTGGTTAAACACTTGACTTAAAACAGAGGTTGCATCCTTCAGACTGTTGCCACTCGAGGGGTCTGGCTTGAAAAAAAATTGAAAATTTTCAGGGTTGAAGGCAAAAAAAAACACTGGAGTATCTCTGACTAGATTGAGTGTTTGATACTTGGACGGCACTATATCCAGTCCGTTGGGGCGGGGGTCGTACAAATCACGTGACCATTTCGAATTTCAGATGATCATCGCGCCGGTCGCGCCGGTCTACTTTGCGGTCGCACAGCGTATAGTGCCGTCCATCTCAGATACAAAATCTGGGGTTCATAAGGGTTTTATTTTTTATTTTTTTTGTCTTTGTTCCAGCATATATATGGGTCTCTTTTTTGCTGTGGGTTGTAATTATCGATTGGCCCACAGAGATTTTTAGAATACATATATTAGATACATATATATCCTTTTTTTTTTTCCCTCCCCCTCCAAGTGTTTTTTTTCCAGTGCACCCTTTTCTTTTCCATGATATCATTCAATCCATCTGTTTTTATTTTTCAAAAAAATACATTAATTTAAATGGGTTGCATGAAAACCCACAAATCATGCATACGTTTCTCTTTTTCTTCTTCTCTTTTTTTTGCCACATATCAAAATTGAAAGAGAAGATCTGTTGGATATTTTTTTTTTATCAGCAAGTTTTTCTCGTACCTCTTTTCTTTCTTTCTTTTAATTGATTTTTTTTCTGTTTTTTTTTTCCCACAATAATAAGGGAAAGAAAAAAACTGATCGAAGTGATAAAACCCCACCCCGAAGAAAGAAAGAAAGAAAAAAAAAAACACAAATCGTATCAAAACGTTTTTTTTCCTATGAAATAAGAGCCCCCCAACCGACCATCAATAAATATATATGTTTTACCAGGAAAAATTAGCTCAGCAAAGCAAAAAACAAAACCCAAAAATTCCACACACACAACACAACAAACCTATGTATCAACTGCAACATATAATCCTAAAAATAAAAAACATTATCATTTTTTGAGCGAAAATTAAAAAAAGAAATTCTTCCCCCCCCCCCCATGTTTATAATATATATATATTTTTTTCTCTCCCTGAAAAAGACAAGCGTTCAAAAATCACCTATCCCCCCCCCTCCTTTTCCCCTTTCTTTTCTTATACATTAACTTTTTTCTTGCCAACATAAAGAAGTGATTTCTGGGATTCATCATTCTTTCCCCCCTCCCCCCCCCCTTTCTTTTTAATTTCAACTCAGAAAGGATGCACCAAATCTGAGTCGAGTTGCGTTCTTGAGGTCTAAACAACAGCGGCTAATATCCAACCAAAGAATTAGGTAATGTTCGTCAGAAAATTGTCAAAAAGTGATGTCTTGCAGTTTGGTAAAAAAACAAACAAAAATTCCCCCTTTTTTTTCGGGGGGGGGGGGGGGGGGGGTTGGATCTTAAATAACCCCACTCATATTACCACCCCCCTCCCCCCCCCCCCAATTTTTTTTTTCTCTCTCTCTCTTCGATGCTTTTTTTTTTTCAAGTGATGATGACATTTAAGCAACCTTTTCCCTCCAAAAAGAAACCAAAAAATAAAAAGAAAAACATCCATAAATATCCCAGCGACAATCTATAAATAAACATATGTAAATATATATTCAAAACCCCCCACCCCACAACAATTAAAGAAAAAAACCTGCGGGAGATAATCATGAAAAGACCACTTGCGTTTTTTCCGTTGCTTCTTTTCTTTTTTTTTCTTTTTTTTCATTTCCTTTTTTTTTGTGCGAAATCTTTGTTGTTGTTTTTTCAGCACTACAAAAATATTCAAATCTGAGGGCCTGTGATTTCTCCTTTCATCCATTTCTCCCCCTTTTCTTTTCCTTTTGTTTTCCCCAATCGTGAAATTGCATGTGTGAATATCAAAGGAAGATTGCTAGGAAATGGGGAGGAGAAAACAGGTCTTACAAAAAAAAAAGAAGAAAAAAAATCAAATTCAATGACGGTGCAAAAAGATAAAGAAAAAAAAATCAGCCCCATGAAACCTAATTCTCTACAGCGTCTCTCTCAACTTTCGAAAAGAAAAAAAAAAGTTCACAAACATAAAGGAAAATGACTTGTATTGTGGAAGCGTCCCGATTCTTCTTCAAAGATTCTCTCTAATTTCAGAATTATCAGTTCCCTTTTTTTTTTGATCTCTCTATAATCTTCTGCAATATATTTCCCACACTATTTTTTTCTTCCAACTCGGCTCGATAATGTTTAAATTCTGGAAAATGGAGCCTGGAAATAGACTAAAAAAAAAAACTCCCTATCTCTGAAAACGCACATGATTAAATAAAAATTCAACAAAAATTCTCAGCAGATGAAAATCATTTTTTTTTCTTTTTTTTTCATGAAACTCGCAGTGGTCTCTAACCCCTCCCCCTTGAAATATCAACCAGTGCAGAAAACATAACAATTCTGATTTTTCTTTTCTTTTCTTTTTTTTTTTGCAAAGCTCGTACAGCCCAAAACAAAAAACCTCAACCCGACGATATTTTTATCTTTTCTTTTTTAATCAATTTCAAAAAAAAAACAAAAAAAAAAACAGAAGGTGAGAAATGGAAAAAAACAACAACGATGTTTCTACATGTATGTACATGCAACTTCAAAAACACACAAAAAAAACGCAAATCTGCGAAAAACTGGAGGAATTAAAATGATACAAAAAAAAAAGAAGGAAAAAAAACACCTTTGATATGAGCTATGTCATCCCCCTGGCCACTTCCCTGAGAAAATTAAAAAAGGGAATTTTTGCTTTCATATTCTGTTGTTTTTTTTGGTGAAAATTGAAAATCGCCACCAAGGGAGCAAACAACTCGTCTTGATAATGTATGTAATTTTTTTTGTGTCAGACTCCTCAACTCTGTGGTTATACAGAACTTAATACATAAAAAAAACCTATATTTGTTCTTCCCAATATTATTATTGTTGAGAACGTCCCTCAAAATATCAGTCGAAGTCGAATATATATATATATATATATATATCTAAAAAAAAAGAAACATTTCAGAAAAAGGGATGAAAAGAAAAACCAATTAATACTTGAAACACACACTTTCTTTTTTTTCCCTTCCGGCCTTCTTTCAGTGCCCATGCTTTTTTTTCCCAACTCACTTTTTTTTCACACCTCACACTTTTTTTTCTCATCTCACACTTTTTTCTCTTTCTTTTGTGCAAATGGTTTCCTTTTTATGTATCAAAATGCCTTGGCTTTTTTCTTTTTCTTTTTTCTTTCTTTTCACCCTTTTATGTCATGTTTTTTTTTATAACCATAAGCTTTCAACAAAAGTAACTTTTTTTTTCCTCTTTGGTTGGTTGGTTGGTTGATATTTATGAATCTGAAACACACAACACACCCCCAAAAAAAACCACACCCCCATCCGTCTTTTTTTTTTCCAAAGGGGCTCCATTATACAAAAACGCACACACACACACATATATACATACATATCTCGTTATATATTCAAAATAATACACACATAGATATTATATACATATACATATGCATGCATGGGTGTGGTTGTGCCATTTTTTTTTCTTCTTCAGCCAGCATTCAACTCATCGGATATATATTGGCCGCTGGTCCACCTCACTATATTATTGAACACAAACGGGGTTATATACACCGCAACATTCCGCCCAACGATGAACCCCCTGTGAATCGCCCGTATGTTTTTGGCTCCATCCCACAAGGGAGCTCCCGACATCCCATCGTTCATGTCACAATTATGCTTGATCAACCCAGGGTCTGACTCGCAGGACGTCTCCGATTCGCCGCACACTTCCCGCCACATGGTGCCGTCGGCTTTATCCTCCGGGTACCCCGCCGTTTCCAGACTGACGGAAGGCGCCGGGCAATCCAACCCCACCCCGAACCACCCAGCGACGTAACCCATAGGCTCCCGCAAAACGATCACGGCGAAATCGCATTCGCGGTACCCCATGTCGAGAAAACACGACTTCACCAGCACATGGTCCGCGCTCGTCCAGCCGAAAGGTCGAACGTCTCCCGACAGCGCTGGGGTGAAGCGTACCCCTCGTTCGAATCGTCGCCGCTTGCGATCGTACACGCAATGAGCCGACGTCAAAACGTGGCGCGGCCCGATCAGAGTCCCGGTACACCCCATCGGCTCGACGTAACCCACGCTCCGCACAGGGTCTGCCGTGGTGTCGTCCACCGCCACCCGATCGTCTTTCCCGTTGTCACCGTACACTTGCATGTACGCAACAGCGCTCAGTTTCAGTTTCCGATTCGACCTCAATTTCCGGTTCGAGTTGGGCGGAACGAACCCTTCCGTCCCCCTCAGCTCCGACGCGGGGTTGTCCCCCTGCGTTTGAGAAACCGGTCGACCGTAAACCTCACCCTCCATCGTCCACAGCAAGTCGACGCTCTCCTGCACGCCAGCGTTCCCCGCCTCACTCGCTGAATCCCACATGGAAAATTCGTGGTCGTCACTCGCCGCCGCCGCCTCCTCGCTCGTCACGACTTTGCCTAGAAAGCGAAATCCATCATTATGGAACCGGTTCAGGACCGCTCCGCCCACCCACTCGCCAGCACCCTGCTGGACCAAATGAAACGACAGCGGTTTGCACATTCCTGGATCGCTGGCTAGCTGCACTCCTTGACACTCCGCCAGGCATTCCGTCGCGTACGTCAGCCCGTCCTCCCCGCATGCATGGCTCCCAGGGTCGCTGTGATTCGGCAAATAGGCGCAATCGCACGTTGGCTGCCCGCCGGCGGAACAAGACACCGAAAGAAGGAAAATCAACAAAAGTAGTCGAGACATCGCGGCACCCTTCCAAAACCCCCAAGCCATAGCTGCACACACTGCCACCCGAAGAGCCGTGGGCCCACCTCCTCACGGGAGTTGCGGGGGGGGTTTGTGGGGGGGGGGGGAGCTGGCGATCTTGTCACATCACTTTGTACTTTTTTTTATCAATCAGCTCAAAGCCGAATCATTCCAGGCGTGTGTAAACCCCTTCAATACAGTACTGCCTCCTCCACCTGGCAAACCAAATCAAAAAAGGGAAAAAAAAAATGAAATGAAATCAAACCTGTGAAAAACTGTGGGGTAATTGATGTTTGTTTGTTTGTTAAAAAAACTGTGGGGTAGGTGGGGAAAAGGGTGGGGGTGGGGGCACCTTTACTGCTTTTTGGGGTATTTTTATCTCCATTTCAAACCGGGATATTCCAGCTTGTCTTGAAAAAGGACTTTTTCCCCTCCTTCCACACGAGTGTTTTTTGAAATGGGGTTAGATAAAAACTAAGTTAGATTGATGGTATCAGTGCTTTACCGAATACTAACGAAATCATTATTTTCCAGCCATCTGTCACTCCTGGAACTACAACTAGTCATCAAGACGGTCACAACTATTGGATTTCTTTCCCCGAAACAATATTCGAAAGATGCAAAAAATCTTTTCAAGTCCAGTAGCTGCTCAGAATTAAAAAAGAGGGATCCGGTGTGAAGGTGTGTTGGATAGTTGTACCCGACCTTTGTGAAACGAAAAGAAAACACTTTAAAGTATTGTGTTCAGCAATTGCCCAAAATTTCGCTGTCTGCTGAAAGGAATTCAAACCATCGACAACACCACCGAAAAAAGTAATGAAAAGAAAGAGAAAAAAAAGCATCTGTTTTTGCTTTCATTTCTGTTGGACCCATGAGGACTTTTCAATGTGAATTCATGCCATTCTGCCTTAATTAGAAAAAAAAAAGAGTAAAAGTGAAGAAAAAATAGTGGATCACTTTTGTTCGTCCGTTTGCGTTCAAGGGATCCAAAAATTGCGGGGCTGTTGCTTTGAAAAAAAAATAGAATTAAGATATACAATATATATATATGATTTGGATCCACATGTGGGTACAGGACAAACCTACAAAAAAACCCTGGATAGCATATCAACATCAATAAAATCAGAGTGTTTCGTTTTTTTTCTAAAAAAAAAAACTCCTTGATTTTTACAACTTCATCTAAACCCCCCTTTCTGGAAAACATGCTCCCGATGGCTCTTCCCTATCTAATTCAAAGTCCAACCTCCCGAATATCCCAATGCTGCCCCCCTCAATTTCATCGATTAACAGCATATTGTCTGTGTAACCCTAGACCTCCTTAAAATTTCCACTTCCACCTTCAACCCCTCCCCTCAAGAACTCCCTCCAAATTTCTAATGCTCCCCAGTATTTTCTCAGAAGAATCCTGCATCCTCCGTAAAATGCCTGGATCAAAACGACCAACATCAAATCCTGTGCGATGGAAACAGCATGGCGGAGACTGGCTGTTTTTTTCCTGGATTCTTGCTGGTGCACTTAAAAGAAAATGACCAGAAGAAATGACCTGTTTCCCCCTTCTCCAGCTTGGAAGTGTCCGCACCCTCAACCAAATTCTTCTTTCATCGATATGTCTAGATCACTCAGAGGAGTTCTAGATTCTTGAAGTTACCCCTTGTTGTTTTTTTTCTGAGCCGGCTGCATGCATGCATGTATCCTCTTGCCAAATCCTCCATGGATGTCACCACCATTTCAAGTACCACGCCATTTCTAGAAACCCTCCATGGATGTCACCACCATTTCAAGTACCACGCCATTTCTAGAAACCAACCCACCAAAAAACAAGAACTCCCTTCAACAGGAATTTCCAGATTCATTGACGATTGGTAGGAACTGATTTCTGAAAATGAAAGGGCCAGGCATTCTCCTCCTCCAACCCAGCCCATTTACAACCCAATTTTTTTCCAGGGAAAAAAAATTGATAATCAAGTTGCAGGGCCCTCCAACAAACAGCAAAAAGCAAAGAAGCTTAATCCGATTCTTTCCACCCTGTTTCAACAATGAAATGAAAACAGCTGCATGGCCGTTCAAGCTCCGAATAAAACTCCCTCCAGAAAAAAATCTACAGTTGAAACTGTAGATATGCTGCCTTCACAAAAAAGTACCGTGTGAGAGCATAAGCCAATATGTCTCCTCCTCCAATTTCGCTCCAATGTTTCTCCCAATCATAAATCCACACATCCTCAAGATGCCCATGTGCTTTCATACGAAGGCCCTTTTCGAAAAAAGGACAGCCAATAGACAGTGGCATGACATTCCCCCTCGCCGAGCCCAATCTTTCCATTTCATAGTTGATTTCTTTGTTGGTTTCTTGGCAGAGCTGCCGGTCAGGTCAGACTCCACCCCATGGCAATCATCTTGCTGAAGCTTGGACAGATAATCCCAAATTTGTCAAGATAAAACTGCTTTCACCACACTCATCATTTCTGAAGCCCTGCTTGGTCCCTCCTCCTCTTTCCTTGGGGTGGCAGTCATAGATCTTATGAACTTCGACGACCTGTTGAAAAAAACACAAACCGGCTTGGTGACGTAATCCCATCACCTCGAAAATAAACAAAGAACAGGAAGCGGATAGAAATAACACCAGGATAAACACCGGTGTTGAGGTACCTCAACGCATAGTCCTCAACGTTTTTTTCATCGTCCTCCTCATCTTCTTTCTCATTCTCGTCATCATCTGAGCATCATCACCACCATCGGCGCCGGCTTCATCGAGAACCTCCTCCCTCCTGCGAACCACACCCCTTCGCTGATGCTGAGTGTTGTCCTCCCGGTTTTCATTCACTTCATCAACTCCCCGTCTTTCACCCGCCGCCGCCGCTGCCTCACGTTCTTCCTCCGCGCGTTCCAGGTTCAGAATGATCCTATCAATCCGATCCTGGAGAATAGAATTCAAGCGAACGGTTAAAGAAAGTCGATTGAAATAAACAAGAAAAGCAACGAGCAAAACGCAGGCGCTTACAGCAAACTGGGTGATGTCAAATAAACCCATCGTCGTCGGTCGCTGCGTCCGCAAAGCATTGCGCATCTCGCGCAAGCGCCTGCACAGACTGTCGATGAGGTTTTGTGCGTCCTCCATTTCTTTTCCTTCGCCTCTTCAGTCAGTATTAAACTCCCAAGAAACAAGTGCACCAGTGCGCGCGCAAAGACAGAAACACAAAAAGAGGAGGCCGGCGCGCGCGTTAAAAACCAACCTGATGTTGCATTTAAGTCGAAATCAAGAATATTTTGCCATTACGCCTGAGACAAAGTTAAATCGAATCGTCGTATTATCGGAGGACTCCACGTTGTGGCATGGCCGATTTGCCAAATCCTGATCCTCTGCATTGAGCGGTTGCGGCAAACCGCTACGCCGTCTACGCTGTCTTTCTCCAGGAGGACAGGGTCAGAAAACGTGTGTTGCTATTTTTACCTTTAAAAATAAAATAAAGGTGTTTCTTTTTTTTTTTTTTGGGGGGGGGGTTCCCAAGATAGGCAGCTTAATCACTCTCTTGTTTTTTGCATCCCTTTCCTCATGGTAGCAACAAGAGATATGTGTTCTTCTTCATATGTCAAAGCAGGAACAGGCAAATGAAAATGAAAATAAAAATCAACTGCCTACAAACAAAATTGAGTGCAGGAAATCTTTGGTGGTAAATCTTTGGTGGCCCCCAGAAAAAATGATTTCAGGTTAGAGGTTCACACGATGACAGGCAGTTCTCTTTTGACAGTCCACGAGGTTTGTAGGACATTTCCATGTCTTGAATTATACTCAGGACTAAAAAAATATCCAAAAATCCAAACAATGAGATAATTATGCCAACAAGAATGGATAATTGCTGGTCAAAGTATTTGTTAAAAAAAAAACAGATTTTCTAACCCAAAACATGTTTTGAGGAACCAGAGCAATTTTTACAAACACTATCTACATAACAGTCCCCAAAATTTGACAGATGCAAAAAGCATCCGCACAACCAACTTCAGATTGAAACCCAAAGATTTCAAAATCACAAACAAAACGAGAGCAAAAAACCACACTCCCAAAGAAAATGGGAGGGAAACGTCAAAGAACAGGCCCCTTGCCAATTCCAGCGCTGCAAAAAAAAGCAAGCTTGAAATCCTGTTCAATCGTCTCACCACCCTTGAAAAAGAAAAAAAAAATGACAGCCCAAAATGAAGAGAATCTTGAAATTTTTCACAGCAGCACATAAACGACTGTTTTGGTTCGATTCCCATTGAAATGAGTGGCTTCCTTAAAAATCAAGCCACATGGATGTTTCCCCCAAATCTTTCTTTCAATTGCTTTCTGTTCCTAGCTATTAACTTTCAACAGTTTCTCAACAGTTTCTCCCAGACGCGCAGACCGACCTCCGCTGAAAAAGTCGACCCACGAGTATAGGCACCGAAAAGTATAAAAAAAAAGTAAAGAAAAAAAAACAATGGAAAGAAAAAACAATTAAAAAGTCACCATGCGCAAGATTAAATAATAATAAAAGAAAGAGAAAAAAAAACTGATTGCAGAATTGAGGTATGATTCTGTGGTTGTCAATGAAAAACTGCTACTGCAAAGTTTTCCATGAAATCATCCTTGGTTATCCCCCACCCTCGTGGGGATCCGCTTCAAGCCACAGGAATTTCCTCGTTTTTGGCAGGGAGCCCATTCGAAGCGTAACCGACGCAGTTGTCTTTCCTTTCTTGTTCGCTCATCAGAGAATTGGTCAAGCACCGGTTGCACGCCTTGGGGTTGGGAGAATTGGCGCAATCGATGCACTTCCACTTCAGATCGGCGCTGAGCGACTCCGAAATGCACAGCCCGCAGCTGTCTCTGTCTTTGGCATTGGTGCATGACGGGCAGAGCGTCTCCTTGGTCCATTTATCGATTCCGAACGTCATACACTCTTGACAGAAATCTGGATCGGAGGTGTGGGAGCAGTGCAAGCAGCTCTGCCTCTTGACGTCATTTTCCATGCTTTCCGTCAGACAGAAGACGCACTTCTCAGGGTTGGGGGTGTTGGCACACGCGTGGCAAGTGGAGGCCTTGATGTTTTTGTCGATCGACATTGTCAGACAGTTGATGCACGCTTCGGCGTCCCACGTGTTTGCGCAATGCACACATCCCGGCCTGAGGGAGTCGTCGATGGTGGACGCCAAGCACTCGTTGCATTTGTATGGGTTGTTGGAGCCGGCGCACTTGGGGCAAATCTCTGCCTTGACCTCGTTGTCGGCAGCTTCGGTGTAGCACTCCATGCAGGGAAGCGGATTTTGGGAGTTGGCACAGACCGGGCACTTCGGCTTCAGAATCTGAACAAAATAAGGCCAAACAACATCAAGGCCAAGGCCAAGCCAAAGGGGGGGGGGGGGGGGGCAAAAGACTGGCGATATTGCAGTGATGGCGAGTTCCCTCGATCTGCTTACATCGTCGTCGATCGAGGAAGCCAGGCATTCGTCGCATTTCTCGGGGTTGCTGGAAGCCGCGCACTGAGTGCAGACGTTTTCCTTGACCTTGTCGTTGATGGTAGAAGCCAAGCACTCGACGCACCTCTCTGGATTTGGTCCATTAGCACATCTCTGCGATCGACAAGAAAAACGCCACCGTGACGGTCAGAACCACGATCGCAAAACGCATGCAAATCGACAATCCTCGCAGCCACTCGTGTCCAGTGGAAATCGATTCGTTTGCTCACCTTGCAGTTCTTTCGCTTGACCCAGTCGGTGATGGGCCCCGCCAAGCAGTCCACGCAGATGTCGGGAGCGCTGGTGTCGGCGCAGCTTGGGCACTCGGCGCCCTTCAGCCATGACGGCACGACTTCGGAATTGAAACAGCCCTGGCAAACGGGTTCCGCGCTCTTGCCCCAGCATTCCTGGCGGCCCGCGATCGCCAGTCTGCACAGCACAGCCGCCACCACGATCGCGATCGAATTCCTTGCATGGGTGCGCGCCATCTTGAAAACCTGCAACAACGCCAGCCGTGAATTATTTGTTTCCCCGTGATTCACCACTACTCCCTTTCCACCGAGCAAGGTCCGCCAAAAGTAACGCAAAGCTTACCGAAGGATGTGTGCTCTGTGCGGATGTCGGATAGTGTTTGTTTGTTTGTTTGATTCTTTCCTTCCCAGAGTCGATTTTATAGTCGATTCGACTTCGAAAAAGTGGACCAGCAAGGAATGCCCCAGTGGCACGAAAGATTGATGGGGACCGATTTTGCGTATCATGGGCCATCACGCTACGACTTACAATTTATTAATTGATTGGTCGAATTACAAAAAACAGAAAAAAAAGGAGGCCTCACCGCTCACCAGAAGTGAGTGCCAGAAGAACACAGACATGAAGTGCAAGAAAAACCAAACCAATACAAACTTCTGAAGAAATAATAATACTAATATATATATATAATAGTAATAATAATAATATAATATTCAACCCATGTTTGCACAGCAATCTGAAATGTTGATTCACAAACAGTCAAAACCACAAGAGCCCTCTGGATGCTTTCTGTTGGATAGGAGTGGAAACAAGGCATACGCGGAGTGCAGAGATGCCATTCGATATGTGATTGGCAAATAATGAACGATTATTATTCTGAAGAGAGTTGTCTGTAGCAAATTATTCCTTGTTATTAGTCATATGTGGGTTGGGTTCTTTCAACACTCTGAATTTGTGTATTCCATGGGGGTGATGGCCTCTTGTTGTTTTGGTTCTACTTCAAATGTAATCAAACTGAATTGATAGACCACGTGGTCTGCTGGGGTGCACCCCAGCAGTCCCGAGCTGGATCCTCTTTTCACACCTGACCATTGAGCTTTTTTTTTAACTCTGAATTGCTTTTTTTGTGAAAGTAATTGATGACGTGGGGGGCAACTCTGTATGCCTTGGTGTTGAGATGGGAAGCAAGTTGGGTTTACCTTTGTGTACCTGCTGCGGTCGGTGCCTTGTTGAATTATATTTTCAGCCACCGTTCTTTTTTTGCTTTCTTTTCTGTTGGATTGTTTCCACCAAGACGTTTCTCTCAGCCCCCGAGTTTTCAAATCACGCTTTTCCCCTTCATTATAAGGAAGTCAACTCTTTTTATCAGCCAAACCCCCGTCCTAGACACGGCAAACTGTTCACTGCTCCACAAAGTATCCGTTTTTGGACAAAGAATCACTTGGTTTTTCGAATATATCTGTAAAAAGCCTCAGTCTTCACACTGAACAGAATCAACCCATTGTCTTACAAATCAGTCAAAAAGAAGTTCAATAAAATCACAAAATCAGCGTCTGTTCCAACGTCGCTCGGTAGGAAATCACAATGGAACGAAAAAAAATCCGCACTGAGCGAATCAAAGAGAACCCGATGGAAACCCAAAAAACTTCTTAACGAGTTGGAGCTGTGGTTTAAAACTCATCTGCCAAATATCCATCAAACAAACAAACAAAACAAACAAACATAACTACATGCGAAGATGCCGCTTGGCATCTATCAAAAACATCTGCTTAAAAAAGATCACACTCTTGTTCAAAACTCCCGACCTTGCTGGGGTAGCAACAGTGGGCGATGGAACTCCCTCCCTAGTACGACACACAACGACGAAGTGAACCACCCCTCCTTTTCGCCAGTCCCCTCTCCGATCAAACAACGTCAAATTGATAATGAAACCAAACAGGGCTCTGCCAACAAACCTACAAACCTGCGGCGGCCTCATCAACCCTTCTTTCCGACCACCACCACGACCTGCAATCACAGGAGCAAAATTCATGAAAATTCCGCGATCAGCGTTCAAACCACGTTGCTGCACTTGTGGATATTTGTGGCTACCTTCTTAGGAGGAGGAGGTGGGGGAGACACAATTACGACGCCCTTCTTGGTCGTGACTGGCGCCACGTAAATCCTTTTGGTGTGTGCAACGGAAACCACGGGATCGTATCCTGGTGAAGCCAAGCAGCACAGGCGTTAGCAGCCAGAGTTAGTCCATTCCATTCCACCGAGTTCGTTCGAGAACAGGATGTCTGTCAGCACAGCAGCGGAGGGATTCCCGGAAAGAATGAAGCGCTTGTAAACCCTCACCTCCTTTCTTGCCGGCAGACACGGGCGCCGCCGCACACACGAGCAGCACAAGGAAAACCGAAATCAGGACAGCATTCGTTCCCTTCGCCATCGTCGCAAAAGACTCGAAAGACTCAAAAAGAGTATCTGAGTATCTGTTTCAGGTAGGAAAGTTCACAACGCTTACTGCTGCCAGGGCTGATGCACTCAAGGTCGATTGGGCCCCTTTTATGTGGAAGTTGAGGAAGAACGCGCGTACAATGGACGTCAAGTGATGCGAAATCGACATCGATGTGTCAGATCAACAGGGTTGAGAAAGACTGATACGTACGTCTGGGGGCGTTATGATGTGATAAGTCAGATGTGGGGCCGGGCATTGGGCATTAAGGATGTGGCATTGGGTGGAACTATCAAGACAGGTCATCTGATCGTACAAAATGGGGTGTTGGACACAGTGAAAGGAATTTTAGAATCTCATAAAAGTTCAGCTCACATCCATCGAGCCTCCTCCCGTGTTCTCCTCTTGAAACATTACAGGTTTGAGCAAAGCCAGATCATTTATATATGTACCTATTTGTCATCTTTCCCCCCCGCACATCCCCAAACTACCTCTCGGGTAAATAAAACTTGAAGTGATGATAAGAAAACTCTAGGGAACTTCATGCCCCAGTTGTCAATGCTTTGGACGACTCCTCCCTTGTGACAGTTCTATAAAGCGAGAGGTGGGATATGATTCCCGGACCTCTCAGGCAAGAGGATAGTAACGGTCGCACTAGCGAACCAGTGGGCGATAGTGGTTACAGAGGTTAGAGCGGTTAGGTAGCCGTCTGATCAGTGATGTGACCGGAACAATGTTACAGTGTGAAGTGTGATGTGAGTGACTGTATCCAGACCGTGTAGTCTGGGGTCACATGTGAGGGAGTTACAGCCAGTCACGATTGGGACCGTTGACGGGATTCAAACCCGGGTCAACGATTGTCTAGTCTTAAGACGTTAGGCCTTGGACCAGGTTGTTCTCGTATAATATTCTTTCCTATACCGTCTTCCCCCGTGTAGACGTCACTGGAAGTGGCTGTCCCAATTCCGCTGGTGGTTCCTCGTCCTCACTGCTGGCGCATGTGTCGGGACGAGTTGCTGGCGTCACTGGACGTGGCTTGGTGGTGGTCTCGGGTGGTGGAAGGATGCGCGGAGTAGAGCCAGAGAGTTCTGCTGGTGACAGAAGAGGTCCCTCGTTTGTCACGTCGCCACCAGGTTGTAATGGCTGGGAAGGTGGAACCGTCGGCGCAACCTCGGAAGCTTCCCGCGCGGGTCGTCCGACCGAGAGGGCATTTGTGCCTGTGGTGAGGGTTACGTCGATGCTGGTCCAAGCCTCAGCGAGGGTGTTCCGGATGCTGGCCACACGCTGATTATCCACCTCGGCTGCAGCCTGGACCACCAACTTGAACCTGTCTTGGGCTTCCTTCGCATCGGACAGTCGTAATTCCTTCTCCACTTTTTCCCTGTCGAGCGCCCCGCGTTGCAACATGCTCGCCAGCTCCGCCTCCTTCTTTGCGCCCTCGAGCTGACGCTTGACCGTTTCCAATTCCGACTCGGCCACATCTTTTTCTCCTTTGACCTTTTCCAGCTCACTTTTAAGCTCGTCGACCGTCTTGTCCGCTTTAACCTTCTCCAACTCGGCTTCCAATTCTGCGATCTTTTTCTCCGCCGATTCCGCCCTCGTAGTTTCCGCCGCCAACCTGCGCTCCAACTCCTCTTTTTCCGTCTGCATCTTTTGGGCCATTTCCAGGAAAGTCGCCATTGTCGCTGTCGTGATCCTGGTCCGAATAGCTTTTAGCTCTTTGTTCTTTTTGCTCTCCGCTCTGGTACTGATTGATACAAGATAGTAACTGCTGGTGGATAACCTCCCTGGTTACCCAGCTCTTATTCCCTTACTTTCGCATACGTCACCTCACGGTACGTCTTGACGTGTCGTCCGTCCATGGCAGTCCGTACGAGCTGGAGACACCTCGTCAGACTCGTGGCAGTGGACTTGATCCGTCCCATACCGGCCATCCACTGGGACGAGCTGACTTTGCACTCAGTCCGTCTCCACCCTCCTCGTACGGGTATCGCTGCTTCAGGTACGGTTACGACCACGCGTGCGTCGCGTACGAGCCTCCTTGACGATGAAGTCGGCCAGTAGGTCAGCCGCACTCGTGAAGTTCTCCTCTGGCTCCCACGTCGCCTCATGCAGTGGTGAAACGGATTTGTTTCCTGAGGCTGAATACTTCCAGCCGCCACTTAAACCGTTCTTCACACACGTTGGGAGACGACCAGAAGTTCTGTAAGAAAGGTCTGAGACACGAGAGTATACAACTGAATCTTATTTCAACAAGCTTGTTCTTTACAACGATCCCCAGCCTTTTATACTCTCAGCCCAGAGCTTCTAGAAAACTCCCAGCCCATCTCCTAACCTTACAAATACTAGCTATCATCTAGCTCTCCTCAAAACGTCTCTATCATTTCTCAGCTCAGCCCTTCTAGCCAGAGCTCCGACTAACCCTTTATAACCCTTGATAACCTCTAGACTAAGGACCCAGACTGAAGCTCCTTCCAGTCTGACTCCCGACTCTCTACCCAAACTCTCAGCCATCTGAGACCTGACACTGAATATACTGAACCTGGTTCGAACTCTTTTCACTACGTTTCAGCCTCTCATTGAGCATCACGTAACTACCCCATTCCAGTCAGTCCGCGACTACCTGGAACTCTCAGACTGTAACCTCTGTTTTCCGCCTAGATCTTCGCCTACTAAGTCAGCCGTTTCACTCCTCCCCCCTTAGAGAGAGATCGCTGACCCAGCGATGTTCTGTACACTAAGTTCGTATTGCACGACTTCACCAGAACTGCCAAGTGACTTAACTCGCTTATTCTGAGAATACCTCTGATATAGCTGTAAGCAATATTCTCCGACGTTTTCCGTAACAACTTCCCGATTGCGACTTGAGCTGAATGTTGGTTTCTGCTTATGGTTACTTCTGCCGCTGTGACATCCCATCCCAGCCCGTTCACACATAAACCCAACCCTGTTCAATAGACTTCACAGCCCACACTGGAAATCACACAGTCTCAGCTCTAGTCAAACTGTAATTCTCACAAGTGTTTTTACACACTCAGTATGTTAATTGTTTTCCAGAAATTCCCTCTACCCTCACTTGATCCATTCACTGTTCTTTTCCTTTTTCTTCCAAAAACAAAATAAAATTCAAACACCCAATTACCAACAGAAAATCATATTCCACTCTTGATCCTATATTTTTTTTTTTTTTTTTTATATTCAACTCAGGCTTTTCTGAGTTTCACATTTCTGGATCCCCCTGAACTTCCAGGAGGTTTCCTTTTCTTTCCTTCTGGTCCACTGTCTCCGCCTGGCTCATTGACGACCCAATCCCCATCGTAGTCCGTTGGTTCTGCATCGTCTTCGGCTGCCTCGAATTTTCTCAGGGGGCCCACGGTCCGCTTGGCCTTTAAATACACTCCCCGAGTATAATCCGACCCCAACTTGAAACCCAAGGCGCAGAGTTTGTAGGTTTCCGAGTGTAGCACCATTGGTGGCCCTGTTTCAGCTGGTACCCACATTCTCCGCCAGTCTCGTTTTTCCTCATCGACTTCCAGACTGATACTCAGCCACACCCGATCCCGACACCCGATATTCGAGCACACCCAGTGCCGTTGGCAGTCTTCTCCGGTCGGCTGACAGTTGCTGCTTGGGGTGCGACAAAACACGCAAGTGTGTTTTTCCCCCTCTTCGTGCTTCACTTCTCCGCTTGGTTTTCCCGACATGGACTCCACCATACTCTTCAACAAGTCTACCTGGCCCTTGAGCTGTTGGTTCCGCATTTGCTCTTCCCGCAGCTTGTCTTCGACCCCGTCGAGCTTGTGGCGCATTTCCTCATCTGCCCCCTCCATCAGCAGCTTTTCCGCCTCTCTTTTCGCCGCGTCCGCTGAAGTTTCCGCCATCGCCAATTTTACGCTGAGGTCCTCATTTTCCGCCAAATATTTCGCCCGGTCGTCGAGCAACCGAGTGCGTTCAGCCTCCCAGCTATCTCTTTCCGCCTGAAATCCCCCTTCTTCTTCCAGCTCGCCGATCTTTTGCTTGAGTTGTTCTTTTTCCTCCTCCAGCTTTGCCATTTTTTCCAGGGCCTCCTGCTCATCTCTTTCTTGGATTCTTTCCAGTCTGGTTCCTTCCTTCAGGTACTCCTCCAGCATTTTGTTGATCCTTTCCGACACTCCCTCGATCGCTCCAGCATTCTTTTTAATCTCCTCCAACAGTGCTTTGACTCCTCCACCAAACTCAACCATGTTGTCTGCTTTCTTTTTCTTTTTCGAACTCCAAACTGTCTCTCGCACACACTCGCACTCGCACACACTCAACCCGAACTCAGGAAAACAGGAGCTAGTCCATGGAAGATTTTTGACGTAAATACTCCTGCAGCACTTGCTGCGCATTACCCAAGTGATGTGACGGGAGCCACTGGTCCTCTTCCGATCCGTATCCTTCCCAGGAAACCAAGTACTCTGTCACATTCTTCTTTTTCCGCCGTTTGGTTCGATGTGTCTTGATCTTTTCGACGATATATTCCTCGACTCCTTCCAACACCACTGGATCTGGAGGTGGAGAAATAGCCCTGGCTGGAAACTCTTCTGGTCCATCTTCAAATGCTTTTAGCTTGGAAACATGAAAAACATCATGTATTTTCCAGTGATTAGGAAGTTCCAACCTGTAAGTTACTGATGTCACAATATCAATAATTCTAAAAGGTCCACAAAACTTAGATACCAACTTCCGGCCCATCATTGGCGGTAAAGGTAAATCAGCTGTCGATAAAAAGACATACTGATTTAATGCAAAACTTGCATCCCTCCGCCCTCGGTTTGCGACAGCCCTCTGTCGCTGTTGGCTTTTCAAAATCGCTTTCCGAGCCAGCTGTAAACTTTTAGCCCAAACTGTCCACCATTCATCTGAAACTGGACCTGAGTCTAACAAATCCTGAGGGGATCTGGGATGTTGCCCATAAACCAAATAAAAAGGTGTAAAACCTGTTGATGAGTGAACGGATGAGTTATAAGCAAACTCAGCCGCCACTAATTTAGTGTCCCAATCACCCCCTATGGTCGAAATATAAATTCGCAACATGTCTCCGATTACTCGATTTGCCCTTTCAGTCATTCCATCAGTTTCAGGGTGATATCCCGATGACATGGCTAAACGAGTTCCCGCTAATTCCCACAGTTTTCGCCAAAACTGGCCTGTAAAACGAGTATCTCGATCGGAAATAATAGCCTCTGGCAACCCATGATGTCTGAAAATTGTATCAAAGAAAATTTCAGCTACCCCACTAGCTGTAACTGCAGTAGTGGTGGCTACCAAGTGGATCATTCGACTAAAACGGTCGACCATAACCACTAAATAATCATGACCCTTTTGTGTCATAGGTAAAGGTCCCACAAAATCTAAACAAACTTCTTTCCAGCGTTCGTCTGGAACTGGAATTGGCTGATATAACCCCAATGGTTTTTGAGTGCTAGACTTGTTTTTCTGACAACCAACACAAGTCCTAACATATCGTTCGACATCCTCAGTGCATCTAGGCCAATAATATCTTTTTCGAACATTTGCGACAGTCTTGTGTCTCCCAAAATGTCCAGCCTGATCGTGACATTCAGCCAACACTGTTTGTCTAATTTCTTTGTCCTTTGGAATATACCAAAACCATTTGTCTTTCAGACTATACCACAATTTTGTGCCATCCCACCTATAACGCGGATCTTTTTCACCAGCTTCCCAATTAGCTATAACTTCTCTGCAATGTTCATCCCCTTGATACGCAAGTCTAACCTGATCCTGAAATACTACGCCTGCTCGGACTTTTGCCACAGCGTTTAATTCCATTTCCGACCTTCGACTTAATGCATCTGCAACTGTATTTTCTTTTCCAGGTTTGTATTTAATCTCAAAATCAAATTCCTGTAAAGTTTCCATCCACCTAGCCTGTCTACTGGATAATTTAGGCTGCGTCTGAATATATTTCAGCGGAGCGTGGTCCGTGTGAACCACAAATTTCCTCGCCCCCAAATAATGTCGCCAAGTTTTCAAACAATAGACTATCGCATACAGTTCTTTTTCGTGTGTCGGATAATTCCTCTCAGCTGAATTTAATTTCCGACTTTCAAACGCGGCTGGTTGTTGCCCCTGACCTTGATCTTGTGTCAAAACTCCTCCAATAGCAAAATCCGATGCGTCTGTAGTTACTTCAAAACTCAACTCCGGATCTGGAATTATTAACACAGGTGCCTCCTGCATGCTCTTCTTTAGCGTCTGAAACGCTTTCTCCTGACTTTCAGTCCACTGCCATTTAACTTCCTTCCTTGTTAGTTCATGTAACGGCGTTGCAATCCCAGAGTATCCCTTAATAAATTTCCGATAATAATTCGCTAAACCCAAAAACGACCTAATATCCCGAACTGTCTGAGGTTGTGCCCACTCCTTAATGGCTAAAACTTTCTTAGGTACCACGGAGAGTCCCTCTCTTCCGACTATGTGTCCCAAAAATTCGACTTCTGTCATCCCCAAATCACATTTGTCCGGTGAAACGTAAAGTTTGTGTTTTTCGAGTAGCTGAAACACTTGTCTAAGATGTTCCTTGTGCTCTTCCCAGTTCCGACTGTAAACTAAGATATCATCGAGATAAACTATAACAAACTTATCCAGATGTGGTCGAAAAACATCGTTCATCACATTCATAAAAGTTGCTGGTGCATTTGTCAAACCCATTGGCATAACTGTGTATTCGTAAGATCCATATCTAGTTCGAAAAGCAGTTTTCGCCCAATCCTTTTTCGCCATCCTGACTTGATAGTATCCCGAACACAAATCTATTTTCGAGAAGTATTTTGCGCCATGAAGCTGATCTATCAGTTCATCTATCCTCGGAATCGGATAAGCGTTTTTCACCGTCACCTTATTCAATGCCCGATAATCTACACACATGCGTAGTTTCCCGTTCTTCTTCGGTACAAAAATTACCGGTGCTCCCCAAGGTGATCTACTCGGTCGAATAAACCCTTTTCCCGACATGTCTGCAATCTGAGTTTTCAGTTCTGCCATTTCCTTGATGCCTAGTCGATAAGGTGCTTTACTTTGTGGAACCGTGCCTGGTTCCAACTGGATCGTGTGTTCGATACCTCTGGAAGGGGGTATCTCACTGGGTAATTCTTCCACAAAAGTGTTAGGAAATTCCTGTCTGATTTCTGCTGTAAGTTCAGCTTGTCTGGAAACATTTTGTTCAGAGTCAGTTCTGTTCAAACATGTTTCAAACACCATCAGCACACACTGTTCCTCGTCCTCCTCTCCGGGGTTTGCCGGAGGAATCAAATGTTCTTTCAGCCCGTCTGAAACCACTACCTCATTCGTTCGAAAATCAACCCGGGGATTATGCTTAGCCAGCCAAGTTTTTCCCAATATAGCATCATACTTAGCAAGAGACATTTCATGAAAAATCTCCCTACTAGCAAAATCTCCAAATCTGAGAGTAGCCCTGATCTTCCCTTTAGATTCTAAGGTACTTCCCCCAGCCAGGCTAACTTTTTCTTCTTGTGCTTCTAATTCCAGCTTATTTTTCTCGCAAAATTTCCGAGCCAAAAAGCAATCAGTTGCTCCACAGTCTATTAATATCTCAGCTGCAAAACCTGAGATTTCCCCTTTCACAGTAATCAGTTGTCTAGTTCGGTTATCAGTTTCAGCCACTGCTAGAAATCCGAACTTAGTCATGTCTAAATCTGTCCCATCAAATGAATGGACTTCTAGGTTATCTTGGTTATCAGGTCTAGTCGGTTCCTTGGACGTTTCTTCCAACGAAAAATCCCTCGAATTCCTAGAATTCCTCGAACTCCTAGAATTCCTCGAACTCGCAGGCTTCCCCTTAACTTCACACCCTGCGAGTTTACCTAACATACTCATTTTCGCGAGGGGCAGTCTCGAGCGTAATGCCCTCGACGCCCACACTTGTAACACTTCACCTCTCCGTCTGCTTTTTCTTTCTTCCAGACTGGCTTATTTCTTTCTCTCTCTTTATCACCTCGCTGTTTCTGCTGTCTCTGTTGTCGCCTTCTTCCGACGTAGTCCAATTCCATGTGATCCGATCTGCGATTTCCGCCGCCGCCGCTGCTGCCGCCGCCGCCGCCGCGATCTCGATTCAAGATCGAACTCCCAGATTGAGCTCCTCCCCACCTTTCCGCCACTCGAATAGCTTCATCCAAGGTCTTGGGGTTTTGGAGGTCGGTCTCGATACCAACCCTCCCTCGCAAACCATCGACGAACCTGTGTATTTTTTCGCCCTCCGATGCGTCGGAAATATACAACATCAGCTGCCTAAAGCGATGCGTGTATTCCCGCACAGACATTCCGCCTTGGCGTAAATTCGCCCATTCTGTCCGTGTGCGGCGCAAAAAATGTGGTTCTCCGAACTGGTTTTTCAGCTCCTCACAGAAGTCCTCATACGTCGGCAAAGGTCGGCCTCCATCAGTCTCCGACTCCTCCACTCTTGTCCTCCACCATGTCGCGGCTGGCCCTCTCAGTAGAGATCCTGCCAGGCGGAGTTTCGAGACTCCATCTTCGACGTGGGTGGCGTCAAAATGCACTCGGAGGCTGAACAACCAGTCCTGGATAGGAGGGTCATTCTGCCTGCCTCCCCACAGATCAGGTCGGGCTGGCTTGCTTCTCAGGTCATTACCTCGACCACCACTTCCAGCCGCCGTTCCAGCCTGTGCTGCAGTTGCCGCCCCGATTGCTGTTCCCACTTTGTCGGTTAGTTGCTCCAAAATGGAGCTTCCCACAGCCTCATTGACCGCCGTGCTCAGCATTCCCGGTACTTCTTCGACCACGCCTTGCACTCGGTTCAACCTTCCCATTACCTCCTCATACGCCGCCCTCAACTCAGCCACCTGTTGCTCCATCTCAGCCTCAAAAATCCTCGGTTAGGGTATTCCGCGGATAGGTAAATTCGGATACCCTAACTTTCTTCGACTGCCTTTTCCGATCAAGGAGCTCCACTGACTCTCCTTCCTGATTTACGAGGGTGTCTGGAACCCTCTTCCTCTCTGGATCTCCGGTGCACGTCCTGACAATCTGCCGCTCCTCTTGGGTCAGCTGCAGAAACTTGTCGCCAAACAAACCCAGAGGTCTGATAGTTGGGATTTCCAGACCCTCTGAGTTTACGACCGGCTCTTGCTCGTGCCCCCGTACGTTATGTACTCCTGGCTGCTGATAGGGGCCCTTCCCCCAGAGGGGGAAGGGTAGATAGGGGCCCTCCTCCAAGTGGAGGAGGGTAGAACGTGGGAACACAACACAATAGCAAACCCAGCCCCAAAGGTTACACAATGTCAAAAATACAACCCCTTTTATACCGTCCACAACACACTAACCCCTTACTCTACAGTGACACACCCACTCACCGATGGGACATCTAGACACTAACCTCGTCACCTCGTATCAACTACTCCCCCCCCCCCCCCGAGTGGTGTCCTCAGCACTCAAGAAAGTGAATCGCGAAAGAAAAACCCGAAAGAAATAAAGAATAAGTACTTTGATTGGCCGCTAAAAAGAGAAACAGGGCCATCCACTGAACAAAACACGAAGAAAAATAGAAAAATAGAAAACAAACCTCACAATCATGCAAACAAGATGATTTTCAAACGGCATAACAGATCCCATACTCTGTGAAATCCAAAAACCTTGTGTCTCTTGCTTGGACGGATGCCCGCTTCTTCGTCTGCTTGCTTCATCAGGGCATTTAGTAATAGCCCGCTCAAGCCTCTCCTAACTCGTGGTTCTATGGTGCGGATGTGGATTCCGCCCACGAGTACCGCCAAGGAGAAGGTTAAACATGGCATAAGCATTGCTTGCAATGTCTTCTTGCTCGTGATTCAGCACACGAACATGAAGAAATGCCCGCTATGCTTTATCCGTTCAAGACTCCAAGTCCGCGCAAGCTTAGATTATAACTTCCGCTCGCTACCTCGCTTCGCAGTTTCACTTAGTCGGAAACCATAAGCTTCGCTCTTGTCAGACACTCTCCTGTAGTCCGCTGCTGTTGATATCCGCTGCGGCTTTTCATCCATTGCAGTTTTGGTCACTTCCAATTCCGCTGCAAGTCCTTGGTCAGATTTCTACTTCCGTTTTCTTCATTTACAACTGATATTTTTCCTTCCTTCCACGGTACATCTTCGTTCTTCGCTCGGTAAAACGCTTGGTCGGATATCACTTAGGCACAACACTCCATTCGTTACGTTTATCCGCTAGTATATAAGCGGTCATCAGTGTAGAGATTTGTCCGAGGCCAAATCCTATGCGGATACCCCCAGGATCTCACTAAGCTGGTTGACTGCTAGAGTCCCCACTTAGCAGCGAGAGCCAGTACACCGATGAGAAGTCCGGCCGATCTCTCAGCTTCTTCTCTCTTCAACGTCCCTACGAATCTCCCATGAGTTTGTCCGCCGCAACACCTCAGAACAATAACCGCTCGAGCATATCCATAACATGTATGGCCACTGCTATAGAGATTTGTCCGAGGCCTACATTTTCCTCAGGATCTCATCGAATCATAATCCGCTGGTTGGCTACTAGAGTCCCTACGTAGCAGCGAGAGCCAGTATATACAGCAGAGCGTCCGGCCATTCCCTGACCTCTTCGTCCTTTCTGCTCCAGTGCTATTGTCTTCGCTGGTCCGCTCCAATGTTTTTCCGAGTTTGGTCTTCAAATAATGTCCGCTCCTTCTTCGGCGGTTTGAATTAATCCGCCCTGATGGTCCAATTTAATCCACCCTGGCGATTCTTTGTTGTCTTCGGCCAATCCTCTGATGCTTTGGTAAACCCCCATAAGTCTCCATTACATCCTCAGCTTCAGAACATCCATAATCCGCTCGTGACTGAGTCAATCGTTGCATAGCTACCCTCACGCCTCCAAGTCGGTTGTTGATCAGAACTTCCGCTTAGTGTTGTCCGCTAGGTCGCTTCAACGTTCGCTTTGACGCCCTTTCATTCGTTCCTAATTGTACATGCGACTATGGTCCTCAAATTCCGTCTTGACTGATATTTTCCGCCTTGGCTCTTTGAGATCATCAATTCCGCCTTCACATTCCGCTCACTGGAATTGTGTCGCTCTTCAGGCACAATATCCGCTTCCACAGGCACAATTCCGCTTCTGCAGCACAATTTCCGCTTCTGCAGGCACGATATCCGCCTTAAGTACTGGATTTTGTCCGCCCAAATGCTTCTTGTCTTCGTATTCGCTAGCAATGTGATTCCGCCAAGATTAACCCGCCAGTCATATCCCAACAGGCTTAATCCGCTGGTCACAATCCGCCAGTCGAATACCCTTCAAGTTCTCTTCAGAACTTCGCTTCTTCCGCCGTAGTCGAAGTTGCTTTCCTCCTGACAAGTGCATTGTCCGCTTCAGCTGCTGTTTCCGCCAACTGATGTACAATTAGTCCGCTCGAACGAATTCAGTCACTCAGCTGTATGTGTCTTTCGTCTCCACGGTTCATAGTTCAGAATTTATTTCGGCTTCTTTCTTTGCTCGGCTTCTGTGATAATCCGCCCTTCGGTCAGTTCCACGTCCGCTCGAGGTTCCTTCGTTGGAGAAGAGTAATTTTTGAATGTCCGCACATTCCTTCTTTTGTTTTCCATTGCATGAGCCGCCACCTCCGTCGTCTTTGGATCCTTCTCACGGCATCGCTTTGTCAAAGAAACTTCTCAAAGTCTCGCGGTTGCGTCTATAGGTAGTAAATAACCAACTGGGTATCTCCATTTACTCCATCCCTATAGAATCGCTCTCAACCCGCTCACTCCTTGATACTGTCTGAATCCAAAAACGTGTCGATTCTTTTCACCGCAGATAGTCCGCTCTCATCAATGCTCGGTTAGTCCCCAAGTTCCGCCACTTCAAAACTTGTTGACTTCCACACGAAATATACTCCATATACCTTCCGCCACAGAGATTACCTTTTAACCCCCGCCTTCCAAAGAACCTTGGAAATAGTCCGCCAGCAACAAGACGATCTTGTCCGCACTATCCATTCAGATACCACTAAATAGAAAGTTCCGCAAGAAAGAGTTAAAGGAATGTCAGTCCGTCGACTTCCGCTCCTCAGACAAATAACGCGGGTACCACTTGGCAGTGTTCACCTTCCCCGATGGTTTTTGTCTCTCTTTTACCTTGCACGTCCAAAGTTAAATCGCCTTTGGATAATCCCCTTGGTCCTCCTTCTGCGCGCTTGTGGCTTGGCAAATCCGCTCTTGATCCTATTTTCAGCGGGGTTTAGTTTGCTGGAAGTCAATGCACGCCTTCCCGAGAAGAAAGTATCCGGGTAACCCCCGTCGGGTTACTCCTTGTTCGAACAGCAGTTCCGCCTGAGGGGAACTGTGCATCCTTGCTCGCCCCTTGACAAGTGACTTCCCGACGTAACTAATCCGCTTAGCGGGTTAGCACATCTTGATTTTGGCTCCGGCTTGAGCCTCATCAAGTGTCGGAAGTCCTCCTCCTTTTTCTTCACGCTTGACTTGCCTCTGGAGGAAGACCTTCGTCTTCTCTTCAGTACCCTGAACGATAATCTCCAGCTCAACCGACTAGCGGGCCAGTGTTCGTACCACGGCTGTCCAGAACACTGGTTGAGGAGCTTGCCCCCATTTTCCTGCTGCAAGACATCCCCGTCAGAGTTCCCGCTTTGTCGCCCAAACAGTCCCCTCTCAACTGTTGGTATTTCGCCCGAAATCTTGAGCTCTTCATATCCTCTTCTGTCCGCTGGTTTCTGCATAATATGTGGCACTTCCGCCCGTGGTCTTGTATTGAACGAAAGCCTTGTAATCCGCCTTCCAAATCAGCATAGTCGTCCCTTCTTGTAGTTCCACGCAAGTTCACCTTCAAAATCCGGCTCTAGCGGTCGTATTTAACCCGCTCTGGCTGTCTGATTTCATCCGCCTTTGGAATTCGTTTTGAAGTCCGCCCTTGAGCTTTTCATAGTCCGCCTGATGAAGCTTTACTCCGCCCGAAGGCTAAACTTTTAGTCCGCCCTCTAGGTGTTTAATCCGCCTAAGGGCTTAGTCCTCTTTAGTCCGCCCTCCAGGTGTTTAATCCGCCTAAGGGCTTAGTCCTCTTTAGTCCGCCCTCCAGGTCCGCTTCTCAGGTCCGCCTTCCTCAAGGTTGCGGTCTTGGACTTCCTACTTCAAATTATCGTGTTCCTCCTTGTCCAAGTTGAACTTTGCTGATGTAAGGAATCCTTCGGAAGTTTAATGTCGCGTAAAGGCACACACCTTAACACAGGCGTTCAAAACAACCAGGAATAGACCGTTCTCCCTATGGACAAGGGTGCCGACGGATTACCCGGTTCTGCACATTTCACTGAATGGGCTGTCAATGCACAATACTCGAATTAAATTCTTCCTCCACACATATTTGCAGTCCGCTGACAGAGCTTGAAGCATCTTCTTTTTGTCGAACTTATTAACATCTTCAACAATCCGCCACACTCAGTTAACTCTAAAGAGTTCTGGTGTGCGTTCCAATGCTTTGTTCTTAGCTCCAAGGTACTTGGTTTCCCTCTTAGTCCGCCTTTTGAAAAGGTTCACCACTTCTCTCTCGACTGGTATATTTCTCCACTTCAACAAATCTACCCGCTCACTCGCCTTTAAGTGTAGCATCCAAGGAAACTCTGTTTTCCGCCCTGACCACCTGTCAGTGGATGCTCCGCGGTCGCTAGTTTGGACCTCTAGCGCGATTTGTTTGTTTGTCAACCTTCAACCAGATTGCTTCGCCTGGTTCAAGCTCTCCTAGCTTGGGTCTCTCAGTATACACCATAACAGTCTTGCCAGACTGGTTGAAACTACCGCACCTCAATAGTCTCCCAAGCCTTTTTGTCCACGTGGTGCTCATTGCTTGGTATGGCGTTTTAGGCTGCTCTGGTTGCTCCACAAAGTTAGGCCTCGGCGTGGATTGCGCCATCCCTGGTCTTTGGGATTTGTCCGGCCTTCTGGCATCCATCCATCGTGCACACCTGGATTTCCGCCTCTTTGTTGATTATGCTCCACGCATAACCACCGCTTCCACGCTCAATCTTTATTTGCCTCCTCTCCAGCCAATCCGCCTTCCGCTATGCTTTTCGCCATTCCAGGAAGTCCCCAACTGACAGTAGTATTCCGCCTCCAGCACCTCTTGAAGTCTTAATGATGATGCAATTCCGCTACTGTGAAGTACTTCATCCAAATGTGTCTTCTGCGGTAGGACTCATCTCCCTGGCACTAAATAATCCGCTTCTCTGACAAGTTTCCTCCACTCCGACATGCTCTTATGCATCTTTTTCCGCATGCTTTGTCGTTTGCAGGACCTTCCATAATTTTGTCCGCTTGTCAACAGTAGAATCCATTATTCAGCGCTCAACTCTCCAAGACACATAACTTTTTCCGCTGATCCTTGAGTTTGCGCTTTTCCTTTACATTGTTTTGTCAGTCGCACTCCTTATCCGCTTGGTAGCTTTTTCCACTCTTCAGGTTCGGATAACTCAATGCCTTACACTGGCTAATACGAGTATAATCCGCCCTTACTTCCAATCCACTTGATAATCCGCTTGTGCTCTTGCTTCTGACAAAAATCCGCTGACTCTTTGCTCGCGCTCCATGCTGTTCAAAGCTCGAACTGTTACAAAACACGCTTGTCGGTGATCATATTTGAATGCTCCATATGATATATATAATAGCCAATATAGGGAAACTTGGCTTCTACCCGCTCCAGGTTGGTTCTTGTATGGAGGTAGGTGACTATAGACAATCCGCTATTTTATGGCCTTCGCCACTTGACGTTGCAGGCACAAATTTCCGCTTCTGCGGCCACAGAGTGTGATCAATGTCCGCCACAACATTAGCTTGGAATCTTCATCCATTTCCGCTTCAGCTTATGGCATTTACTCTTCATGAGTAGTTGAACTTTCCGCTCAAGGAATCACATATAATCCCAGTAGCAGCTTCACTATCCGCTCTGGCTTTGTTGATTTCCGCTTGGCAGTTCTACTGTCTCCATATGAACACATTTACTCCGCTCTTTGGATGCCTGTATTGTCTGTCACTTAGTCCGCTTGCACCTTTGCTGCATTGGAATTTCCGCTCAAGACACACACCCTCATCGCCTCCGCATTCTGCCTCAGCAGTCCGCTCTGACAGTCCGCCTTTGCCTTAGCTTTTAGTCCGCTTAGTGCAATAGTCTGACGGTTGTAATTTGGTCGATGAATACTCCTTAAACTTTTGGGTGTTGTTCTTGGCGCTAGACTTCCATTTGTGGCTAGTATTGTGAGCCATATCCGCTTAATGGTTTGTGGTAATGTCCGCCCTGACCAGACGTATGATTCCGCTTAGTCTTTCAGCCAATAGTCCTTGGACCTGACCATCCAGGTTGGCTCTTTTATTTCCGCTCTGGCTCAGGTTCTTGACGGTCTAATTTAATCCGCCTGACGGTATAATTTAGTCCGCCTTGACGACCTCATTTAGTCCGCCTCTGCTATTCCGCTGTTGAAAAGAGAATGAGTTTTCCGCTCGTGATTCTCGGTTGGTTCCATGGCAACTCGATTAGTTACCACCATACACTTCCACGGCAATAACCTCTAATTCTTCTTCTTCACTCAGCCCGGAATATCACAATCCGCTACCACATCCATTAGACCTCAAAGTTTACCCACAAGATATCCGCTCAGAGCTTCAACAATGCTTCACTTGCCCGTTCATAACATTAAGTCACAAACATCCAATGTGGCACTGCTATTGCGTGCTCCTTAATCAGATTCAAGCTCTCGAGAATGCTCGATAGCTCGCGGCAAGCTACATTTAATCCGCTCGTCTTATATCCGCTTGTGTGAGGTCTTGGCCTATTGAAAGTCCATTCCAAACGAACTACAAACTCTCCACCAGCTCCTTCTGCGACAAATCATTCTGCATACTTAATAGCTTAGCAGACGATTCCTTCTCTTCCGCCCTGCGTACTTAGCAGCTTTGCAGGCGGTTTAATCCCCCATTTGGGCGCGTTGAACTCCACTATCGCTTGAACTCGGTTTGTAGGTAACTGGCAGGCCGCTCTTCCGCTCTCTATTAGCCTGGCGACTTCTTTTCTCTCTTTGTCTTCTTGTCGCTAGTTGTGCTTACATTCTTCCGCTATGGTCCAACTCTTGGCAGTATAAAGTCTTTATCTTGTTATCTTCGCACTGAAAATCCGCTCTTTTGCGGTTGCTAGTCCGCTGGGTGATCAGCCCAGGCGGTTTGTGCGTTGATACAGACTCGTTTCTGCTCCTGCCATGTAACACAACCTCCAGCTCCTGTTTCCTGACCGCCTCCAACTCTTGATGTATCAAAATCCGCCTCCAACGCGATCGTGAAACTACCGTAGTTCTAGCCTCGATACTTCGCCGATATTCCGTGTTGTGTGTCCGCTGGTGCTCCTCCAAGCTCAACCGCTTTAGCTCACAACAACACCGCCTATTCTTCCTCCGCGTTGGAATATCATAGTCCGCCCAGCAGAGTGTAAGGGCAGCAGTTCGCTGGGCCACTTTGCCCGCCTTCTTCCTCTGTCCGCCCTCACTCTCCGCCGTTTCCGTTTAACCGCTTTCGCGGACTTCGTTTTTCCAGCTCTGGCGAACTACCTCGGAGTTCTGTCCGCTCCCTTTTTCCGCCACCTATTTTGTCCGCTGCGCCATTTTGTCCGCTGTCAGACTCTGGCCTTTTCCATTCGCTGTCTGACTTTGGCTCGTCCGCTGCACTTCCGGCTCGCCATTTCCGCTCTGCGGATTCCGATGTAACACTTCCGCTCCGCGGATTCCGCTGTGATACTTCCGCTCTGCCAAATTCCGCTGTAACACAGTGTGACATGACTGTATGTCCGACAACGGAATTTCTGGCAGCTGTCACAGGCGCAGTCGTCGACTTCTTGCGCAGCAACTATCCGCCACCACGCGTTGGCCGTCCGTGTGTCGAACTTCCCTCACAAACGTTGACTCGAACTTGGTTCGTCCATAGGTGGTTCGTTTGTAGGAGATCTTTGCAGATCTGCTGTAGATCTTCTTCCAGAAATTTACAGGTTCTGTCGAAACTTTGTCTTAGGGAAACTTAAGCTCTCAGCTTTTCTTTCCACTGCTTTTCGAGCTCTTTCGACCTGTTTCGAACTCTTTTCGACCACTGTGCTGTCCTTTAGGTTAACAGTCACAAGGTCACCTGCAGATTCCTGTAGATCTGACCCTTAGATCTCTTCCTGCGACGGGTTCCTTTTCGTTTCCTTCTCCTCGCCTCTACCCCGACCTTTCCAGTGCTTACGAACTCGTCGCTCGCACTCGCGCTCCTTCGATCCCACCTAGCACCACCCCCTTTGGTGCCATCACTCCTTGCCCATCCCCTCTTGATAGGCACTTAACCTAGCCACTGACTTTTTCGTGGCTCCGCCTACAGGGTCGCCCGTCCTCGTCGTTTAGGGACGCCCAAGCTCCGAAACCAAAATGATAGGGGCCCTTCCCCCAGAGGGGGAAGGGTAGATAGGGGCCCTCCTCCAAGTGGAGGAGGGTAGAACGTGGGAACACAACACAATAGCAAACCCAGCCCCAAAGGTTACACAATGTCAAAAATACAACCCCTTTTATACCGTCCACAACACACTAACCCCTTACTCTACAGTGACACACCCACTCACCGATGGGACATCTAGACACTAACCTCGTCACCTCGTATCAGCTGCGCGAGCGTCCACTTTACTTGGTAGGTGTCGTTTAGTTCGTGGATCCTCTCCTCTTTCATTGGTGAAAAAGCGATGTCAGGGCCAAGGAGTTCCGTTCCTCCTCGTCGTAGCGGTAAAACCTTGATGTAGTGGGAAAGTCGAGAGGTGACTCGGTAGTTGGGGTTGGCTGATTCTCCTTGTCAGCCTGTTCTTCCAGCTCTTTCAGGAAGCAGAGTAGGTCGAGTTCTTCGTAGTTCAACTGGACCTCGTTCCTCCTAGCTTCCCTCCGCACAATCGGTAATCCCAGCTCCTCGTCGGGATACTGCCACTCTACTCTGTAATAAAGATCGAGAAGGTGAGCCAGCCAAGGGTCCATAGACAACGAACTCACTGATGTTGGGGTTCCTCCTGAGTTGGGGTTTCAGGGGTAAGCGGAAGATCAACTGTCGCCTCTGTCTCAGTTCTCGATTCGCTTGATCCTGTGCTTTCAGTATCACTATTGTCTTCGCCTATGTGCAGAACTTCCAACGGGTTCTCTTCCAGCCAGAGGTCTACAAGCAGTAACCTAGGATCTCCTTCTTCGCCAAACCAGTATTCTTCTTCTCTGATTATAGGCATAACTCGCTCCGAAACCAGTGAAACGGATTTGTTTCCTGAGGCTGAATACTTCCAGCCGCCACTTAAACCGTTCTTCACACACGTTGGGAGACGACCAGAAGTTCTGTAAGAAAGGTCTGAGACACGAGAGTATACAACTGAATCTTATTTCAACAAGCTTGTTCTTTACAACGATCCCCAGCCTTTTATACTCTCAGCCCAGAGCTTCTAGAAAACTCCCAGCCCATCTCCTAACCTTACAAATACTAGCTATCATCTAGCTCTCCTCAAAACGTCTCTATCATTTCTCAGCTCAGCCCTTCTAGCCAGAGCTCCGACTAACCCTTTATAACCCTTGATAACCTCTAGACTAAGGACCCAGACTGAAGCTCCTTCCAGTCTGACTCCCGACTCTCTACCCAAACTCTCAGCCATCTGAGACCTGACACTGAATATACTGAACCTGGTTCGAACTCTTTTCACTACGTTTCAGCCTCTCATTGAGCATCACGTAACTACCCCATTCCAGTCAGTCCGCGACTACCTGGAACTCTCAGACTGTAACCTCTGTTTTCCGCCTAGATCTTCGCCTACTAAGTCAGCCGTTTCAAGTGGGTACCCCTTCCATAGTACGAGGTACCTCTTTCGCTTGCCCGTTCCCTTTGATCGAAGTATGCTCTCCACCTCGTACTCAAGCTGTCCCGTCAACTCGTCCGTGAGTACTGGTCCTGGTTCGACGTCGCGTACGAACTCGGACGAACGACGGAACTCCTTCAGCTTCGAGATGTGGAACGTGGGGTGGAGGCGCCATGTACTCGGTAGCGTCAAACGATAAGCCACCGGAGAGATCACCTTCTCGATCTTGAATGGCCCCACATACTTTCTTCGAATCTTCGAGGGCAGGTGCTTTGTAATCGCCAGTGGAATGTGTGATGAACGAAGACAGACTTCTTGGCCGACTTGGAACTCGACATGTCTGCGCTTCCTGTTCGCGTTCTCTGCCATGCGGTCCTGGGCCAGTTTGTAGTTCTTCTTCGCTTCGTTCATCTCCTCATCCCTTCGCGCCACCATTGCGTCCGCCGCTTCCACAATCGACTTCGGACGGTACACTTTGAGGGCACGAGGGTGCTGGCCGTACATGAGGTAGAACGGCGAGTAGCCAGTCGAAGCGTTCGTAGCGTTGTTAGCTGCGAACTCGGCCGTGTTCAGTAGTTTCGCCCACCCGTCCGGCCTTGCTTCCACGTAAGGACGTAGAAAGTTCTCCAAGGTCCGGATTGTAACCTCGGACTGTCCGTCAGTCTGAGGATGGAACGCTGTTGACATCTTCAACGAGGACCCAAGCAACCGGAACAGCTCCTTCCAGAACTGGCTGGTGAACCTCGGGTCTCGGTCCGAGATGATCACGCTCGGTATTCCGAACGTGGGTGAAACGGATTCGTTTCCTGAGGCTGAATACTTCCAGCCGCCACTTAACCCGTTCTTCACACACGTTGGGAGACGACCAGAAGTTCTGTAAGAAAGGTCTGGGACACGAGAGTATACAACTGAATCTTATTTCAACAAGCTTGTTCTTTACAACGATCCCCAGCCTTTTATACTCTCAGCCCAGAGCTTCTAGAAAACTCCCAGCCCATCTCCTAACCTTACAAATACTAGCTATCATCTAGCTCTCCTCAAAACGTCTCTATCATTTCTCAGCTCAGCCCTTCTAGCCAGAGCTCCGACTAACCCTTTATAACCCTTGATAACCTCTAGACTAAGGACCCAGACTGAAGCTCCTTCCAGTCTGACTCCCGACTCTCTACCCAAACTCTCAGCCATCTGAGACCTGACACTGAATATACTGAACCTGGTTCGAACTCTTTTCACTACGTTTCAGCCTCTCATTGAGCATCACGTAACTACCCCATTCCAGTCAGTCCGCGACTACCTGGAACTCTCAGACTGTAACCTCTGTTTTCCGCCTAGATCTTCGCCTACTAAGTCAGCCGTTTCACTCCTCCCCCCTTAGAGAGAGATCGCTGACCCAGCGATGTTCTGTACACTAAGTTCGTATTGCACGACTCACCAGAACTGCCAAGTTAACTAACTCGCTTATTCTGAGAATACCTCTGATATAGCTGTAAGCAATATTCTCCGACGTTTTCCGTAACAACTTCCCGATTGCGACTTGAGCTGAATGTTGGTTTCTGCTTATGGTTACTTCTGCCGCTGTGACATCCCATCCCAGCCCGTTCACACATAAACCCAACCCTGTTCAATAGACTTCACAGCCCACACTGGAAATCACACAGTCTCAGCTCTAGTCAAACTGTAATTCTCACAAGTGTTTTTACACACTCAGTATGTTAATTGTTTTCCAGAAATTCCCTCTACCCTCACTTGATCCATTCACTGTTCTTTTCCTTTTTCTTCCAAAAACAAAATAAAATTCAAACACCCAATTACCAACAGAAAATCATATTTCACTCTTGATCCTATATTTTTTTTTTTTTTTTATATTCAACTCAGGCTTTTCTGAGTTTCACATTTCTGGATCCCCCTGAACTTCCAGGAGGTTTCCTTTTCTTTCCTTCTGGTCCACTGTCTCCGCCTGGCTCATTGACGACCCAATCCCCATCGTAGTCCGTTGGTTCTGCATCGTCTTCAGCTGCCTCGAATTTTCTCAGGGGGCCCACGGTCCGCTTGGCCTTTAAATACACTCCCCGAGTATAATCCGCCCCCAACTTGAAACCCAAGGCGCAGAGTTTGCAGGTTTCCGAGTGTAGCACCATTGGTGGCCCTGTTTCAGCTGGTACCCACATTCTCCGCCAGTCTCGTTTTTCCTCATCGACTTCCAGACTGATACTCAGCCACACCCGATCCCGACACCCGATATTCGAGCACACCCAGTGCCGTTGGCAGTCTTCTCCGGTCGGCTGACAGTTGCTGCTTGGGGTGCGACAAAACACGCAAGTGTGTTTTTCCCCCTCTTCGTGCTTCACTTCTCCGCTTGGTTTTCCCGACATGGACTCCACCATACTCTTCAACAAGTCTACCTGGCCCTTGAGCTGTTGGTTCCGCATTTGCTCTTCCCGCAGCTTGTCTTCGACCCCGTCGAGCTTGTGGCGCATTTCCTCATCTGCCCCCTCCATCAGCAGCTTTTCCGCCTCTCTTTTCGCCGCGTCCGCTGAAGTTTCCGCCATCGCCAATTTTACGCTGAGGTCCTCATTTTCCGCCAAATATTTCGCCCGGTCGTCGAGCAACCGAGTGCGTTCAGCCTCCCAGCTATCTCTTTCCGCCTGAAATCCCCCTTCTTCTTCCAGCTCGCCGATCTTTTGCTTGAGTTGTTCTTTTTCCTCCTCCAGCTTTGCCATTTTTTCCAGGGCCTCCTGCTCATCTCTTTCTTGGATTCTTTCCAGTCTGGTTCCTTCCTTCAGGTACTCCTCCAGCATTTTGTTGATCCTTTCCGACACTCCCTCGATCGCTTCAGCATTCTTTTTAATCTCCTCCAACAGTGCTTTGACTCCTCCACCAAACTCAACCATGTTGTCTGCTTTCTTTTTCTTTTTCGAACTCCAAACTGTCTCTCGCACACACTCGCACTCGCACACACTCAACCCGAACTCAGGAAAACAGGAGCTAGTCCATGGAAGATTTTTGACGTAAATACTCCTGCAGCACTTGCTGCGCATTACCCAAGTGATGTGACGGGAGCCACTGGTCCTCTTCCGATCCGTATCCTTCCCAGGAAACCAAGTACTCTGTCACATTCTTCTTTTTCCGCCGTTTGGTTCGATGTGTCTTGATCTTTTCGACGATATATTCCTCGACTCCTTCCAACACCACTGGATCTGGAGGTGGAGAAATAGCCCTGGCTGGAAACTCTTCTGATCCATCTTCAAATGCTTTTAGCTTGGAAACATGAAAAACATCATGTATTTTCCAGTGATTAGGAAGTTCCAACCTGTAAGTTACTGATGTCACAATATCAATAATTCTAAAAGGTCCACAAAACTTAGATACCAACTTCCGGCCCATCATTGGCGGTAAAGGTAAATCAGCTGTCGATAAAAAGACATACTGATTTAATGCAAAACTTGCATCCCTCCGCCCTCGGTTTGCGACAGCCCTCTGTCGCTGTTGGCTTTTCAAAATCGCTTTCCGAGCCAGCTGTAAACTTTTAGCCCAAACTGTCCACCATTCATCTGAAACTGGACCTGAGTCTAACAAATCCTGAGGGGATCTGGGATGTTGCCCATAAACCAAATAAAAAGGTGTAAAACCTGTTGATGAGTGAACGGATGAGTTATAAGCAAACTCAGCCGCCACTAATTTAGTGTCCCAATCACCCCCTATGGTCGAAATATAAATTCGCAACATGTCTCCGACTACTCGATTTGCCCTTTCAGTCATTCCATCAGTTTCAGGGTGATATCCAGAGGACATAGCTAAACGAGTCCCCGCTAATTCCCACAGTTTTCGCCAAAACTGGCCTGTAAAACGAGTATCTCGATCGGAAATAATAGCCTCTGGCAACCCATGATGTCTGAAAATTGTATCAAAGAAAATTTCAGCTACCCCACTAGCTGTAACTGCAGTAGTGGTGGCTACCAAGTGGATCATTCGACTAAAACGGTCGACCATAACCACTAAATAATCATGACCCTTTTGTGTCATAGGTAAAGGTCCCACAAAATCTAAACAAACTTCTTTCCAGCGTTCGTCTGGAACTGGAATTGGCTGATATAACCCCAATGGTTTTTGAGTGCTAGACTTGTTTTTCTGACAACCAACACAAGTCCTAACATATCGTTCGACATCCTCAGTGCATCTAGGCCAATAATATCTTTTTCGAACATTTGCGACAGTCTTGTGTCTCCCAAAATGTCCAGCCTGATCGTGACATTCAGCCAACACTGTTTGTCTAATTTCTTTGTCCTTTGGAATATACCAAAACCATTTGTCTTTCAGACTATACCACAATTTTGTGCCATCCCACCTATAACGCGGATCTTTTTCACCAGCTTCCCAATTAGCTATAACTTCTCTGCAATGTTCATCCCCTTGATACGCAAGTCTAACCTGATCCTGAAATACTACGCCTGCTCGGACTTTTGCCACAGCGTTTAATTCCATTTCCGACCTTCGACTCAATGCATCTGCAACTGTATTTTCTTTTCCAGGTTTGTATTTAATCTCAAAATCAAATTCCTGTAAAGTTTCCATCCACCTAGCCTGTCTACTGGATAATTTAGGCTGCGTCTGAATATATTTCAGCGGAGCGTGGTCCGTGTGAACCACAAATTTCCTCGCCCCCAAATAATGTCGCCAAGTTTTCAAACAATAGACTATCGCATACAGTTCTTTTTCGTGTGTCGGATAATTCCTCTCAGCTGAATTTAATTTCCGACTTTCAAACGCGGCTGGTTGTTGCCCCTGACCTTGATCTTGCGTCAAAACTCCTCCAATAGCAAAATCCGATGCGTCTGTAGTTACTTCAAAACTCAACTCCGGATCTGGAATTATTAACACAGGTGCCTCCTGCATGCTCTTCTTTAGCGTCTGAAACGCTTTCTCCTGACTTTCAGTCCACTGCCATTTAACTTCCTTCCTTGTTAGTTCATGTAACGGCGTTGCAATCCCAGAGTATCCCTTAATAAATTTCCGATAATAATTCGCTAAACCCAAAAACGACCTAATATCCCGAACTGTCTGAGGTTGTGCCCACTCCTTAATGGCTAAAACTTTCTTAGGTACCACGGAGAGTCCCTCTCTTCCGACTATGTGTCCCAAAAATTCGACTTCTGTCATCCCCAAATCACATTTGTCCGGTGAAACGTAAAGTTTGTGTTTTTCGAGTAGCTGAAACACTTGTCTAAGATGTTCCTTGTGCTCTTCCCAGTTCCGACTGTAAACTAAGATATCATCGAGATAAACTATAACAAACTTATCCAGATGTGGTCGAAAAACATCGTTCATCACATTCATAAAAGTTGCTGGTGCATTTGTCAAACCCATTGGCATAACTGTGTATTCGTAAGATCCATATCTAGTTCGAAAAGCAGTTTTCGCCCAATCCTTTTTCGCCATCCTGACTTGATAGTATCCCGAACACAAATCTATTTTCGAGAAGTATTTTGCGCCATGAAGCTGATCTATCAGTTCATCTATCCTCGGAATCGGATAAGCGTTTTTCACCGTCACCTTATTCAATGCCCGATAATCTACACACATGCGTAGTTTCCCGTTCTTCTTCGGTACAAAAATTACCGGTGCTCCCCAAGGTGATCTACTCGGTCGAATAAACCCTTTTTCCGACATGGCTGAAATCTGAGTTTTCAGTTCTGCCATTTCCTTGATGCCTAGTCGATAAGGTGCTTTACTTTGTGGAACCGTGCCTGGTTCCAACTGGATCGTGTGTTCGATACCTCTGGAAGGGGGTATCTCACTGGGTAATTCTTCCACAAAAGTGTTAGGAAATTCCTGTCTGATTTCTGCTGCAAGTTCAGCTTGTCTGGAAACATTTTGTTCAGAGTCAGTTCTGTTCAAACATGTTTCAAACACCATCAGCACATACTGTTCCTCTTCCTCCTCTCCAGGGTTTGCCGGAGGAATCAAATGTTCTTTCAGCCCGTCTGAAACCACTACCTCATTCGTTCGAAAATCAACCCGGGGATTATGCTTAGCCAGCCAAGTTTTTCCCAATATAGCATCATACTTAGCAAGAGACATTTCATGAAAAATCTCCCTACTAGCAAAATCTCCAAATCTGAGAGTAGCCCTGATCTTCCCTTTAGATTCTAAGGTACTTCCCCCAGCCAGGCTAACTTTTTCTTCTTGTGCTTCTAATTCCAGCTTATTTTTCTCGCAAAATTTCCGAGCCAAAAAGCAATCAGTTGCTCCACAGTCTATTAATATCTCAGCTGCAAAACCTGAGATTTCCCCTTTCACAGTAATCAGTTGTCTAGTTCGGTTATCAGTTTCAGCCACTGCTAGAAATCCGAACTTAGTCATGTCTAAATCTGTCCCATCAAATGAATGGACTTCTAGGTTATCTTGGTTATCAGGTCTAGTCGGCTCCTTGGACGTTTCTTCCAACGAAAAATCCCTCGAATTCCTAGAATTCCTCGAACTCGCAGGCTTCCCCTTAACTTCACACCCTGCGAGTTTACCTAACATACTCATTTTCGCGAGGGGCAGTCTCGAGCGTAATGCCCTCGACGCCCACACTTGTAACACTTCACCTCTCCGTCTGCTTTTTCTTTCTTCCAGACTGGCTTATTTCTTTCTCTCTCTTTATCACCTCGCTGTTTCTGCTGTCTCTGTTGTCGCCTTCTTCCGACGTAGTCCAATTCCATGTGATCCGATCTGCGATTTCCGCCACCGCCGCTGCCGCCGCCGCCGCCGCGATCTCGATTCAAGATCGAACTCCCAGATTGAGCTCCTCCCCACCTTTCCGCCACTCGAATAGCTTCATCCAAGGTCTTGGGGTTTTGGAGGTCGGTCTCGATTCCAACCCTCCCTCGCAAACCATCGACGAACCTGTGTATTTTCTCGCCCTCTGATGCGTCGGAAATATACAACATCAGCTGCCTAAAGCGATGCGTGTATTCCCGCACAGACATTCCGCCTTGGCGTAAATTCGCCCATTCTGTCCGTGTGCGGCGCAAAAAATGTGGTTCTCCGAACTGGTTTTTCAGCTCCTCACAGAAATCCTCATACGTCGGCAAAGGTCGGCCTCCATCAGTCTCCGACTCCTCCACTCTTGTCCTCCACCATGTCGCGGCTGGCCCTCTCAGTAGAGATCCTGCCAGGCGGAGTTTCGAGACTCCATCTTCGACGTGGGTGGCGTCAAAATGCACTCGGAGGCTGAACAACCAGTCCTGGATAGGAGGGTCATTCTGCCTGCCTCCCCACAGATCAGGTCGGGCTGGCTTGCTTCTCAGGTCATTACCTCGACCACCACTTCCAGCCGCCGTTCCAGCCTGTGCTGCAGTTGCCGCCCCGATTGCTGTTCCCACTTTGTCGGTTAGTTGCTCCAAAATGGAGCTTCCCACAGCCTCATTGACCGCCGTGCTCAGCATTCCCGGTACTTCTTCGACCACGCCTTGCACTCGGTTCAACCTTCCCATTACCTCCTCATACGCCGCCCTCAACTCAGCCACCTGTTGCTCCATCTCAGCCTCAAAAATCCTCGGTTAGGGTATTCCGCGGATAGGTAAATTCGGATACCCTAACTTTCTTCGACTGCCTTTTCCGATCAAGGAGCTCCACTGACTCTCCTTCCTGATTTACGAGGGTGTCTGGAACCCTCTTCCTCTCTGGATCTCCGGTGCACGTCCTGACAATCTGCCGCTCCTCTTGGGTCAGCTGCAGAAACTTGTCGCCAAACAAACCCAGAGGTCTGATAGTTGGGATTTCCAGACCCTCTGAGTTCACAACCGGCTCTTGCTCGTGCCCCCGTACGTTATGTACTCCTGGCTGCGCGAGCGTCCACTTTACTTGGTAGGTGTCGTTTAGTTCGTGGATCCTCTCCTCTTTCATTGGTGAAAAAGCGATGTCAGGGCCAAGGAGTTCCGTTCCTCCTCGTCGTAGCGGTAAAACCTTGATGTAGTGGGAAAGTCGAGAGGTGACTCGGTAGTTGGGGTTGGCTGATTCTCCTTGTCAGCCTGTTCTTCCAGCTCTTTCAGGAAGCAGAGTAGGTCGAGTTCTTCGTAGTTCAACTGGACCTCGTTCCTCCTAGCTTCCCTCCGCACAATCGGTAATCCCAGCTCCTCGTCGGGATACTGCCACTCTACTCTGTAATAAAGATCGAGAAGGTGAGCCAGCCAAGGGTCCATAGACAACGAACTCACTGATGTTGGGGTTCCTCCTGAGTTGGGGTTTCAGGGGTAAGCGGAAGATCAACTGTCGCCTCTGTCTCAGTTCTCGATTCGCTTGATCCTGTGCTTTCAGTATCACTATTGTCTTCGCCTATGTGCAGAACTTCCAACGGGTTCTCTTCCAGCCAGAGGTCTACAAGCAGTAACCTAGGATCTCCTTCTTCGCCAAACCAGTATTCTTCTTCTCTGATTATAGGCATAACTCGCTCCGAAACCAGTGAAACGGATTCGTTTCCTGAGGCTGAATACTTCCAGCCGCCACTTAACCCGTTCTTCACACACGTTGGGAGACGACCAGAAGTTCTGTAAGAAAGGTCTGGGACACGAGAGTATACAACTGAATCTTATTTCAACAAGCTTGTTCTTTACAACGATCCCCAGCCTTTTATACTCTCAGCCCAGAGCTTCTAGAAAACTCCCAGCCCATCTCCTAACCTTACAAATACTAGCTATCATCTAGCTCTCCTCAAAACGTCTCTATCATTTCTCAGCTCAGCCCTTCTAGCCAGAGCTCCGACTAACCCTTTATAACCCTTGATAACCTCTAGACTAAGGACCCAGACTGAAGCTCCTTCCAGTCTGACTCCCGACTCTCTACCCAAACTCTCAGCCATCTGAGACCTGACACTGAATATACTGAACCTGGTTCGAACTCTTTTCACTACGTTTCAGCCTCTCATTGAGCATCACGTAACTACCCCATTCCAGTCAGTCCGCGACTACCTGGAACTCTCAGACTGTAACCTCTGTTTTCCGCCTAGATCTTCGCCTACTAAGTCAGCCGTTTCAGTGGGGAACACATGTTTGAAGAACATGTCAGCGTATCCTTGGGCCGTCACTTCCTTGGAACACGGGACGAACTTGCAGAACTTCGTGAGCCTATCGACGAATACAGCCACGGCCGTGAACCCCTGGGACTCTGGAAGGTCCGTCATGAGGTCCGTGGTGACCTGTTCCCACTTGTAGGTGGGGACGGGCAATGGGTTCAGCAACCCCTTCGCCTTGGCGTTGTCCGTCTTCATCACCTGGCACGTGCTGCATGTTCGAACGTAATGGTCCACGGCCCTTCTCCATCCGCGCCACCAGTACTTTCGGCTCACCAAGTCGGCCGTACGAGCCACCCCAGGGTGACCGGCCATTGGTATGTCGTGGTGATCGTGTAGAATCACCTGGCGTTTCGTTCGTGGCACCACCACCTTTGGTAGTGCTCCTGGGTTCGGACTGGTGTAGAGAAGCAACCCGTCCTGACTAAGGGAATAATCAGAAACGGATCCACCAGTCTGCAGTTTGGTCCGAATAGAGCTTAGAATAGGGTCTTCCACCAGTGCATCCTGCCAAGCTTGAGCCTCCCCGGCCGAGATTTTGGCCTCCGAAATTGCCGAGATGTGGGTGCGCCTGGAAAGCGCGTCCGCGACCACATTACTTCGTCCTGGGATGTACTTGATGACTGGCATGATGGACTGGAAATACTTGAGCCATCGTGTCTGGGTACGAGACAACACCTTCTGCTGGAGAAAGTGGGTAGCTGGCTGATGGTCAGTGAGGACGGTGACCCCTCCTGGAGCGCCCTCGAGATAGTGACGCCACTGAGCCAGGGCGTACGAGATCCCGAGTAGTTCGCGCTCGTAAGCCGAGTACTTCTTCTCGGCCGGGTTGAGGCCGCGACTGAGAAAAGCAACTGGCTGGAGGCCGTCGTCCCCCTCCTGCATCAATGTCGCACCCAACGCGATGTCTGACGCGTCCGTGACGACCGTGTACGCCTTGGCTGGGTCCGGGATCCTCAGAACTGGGGCCGAGGTGAGCTTCATCTTCAGTTCCTCGAACGCCTGCTGCTGAGGAGGACCCCATTGCCATGCGACGTCCTTCTTGACCAACATCTGAATCGGGGCCGCGATGCGTGCGTATTCCCGAATAAAACGCCGGTAGTAGGACGCCAGGCCGAGGAAGCTCCTGACTTCTGCCACGTCCTGGCTGCCAGTCGCGGACCGCGGAGGTCTTACTGCGATGCGGCGAAATGCCATTTGCAGTGACCCAGTGCCCGACGAAGTCCAACTCGGACACAGCGAATGCGCACTTGGACGCTTTCGCAAACAATCCATGCTCCCGCAGCTTCTCCAGGACGAGTCGCAGATGCTCCTCGTGTTCTTCCATCGTTTTCGAGTAAACGACTAGGTCGTCCAGGAACACGACGAGGAACTGGTCATGGAAGTCCCGGAATATGTCATTAATCATCGACATAAACTGGGGCGGAGCGTTTGTCAACCCGAACGGGACTACCTTATATTCGTAGTGCCCGTACCGCGTTCGAAACGCAGTTTTCGGCTGGTCCTCCGTTCGGATTGGCATCTGCCAGTAACCCGAACGGAGGTCGAGTCGACTAAACACCCGTGCGCCTTGGAACCTGTCGAGCAACTCGTCCGGCAAGGGCAGGGGGTAGCGGTTCTTCACGGTCTTTTGGTTCAGCCATCGGTAATCGATGCAGAACCGCAACCCCCCGTCCTTCTTGGCCGCAAATAAGATGGGGGCTCCCCAGGGGCTCTTCGACGGCCGGATGATTTCTCGGTCGAGCATGTACTCGGTCTGCTTCTTCACTTCCGCCAGTTCCGCTGGCGAGAGTTTGTACATTGGTCGATAAATCGGCTTCGTCCCGGGTTCGAGTTCAATCTCGAATTCGTGCCCGTTTCTTATCGGCGGCGTGCCTTTTGGCAAGTCGGACGCTCGTCGGTACATGTTGAGCAGAGATAGGACTTTACGGTTACGGTCACCGTAACCGGACCGTAACCACCGTAACCGGACCGTAACCGGAGTACAATTTTCGTCAGAAAATCGTACTTTTACGGCCGTAACCGTAGCACCGTACCACTCCGTACCGCTCCGTACCGGACCGTAACGACCGTAACGGCCGTAACAACCGTAAACCGTAGAAAGTGACCCCCGCAGGGTCCCGCGATTCCAAAGGAACCCAGGGGGATTCGAACCCGCGACCCTACTGACTGCAGCCTAACGCTTTAGCACTGAACCACGCTACTTCACGGTGATTTAGGGCCTACCGTAGTTATACCGTACCTGTTCCGTACCGTAAAAACAACATATTACTCCGGTTACGGTACGGAGTTACGGCCGTAGTACGGTGACCGTAACCCGACCGTAACCGGACCGGACCGGAGTCGGACCAAAAATTTGGCCCAAGTCCTATCTCTGATGTTGAGGAGTCGCTGGATCCCGTCCGGCTGGTCCGGGCGTAAAAATTTGGCCACATCATCACTGTCGTGAACGTCTTTCTTGGTACTGGTTGCTTTTGGCTCTGGTCCGGGCTGGTTAGCATCATCTTCATCGTCGACATCGTTGACTACCACCATTACGGCTTCACATTCGCCTCGCTGCATATCCCGTAGAATGAGTGATGGCGAAGTGGGTATGGCGGTTCCCACACTCAACACCTGTGCCGGCTTGGGCCGCACTGAAAATTTCAGCGGAAGTGTGAGGGTGGCTTGTCCGCGCTTAACGCTGATGGTACGATGTCGGAAGTCCAGTGTTGGGTTCTCTGCTACTAGCCAGGGAAGGCCAAGAATGACGTCGTACGCCATGTTCGGGAAGACATCGAAGTCCGAGCGGAACTGCGTTTCGCCACTCCGGAACTTCGCCCCCGTGATGCGTCCCAGCGTACGTCGCTCCGTCCCGTCCGCCATCACGAGTCGCTTGGTGTTGGCTCCGTCCATCTTGAGATCCAGCTCCGCTTGAACTCGTCCACTTACATAATTTTCCCAACTGCCGGAGTCCACATACGCGATTAGTGGACTCCCTCCTATTTTGATTTTGATCTCAAACCCAGTAAATCGCCCTTGGGGTCCGTCATAGGCTGCTCGACCCATAAAGTCAAAATTGTCGTCCTGTACGGATCGTCCCTCGTCCCCAGTTGACGTATCGTCATGGGGTTCCATTCCATTTTCGCTATCGGATACGTCCTGCTCGCCACTTGAAGACGTCTGCAGCTGTGCACTCGTGTCCGCTTCGCCTGTAGCAACTTCTGTCGCCAGTGGCGGTACTTCGGAGTCGGACGGCGTCCATGCTCGTCTCTGCCGCGTCCCTGTGGGACATTCTGGCTGCTCGAAGTCTAACTCATCATTGTCATCGTCTTGTCGTTCCTCACGGTCCATATTTGTTTGTTTGCTCCCATATCTTTGCCTTATTCCCTGGTCCCCTCCTGCCGTCCCGCTTGCATCGTCGTATCGTCCGTCCGGGACTGACGATGCAGCGTCCCGGACGGTCAGTTTATCGCCTTCTTCGCGGCATCATATTTGGGACACTCCCTGATCCCATGTCCGCGTTGATTGCACAAAAAACACTGAATGGTACGATTTCGCCCTTGTTGCTGCCCATTGTTTCGTCCTCCGCCACCAAATCGTCCGCCTCCACGTCCCCGTCCTCGTTGGAATCCGCGTCCTGCACCGAGAGCATTCACACGATCTCGGTTTTGGCCACCGTGTCCACGAGGATGATTGGCGCCTGGTCGTCGGCCCCATCTGCGTCCATGACCAGGATTGTGCCCTTGGGGGTGAAGTGCTCGGACGCCTGTAACCCATAATAGGGTCGTCGCCACCAATTTCGTCACACCCGCCACAGTGGTTTTACCACCACACTTGGAGAATAGATGGATGAAACGGAGGAGAGCTTAAGCTCTTTGGTAAGAAGTAAAACGGCAAGAAGTGTGAAGACACAAGATAGAAAACTCAAGCAAAAACAAGCTTACAATGAGAACGTTTGGTCTCTCCCTTTTAAACCCCAATCACTCCTTCCAAACAGGGTCTCGATAGCTTCCCGCTAAACTCCCCATAACTACACCCTAGCTACCCTGGATTCCGTTCTCATCCTTACTAATCTTGACTACACCTCCTATACTCTCTCTCCACCTTGGGTCAACCACCCATCATTTCACCCCTTTGCATCAACTTGGATGGATCAAAAATGAATAGAAGAAAACATAAACCCGTATAACGTCCGTCTTGCTGTGGCAAGACTGACTCCTTTTATTGTGCTGTGGCAGGACTGCTCCTTCACCACAATCGTTTCTGCACTGCTGCCACAGTTCCAGTTCTGTGGCAGCACTCCTCCTGTGGAGGTGACGAAATTGGTAGCGGCGACGTGGTTTGGGGTTACAGCTGTAACCCATCTCTCCCTCCAGCCGAGACACTCTCAAGAGAAAGTCGAGGCGATAAACAAGAAAAACCGAGTTATGAAAAGATAGAAAAACTGCAAACGCAACCGATCGATGAACTATTCCCCATAAAACAGCCAAAGAAAGGCGGAGGGAAGTACTACCAAATCAAAATAAGTTTCTGTGTCATTTATCAAACCAGTTCCATGAGAGGCCACTTCCGGGAGAGAAATCAGCACTAGCTTAGCCCTCCTTTCCAACTCTCACTTCCGCCGGAGGCGTGACAGGGCATCGATATGTCGATGCTTCGCGCCGGACTGGTATGTTACGAAGAAATCGTACTCTTGAAGACGGAGACTCCATCGAAGTAACTTGCTGCCGAGATCCTTCGCCGTTAGTAACCACACGAGGGCTCGGTGGTCGGTTTTCACCTCGAAACGGACGCCGTGCAAATATGGACGGAACTTCTCAATAGCCCAGAGTACGGTGAAGCATTCCCCCTCAACACTACTCCAATGTGTTTGTGGTCCAGACATCTTGATCGATGCATATGCAACGACTCTCTCTCCTTCGGGATATGGTTGAGAAAGAATGGCGGCTCCGGCGTGGGCAGACCAATCGGTCGTGAGAATGAACGGACGGCGGAAGTCGGGAAGGGTGAGGATCGGCCGTTGGATTAACAACTTCTGGAGGGTCCGGAAAGCTTGGTCTGCGGCATTGGTCCAAGTCCACCTGGCAGCTTTCTTCAATAACTCGTACAAGGGGCGTGCGAGTTCAGCGAAACGGGGGATGAAACGCCGATAGAATCCCGTCAAACCAAGGAAATGGCGCACTTCTGCTACAGACTCTGGTGGTTGTAGTTTCTCCACTGCCGTGATGTGTCGTTGTAACGGCGCTACTTGACCCTTGAAGATTTCATGTCCCAAATACTCCACGTGTTGTGTCCCGAAAATGGATTTAGTCGGCGAAACTCGCATGTTTGCTTCTTCCAAACGTCGAAGTACTTCCGTTAGCAACCGAAGGTGTTCTTGGAACGTTGAGGCATATATGATGATGTCATCAATATATACCAACACACCTTGCCACAGCAAATCTCCGAGAATAGAGTCCACCAATCGCTGGAATGTATTCCCGCTGTTGCACATCCCCATTGGCATCCGTGTCCATTCGTACAGTCCGGAGCGGACTCGAAACGCACTCTTGGCGGCGGCATCTGCGGAGAGTGGCACTTGCCAATATCCGGCCTTCAAATCCAAAGACGAGAACCAGCGGGCATGGCGGAGTTGGTCAATGGCCTCGTCGACACGGGGAATTGGGTACTGATCTCTCCGCGTGATGGCATTCAGGCGGCGATAGTCGATGCAGAATCGCAAACGACCATCGGGTTTCGGGACCAGTACCACCGGTGCTGCCCAGGGACTCTGGCTGCGGCGGATGAGTCCGGTGTCCAAAAGATCCGCCACTTCTCTTTCCGCCACTTCATGTTCCTTTTGCGAAAAGTAACGGCCCCGTTGATGGATAGGGGGATGATCTCCGGTATCCACTTCATGTGTTGTGGCAGTCGTCGCAGTCGTCTCTTTCAACGTCCAAGCAAACCGTGAGAAGTATTGCCGCAAGACCTTCCGCAAACCCCATATACGAGCCGAAGACAATTGATCGCCAAGAGGAATGGTACGAACCTTCTCTTCTGCTGTCCGTGTGTCTTCCAAAACTTGACGTGCACCAGTGCTGATAGTGAAGCTTGTGGGTGACGCAATAGTGGTCGGCTGTGTTGATTGGATTCGTGATAACTTGCTGGCTAACGCAAGTATACTTGTGGGGTTTGTTGGTTTAGACAACTCTCTAGCTAGCGCGGTTGTGAACGCTACTAGAGCACTTGGGTTGGGAAGTGATTGCGTCAGGCAAACACTTAACACACACACACACAAACACACACACAAGCGGGAACACACCAATCCCACGAATCCCGAGTTCTTACAAAGTAAAGTGAATGTCAAAACAACGAGTGGGCCTCTTAAGTACCCCTAAGTGTAGTACGCTGACGCATGCCCCAAACTCTGGGTCTAATCTGTCTTACTCGCGAACCCACATGCGTCAGCCACCCTCGGCTCTATCCCAAACTACCTCGTATAGCGCTAAAAGACTAACATACGCCCCCCCCGCAAAAAGTGGGCGCCCACGCACACCAAAACACAAAGAAAAACAAAAAACACAAAAACACAAACACAAAACTCACCCACTCCCATACCCACACCCAACTGTCTTGGACCTGTCTCTTGCTCTGACGTCTCTGACAGCTGCTGCACGCACACACTTGGTCGACGATAACTCCTTTTCCCTCCTCCTTAACGCTGTTCCTGCGCGTGCGCTTGCTGAATAGCACGCTGCTCCTGCGCATGCGCTTGCTGCACTGCACGATACCGGACACAGGGATCAAATGCGGCAGCCACCCTCTTGGACTTAAGGAATGGCAGATCCCTTGTGATGCCGGACACCTTGAGCTGCCGCTTCACACACATGTTGCAGTGTGGCAACTTCTCGTGCTCAGCCGGGAACGGAGGGATTTCTTCGAACGTCGAGCGTGTCAGCTTCAACATATGGGCAGGTAGAGAGAATGGGGAGACGGTGGCGATGGACTTGTTGTCCACTTCCGCGACTTTTTGGACCGCCGTGACGATGCGCCCCAGCATCGAGTATGCCAACCAATGAGCATCACACACGAGGTGATACCCACAAGGAAGGACGGAATACTTCTTCTGCGTCAGCCGCTGAGCACTTGCTTGCATTGGGCTTCTCCCGCACCAAATGCACATGGGCAACTCGTGAAAGTGCCGGTTGCCGCGGTAATTTTGCAAGGCTCGGTCCCTGGGGTTAGTATATTGGACCTTCGGCCATTTCTCTGACGCAGTGATGGGGTTGCAAGCCTCCTCGATATCCTCCCGTGACAGGTTCACTTCGCTGGGTGCAGCATCCACTTTGTCTTGAGCAGCCGCCTTTAGTCTTCTGAGCTTAACCTTTTCTCGGAAAGCCCGAAGTGCTGCTTCTGTTGGAGCTAACTCCAACGGTGGATGGACCGCACGCTGAACCTCTGTCACCTGGCTTGGCCCTTCATCATTCCTTATTTCCCCGTCCTCCAGTTCAGAACTAGGACCTTCGAGCCTAGGAGGTGGACTGCCGAAGTCAATTTCTTCGTTAAAATCCAAGTCCAAAAGCTCCTCCTCTCTCATGTCGAATAAGTCCTCCCCCGGTGCTATTGCGGTAGCCTCATCTCCGGGAGTCTGAACTGTTGGTGCTGGTTGTGAGGGTGCTGGAGTCTTTAATGCGGCAGCCTTTAACTTGAGTAACAAGTTGGCTCTTGCTGCATCTCCAGGCATACGATCCCTCGGTGGCTCACCACCTTCATCGTCACCGTCCTCTCGCCTTCTCTTTCCGTGTGGATCTTCATCCCTACACGGCGAGCTTGGACGTTTGTTTTTCCCTTTCCCCTGGCCCTTGCTTGAGCCTCCCGCATCATCGTCCTTGGACGGTTCCAGATCAAGTGTTGCGTTTGACAACAGAACTTGGACTTGGCGATCCAGTTCTTCGCGTACCCGTGGTGCTGGTACCGGCGGGTTCAAACGCAGCATCTTGTCCGTTGTTTCGCTCTGCACTTGAAGTTTTTCAGAGCCGTCTCTGAGGGACTCTCCCAGCAAATCGATCTGCAGCTCTTGTTCTGCCAATTCCTTCTTAAGGTTGTTGGCTGCTGCACTCCACGCGGTTGCTACAGCTCGCTGCAGCGTTTCCTCTACCGCGGTAAATCGATCCACCATTCCCCCGAGAGCTTGCTTACGGAGGTCATTCTCACGATGGTTAGCCATCATGTGAGATTGGAACCTTTGCTTTTTCAGCTTCATGGCTTCCAATTTTTCTTCCAAGACCTTAGTCTTGTCCTCCGCTTCTTTCTTTTCCGCCTCCGCCTTATCCTTGGCTTTCTCCGCTGCCTCCTTCGCAGCCTCAGCTGCTTTCGTCCGGTCACTCAACTCTGAGAGCTGCCGGGTTAAGGCCTCATTGTTCTGCAGCACTTCCTCTGCGGTCGACGTAAAGTGCTGCAGCTCCTCTTCTTTTTGAGCTACTTCCGCTTCCAACCTCGCAATAATTGCGGCGGGTGTGTCGGCAGCCATTATGTTTGTCGGAAAGAAAGATATAAACAACGGTTTGTGCGTCTTTAGACTCTTTTTTTTACTCAGGAGCTCGCTCCGTTTACACAAACACTAGGGCAAAATGGTTCGAGGGCTGCGCTTATAAGGCTGGGTGACTCGTACACTTTCCTCGTTGAGTTATTGGGGTGAGACACCAACGTTTCGCTCGGTTGGAGTCTCGTCAAGACCACCTCAACACGTCACTTGATAGGGGTTTTCTCGGAACAACCACACTATCTCGAATGTGACATCGTTTGCCCGGTTTCTAAAGTACTACTGAAGCTACACTTACTGCGCCAGCCAAATAACTTAGGCACCTAACGCATTAAAGTTAAAGAGTTGGTTTGGAAGTCGACAGAGTTTTTCTAAGGTATCCTTTTTCGCGCCCCCTTGCAATAAGGAGTTCCACCTTAGCCATCAAACACTCTGTTTCCCTATTCTCTTCCTTTCTGCAACTCTTTTCTTTCTTTCTCTTTAAATGCGCGAAGTATATCTGGTGCGTTAACCAGATTAGCTTCAGGTTCCCAAGTAGCGTCAAGTAGATCGTATCCTTTCCACAGCACTAGGTATTCACGATTGCGTTTACCTCTAGCCCTTAGGATATTTTCGACCTCATACTCTACTTCGCTACCAATCAACTCTCCTTCTGGAGGTTGTATTTGCCTGCTGTTATCACTCGAGGCGTGATAACGCTTGAACTTAGAAACATGAAACACTGGGTGAATGAGCCATGTTTCCGGAAGTTGAACTCTGTAAGCCACCTTTGATATTTTCTCCACAATTTCAAAGGGACCCACAAATCGACGGCGCAGTTTGGGACTCACTTTGTTCAAAGCAGCCAACGGAATAAAACGGCTTTTTATCAGGACTTTATCCCCTTTTTCAAAAGCAATATCTTTCCTCTTCTTGTTTGCACTCACACACATTCTGTGTTGTGCTCTAGAGTAATATGCTTTTGCGGTATCTAAGTCCTGTGCCATCCGTGCTACCATAGTCTTCACTGCTTCCACTTGAAATTGCGTTGCCGTCCCACCAATGTTTGGTGTTTCTGGATGGTACCCATACATCAAGTATGCAGGTGCGAACCCTGTACTCGCATTCACTGCATTGTTTGCTGCAAACTCTGCTGTAGGTAAATACTCAACCCACTTATGGGGATACCTCTCAGCATATGGCCTTAGAAAATTTTCCAGAGTACGTATGGTAACCTCACTCTGCCCATCCGTCTGAGGGTGGTAAGCTGTACTCATACGAATCTCTGTACCCAGAGCTTTAAAAAGCGTCTGCCAGAACTTGCTGGTAAAGCGAGGGTCTCTATCAGACACAATCACTTTAGGTAGGCCATGGTTGCGGTAAACATGTTCGATAAAAAGTTGGGCGTATCCTGCAGCGGTAATCTCTTTAGTACATGGGGCGAAATGCACAAACTTGGTAAGTCTATCGACAAAGACAGCTACAGCACTAAACCCATTGGATGCTGGTAGATCTGTCACCAAGTCAGTGGTAATCTGCTCCCACTTCCGCTCAGGTATTGGCAGGGGTTGAAGTAAGCCCATAGGCTTCTGTGTGTCAGCCTTTATTTGTTGGCACACAGGGCATTCGCGCACAAATGCCTTCAACTCATTCATCCACCCCTTCCACCAATATCGCCGCGCTAGGATTTCTCCTGTTCGCGCTGGTCCTGTATGGCCTGCTGAAGGTGTCTCATGGCACTCCTTCATGATCTTATTGCGCTGGCCTTTAGGAACCACCACTTTCTCGACTAATCCTCTCTTTGGGACCGTCCAGAGTATTCCCTCTCTGAGGAAATATCCCTCAACTTCCTCGCCACTCTCAAGCTTCCGCAATATCTTCACCAAGGAGTTATCAGCTTGGAGGGCTTGTTTCCACTCATCTTGGCTTGCTTGATGCACTTGCCAAGTGGAAATGTTCATCGCAGTTTCCACGGGCTTAGGAACACTGCGGGAGAGAGCATCTGCTAACACATTAGCCTTGCCTTTGATATAGGAGATCTTGGGGTTGATCGAAGTCAGGTACCCCGCCTCAAGCCATCTTGCTTGGGTTCTAGAAAGGTTCCTCTGCGACAGAATATGTGTCAGAGGTTGGTGGTCAGTGAACACTGTTACTCCACCCGCACAACCTTCTAGATAATGTCTCCACTGCACCATCGCATAACATATTGCACACAACTCTTTGTCGTATGGTGCATAGTTAAGCTCGGCAGGCTTGAATCTACGTGAGAGGTAAGCTATTGGCTGTAGCCCCTCTCCGTGATCCTGTGTTAACACGGCACCGATGGCCTCATTCGACGCATTAGTGATCACAGTGTAAGGCAGTGACGCATCTGGAAAAATAAGGACGGGAGCTTGACTTAGACGCTTTTTCAGTTCATTGAATGCGCCACGCTCAACCTGTCCCCATCTCCAGGGATGGTCTTTTTTCACTAAGTCATGGAGTGGTCCAGCAACATGTGCAAACTGGGGAATGAATTTCCTGTAGTATGAAACCATTCCAAGGAAACTACGTACATCGCTAACACTCTGTAGTTCCTTCCACTCCTTCACTGCCTTCACTTTTTGTTCCTGTGGTTTTAACCCACTTCCGCTAATGCGGTAGCCAAGATAGTCTACTGTTGCGACAGCCAGCTCACTTTTACTTGCCTTAGCAAAAAGCTGATATTCTGCTAGTCGCGACAGGACTTTCTCTAAGTGTTCGGCATGCTGTTCCATATTTTCAGAGAAGATGAGTATGTCATCGATAAAGACAACAACAAAATCATCTAAAAACTCTGCGAGTAGGTCTTGCACTAGAGTTTGGAATTGCGCTGGGCAATTGGTTAGCCCAAAAGGCGCTACCAAAAACTCAAAGTGACCGTATCTCGTGCGGAACGCTGTTTTATCTGTATCAGATGGCCTTACTGGAAATTGCCAGTAGCCTGATCGCAGATCTAACTTCGAGAACACTTTGGCTTTGAACACTCTATCCATCAATTCTTCTGGCAGGGGTAAAGGATACCGGTTTTTCACCGTCACCTTATTGATCCACCTGTAATCCACACACATCCTTAAGCCTCCATCCTTTTTCGGTACAAATAGGATTGGCGCGCCCCAAGGGGACTCGGATGGTTTGATTTTCTTCTGTTCCAGAAGGTAGTCCACTTGTGCTTTCACTTCATCCAGCTCTGCTGGTGAAAGCTTGTATATTGGACGATGGATAGGTGTTGGATCCTCCAGGTCTATCTTAAACTCATGACCTTTTCTCTTCGGAGGGATCCCTGGGGGTAAATCACGAGGGAACACACCACGGTGTGTTTCTACCACCTTTTTAATTTCGGCAGGGGTGTCTGAACGAATAAGTTTGCCAATCTCATCCTCAGTGTTGAATGGCTGTGTTCGCTCTATTGCGTCAGGCAATTCATGTTGGCCTAAAGCTTTCTCTTCAGACTCTTGCACTACAACCATGAATGCTGTCTCTGTTTTGAGATGACGCATCATTCGTTTAGCTGAACACTCAGTCACTGGCACTTCTTGCAGTATCGACTGTACTTTTCGTTCAGGTTCAATACTCTCTTGGGTTGGATGACGCAACGGGAGATGAAACACTTGGCTGTTTTTGCAAACTGAAATCTCATTCTGCTGAAAGTCTATGCGGGGGTTTTCTTTCTGCAACCAAGGCATGCCCAATATTAGGTCATAACCAAGGTCTGGGAACAGATCCGCTTTCATTTTGCACTTCAGCCCTCCTATCTTTACTCGGAGGTTGTTACAGCTGCCAGCCAGTTCTTTAATATCTCCGTTTGCCAACATTGCTCTCTTTGAGCTTGGTGTAATCGACAACCCGAGATCACGCGCTACCTTATCATTGATATAGTTTGCGGTACTTCCACAATCAATGAATGCATAAAGGTCCGTGGTCTTGATCCGTGCTTTTACTTCGTACCCTCTCACAGGCACTTCTTGAATTTTTAACAGAGGGCATGTGTCACCCTTGGTTGACGAAGTTGATCGAACTTCTGACACATTAACTCGCTCTGTGGTAGACCGCTGGGTTGTTTCTGACCCACTATCGTCTACGTCTGCAGGCAGGGACTCCTGTAGACTACTCTGCGACTCCAATGAGCCCACAGATTCACTAACAGAGGGAAGAGATGCAGATGACGCATGAGGCGCGTCCATCTCATCCGGTGTGCTTTCCTTCTGTTCATTTTTCCAATCGCAGTTGTCATGTGCCGATTGGGTAGATGTGGAGAGTGTCTCTGTTCTCTCTTCACGCGGTGTACTAGTCCGCGCCCCAGGTTTTCCGCTGTGAGTACAAACCTTTTTCGAGGCACCTACTTTTGATCTTAGCTTCCTACGCCGCCTACGAACTCTGTTTCGCTTACGACGTTTGCGTCGGCCAGGCTCAGACGAAGCAGTTTCCTGCCTGGCGGTCAGTTTAACATCTTTTTTACATCGGGGAGGTTTTTCACCTCCTCCAATCTAGGACATTGCCTCACAGGATGACCCTTCTTTCCACAAAGATAACAATTATATCCCCCTCCCCCCTGGGGGTTCTGTCTTCCCTGATTGGCTTGTCCTCTTCCACGGTTACCACCACCGCGTCCACGTCCACCACCACCACGTCCTCCTCCTCGTCCTTGTTGCTGTTGCTGCTGCTGTTGCACTCCTGCGGCAGCTTGTGGTGGTGCTTGGGCTGGTGGTGTGGGGTTCTGCTGCTGCTGACCCTGATTCTGGCCTTTCTTCTTTCTTCCACCACGCCAGACTCCTTTCTTTTTCTGATTGGTTTGCCCTCCTTGGCCTTGTGTTCCAACTCCAAGGGCTTCCAATCGTTCGGCGGATATGATGGCGGCCTCGACATCTCGAGGTACCGTTGCTGCGACTAACTTCTGAACTTCACTTTTAAGTCCATCCACGAAGAGCAAATACTGGTGATCCTCTTCGAGGTCTGGAATCCTCAAGACTAACCGCTGAAACTCTTTGACAAATTGTTTCACGGTTCCAGTCTGCTTGAGTTTGTGGAGGTCACGCCACGCTTCATCTCGATCACTAGAGAATTCGAAAGCTGTAGCTAAGCCATCCATGAAGTCCATCCAGTCACGGAAGGGTGGTCTTTCACCTCGGTGAATTTTCAACTCTTGCATCGTTAACCAATCCGAGGCAGCTCCATAAAGGTTAGTGGCCATAATCGATTGCCACTGTGCTTCATGCACTCCGCAGGTTCTCAAGTACCGCGTCATGAGCACTTGCCATTTACGGGCTTTTGGTTCTCCACTTCCGTTAAATGCGCGAGGCATTTGCAACTTGACGGTGCTAGGCAACCACTGTCCTTGCCTAGGAGGTCCTGGCCCTGCTGGTCCAGCGCCACCTCCACCTCCACCTCCATCAGGAGGTCCACCGGGAGGTCCACCGCCTCCACCATCTCCACCGCCGCCACCACCTCCTCCGCCATCAGGCGCACCTGGAATGCGGGAAGGTGGGCGGTTTCGTCTGTCGCGGTAATCATCACCGCCATCATCATCTGGGTCGTCATCACCAGGGTCTCCAAAGTTACCTCGCATGCGAGGAACTCGACTGGGTCCACCAGTAGACTCATATGAACCAAGTGCAGCAAAGGGATTATTTTCTACCCTTGCTCCCAAAGCACTTAACCCAAGTCCCAATCTTCCAGTACGTGTGGGGATCTGCATGGGTTCTTTTCCTTTCTCTTCTCTGACCTGTGCCTTAGCACGCTCAAGGTCAATTTGATATAACACTTCTGCTGAGGAAAGAACTCTTGGGTTAGTTCGTGTGGGTCTACGTGATCCATCGGCAGAGTCGGGTTCTGAGATGCGTACTCCAGGCTGAGCTCTTGTACTTGGAGGTATCAATTGAGGGAATGTGAAATCAGCGTCTGGTGCGCTGTCCACTGCAGTGCATGGTGGTGCTTCTGCAGCAACAATTTCACCCTCCTCGACCTGTACTGCTGGAGGAGCCGGTATTGTTGAGGTTCCTGCCCCAACCATTCCTACCGCGAAGCTCTGGTCCAGTGGCGGCCATGATGCAGCCAACTGCTTTACTGATTTCTTCGGCAGCGGCATCCCAAAGGCTGAGTCCTCAGGCTCAGGGGAATCAACTTCCCCTTCACGCCCCGGTGATACTGCACGAGCATCACTTCCACTTTGGGCCCTCTGGCTTCCGCCACTCACATCCTCCATGCTACGTTCCAGGCCAGATAATCTTAAGGCAACCACATCAGCTGCATCTTGCTGCTGATCCCAGGTTTTGGATGCCTTTTTCTCCAAGGCAATCAAATCTTTTTGAATTGCTACTCTTGAGCTCTGCAAACGCTTCACCTCAGCACCTTGCTTATGCAAGGACTCCCGAAACAATTCTAGAGTCCGTTCGACTTTTTCGTTGGAATCCGCAACAGTTCCTAATAAGCCTTCAATTCTCCGCCCTTGAACAAGGGATAACTCGGAGAGTTGTTTTAACTGAAGTGCTGATGCTTCAGTTGCTTCTTTTAGGTCAGCAAAACGAGAGTCCGCTAGAATGTCTGCGGCATCCATTCTCCTCGTTATTGCGTCCACAGAAGCTTTGATCTCGGCTCTTTCTTTTCTATGGTCGATATCTTGGCGTAATAGCCTCTGCTCGTATCGACTATGTTGAGCCGCTACTGAATCCAGCTTCTGCTGTTGCGACACCACCGCATGCTGTGTGGCCTCAACCTGTTGCGCATGCTGGTGCTGTGTTTCCAGCGCCTGCCCGATCACCTCTGATGCGCCAGCCAGTTGGTTCGACACAGAGGCCTCAGCATGGGCTAGCCTCTGCCCCAGTGTCTGGTCAACTTGCTGCAGGTGACCCCTTAGCCCGTGGGCTAAATCGTCCACACGGTCATGGACCGCATCCACATCCTCTCTTAAGGCTTCCGCATCAGCTCCCATGTCTATGTCGACAGCTGCTTGCTGGACATTGTGGATGTTCTGGACGTTTATTTGTTGGTACACAACATTGGGTGCGTCAGGCAATTCCTCATCGAACTCAGGTTCAATCCCTGGCTCTTCAACTTGAGGCTCGCGCACTGCCAATGCGTGTTCACGGTCAGCCATGGTCTCTCAGCCACTATTTGGGAGTACTCAACAACCACGGTTGGAGTTTCTCTCTACCAAACAAACAAACAAAAACGTTTGTTGCGCCACGTTCACAAGTTTCGATCTCAAGAACTTAAAGTTCTTGCCCTGCTCCGAAACCAATTGATAGTGAAGCTTGTGGGTGACGCAATAGTGGTCGGCTGTGTTGATTGGATTCGTGATAACTTGCTGGCTAACGCAAGTATACTTGTGGGGTTTGTTGGTTTAGACAACTCTCTAGCTAGCGCGGTTGTGAACGCTACTAGAGCACTTGGGTTGGGAAGTGATTGCGTCAGGCAAACACTTAACACACACACACACAAACACACACACAAGCGGGAACACACCAATCCCACGAATCCCGAGTTCTTACAAAGTAAAGTGAATGTCAAAACAACGAGTGGGCCTCTTAAGTACCCCTAAGTGTAGTACGCTGACGCATGCCCCAAACTCTGGGTCTAATCTGTCTTACTCGCGAACCCACATGCGTCAGCCACCCTCGGCTCTATCCCAAACTACCTCGTATAGCGCTAAAAGACTAACATACGCCCCCCCCGCAAAAAGTGGGCGCCCACGCACACCAAAACACAAAGAAAAACAAAAAACACAAAAACACAAACACAAAACTCACCCACTCCCATACCCACACCCAACTGTCTTGGACCTGTCTCTTGCTCTGACGTCTCTGACAGCTGCTGCACGCACACACTTGGTCGACGATAACTCCTTTTCCCTCCTCCTTAACGCTGTTCCTGCGCGTGCGCTTGCTGAATAGCACGCTGCTCCTGCGCATGCGCTTGCTGCACTGCACGATACCGGACACAGGGATCAAATGCGGCAGCCACCCTCTTGGACTTAAGGAATGGCAGATCCCTTGTGATGCCGGACACCTTGAGCTGCCGCTTCACACACATGTTGCAGTGTGGCAACTTCTCGTGCTCAGCCGGGAACGGAGGGATTTCTTCGAACGTCGAGCGTGTCAGCTTCAACATATGGGCAGGTAGAGAGAATGGGGAGACGGTGGCGATGGACTTGTTGTCCACTTCCGCGACTTTTTGGACCGCCGTGACGATGCGCCCCAGCATCGAGTATGCCAACCAATGAGCATCACACACGAGGTGATACCCACAAGGAAGGACGGAATACTTCTTCTGCGTCAGCCGCTGAGCACTTGCTTGCATTGGGCTTCTCCCGCACCAAATGCACATGGGCAACTCGTGAAAGTGCCGGTTGCCGCGGTAATTTTGCAAGGCTCGGTCCCTGGGGTTAGTATATTGGACCTTCGGCCATTTCTCTGACGCAGTGATGGGGTTGCAAGCCTCCTCGATATCCTCCCGTGACAGGTTCACTTCGCTGGGTGCAGCATCCACTTTGTCTTGAGCAGCCGCCTTTAGTCTTCTGAGCTTAACCTTTTCTCGGAAAGCCCGAAGTGCTGCTTCTGTTGGAGCTAACTCCAACGGTGGATGGACCGCACGCTGAACCTCTGTCACCTGGCTTGGCCCTTCATCATTCCTTATTTCCCCGTCCTCCAGTTCAGAACTAGGACCTTCGAGCCTAGGAGGTGGACTGCCGAAGTCAATTTCTTCGTTAAAATCCAAGTCCAAAAGCTCCTCCTCTCTCATGTCGAATAAGTCCTCCCCCGGTGCTATTGCGGTAGCCTCATCTCCGGGAGTCTGAACTGTTGGTGCTGGTTGTGAGGGTGCTGGAGTCTTTAATGCGGCAGCCTTTAACTTGAGTAACAAGTTGGCTCTTGCTGCATCTCCAGGCATACGATCCCTCGGTGGCTCACCACCTTCATCGTCACCGTCCTCTCGCCTTCTCTTTCCGTGTGGATCTTCATCCCTACACGGCGAGCTTGGACGTTTGTTTTTCCCTTTCCCCTGGCCCTTGCTTGAGCCTCCCGCATCATCGTCCTTGGACGGTTCCAGATCAAGTGTTGCGTTTGACAACAGAACTTGGACTTGGCGATCCAGTTCTTCGCGTACCCGTGGTGCTGGTACCGGCGGGTTCAAACGCAGCATCTTGTCCGTTGTTTCGCTCTGCACTTGAAGTTTTTCAGAGCCGTCTCTGAGGGACTCTCCCAGCAAATCGATCTGCAGCTCTTGTTCTGCCAATTCCTTCTTAAGGTTGTTGGCTGCTGCACTCCACGCGGTTGCTACAGCTCGCTGCAGCGTTTCCTCTACCGCGGTAAATCGATCCACCATTCCCCCGAGAGCTTGCTTACGGAGGTCATTCTCACGATGGTTAGCCATCATGTGAGATTGGAACCTTTGCTTTTTCAGCTTCATGGCTTCCAATTTTTCTTCCAAGACCTTAGTCTTGTCCTCCGCTTCTTTCTTTTCCGCCTCCGCCTTATCCTTGGCTTTCTCCGCTGCCTCCTTCGCAGCCTCAGCTGCTTTCGTCCGGTCACTCAACTCTGAGAGCTGCCGGGTTAAGGCCTCATTGTTCTGCAGCACTTCCTCTGCGGTCGACGTAAAGTGCTGCAGCTCCTCTTCTTTTTGAGCTACTTCCGCTTCCAACCTCGCAATAATTGCGGCGGGTGTGTCGGCAGCCATTATGTTTGTCGGAAAGAAAGATATAAACAACGGTTTGTGCGTCTTTAGACTCTTTTTTTTACTCAGGAGCTCGCTCCGTTTACACAAACACTAGGGCAAAATGGTTCGAGGGCTGCGCTTATAAGGCTGGGTGACTCGTACACTTTCCTCGTTGAGTTATTGGGGTGAGACACCAACGTTTCGCTCGGTTGGAGTCCCGTCAAGACCACCTCAACACGTCACTTGATAGGGGTTTTCTCGGAACAACCACACTATCTCGAATGTGACATCGTTTGCCCGGTTTCTAAAGTACTACTGAAGCTACACTTACTGCGCCAGCCAAATAACTTAGGCACCTAACGCATTAAAGTTAAAGAGTTGGTTTGGAAGTCGACAGAGTTTTTCTAAGGTATCCTTTTTCGCGCCCCCTTGCAATAAGGAGTTCCACCTTAGCCATCAAACACTCTGTTTCCCTATTCTCTTCCTTTCTGCAACTCTTTTCTTTCTTTCTCTTTAAATGCGCGAAGTATATCTGGTGCGTTAACCAGATTAGCTTCAGGTTCCCAAGTAGCGTCAAGTAGATCGTATCCTTTCCACAGCACTAGGTATTCACGATTGCGTTTACCTCTAGCCCTTAGGATATTTTCGACCTCATACTCTACTTCGCTACCAATCAACTCTCCTTCTGGAGGTTGTATTTGCCTGCTGTTATCACTCGAGGCGTGATAACGCTTGAACTTAGAAACATGAAACACTGGGTGAATGAGCCATGTTTCCGGAAGTTGAACTCTGTAAGCCACCTTTGATATTTTCTCCACAATTTCAAAGGGACCCACAAATCGACGGCGCAGTTTGGGACTCACTTTGTTCAAAGCAGCCAACGGAATAAAACGGCTTTTTATCAGGACTTTATCCCCTTTTTCAAAAGCAATATCTTTCCTCTTCTTGTTTGCACTCACACACATTCTGTGTTGTGCTCTAGAGTAATATGCTTTTGCGGTATCTAAGTCCTGTGCCATCCGTGCTACCATAGTCTTCACTGCTTCCACTTGAAATTGCGTTGCCGTCCCACCAATGTTTGGTGTTTCTGGATGGTACCCATACATCAAGTATGCAGGTGCGAACCCTGTACTCGCATTCACTGCATTGTTTGCTGCAAACTCTGCTGTAGGTAAATACTCAACCCACTTATGGGGATACCTCTCAGCATATGGCCTTAGAAAATTTTCCAGAGTACGTATGGTAACCTCACTCTGCCCATCCGTCTGAGGGTGGTAAGCTGTACTCATACGAATCTCTGTACCCAGAGCTTTAAAAAGCGTCTGCCAGAACTTGCTGGTAAAGCGAGGGTCTCTATCAGACACAATCACTTTAGGTAGGCCATGGTTGCGGTAAACATGTTCGATAAAAAGTTGGGCGTATCCTGCAGCGGTAATCTCTTTAGTACATGGGGCGAAATGCACAAACTTGGTAAGTCTATCGACAAAGACAGCTACAGCACTAAACCCATTGGATGCTGGTAGATCTGTCACCAAGTCAGTGGTAATCTGCTCCCACTTCCGCTCAGGTATTGGCAGGGGTTGAAGTAAGCCCATAGGCTTCTGTGTGTCAGCCTTTATTTGTTGGCACACAGGGCATTCGCGCACAAATGCCTTCAACTCATTCATCCACCCCTTCCACCAATATCGCCGCGCTAGGATTTCTCCTGTTCGCGCTGGTCCTGTATGGCCTGCTGAAGGTGTCTCATGGCACTCCTTCATGATCTTATTGCGCTGGCCTTTAGGAACCACCACTTTCTCGACTAATCCTCTCTTTGGGACCGTCCAGAGTATTCCCTCTCTGAGGAAATATCCCTCAACTTCCTCGCCACTCTCAAGCTTCCGCAATATCTTCACCAAGGAGTTATCAGCTTGGAGGGCTTGTTTCCACTCATCTTGGCTTGCTTGATGCACTTGCCAAGTGGAAATGTTCATCGCAGTTTCCACGGGCTTAGGAACACTGCGGGAGAGAGCATCTGCTAACACATTAGCCTTGCCTTTGATATAGGAGATCTTGGGGTTGATCGAAGTCAGGTACCCCGCCTCAAGCCATCTTGCTTGGGTTCTAGAAAGGTTCCTCTGCGACAGAATATGTGTCAGAGGTTGGTGGTCAGTGAACACTGTTACTCCACCCGCACAACCTTCTAGATAATGTCTCCACTGCACCATCGCATAACATATTGCACACAACTCTTTGTCGTATGGTGCATAGTTAAGCTCGGCAGGCTTGAATCTACGTGAGAGGTAAGCTATTGGCTGTAGCCCCTCTCCGTGATCCTGTGTTAACACGGCACCGATGGCCTCATTCGACGCATTAGTGATCACAGTGTAAGGCAGTGACGCATCTGGAAAAATAAGGACGGGAGCTTGACTTAGACGCTTTTTCAGTTCATTGAATGCGCCACGCTCAACCTGTCCCCATCTCCAGGGATGGTCTTTTTTCACTAAGTCATGGAGTGGTCCAGCAACATGTGCAAACTGGGGAATGAATTTCCTGTAGTATGAAACCATTCCAAGGAAACTACGTACATCGCTAACACTCTGTAGTTCCTTCCACTCCTTCACTGCCTTCACTTTTTGTTCCTGTGGTTTTAACCCACTTCCGCTAATGCGGTAGCCAAGATAGTCTACTGTTGCGACAGCCAGCTCACTTTTACTTGCCTTAGCAAAAAGCTGATATTCTGCTAGTCGCGACAGGACTTTCTCTAAGTGTTCGGCATGCTGTTCCATATTTTCAGAGAAGATGAGTATGTCATCGATAAAGACAACAACAAAATCATCTAAAAACTCTGCGAGTAGGTCTTGCACTAGAGTTTGGAATTGCGCTGGGCAATTGGTTAGCCCAAAAGGCGCTACCAAAAACTCAAAGTGACCGTATCTCGTGCGGAACGCTGTTTTATCTGTATCAGATGGCCTTACTGGAAATTGCCAGTAGCCTGATCGCAGATCTAACTTCGAGAACACTTTGGCTTTGAACACTCTATCCATCAATTCTTCTGGCAGGGGTAAAGGATACCGGTTTTTCACCGTCACCTTATTGATCCACCTGTAATCCACACACATCCTTAAGCCTCCATCCTTTTTCGGTACAAATAGGATTGGCGCGCCCCAAGGGGACTCGGATGGTTTGATTTTCTTCTGTTCCAGAAGGTAGTCCACTTGTGCTTTCACTTCATCCAGCTCTGCTGGTGAAAGCTTGTATATTGGACGATGGATAGGTGTTGGATCCTCCAGGTCTATCTTAAACTCATGACCTTTTCTCTTCGGAGGGATCCCTGGGGGTAAATCACGAGGGAACACACCACGGTGTGTTTCTACCACCTTTTTAATTTCGGCAGGGGTGTCTGAACGAATAAGTTTGCCAATCTCATCCTCAGTGTTGAATGGCTGTGTTCGCTCTATTGCGTCAGGCAATTCATGTTGGCCTAAAGCTTTCTCTTCAGACTCTTGCACTACAACCATGAATGCTGTCTCTGTTTTGAGATGACGCATCATTCGTTTAGCTGAACACTCAGTCACTGGCACTTCTTGCAGTATCGACTGTACTTTTCGTTCAGGTTCAATACTCTCTTGGGTTGGATGACGCAACGGGAGATGAAACACTTGGCTGTTTTTGCAAACTGAAATCTCATTCTGCTGAAAGTCTATGCGGGGGTTTTCTTTCTGCAACCAAGGCATGCCCAATATTAGGTCATAACCAAGGTCTGGGAACAGATCCGCTTTCATTTTGCACTTCAGCCCTCCTATCTTTACTCGGAGGTTGTTACAGCTGCCAGCCAGTTCTTTAATATCTCCGTTTGCCAACATTGCTCTCTTTGAGCTTGGTGTAATCGACAACCCGAGATCACGCGCTACCTTATCATTGATATAGTTTGCGGTACTTCCACAATCAATGAATGCATAAAGGTCCGTGGTCTTGATCCGTGCTTTTACTTCGTACCCTCTCACAGGCACTTCTTGAATTTTTAACAGAGGGCATGTGTCACCCTTGGTTGACGAAGTTGATCGAACTTCTGACACATTAACTCGCTCTGTGGTAGACCGCTGGGTTGTTTCTGACCCACTATCGTCTACGTCTGCAGGCAGGGACTCCTGTAGACTACTCTGCGACTCCAATGAGCCCACAGATTCACTAACAGAGGGAAGAGATGCAGATGACGCATGAGGCGCGTCCATCTCATCCGGTGTGCTTTCCTTCTGTTCATTTTTCCAATCGCAGTTGTCATGTGCCGATTGGGTAGATGTGGAGAGTGTCTCTGTTCTCTCTTCACGCGGTGTACTAGTCCGCGCCCCAGGTTTTCCGCTGTGAGTACAAACCTTTTTCGAGGCACCTACTTTTGATCTTAGCTTCCTACGCCGCCTACGAACTCTGTTTCGCTTACGACGTTTGCGTCGGCCAGGCTCAGACGAAGCAGTTTCCTGCCTGGCGGTCAGTTTAACATCTTTTTTACATCGGGGAGGTTTTTCACCTCCTCCAATCTAGGACATTGCCTCACAGGATGACCCTTCTTTCCACAAAGATAACAATTATATCCCCCTCCCCCCTGGGGGTTCTGTCTTCCCTGATTGGCTTGTCCTCTTCCACGGTTACCACCACCGCGTCCACGTCCACCACCACCACGTCCTCCTCCTCGTCCTTGTTGCTGTTGCTGCTGCTGTTGCACTCCTGCGGCAGCTTGTGGTGGTGCTTGGGCTGGTGGTGTGGGGTTCTGCTGCTGCTGACCCTGATTCTGGCCTTTCTTCTTTCTTCCACCACGCCAGACTCCTTTCTTTTTCTGATTGGTTTGCCCTCCTTGGCCTTGTGTTCCAACTCCAAGGGCTTCCAATCGTTCGGCGGATATGATGGCGGCCTCGACATCTCGAGGTACCGTTGCTGCGACTAACTTCTGAACTTCACTTTTAAGTCCATCCACGAAGAGCAAATACTGGTGATCCTCTTCGAGGTCTGGAATCCTCAAGACTAACCGCTGAAACTCTTTGACAAATTGTTTCACGGTTCCAGTCTGCTTGAGTTTGTGGAGGTCACGCCACGCTTCATCTCGATCACTAGAGAATTCGAAAGCTGTAGCTAAGCCATCCATGAAGTCCATCCAGTCACGGAAGGGTGGTCTTTCACCTCGGTGAATTTTCAACTCTTGCATCGTTAACCAATCCGAGGCAGCTCCATAAAGGTTAGTGGCCATAATCGATTGCCACTGTGCTTCATGCACTCCGCAGGTTCTCAAGTACCGCGTCATGAGCACTTGCCATTTACGGGCTTTTGGTTCTCCACTTCCGTTAAATGCGCGAGGCATTTGCAACTTGACGGTGCTAGGCAACCACTGTCCTTGCCTAGGAGGTCCTGGCCCTGCTGGTCCAGCGCCACCTCCACCTCCACCTCCATCAGGAGGTCCACCGGGAGGTCCACCGCCTCCACCATCTCCACCGCCGCCACCACCTCCTCCGCCATCAGGCGCACCTGGAATGCGGGAAGGTGGGCGGTTTCGTCTGTCGCGGTAATCATCACCGCCATCATCATCTGGGTCGTCATCACCAGGGTCTCCAAAGTTACCTCGCATGCGAGGAACTCGACTGGGTCCACCAGTAGACTCATATGAACCAAGTGCAGCAAAGGGATTATTTTCTACCCTTGCTCCCAAAGCACTTAACCCAAGTCCCAATCTTCCAGTACGTGTGGGGATCTGCATGGGTTCTTTTCCTTTCTCTTCTCTGACCTGTGCCTTAGCACGCTCAAGGTCAATTTGATATAACACTTCTGCTGAGGAAAGAACTCTTGGGTTAGTTCGTGTGGGTCTACGTGATCCATCGGCAGAGTCGGGTTCTGAGATGCGTACTCCAGGCTGAGCTCTTGTACTTGGAGGTATCAATTGAGGGAATGTGAAATCAGCGTCTGGTGCGCTGTCCACTGCAGTGCATGGTGGTGCTTCTGCAGCAACAATTTCACCCTCCTCGACCTGTACTGCTGGAGGAGCCGGTATTGTTGAGGTTCCTGCCCCAACCATTCCTACCGCGAAGCTCTGGTCCAGTGGCGGCCATGATGCAGCCAACTGCTTTACTGATTTCTTCGGCAGCGGCATCCCAAAGGCTGAGTCCTCAGGCTCAGGGGAATCAACTTCCCCTTCACGCCCCGGTGATACTGCACGAGCATCACTTCCACTTTGGGCCCTCTGGCTTCCGCCACTCACATCCTCCATGCTACGTTCCAGGCCAGATAATCTTAAGGCAACCACATCAGCTGCATCTTGCTGCTGATCCCAGGTTTTGGATGCCTTTTTCTCCAAGGCAATCAAATCTTTTTGAATTGCTACTCTTGAGCTCTGCAAACGCTTCACCTCAGCACCTTGCTTATGCAAGGACTCCCGAAACAATTCTAGAGTCCGTTCGACTTTTTCGTTGGAATCCGCAACAGTTCCTAATAAGCCTTCAATTCTCCGCCCTTGAACAAGGGATAACTCGGAGAGTTGTTTTAACTGAAGTGCTGATGCTTCAGTTGCTTCTTTTAGGTCAGCAAAACGAGAGTCCGCTAGAATGTCTGCGGCATCCATTCTCCTCGTTATTGCGTCCACAGAAGCTTTGATCTCGGCTCTTTCTTTTCTATGGTCGATATCTTGGCGTAATAGCCTCTGCTCGTATCGACTATGTTGAGCCGCTACTGAATCCAGCTTCTGCTGTTGCGACACCACCGCATGCTGTGTGGCCTCAACCTGTTGCGCATGCTGGTGCTGTGTTTCCAGCGCCTGCCCGATCACCTCTGATGCGCCAGCCAGTTGGTTCGACACAGAGGCCTCAGCATGGGCTAGCCTCTGCCCCAGTGTCTGGTCAACTTGCTGCAGGTGACCCCTTAGCCCGTGGGCTAAATCGTCCACACGGTCATGGACCGCATCCACATCCTCTCTTAAGGCTTCCGCATCAGCTCCCATGTCTATGTCGACAGCTGCTTGCTGGACATTGTGGATGTTCTGGACGTTTATTTGTTGGTACACAACATTGGGTGCGTCAGGCAATTCCTCATCGAACTCAGGTTCAATCCCTGGCTCTTCAACTTGAGGCTCGCGCACTGCCAATGCGTGTTCACGGTCAGCCATGGTCTCTCAGCCACTATTTGGGAGTACTCAACAACCACGGTTGGAGTTTCTCTCTACCAAACAAACAAACAAAAACGTTTGTTGCGCCACGTTCACAAGTTTCGATCTCAAGAACTTAAAGTTCTTGCCCTGCTCCGAAACCAATTGATAGTGAAGCTTGTGGGTGACGCAATAGTGGTCGGCTGTGTTGATTGGATTCGTGATAACTTGCTGGCTAACGCAAGTATACTTGTGGGGTTTGTTGGTTTAGACAACTCTCTAGCTAGCGCGGTTGTGAACGCTACTAGAGCACTTGGGTTGGGAAGTGATTGCGTCAGGCAAACACTTAACACACACACACACAAACACACACACAAGCGGGAACACACCAATCCCACGAATCCCGAGTTCTTACAAAGTAAAGTGAATGTCAAAACAACGAGTGGGCCTCTTAAGTACCCCTAAGTGTAGTACGCTGACGCATGCCCCAAACTCTGGGTCTAATCTGTCTTACTCGCGAACCCACATGCGTCAGCCACCCTCGGCTCTATCCCAAACTACCTCGTATAGCGCTAAAAGACTAACAAGTGCTCCAATGGAAGTCCTTTTCCAATTTTTGTGGAAGTTTCGCCAATGTATTTCCTTTAGTTTCCACCTCAGCCCTACATTGTTCTTTCCTTGGCGGCAGTAGGGCACCCGCTGTAGTGCCACCAAGGTTGTTGACGAGTGCTTCAAACGCACTGGCCAGTGGCGGGAATGCCACTGGCGGGACTCAACTTTCGCAAGGCACGGCCGTCATGTGTACGGAGACGGTTGTCGAGATTGCTGCCCGCGATTATGGTAATCTCCACGTTCGTCGGGTTGAACAAATGGCATTGGGCCACTTGTCCGGTCGAGAAACGTATCGGCACCGCCACTCTTGTGTGTGCCGGGATACGCCCTGATTTGGCTGCCTCCATGGTACTCTTCCGCTGTGGCAGTCCTTCCGTAAACCGCACTCGTTTCTGCTGCTTTCCAGAGAGGAGCGGAACTTCTCCCCATTCATCTTGTGATGTTTTGTATCGCAAGACTGATAAGCCGAGATCAATGATCGCCTCAGCCTTCTGCAACCAATCCACCCCGAGAAGGATGGCGTATGGCACTGTGTCCGAAACGTGAATATCCACCATATGTGTCGCTCCTCCAACTTTCACGGGAAAATCGGGAATAACGCCACGAGCAGTGGCGAGTTTGCCGTTGGCCGTCCTGAAACACACTTTTGACGGCTGTATGAGATGCAAAATTCCTGCCCTTTCTGCGGCTTTGGTGGCGAGAAGTGTTACACCAGCACCGGTATCCACAATGCCCTTCTCAGCGGTTCCTCCAATCTTTATCCCTTGAATTTGCACAATCGCGGGGGTCGCTCTTGCTCCGCAATTCATCACGTCGATAGTAGAAATACTTGCATTCCACTGTTGTCCAATCCAATATCCGAAACCGACAACAAGGGTCAAAAGTGTCGAAATCCAAGTCACCCATGTCACTCGTGTGTTCTTCTTCTTTGGCTCCGGTGTCATAGTCGCCACAGTAGGGAAGAACTCGGGGGCAGAATCATCTTCCGGCATGGCCAAAACGGCAGGTTGCTCCATGATGTTCGTATTGATTTCATCCATCAGGTCTTGTACTCCGTTGTCAAATGTCGGCTCTGCCATGTGTGTCGGTGTCGTCATCCGCTTCAGAAATTCTTCTTTTAATTTGGGAGACCAACGGAATAAATCGTGAAGACGAATTTGTACCACTTGTCGCAACAGTCCTTCCGGACTGAAGACAATTGGTGATGTAGCGGCACTGGTACCACTTGAAGGAGTCCAAGGTCTTCGATTCATCGGCCGTCGGGATCGTTGATCGACCTGCATCCTATCACCCACGAGAACATCTGCTTCTGCCATTTGCACATCTTTTGTCACCTCTGCGAATTGCTTCTCCAATGAACGGAGACGTTCCTCCCATCCTGTAGATGCATTTGGTTTTTCGGGTGTCGGCATTGTTGCCGGTGGAGTGAACAGGGGTGTTGCACTTGTCGACGCCTGTGGCGGCGGTCCAAAAAGCGGGGTCATGGTGGCAATACTTGGCATTGCGAGTGCCGCCGGTGTGATCTGGCCCGCGTCTCGAAGGGCCCACATTTCCATCTCCGCCGCACGTTGCGCCACAGCCTCGAGGTTGGCGAAGGCCTGAACGCAAAGCCATGGGCGAAAATCCTGGCGTATTCCTTGGATGAAGTACTGGACCTGTTCTGCGGCGTGAGGTGCCGTTGTGAGTTGGCGGAACAAGCTCTGTAGCCGATCCCGGTAAGTCATCACTGGCTCTCCGGCCATTTGGCGGCAGTTGTGCAACTGGTGAAGTAGATCCACTTGAGATAATCCAAAACGCGTTTGAAATGCAGTTCTCCAAGCCGCCCATGTTGCACCATCAAAAGTACCACCTCGGTCGGCCATCCATGATTGATGCCACGAAAGCGCATTCCCTCTCATCGCCTTCAACAACTCTTGTCCCATTTCTTCAGCGGACCAACTACACAAGCCTTTTGTGCTTTGTGCATGATCGAGCCAGTTGGCGGCTTTCGTCCCATATTCGCCATCAAATTTGTCCAAACATGGCTGCTTCCTTGTATTGGTCACCACCATCCTTGTTCCCACTACAGTTGGAAGTACTGTGGCAGGAGTTCCTGCGGCAGAAGGTGTTGAGGTCGAAGGCGCTCCGGTAGCGCTTGGAGTGGTTCCAACCTGAGACTCAACGGAATGGAATGAAGCGCACGAGCTTGAGTTTGAGCTTGAACTTGTTAGCACACCTAGCCGTCGTCGAGTTTGCCGAAGAAGTGACTTGAAATGCTCGAAATGCGACTCGGGTAATCCCAATTGCTCACGAAGTCGGCGGGCTCCGGTCGGATCGTCGGGATCAATGTTGTCCTAGCTCCGAAACCAAATAGGGTCGTCGCCACCAATTTCGTCACACCCGCCACAGTGGTTTTACCACCACACTTGGAGAATAGATGGATGAAACGGAGGAGAGCTTAAGCTCTTTGGTAAGAAGTAAAACGGCAAGAAGTGTGAAGACACAAGATAGAAAACTCAAGCAAAAACAAGCTTACAATGAGAACGTTTGGTCTCTCCCTTTTAAACCCCAATCACTCCTTCCAAACAGGGTCTCGATAGCTTCCCGCTAAACTCCCCATAACTACACCCTAGCTACCCTGGATTCCGTTCTCATCCTTACTAATCTTGACTACACCTCCTATACTCTCTCTCCACCTTGGGTCAACCACCCATCATTTCACCCCTTTGCATCAACTTGGATGGATCAAAAATGAATAGAAGAAAACATAAACCCGTATAACGTCCGTCTTGCTGTGGCAAGACTGACTCCTTTTATTGTGCTGTGGCAGGACTGCTCCTTCACCACAATCGTTTCTGCACTGCTGCCACAGTTCCAGTTCTGTGGCAGCACTCCTCCTGTGGAGGTGACGAAATTGGTAGCGGCGACGTGGTTTGGGGTTACAGACGCCGTCAAGGCGTTCGGCCATTTCCACAGCGTCGGCTACGGAATGTCGTACGTGTCCAGCCACCTGGGTCCGAATTGGTTCACGGAGACCATTGACGAAAGCAGAAAATTGCTCGGCCTCCGTCATCTCGGGTATCCTGAAGCATATGCCCTGGAAACGTCGCACATAATCGTGTACCGTACCAGATTGGCGTACGGTACGTGTGACGGGTCGTTCTGGGTGCGAGGTTTGGTGGTGTGAGTCAGTGAGTGGAGGTCAAGTTTTTACAACGTTGTTGTGTCAAGTCAAAAATCGGTCTCTCAAAAACACGGTTCCAGTAAATATATAACCCACATCCGGGTTCGCCTAGTCGGTCATACACCTAAGTTCCCCAGTCCGACTACAATCCCCTCCACATCACGGCTGAAAACACCCGTCAAGCACGTGATGTCTCTACCCGGACGTCTCAACTCAAACACAGTAATCAATCATTGTCCCAACTGTCAAATGTCAAATCAACTTAACCCTTTCTACTATCCGAGGTTCACTCTCTCCACCGAGTACTAGTAATCACGAGTTCTCACAAATAACACCCCTGGTTCACTCAAAATCATAGTCACTTAGTCCACCTGAGATCAATTCCCATTGTCAGCAAAGTATACAGCCATAAGACCATGGCTCAGTCCTCACTCAGTCAGCAACAATAAACACAACAGCCAAGAGACTAATACTCCACCAATCAGAAGTAAAGCCCAGGCTGATTCACAGTCAAAACAATAGATACTCCCCTCCAAACTGACCATCTGGGGAGTCCTCCACAAAATTCAAAAATAAAGAATGTCAATTTCCCCTTTTCCAGATCAGACTTCATTTCCCTTTTCTTTTGTGATTCAGAATCGAAATTCAAAATCAAACTTCCATTAATCTCTTTTCGGACAATCGAATCTTACCCTGCAGTAAGCGCCAGCCTGACGGTAATTCTCATCACTCTCTCCCGTAACCGCCCCCTCACTTAGCGACGAACTGTGGATTACTCGCGATTTCGATTTCCGCCCGATTTCGATCAATCATCACCTTATCATTGCATTAGCCGCCGAAGGTCAGCTTCCTCCTTCGTAGGCTGGATACCAACGAGTTGATGGTATGCCAAAACTGTTTCTGCTGCGTTCGTCAAATGAATCCATGGCTCCCAGGAATCATGTTCCGATGCAAATCCCTTCCAGCGCACCAAATATCGTCGTTTCACAGATTTTCCACGACGAGTCTCCCTGTGATCGAGGATTCTTTCCACCTCGTATTCGAGTTGTCCTTCGTTCATCACTGGTGCTGGCGGCTCTGGATCTGGTCTCACGAAATCCTCCGATTCCTTGTATCGACGCATCCTGACGACATGAAAGACGTCATGGATGTTCCACGTTTCCGGCAACTCCAATCTGTAGGCAACTGCTCCCAGTCGAGCAAGAACCTTGAATGGTCCTACGAACTTTGGACCCAACTTCGGCGAGATTCCACTTCCAGCGAACGACAGATTCTGAGTCGATAGCAAAACCCTATCGCCGATTTTAAACTCCTCTTCTCGCCGAGACTTGTCCGCATATCTCTTTTGCCTTTCCTGTGCTTGCTTCAACAACATCTTCGCGGAATCCAAGTCTTTCTTCATATTTCCCAAGATGTCATCGACGCCTCTGATCTCACTTTCGATTTCGCGCTTACCGATTAGCGCCAGCGGAATCAATGGATGTTCTCCGGTGTTGAGATAGAACGGCGAATGACCCGTCGAGCTGTGTTTACCGTTATTGTATGCGAATTCCGCCGCCGGAAGCCTCTCGTCCCAATCGCGACGCCTGGCATCAACATAGCATCGTAGGGTTTCCTCCAGAACGCGATTCATGCGTTCCGTTTGTCCGTCCGTTTGCGGATGAAACGCTGAGCTTAGCTTCAGCTCGGTTCCACTCAACTCCATTAGACGCCTCCAAAACGCTGATACGAACCTGGTATCACGATCGGACACCAAATTCGATGGCATCCCGTGATGCTTCCAAACTTCCCGAAAGAAGATTTCCGCCAGATCCTTCGCTGATGCCGTGGTAACTGTCGGCACGAAATGCGACATTTTGCTCAATCTGTCGACGAAAACCACAATGGCCGTGTTTCCTCTTTCGGTTTCTGGTAGATGTACAATTAGATCAAGGCTGACCGATTCCCAGCGACGTTCTGGAATCGGTAATGGCTGTAATTTCCCAGCCGGAACTTTTGCTTGTGCTTTCGCCTTCTGACACTTCGGACATGTTCTACAGTATTCATTCACATCCTTGTCCATTCTCCTCCAGAAATAATAGCGTTTGATGAGATCCAGTGTTCGATCTCTGCCCTTGTGTCCAGCCACATCAGAGTCATGTGCCTCCTTCAAAACATCTTGTCTGATTGATGTGGGGATCACAATCTGGCCTGATTTTCTCTTGATTAGCTTTCCATCCATTTTAAAATCCTTGCAGACATTTGGATCTGATTGCTTCAGTAGTTTCCTTATGTTGCCACAGTATGCATCTTCCTCTTGTGCCTTTTCCAGTTTTTCTGGTGTAATTGTTTTCTGTTGAACTTGGCTTCTTGTTAGAGCATTTGCAGTTTCAGTTTTAGCTCCTCCTTTTTCCATACTCTGTCTCCTCTCTCCTCCCAGGCTGTCAACGTCATTTACCAGCCTTGTGCCCAGTGGTCTGTAACTCTCAGGAGCTCCATCAGAGTCATCTCCTGAAGACCACCTGTTTGGATCCTTTTCTTTGGGCATTTCATTTTTGATTTCAGGTTCCATAAGACCACTTTCCCCAGTAGTCTGAAATCTCACATCCTTTTTCTTTTGATGTGACTTAACATCTGGAGTAGCATCCCCTTGCTCCCCTCCAGTCTGCAGTTTCTTGGAAACCTTGGAGAGTTCCTGTGATTCCCTGTCCTTCATAACATTGGAATCCTTGTTTGGCAGTGTTTTATTTGTCGTTTCATTCAATCCTGTGATTCCACATTCCAAATTCGCATGTTGCATTGATTCCGCCTTTGCATTCCATGCGTCGTCGTGATTCCCAGTTTCCGATTTCGTCATTGATGCATGGCCGGTTGATCCCTTTTTGGTCTTGTGGGCTGACGACCCTTGATCCCCTCCTGGACCCAATCCATGACTCCGATTTGGTTGGGGACATCGACTGAGGGCGTCAGCCACCACATTATCTTTGCCTTTGATGTGGATCGTATCGAAATCAAATGGCGCCAGGAACTGAGTCCATCGCACCTGACGTCGAGTTAATCCTTTCTGGGAATCCAACCATACCAAGCTCGCATTGTCGGTCCGCAATGTAAAATGACGACCCTCCAAATACGTTCTCCATTTCTTCAAACAATGCACGATGGCGAGTAATTCCTGCTCATGAACTGGATAGTTCGATTCAGCTTCCGTAAATTTATGCGATTCGAAAGCGATGGGATGCAATCCCGATTCACCTCGCTGCATCAACACCCCTCCAATTCCTTCCTGCGAAGCATCAGTCGCCACCACCACCGGCAGCTTATCATCGAAATGCTTCAGAACTGGCGCAGATGTCATCGCGATCTTTAATCTCTCGAACGCATCCTTCTCCAGTCGACCCCAGTGCCAGGGTTTTCCAGATTTTTTGAGGTTCGATAATGGGGCAGCCACCACCGAAAAATTCCTCACGAATCGCCTGTAAAACGAGCATAATCCCAGGAAGCTGCGAATGTCGTGTACATTCTTTGGCTGCGGCCACGATCGAATGGCATCAATCTTATTCGCCATCGGAAATGTTCCATCCTTTTCCATCCACGTTCCTAAGAACTCCACGCCAGACCTTCCGAACTCGCATTTGCTCGCCTTCGCATACAGTTTTTGCTCCTGCAGCTTTTCGAGCACTAGCCGAACATGCTCAGCATGCGATTCTGCATCTCGACTAAAAATTAAAACATCATCCAGGAAAACCAAAACGAATCGATCCAAAAACGGTCGCAACGTATCATTCATAAGGCGCATAAAGTACGCCGGTGCATCCGTGAATCCAAAGGGCATTACAAGCCACTCAAAATGGCCGTACCGAGTTCGGAATGCCGATTTCCGAACATGTGCATCCTTGATGCGCACCTGCCAGTAGCCACTCCGCAAGTCGATTTTCGTGAAGTAACGCGCTCCTTCCACCTGGTCAGCCATTTCGTCCATCCTGGGCAACGAATATCTTGAACGCACCGTCTGTTTGTTGAGCATTCGATAATCGATGCACATGCGCAACGATCCATCTGATTTCGCCGCGAAGATTACAGGTGCTCCATACGGACTGTGCGACGGGCCATGTTGTGCGACAGCAGGTAATCGAGCTGTGCGCGCACTTCCTTGAGTTCAATTGGGCTGAGCTTGTAGATCGGACGTGAGACCGGTTTGGAATCCGGCTGCTCGGTGATTTCGAAATCGTGCATGCGGCGAGGAGGTAGCTTCTTTGGTAGATCCTCGGGAAATCTCTTTGCATGTTGACGTAACACCGCCTTCAGTCCACTTAGTTCCTCTGGGATGTCATCGATCATTCCATGCAGTTTTGGGTCGACTGTAACATCACTTTCGTCATTGTCTGTCCCAGAGTTCGCTTTTCCAGTTTTGTCCTTTGTTTTGTCTTTTCTTGACTCCGGTTGCGAATCTGGTTGTGACATGACCTCCTTATTTCTCTGGGTGGCATTCAGTTCCATCCCATGTTGTGGTGTACCAGTCAGTTCTTGTTGTTGTTTCCCTTGGAAGTCTCCATTCAGCAATTCCATTATTGCAATCTCCCCTCCACTCTCACAGTCCTTTCCCTCAGTTGTCAGTTCCCATTCAGGTAGATCTGAGTTTGGTTCAGTTGATGGCTTGATCCACAGAGCAAACAGTTGCTCCTCATTTGCTTTGATCATCTTTGTTAGTTGCTTGGCTGATAGGAGATTTAATCTCCTTCCACAGTTCTTGGTTTCTGGGTGGTCACCATAATGACCCTGCAACACCAAATCTGGTTTGCCCACTCTGTTGATCGTCACCTTGTGCGTAATCCAATCGATTTTTGGATTTTCATCCGTTAGCCACGACTTTCCGAAAATCATATCATGCATCAGCTCTTTCAGCACCAGAAATTTTCTTTTTGTTCTATACTTTCCAAATCGAACAGTTGTCATGCAGGTCCCAATCACATGGGCCTTTGAATCATCGGCCAGCGAAACTGGCTTTGCATTCTTATCCGGTCGGTACCTCAATCCCAACCGTTTCACCAAGCTTTCTGAAACGAAATCGGTCGAAGCCCCGCTGTCGACCAACACTGTAACTGCCTCGTGAGACAGCGAGCCGCGCAACCTCAACAGGGTGGATCGACTTCCCACTCCTGATGCTGTTAATTCCTCTGCGTTCGACTCCTTTTCCCCGGTCGACCCAACCACACTCCCCTCTTCGTCGGAATCCATTTGGAAATCAACATCTGATTTTCCAGGGACTGCATTTCCGACGTCTGTGTGACAACCTTCAGCCTGACGTTCGCCAACTGAATCCTGAGGCCTCATGGCGTATGAACTCGTCTCCGCCTCATTCTGCCCCCCAGGGTGGTCATCGAGCGTGGTCGGCGTCGCCGACTCTTTCTTTTCCGACATGCATGCATCCCGCATGCCGACGTCCTTGATTTCTGGCATGACGTCCTCATCCTCCGACGCCAAACTTCCTTCACTATTTCCGTCACCAACCAACGCGTCGTCTTCCTTATTCGACGTCGAACTGTGTACCTTCTTTGCGATCTGTCTTCCCTGCCGTCGGGATACTTTCCCAACTGTCGGCGGTGATCCTGTTTTCTGGTTACACAATCTGTTTGACGCCAAACCTCGGAACTCTTTTAGAACCTCGTTAATTCCTCCGACGAGACTTTTCTGGCTCCCCAGCAGTTCAACAATAGCACTTTCCACAGTCGATAACCGTTCACGGACACTTCCGCGTTTCCTGTTACTGTGATCGGTTGAACTTTCCTTTGCTGATCCAGATCGCGCGTCACCTGACTGCGCTTTTTGTTTGTATTGTCTTGTCGTCATAGTTCCTGTTCCGAGGAAAGACTTTGACGTGCCCCTCGACCCGTTTCCTTCCCAGTGATCGCTACCTCGTGTGAGGTGCCTGCTCCGAAACCATTGTGACGGGTCGTTCTGGGTGCGAGGTTTGGTGGTGTGAGTCAGTGAGTGGAGGTCAAGTTTTTACAACGTTGTTGTGTCAAGTCAAAAATCGGTCTCTCAAAAACACGGTTCCAGTAAATATATAACCCACATCCGGGTTCGCCTAGTCGGTCATACACCTAAGTTCCCCAGTCCGACTACAGTACGTAACTCCGTGCGAGCGCGTTCCTGGACCGTAGTGGGTTCGAATTGACGCCTGAGCTCAGCGGCCCACGCGTTCCAGTTCTGGAACGGCGTACGTCGTCCCTCAGCTAGCCATAACTCCTGGAGATTCATCCATCGACTCGCGGCTCCGCTGGTGTGCGCACTGAGTACGCGTAGCCAGTGGTGTTCCTCGATGTCGTGTGCGCGAAGCCAACGCGCCATCAGGAGTAGCCACTCGGTCGGTCCGACGTCCTGGTCGCCTGAGAACGGCTTCGGCATCTGAAGCTTCAGTTGACGTAACACCTGACCAACACCCCGGTCACGGCGTCGATTTGGTCCGCCATCGCCATCGTCATCAGACATGGGCTGAGACCCCTGTGCACAGGACAGGACAGGACAGACTGTCTGTTCTGTGCACAGGGTCAGACCTGTGCTGCACAGGCGCACAGACCTGTACAGCACAGCACAGACAGGGTCTGTGCAAAGTCTGTGCAGGTCTGTGCACAGTCTGTGCAGATTCTGTGCAGTTCCTGTGCAAAGTCTGTGCAGAGTCTGTGCAGAGTCTGTGCAGAGTCTGTGCAGAGTCTGTGCAGTTCTGTGCTGTGCTGTGCAGTCTGTGCACCTGTGCAGCACAGGTCCGACCTGTGCACAGAACAGACAGTCTGTCCTGTTCTAGCCTGTGGAATTTCGCAAAACAGGACAGGACAGCACAGGGTGCACAGAACCCGTACAGAACCCTGTCCTGTTCAGCCCATGACTGATCGTCATCACCATCGTCGTCTGGATCATCCGGTCCTCCATGTGGAACAGGAAAGTGAGGTGGTACCCCACCGCCGCCTGGTCCCCTTGGTGCATCGCCGCCACCGCTTGGTCCGCCTGGCATACTATGGACGTGATCGGAAATGATCGGCCGTCCATTTTCGATGTCAGGACAGGTCGTTTCACTGATCTGACCTGACACGATCTCGTTCCACATGATTCTAAAAATGATCGTTTTTTTTTTGTTTTTTTTTACCGATCATGATCGATGATCGTGATCGTGATCGGCCGATTAAAACCTGATCGATGATCGTGATCGGCCGATCAAAGCCTGATCGTGATCGGGATCGGGCTTCCGATTATCGATCTGATCGGCAGCTCCGATCACGACCACGATCACGATCAAGCGTCGCGACCTGTCGGCACGTGATCGGTCGATCAAGATCGGTGAAACGCCGATTGATCGGCCGTTGATCCGATCAGCTCCGACCATGATCGGCCATGGATCAATTGATCGGAATTTAATTTAAGATTTTGATCATGATCGGTCCCATAATCAATTGATCGGTCAAATGATCGGTCTTACGAAAATGCCCACAAGTCACCACCCGAAGGTGTTTCTGGAGGTGTAAGGATTCGAACCTAGAACCTCACTGACTGGAATCAAGCAAATCGACGCTTAGACCACTCTGAGCTACAATTAGAGTGTGCTCCGTGTCATTATATACCTGATCAGACAGTCCGACAAACTGAGGTATATAATAACACGGAGGACCTAGTGATCGTGGTTCAGGGTGGTCCAAGCGTTGATTTGCTTGATTCCAGTCAGTGAGGTCTTAGGTTCGAATCCTTACACCTCCAGAAACACCTTCGGGTGGTGACTTGTGGGCATTTGTGATGGACCGATCAATTGACCGATCAATTGATCATGGGACCGATCATGATCGGAATCAATTGATCATGATACCGATCTGATCGGCAGCTCCGATCTCGATCAAGCGTCGCACCCTGTCGGCACCTGATCGGCCGATCACGATCAGGCCGATCAAAAACTGCCGATCAGGTTGGGCGACCGATCGGATCGGTGATCGGCCGATCGTGATCGATGATCGGCCCTGCCAGACCTGATCGGCGACCGATCAGATCGGTGATCGGATCCATAGTATGCCGCCTGGTGGCCCACTGCCACCTCCTGGACCGTGTGGTGGTCCAAAGCCTCCGTAGTCATCGTTTGGATCATCGTCGCCCCCGCCTCCTCCTGGAGCGCCGGCTCCTTGACCGCGGCTCCCTCGTCGCCTGGCAGATGGGTCCTGTTGGCCCACGGACGCATACGAACCCATTGCTGCGAATGGATCTTGGGCCGCGGAGTTCAACGGGACCGGCTGCAGAGACGGTTGGGGAACTGGCACTGGCACTGGAACGGCGTTCCTCCGAGGTTCATCGGTCTTGGGGCCGGCCTTGGTACAGGTGGAGCGCGTGGTCGTGGTGGTCCTGGTGCTGGTACGATGGGTGGTCTCGATGGTCCGGGAACTGGTATGACGGGTCGTGGTGCGGGTTGTGGTGCGATGAGTGGTACTGGTGCGACGGGTGGTTGAAACGGCTGACTTAGTAGGCGAAGATCTAGGCGGAAAACAGAGGTTACAGTCTGAGAGTTCCAGGTAGTCGCGGACTGACTGGAATGGGGTAGTTACGTGATGCTCAATGAGAGGCTGAAACGTAGTGAAAAGAGTTCGAACCAGGTTCAGTATATTCAGTGTCAGGTCTCAGATGGCTGAGAGTTTGGGTAGAGAGTCGGGAGTCAGACTGGAAGGAGCTTCAGTCTGGGTCCTTAGTCTAGAGGTTATCAAGGGTTATAAAGGGTTAGTCGGAGCTCTGGCTAGAAGGGCTGAGCTGAGAAATGATAGAGACGTTTTGGGGAGAGCTAGATGATAGCTAGTATTTGTAAGGTTAGGAGATGGGCTGGGAGTTTCTAGAAGCTCTGGGCTGAGAGTATAAAAGGCTGGGGATCGTTGTAAAGAACAAGCTTGTTGAAATAAGATTCAGTTGTATACTCTCGTGTCTCAGACCTTTCTTACAGAACTTCTGGTCGTCTCCCAACGTGTGTGAAGAACGGTTTAAGTGGCGGCTGGAAGTATTCAGCCTCAGGAAACGAATCCGTTTCACTGGTTTCGGAGCGAGTTATGCCTATAATCAGAGAAGAAGAATACTGGTTTGGCGAAGAAGGAGATCCTAGGTTACTGCTTGTAGACCTCTGGCTGGAAGAGAACCCGTTGGAAGTTCTGCACATAGGCGAAGACAATAGTGATACTGAAAGCACAGGATCAAGCGAATCGAGAACTGAGACAGAGGCGACAGTTGATCTTTCGCTTACCCCTGAAACCCCAACTCAGGAGGAACCCCAACATCAGTGAGTTCGTTGTCTATGGACCCTTGGCTGGCTCACCTTCTCGATCTTTATTACAGAGTAGAGTGGCAGTATCCCGACGAGGAGCTGGGATTACCGATTGTGCGGAGGGAAGCTAGGAGGAACGAGGTCCAGTTGAACTACGAAGAACTCGACCTACTCTGCTTCCTGAAAGAGCTGGAAGAACAGGCTGACAAGGAGAATCAGCCAACCCCAACTACCGAGTCACCTCTCGACTTTCCCACTACATCAAGGTTTTACCGCTACGACGAGGAGGAACGGAACTCCTTGGCCCTGACATCGCTTTTTCACCAATGAAAGAGGAGAGGATCCACGAACTAAACGACACCTACCAAGTAAAGTGGACGCTCGCGCAGCCAGGAGTACATAACGTACGGGGGCACGAGCAAGAGCCGGTCGTAAACTCAGAGGGTCTGGAAATCCCAACTATCAGACCTCTGGGTTTGTTTGGCGACAAGTTTCTGCAGCTGACCCAAGAGGAGCGGCAGATTGTCAGGACGTGCACCGGAGATCCAGAGAGGAAGAGGGTTCCAGACACCCTCGTAAATCAGGAAGGAGAGTCAGTGGAGCTCCTTGATCGGAAAAGGCAGTCGAAGAAAGTTAGGGTATCCGAATTTACCTATCCGCGGAATACCCTAACCGAGGATTTTTGAGGCTGAGATGGAGCAACAGGTGGCTGAGTTGAGGGCGGCGTATGAGGAGGTAATGGGAAGGTTGAACCGAGTGCAAGGCGTGGTCGAAGAAGTACCGGGAATGCTGAGCACGGCGGTCAATGAGGCTGTGGGAAGCTCCATTTTGGAGCAACTAACCGACAAAGTGGGAACAGCAATCGGGGCGGCAACTGCAGCACAGGCTGGAACGGCGGCTGGAAGTGGTGGTCGAGGTAATGACCTGAGAAGCAAGCCAGCCCGACCTGATCTGTGGGGAGGCAGGCAGAATGACCCTCCTATCCAGGACTGGTTGTTCAGCCTCCGAGTGCATTTTGACGCCACCCACGTCGAAGATGGAGTCTCGAAACTCCGCCTGGCAGGATCTCTACTGAGAGGGCCAGCCGCGACATGGTGGAGGACAAGAGTGGAGGAGTCGGAGACTGATGGAGGCCGACCTTTGCCGACGTATGAGGACTTCTGTGAGGAGCTGAAAAACCAGTTCGGAGAACCACATTTTTTGCGCCGCACACGGACAGAATGGGCGAATTTACGCCAAGGCGGAATGTCTGTGCGGGAATACACGCATCAATCTGGGAGTTCGATCTTGAATCGAGATCGCGGCGGCGGCGGCGGCAGCAGCGGCGGCGGCGGAAATCGCAGATCAGATCACATGGAATTGGACTACGTCGGAAGAAGGCGACAACAGAGACAGCAGAAACAGCGAGGTGATAAAGAGAGAGAAAGAAATAAGCCAGTCTGGAAGAAAGAAAAAGCAGACGGAGAGGTGAAGTGTTACAAGTGTGGGCGTCGAGGGCATTACGCTCGAGACTGCCCCTCGCGAAAATGAGTATGTTAGGTAAACTTGCAGGGTGTGAAGTTAAGGGGAAGTCTGCGAGTTCGAGGAATTCTAGGAATTCGAGGGATTTTTCGTTGGAAGAAACGTCCAAGGAACCGACTAGACCTGATAACCAAGATAACCTAGAAGTCCATTCATTTGATGGGACAGATTTAGACATGACTAAGTTCGGATTTCTAGCAGTGGCTGAAACTGATAACCGAACTAGACAACTGATTACTGTGAAAGGGGAAATCTCAGGTTTTGCAGCTGAGATATTAATAGACTGTGGAGCAACTGATTGCTTTTTGGCTCGGAAATTTTGCGAGAAAAATAAGCTGGAATTAGAAGCACAAGAAGAAAAAGTTAGCCTGGCTGGGGGAAGTACCTTAGAATCTAAAGGGAAGATCAGGGCTACTCTCAGATTTGGAGATTTTGCTAGTAGGGAGATTTTTCATGAAATGTCTCTTGCTAAGTATGATGCTATATTGGGAAAAACTTGGCTGGCTAAGCATAATCCCCGGGTTGATTTTCGAACGAATGAGGTAGTGGTTTCAGACGGGCTGAAAGAACATTTGATTCCTCCGGCAAACCCCGGAGAGGAGGAAGAGGAACAGTGTGTGCTGATGGTGTTTGAAACATGTTTGAACAGAACTGACTCTGAACAAAATGTTTCCAGACAAGCTGAACTTACAGCAGAAATCAGACAGGAATTTCCTAACACTTTTGTGGAAGAATTACCCAGTGAGATACCCCCTTCCAGAGGTATCGAACACACGATCCAGTTGGAACCAGGCACGGTTCCACAAAGTAAAGCACCTTATCGACTAGGCATCAAGGAAATGGCAGAACTGAAAACTCAGATTGCAGACATGTCGGGAAAAGGGTTTATTCGACCGAGTAGATCACCTTGGGGAGCACCGGTAATTTTTGTACCGAAGAAGAACGGGAAACTACGCATGTGTGTAGATTATCGGGCATTGAATAAGTGGACTGAAAGTCAGGAGAAAGCGTTTCAGACGCTAAAGAAGAGCATGCAGGAGGCACCTGTGTTAATAATTCCAGATCCGGAGTTGAGTTTTGAAGTAACTACAGACGCATCGGATTTTGCTATTGGAGGAGTTCTGACGCAAGATCAAGGTCAGGGGCAACAACCAGCCGCGTTTGAAAGTCGGAAATTAAATTCAGCTGAGAGGAATTATCCGACACACGAAAAAGAACTGTATGCGATAGTCTATTGTTTGAAAACTTGGCGACATTATTTGGGGGCGAGGAAATTTGTGGTTCACACGGACCACGCTCCGCTGAAATATATTCAGACGCAGCCTAAATTATCCAGTAGACAGGCTAGGTGGATGGAAACTTTACAGGAATTTGATTTTGAGATTAAATACAAACCTGGAAAAGAAAATACAGTTGCAGATGCATTAAGTCGAAGGTCGGAAATGGAATTAAACGCTGTGGCAAAAGTCCGAGCAGGCGTAGTATTTCAGGATCAGGTTAGACTTGCGTATCAAGGGGATGAACATTGCAGAGAAGTTATAGCTAATTGGGAAGCTGGTGAAAAAGATCCGCGTTATAGGTGGGATGGCACAAAATTGTGGTATAGTCTGAAAGACAAATGGTTTTGGTATATTCCAAAGGACAAAGAAATTAGACAAACAGTGTTGGCTGAATGTCACGATCAGGCTGGACATTTTGGGAGACACAAGACTGTCGCAAATGTTCGAAAAAGATATTATTGGCCTAGATGCACTGAGGATGTCGAACGATATGTTAGGACTTGTGTTGGTTGTCAGAAAAACAAGTCTAGCACTCAAAAACCATTGGGGTCATATCAGCCAATTCCAGTTCCAGACGAACGCTGGAAAGAAGTTTGTTTAGATTTTGTGGGACCTTTACCTATGACACAAAAGGGTCATGATTATTTAGTGGTTATGGTCGACCGTTTTAGTCGAATGATCCACTTGGTAGCCACCACTACTGCAGTTACAGCTAGTGGGGTAGCTGAAATTTTCTTTGATACAATTTTCAGACATCATGGGTTGCCAGAGGCTATTATTTCCGATCGAGATACTCGTTTTACAGGCCAGTTTTGGCGAAAACTGTGGGAATTAGCGGGAACTCGTTTAGCCATGTCATCGGGATATCACCCTGAAACTGATGGAATGACTGAAAGGGCAAATCGAGTAGTCGGAGACATGTTGCGAATTTATATTTCGACCATAGGGGGTGATTGGGACACTAAATTAGTGGCGGCTGAGTTTGCTTATAACTCATCCGTTCACTCATCTACAGGTTTTACACCTTTTTATTTGGTTTATGGGCAACATCCCAGATCTCCTCAGGATTTGTTAGACTCAGGTCCAGTTTCAGATGAATGGTGGACAGTTTGGGCTAAAAGTTTACAGCTGGCTCGGAAAGCGATTTTGAAAAGCCAACAGCGACAGAGGGCTGTCGCAAACCGAGGGCGGAGGGATGCAAGTTTTGCATTAAATCAGTATGTCTTTTTATCGACAGCTGATTTACCTTTACCGCCAATGATGGGCCGGAAGTTGGTATCTAAGTTTTGTGGACCTTTTAGAATTATTGATATTGTGACATCAGTAACTTACAGGTTGGAACTTCCTAATCACTGGAAAATACATGATGTTTTTCATGTTTCCAAGCTAAAAGCATTTGAAGATGGATCAGAAGAGTTTCCAGCCAGGGCTATTTCTCCACCTCCAGATCCAGTGGTGTTGGAAGGAGTCGAGGAATATATCGTCGAAAAGATCAAGACACATCGAACCAAACGGCGGAAAAAGAAGAATGTGACAGAGTACTTGGTTTCCTGGGAAGGATACGGATCGGAAGAGGACCAGTGGCTCCCGTCACATCACTTGGGTAATGCGCAGCAAGTGCTGCAGGAGTATTTACGTCAAAAATCTTCCATGGACTAGCTCCTGTTTTCCTGAGTTCGGGTTGAGTGTGTGCGAGTGCGAGTGTGTGCGAGAGACAGTTTGGAGTTCGAAAAAGAAAAAGAAAGCAGACAACATGGTTGAGTTTGGTGGAGGAGTCAAAGCACTGTTGGAGGAGATTAAAAAGAATGCTGGAGCGATCGAGGGAGTGTCGGAAAGGATCAACAAAATGCTGGAGGAGTACCTGAAGGAAGGAACCAGACTGGAAAGAATCCAAGAAAGAGATGAGCAGGAGGCCCTGGAAAAAATGGCAAAGCTGGAGGAGGAAAAAGAACAACTCAAGCAAAAGATCGGCGAGCTGGAAGAAGAAGGGGGATTTCAGGCGGAAAGAGATAGCTGGGAGGCTGAACGCACTCGGTTGCTCGACGACCGGGCGAAATATTTGGCGGAAAATGAGGACCTCAGCGTAAAATTGGCGATGGCGGAAACTTCAGCGGACGCGGCGAAAAGAGAGGCGGAAAAGCTGCTGATGGAGGGGGCAGATGAGGAAATGCGCCACAAGCTCGACGGGGTCGAAGACAAGCTGCGGGAAGAGCAAATGCGGAACCAACAGCTCAAGGGCCAGGTAGACTTGTTGAAGAGTATGGTGGAGTCCATGTCGGGAAAACCAAGCGGAGAAGTGAAGCACGAAGAGGGGGAAAAACACACTTGCGTGTTTTGTCGCACCCCAAGCAGCAACTGTCAGCCGACCGGAGAAGACTGCCAACGGCACTGGGTGTGCTCGAATATCGGGTGTCGGGATCGGGTGTGGCTGAGTATCAGTCTGGAAGTCGATGAGGAAAAACGAGACTGGCGGAGAATGTGGGTACCAGCTGAAACAGGGCCACCAATGGTGCTACACTCGGAAACCTGCAAACTCTGCGCCTTGGGTTTCAAGTTGGGGTCGGATTATACTCGGGGAGTGTATTTAAAGGCCAAGCGGACCGTGGGCCCCCTGAGAAAATTCGAGGCAGCCGAAGACGATGCAGAACCAACGGACTACGATGGGGATTGGGTCGTCAATGAGCCAGGCGGAGACAGTGGACCAGAAGGAAAGAAAAGGAAACCTCCTGGAAGTTCAGGGGGATCCAGAAATGTGAAACTCAGAAAAGCCTGAGTTGAATATTAAAAAAAAAAAAATATAGGATCAAGAGTGGAATATGATTTTCTGTTGGTAATTGGGTGTTTGAATTTTATTTTGTTTTTGGAAGAAAAAGGAAAAGAACAGTGAATGGATCAAGTGAGGGTAGAGGGAATTTCTGGAAAACAATTAACATACTGAGTGTGTAAAAACACTTGTGAGAATTACAGTTTGACTAGAGCTGAGACTGTGTGATTTCCAGTGTGGGCTGTGAAGTCTATTGAACAGGGTTGGGTTTATGTGTGAACGGGCTGGGATGGGATGTCACAGCGGCAGAAGTAACCATAAGCAGAAACCAACATTCAGCTCAAGTCGCAATCGGGAAGTTGTTACGGAAAACGTCGGAGAATATTGCTTACAGCTATATCAGAGGTATTCTCAGAATAAGCGAGTTAAGTCACTTGGCAGTTCTGGTGAAGTCGTGCAATACGAACTTAGTGTACAGAACATCGCTGGGTCAGCGATCTCTCTCTAAGGGGGGAGGAGTGAAACGGCTGACTTAGTAGGCGAAGATCTAGGCGGAAAACAGAGGTTACAGTCTGAGAGTTCCAGGTAGTCGCGGACTGACTGGAATGGGGTAGTTACGTGATGCTCAATGAGAGGCTGAAACGTAGTGAAAAGAGTTCGAACCAGGTTCAGTATATTCAGTGTCAGGTCTCAGATGGCTGAGAGTTTGGGTAGAGAGTCGGGAGTCAGACTGGAAGGAGCTTCAGTCTGGGTCCTTAGTCTAGAGGTTATCAAGGGTTATAAAGGGTTAGTCGGAGCTCTGGCTAGAAGGGCTGAGCTGAGAAATGATAGAGACGTTTTGGGGAGAGCTAGATGATAGCTAGTATTTGTAAGGTTAGGAGATGGGCTGGGAGTTTCTAGAAGCTCTGGGCTGAGAGTATAAAAGGCTGGGGATCGTTGTAAAGAACAAGCTTGTTGAAATAAGATTCAGTTGTATACTCTCGTGTCTCAGACCTTTCTTACAGAACTTCTGGTCGTCTCCCAACGTGTGTGAAGAACGGTTTAAGTGGCGGCTGGAAGTATTCAGCCTCAGGAAACAAATCCGTTTCACTGGTTTCGGAGCGAGTTATGCCTATAATCAGAGAAGAAGAATACTGGTTTGGCGAAGAAGGAGATCCTAGGTTACTGCTTGTAGACCTCTGGCTGGAAGAGAACCCGTTGGAAGTTCTGCACATAGGCGAAGACAATAGTGATACTGAAAGCACAGGATCAAGCGAATCGAGAACTGAGACAGAGGCGACAGTTGATCTTCCACTTACCCCTGAAACCCCAACTCAGGAGGAACCCCAACATCAGTGAGTTCGTTGTCTATGGACCCTTGGCTGGCTCACCTTCTCGATCTTTATTACAGAGTAGAGTGGCAGTATCCCGACGAGGAGCTGGGATTACCGATTGTGCGGAGGGAAGCTAGGAGGAACGAGGTCCAGTTGAACTACGAAGAACTCGACCTACTCTGCTTTCTGAAAGAGCTGGAAGAACAGGCTGACAAGGAGAATCAGCCAACCCCAACTACCGAGTCACCTCTCGACTTTCCCACTACATCAAGGTTTTACCGCTACGACGAGGAGGAACGGAACTCCTTGGCCCTGACATCGCTTTTTCACCAATGAAAGAGGAGAGGATCCACGAACTAAACGACACCTACCAAGTAAAGTGGACGCTCGCGCAGCCAGGAGTACATAACGTACGGGGGCACGAGCAAGAGCCGGTCGTAAACTCAGAGGGTCTGGAAATCCCAACTATCAGACCTCTGGGTTTGTTTGGCGACAAGTTTCTGCAGCTGACCCAAGAGGAGCGGCAGATTGTCAGGACGTGCACCGGAGATCCAGAGAGGAAGAGGGTTCCAGACACCCTCGTAAATCAGGAAGGAGAGTCAGTGGAGCTCCTTGATCGGAAAAGGCAGTCGAAGAAAGTTAGGGTATCCGAATTTACCTATCCGCGGAATACCCTAACCGAGGATTTTTGAGGCTGAGATGGAGCAACAGGTGGCTGAGTTGAGGGCGGCGTATGAGGAGGTAATGGGAAGGTTGAACCGAGTGCAAGGCGTGGTCGAAGAAGTACCGGGAATGCTGAGCACGGCGGTCAATGAGGCTGTGGGAAGCTCCATTTTGGAGCAACTAACCGACAAAGTGGGAACAGCAATCGGGGCGGCAACTGCAGCACAGGCTGGAACGGCGGCTGGAAGTGGTGGTCGAGGTAATGACCTGAGAAGCAAGCCAGCCCGACCTGATCTGTGGGGAGGCAGGCAGAATGACCCTCCTATCCAGGACTGGTTGTTCAGCCTCCGAGTGCATTTTGACGCCACCCACGTCGAAGATGGAGTCTCGAAACTCCGCCTGGCAGGATCTCTACTGAGAGGGCCAGCCGCGACATGGTGGAGGACAAGAGTGGAGGAGTCGGAGACTGATGGAGGCCGACCTTTGCCGACGTATGAGGACTTCTGTGAGGAGCTGAAAAACCAGTTCGGGGAGCCACATTTTTTGCGCCGCACACGGACAGAATGGGCGAATTTACGCCAAGGCGGAATGTCTGTGCGGGAATACACGCATCGTTTTAGACAGCTGATGCTGTATATTTCCGACGCATCAGAGGGCGAGAAAATACACAGGTTCGTCGATGGTTTGCGAGGGAGGGTTGGCATCGAGACCGACCTCCAAAACCCCAAGACCTTGGATGAAGCTATTCGAGTGGCGGAAAGGTGGGGAGGAGCTCAATCTGGGAGTTCGATCTTGAATCGAGATCGCGGCGGCGGCGGCGGCAGCAGCGGCGGCGGCGGAAATCGCAGATCAGATCACATGGAATTGGACTACGTCGGAAGAAGGCGACAACAGAGACAGCAGAAACAGCGAGGTGATAAAGAGAGAGAAAGAAATAAGCCAGTCTGGAAGAAAGAAAAAGCAGACGGAGAGGTGAAGTGTTACAAGTGTGGGCGTCGAGGGCATTACGCTCGAGACTGCCCCTCGCGAAAATGAGTATGTTAGGTAAACTCGCAGGGTGTGAAGTTAAGGGGAAGTCTGCGAGTTCGAGGAATTCTAGGAATTCGAGGGATTTTTCGTTGGAAGAAACGTCCAAGGAACCGACTAGACCTGATAACCAAGATAACCTAGAAGTCCATTCATTTGATGGGACAGATTTAGACATGACTAAGTTCGGATTTCTAGCAGTGGCTGAAACTGATAACCGAACTAGACAACTGATTACTGTGAAAGGGGAAATCTCAGGTTTTGCAGCTGAGATATTAATAGACTGTGGAGCAACTGATTGCTTTTTGGCTCGGAAATTTTGCGAGAAAAATAAGCTGGAATTAGAAGCACAAGAAGAAAAAGTTAGCCTGGCTGGGGGAAGTACCTTAGAATCTAAAGGGAAGATCAGGGCTACTCTCAGATTTGGAGATTTTGCTAGTAGGGAGATTTTTCATGAAATGTCTCTTGCTAAGTATGATGCTATATTGGGAAAAACTTGGCTGGCTAAGCATAATCCCCGGGTTGATTTTCGAACGAATGAGGTAGTGGTTTCAGACGGGCTGAAAGAACATTTGATTCCTCCGGCAAACCCCGGAGAGGAGGAAGAGGAACAGTGTGTGCTGATGGTGTTTGAAACATGTTTGAACAGAACTGACTCTGAACAAAATGTTTCCAGACAAGCTGAACTTACAGCAGAAATCAGACAGGAATTTCCTAACACTTTTGTGGAAGAATTACCCAGTGAGATACCCCCTTCCAGAGGTATCGAACACACGATCCAGTTGGAACCAGGCACGGTTCCACAAAGTAAAGCACCTTATCGACTAGGCATCAAGGAAATGGCAGAACTGAAAACTCAGATTGCAGACATGTCGGGAAAAGGGTTTATTCGACCGAGTAGATCACCTTGGGGAGCACCGGTAATTTTTGTACCGAAGAAGAACGGGAAACTACGCATGTGTGTAGATTATCGGGCATTGAATAAGTGGACTGAAAGTCAGGAGAAAGCGTTTCAGACGCTAAAGAAGAGCATGCAGGAGGCACCTGTGTTAATAATTCCAGATCCGGAGTTGAGTTTTGAAGTAACTACAGACGCATCGGATTTTGCTATTGGAGGAGTTCTGACGCAAGATCAAGGTCAGGGGCAACAACCAGCCGCGTTTGAAAGTCGGAAATTAAATTCAGCTGAGAGGAATTATCCGACACACGAAAAAGAACTGTATGCGATAGTCTATTGTTTGAAAACTTGGCGACATTATTTGGGGGCGAGGAAATTTGTGGTTCACACGGACCACGCTCCGCTGAAATATATTCAGACGCAGCCTAAATTATCCAGTAGACAGGCTAGGTGGATGGAAACTTTACAGGAATTTGATTTTGAGATTAAATACAAACCTGGAAAAGAAAATACAGTTGCAGATGCATTAAGTCGAAGGTCGGAAATGGAATTAAACGCTGTGGCAAAAGTCCGAGCAGGCGTAGTATTTCAGGATCAGGTTAGACTTGCGTATCAAGGGGATGAACATTGCAGAGAAGTTATAGCTAATTGGGAAGCTGGTGAAAAAGATCCGCGTTATAGGTGGGATGGCACAAAATTGTGGTATAGTCTGAAAGACAAATGGTTTTGGTATATTCCAAAGGACAAAGAAATTAGACAAACAGTGTTGGCTGAATGTCACGATCAGGCTGGACATTTTGGGAGACACAAGACTGTCGCAAATGTTCGAAAAAGATATTATTGGCCTAGATGCACTGAGGATGTCGAACGATATGTTAGGACTTGTGTTGGTTGTCAGAAAAACAAGTCTAGCACTCAAAAACCATTGGGGTCATATCAGCCAATTCCAGTTCCAGACGAACGCTGGAAAGAAGTTTGTTTAGATTTTGTGGGACCTTTACCTATGACACAAAAGGGTCATGATTATTTAGTGGTTATGGTCGACCGTTTTAGTCGAATGATCCACTTGGTAGCCACCACTACTGCAGTTACAGCTAGTGGGGTAGCTGAAATTTTCTTTGATACAATTTTCAGACATCATGGGTTGCCAGAGGCTATTATTTCCGATCGAGATACTCGTTTTACAGGCCAGTTTTGGCGAAAACTGTGGGAATTAGCGGGAACTCGTTTAGCCATGTCATCGGGATATCACCCTGAAACTGATGGAATGACTGAAAGGGCAAATCGAGTAGTCGGAGACATGTTGCGAATTTATATTTCGACCATAGGGGGTGATTGGGACACTAAATTAGTGGCGGCTGAGTTTGCTTATAACTCATCCGTTCACTCATCTACAGGTTTTACACCTTTTTATTTGGTTTATGGGCAACATCCCAGATCTCCTCAGGATTTGTTAGACTCAGGTCCAGTTTCAGATGAATGGTGGACAGTTTGGGCTAAAAGTTTACAGCTGGCTCGGAAAGCGATTTTGAAAAGCCAACAGCGACAGAGGGCTGTCGCAAACCGAGGGCGGAGGGATGCAAGTTTTGCATTAAATCAGTATGTCTTTTTATCGACAGCTGATTTACCTTTACCGCCAATGATGGGCCGGAAGTTGGTATCTAAGTTTTGTGGACCTTTTAGAATTATTGATATTGTGACATCAGTAACTTACAGGTTGGAACTTCCTAATCACTGGAAAATACATGATGTTTTTCATGTTTCCAAGCTAAAAGCATTTGAAGATGGATCAGAAGAGTTTCCAGCCAGGGCTATTTCTCCACCTCCAGATCCAGTGGTGTTGGAAGGAGTCGAGGAATATATCGTCGAAAAGATCAAGACACATCGAACCAAACGGCGGAAAAAGAAGAATGTGACAGAGTACTTGGTTTCCTGGGAAGGATACGGATCGGAAGAGGACCAGTGGCTCCCGTCACATCACTTGGGTAATGCGCAGCAAGTGCTGCAGGAGTATTTACGTCAAAAATCTTCCATGGACTAGCTCCTGTTTTCCTGAGTTCGGGTTGAGTGTGTGCGAGTGCGAGTGTGTGCGAGAGACAGTTTGGAGTTCGAAAAAGAAAAAGAAAGCAGACAACATGGTTGAGTTTGGTGGAGGAGTCAAAGCACTGTTGGAGGAGATTAAAAAGAATGCTGGAGCGATCGAGGGAGTGTCGGAAAGGATCAACAAAATGCTGGAGGAGTACCTGAAGGAAGGAACCAGACTGGAAAGAATCCAAGAAAGAGATGAGCAGGAGGCCCTGGAAAAAATGGCAAAGCTGGAGGAGGAAAAAGAACAACTCAAGCAAAAGATCGGCGAGCTGGAAGAAGAAGGGGGATTTCAGGCGGAAAGAGATAGCTGGGAGGCTGAACGCACTCGGTTGCTCGACGACCGGGCGAAATATTTGGCGGAAAATGAGGACCTCAGCGTAAAATTGGCGATGGCGGAAACTTCAGCGGACGCGGCGAAAAGAGAGGCGGAAAAGCTGCTGATGGAGGGGGCAGATGAGGAAATGCGCCACAAGCTCGACGGGGTCGAAGACAAGCTGCGGGAAGAGCAAATGCGGAACCAACAGCTCAAGGGCCAGGTAGACTTGTTGAAGAGTATGGTGGAGTCCATGTCGGGAAAACCAAGCGGAGAAGTGAAGCACGAAGAGGGGGAAAAACACACTTGCGTGTTTTGTCGCACCCCAAGCAGCAACTGTCAGCCGACCGGAGAAGACTGCCAACGGCACTGGGTGTGCTCGAATATCGGGTGTCGGGATCGGGTGTGGCTGAGTATCAGTCTGGAAGTCGATGAGGAAAAACGAGACTGGCGGAGAATGTGGGTACCAGCTGAAACAGGGCCACCAATGGTGCTACACTCGGAAACCTGCAAACTCTGCGCCTTGGGTTTCAAGTTGGGGTCGGATTATACTCGGGGAGTGTATTTAAAGGCCAAGCGGACCGTGGGCCCCCTGAGAAAATTCGAGGCAGCCGAAGACGATGCAGAACCAACGGACTACGATGGGGATTGGGTCGTCAATGAGCCAGGCGGAGACAGTGGACCAGAAGGAAAGAAAAGGAAACCTCCTGGAAGTTCAGGGGGATCCAGAAATGTGAAACTCAGAAAAGCCTGAGTTGAATATTAAAAAAAAAAAAATATAGGATCAAGAGTGGAATATGATTTTCTGTTGGTAATTGGGTGTTTGAATTTTATTTTGTTTTTGGAAGAAAAAGGAAAAGAACAGTGAATGGATCAAGTGAGGGTAGAGGGAATTTCTGGAAAACAATTAACATACTGAGTGTGTAAAAACACTTGTGAGAATTACAGTTTGACTAGAGCTGAGACTGTGTGATTTCCAGTGTGGGCTGTGAAGTCTATTGAACAGGGTTGGGTTTATGTGTGAACGGGCTGGGATGGGATGTCACAGCGGCAGAAGTAACCATAAGCAGAAACCAACATTCAGCTCAAGTCGCAATCGGGAAGTTGTTACGGAAAACGTCGGAGAATATTGCTTACAGCTATATCAGAGGTATTCTCAGAATAAGCGAGTTAAGTCACTTGGCAGTTCTGGTGAAGTCGTGCAATACGAACTTAGTGTACAGAACATCGCTGGGTCAGCGATCTCTCTCTAAGGGGGGAGGAGTGAAACGGCTGACTTAGTAGGCGAAGATCTAGGCGGAAAACAGAGGTTACAGTCTGAGAGTTCCAGGTAGTCGCGGACTGACTGGAATGGGGTAGTTACGTGATGCTCAATGAGAGGCTGAAACGTAGTGAAAAGAGTTCGAACCAGGTTCAGTATATTCAGTGTCAGGTCTCAGATGGCTGAGAGTTTGGGTAGAGAGTCGGGAGTCAGACTGGAAGGAGCTTCAGTCTGGGTCCTTAGTCTAGAGGTTATCAAGGGTTATAAAGGGTTAGTCGGAGCTCTGGCTAGAAGGGCTGAGCTGAGAAATGATAGAGACGTTTTGGGGAGAGCTAGATGATAGCTAGTATTTGTAAGGTTAGGAGATGGGCTGGGAGTTTCTAGAAGCTCTGGGCTGAGAGTATAAAAGGCTGGGGATCGTTGTAAAGAACAAGCTTGTTGAAATAAGATTCAGTTGTATACTCTCGTGTCTCAGACCTTTCTTACAGAACTTCTGGTCGTCTCCCAACGTGTGTGAAGAACGGTTTAAGTGGCGGCTGGAAGTATTCAGCCTCAGGAAACAAATCCGTTTCACTGGTTTCGGAGCGAGTTATGCCTATAATCAGAGAAGAAGAATACTGGTTTGGCGAAGAAGGAGATCCTAGGTTACTGCTTGTAGACCTCTGGCTGGAAGAGAACCCGTTGGAAGTTCTGCACATAGGCGAAGACAATAGTGATACTGAAAGCACAGGATCAAGCGAATCGAGAACTGAGACAGAGGCGACAGTTGATCTTCCACTTACCCCTGAAACCCCAACTCAGGAGGAACCCCAACATCAGTGAGTTCGTTGTCTATGGACCCTTGGCTGGCTCACCTTCTCGATCTTTATTACAGAGTAGAGTGGCAGTATCCCGACGAGGAGCTGGGATTACCGATTGTGCGGAGGGAAGCTAGGAGGAACGAGGTCCAGTTGAACTACGAAGAACTCGACCTACTCTGCTTTCTGAAAGAGCTGGAAGAACAGGCTGACAAGGAGAATCAGCCAACCCCAACTACCGAGTCACCTCTCGACTTTCCCACTACATCAAGGTTTTACCGCTACGACGAGGAGGAACGGAACTCCTTGGCCCTGACATCGCTTTTTCACCAATGAAAGAGGAGAGGATCCACGAACTAAACGACACCTACCAAGTAAAGTGGACGCTCGCGCAGCCAGGAGTACATAACGTACGGGGGCACGAGCAAGAGCCGGTCGTAAACTCAGAGGGTCTGGAAATCCCAACTATCAGACCTCTGGGTTTGTTTGGCGACAAGTTTCTGCAGCTGACCCAAGAGGAGCGGCAGATTGTCAGGACGTGCACCGGAGATCCAGAGAGGAAGAGGGTTCCAGACACCCTCGTAAATCAGGAAGGAGAGTCAGTGGAGCTCCTTGATCGGAAAAGGCAGTCGAAGAAAGTTAGGGTATCCGAATTTACCTATCCGCGGAATACCCTAACCGAGGATTTTTGAGGCTGAGATGGAGCAACAGGTGGCTGAGTTGAGGGCGGCGTATGAGGAGGTAATGGGAAGGTTGAACCGAGTGCAAGGCGTGGTCGAAGAAGTACCGGGAATGCTGAGCACGGCGGTCAATGAGGCTGTGGGAAGCTCCATTTTGGAGCAACTAACCGACAAAGTGGGAACAGCAATCGGGGCGGCAACTGCAGCACAGGCTGGAACGGCGGCTGGAAGTGGTGGTCGAGGTAATGACCTGAGAAGCAAGCCAGCCCGACCTGATCTGTGGGGAGGCAGGCAGAATGACCCTCCTATCCAGGACTGGTTGTTCAGCCTCCGAGTGCATTTTGACGCCACCCACGTCGAAGATGGAGTCTCGAAACTCCGCCTGGCAGGATCTCTACTGAGAGGGCCAGCCGCGACATGGTGGAGGACAAGAGTGGAGGAGTCGGAGACTGATGGAGGCCGACCTTTGCCGACGTATGAGGACTTCTGTGAGGAGCTGAAAAACCAGTTCGGGGAGCCACATTTTTTGCGCCGCACACGGACAGAATGGGCGAATTTACGCCAAGGCGGAATGTCTGTGCGGGAATACACGCATCGTTTTAGACAGCTGATGCTGTATATTTCCGACGCATCAGAGGGCGAGAAAATACACAGGTTCGTCGATGGTTTGCGAGGGAGGGTTGGCATCGAGACCGACCTCCAAAACCCCAAGACCTTGGATGAAGCTATTCGAGTGGCGGAAAGGTGGGGAGGAGCTCAATCTGGGAGTTCGATCTTGAATCGAGATCGCGGCGGCGGCGGCGGCAGCAGCGGCGGCGGCGGAAATCGCAGATCAGATCACATGGAATTGGACTACGTCGGAAGAAGGCGACAACAGAGACAGCAGAAACAGCGAGGTGATAAAGAGAGAGAAAGAAATAAGCCAGTCTGGAAGAAAGAAAAAGCAGACGGAGAGGTGAAGTGTTACAAGTGTGGGCGTCGAGGGCATTACGCTCGAGACTGCCCCTCGCGAAAATGAGTATGTTAGGTAAACTCGCAGGGTGTGAAGTTAAGGGGAAGTCTGCGAGTTCGAGGAATTCTAGGAATTCGAGGGATTTTTCGTTGGAAGAAACGTCCAAGGAACCGACTAGACCTGATAACCAAGATAACCTAGAAGTCCATTCATTTGATGGGACAGATTTAGACATGACTAAGTTCGGATTTCTAGCAGTGGCTGAAACTGATAACCGAACTAGACAACTGATTACTGTGAAAGGGGAAATCTCAGGTTTTGCAGCTGAGATATTAATAGACTGTGGAGCAACTGATTGCTTTTTGGCTCGGAAATTTTGCGAGAAAAATAAGCTGGAATTAGAAGCACAAGAAGAAAAAGTTAGCCTGGCTGGGGGAAGTACCTTAGAATCTAAAGGGAAGATCAGGGCTACTCTCAGATTTGGAGATTTTGCTAGTAGGGAGATTTTTCATGAAATGTCTCTTGCTAAGTATGATGCTATATTGGGAAAAACTTGGCTGGCTAAGCATAATCCCCGGGTTGATTTTCGAACGAATGAGGTAGTGGTTTCAGACGGGCTGAAAGAACATTTGATTCCTCCGGCAAACCCCGGAGAGGAGGAAGAGGAACAGTGTGTGCTGATGGTGTTTGAAACATGTTTGAACAGAACTGACTCTGAACAAAATGTTTCCAGACAAGCTGAACTTACAGCAGAAATCAGACAGGAATTTCCTAACACTTTTGTGGAAGAATTACCCAGTGAGATACCCCCTTCCAGAGGTATCGAACACACGATCCAGTTGGAACCAGGCACGGTTCCACAAAGTAAAGCACCTTATCGACTAGGCATCAAGGAAATGGCAGAACTGAAAACTCAGATTGCAGACATGTCGGGAAAAGGGTTTATTCGACCGAGTAGATCACCTTGGGGAGCACCGGTAATTTTTGTACCGAAGAAGAACGGGAAACTACGCATGTGTGTAGATTATCGGGCATTGAATAAGTGGACTGAAAGTCAGGAGAAAGCGTTTCAGACGCTAAAGAAGAGCATGCAGGAGGCACCTGTGTTAATAATTCCAGATCCGGAGTTGAGTTTTGAAGTAACTACAGACGCATCGGATTTTGCTATTGGAGGAGTTCTGACGCAAGATCAAGGTCAGGGGCAACAACCAGCCGCGTTTGAAAGTCGGAAATTAAATTCAGCTGAGAGGAATTATCCGACACACGAAAAAGAACTGTATGCGATAGTCTATTGTTTGAAAACTTGGCGACATTATTTGGGGGCGAGGAAATTTGTGGTTCACACGGACCACGCTCCGCTGAAATATATTCAGACGCAGCCTAAATTATCCAGTAGACAGGCTAGGTGGATGGAAACTTTACAGGAATTTGATTTTGAGATTAAATACAAACCTGGAAAAGAAAATACAGTTGCAGATGCATTAAGTCGAAGGTCGGAAATGGAATTAAACGCTGTGGCAAAAGTCCGAGCAGGCGTAGTATTTCAGGATCAGGTTAGACTTGCGTATCAAGGGGATGAACATTGCAGAGAAGTTATAGCTAATTGGGAAGCTGGTGAAAAAGATCCGCGTTATAGGTGGGATGGCACAAAATTGTGGTATAGTCTGAAAGACAAATGGTTTTGGTATATTCCAAAGGACAAAGAAATTAGACAAACAGTGTTGGCTGAATGTCACGATCAGGCTGGACATTTTGGGAGACACAAGACTGTCGCAAATGTTCGAAAAAGATATTATTGGCCTAGATGCACTGAGGATGTCGAACGATATGTTAGGACTTGTGTTGGTTGTCAGAAAAACAAGTCTAGCACTCAAAAACCATTGGGGTCATATCAGCCAATTCCAGTTCCAGACGAACGCTGGAAAGAAGTTTGTTTAGATTTTGTGGGACCTTTACCTATGACACAAAAGGGTCATGATTATTTAGTGGTTATGGTCGACCGTTTTAGTCGAATGATCCACTTGGTAGCCACCACTACTGCAGTTACAGCTAGTGGGGTAGCTGAAATTTTCTTTGATACAATTTTCAGACATCATGGGTTGCCAGAGGCTATTATTTCCGATCGAGATACTCGTTTTACAGGCCAGTTTTGGCGAAAACTGTGGGAATTAGCGGGAACTCGTTTAGCCATGTCATCGGGATATCACCCTGAAACTGATGGAATGACTGAAAGGGCAAATCGAGTAGTCGGAGACATGTTGCGAATTTATATTTCGACCATAGGGGGTGATTGGGACACTAAATTAGTGGCGGCTGAGTTTGCTTATAACTCATCCGTTCACTCATCTACAGGTTTTACACCTTTTTATTTGGTTTATGGGCAACATCCCAGATCTCCTCAGGATTTGTTAGACTCAGGTCCAGTTTCAGATGAATGGTGGACAGTTTGGGCTAAAAGTTTACAGCTGGCTCGGAAAGCGATTTTGAAAAGCCAACAGCGACAGAGGGCTGTCGCAAACCGAGGGCGGAGGGATGCAAGTTTTGCATTAAATCAGTATGTCTTTTTATCGACAGCTGATTTACCTTTACCGCCAATGATGGGCCGGAAGTTGGTATCTAAGTTTTGTGGACCTTTTAGAATTATTGATATTGTGACATCAGTAACTTACAGGTTGGAACTTCCTAATCACTGGAAAATACATGATGTTTTTCATGTTTCCAAGCTAAAAGCATTTGAAGATGGATCAGAAGAGTTTCCAGCCAGGGCTATTTCTCCACCTCCAGATCCAGTGGTGTTGGAAGGAGTCGAGGAATATATCGTCGAAAAGATCAAGACACATCGAACCAAACGGCGGAAAAAGAAGAATGTGACAGAGTACTTGGTTTCCTGGGAAGGATACGGATCGGAAGAGGACCAGTGGCTCCCGTCACATCACTTGGGTAATGCGCAGCAAGTGCTGCAGGAGTATTTACGTCAAAAATCTTCCATGGACTAGCTCCTGTTTTCCTGAGTTCGGGTTGAGTGTGTGCGAGTGCGAGTGTGTGCGAGAGACAGTTTGGAGTTCGAAAAAGAAAAAGAAAGCAGACAACATGGTTGAGTTTGGTGGAGGAGTCAAAGCACTGTTGGAGGAGATTAAAAAGAATGCTGGAGCGATCGAGGGAGTGTCGGAAAGGATCAACAAAATGCTGGAGGAGTACCTGAAGGAAGGAACCAGACTGGAAAGAATCCAAGAAAGAGATGAGCAGGAGGCCCTGGAAAAAATGGCAAAGCTGGAGGAGGAAAAAGAACAACTCAAGCAAAAGATCGGCGAGCTGGAAGAAGAAGGGGGATTTCAGGCGGAAAGAGATAGCTGGGAGGCTGAACGCACTCGGTTGCTCGACGACCGGGCGAAATATTTGGCGGAAAATGAGGACCTCAGCGTAAAATTGGCGATGGCGGAAACTTCAGCGGACGCGGCGAAAAGAGAGGCGGAAAAGCTGCTGATGGAGGGGGCAGATGAGGAAATGCGCCACAAGCTCGACGGGGTCGAAGACAAGCTGCGGGAAGAGCAAATGCGGAACCAACAGCTCAAGGGCCAGGTAGACTTGTTGAAGAGTATGGTGGAGTCCATGTCGGGAAAACCAAGCGGAGAAGTGAAGCACGAAGAGGGGGAAAAACACACTTGCGTGTTTTGTCGCACCCCAAGCAGCAACTGTCAGCCGACCGGAGAAGACTGCCAACGGCACTGGGTGTGCTCGAATATCGGGTGTCGGGATCGGGTGTGGCTGAGTATCAGTCTGGAAGTCGATGAGGAAAAACGAGACTGGCGGAGAATGTGGGTACCAGCTGAAACAGGGCCACCAATGGTGCTACACTCGGAAACCTGCAAACTCTGCGCCTTGGGTTTCAAGTTGGGGTCGGATTATACTCGGGGAGTGTATTTAAAGGCCAAGCGGACCGTGGGCCCCCTGAGAAAATTCGAGGCAGCCGAAGACGATGCAGAACCAACGGACTACGATGGGGATTGGGTCGTCAATGAGCCAGGCGGAGACAGTGGACCAGAAGGAAAGAAAAGGAAACCTCCTGGAAGTTCAGGGGGATCCAGAAATGTGAAACTCAGAAAAGCCTGAGTTGAATATTAAAAAAAAAAAAATATAGGATCAAGAGTGGAATATGATTTTCTGTTGGTAATTGGGTGTTTGAATTTTATTTTGTTTTTGGAAGAAAAAGGAAAAGAACAGTGAATGGATCAAGTGAGGGTAGAGGGAATTTCTGGAAAACAATTAACATACTGAGTGTGTAAAAACACTTGTGAGAATTACAGTTTGACTAGAGCTGAGACTGTGTGATTTCCAGTGTGGGCTGTGAAGTCTATTGAACAGGGTTGGGTTTATGTGTGAACGGGCTGGGATGGGATGTCACAGCGGCAGAAGTAACCATAAGCAGAAACCAACATTCAGCTCAAGTCGCAATCGGGAAGTTGTTACGGAAAACGTCGGAGAATATTGCTTACAGCTATATCAGAGGTATTCTCAGAATAAGCGAGTTAAGTCACTTGGCAGTTCTGGTGAAGTCGTGCAATACGAACTTAGTGTACAGAACATCGCTGGGTCAGCGATCTCTCTCTAAGGGGGGAGGAGTGAAACGGCTGACTTAGTAGGCGAAGATCTAGGCGGAAAACAGAGGTTACAGTCTGAGAGTTCCAGGTAGTCGCGGACTGACTGGAATGGGGTAGTTACGTGATGCTCAATGAGAGGCTGAAACGTAGTGAAAAGAGTTCGAACCAGGTTCAGTATATTCAGTGTCAGGTCTCAGATGGCTGAGAGTTTGGGTAGAGAGTCGGGAGTCAGACTGGAAGGAGCTTCAGTCTGGGTCCTTAGTCTAGAGGTTATCAAGGGTTATAAAGGGTTAGTCGGAGCTCTGGCTAGAAGGGCTGAGCTGAGAAATGATAGAGACGTTTTGGGGAGAGCTAGATGATAGCTAGTATTTGTAAGGTTAGGAGATGGGCTGGGAGTTTCTAGAAGCTCTGGGCTGAGAGTATAAAAGGCTGGGGATCGTTGTAAAGAACAAGCTTGTTGAAATAAGATTCAGTTGTATACTCTCGTGTCTCAGACCTTTCTTACAGAACTTCTGGTCGTCTCCCAACGTGTGTGAAGAACGGTTTAAGTGGCGGCTGGAAGTATTCAGCCTCAGGAAACAAATCCGTTTCAGTACTGGATCGGTACGATACGTTATCGCCAACGACCGACACCCAACATCGGGTCGTTGTTGCAACGTGTCACTGACGTTGTCGTACCGACACAGACAGTACGACGTTCGGTACAACAACGTAATGGCGTTGCAGTAACGTCATGTGGATGACGTACAAAGTAACCCCCGCAGGGTCCCGAGAACCCAAGGGAACCCAGTCAGAGATAGGACTTGGGCCAAATTTTTGGTCCGGCTACGGTCCGGTCCGGTTACGGTCGGTTTACGGTTCCGTATTACGGCCGTAACTCCGTACCGTAACCGGAGTAATATGTTGTTTTTACGGTACGGAACAGGTACGGTATAGCTACGGTAGCCCCTAAATCATCGTGAAGTGGTGTGGTTCAGTGTTAAAGCGTTAGGCTGTAGTCTGTAAGGTCGTGGGTTCGAATCCCCTTGGGTTCCTTTGGGTTCTCGGGACCCTGCGGGGGTTACTATTTACGGTTTACGGTTGGTACGGTGGTTACGGTCGGTACGGTCCGGTACCGGAGCAGTACGGAGTGGTACGGTGGTCCGGTTCCGAGCACGAAAACCACTCCGGTCCGGACCGTAACTACCGTAACCGTAAGTGACCGGAGTGGGGTTACGGTACGGTTTACGGTACCGTAACCGGAAAGTCCTATCTCTGAACCCAGTGGGATTCGAACACCGTACCGCACTGTTACGATGTAAAATCCTTTGAGACGTTTGGAACAGGCGTGTAAGGCATAGGGTAGCTTCAGGGTAGCTTCATTAGGTAATGGGACGTAAGGTTTGGTCATGGAAGCTAAGGGAAGCTATCAGAAGGTTTAGAAGGTTTGGAATGTTCTAGAACAGGGAAGTTCACTGGGAACTTCTGGTTCTCCAGGTTCTTCATAGCTCCCTGTTCACAGCACGCCTGAGTATATATTCCCTTGTATTCGAACGTTTTTTAACTTTTTCCCATGGAGTAACCTTTCCCGTGACAATTGGTTTCGGAGCAGTTCGTTCCTTTGGACCTCGGATAGTCGTATAGTCGAAAGGGCTCAATCCTCTACCATGTCCTCTATGAGATAGAGAACGCATTGCAAAGGAAAGAAGCTACCAAGAAGCCAGACTTTGAGAGTGTCTTGGTACTCTTGGAAGGGTACAGAGAGATGCAGGGGTTTGGAGTGGAGTTTGCTTTCAAGCATGCGCGTGTGAATGGGACTTGGAAGAGAGTGAAGAATGAGTGTGGCGACCAGTAGGGCACGCTGTGGAGTGGTCACGTCGTGTGGTAACGACAGGGACGCTCAGTTTGGTGTTGTCGACGGTAGAAGAGCGACTGGCGTTTGGTGTGTCAGCCTGAGCGACTGGAGTATGCTGTGTGGCGCAATGGGACGTTTGGAGTCAGGTGTGTCAGCTTGAGCGACAGAGGACGAGTTGTGGACGCTGTGTGTGTGGTGTGGTACGATAAGGTCGTTGCTGTGTGCGAGAGTGAGGTCGAGCGACGAATTTTGAGTTGCTGGCTGTGTGATGGCGACGTTTGAGATTCTGTGGTCAAAGGAGTGAGGTACAGGGTCGTTTTCAAAAGTCAAGTTCGCCAGAAAAAGGGTTGTATGAATGGGTCGAGCCAGGAAATTATACAGAGTGATAAAAGAGTGAAGAACCTTGAATATCTAGATAAGACATTGGGAACTGAGGAAGGAAGCATGTGAGATGCGAAAGAAAGGAACTTGAGTTTGTTTGGTGTTGGTAACATGATGCACCGGAAGTGGAGGGTCGTAACCGGGGCGACATGTAAAGAAACCTGAGTAGGGTTGATGTGAGGCCGTTTAGAGTACGCTGGGGGTTGTGGAGGACAACCATTGGAAAGCCCATAGTGAGTGTGGAGATATCATGTTTGAATATTTGTTTAACGCAGGGATGGTCCGCAGTGTGATTGCGGTTAAAGCGCCAACTGTGTTTGGAAAGAGATGAGTTTTGTGAGATTTTGAAGGGTTCCTAATGTTTGGTTTATCCAAGATGTTTGATGGATACATGTTTGGAGAAAAGGATGTTGATTTCTTTGAATCATTTGAAGTGAGAAGTTCTATTCAAAATTGATTTTAAAGATCGGTTAAGGTTACGTCAACTGTATGGGACGTTGACATCTGTTTGGAATTTATGGGAAGAAAGTTCAAGTAGTCGTGGACCTGGGGCGACGTAGGATAAAGAAGCCGGGAAGTGAATTTGAAGATAAATTCGATAATGGTTGAACTTTGAGTGGAATTGATGGTTGGATTTTGGAATGAGTGTTTCTGGAAGTTTATTTGTGAGGTTTGGAAAAGAAAGCTGTTAAAGATCAATGGAAAAGAGAAAATCGAGGACGATTTTTATGAAGAAAGGGGAATTGTTACGATATAAAATCCTTTGAGACGTTTGGAACAGGCGTATAAGACATAGGGTAGCTTCAGGGTAGCTTCATTAGGTAATGGGACGTAAGGTTTGGTCATGGAAGCTAAGGGAAGCTATCAGAAGGTTTGGAATGTTCTAGAACAGGGAAGTTCACTGGGAACTTCTGGTTCTCCAGGTTCTTCATAGCTCCCTGTTCACAGCACGCCTGAGTATATATTCCCTTGTATTCGAACGTTTCTTAACTTTTTCCCATGGAGTAACCTTTCCCGTGACACGCACGATGTCGAGTCATCTACACTGAGCGCTAAGCCAAGTGGACCACGATGACTTTGTGGCTGTGGCGATGATATACCTTAATCTGTTTGTAATTCTGTGAAATTAGGGTATATTATTGCAACAACCACAGAATCATCGTGGTCCACTTGGCTTAGCGCTTAGTGTAGATGACTCGACACCGTGCGGTACGGTGTTCGAATCCCACTGGGTTCCCTTGGGTTCTCGGACCCTGCGGGGGTTACTTTGTACGTCATCCACATGACGTTACTGCAACGCCATTACGTTGTTGTACCGACCTGGCCGTTGTTGTAACGTGTTATCGTTACACGTAACGCAATCGATCGTTGTTGTAACGTCTTGCCTCGGTGCGGACGTTGTAGCAGCCGGTGTAGACGTTACTGATAACGTACTGCGTTACAATAACGCTTTGGCGTTACAGTAACGTCGGATCGTTGTTGTACCGGACTTGGACGTTGTTGTACCGACTGGGTCGTTGTTGTAACGTGTGCAACGTGTTGTAACGTCCGGTCGGTGCGTGCACCGATCGGACTACCCAGCTTTGGTAACTGTTCTTGTTTGGCTCTGTGTGTGCGAACTGTGTGCGTTCCAAGTGCGTGTGAGCGTGTGACCCCACAAGACCCAGCCGAACTCGATAAGGAAAGTCGTCGACGAAGACGTCACAGTCGTCGTCGGGCGGTATCAAGTGCTCTCGTCAACATGATGTGGTGTTGGGGTGTTGATCATGCCTAATTTGTTCAACCCAATTTCATCAATCGAATACCGATTCAGAACCATATTGATAGTGAAGCTTGTGGGTGACGCAATAGCGGTCGGCTGTGTTGGTTGGATTCGTGATAACTTGCTGGCTAACGCAAGTATACTTGTGGGGTTTGTTGATTTAGACAACTCTCTAGTTAACGCGGTTGTGAACGTTACTAGAGCACTTGGTTGGGAAAGTGATTGCGTCAGGCAAACACTTTAACACACACACACACACACACAAACACACACACAAGCGGGAACACACCAATCCCACGAATCCCGAGTTCTCACAAAGTAAAGAATGAATGGCAAAAGAACGAGTGGGCCTCTTAAGTACCCCTAAGTGTAGTACACTGACGCATGCCCCAACCTCTGGGTCTAATCTGTCTTACTCGTGAACCCACATGTCAGTCACCCTCGGCTCTATCCCAAACTACCTCGAAGCGCTAAAATATACTAACACATATGATGGTGTGTGCCGGTGTGCAATCCTGCTGCAATCTTTGATAACAACTTCCAAATCTGTGATTCAATAGCAAAGTCTGAAATATTTAGAGGCGACTGCTATGTTTATTTTCAGTTGCAATGGGACTTGTTGTGATTGTGGAAACGGTGTCCTATGAGATGAGGGCATCTGTTCATTAAAGGAGACGATTGTGCCCCAATGGGGAAAGTAAGGGGATTTGTGAATGACTCACTGTAGAGTTAGATTGGTGAAAGGATGTTGTTATAAGGTTGGAAGGCTGCTATGTTGTTTGTGCCGTTGTTGTAAGACTTTTCGTGGATAGTTTCAGTGCCCTTGTCAACAGACTCTACTAAGGAATCCTAGAAGTTCCTTTGATTCATGACACCAATATTGATTGATATATTTATTATTTATTTCGTAAAACTTCTTTTGATTGAGCTTTGATAATACTATTAAAAAAAGGCTTTTTTACAACCACGGCATCCAGCCCACAAACATTCGCTCCAAGTTCCCAACACTCGTCGCCTCCCTCACCAGGAAAACACATTGCTCCCTCACGGTCCCCGAAACACCCTGGACGCCTTTGATGCCCAAAAGCCTACCCTCCATTCTCCCCTCCACCGTAGCCAATATCTCCTTGGCGGACCTCTTGTTCTTGCCCCATTGGAACACGGGGTCATGCAACATTGCCTCCATGATGGTGATCAGCAAGCTCCGAGACTCGCGAACAACCTGATGCAAAAAAACAAAACAAATGAAAAGTTAAAAAAAGAAAAAATAGTAAAAAATTTCAAGGAAACATGCACAACGAACACAATGAGTGATTTAAATACGATTGACGTGACCTTCCGTGAATTGAAGATGAAAAAGAAGAATATTCTCAATGTGACATTATAAACCAATACCATCAACTTTTGTTTATTCCCTACCTTCAAGACAATGACCGCCGATTTCATGAACACCCCTTCCACTGAGGTCACCCCGAAAGCATTCACCATATTCGGCGTCAAACGAAACGGGGTCACTTCAGGGACGGGGAGCCTGGTGCCATCATCGAACAAGCACCCAAAATCCACGTGGGTGATGGTGCCTGTGCTCCTGTCGACGTTCATGTTTTCCGGATGTCGATCTCCGAGCCCGAGGATGTGACCGACCATCGACCAAACCGCCGCAGATCGGGTGAAGGCAAGTCGCATCTCGAGCCACTCATCAGGCCTCCGAGCAACTTGTAAGAACCAGCGGTGGAAACGTGGTTTGTATTTTTTCATGGTGATTTTATACCAATCCTCGGGATGGCTCCTACATATATATATATAAAAAAAACCTTGAACAATGTAGGAGAAAAATGAAATAATCTCGCACATTCACATCATTTCAATTAAAAAACAAACCTTATTTAGTTTTCACTTGAAAAAATATATGTACTTATACACATTCATAATATGTTATAAAAATTTTCGCATAAAAAGAAAGGTAGAAACGATATATTTTTCGGAAGCGAAGTAAACTGTCATATCCTCGACTTACTTTCGAAGTTTTATCGTCTCTTCGCTAGACGTCGACAGGCCATCAGCTCGGTATAACCCACTGCAAAGCTCTCTGAAGGTAGCAATCCCATCCACCCACTCCAAAATCCCACCTTTCTCCTTTAGAGGGACCACCGTGTACGTTCGCATCTTAAGGTCCCTTTTCCGTACGTCGCTATCCCTCCTGAGATGGTCGTTTAAGACCCAACAGAATTCCATGAGGCGGCAATCCTTCCGAAGATCGTCCTTGGGCTTGGCGAGAAAGGGATACTCCAACCCGTCGCTGTAAAAAAAATAAAAAATAAAATAAACATCTACGAGAACAAAAGGAAGGCTTTGCTCACAGATTGGTTTTGAATTGATGATACTTTGCATCAGAAATTTTTATCGACACACCCGACAATTTCGACTCGAATCTTTATATTTCATCAACTATTTTTTCAACATACTGTAATACGCAAATCTTTTCGCGCTATCTTATTTTCGCGCGCGGACCAAAGCACGAAAATAAGGCAGGCGAAAAAAGAGCAGGAACGAAAATAAAGCAGGCGCGAAAATAAAGCATGAACGAAAATAGAGTAGGAGGAAAAATCTCTGGTTGACATTTGGGGTGGTGTTGCAAACGTGGCTCGGGTTCGTTCGATCGAGCTGTCCGCTGACGGCGACTCAATGGACTTTGGTGGTCTTGAGGCGTGATTGTAGAACAGTTTTAGGTAGTCTTTCGCGTCTACACTTCTTTCTCGCCATGCATTTCTTTCGCGCCTGCTTTATTTTCGCGCCTGCGTTATTTTCGCGCCCATCTTTGGAAACGAAAATAAGGCAGGCGAAAAAAAAGACTAGCGATCCTAAAGCAATGTGAAAGATTTGCGTATTACAGTATATAGATTTTTAAGAATTCAAATATGTTGCTGAAGAGATTTATGGACCCTCCCCCCCAAAAAAATGGAAAAAAATATAGATAAAAAGACATAAACGCATATACATATGTGTGTGTGATAAAAGAGATTCCAACCTACCTTCCCAAGAACGTGATTTTCTTTGGTTGGACCAAGGAAGTCATCACCCGTACTTCCTTCTTCATGCCGATAATCGTTGGGATACCTTTTCCTGGGCTGACTCGAGGGTCTGTCCAATCTGTTCCGGCAAAGCAACCCCTCATGAACCTTTCGCACGGCAGAATGATGTCGTGAGTCAAGTTGTGCACCATCGAGTAGAAGCCGGGGAATTTTTTGGCAGCATCGATCTGAGGGAGAGAGCACCAATGAATAAAACACATGTTGAAAAAAAAAATAAAGAATCCTTCCAGAAATGGCTGCTACATTCAGTTTTGATGAAGTCCCAAAGAGATGGGGATAATGTCAGGGTATATCTTTTTTTTTTTTTTTCTGTTTGCTTCTTTCGATGGGAAATTCTGGATGACTCTTTGTCGAGCGATTCATTCTTTCGACAATTTTAACAGGAAAATAAACACACACACCGATGCACATATCTTTTTTTTTTTTTTTTCAGAGGAGGGGGGGGGAATAACAAATGCTGTCAATTTCAGTGGAAGCCTCACCAGGACTATTTTCTTTCTTGTTGGAGCGAAGCACAGGTCGAACAGTTGTTGCGTCAAGGCAAGGAAGGCGGAAGTGAAGGCTTGGCTTTTACTCAAGTCCCCGGGTCCCATCCGCTGAAGGACTGATTTGGCAGCATTTCTTCTTTCATTGCTCGTCGAATTTACGTCACCCGCTATTGCCCACAAGGTCTGATGGGGGAAAGCATTCGCAACGCTTGACATTGTATCAACGACCCAGGCCTGCATAAAGAACACAGAAAAATTTAACATTCCTTTGTAAACACTATTATGTGGAACAACAAGATAATATTCTAAAAAAAGAACAAGGAACTCCTGTCTGAACCACTCAAAATCTGGGAACCTTTTTTCAGTGGAAAGAAAATTCTGGATAGAGCACAGCCTGATTTTCAGTTTGGCCTCTTTTGTTCCCTTGATATGAAGTTAATGAATCAGGATCCCACCCCCCCCCCCCAAAAAAAAAAAAAAAGAAAAGAGAAAAAAACCTCATACTCAAAGAGAGAGAAAACGAAACCTTCACCAACACAAGAGACACCCCTCAGATTCACAACATTACATAATTATTTTCTTTTTAAACTGGAATCACCATTTTTGTTTAAACGCTTTTTTTGTTTCCATGTACCCACCTGAACAATGTTGTGGCTGTGGCAGATTCTGGCCATCAAATTTGGCAAGGATATGTACCATATCCAAAGAGGGATCCTCGCCCTGATCCTCTCCATGACACCATGAATCCTGTTCTCGACATGCTTCAGTCCGGGATCTGTGGAGACTTCATCCCCAAATTGAAAATATAGCGTCAAAATCCGCGAAATGCAATCCCTTGCGTGCTTATCGCTGAGCGAAGCTGCCTTCCCGTAACTCTCAAGGACCTGCCAGCAAAAATCCGAACAAACTTCTGTTGGATTCTTTTTTCCCCCCAAAAAAATCCCCTCTTCAGCAAACGCAACACACACATGGGTTTGCTTTTCTTGGTTCTGAGATTCTTCCAAGTTTTTTCCCTTTCCATACAGCCTGATGCATATTTGGAAAGGGAGAATGAAAATTTTACCAATACTTTTAACTGCACAACACCCAGTCTACATATTCGACTTTATGTTTCTTCTTTAGTTGTTTTCTTTGGACGATCTCGTTCAATTCAATCGCTCTGATGCAAATTCGGTAATGGGACATTTCGATTTATTTTTATTTTTATTTTTTTGGGGGGGGTTACACGATTAACAACTTCTTTCACAGTACCTTGGGCAGCAATTTTGCCGCGTCATTCGATACCACTGCCGCATCATCCGATTCCACTCCCATCTTTTTCGAGCATTCAAGCTCGTACAGCTTGTCTAGGAACCTCGCGTGCTCCAGACATGGCTTCACCCAATTCTCGTCCGAGGCCTTGGCTTTCTCCAACAGTGCGATCGTTTCTTGGGGCCTCTCCCCAAATCCCTCCGCCCTTCGTGCCAGCTCCAGCGAGAGTTTGGCTTGGTATCGCCTGCCCACGGTCAATACACCCTGATCGATCCGTTTCATTTCATCCTTCAAGAAGTAGGTGTCGAGCTCTTTGCCCACTTTTTTCAGTGCCTTTGAATACGCCAGCAATGAGTTCGGTGTATCACCCTGAAAAAAAGAAAAAAGAAAAAAAAACTAAATTGAGAAACAAACAAAGCAAGAAAAAGTCAGATGGATGGGTTTTTTTTGTGTGTGTGTGGGGGGAGGGTCCACAATATTCACTTGGAATCAAGTCTGCCCCCCCTTATATATATAAGATCCGTATCCATCTGTTTGTTTCCCCCCCCCTTTTTGTTTTTTTTTTGCTCTCAGGAGACAGATAAAAAGACAGAGACAGAGGAGTTGTTTTTTTTTCGAGTTTTTTTTTTAATTGTTTTTTTCACTCACCAGCCAAAGCATCGTGTTGACGTCGATCCCCGCTTGACCAGCCATTTTTATCACTTCGATGGAGCAACGGTGGTGTCCTTTTTCGTCTTGGATGATGGTGGATAATTGCCTCCTGAAGTGAACCCTCAATTCTCTGGATTCCGGCAGGGCATCCAGGAAGTGCGAATTTCGGCCCCACTTCAAGAACTGCCTCAACGTATCATCGCCGGTTTCACCCCTCTGTGTGGCCAAACAATTTTTGTTACTTCGAACGCAAAACAAAGATGCCAAAGTAAATCAATCAACAGAATTTAAGGTGACGCAACAAAACGAAATAGACTTCTTCGAAATAGACTAAGCAGGATGTTTTGGAGAGGTATATGATATTATGACGGGAAAAAAAAATGCAAAAACTACGGGCTGCCAAAATCAAACTCACAACTTCATGCACACGTCCTAGCCTTTTGGATTGACAACACTGATCATCTTAATTCAGTTTTATACACTACATGAGAATCTTTTTGAGCCTTGAAACGATAAAATGACAAATTAGAAAAAAAAAAGTAAACACTGTCTCTTGCCTGGAGAAGTTGTTGAGCAACATTGACGTCTTCAAGAATTTCAAGCCTGGCCACCAGGGGGCAGGCTTGTGTGTAAGACTCAGCTGCTCTGGCAGGAAGGTGTCGAAGAACATCCACCAGAGTCTCATGGGTTTCGACTGCGAAACGATCAGTCAAATCGCTTTGCCGATCTTGAAGCATCAGTAACAGTCGCCCGATTCTCAGATTGAATTCTTCCTGAAACAGAGAAGGGGAAAGAAAAAAACTTTTTTTTTAAAGAAAAAAACTTCTTTTGAAAGAAAAAAGGAGCCCTTCCGAGAACTCGAGGGAAAAATATGGCCAGAAAAAAAATATATATATATGGAAATTTAGGAACTAGCACTCAAGCACAGTTGATTTTTTTTGTTAAATGTAATGCATCAAGTTTAGCCCATCCTTTTTGTGCAAAAAACGAACGATCAGGCTGCCACCCTAAAAAACAATGATTGAACTAAGACCTCACCATTGCTTAAAAAAACAATGGAGAAGAAACACAAAAAGAGTTCGGAAAAGATGGCGCTGCACTGGGGATCCAGAAACTCGCTGTCTGTTCTGCCCACTGTTTTCATTCATCCTGGATTTGAATTTTTCTTATCATTCCGTCACAAACGTTTGCAGGCAGCATGCAACACACTCGAAAAACAGGAAAGAAAAAGATGCTATATCGACAGCATATATATATATATATATTATATCACCTGTGGGCTGGGCAGCAGCATCGTGACACTCCCCGAGGCTTTTTTCTCATCCAATCTGTCCAAGCATTTGCTCAAATCCTGCCACTCCCCCATTTTCCACAGAGCTTCACACTCCAGGCCTGTCATCTGTTCCAGAGCCCAGGGGGCACATTGGTTTTCCGAGCCGGTCACAAAATTATGCTTGATGTCTTGAAATCTTCCGGCCTTCAGCAAGCATCGCAGCCACCCCCGCATCATCTGATCTTTCGAAGTCATGTTCGAAATCGTGGGCTCCACTGCTGGTAAAAAAAAATGCAAAAAAAATAAATATAAAATCGATAAATGACTTCAAACGTACGATTTTTTACTATTTTCTTTCCCGAGTGGAGTGCTTTGGTGGGCAAAATACATGGGCAAAATATCGCAAATGATAAAACCGAGGTGGCCAGGTGATGACTCATACCTCCCTGTGACATACTCTCGGCCCCCTGATCCATATCTTCCCTCTCTTGCATTCCCAGATACCATTCCCTGATGGCGGTATCCCATTCTCGGTTTTCCTCAGCCAATGCCAGGACGTGCCAGTAGTCAGACCTCAAGTGAGCAAGCCCCGAAAGGCCATCCGGCTCCCCCAATTGAGAATAGATCTGACATGAAACCCCAAGAAAAAGAATTTAAGAAAAATATGAATCAAAACAAATATGAAGCGTTTGTTTCTTTGATTTTCAACAATCTTGATCCTTCAAAAAAGAAAGACCAGAAAAAGGCATGCGAGTCTATCAACATATATGGTTCCATTCAATTCGAGTTTCAGCAAATATGCAGAACGGTTGAAAAACAAGAATTAAAAAATGGTGAAACTAGAGTGAAGAAAAGATCGACAGTGTGTGTGGGGGGATTTGAACGAAAACCACAAAAAACAGGGGGAAAACAAGGAAAAGATTTTTTTTTCGACTTCTTTTTTCAAGACAGGAGAATTGAAACAAGAAAGCATTCCATCGAAAAAGGTCCCTTCACCTGCATCAAAAAGGTGACTTCCTCTCCTTTGAAAGCGGACCGATGTTCGGGGAAGGGGTTTGTTTCAGCCCCAAGCGCTTTCATCAGATGCTCTTCCATGTATTTCAGAGCTCGGGTGTATGCCCCACAGTTGAATGCAGCCGTAGCAAGCAGCCTGCCATCAAATCTAGCGAACAATTTCCCAATCCCGTTCTTGTTCCTGTGTGTGGCAGAAATCAATGATCATATTCTGGATCACCGAAAAAAGTGCAAGAAAAAAACCTAGAGCAAAAAACAAAATGAGGGAAAAAAAAAGTGGTGAAAAGAGTGGGAAGAAAAGTGTGTAAGGACACCTATCAGGTGCTTTTCATTTAAAAAAAAGTTATTTTTTTACCGTTCTGCGGTTGATTCCGGAAGAAATCCATGCAAGCTATCCAGCAGCAGAAACACCAGTTGGCATTTCTGAGTGTCGAAGCGCTGGCACCCCAGCTTATTGTTCGCTTCCTACAGGAAAAAAAATAAATAACAGCAATAAGAGAAGGAAAAAACATGAGGGATCCCCACAACACAGGCTAAATTCTGAGTTCCTTTTTTTTCTCCATTTTTCAACCTTTTCTATAAGCAATTTTTTAGACAATCGATGTCCGAAAAGACGTTTAACAAAAAAATACTGACACAGAGAAGCCACAATTTTATGGATGATTTTTGGTCACCTAGAATCTCTCAACTTTTTGTTCATTTCTTGAGCATTTTTTTTGTGGATATTTATGTTTCACTCAAATATTGAGAATAATATATATATTTTTTTTCGATGCATCACCCCCAAACGATACAACAACATCACACGATCCGCTTTTTAAATTTATTTATTCGTTTGCATCACTACCCGGAACAATGCCCTTCATCAGGCCCCCCCCCCAAAAAAAAAAAAAACAAGTCAAAAAACGAGCGAATCATGAAGTTCATTGAAATGAATAAAAAAAGAAACAAAAAATCCCAGCTTTATAAACACACATGTATTAACATTTGAGATGATGCCCTTACCTCGAGCACGACGAGGAGCCCTTCCACCATTACATCCATGTCTGCGGAAGACACCTCCAAAATCGCATGGTACATCAAAAATGGAAAAAAGGATATCATCGATGGGACGTCATGCTCCATAGCAGCTACCACGACTTTGATGTTGGTGGGGGGGAGCCTTCCCCACGCTTTGTCGTGCAAAAACACCAGCCAAAGGAAAAGCCAGCGGCGAAAAGAGAGGTCCCCCACGCTGGTCAGCGTTTCAGCGGTGACGCGCTCCAACAGGACGTCGGAGCTTCTCAGAGAGGGTGGAGCAAGCCAAGGGGCCAGGCGCTTTGCCTCCTGAGGATCGATGATTTTTTTCTGTGGAGCCAGCCCATAAAAAAAGAAATTAAAGTTTAAATAAAAACACTGAAATAAAAAGAAAAGGTAAACAGAAAGAAAGGAACCTGTAGTGGCCGTTTTTCAGAGGAGCAAAGCTTGTCAACCATTACAGATAAATGTTTGAAAAAACAATGGTGGATGTTACAAGAAATTTTGTCGAATGGGAAAAACGAAAAAGTTTTTTATTCACCTTGTGATGTGAAGATATCAAAATGCAAAATGCAAAAAAAAAAAAAGTACGATCTATCCGATTAGTTATACGATGAATTTTCACAACCCGATTCGCCATTTTCAGATTTTCTCGGGAAAGAAATCGATTTCAAACCATTTTTTTTCCCGCAAAAATTAAAACCAAAAAAAAAAAAATGGGGGGAAAGAAAAAAAACTCAACCAAAAAATAGTGAACATGATTGTTTTTATTCGAGATGCTTTTTTCTGTCTTTATTTTTTTTTGACACTCTGCAAACACTACATACTACATACTACATCGTTCCCCCCCCCCCCCCCCCAACAACACCACGATATTACCTGACACAGCCCATACAAAGCTTGAGACGCCATGCTGACAGAATGGATGGCTCCACTGAACAAGATCCTTTCCAAATTTTTTGCCAAAATATGAATGGCAGTATCCTCGTTCTCTGGTATTTCCAAAGTAGTGAAAGTGACAGGATGGCCCAGCTTCGGATTTACGATTCCAATCCTCCCCAAACACCTAGCACATCTGTGAAATTTTCCACAACACAAAAAAAAAAACCTCGGATGTTGTTACATCAACGAAAGCAAAAAAAAAACGATATTATTGGCGGAAGCCAATTCAACGCTGCAAAGAATTGGATTAAAAAAAATTAAGAAAAAATAGCAGAAATCTATGCACTGGAATGCAAAATATCGTTCGGAGAAGAAAAATCTCTCCAAAAAAGCGAGGGCTGGCGGTTAGCAGCTGGATTCCAATTGTTTTCTTTTTTTTTTTTTCAAATCGGAATTCTGAAGGGACCAGAGAGCACGTGCCAAAATGCATTTTTGTTTCTCAAGCATTATTGGTCGGGATGACATCAAAACAAAAAGGCAAACCCAAACAACAATACCGCAATATGTGCATTTTTCCACAGGAATTCATTTCATTTCAATTCTTCTTTCAGTTTTTCTTAGACCATTGCCCATTGTCTTGAAAGCAAAAAGGGGGGGCCGACTTTATGGAGGGACCTCCATCTTGGGTTTTTTTTAATTCCATCTCATGAAAATAAACGATGCATTTACCAACCAACCCCCAAGCCCCCTCTTACGTTGCATTGGTATGACGTCCTTCGGTGCTTCTCCCGGTTTTGTACAAACACCTCGCCAAAATTCCAACAGCTTCCTTCGCCTTCTTCAGTCCCCTTGATCCCATTTCCCCACACGCCAGTTTTCGAACCCAAAACCTGTTTTCCTCCAGAAACTCTTGCATCGACTTGACCCCCTCCATCAACACAAACTCGCATCCACTCGTCAGACATGCACAGAGCTCCTCGAAAAGAGGGCAGGAGTCCCCCGACGCCACGAAAAATTTCGATGCATGGAGATCCCCGTAAATCTCCTCCAGTATGGGGCATTCTCTGTCCGGTCGAGTGTGGTTGATGTGCAACGTCCCGAAGGTGAGGGCAGCCAATCGCTGAACGGTGCTGGGGCTGCTTGTGGAGATCAGCTGTTTCAAAAGACGGCATGCCGCTCGATGGGCCTCGTTCTTCGTCGCCAGGGCTGGAGCCAGCGCCACTACAATCTGCATCGACCAATCATCGAAGGGGAATGATCACCGACCCATTTCCTTTCCTTTGTGTTTGTGTGTGTGTTTTTAACCATAACTATTGCTGCCACTTACACATTTTCGGCCTTTCTCTTTTTCTTTTCTACCAGGTTCAGCCATTTTATCGTTTGCAAATCGCTCCAACAAAACCGTAAAAAAAAATAAAAATAAAAATAATTGCTCACCTCTTGCAAAATATTCAGATTGCCTCCAACGACCCGAAGCACGGCCGAATCCATCAGAAATTCCAGCACTTCCAACCCTTTGTATGTTCCGTCTTCTCGAGCTTCTGTTTCTGTTTCTTCCTGTTCCTTTCCTTCATTTTCCTTCAACATGCCGACTCTGACCAGAGCCAAACACTGGGGGATGTAACTTATCAAATTTCCGGCCTCCCCGAACAAACGAAGCAAAACTTTCAGGGATCCCCAGGCCCGCTTTCTTCTCTCTGGGGCATCCTCGGAAGACAACTGGAGGGAAAGCTCCCCAACCCAAAAAAAAACACACACACACACACAAAAAAAAAGGGGAAAAAGAGTTAGCTTGGTAGTTCATTAAGAAAAGATGCACCCCTGTGACTAAAGAATGATTATGTAATCAAAACAATACTCGGATTTATGGGCAACTTTAATTTTTAATTTTAATTTAATTTTAATTTTTAATTTTAAGTGTCCCTCCCCTCCCCCCCCCCTTTAGCATTTTCTCATCATCAAATAAATACTTCTCTATTTCTGTTTCTATTGAAACCTTGCTGAGATATTTATAAGGGTTTAAAAAAAAAAAAAAAAAATCGTTCAAAAATAAAAGCAAGAATCGTACCCTTGCATTGATGGGCATCAAAATTTGATTGACCAAGAAAGGGTCGCCCATGAAATCATTGACGCTTCGTTTTCCAGTTTTGCATATTTTGGAGAGAGCCCTCAGTCGGGCCAAGCAATCCTTGGCATCTTGCTCCAAAGATATCCCCTTGCATTCTAGCCCAGCACACCGAACGACCTAAAACCACAACCAAAAGGGCTCTTTAAAACCACAACAAAAGGGCTCTTTAAAACCACAACAAAAGGGCTCATATCACTCATTGTGCAACGGGCTGCATGGAGCACTTTCAGCCTCGATGCAACACATTCTGAAAAAAAAAAGGGGGAAGGGGGGGGGGGGGGAAATAATAGGATAGACATAGAACGAAACAGAAAAAACTAGGTGTGAGTGTGCGTCCGTGGGGGGCTGTGTGGCTTTTGATCGTTCTTTACCAAAAAATGAAAAAAAAATATATATATATATATATGTATATGTCCGTATATTGTTTTGTCGCTTGGGCATCCTCACCAAAGCACTCATGCCATTGAATTTGCTGGTGAGAAACTGCTGCCATTCCTTTTGCCCCATGTGGGACATTTCTTGCCCAATTCTCAGGCATTTTTTCCACACGCCCTCCTCCACTCTCCACAAGGCTGCCACCAAAGATTCCTGAAACTTTCGCATGAAAAGCGGCCTCCATTCGACCTCTGGAATTCGATGCGAAAGTTGAGCGAGCACTGACTGGCCTTCTTCGTCAGCATTTTCTTCCCAAATGAGGTCCAGAGCATTTCTAACGAAGCATTTTGGCAGCTCGCTTTTTTCACACCCGATCAGTTCTGAAACCTTGTCCATTGCATCAGGGTACAGTGTGAAAATAGCCTTTCAACAGAAAAAATTAACAAAAAATTCAGTTTTTGTGGGGGTGAGGAGGTACTGTCCATATTTTTTTTGGAGAAAAAACACACATGTGTTCTGTGAATGTGATTGCACCAATAACAAAATAAAGCAAAGTACAGAAAAGAAAGAAACTCAAAAAAAATTCAAAAAAATTCAAGGTATTGGACCATGAGATTGGATGTCTCCAATCGCAGTAGGCGGAAAAAAAAAAAAAAACTGAACTTCTGTACCGAAAATTGCTAAGAAAGGTTTTTCCACCGTACAGAGCACGGAGATCAAAATAGCACGAAGAAAAAAAAAATTGGTTTTCTCTCCTTTTTTTTTGGTTTTCCTGTTTAAACATTAAAAATAAAGTTTCCAGCACACCCATCATCAACACAGCGAACAAATCATATGAAATGCAAATAAAAGTCTTTTACGTCTCGTTTTTTGTTTCGGTTCTACCTGGAAGTTCTGCCCCTCGTTTTCCCATATGATATCATTTAGAGATTTGTCTTCGCAAGCGGCGATATCCTCCAATGCAACTTCCGCCAATATGGCTTCGTTCGTCCTCAGAATCGTGATCAGGGAACCAACCACAGCCTTGAAAACTTCACGGCACGTTCTATTTTCTTCATAAAACGACTGTAAAAAGCGGACCACCTCTTCACGATCCATTCGGCTTGAGCAAATACGCTGCACACAGCAAAAAAAACCAACATCAATGACAGAAAAAATACAACATGGCCTGTAAATTTGGCTTATGACACAGTTCCACGAGAAAGGGATGCACTCGGCAATTCAATACCAAAATATGTCTATATATTGAATTGAATTTTGTTTACACAAGGAACCAAAAGGCCGAGTGCAGCCTAATCATGGAAATGTGTCATAGGCTGACTAGATTTGACGGCACCCTTTCAAAACCCCGAAAACATTCCTGTGCCCCTAAAGTTACCAAAACCTTTTTTTCACTCCGTAAATCCCCAGGGAAATCCATATATATACATATGTATGGTTCTATATGTCTGCCAGGGAGAGGACCAGATGTTGGTCACTCTTAAAGAACAAAAACGAACAAATATATGTTTTCTGATATTTCAACAAAAAGTGCAATGGAGCAAAGATGATGACTACTGCAAAAAAGATAATCACCTTGAGAATTGGTTTTGATGAAAATACCTATTCTTCTCTTTTTTATTTTTTATTTTTTTGGGGGGGGGGGGGGGGGAGGGAAGGAGTGAACCTTATCGAACTCAAAACTATTCGGTGAAAAAAACAGAAAGAGAAGAAAAAAAATGCATTTTGTGCCTCCATACCTTCACCAGCTTCAGTTTTGCATCCACTCCTTTGCATCCTGACCACTCTTCCAGAACGAATTGCCTGAGGAACGCTTGGATAAACGGCTCAATGCACTCCCATTGCATTCGACGAATGCCCCTAAACAAAGCTTCCAAAACTCCTTTCGATTCTTGCAGCCCCTCCTCCGTGATGAGCTCAAGTATGGGAGCCATGCTAGCAAACAATGCCTGAGGAAAAATGCCACACAAAATCGCCAACCAGTTCAACCACAGTTCTTTTCCTGATCGACAAAAAAAATCGAAACCGGGAAACCCCAGAAGCAGAAAGGAGCTTTCAAGAGAAAAAAAAGATGATGGCTATTCTTTAGGTTTTTTTAGTTTTTTGGTTTTTCAGTTTTTCCCTTTGTTTGTGTTCTTTTTCTTTTTTCTTTTTTTCTTTTTGCTCCACGAAAAACCTGAGCATTTTTGCCCATTGCATGAACCACCAAAGAATGAATTTCAGTTCAGGAAGGCTCACCTCAGTGAGGTTGTCGTCCTCCACACTCAGCAGCTTCTCGCAAATCGACTTCGATGCTGACAGCATCAACGGAAGCTGCCCGGAAACTGGATAATGACGCTCCGAAGCCTGCTGCCCCTCCACACTCACATAGTGGCATGCACTGGCCAACCCCTCCAGGAAAAACCCACGATCCTCGCTCGCAGAAGCGCAAAACGCCGTCGCTATGTACCCCAGGCTGTTGGCCAACGCCACCCCTTCACCCCCCCTGTAGTTCACCTCCAGGTTCGACAACGCCGCCACACAATCCGTGGAGCTAGCCCCAGTCAGACGGAAAATGAACGGTGCCAGGCACAGGAGCTTGGGATCAGCTCCACCCATGATTGCATCCACCAACATGGCAAAAGAGCTCCAGTTGGTCGTTCCATGGAGGCCATCCACTAAAACCAGCAGAGGAAACACTATGCCCCCAAAATTTGTCAGCCTGAGTTGTGCAACATTCCCTGCCAGCACCCCCAAATCTTTGCTGAGCTCCTCTTTATCGAGCGACACCGTCCCCAACAACACATGAATGCATGTGCCGACGGCTATTTTCGTCAGCGCCACCAACTCGTCGTTCGAAAAGCCCTCCCCACTCGTTTTCACCCACCCCGCAACCATCGACGCCAAATCTTGGGCATCTGTCACGACGAGTTCACCAAATCGACCACACAGTTCCCCCAGCATTCCCAGGGCGTGGAGACGTCGCCCGACGTCCCCAAGAGGGGAGGCATATTCCAGCAACACATTGACACGTCCTTCGTTGTCTTCTGCGGCCCCCACGAATCTGACGAACAGGTCGAACAGCGACTTCCAAAACTCGGTTTCCATCGGAACGCGCGACAGGGCACCGGCGATGACGTCCGAGTCCATTCTGTTGACGTCAATCAGACCCGAGGTGAAGCATTTGTCCAGAACTTTGCACAGCGACTTCTCCCACGCCCTTGGCTGTACGTGCCCGGTATGCATGGTGTGAACGGATGTCAAGGCCGCCCTCCAGGCCGCCCTCCATAGAAGTTCTTCCGGAGACGAGTACGACAAATTCCCTTCCAACGCACACGCGATGGCTTCCACCAGGGCCGGACCGCAAGGAGACCAATCGCAGCGACTCGATAACCCAGCCATGCTCTCCACCGTCCCCCCGTAGATAGAACAAGAATCTGAGCGACAATACAAGCTGAGTAGCGTCGCGGCAGCCGCAGCCATCCCCAACGCTTCCGAGGGGTCAATCAGCAAGACGTTAGGGAATCCGGGAACAGCGCTGAGCATGCGATTTGGGTCCCCACTTTCATGCAGTACCGACATGTTTCCCTCCAAACGCACGAAGATGTTAACCGTGTGCGGCCATTGAAACCCTTCGCCGCTCGCCATCAGTCTCGGGACATTCCGTACGAAGCTCTCCAAATCCAGCGCGAGCGCTTTTCCCATACCACCATCGACGTTTTCTATTCTTGTCGCGACGACTGCCAGGAGCTTCCTCAGCACTTCAAACATCTCTGCATTTGCCTTCCTCCCCAACAAAACCAAGAAGCATGCCACATCTAATTCTTGACCTTCGTAGCCGTGAATGACGCGACTCGCCTCCTCCAGCGTACGCAGGCTGACGAAGGCCTGTTCGGGATCGGCCTCCAAGGCCACAGTCTTCAGAGCAAGCAAAAAGGGGCTCTGGGATTCCATCCCGCAATGTGAAGCTTGGGTGTTCGATTCACAGCAATCAGCCAATCGTTCTTTAACAAACGAAAATTTGCGCGGGCTTGGGCGAAGGAATATTCAAGTGCGCGCGCAACGGAAAGGTTTTTTTCGCCAAGAAAAACAAGGCCTGAAAACGGATCGAACGGAGCAAGAATTCCAGAAAAGCCACCAACTCGAATTTGCATGTCTGACTGGTGCAAGCGCAAGCTGGCTTTTTTAGTCTTGAGGGATACTGGAGCAATGTTCTGTTTTTCTTTTTTCCTAATGGAGGGTGATGGCTTTCTCTTGCTGTGGGCTGTGCTAATTTATCTGTTCATTGAAAAGAAGTGGTGGGGTCAAGGCTTCTTTGCTTGTAACAACAGGAATTTATTGTGTGTGCCACCTGATGAGAGATTTTGTGAATTTTTCGATAACCCCGCATTTGAAAGGGCTCCCTGTAACAGCAATCTGGCTGGACAAAGGCAATTTTTGACCACACACACACACACACACACACGCGCGCGTTCATTGAGTGCTGCTTTTTCTTTACCCAGCGGACAACGTAACAATGCCTCAATCACCCCTTCCCCCCCCTTCCAAAAAACACATCAAAAAAAAAAAAACAGTGTATCTGTTCTTCGGTTTTTCTCTCTCACCCACTATCCCCACAAAAAAAAAACTGAACCCAACCAAAATTCGACTACCCTCTTGTTCCCACCACCCTAATTCATGAAGGATTTTCTTTTTAAATTCTTTTCAGTTAACGGTCTTGTTTGCTTTTTTTTTCCCCCTTTCTTTTACGTTGGGTTTCATGAAAATAACCCCTCCTATTTTTTTATCACTATTACCCCTGTTTTTTTTTCTTTTTCTTTTTTTTTGACAGTCCCCACAAAAATCGACCCATGGCGGTGCAACCATAACCAGATAGAAAAGAAAAAAAAGACAGGAGAGAATATAAACCATAGCTTTCCATACATTTCCACACAACAAAAGAAAAAAGAAAGAAAAGAAAATAACAAAGGCCCTTCAAAAATGAAAAGGAAAAATGCGCACTTTTTCCCCTTCGCAAATTTTTTCTCTCTTTTCCATTGCCATATCCGATGTTTTTTTTCCCTTTTTTCTTGCCACCCTTTACAAATTGCACACTCAGTTCAGTAACACCCACCCCTTCGCCAAAAAAAAAATCAAGAAAAAAAAGAAGAAAAACAACACTCCCCACCTGGAAAAGAGAAAACCCATAAAACTCAATCTACCCAATTTTTCAATTTTTTTTTCTGGACGATTTTTTGCAAACCCCATCGAAGCTAATCAAAACTAATCAAAACTGCACCAGACAGTATTCTATCTGGAATCACACAAAGACGCCAACTATTTTTCTTCGTATGTGCAAATTTTTTTTTTCCATTCTGATTTATATACATATATATATATCACCTTGGTCTGAACCATAGACACAAAGGCTTTTCCCTTTTCCTTTTTGTTTACCAACATAATACTTTTCGGAAGGGGGCCTATTTCCCCTCCCCCCCCCCCCCCCGCCCCTTTCTGCTTTTTTCCATCCTGCTTGTTCGCCACAATCTAACTCTTTCTATTTCTTTTTCCTTTTTCAATCCTAAAAAAAAAAAAAAAAAGAAATCTTGGAAAAGGAATTCAGAGTTTCACATTGTTTTTCTGTGGATAAACAACCTTAAACTGATTGAACCCCCCAAAGATCACATATTAAAAGGAGATAACAGCTTTTTTTTTTTTTGGAGGATCCTGTTTTTTTTTTTTTCATTTTGGCAAGAAATCAATCCTGATGGAAATAACATACAAATACACAAAACTGGTCTCATAGTTCAATTTTTTGTTTTTTGTTTTGTTTTTTTTCTGACTTTTCACCTCCTTTTTAAAGCTGTTCCTTTTTCCCCCAAAAAAACAAAAAAAAACACAAAGCACCCATCTCACCTATTTTTTTTCCATTCCTTTCTTTTTTTTTCGTCCTTTTTTTTTGTTTACCTAACCTCCATTATTCCCAACCCCACTTTTTTTTTCTTTTTCTTTTTTTTCAACTTTTTTCTTTTTTTTTTTTCTTTTCAACTTTTTTTTCCCTTCCCAGATTATCTTATGCATCTCCTTACCAACCAAAAAAAAAGGAAAAAAAACACCGCATGGGTGTTTCTTTTTTTCTTCTTTTTTTTAATTAACCCACTCTCACTACCCTTCATATAAAAGTCTGTTCTTTTTAGAAAAAGAACGACCAAAATGCTCAAAACCACACTTTCAAAAAATAATTACGGATTTTGGTTTTAACACCTTACCCCCTAAAACACAAAAACATTCTTTTTCTTTTTCTTTTTTTTTTGATACACACAAACTCTTCCCTCAATACGATAAAAAAACACACCCACCCACCCCAAACACCAAGGAATTCTGTTGTTGCAAAAAGAATTCATGTTCATTTTTCTTTTTTATAAAAAAAGATGTAAAGTCTTTTCTTTTTTCTTACCCCCAAAAGTATTTTTTTTTAAATCCCCTATATTTTGTTTTAATTTTATATAAACCTCAACAGTAAACTGAAAAACAAAAACACCCATCCATTGGGCAAAATTTTTTTGCGATTAACTTGCCACCATCCTGTGCTAGCTTAACACCGCAACATTTCGAAACGTAACCAGAAAAACATATATATGAATAAAAAAAAGAAAAAAAAAACCACGAAACGACCTTTTTTCTTTTTTCATAGACATATACGCATATCGTCTTTTTTTTCCAAATTTTTGCTTTTTTTTTATAATCATGCTGATTCTGAAAAGAAAAAAAAAAAAACAAAGAAAAAACTATCTAGAGCATTCCATCATTTCGTAAAGGGCATACACAGGCTGCTCTCTTTTTTTTTTTTTTTCCTTTTTACCCCACAAGATTTTTTTTTCTTTTCTTTTTGTTCGAATATACACACATAGACGCCTTCGCATCTTTTTTTTTTTTCCAGAGACTTTCTCAAAATTAACGGCAGCGACACAACGGTAATTTTTTCTCCCCCCCGGGTTACCCTCCTCCTCTTTTCAAATTTTTTTCAACCCTGGGATTACTAAAAGCCACACAATACACAATCAGAAAAAATCCAAGCCCCCCCCCCTTCCCCTCGACAATAATACACGTACACACAAATGCGAGGATACACATATCATTCACAGATTTCCCCCTAAATTTTCCTCCTCCTTTGGACCAACAATATATTTTCCCTCCTCCTTTGGACCATCAATATATTTCCGTCCTCCCCTTCTCTTTTTTTTCCCCCTTCTTCATGGATTAATCTGAAGCATCGATGCGAAGGCTTGATCCAACCTCTGATCCCTGCTTTCCCCACCGAAATCGCATTTCCTCGCCAAAACCGAGCTACTGCCTCCAATCACAGTCACCCCGTTCGGACCACTCGTACGAGAAACACACTCCGTCAAAGTCGCAGTCCCCCCACCGATCATGGATACCCCGTTACGATGCCACTGGCCAAAATTCCCACCCTGATCCATCAGCTTGCTTCCGCACAGCATCAAAGACCCCTTACCGAACCCCACGGAGCTGCATCCATCCGACCCCTCTTTTCCAGCTTTCGAAACGCACCTCTCCAAACTGACGCGGGCGCCCCCGTAAACATACACCCCGCACAGATAGTTGTGGGAAAAGTGACACCCCTTGAGCTCTGCCCGGGTGGCTTCCCCGGTAACAGCGATTCCATACAACTCTTTGGAGCCTTTCCCCACACATCCGTTCAGATTCACCTGGGCCCCTCCCCCGATCGCACATCCACAATGCATGTTTTCGAGGAATTCGCAGCTGGTGGCATCCAGCTTCGTGTTTTGGCCTTCCACGGAGATTCCGGAAAATTTTTTGGAGCCTTTTGCTATGCATTGGTTCATGGAGACTGATGCACCAGCTGTAACATACACCCCGCACTCGTGGTTGTTGAGAAAATCGCACTCCACGATCTGAACCTTCGTCCCCAGATCGGAGGCTGCCAATCCATGAAACCCTGCAGTATCCTGCCAAGGGGAAAATAATGCAAACGAAAATAATTCAATATCTAACTCTTCGTTCCATCCGATTGTGTTCAGATTATGGCTCGATCAATTTATTAATATCTTTTTTTCTCTGTTTGAATTTTTGTAAACTTTTTTTTTTCAGAGTTGGGATCTAACATCCCAGAAAACTGAAAGATAAAAATGCATCCCAAGTTTCCGAAATATTGTCAGTTCTTCCACCACCACCACCACCAGGTCCATCACAATGAAAAACAACAAAAGCCAAATTGTTGTTTTTTTGGTTTTTTGGTTTTCTAATCTGCCATTAATTTCCGACCTTGAGCATCTAAAGTCGAATAGTAGAAAATAAAAAGGACCAAAAAAAAATTCTCACCTGAATGACAGAATCCGAGACTTCCACACAGGCTCCATCGGCAACCGCGATTCCATTACAGTGATTGGCCAGAAACTCGCAGCTGGTCACCACAGCTCTGCAACCCGCCCCAGTGACTACCAACCCTGCCGAATCCTTCGAATTTCCAACGGTACAATCCTTCAGCTCAGCCCTGGCCCCCCTCAACACTCTGACCCCGCTGCCAGTGTTGTTTTCGAAATCGCAGCTCTGAGCGGTGGCCGCCGCCTTGGAGCCCAGCACGATCAGGCCATCCCCGGAGGAAGATTCGCACAACTGGCAGTGGCTGAAATCCACCTTGCTTTGACTGGCGATGGCCAGAGTGCAGCCACTGGAAATTCGGCAATTGCGGAGTGAAACGCAGCTGTCAGTCATGGCAATGCCCACATCGTGACCTTTCAAAACCTGGGGGGAAAACCACGGTCCAGAGAGTTTTTCTCAGCCAAAAATTGAGAAATTCGGGTTCAGCCGAGTATTGGATCGGTCAACAGGTCAATTTCCTCTGCTGTATCAAAACACTGCATCCAGAGAAAACAAAAAACTCCCTGGCCCCCTGTGTCAAGACTTCCCCCCCCCTCCACACCAAAAGAAAAGATACACATAAAAGAGAATAATGTTTTACTTTCAGTGCATAATGTCTGTAAACACAGCAACTCACCATATCCTCCAGCTCCAGGCCTTCGAATCCTTTCACCCGCAGCCCGTTCGAAATGTCGAGGGTGCCGTTCGAGAGCTTCAGACCCTGGCAGCACCGGGTCGGCCCCAATTCGAAGGAGCCTCCTTCGAAACAGCACCCCCTCAAATCCAAACTGACCCCTCCATCGAAACCTTGTTCCAAAACGGTGCCGATCCAGCTCTTGAAATCATCGGCAGAAACTTTCTTTTCCGTCCCCGAATGGGTGGTAACCCACTGCATCAACAAAACAAAGAAAGGAGGGGGGGGGAGAAAAGTCAGACATACATATGTATACATAGAATCAATACTTACTGTGTTGATTTGCACAGTGGTGGGGGACTTTCATGGGGGATGCTTTTTTGAAACGAAACGCAAATTTCGAATTTGGTTATCTTTCTCGCTGGCTAAATCCCACCACAGCTTTCCCAAGAGCGGTTTCTGCCGTACACGTTACTCGATTACGTAAAAAATAACCTAAAATGACCATTCACAGCTCGCACCAGTGCGGCGCGACTGCCCACTCACTCTGTCCAACTCCGCCTGAAAATCGTCGACCGCTGCGCAGAGACCCATGGTTAACACTTCTGTTCCGTCCTTTTTCTTTTCCTTTTCCCTTTGAAATAATCGCGACTCAAAAACCTGCCGACCAAAAAAAAAACAACGGGATGGCTTCAGGAAACGGCCCGCTGAAAAAACAAGGGATGTGAACATGGGGTCGACTTCGCCCCTAGTAGTCAATTGATACTTTCGCTGGCTGGGGCGGGAGCGGAACCAACGCCCCGGTCCGGACCGGCGGAGGGAATTATCCCCGGAGGGGGGGGGGGATGAGCAGTAAAAACGGAGGGCAGCTGCGGACTCTAGAAAAGCGGGTCGTCAAGAAAGATCCCGCGCAAAAAAACAAGCGGTGGGAAGCACCACGGTGGTGACTCGAATTCCTCCCCCAACTTGAGAAATCCCCCTCAAAAAGGGCAGTCCGACCGCGTGAAAAGTTTACAAAACGAGGCGAAGGGGGGCACGCCAGCATCTCACCGGTTTTTCAATTAAGAGACGAACACTGGCGACGCACTCCACACACAGGTCCTGAGACGAACAATCCACCTGGTCGTGGGGGAAAAAACCAAAACCAAAACCGAAAACAACGCGGGAGCGCAAAACTGGACGGTGGCGAAAGGAAAAAAGGTGAATGAGGCACGGGAACTGATTGCTTGCACGTGGATGGGGGCTTTGTGGAGAGACAAGACGTCGCGCGAACGCGCGTTGCTTTGTCGTCGATTAGACCCGCATGACAGAAATGCACTGCCAATTGCGCAACCGTTGGATCGATATTTGTCATGGAGATGAGTCTCCCAATCCGAGGGCACGTGGGTGTTTTACTGGAATCTGATTTCCTTTCGTCATATCTTTCCTGGCCAGTCGCTCAAGGAACGGCTTGGATGGTTTGTGTGTTGGACATGCGCACAGCTGACGGTGGTCGTGAAGTGCTATGACTGGAAGGTTACGTACTGGTTACGTACTGGCCGGTTTCCTTGGACCGGTCACCGGTTCCTCCGGTCAATGGTTGTTGAAACGGAATTTGACGGATGGGATTCTTGTGATTTTTTTTTTGCCGCCATGATTGGGTTTTGTGAGGTTTTTCCAGGTTTTCCAGGTTTTCTTTCGTTTTTTTTTGTCATTTGTCATTTTTTCGGGGGGGGGGGGGGGGGGGGGGGGGGGGGGGGGGGTGAACCACACCCTCAAGACCTTCCTCCAGAACACCAACAAACCAGGGTGATTACAAGCGAAATGAAACAGACCCAATGCTGCAGGAAAAAAAAATTCAGCGGCTATGTGTTGCTCTGCTTTTTTTTTCCACGAAAAAACCGGAGCCGAAGAGAGAAACTTATCGATCAAACAGTGTGTTTTGGTTTTCTGAGGATAAAAATGGGTCGAGAAAAGCCCTGGTCAGCATCAGGAAACGCCAGCGATTTCACATGCTTGAAACCCACTTCGTTGATCAAGTGGTCCAGAAACTCTGAGGGGTGAAGCTTCAGCAACTTGAGGTTGTAGTATGGAACCCCAAACATATTCTGCGAAAACAAAAAGCAATGCACACAGGTCAACGTATTTTGTTTTTTTCTTTTAATTTCTGAAAACTCTGAAGACCTCCCCACCAATCTCCCCAGTCTTTTTTTTTTTTTTAATATTTGGGGGGGGGAGGGAAACAGGAGAAAAAATGAAATAACTATTTAGAGGACTTTTGTGAAAAAAATATCATGCAGGGAAAAAAAAAAGTGAAAAATTATAAATAGAGAACAAAACTAGAAGAGAAAAAAAAATAATAATTAAAAAATAATTAAATAAATAATTAACAAATAACCAAAATATAATCGATCGATCAAAATTATCGTATTAAACAATTAAGAAACAAAAAACAAAAAATTATCGTACCTGTTTTCTCTTCGCCTTTGCATACGATTCCCACGATTGGGGCTCCAAAATGAAGCGACCCCCTGGTCGAAGCGCATTGAAAATTTTCTTGAAAACGAATTTGATGCCATCATCCCCGTGGTGAAAATGAATCCATTTTATGACGCTGAAACATGTGATGGTATCCATGCATTCTGGGGCGCCTTCTTTTAAGGCATAGTCTCCGGCAAAAAACCTGGTGTTGTGCAGGGACTTCATGGTTGCCTTTTTCGTTTCTGTCGATTCCTCGTCGGCTTCCTCCCATTGCGATACGCTCTGCAGCGTTTTGTTCCGATTCCTGAGAAAAAAAAAGAGGAGTAGGCAAAAGTTGAGAAAAAAAAAGTATCTGTAGATATATGCTAAAAATCGTGTTTGTGATTGCTGCAAACAAAGAAGAAAAAGAATCTTCGGATTACTGGTTGAACAGAGTTTTTTTTTTCTTCTTTTTTTGAAATCAAGTAATGTCGATGAATTTTCTGGAGCGTGTTGTAAAGGTAATTTAAATGTTTTTTGTTTTTTTTGTATACATGCTCTAAAAACGAGGCCAAGGGAGCTTGAACATACTGAATACCGTGCACAGGAAAAAAAAAAATACCAATAGATTTCAGAACGCAGGAGACAAAATCTCCAAGACCTCAACTCCTCAAAGAAAAACACCATTTACAAAAAAAAAAAATAATGCCAGAAAGGAGACAAAACAAAAAAAAAACATTTCAAAAAAGACCGACGTAGAAAACTCACTTTCGTGCTTTTTCGAGCACCAAGGTCCTGTCGATATCGACTCCAATCATGGATTTCGGTCGGAATTTTTTGACAATCTCAAGGGTGAAATTTCCCTCATGGCAGCCCACATCCAGACAATCCAGCCCATTGAACCATTTTTTCTTGAACGCCTGTTGAAAAAATCGAAACCACGGCACAAAAATAAATAAAAAGCATCTTAACGTCAAGCTGAAAATGTGTGTCCTGTACCCATCAACACAAAAGCTTTTGCAAAAAAGTAACCAACGAAAATTCCAAAGGTCTTTATTGAACATCCCTTTTTCTTTCCCCTTTTATTTTCTGGCCACCACCTAGGGCGGCTTCTTTTCTAATTTTAATACATTCCATAACGATTCATTGGACATGTGCCTGTTACTACTAATAACCAGCTTTTTGGCAATCCAACCTCATACTCGAGTGAAAGAAAAGGGTTTATTTATGAAACATTACAAAAACAATTCAAACATGATGATGACACTACTACTACTAATAATAATAATTATTATTAGTATTATAATAATAATAATAATAATAATAGATCATGCGACCGCCCAAAAAAAAGAGGAGTGGATCCAACTCCGGGAACTCCCTTGGGATTTGAGACCGCGCTCGCCCAAGACGGTTTATCAGGAGCTCCTGCAATTAATCTCAGAGTGGATTGCAACGAGCTGGCGCGCTCAGTGGCGTAATACGGCGAAAGGACGATTGCTTTGGCAGTTGCGCGATGCCCCTTACGTGGATCGTGATAACTCGTGGCGATGGAATTACACGAGACAACAATTAGCACGTGCAGCCCAGGTCGCAACGGGACATGGAAACTTTCCAGTGTACAACAACAGGGTTTGGGGTGAGGACCCGGACTGTTGGTTTTGTGCGCATCGGGACCGAGTGGTGTTGGGATCTAGGAACCATTTACTAAATCCCAAAATAAATTTAAATTTAATTTGGCAGGAGGGGATGTTTGCTTCGGAAATTGGGTTAAGGGTTCTCGTGGAATTTTGTGTTCGTATGTACAATTTACGCGCCGAATCGGAAGAAGGGTGATTTTTATTCTAGCAGGTTGTATTTGGGAGTAAATTCGGGACAGGGGTAGTACAGACAATTATTATTAGAGTGGAGGGCCCATATCACTCATTTGTATAGTGGACGGGCTACATGGGGCGGTTTGCCTCGATGTAACACATTTGAAAAAAATAAAATAAAAAAAATAATAATAATAGTGTGTGTTTCGGATTTTTCACCTCGATTCTGGAGTCTTCCGTGCGGACCCAATAGTAATTAGGATAATTCCCATAAATATAAGTTGGCTTGTTCATCTTGTTCCTTGGGCCTTTCGTTCGATCTGCATGTCAGACAATCAAATACTCAACATCTAACAAATAAATTCAAAAAAAAGCCCCAAAAAATTCAAACCCACAGAGTTTTCCTTTTTATCTCTATTATTTTCGTATGCATCTTGTTCAATCATTTCTTCTCCTGCTCGTCCCTATAATTTTTTATTTTTATTTTAAAGTATCATCATGGCTTAAATGCATATTAACCCCCCCCCCCCACCCCCCAACCCAACCCCACCCCTTCCCTTTTTCAAACTATGTTGAAAAATACCAATCATCAAACTTTTGCTGGGGGAAAAAAGATCCTATTCAGAAAAAAAAAAGGTGCTTGATTCAATTTCCTTTCTTTTATTCTTAAAAAAAAAAGAGGGGCGAGATATCACTTGAGTCAAAATAATAAAAAAAACCTACACTTGCTCACCGGTAATTAACATTCTCGCAGATACAGTAGAGACATCAATTCGACACGGGCTCTCCCCAACAAACAAATCCTTTGGCCTTTGATCATAAGTAGACGTTTCCCCTAAGTTATTAAAAGGGAAAAAAATAAAAATGATGAAAAGAGAGAAAAGAAAATCTTGTCATTATCACCCCCCCCCCCTTTTCTTCCCACCCTTTTCAAATTATAAATATAATTTTATTTTAAATTTTGGAAGCATATGTGTTCGAAATTTAAATGCTGTTCCCCCCCAGAGATATTTTAAATTTATTTTTGAAAGAAAGTACTGTAGTTGTGGAAAATACCTACGTACATTTTTTTTTTCTTCAGAAAAAAAAAAACAAAAAACTGACCCCACAGCTTCATCACAGAAAAAAAAGGAAGCAAAACAGACACCCAAAAAGGAAAAAAAAAATCACCCAAGCAGTGAGAATCGAACACAAACCTATCGACATAGCCACTACCATCGACAATCAATAAACAGCAGTTTCAGGAATAACAAACCCACCTAGCCGCTCATCCCTTGATCTTTCTCTGTTATTGTCTTCAGCACCCCCCACAACTTGACTGGCCGAATCCTGGGGAGTGTTGCTTCCCTCCATCTCCTGTTGTTGATCATAATCGCCCCCAAATCTGGCCAACGCCACTCTCAGCTTCTCGTCGATCGCCTCTTTGCAATCCCTCAAATCCTGCACCACATCCTGAACCAATGCCGGTGCCGTTTCCAGGGATGGCCCCTCACACTTTTCCTTCTCACTCTTTCTCCCCTCACACTTTTTCTTTTCGCTCTTTTCTCCGTCAATTTTTTTCTTTTCGCTCTTTTTTCC